>CM038042.1:88440998-89690998 GCA_021397845.1 Areca catechu | reverse complement strand
AGAATTTTCATTTTTTTGTGATTTTTTTTGAGGATTAAATTTTATGTGCTGATAACTAACTTAATATGGAGTAGGAAAAAAATTATCTCAAAAAAAATTAACTACTTTCATTCAGACTTTTATGCGAATCACAGTCAGCCTACTCAGAAATATAGCAAGCAGAATTTAAACAAACAAAGGTATTTTCATACCAAACTTCAACCTAAGGATTCACGTCCGGCCAGGGACTCATTATTCCCATGGGTCATGACAGTGTACTAGTGTACACCCACTCAAGAGGCATGAATCTTAGATCTAGATTAGATTTACAAAAAAACTATGTAGCAAGTATAAGTGCTATGCAAGCAAAAATTTTAGCAACCTACCTAAATGAACAAATTCAAAATTAACCCTAACCTACCATGCTTTGATACCAAAAATGATGTGGGACGAAATGTAATGATGCAATCTAAGAGGAGATAGTAATAATTAAATGAAAAATGAAGTAAAGCTAGGCTACTTTCCATATAAAGAAATGAAACTATCATGAAGGAATTCTGCATATAAACTAAACCTGAATGAAAACTTTCATAATATTAAAGAGGAATGGATCTTCGTAGTTAGGAAACCACACAGGATAGGACTTAATTAAGTGAACATTTCAGATCGGGAAAAACATTATAAGAGGGGTAACCAAGCATTAATATCTTAAGGGTTTGAAAAGATACGCTCGAGGATGAATTCTTTGAATGATAGGGCGATTCCTTCAGATATCGGGACTTCTAATCTCTATTTCTTGCCTTGGAAGACCCTCTTCTTGGAACCTGGATATCCCGAGGATCCTACACAAAACATAGCAGAGTTAAGAAATAACTTGAGAGGTAGGAAAAATGAAATTCATGGTTGAAGTTGAGAAGAAGCTGTTGGATTTGAAGAAGCTTGGCCGGCCCTCTTGGAATGCATCTTCTTGCACTTGGACATTGGGGATGGAGAGCTTGGATGGATTAAAAGACTTGCTAATGGCTAATGGAGTGGAAGAAGAACTCTCTTGAAGTAACTAGGGTCTCTCAACCACTCCCTCTCATAGGACATTGGATAACACCAAATGGAAGAAGAAAAACCTCTTTTTCATTCAAATTCATCATCCTTTACAAGAGAGCTTGGAGTAGATTTTATAAGCCTCCAAGGACTTTTGAAATCCGAATTACAAGGAGCTTTCATGGGAGGTTCCTAGCTATAAGGGTGGAATTCAAATTACATGGAGATTTTCATGGGAAGTTCCTAGCTATAAGGGTGGAATTCGAATTACATGGAGATTTTCATGGGTGCTAGCTATAATGGTGGAAGCTTCTTTGAATTTGAATTCCCTTGGTGATGTGGGATGTGGTGATGTGGCTTGATGAGGTGTACACCAAGTGGTTGGGAGGTTGACATGGCATCCAACAATGCTTGCTGATGTGGCGTCCTTGGATTGAATTGTTGGAGTGGTTGAATGCATCCAATCTTCAAGTGAGCTTGCTTACATTGAACCAATTCAAACCTCTCTTGGACCCAACTACTAAACTCACAAATACAAGACCAATTCAACCCTAATTGGACTAAAAAACCCAAATAGACTTAAAAGAAACCAAATTGGAATAAACCCAACCTAATTACATGACTCAAATTCAATTAAAGAAGTAAAATTACTCTATTTATAAGACATAAGTTTAATGAAAGAATTAAATCCATACTGAATTAGACTGAAGCCTCTTTCAAACTTTGGTGCCCACACCACCTTCACAGCCACGGGCCATTACTGACAACCAGGGTAGCCGTCAAACTAATGAAGCCATTAGGCGCTTCTCCATCTCCCTCAGCGAAGGGGTCCACTAATGAAGCCATCAGGCGCATGGCGGAGAGAGCGCCTGGAGGAGCATGACTGGAAGCTGACAGAATTATCCCACTAGTTTACCAATCTACAGGGCTCCACTACTGAGCCAGCGAGCTACAACATCCGCCCCCCATTCTCCCAAGAAATCTAAGGGGAGCCGATCCCAGGTCGATTCCGGATGCCACAGGTGGATCCTTACGATGGGACCATCGACCCCTTGGACCACCTGGAAAGTTACTGGACCTCATTAGGGTCCATGGGGCCACCGATGCCCTCCTCTATGTCACCTTTCCTGCTACTCTCTGGAAGGCGGCGCGGGTGTGGTTCACCTGTCTGGAGCCGGAGAGCATCAACTCCTTTGCCGAGCATCAACTCCTTTACCCAGCTGGGGCAGAGGTTCGTGGCCTACTTCGACGCCTATCGAAAGATGCCACGAGAGGCAGACAACCTCTTCTCCATCAAGCAGCAGGACTGCGAGCCATTGCGAGACTACGTGGCCCATTTCAAGGCTGCCGCATTGGAGATCTACAATCTTAAGGAGCCGATTTTATGCTGGCCCTGAATCGAGGGCTCAGGACCTCCCGCTTGACCTACTCCCTCGACAAGAAGCCCCCGAAGACCAACTCTAAGCTCCTCCTCTGAGCTCAAAAGTACATCCGCATCGAAGAGGTAGATCGTACAAGGCGGGAGCTTGACGGGAAGTCGCTGAAGAAGCCAACCCACACAGAAGCATCCGGGATGCAAAAGTCAAGACTCCCAGCTCCGAGCTCTCGGCAAGGACCAAGGCCGAGAGGCGCTCCCATCCCGAGGAGAGTTACACCCCACTCCTCACCTCGAGGACAAAGATCCTCATGGAAATCGAAGGTGAAAGCTACCTGAGGCGCCCGCCTCTGATGAAGCCATCCTCTGGCCGTGATAAAATAAAGTACTATCATTTCCATCGCGACCACGACCATGACATCGAGGAATGCCGCAACCTCAAGTAAAAATTGAAGAGCTCATCAAGAGGGGCTACCTCGGAATGTTTGTGGGGAGCAAGCCTCAAGCAGAACCTCGGCGCTTGTCGCTCTCCCGCTATTTCTAGCGATCGACAACCGCCCTACCGGGAAGCCGGTAGGGATATATGTTGGGGGATCGAGCGCCTTCCGGTAGGGATAATGTTGGGGGATCGAGCGCGCACCCAAGAAGGCCCGGGTGCAGGGCACTTTGAAAATGTACTCCCCTTTATGAGGGAAGGAGAAGATAGGAGAAAAAATATAAATAATGATGCTGTGGTCATCAAGATGACGATCGCAAAGCATCCTGTAAAAACACATCATGGTTGGTGGGGGCACCAGGCTCAGAAAGAAGAAGCTTCAACTAATACCAAGTTCTTTAAGGATTGAGACTAGGAACTCAAGTCTCGTATGAGTCCTATATATTTATTGAGTCATGTTTTATTTTTTTGGGGTTTTAAAGTTCAATTAGAATTCAATCAAGAGTTCAATTAGAGTCAATTAGGCTTTATACTGAGTCAAGTTCAAGAGCTACTTGAAATTGGGCCAGACCAGCTTTACTTGGAATGCCACATCATCATGGACCACCGGTGCCAACTCATCACCAAAGGACGTCACATCACCTTTGCCATGTCATCTCCAAGGGGCGCCATGGAAAAGGATGCGCCATGTCACCATGCCACCATGCCACATTGCCAAGCCACATCATTGCCACCTCACCTGCCACATGGCATCATTCAAATTTTAAATTACATGAAAGCTACAAGTGGTCGACCAAGGAGTGTTTTCAAATTCAAAGGAGGTCGGCCAACTCCATCCACAAATCATGCAACCAGCTCCACCAAATCCTCCACATTCCATGTAACCCTCCACCAAATCCTCCATCAAATCCTCCACATTTCGTGTAACCCCGCTAATATTTCTCCATGATATGGGGAATTTCAAATTGATGGAAAGGCCATTAAAAGCCTCTTGTACGCCCATGGTAAAGAAAAGATTTTTTGGATGAAATGAAATTTAAGTGAAGTAGTAGTTGAAGAAGGTGTTTTTTTTTTGGTAGTATCCTCTTGTTTTCTTTGGGTGTGTTTGATTTTCTCTTCTCAAGCTTTCAAGTGTCCAACACCAACATCCACCTCTAGGGATCCATGCCTCCATCGAAGTTCCCTTGCCTGTTTGGTTTCTTGTTTTGATATCTTTCAAATTGGACCCAGTCTAACCCGTTCATTGTGCAGGATCCTTCTACGATTCGGAGTTCAGAAAGTGTTCTCTTGCCAAAGATCAATGTTGAATGAAACTAGTTTCTTTGGAATGCTAATCTTCCACTTCAGGGCTAGTTCGTCTAAGAGCTTCAATGGATCTACCAGGGAGTGATCATCATGGGAAATAACACCTCCTAATCTCTTAAGTCTGAGTTATTGAAGATCGTTGCTAGGTTTAAATTCAATATTCATTAGCCTAATCTTCTCTAGGATTTAAATAACTACATCGCGGCGTGTAAGTTCCAAATTTCAGTGCTCCTTCATAGCTTTATCTTAGTACTTTTGATCTGAAATTTAGTACCTGTTAATAGGCTTCATTGCTCTCATTTCTCAATCCATCATTTAGATTGCATTCTCATCTTTCGTGCCGCGTCAAATTGGTATCAGAGCATGGTTGCTAGGTAGAATAGTTTTCCTTAAATCCACAAGCAAGATCTAAAATTCACGCCTCCTGAGCGGGTGTACTCCAGTACACTATCACGACCCATGGGATAATGAGCCCCTGGCCGGACGTGAATTTTTAGATTGAAAGTTTTTTAGGTAAGCCATTGCACTTGTTTGATTAGGTTCTGTTTTTCTGAAAATTTGCATCTGTTTACGGTAATCCATCTGCAGCTCCAAAGGCAAGTCACTAATTTTTATTGAAATATTTTTTTATTGTTCCATTTTAAGTCAGTTATCACCATATTAAATCTCATCATCATAAAAAAATTATAAAAAAATGAAAATTTCTGCAGTTCGACACTATCATTAGGATTCTGTTCTATCCTTTTTATTTATCTTCATTTGTAGGATCTTATTAGAGTAGTATAGATTTTAGTTTTAAAATTCCTTTCATCTGCATTGAAACATATAAGTTAGAAATCCTCTGTGAATTTTTAAAATTTTTGGATATTTTTTTTATCATGTTTTCCATACCACTTTTAAACTGCAACATACTTCTGCAGCACCTTTGCATTTCATTCATCTCAAGAGAAATCAAATTAAGGGCATCAATTTGACATAAAGTTAGGGTTCATCACCTGTCCCTAACCCAAAAATCACCAACCAGCATATCGATCCCAGCCCTTTAATTAAAATTGAGTAGAACGTTAATTGCCCTAGTGGGTTAGGGACACCAACAAGTTGGGTTCAGGTTAGGGTCAAGTTAACTGTGTCAGCTAATTGGTGTGTGCTTACTGGCTTGGTGTCTAGGATTGGTGCATCAGGGCTTGTGATTTGGTTTGCCTACCTGGCCAATCTCAGATTTGTGTCTAAGGTTGGCAATCAGGGACCTTCACTCCCCACCACCTACCTGGCTAAGTCCCATAAGTACTACTAGCTAGTTGGTTCACTTAATTAGACCTTTAATTTGTGCTCTAGGTCTAGGAAACCTTAGCTTGAGCTTGAGTCTACTTGCATGCATGAAAACTAGATCAGGAGCCTCATATTCACCAGTCCAGACCTAGTTCAGTGTAGCCATGAACCCGAATCTTGAAACCATGCTGAAAGGCCTAAACTATCTAATGGCCCAATTGAACCAAATGCTGGCTAAACAATTTTCCTTAGACCAACCAACTTCTACTATCCCATTAGCTCATATGAATGATAGGAGTAAGAACCCTGAAGTACAAGTTGAGTTCATGAATACTCAAGACTTAGGATATCCTCAAACTGAAGGGCTAGGGAAGGAAGAAGGCCAGTCTGAACCTAGTAAATATGTGTATGAGACTGACATAAGTTTAATAGATGAATATGAAGGGAAATACTGTGAAGAGAACAACTTTAGTACCTTACCTGAGGAAACCTTTGGTAAAGAAAAGATTATTGAGCCTAGTCCTGAAACATCAGATCAACCAAAATTTAGTGAGGACTTGGTTCCCGTAAGACAATGCCTCAGGAAGAACCCAATACTTTAGCTTCGACACAAGAACTCCTTCAGTTACCTGAGAAGAACGCAATCATTATTTTAGAAGACTTTGCCGATTACCTTCAACTACCTAGAAGCATCCCGCCCGTAGATAAATATTCAAATCAAGGTCATCATGAGTAACAAGGTCTGTTCAAGATTTCCCTAAATCCCAAGACGAACCATTCTGTTTATAATCCTAGATAAATTAAAGTTTTATTGATGAGATTACTACTGACTACTTTAAGACTCGAATTCCTATTTCTGCCTTTCCTTAAGTCTTATCCTAATTTAGAGCTATTAAGTTTTATTTTGATGAGATTACTAGGTTGCATGAGCCTTTAAAGCTATTCCTTTGCTACATACTTTTGGAAACCTTATGGCATTTGCTAGGAACCCATGGTAAATCTCATGTACATACCAGACCAGGGTCAAACCTAGAGAGTCATTAATTGTTAGGTTAGGCCCTAGAGAGTCCAATAAAATTCCTCTCAATAAGGATGCCTAGTTCAGTCTGCATTTCGTAAGTGCTTGTGTAAGTTTCTGAGTCTACTGAGTCCTATGCATAGCATGTTGAGGATTTGCATCATGAAATAAATTTGAGCAATGAATCCTATAAACATAGGACTAATTTAGAAAGAAAGTCATGGAATTCTATGAGAGAGATCATGTTCCCATCCGGGACTTTCAAGAAACTACATACCCATGGTGCAGGCCCCTTTAAAGTCCTAAAGAAGATTAGATCTAATGCTTACATATTGGAATTACCTTCAGACCTAGGTATCAACCCGACCTTCAATGTCTCAGACTTGATAGAATATAAGGAACCCATGAAGATACCTAGTGAGCCTTTTGGGCCTGACCATATTTTGAGAGTGAACCATACCCGAGTATCCACAAACAAACCATTCCTCAAAAATGAGAGAAAACTGAACAAATCCTGGATAGTAAGATTGTCACTACCAGAAACAAGGATTACTATCGATATTTGGTCCGTTGGTAAGGGAGACCAAAATCTGACGACTCCTGAATCGCTAGAAATGACCTGCAACGACTGGACCCAGACTTATGAACAATATCAAAGCCAGGCTGAACCATACTCGACAGGGTCGAGTTCCTCCCACCCGGGAAGAATTGGTGGGGGCACTAGGCTCAGAACGAAGAAGCTTCAACTAATACCAAGTTCTTTATCGATTGAGACTAGGAACTCAAGTCTCGTATGAGTCCTGTATGTTTATTGAGTCCTGTTTATTTTCTTTTGGGATTTAAAGTTTAATTAGAATTCAATCAAGAGTTCAATTAGAGTCAATTAGGCTTTGTACTGAGTCAAGTTCAAGAGCTACTTGAAATTGGGCTAGACCAGCTTTACTTGGAATGCCACATCATCATGGACCACCGTGAAAGGATTATGCCCTATAAGCCAATATTTGTATCTCCCAGACCATTATAAATTGACAAGTTAATAAAGGCAATATTTTTTCATCATTCGCTGTGTCATTATATGATGAACCCCATAGATTAGGGCTATGGTCCTAGGGCTATGATGAGATCATACCAGTGAGATCTAAGGCCTTAAAACCCTAATCTAGAATATTTCTAGTCATAGGAACCCTGAGTTGGGGATCAGGTTTCCGGTTAGACTGGCACATCCTATGTATGCTGAAAAGGGTGACTGCTCTCACAGTCACTTGTGTGGGACACTAATACAAGGATGTGGGTGCTCATTAGCGAATGAGTTCACTGAATAGATCCAGTTTGAGAACATCTAATGGAGCCTTAGCTGCATGTCAATAGATGTTTCTCATAGTGGGAGTTGTACAAGTAGTCCTATGACCTGAGACTGCCATAATACCTTATGTACATGAACCCATGCTTTGGTTCAATCTCAATCATGACACTGGGTCATGCACGAGGTTGATGCTGGGTATGGTGAATTGTATATGAAGGTAATGAGTAGGTCAACAAGGAATTGATCACTCCTAGTAGGAGGAGATTGCATCCAGCCAAATTAGGTCAGATGATGATTCAGGAAATCTTTGATCAAAGTACAGATATTAGAAATGATTTCTAATATCGAATTAATTGAATCATTATGTATGACTGAGCTGGGAATGAGTATAAGCTGGTTTTGACATGTTTCCATATCCATAGTTATACTCGGGATGCAAGATGATTGAAGGATCGAATTGTATGGGAACTTTCCACTGAAGGGTAGTTTTGGAATTTCACCAGAATTTCCATATCTTCTGGGTAGACATGATACGTTGCTAGACGTCAATCTTGTCTTGTGGGTTGATCAAATTAAATGTTTAAATTGGATCACTAATTAGGAGGAGTCCTAATTGTCTAACTCGAGTTAGCTCGATTTGACCTAAATCGATTAGAATGAGTTCTGATCAAATTAGGTCAACTTGCACTCGGACCCACTGCTGGCTAGGTATGGAACCCAATGGGTCACACACTTAGGACAGATAATCAAGGATTTAATTTGGAATTAAATCTCGTTTGCAGATGAACACACTAGCATGTGTTGCAAACATGGCTTCTACTTGAATCGGATTCGAGTTAGGGTTCCGATTTGGTCTTTTTTAGATCCAAATTCATTCCGGTTTGAATCTAATTGAAGATTCAAAACATTGGGCTAACAGTAGGCTAGCAATTGGGCTAACCTAAGAGGCTAAACCCCTTTCCCACATCGCCTAAGCCCCTCCCCCTCTCTTCCCACGCGCGCGCGCAAGGAGAAGAGTCCACGCGCGCGTGGACTCTCTCCAAGTCGCGTCTTTGCGTGAAAGAAAAAAAGGACGGCGTTTTTTGGCTGATGAGGCGTGGACCAGAGTCCACCTAGGCGTGGACTCTTCAAAAATACAATTACCGTGAAAAAGAAAAGAAAAAAAACACCGAAGGGGCGCGACTCTTCTTTCTGCGCGCGCCCTTCTGTGTTTTTCACGATCCTTCTTGCGTCTTCCATCCCAAAGGCCGTGAGATTAATCCCAAGGGCATGAGATAAAGAGAGAAGATGTGAGAAGGGAGAGAGGGACGTGAGAGGATGTTTTCAGATGAGAAGGCGCCTCTCTGTCGCCTATTTAAGAAGAAGGCTTCACCGTAAAAATTTGATTCCAGATTTTCTACGGCGAAGCCTTGCTTCTCTTCTTCTCCCTCTCCAGAAGATTGTTTCCCCCTCCTCTCTTTCCTCTTTGATTCCTTTACAGAGCCTAGGCTCTGTCGAATCTCAGAACAGAAGGAGAGTCAGAGAGAGAAACTCTCCGACGGTAAAGGAAGAAGGCGCCTCTTTTCTTTCTTTCTTACATTAAGACAATTTTTGTCTTAATTTTCTTCTCCCTCCAAGACAAGCCTTGTCTCATTTTAGGACAAGGGCTTATTCTTAAGACAAGAGTGTCTTAAGGGGCCAAAGTTGCTAAAAACTAGGAGAAGGGTAAGAGAGAAGGTTTAGTCCCGTTTGGCTAGAGGAGTCCTAGCCAATAGCCTATATATCAAGTTCTTGGGGTAGAACTTGATTGGAAGGAACCCAATTAAGGAGTCACTGTCTTGATCATCTGCCCGTGTGGATCACCATCGGAGGGCGGACAAGTGGACGCCTGGTGTTTAAAAATAAGGTCATATCATGGATTTCTACATCAGACTGGATATAGCGATCTGAGGTTAGTATCTAAACTATGTTTAAATTTGGACATGCATGTAGTCATAAGTTTTAATTGCTAATAAGGAGATTTTGGGATTAGGGTTCGGACCTGATTTCATAAAAATTTTGAAATCCACGCTTCCGCACTGGTTCCCGAACCCAACAGTGGTATCAGAGCATCCTTATTAGGATTAAAACTTATGCAGTTCAATTCATGATGTAGTATCATGTTAAATTTTATATTGATGCACAATGCATGTCTTTGATTGAACATGAGTTTGATGATTGCCACCAGTTAGGGTTTTCCACTGAAACCCTAATTGTCTTAGAGATATGATTAGCCCTGGAGCCATCATACTGAAATAAGGTTGCCCTGGCATAATGGTGTATCCATTATGTGGTAAATGGTTGTCCTAGTATGATGGCACACATTTCACATATTTGCTTAGTTTAAAGCATGTATTAATATATGTGATAGCTTTTAATTGAATGTGCTGGCATTGCATGAACCCTCTTAAAATTATATTAAGTGGTAGTATAGTTAACCGATAAGCATTATTAGTCATGATGGATAATTAGTCATTTCGGTGTCTAGAAAGGTGGTTCTGGGAAGGTAAAGGGAATCGTGGTTTTTAATTGGTTCCGTTGACTGACCTGGCCAATTTAAATTGGTGTCTAGGAAAGCAACGGGGGACCCCCACATCTCTTCCACTAGCCTGGCCGATCTGATTGATTTAATTCTTGACTAACATGCTTGGTGTTAAAATACTATTATTGGCCTTCCTTCATGATAGGTCATCATTGTGTTACGATCTATACTAGGTTTGTTGTGTACACACAAGACCTAATATGGTGACTAACACAATTTTTGGCCTAATACAATTATTTGTTTATGGCATGATTTAAAGTAATATTTTGTTGTGTACACACAAGGGTATTACTATTAAAGTCATGACTATATGGCTATGAAGGGTCTTACTTAACTAAAATATTATAGTTTGTTGTGTATACACAAGGCTATTAATATTTTAGAGGCCGAGATAAGTTGAGAATTGTACAGGTTACAATTGGAAAGAGTTTCCTACCTATGAACTTATATAAGATTTGTTGTGTACACACAAGGTCTTTTATAAGGGATTGGGATCTCAACCCCACTAAGAAAGATCAATTAAGGTTTTCTCGATCATCGTATAGAGGGTTATGATGCTCGATAAAATAGTGGGAGACATAATTAAATTAAAGTCCTAATTTAATTATGTGTTGTCATTTCATGGTTGTTTGCTTATGTTTTGTTCTTTGTTTAAATGTAGATAAATGGCCTCTTCACTCTCACTCCGTAGTATTTTAGATGCCAACAAATTGACTGGGCCTAATTATGTTGATTGGCTGAGAAATTTGAAAATAGTACTCAGTCAAGAAAGAATTCCTATATTCTTGATACCCCAATTTTGGAACCACCAAGGGAAGATGCCTCGCAAGAGGAGAAGACCACATATAATATGTGGCAAAATGACTCACTTACTGTCAAATGTGTTATGCTTGCCTCTATGACTAACGAGTTGCAGAGGCAGCATGATAGCATGGATACTAACTCCATACTGCTAAATTTAAAAGAGCTTTATGGAGAACACAGTAGAACTGCTAGATATGAAATATCTAAGCAGTTGTTCCGTGCAAGGATGACAGAAGGTACATCAGTACAAGACCATGTATTAAAGATAATTGATCTAATCACTCGATTAGGTCAATTAGGTTTTGTAATGGATGGGGAGTTGAATCAAGACTTGATCTTGCAATCACTCCCAGAGTCATTTTCACAGTTTGTTCTTAATTACCATATGAACAAACTTAATTCTTCCTTGCCTGAGCTGTTGAATATGTTGAAACAGCAGAGAGCCATGTAAAGAAAAATAAGGCTCCAGTTCTTCTTGTGGATAAGAAGAAGACAGGCAAAAGGGGTTCCAGTAAGAGGATGAATCCCAAAGGGGGCATTAAGAAGAAGAAAGGAAAGAAGGCCTCCGGACAGATGACCTGCTTTCATTGTGGCAAGCCGGGTCATGGAAAAGGAACTGCAAGGTTTACCTTGCAAGTGTGAAGCCTGGTGCATCAGAGGCACCAAAAGGTATGAAAGAAGTTCATACTATTTTGTCATTGGATTCTTCCATTTCAAATACTTGGGTGTTGGATACCGCCTGTGGTCATAACATCTGCAAATCATTGCAGGGACTTCAGGGGCTTAAAGTATTGAAGGAAGGTAACTTTGAGCTCTACGGTGCTGGAGGGGACCCCATCCAAGCAGAAGCTGTAGGGACTTATGTTTTGAAGTTACCTTCAGGGAAGATCTTGGAGCTAAGGAATTGTTACTATATGCCAAAAATCATTAGAAATATCATATCTGTACCCTTGTTACTTAAACAAGGATATACTATGAATGTAATGAGCAGTGGCTGCTCAATTTCTTTATCTAATGAAATTATATGTTATGGCATATTCTGCAATGGTCTTAACTCTTTCCACTAATGACAATATTTTTCATGTTTCTAACAAACGGAAAAGAGATGATTAACAATACCTTCTTTGGCATTGTCGACTTGGACATATTAGTGAGACTAGGATTAACAAGTTGTACAAAGAAAATTTCTTTGATCCTTATGACTATGAGTCATTAGGAACTTGTGAATCATGTCTCATGGGTAAGATGACCAAGACTCCATTTAGTGGACATGGAGAAAGGACAAAAGAGTTATTAGGACTCATACACACAGATGTATGTGGGCCTATGACAACTCAAGCCTATGGTGGATACTCATACTTCATCACATTTACTGATGATTTTTCAAGGTATGGATTTGTGTATCTAATGAAACATAAGTCCGATGCTTTTGAAAAATTTTTAGAGTATCAAAGTATGGTAGAGAAACAGACAGGAAAAAGTATAAAGATCCTCCGATCAGATAGAGGAGGTGAGTACTTATCCACTGAGTTTCTTGATCACCTTAAAGATAAGGGGATCATCTCTGAATGGACTCCTCCTTACACACCACAATTAAATGGTGTTGCTGAAAGGAGGAATCGTACTTTATTGGATATGGTACGGTCCATGATGTGCTTCACGGAGTTACCTTTTTCTTTCTGGGGATATGCTTTGGAAACAGCAACTTATATCTTGAATAGAGTACCATCTAAAACTGTCTCTAGCACTCCATATGAATTATGGAGAAGTAAGAAGCCCAATCTTAAGTATATTAAGATATGGGGATGTCCAGCCTATGTAAAAGAAATTTTGGACATAAACTAGATGCTAGAGCAGACAAATGTCTATTTATCGGATATCCTAGAGATAGTATAGGATATGTGTTCTACCACCCTACTGAACAAAAAGTTTTGGTCAGTAGGATGCCACTTTTATGGAAAAGGAATTATCCTACAAAAGGGCACTGGTAGAAATATCGAACTTAATGAGATTCAACAAATAGACACTTCTCAGTCAAGTAACAACATAGTTAATATAGAACCTGAACACACTCCTATCCGTAGGTCTGATAGGGTGCGACAGGCACCTGAGAGGTATGGGTTCATAATTGAAAATAATGAAGCCCAAATCATTCAAAATGATGAGCCTCTAACCTATACGGAAGCAGTCATGAGTAGAGACTCAGACAAAGGCTGGAAGCCATGAGATCCGAGATGGACTCCATGTATGTCAACCAAGTATGGTCTTTGGTTGATGCACCAGAGGGTATTAACCCTATTGGGTGTAAATGGGTCTATAAAAGGAAGATTGGGGCAGATGGCCAAGTTGAAACTTATAAAGCCAGATTGGTGGCTAAGGGTTTCAGACAAAAACAGGGAATAGATTATGATGAAACATTTTCCCTGTTGCCATGCTCAAATCTATTCGGATTATGCTTGCTATAGCAGCATATCATGATTATGAGATCTGGCAAATGGATGTAAAAACTGCATTCCTCAATGGTTTCCTTGAGGAAGAGGTTTATATGTCACACCAGAAGGTTTTGTCTTGGAGACTAAACCTAATCAGGTATGTAGGCTAAAGAAATCCATTTATGGATTAAAGCAAGCATCCAGGAGTTGGAACATCCGATTTGATAAAACAGTCAAAGAATTTGATTTTTTCAAAAATGAGGATGAACCTTGTGTGTACAAGAAGACTAGTGGGAGTGCCATAGTTTTCTTAGTTCTATATCTTGATGATATACTTCTTATTGGAATGATATCCCAATGTTACAATCAGTCAAAGTGTGGTTATCGAAACAGTTTTCCATGAAAGACTTGGGAGAAGCATCCTATATACTGGGTATAAAGATCTATAGAGAAAGATCAAGAAGGATGCTAGGCTTGTCCCAGTCTAGGTACATTGACCAGGTGCTAAAGAGATTTAGCATGGAGGAAAGTAAAAGAGGTTACTTACCTATTGGTCATGGCATACGTCTTTCTAAGAGGATGTCTCCTAAGACACCTGAAGAAAGAAATAGAATGAATTCTATACCTTATGCTTCGGCTATAGGGTCGATTATGTATGCTATGTTATGTACCAGGCCTGATGTGGCATATGCCTTGGGTGTAGCCAGTAGATTTCAGGCTGATCCAGGAGAGGATCACTGGAAGGCTGTGAAAAATATTCTTAAGTACCTGAGAAGGACTAAGGATATTTTTCTTATATACGGAGGATCTGATCTTAAACTAGAAGCCTATTCAGACTCTAGTTTTCAATCAGACCCAGATGATAGTAAATCCATTTCAGGGTATGTCTTTACCTTGAATGGTGCAGCAGTAAGTTGGAAGAGCACTAAACAGCAGACTGTAGCTGACTCAACTACCGAGGCAGAGTACATAGCTGTCAGTGAAGCCGCCAAGGAAGCTGTCTGGATGAAGAAATTCATCACAGAGTTGGGAGTAGTTCCTGAGATTGAGAACCCGGTGCCACTCTATGTGATAACACTGGAGCAGTTGCTCAAGCTAAGGAACCGAGAGCCCATCACAAGTCCAAGCACATTCTGAGACGCTTCCATCTTGTCCGAGAGATAATCGAGAGACAAGAAGTCTGCATCAATAGAGTGGATACAAAGAACAACATAGCAGACCCGTTCACTAAGGCTCTACCACAGGGAGTTTGATCGCCACCTCGATAGTATGGGGTTAAAGAATAAGAGCGATTGGCTTTAGTGCAAGTGGGAGATTGAAAGGATTATGCCCTATAAGCCAATATTTGTATCTCCCAGACCATTGTAAATTGACAAGTTAATAAAGGCAATATTTTTTCATCATTCGCTGTGTCATTATATGATGAACCCCATAGATTAGGGCTATGGTCCTAGGGCTATGATGAGATCATACCAGTGAGATCTAAGGCCTTAAAACCCTAATCTAGAATATTCCTAGTCATAGGAACCCTGAGTTGGGGATCAGGGTTTCCGGTTAGACTGGCACATCCTATGTATGCTGAAAAGGGTGACTGCTCTCACAGTCACTTGTGTGGGACACTAATACAAGGATGTGGGTGCTCATTAGCGAATGAGTTCACTGAATAGATCCAGTTTGAGAACATCTAATGGAGCCTTAGCTGCATGTCAATAGATGTTTCACATAGTGGGAGTTGTACAAGTAGTCCTATGACCTGAGACTGCCATAATACCTTATGTACATGAACCCATGCTTTGGTTCAATCTCAATCATGACACTGGGTCATGCACGAGGTTGATGCTGGGTATGGTGAATTGTATATGAAGGAAATGAGTAGGTCAACAAGGAATTGATCACTCCTAGTAGGAGGAGATTGCATCCAGCCAAATTAGGTCAGATGATGATTCAGAAAATCTTTGATCAAAGTACAGATATTAGAAATGATTTCTAATATCGAATTAATTGAATCATTAATGTATGACTGAGCTGGGAATGAGTATAAGCTGGTTTGACATGTTTCCATATCCATAGTTATACTCGGGATGCAAGATGATTGAAGGATCGAATTGTACGAGAACTTTCCACTGAAGGGTAGTTTTGGAATTTCACCAGAATTTCCATATCTTCGGGTAGACATGATACGTTGCTAGACGTCAATCTTGTCTTGTGGGTTGATCAAATTAAATGTTTAATTGGATCACTAATTAGGAGGAGTCCTAATTGACTAACTCGAGTTAGCTCGATTTGACCTAAATCGATTAGAATGAGTTCTGATCAAATTAGGTCAACTTGCACTCGGACCCACTGCTGGCTAGGTATGGAACCCAATGGGTCACACACTTAGGACAGATAATCAAGGATTTAATTTGGAATTAAATCTCGTTTGCAGATGAACACACTAGCATGTGTTGCAAACCATGGCTTCTACTTGAATCGGATTCGAGTTAGGGTTCCGATTTGGTCTTTTTTAGATCCAAATTCATTCCGGTTTGAATCTAATTGAAGATTCAAAACATTGGGCTAACAGTAGGCTAGCAATTGGGCTAACCTAAGAGGCTAAACCCCTTTCCCACATCGCCTAAGCCCCTCCCCCTCTCTTCCCACGCGCGCGCGCAAGGAGAAGAGTCCACGCGCGCGTGGACTCTCTCCAAGTCGCGTCTTTGCGTGAAAAGAAATAAAAGGACCGGCGTCTTTTGGCTGATGAGGCGTGGATCAGAGTCCACCTAGGCGTGGACTCTTCAAAAATAACAATACCATGAAAAAGAAAGAAAAAACACCGAAGGGGCGCGACTCTTCTTTCTGCGCGCGCCCTTCTGTGTTTTTCACGATCCTTCTTCGCGTCTTCCCATCCCAAAGGCCGTGAGATTAATCCCAAGGGCCATGAGATAAAGAGAGAAGACGTGAGAAGGGAGAGAGGGACGTGAGAGGATGTTTTCAGATGAGAAGGCGCCTCTCTGTCGCCTATTTAAGAAGAAGGCTTCACCGTAAAAATTTGATTCCAGATTTTCTACGGCGAAGCCTTGCTTCTCTTTCCTTCTCCCTCTCCAGAAGATTGTTTCCCCCTCCTCTCTTTCCTCTTTGATTCCTTTACAGAGCCTAGGCTCTGTCGAATCTCAGAACAGAAGGAGAGTCAGAGAGAGAAACTCTCCGACGGTAAAGGAAGAAGGCGCCTCTTTTCTTTCTTCTTACATTAAGACAATTTTTGTCTTAATTTTCTTCTCCCCCAAGACAAGCCTTGTCTCATTTTAGGACAAGGGCTTATTCTTAAGACAAGAGTGTCTTAAGGGGCCAAAGTTGCTAAAAACTAGGAGAAGGGTAAGAGAGAAGGTTTAGTCCCAGTTTGGCTAGAGGAGTCCTAGCCAATAGCCCATATATCAAGTTCTTGGGGTAGAACTTGATTGGAAGGAACCCAATTAAGGAGTCACTGTCTTGATCATCTGCCCGTGTGGATCACCATCGGAGGGCGGACAAGTGGACGCCTGGTGTGTTCAAAGGTTACTCAATTTGGAGTTTATTTCTACATCAGACTGGATATAGCGATCTGAGGTTAGTATCTAAACTATGTTTAAATTTGGACATGCATGTAGTCATAAGTTTTAATTGCTAATAAGAAGATTTTGGGATTAGGGTTCGGACCTGATTTCATAAAATTTTGAAATCCACGCTTCCGCACTGGTTCCGAACCCAACACACCGGTGCCAACTCATCACCAGAGGACGTCACATCACTTTGCCATGTCATCTCCAAGGGGCGCCATGGAGAAGGATGCGCCATGTCACCATGCCACCTTGCCACGCCACATCATGCCACCTTACCTGCCACGTGGCATCATTCAAATTTTAAATTACATGAAAGCTACAAGTGGTCGACCAAGGAGTGTTTTCAAATTCAAAGGAGGTCGGCCAACTCCATCCACAAATCATGCAACCAGCTCTACAAATCCTCCACATTCCATGTAACCCTCCACCAAATTCTCCACATTTCATGTAACCCCCCCTAATATTTCTCCATGATATGGGGAATTTCAATTGATTGAAAGGCCATAAAAGCCTCTTGTACGCCCATGGTAAAGAAAAGATTTTTTGGATGAAATGAAATTTAAGTGAAGTAGTATTTGAAGGTGTTTTTTTTTTGGTAGTATCCTCTTGTTTTCTTTGGGTGTGTTTGATTTTCTCTTCTCAAGCTTTCAAGTGTCCAACACCAACATCCACCTCTAGGGATCCATGCCTCCATCGAAGTTCCCTTGCTTGTTTGGTTCTTTGTTTCGATATCTTTCAAATTGGACCCAGTCTAACCCATTTATTATGCAGGATCCTTCTACGATTCGGAGTTCAAGAAAGGGTTCTCTTTCCAAAGATCAATGTTGAATGAAACTAGTTTCTTTGGAATGCCAATCTTCCATTTCAGGGCTAGTTCGTCTAAGAGCTTCAATGGATCTACCAGGGAGTGATCATCTTGGGTAAATACACCTCCTAATCTCTTAAGTCTGAGTTATTGAAGATCGTTGCTAAGGTTTAAATTCAATATTCATTAGCCCTAATCATCTCTAGGATTTAAATAACTACATCGCGGCGTAAGTTCCAAATTTCATTGCTCCTTCCATAGCTTTACCTTAGTACTTTTGATCTAAAATTTAGTACCTGTAATAGGCTTCATTGCTCTCATTTCTCAATCCATCATTTAGATTGCATCTCATCTTTCGTGCCGTGTCAAATTGGTATCAGAGCATGGTTGCATTAGGGTAGAATAGTTTTCTTTAAATCCAAGCAAGATCTAAAATTCACGCCTCCTGAGTGGGTATACTCCAGTACACTGTCATGACGCATGGAATAATGAGCCCCTGGCCGGACGTGAATTTTTTAGATTGAAGTTTAGGTAAGCCATTGCACTTGTTTGATTAGGTTCTGTTTTTCTGAAATTTACATATGTTTACTGTATTCCATCTGCAGATCCAAAGGCAAGTCACTAATTTATTGTTGAAATATTTTTTTTATTGTTCTTTTTAAGATAGTTATCACCATATTAAATTCATCATCAGAAAAAAATTATAAAAAAAATTAAAATTTCTGCAGTTCGATACTATCATTAGGGTTCTATTCTGTCCTTTTTATTTATCTTCATTTGTAGGATCTGCTTAGAGTAGTACAGATTTTAGTTTTAAAATTCATTTCATCTACATTGAAACATATAAGTTAGAAATCTTCTGTGAATTTTTTAGAATTTTTGGATATTTTTTTCATTACGTTTTCCACACCACTTTCAAACTGCAACACACTTCTGCAGCACCTTTGTATTTCATTCATCTCATGAGAAATCAAATTAAGGGCATCAATTTGACATAAAGCTACGGTTTCATCACCTGTCCCTAGCCCAAAAATCACCAACCAGCATATCGATCCCAGCCCGTTAATTAAAAATTGAGTAGAACGTTAATTGCCCTAGTGGGTTAGGGACACCAACAAGTTGGGTTCAGGTTAGGGTCAAGTTAACTGTGTCAGCTAATTGGTGTGTGCTTACTGGCTTGGTGTCTAGGATTGGTGCATCAGGGCTTGTGATTTGGTCTGGCTACCTGGTCAATCTCAGATGGTGTCTAAGGTTGGCAATCAGGGACCTTCACTCCCCATGACCTACCTGGCTAAGTCCCATAAGTACTACTAGCTAGTTGGTTCACTTAATTAGACCTCTAATTTGTGCTCTAGGTCTAGGAAACCTTAGCTTGAGAATGAGTCTACTTGCATGCATGAAAACTAGATCAGGAGCCTCATATTCACCAGTCCAGACCTAGTCCAGTGTAGCCATGGACCCGAATCTTGAAACCATGCTGAAAGGCCTAAATGATCTAATCGCCCAATTGAACCAAATGCTGGCTAAACAATTTTCCTTAGACCAACCAACTCCTACTATCCCATTAGCTCATATGAATGATAGGAGTAAGAACCCTGAAGTACAAGTTGAGTTCATGAATACTCAAGACTTAGGATATCCTCAAACTGAAGGGTAGGGAAGGAAGAAGGCAAGTCTAATCCTAGTAAATATGTGTATGAGACTGACATAAGTTTAATAGATGAATATGAAGGGGAAGACTGTGAAGAGAACAACTTTAGTACCTTACCTGAGGAAACCATGGTAAAGAAAAGATTATTGAGCCTAGTCCTGAAACATCAGAACAACCAAAATTTAGTGAGGACTTGGTTCCTGTAAGACAATGCCCTCAAAAAGAACCCAATACTTTAGCTTCGATACAAGAACTCCTTCAGTTACCTAAGAAGAACCCAATCATTATTTTAGAAGACTTAGTCGATGACCTTCAATACCTAGAAGCATCCCGCCGTAGATCAATATTCAAATCTTAAGATCATCATGAGTAACCAAGGTCTATTTCAAGATTCTCCTAAATTACCCCAAGACTCGGATTCCTATTTCCCGCCTTTCCTTAAGTCTTATCTAATTTTAGAGCCATTAAGTTTCATTTTGATGAGATTACTAGGTTGCATGAGCCTTTAAAGCCTTTTCCTTTTGCTACCTACTTTTGGAAAACCTTATGGCATTTGCTAGGAACCCATGGTAAATTCTCATGTGCATACCAGACCAGGGTCAAACCTAGAGAGTCATTAACTGTTAGGTTTAGGCCCTAGAGAGTCAATAAAATTCCTCTCAATAAGGATGCTAGTTCAGTCTGCATTTCGTAAGTGCTTGTGTAAGTTTCTGAGTCTGCTGAGTCCTATGCATAGTATGTTGAGGATTTGCATCATGAAATAAATTTGAGCAATGAATCCTATAAACATAGGACTAATTCAAGAAAGAAAGTCAAGGAATTCTATGAGAGAGATCATGTTCCCATCCAGGACTTTCAAGAAACTAAATACCCATGGTGCAGGCCCCTTTAAAGTCCTAAAGAAGATTAGATCTAATGCTTACATATTGGAATTACCTTCAAACCTAGGTATCAACCCGACCTTCAATGTCTCAGACTTGATAGAATATAAGAACCCATGATGATACGTAGTGAGCCTTTTGGGCCTGACCATATTTTTGAGAGTGAACCATTACCCGAGTATCCACAAAAACCATTCCTCAAAAATGAGAGAAAACTGAACAAATCCTGGATAATAAGATTGTCACTACCAGAAACAAGGATTACTATCGATTTGGTCCGTTGGTAAGGGAGACCAAAATCTGACGACTCCTGAATTGCTAGAGAGGACCTGCAATGACTGGACCCGGACTTATTTGAACAATATCAAAGCCAGGCTGAACCATACTCGACAGGGTCGAGTTCCTCCCACCCGGGAAGAATGGTGGGGGCACCAGGCTCATAAAGAAGAAGCTTCAACTAATACCAAGTTCTTTATGGATTGAGACTAGGAACTCAGTTGTATGAGTCCTGTATGTTTATTGAGTCCTGTTTTATTTTCTTTTAGGATTTAAAGTTCAATTAGAATTCAATCAAGAGTTCAATTAAAGTTAATTAGGCTTTGTACTGAGTCAAGTTCAAGAGCTACTTGAAATTGGGCCAGACCAGCTTTACTTGGAATGCCACATCATCATGGACCACCGGTGCCAACTCATCACCAGAGGATGTCACATCACCTTTTCCATGTCATCTCCAAGGGGCGCCATGGAGAAGGATGCGCCATGTCACCATGCCACCTTGCCACGCCACATCATTGCCACCTCACCTGCCACGTGGCATCATTCAAATTTTAAATTACATGAAAGCTACAAGTGGTCGACCAAGGAGTGTTTTCAAATTCAAGGAGGCCGGCCAACTCCATCCACAAATCATGCAACCAGCCCACCAAATCCTCCACATTCCATGTAACCCTCCACCAAATCCTCCACCAAATCCTCCACATTTCATGTAACCCCCCTAATATTTCTCCATGATATGGGGAATTTCAAATTGATGGAAAGGCCATTAAAAGCTCTTGTACGCCCATGGTAAAGAAAAGGTTTTTTGGATGAAATGAAATTTAAGTGAAGTAGTAGTTGAAGAAGGTATTTTTTTTTTTTGGTAGTATCCTCTGTTTTCTTTGGGTGTGTTTGATTTCTCTTCTCAAGCTTTCAAGTGTCCAACACCAACATCTACCTCTAGAGATCCATGCCTCCATCGAAGTTCCCTTGCTTGTTTGGTTTCTTTGTTTTTGATATCTTTCAAATTGGACCCAGTCTAAACCGTTCATTGTGCAGGATCCTTCTACGATTCGGAGTTCAAAAAAGGGTTCTCTTGCAAAGATCAATGTTGAATGAAACTAGTTTCTTTGGAATGCCAATCTTCCACTTCAGGGCTAGTTCGTCTAAGAGCTTCAATGGATCTACCAGGGAGTGATCATCTTGGGTAAATAATACCTCCTAATCTCTTAAGTCTGAGTTATTGAAGATCGTTGCTAAGGTTTAAATTCAATATTCATTAGCCCTAATCATCTCTAGGATTTAAATAACTACATCATGGCGTGAGTTCCAAATTCAGTGCTCCTTCCATACTTTACCTTAGTACTTTTGATCTGAAATTTAGTACCTGTTAATAGGCTTCATTGCTCTCATTTCTCAATCCATTATTTAGATTGCATTCTCTTCATTGTGCCGCGTCAATGGTTGATAGTGGAAGCTCTACAGATGTGCTTTTCTATGATGCTTTCTCTAGGATGAATCTTTCCCTCGCTCAACTCAAGCCTATGCACCTCCCCTTTTGGTTTCACAGGTGATTCTGTAAGGGTGGAGGAGAAATTACTCTCCCAGTCATTTGGGACCCCACCTCGGCAGAGCATCGTCATGGTGACCTTCACGGTTGTCAGGCTTCCTTCAGCCTACAACGTGATTCTAGGCCGGTCCGGGCTCAACCTGCTCGACACCATCGTCTCGACCAAGAGACTGCTTGTATAGTTTCCAACTCCCTACGGCATCGGGAAGATGAGGGGAGCACCCCAGCCAGTGCAGCACTACTTCCAGACCCTCCCCGGGGCCAAGGCTCTAGAGGGTGATCCCAGGGTGGACGATCTCAACCAAAGGGCTCAAGACCCCATGGGAGGCCCGATCGAGTGCCTGGCCTCTTACCCGCTCGGGGATGACCCTGCTGCGAGATGGTGTTGATTGGAGCCCAGCTGTAAGAGGAGGAGAGAGGGCCCACATTTTGGAGTTCCTACGGGCGAATGCAGTTGTGTTCGCTTGGACGACGGCAGACATGCTAGGTATTCCCCCGATGTCATCACTCACAAGCTGAGCATTGACCCAAAATATAGGTTAGTTTGGTAGAAGAAAAGAAGCCTCGCCCCGGA
This sequence comes from Areca catechu, assembly GCA_021397845.1. Classification (NCBI taxonomy): domain Eukaryota; kingdom Viridiplantae; phylum Streptophyta; class Magnoliopsida; order Arecales; family Arecaceae; genus Areca; species Areca catechu. The sequence continues at coordinate 89,668,165 of CM038042.1, read as the reverse complement.
AAGGCAGGCGTCCATCAATGAGGAGGAGACAAACCTCATTATCGGTTTCGTTCGGAAGGTGCAATATCCGAGCTGGCTGGTGAATGTGGTGATGGTGAAGATGAATAATGGCAAATGGAGGATTTGTGTAGACTATTCCGACCTCAACAAGGCATGCTCAAAGGACAGCTTCTCCCTGCCGAAGTCGATCAACTGGTGGATGCCACCTTGGGGCACAGGCTTCTTTCATTTATGGATGCATTCTCTGGATACAATCAGATCCAGATGCACCCTAAGGACGAGGAGCACCGCCTTCATCACCGACATGGGATGTACTTCTACAGGATGATGCCCTTTGGTTTGAAGAATGCTGGGGCTACATACCATCGTCTGGTCAATAGGGTCTTTAAAGACCAGATCGGTCGGAACATGTAGGTGTACGTGGATGACATGCTTGTCATGAGCAAGCCGAGCTCGAACCACGTCACCGACCTCGTCGAAGCCTTCCACAACCTCCGAGAGCACCAAATAAAGTTGAATCACACGAAGTGCGCCTTGGAGTGGCGGCAGGAAAGTTCCTTGGCTTCATGGTAACTCAGAGGGGGATCTAAGCCAATCCGGAGAAGGTCCAAGCGATCATTGACATGGAGCACCTGACATCCAAGAAGCAGGTTCAGCGCTTGACGGGGCATATCACGCATTGAGCCAGTTCATCTCGAGGTTGGCCGATCGCCGCCTTCCCTTCTTCAAGGTGCTATGCAAGATGCAAGACTTCACCTGGATGGAGGAGTGCAGGATGGCCTTTGAGGAGCTGAAGGAATTCCTGTCCTCTCCCTCACTACTCTCTAGACCGGAAGAAGGGGGAGGAGCTCCTGCTCTATCTGGCGGTCACACCCAAAGCCGTCAGCACGGTCCTCATCCGTGCAGATGGGGACAGATCCCAGAAGTGGTGTACTACACCAGTAAAATCTTCCACGATACGGAGATCAGGTATACTCGTTCTGCGATACTCATTTTTGTACTAATAATATCTGCTAAGTGCCTCAGGCCCTATTTCCAAGCACACCCTATCATGGTCATGACTGATCAGTCGCTGGACCATACTTAGCCGCCCTGAGACTTCAGGGAGACTGGCAAGTGGTCCCTGCTGCTCAGCGAGTTCAACATAGTATATCGCCCGAGTCTTTGCAGAAGGCCCAAGTCTTAGCCGACTTCGTGGTCGAATGCACTGGACTCATCGAGGAGTCAGAGTGGACAATAACGGAGCCCCAAATAGAGCTCGGACTAGGAGAGGAGCCCTGATCCTCCATGTGGATGGCATGTCCAAATCTGGTGGGAGTGGAGCAGGCCTCATCCTTGCCAACAGTGATGGGGTGGTGGTAGAGTTTGCCCTCCACTTCAAGTTCGTCGCAACAAACAACCAGGCGGAGTACGAGGCACTCCTCGTGGGTCTGAAAGTCTCCCGTGAGCTGGTGTGCAGATCTGAAAGTCTTCATCGACTCCTAACTGGTTGTCGGGCAGGTCTCCAGAGAATATGAGACCAGGGACCCCCAGATGATGAAGTACCTGGATCGGGTCTGCTCCAGCACGGCAGGCTTCCGATACTTCAGCATCTTCCATATCCCTCGGGGGAGAATGCATCACGGATGCACTGTCGAGGCTCGCGACCCTGCCAGACTCATCGCTGGGGCGCGCCTATATCGAGTCCTTGATAATCCAAGCTACGAATGCCCAGAGGAGGTGCACCAAGTCACCCCGAGTCGAGCTGGATAGACAGGTATGTCAGGTACATCATGATGCAGTACGAAAGCTCTGATACCAAAATGATGTAGAACGGAAGCTCTGATACCAAAATTGATGCAGAACGAAAGCTCTGATACCAAAAATGATGCAGAACAAAGAACAAAGAAGCGTATGCGGAAGTAAAATTAAGACTAATTCTTTTTTTTTTTTATATATATTTTCAGAAGTGGCTATGACTCAAAGAAAAGATAAACTAATGTTAAAGGAAACTAGGTAAGATTGAAAGCACAATTTAGAAAAACTAGGTTATCAGAGTAGTTCAGAAGTAACGGATCGCTGGGGTTGAGAAACTCCCAGACCTAGGGTTTCGCTCTGAACTTTCAACATGACAGAAATAGAGAGGAGAGATGGGTTACCAACCAGACAGTGATCTTCACAGAATTTGGATGAAAGAAACTCTCTCGGGCAGATTGTTGGATCCTCGGATTCAGCTATCTTCGCAATGGATCCCCCAATACTGGTCTCGTGGCTAGGTCGGCTTCTCCTGGACTCAAGATCTAGGAAGAAGAAAAAAAGTGATGGATTCAGAGACTCGGGGAAGGATTTACCAGTTCGAAGAACTTGAAGGCTGATGTCGCTGAGATCCGGATTCTCTTGAAGGCGGATTCGACTCCCTTGGAAAGAGCTTGGATCTGAAGTATCGGACTGTAGCTGGATGCCGGTGGTCGGCCTGGACTTAGAGAGAGAGGCCCGTGGAGGTGGATAGGATAGGGTTTGGATGTGGATTGTTGAAGTGGATGGTGGGCGGCTAGGGTTTAGGAGTAGAAGTGGCTAACCTAGGTTTGGGTTTTGGAGATCTCACACCTCCTCAAGGTTCCTGGGAACCCGGATTTACTCCCCCCCGGAGCTCAACACCTGGTTGCAAGTGCGGAAGAGAGAAAACACAAAGTTTGCTCACAAGAAATTTGGTTTCATTCATCTGATTCCTTTAAACTTACAAGAGAGGTTTAATTTATAGGGCTTTACAAGGGAGTAGGGTTTACATCTTCCCATGTGGGACTAAAGGAGGGGATCTACAAATCAGGATAATCCATACACATATGGTCGGCAAAGGTACCAAAAAAATTTGATTGGGTTATAAAAGGCAGGTAGATGGTGCCTCCTTGCTTGGGTCTTCAAGAGAGGATTCTTTCCTTCCATGGATCAACTCTTTTGGACTCCTCATTTCTTCCTCCCTAAGTCAAGGCCCTTCCCATCTTTGTTTTGGACATTTTTGGCAGGTAGTGGGGGGTCTCCTAGTATCTCTCATGAATCAAGGATTTTCCCTTCATGGTTTGCTCTTTTGGACACCTCTAGTCTTGCTCCACAAGTTTAGGCTTCTTCCTTTCATGGCTTTGGCACTTTAGGAAAACTTTGGGTGCCTCCTTGATTTTTCTCCCCAAGACATGCTCTCTTCCCTTTATAACTTGGGTTTTTTATGGAACATTGTGGGGCACCTCTTGATCCTCTCTTCAAGAAAAACTCTTGCCATCCTGGCTTGGGTTTATCTGGAAAGAAGTTGGCTCCTCCTTGGATTGAGGTATCTTGATGGATTTCTCCCCAAGGTGGCGCATGAAAGAAGGGACCTGGGTTTCTTGTGGTGGGGGGACCAAGGCACACTGGATGGAGATGTGGCGCCTCCTGGACTCTGGCGTGTGGTTGGGAGTGTGGCGCCCAACTTGCCTGGTCCTGGGGAAAATGTGGCCCCTTGGAGAAGACCTAGACCACTACTAGGACTTGTTTGATCAACATGACCAACAAAATTTAAATTGTAGGGAAATACAGACCAAACTAAAATGAGTTGACAAGTCAACCCTTATTACAAACCAGAAAACCCAATTCTTAGGGCAATGTCATCAGAGATCCAGAGGGAGCCCTGAAGTCTTCTTCTGAGTCTGGTGCCGGCACCAATTCTCCCGGGGTTGGAGGAACTCGACCCTATCGAGTATGGATCAAGCTGGCTTGGTATCTCTCCAAGAGGTCTGGGTCCAATTCTTGTAATTCTTCTCGGGAGATCCAAGAGTTATCAGAACTGGCCTTCCTTGCCAGCAGACCAGGTATCTTTGGTATCCTCGATACGAGTAGAGATAACCTGAATCATCCAGGATCTTTTCAATCTGCTCTTTCCTCACAGGCCAGTTTGTTGGTGGTGGACACACAGGGTGGGTTCACTCTCAAGAGCAAGATTAGGCTCAAAAGGCTCACTGGGAATCACAGCTGGCTCTCTATACTTTACTAGGTCTGTAATGTTGAAAGTGGAGCTAATGCCTAGTTCTGAAGGCAACTCGAGCACATAGGCATTGGACCCTACTCTCTTCACCACTCAAATGGTCCAGCTCCTCTAGCATGTAACTTTCTAACAGTTCCAGGAGGAAACCGTTCAGGCCTAACCTAATCATTACATAGTCTCCCTCAACAAAAGTTTTGACTCACCTTTGAGAATCAGCCAACTTCTTATAAGTTTCATTACTTAAATTTATTTTGGCATGAATTTCTTTATGCAAGTCCTTTACATGCTATGCAAGTGCATCAAGAGACTTGTGTGTGTGGACTAATAGTGAAATCAGATCAAGTGGTGTGTGAGGCTTGTATCCATGAACAATTTCAAAGGGACTCTAGCCTATAGACCTATTGATCGAAACATTATATGCAAATTTAGTCCTGGACAAAATACAAATCCCAATTCCTGGTGCTCTCAATCAAACCAAAATCAGAGCCAAAGCCTAGTAAAGGGTCAAGAAAAACTAAACTAGACTGACGACGCATTCCTAAAGAATGGACTTTATTCCAAAGGAACCCTAGGTCTAAACCTAACAAACTAAGGCTCTCTAGGTTTGACCTTGGGGTGGAGGAGGGCATGCAGAGCATGAAAACTTATTATGGATGCCTAGTAGGTGCCATAAGGTCTTCTAGAAGTAGGTGGCAAACCTAATAGGTTCTAAGGAGTCTTGCAACCTAGAGATCTCAGTAAAGTGTAATCCATAGCTCTAGAAACATGAGAAGATTCAGGGAAGGGTAGGAAATAAGAATCAGAGTTTTAAGGTGGCTTATCAGAAACAAGAAACAAACCTTGGTTATTCAGGATGACCTTAAAATGAGGACATTGTTCTATAGGTGCACTCATCCAAACCTCATGATTTGCTCTAGGAGGGTCTACAAGTGCAAGTTCTAGGGTAGACTGGGTGCTCCTAGAAGGTGGAAGGTTATCAGAAGGTCTCTGGAATGTTTATCTAAAAGTCCTCTAAGCTACTGTCTTTTTCTTGTTCTTGGACCTTCTCAATGGGCAATTCTTGTGAACCCCTTCCTTCTTCACACTTCTCTACCAGATTTGACTCAGGGGTGTCTTCTTTGGATTCCTCAATGAGTTCAGAGGTATTCTCACTTAAACTCTCATTGGGTGCAATTTCCTCTTCCTGAACTTCCAAAAGGGTTCTCTTAGGGTTAGCTCCTGAATTCCATGAGTGGCAGGGGCCCCTCAATAACCCCATCAAGTAGGAGCTGGTTAATTGAATTATCGGGAGAGATATCCTCAAATTCTTCTTCTTCATATTCATCTATCAAACTTATGTCAGGCTCATATATTTCTTCCTCAATCTCACTGAAAGGTTCTAATATATTCTCCTTTGATTCCTCTTTAAGTACGACTCTGGTCAGGTCAACTAATTTTGGGATGGCCATGCCAACTCCGTCTCAGTGTTATCCTTCTGGTCAAGAGGTGACACAAGTGAGAATTGACAAACAAAAGTCTGGTTCACTACGGGTGTCGGATCAATCGAAACTTGACTCAAGTTGGTAGAGGTTGGCTTTAAGTCCAAAGTACTTGATTGGTTATATCTTAGACCACTCATAGTCTTGGGCTTCTTGGTAGGCTCGGTCTAACTTATTGGTCTTTTCAAGGCATAGCTTCCTATAAATGTCTGGGTGTAACCCAACCCTAAACCTCGATGTGATCTGAGCTTCGGTCTCAATGGTATTGCATTTCATGTCATACCACTGGAAGTCCTCGATATATTTAGACACAGGCCTATTACCTTGTCGCATTGGTACCATTGGTCTAAAAGTATTTTCTCATAGGATCTACCTAGGTACCAATCTCTCAACTTACTTTTCATATCTCTCCAAGTATATATTTCCTCTTTTCTTTGATAACACTCATGCTCAATAGCATACCAATGCGACCTAGCATGTTTGGTGAACTTGGTTTTGGCCAACCTAATTTGTCCTAATTTCGATATGTTAGTGCACTCAAAATACCGATCCATTTGTTCTTCCACTTAATATATGTCTCTTGTCTTCCATCAAAAGTGGGTGCATAAGGTTCGGTGTTCCTAACAGGTCCCTTTTCTGAGTCGACCAAGTATGGATATAGGCTCCTAGGGTTATGCTCGGGATCACGGTATAAGGTCCTCCTAGGCTCCTGGCATGGGTGAGGTGGGGCCTATTAAATTTTGGATCAGGGGTCCAATTTTGATGTCTACGTTTCTCAAGTCCCTGGGCTCGGTCTCTAAACTGGGCAAAACCCTCATTCATATCCTGACTCAATTTGGTCATACTTTCGGTAAGAGTTCTAATCATGGCCTCTAAATCAGGTTGGGTTTGACCAGGTTGGTAGGGTACTTCGTTCGGGTGGACATGATGATGCAAGCAAGCACACCAAATGAGACTCGACTGAAATGACTACGGGCTAACTAGACCTAGAGCCCAAACTAGATGCCCAATCAGAGTGGCAAGCTAGCCTGTAGTAACTCGGGACTCAGCCAGGCAGGTGTAAGGGGAGTGTTAGGTCCCTAATTGCCAATCCTAGACACCAATCAGAGATTGGCCAGGTAGGCAGACCAGCACACAAGCCCTTCGGGATGGAATCCCTGAACCACCGTTCTAGACACTGAGTACAAAGCACACACAGAGTAACTAGACAAACTGACTCAACATTAGCCTTGACCCGACTTGTGTGTGTCCCTAGTCCACTAGGGCAAATTAGGTCTATTAATTTTAAGATTAAAGGCTTAGGTTCGAATGAGTGGGGTGGTTTTGGGCTAAGGAGAGGTTATCAACTCCTCCCCTTATCTTAGATGTTCAAATGCCCTTAAGATGAATTAAGTGTTGAACATTCAAAAATAATTGAATTACAGAACACAAAAATAGAGTTACAGTAATTTAATTCTCAGAAATCTCACGGAAACTAATAAATCACAGGAAAATTATGCAAAATAGATTCAATTATACTGGTTTCAGCAAATAAAATCACTAAATTGGAGTTACCTGTAGTTAAAAATAATTCCTGCAACAGGGCAGTTACGGGCTAAAAATAAAGTACTTCCCCATTTACAATTCCTGCTACGAAGTTGTAACCCAACGGATCCCTACACACCCTAGGAACACCCCATGGAATGGGAAGAGGAGGTTTGCACCTCACTTCGTTCCTAGGACCGGACGTCCTGGGAGTCTACTTCGAGTAGACAAAGTAAAAAGAGAGAGACTCAAACAAGTAATCAAACAGAAACCCTAGACAGGGCTCTGATACCAAAAATGATAAGAACGAAAGCTCTGATACCAAAATGATGCAGTACGAAGCTCTGATACCAAAATGATGTAGAAAAGGAAGCTTTGATACCAAAATTGATGCAGAACGAAAGCTCTGATACAAAAATGATGCAGACAAAGAACAAAGAAGCGTATGCGGAAGTAAAATTAAGACTAATTTTTTTTTTTATATATATTTTCAGAAAGTCGGCTATGACTCAAAGAAAAGAAAACTAATGTTAAAGGAAACTAGGTAATGATTGAAAGCACAATTTAGAAAAACTAGTTATCAGAGTAGTTCAGAAGTAACGGATCGCTGGGGGTTGAGAAACTCCCAGACCTAGGGTTTCGCTCTGAACTTTCAACATGACAGAAATAGAGAGGAGAGATGGGTTACCAACCAGACAGTGATCTTCACAGAATTTGGATGAAAGAACTCTCTCGGGCAGATTGTTGGATCCTCGGATTCAGCTATCTTCGCAATGGATCCCCCAATACTGGTCTCGTGGCTAGGTCGGCTTTCCTGGACTCAAGATCTAGGAAGAAGAAAAACAAGTGATGGATTCAGAGACTCGGGGAAGGATTTACCAGTTCGAAGAACTTGAAGGCTGATGTCGCTGAGATCCGGATTCTCTTGAAGGCTGATTCGACTCCCTCTGGAAAGAGCTTGGATCTGAAGTATCCGGACTGTAGCTGGATGCCGGTGGTCGGCCTGGACTTAGAGAGAGAGGCCGTGGGAGGTGGAATAGGATAGGGTTTGGTGGATTGAAGTGGATGGTGGGCGGCTAGGGTTTAGGAGTAGAAGTGGCTAACCTAGGGTTTGGGTTTTGGAGATCTCACACCTCCTCAAGGTTCCTGGGGAACCCGGATTTACTCCCTCACGGAGCTCAACACCTGGTTGCAAGTGCGGAAGAGAGAAAACACAAAGTTTGCTCACAAAGAAATTTGGTTTCATTCATCTGATTCCTTTAAACTTACAAGAGAGGTTTAATTTATAGGGCTTTACAAGGGAGTAGGGTTTTACATCTTCCCATGTGGGACTAAAGGAGGGGATCTACAAATCAGGATAATCCATACACATATGGTCGGCCAAGGTACCAAAAAAATTGATTTGGGTTATAAAAGGCAGGTAGATGGTGCCTCCTTGCTTGGGTCTCAAGAGAGGATTTCTTTCCTTCCATGGATCAACTCTTTTGGACTCCTCTTTCTTCTCCCTAAGTCAAGGCCCTTCCCATCTTTGTTTTGGACATTTTTGGCAGGTAGTGGGGGTGTCTCCTAGTATCTCTCCATGAATCAAGGATTTCCCTTCATGGTTTGGCTCTTTTGGACACCTCCTAGTCTTGCTCCACAAGTTTAGGCTTCTTCCTTTCAGGCTTTGGCACTTTAGGAAACTTTTGGGTGCCTCCTTGATTTTCTCCCCAAGACATGCTCTCTCCCTTTATAACTTGGTTTTTATGGAACATTGTGGGGCACCTCCTTGATCCTCTCTTCAAGAAAAACTCTTGCCATCCTGGCTTGGGTTATCTGGAAAGAAGTTGGCTCCTCCTTGGATTGATGTATCTTGATGGATTTCTCCCCAAGTGGCGCATGAAAGAAGGGCCTGGTTCTGTGGGTGTGGGGACCAAGGCACACTGGATGGAGATGTGGCGCCTCCTGGACTCTGGCGTGTGGTTGGGAGTGTGGCGCCCACTGCTGGTCCGGAAGAAAATGTGGCCCTTGGAGAAGACCTAGACCACTACTAGGACTTGTATTGAGTCAACATGACTCAACAAAATTTAAATTGTAGGGAAATACAGACTCAAACTAAAATGAGTTGACCAAGTCAACTTATTACAAACCAGAAAACCCTAATTCTTCGGGCAATGTCAATCAGAGATCCAGATGGAGCCCTGAAGTCTCTTCTGAGTCTGGTGCCCGCACCAATTCTCCCGGGGTGGGAGGAACTCGACCCTATCGAGTATGGATCAAGCTGGCTCTGGTATCTCTCCAAGAGGTCTGGGTCCAATTCTTGTAATCTTTCGGGAGATCCAAGAGTTATCAGAATTGGCCTTCCTTGCCAGCAGACCAGGTATCTTTGGTATCCTCGATTACGAGTAGAGATAACCTGATCATCCAGGATCTTTTCAATCTGCTCTTTCTCACAGGCCAGTTTGTTGGTGGACACACAGGGTTGGGTTCACTCTCAAGAGCAAGATTAGGCTCAAAAAGGCTCACTGGGATCACAGCTGGCTCTCTATACTTACTAGTCTGTAATGTTGAAAGTGGAGCTAATGCCTAGTTCTGAAGGCAACTCGAGCACATAGGCATTGGACCTACTCTCTCACCACTCTAAATGGTCCAGCTCCTCTAGCATGTAACTTTCTAACAGTTCCAGGAGGAAACCGTTCAGGCCTTAACCTAATCATTACATAGTCTCCCTCAACAAAAGTTTTGACTCACCTTTGAGAATCAGCCAACTTCTTATAAGTTTCATTACTTAAATTTATTTTGGCATGAATTTCTTTATGCAAGTCCTTACATGCTATGCAAGTGCATCAAGAGACTTGTGTGTGTGGATAATAGTGAAATCAGATCAAGTGGTGTGTGAGGCTTGTATCCATGAACAATTTCAAAGGGACTCTAGCCTATAGACCTATTGATCGAAACATTATTGCAAATTTAGTCCTGGACAAAATACAAATCCCAATTCCTGGTGCTCTCAATCAAACCAAAATCAGAGCCAAAGCCTAGTAAAGGGTCAAGAAAAACTAAACTAGACTGACGACGCATTCCTAAAGAATGGACTTTATTCCAAAGGAACCTAGGTCTAAACCTAACAAACTAAGGCTCTCTAGGTTTGACCTTGGGTGGAGGAGGGCATGCAGAGCCATGAAACTTATTATGGATGCCTAGTAGGTGCCATAGGTCTTCTAGAAGTAGGTGGCAAACCTAATAGGTTCTAAGGAGTCTTGCAACCTAGAGATCTCAGTAAAGTGTAATCCCATAGCTCTAGGAAACATGAGAAGATTCAGGGAAGGGTAGGAAATAAGAATCAGAGTTTTAAGGTGGCTTATCAGAAACAAGAAACAAACCTTGGTTATTCAGGATGACCTAAAATGAGGACATTGTTCTATAGGTGCACTCATCCAAACCTCATGATTTGCTCTAGGAGGGTCTACAAGTGCAAGTTCTAGGGTAGACTGGGTGCTCCTAGAAGGTGGAAGGTATCAAGAAGGTCTTTGGAATGTTTATCTAAAAGTCCTCTAATACTGTCTTTTCTTATCTTGGACCTTCTCAATGGGCAATTCTTGTGAACCCCGTCCTTCTTCACACTTCTCTACCAGATTGACTCAGGGGTGTCTTCTTTGGATTCCTCAATGAGTTCAGAGGTATTCTCACTTAAACTCTCATTGGTTGCAATTTACTCTTCCTGAACTCCTCAAAAGGGTCTTCTCTTAGGGTTAGCTGCCTGAATTCCATGAGTGGCAGGGGTCCCCTCAATAACCCCATCAAGTAGGAGCTGGTTAATTGAATTATCGGGAGAGATATCCTCAAATTCTTCTTCTTCATATTCATCTATCAAACTTATGTCAGGCTCATATATTTCTTCCTCAATCTCACTGAAAGGTTCTAAATATTCTCCTTTGATTCCTCTTTAAGTACGACTCTGGTCAGGTCAACTAATTTTGGGATGGCCATGCCCAACTCCGTCTCAGTGTTATCCTTCTGGTCAAGAGGTGACACAAGTGAGAATTGACAAACAAAAGTCTGGTTCACTACGGGTGTCGGATCAATCGAAACTTGACTCAAGTTGGTAGAGGTTGGCTTTAAGTCCAAAGTACTTGATTGGTTATATCTTAAAGACCACTCATAGTCTTGGGCTTCTTGGTAGGCTCGGTCTAACTTATTGGTCTTTTCAAGGCATAGCTTCCTATAAATGTCTGGGTGTAACCCAACCCTAAACCTCGATGTGATCTGAGCTTCGGTCTCAATGGTATTGCATTTCATGTCATACCACTGGAAGTCCTCGATATATTTAGACACAGGCCTATTACCTTGTCGCAATTGGTACCATTGGTCTAAAAGTATTTCTCATAGGATCTACCTAGGTACCATCTCTCAACTTACTTTTCATATCTCTCCAAGTATATATTTCCTCTTTTCTTTGATAACACTCATGCTCAATAGCATACCAATGCGACCTAGCATGTTTGGTGAACTTGGTTTTGGCCAACCTAATTTGTCCTAATTTCGATATGTTAGTGCACTCAAAATACCGATCCATTTGTTCTTCCCACTTAATATATGTCTCTTGTCTTCCATCAAAAGTGGTGCATAAGGTTCGGTGTTCCTAACAGGTCCCTTTTCTGAGTCGACCAAGTATGGATATAGGCTCCTAGGGTTATGCTCGGATCACGGTATAAGGTCCTCCTAGGCTCCTGGCATGGGTGAGGTTGGGGCCTATTAAATTTTGGATCAGGGTCCAATTTTGATGTCTACGTTTCTCAAGTCCCTGGGCTCGGTCTCTAACTGGGCAAAACCCTCATTCATATCCTGACTCAATTTGGTCATACTTTCGGTAAGAGTTCTAATCATGGCCTCTAAATCAGTTTGGTTTGACCAGGTTGGTAGGGTACTTCGTTCCGGTGGACATGATGATGCAAGCAAGCACACCAAATGAGACTCGACTGAAATGACTACGGGCTAACTAGACCTAGAGCCCAAACTAGATGCCCAATCAGAGTGGCAAGCTAGCCTGTAGTAACTCGGGACTCAGCCAGGCAGGTGTAAGGGGAGTGTTAGGTCCCTAATTGCCAATCCTAGAGACCCAATCAGAGATTGGCCAGGTAGGCAACCAGCACACAAGCCCTTCGGGATGGAATCCCTGACCACCATTCTAGACACTGAGTACAAAGCACACACAGAGTAACTAGACAAACTGACTCAACATTAGCCTTGACCCGACTTGTTGATGTCCCTAGTCCACTAGGGCAAATTAGGTCTAATTAATTTTAAGATTAAAGGCTTAGGTTCGAATGAGTGGGTGGTGGTTTTGGGCTAAGGAGAGGTTATCAACTCCTCCCCTTATCTTAGATGTTCAAATGCCCTTAAGATGAATTAAGTGTTGAACATTCAAAAATAATTGAATTACAGAAACACAAAAATAGAGTTACAGTAATTTAATCTCAGAAATCTCACGGAAACTAATAATCACAGGAAAATTATGCAAAATAGATTCAATTATACTGGTTTCAGCAAAATAAAAATCACTAAATTTGGAGTTACCTGTAGTTAAAATAATTCCTGCAACAGGGCAGTTACGGGCTAAAAATAAGTACTTTCCCATTTACAATTCCTGCTACGAAGTTGTAACCCAACGGATCCCCTACACACCCTAGGAACACCCCATGGAATGGGAAGAGGAGGTTTGCACCTCACTTCGTTCCTAGGACCGGACGTCCTGGGGAGTCTACTTCGAGTAGACAAGTAAAAAGAGAGAGACTCAAACAAGCAATCAAACAGAAACCCTAGACAGGGCTCTGATACCAAAAATGATACAGAACGAAAGCTCTGATACCAAATGATGCAGTACGCTCTGATACCAAATGATGTAGAACGGAAGCTTTGATACCAAAATTGATGCAGAACGAAAGCTCTGATACCAAAAATGATGCAGAACAAGAACAAAGAAGCGTATGCGGAAGTAAAATAAGACTAATTCTTTTTTTTTTATATTATTTTCAGAAGTCGGCTATGACTCAAGAAAGATAAACTAATGTTAAGGAAACTAGGTAAGGATTGAAAGCACAATTTAGAAAAACTAGTTATCAGAGTAGTTCAGAAGTAACGGATCGCTGGGGTTGAGAAACTCCCAGACCTAGGTTTCGCTCTGAACTTTCAACATGACAGAAATAGAGAGGAGAGATGGGTTACCAACCAGACAGTGATCTTCCAGAATTTGGATGAAAGAACTCTCTCGGGCAGATTGTTGGATCCTCGGATTCAGCTATCTTCGCAATGGATCCCCCAATACTGGTCTCGTGGCTAGGTCGGCTTCTCCTGGACTCAAGATCTAGGGAAGAAGAAAACAAGTGATGGATTCAGAGACTCGGGGAAGGATTTACCAGTTCGAAACTTGAAGCTCTGATGTCTGAATATCCGATTCTGTCTGAGACTGATCCGATTCTCTTGAAGGCTGATTCGACTCCCTCTGGAAAGCTTTGATCTGAAGTATCCGGACTGTAGCTGGATGCCGGTGGTCGGCCTGGACTTAGAGAGAGAGGCCGTGGAGGTGGAATAGGATGGGTTTGGTGGATTGAAGTGGATGGTGGGCGGCTAGGTTTAGGAGTAGTAGAAGTGGCTAACCTAGGGTTTTGGGTTTTGGAGATCTCACACCTCCTCAAGGTTCCTGGGGAACCCGGATTTACTCCCTCACGGAGCTCAACACCTGTTGCAAGTGCGGAAGAGAGAAAACACAAAGTTTGCTCACAAAGAAATTTGGTTTCATTCATCTGATTCCTTTAAACTTACAAGAGAGGTTTATTTATAGGGCTTTACAAGGGAGTAGGGTTTTACATCTTCCCATGTGGGACTAAAGGAGGGATCTACAAATCAGGATAATCCATACACATATGGTCGGCAAGGTACCAAAAAATTTGATTTGGGTTATAAAGGCAGGTAGATGGTGCCTCCTTGCTTGGGTCTTCAAGAGAGGATTTCTTTCCTTCCATGGATCAACTCTTTTGGACTCCTCATTTCTTCCTCCCTAAGTCAAGGCCCTTCCCATCTTTGTTTTGGACATTTTTGGCAGGTAGTGGGGGTCTCCTAGTATCTCTCCATGAATCAAGGATTTTCCCTTCATGGTTTGGCTCTTTTGGACACCTCCTAGTCTTGCTCCACAAGTTTAGGCTTCTTCCTTTCATGGCTTTGGCACTTTAGGAAACTTTTGGGTGCCTCCTTGATTTTCTCCCCAAGACATGCTCTCTTCCCTTTTATAACTTGGGTTTTTATGGAACATTGTGGGGCACCTCCTTGATCCTCTCTTCAAGAAAAACTCTTGCCATCCTGGCTTGGGTTTATCTGGAAAGAAGTTGGCTCCTCCTTGGATTGAGGTATCTTGATGGATTTCTCCCCCAAGTGGCGCATGAAAGAAGGGACCTGCTTTCTTGTGGTGTGGGGACCAAGGCACACTGGATGGAGATGTGGCGCCTCCTGGACTCTGGCGTGTGGTTGGGAGTGTGGCGCCCACTTGCCTGGTCCTGGGAGAAAATGTGGCCCCTTGGAGAAGACCTAGACCACTACTAGGACTTGTATTGAGTCAACATGACTCAACAAAATTTAAATTGTAGGGAAATACAGACTCAAACTAAAATTGAGTTGACCAAGTCAACCCTTATTACAAAACCAGAAAACCCTAATTCTTCGGGCAATGTCAATCAGAGATCCAGATGGAGCCCTGAAGTCTTCTTCTGAGTCTGGTGCCCGCACCAATTCTCCCGGGGTGGGAGGAACTCGACCCATCGAGTATGGATCAAGCTGGCTCTGGTATCTCTCCAAGAGGTCTGGGTCCAATTCTTGTAATTCTTCTCGGGAGATCCAAGAGTTATCAGAATCTGGCCTTCCTTGCCAGCAGACCAGGTATCTTTGGTATCCTCGATTACGAGTAGAGATAACCTGATCATCCAGGATCTTTTCAATCTGCTCTTTCCTCACAGGCCAGTTTGTTGGTGGACACACAGGGTTGGTTTCACTCTCAAGAGCAAGATTAGGCTCAAAAAGGCTCACTGGGAATCACAGCTGGCTCTCTATACTTACTAGGTCTGTAATGTTGAAAGTGGAGCTAATGCCTAGTTCTGAAGGCAACTCGAGCACATAGGCATTGGACCCTACTCTCTTCACCACTCTAAATGGTCCAGCTCCTCTAGCATGTAACTTTCTAACAGTTCCAGGAGGAAACCGTTCAGGCCTTAACCTAATCATTACATAGTCTCCCTCAACAAAGTTTTGACTCGCCTTTGAGAATCAGCCAACTTCTTATAAGTTTCATTACTTAAATTTATTTTGGCATGAATTTCTTTATGCAAGTCCTTTACATGCTATGCAAGTGCATCAAGAGACTTGTGTGTGTGGACTAATAGTGAAATCAGATCAAGTGGTGTGTGAGGCTTGTATCCATGAACAATTTCAAAGGGACTCTAGCTATAGACCTATTGATCGAAACATTATATGCAAATTTAGTCCTGGACAAATACAAATCCCAATTCCTGGTGCTCTCAATCAAACCAAAATCAGAGCCAAAGCCTAGTAAAGGGTCAAGAAAAACTAAACTAGACTGACGACGCATTCCTAAAGAATGGACTTTATTCCAAAGGAACCCTAGGTCTAAACCTAACAAACTAAGGCTCTCTAGGTTTGACCTTGGTTGGAGGAGGGCATGCAGAGCATGAAAACTTATTATGGATGCCTAGTAGGTGCCATAAGGTCTTCTAGAAGTAGGTGGCAAACCTAATAGGTTCTAAGGAGTCTTGCAACCTAGAGATCTCAGTAAAGTGTAATCCCATAGCTCTAGAAACATGAGAAGATTCAGGGAAGGGTAGGAAATAAGAATCAGAGTTTTGAGGTGGCTTATCAGAAACAAGAAACAAACCTTGGTTATTCAGGATGACCTTAAAATGAGGACATTGTTCTATAGGTGCACTCATCCAAACCTCATGATTTGCTCTAGGAGGGTCTACAAGTGCAAGTTCTAGGGTAGACTGGGTGCTCCTAGAAGGTGGAAGGTTATCAAGAAGGTCTTTGGAATGTTTATCTAAAAAGTTCTCTAAGCTACTGTCTTTTTCTTATTCTTGGACCTTCTCAATGGGCAATTCTTGTGAACCCCTTCCTTCTTCACACTTCTCTACCAGATTTGACTCAGGGGTGTCTTCTTTGGATTCCTCAATGAGTTCAGAGGTATTCTCACTTAAACTCTCATTGGGTGCAATTTCCTCTTCCTGAACTTCCTCAAAAGGGTCTTCTTTTAGGGTTAGCTCCTGAATTCCATGAGTGGCAGGGGTCCCCTCAATAACCCCATCAAGTAGGAGCTGGTTAATTGAATTATCGGGAGAGATATCCTCAAATTCTTCTTCTTCATATTCATCTATCAAACTTATGTCAGGCTCATATATTTCTTCCTCAATCTCACTGAAAGGTTCTAATCTATTCTCCTTTGATTCCTCTTTAAGTACGACTCTGGTCAGGTCAACTAATTTTGGATGGCCATGCCCAACTCCGTCTCAGTGTTATCCTTCTGGTCAAGAGGTGACACAAGTGAGAATTGACAAACAAAAGTCTGGTTCACTACGGGTGTCGGATCAATCGAAACTTGACTCAAGTTGGTAGAGGTTGGCTTTAAGTCCAAAGTACTTGATTGGTTATATCTTAAAGACCACTCATAGTCTTGGGCTTCTTGGTAGGCTCGGTCTAACTTATTGGTCTTTTCAAGGCATAGCTTCCTATAAATGTCTGGGTGTAACCCAACCCTAAACCTCGATGTGATCTGAGCTTCGGTCTCAATGGTATTGCATTTCATGTCATACCACTGGAAGTCGTCGATATATTTGGACACAGGCCTATTACCTTATCGCAATTGGTACCATTGGTCTAAAAGTATTTTCTCATAGGATCTACCTAGGTACCAATCTCTCAACTTACTTTCATATCTCTCCAAGTATATATTTCCTCTTTTCTTTGATAACACTCATGCTCAATAGCATACCAATGCGACCTAGCATGTTTGGTGAACTTGGTTTTGGCCAACCTAATTTGTCCTAATTTCGATATGTTAGTGCACTCAAAATACCGATCCATTTGTTCTTCCCACTTAATATATGTCTCTTGTCTTCCATCAAAAGTGGGTGCATAAGGTTCGGTGTTCCTAACAGGTCCCTTTTCTGAGTCGACCAAGTATGGATATAGGCTCCTAGGGTTATGCTCGGGATCACGGTATAAGGTCCTCCTAGGCTCCTGGCATGGGTGAGGTTGGGGCCTATTAAATTTTGGATCAGGGGTCCAATTTTGATGTCTACGTTTCTCAAGTCCCTGGGCTCGGTCTCTAAACTGGGCAAAACCCTCATTCATATCCTGACTCAATTTGGTCATACTTTCGGTAAGAGTTCTAATCATGGCCTCTAAATCAGGTTGGTTTTGACCAGGTTGGTAGGGTACTTCGTTCCGGGTGGACATGATGATGCAAGCAAGCACACCAAATGAGACTCGACTGAAATGACTACGGGCTAACTAGACCTAGAGCCCAAACTAGATGCCCAATCAGAGTGGCAAGCTAGCCTGTAGTAACTCGGGACTCAGCCAGGCAGGTGTAAGGGGAGTGTTAGGTCCCTAATTGCCAATCCTAGACACCAATCAGAGATTGGCCAGGTAGGCGGACCAGCACACAAGCCCTTCGGGATGGAATCCCTGAACCACCATTCTAGACACTGAGTACAAAGCACACACAGAGTAACTAGACAAACTGACTCAACATTAGCCTTGACCCGACTTGTTGATGTCCCTAGCCCACTAGGGCAAATTAGGTCTAATTAATTTTAAGATTAAAGGCTTAGGTTCGAATGAGTGGGTGGTGGTTTTGGGCTAAGGAGGTTATCAACTCCTCCCCTTATCTTAGATGTTCAAATGCCCTTAAGATGAATTAAGTGTTGAACATTAAAAAATAATTGAATTACAGAAACACAAAAATAGAGTTACAGTAATTTAATTCTCAGAAATCTCACGGAAACTAATAAATCACAGGAAATTATGCAAAATAGATTCAATTATACTGGTTTCAGCAAAAAAAATCACTAAATTTGGAGTTACCTGTAGTTAAAAAATATTCCTGCAACAGGGCAGTTACGGGCTAAAATAAAGTACTTCCCCATTTACAATTCCTGCTACGAAGTTGTAACCCAACGGATCCCCTACACGCCCTAGGAACACCCCGTGGAATGGGAAGAGGAGGTTTGCACCTCGCTTCGTTCCTAGGACCGGACGTCCTGGGAAGTCTACTTCGAGTAGACAAAGTAAAAAGAGAGAGACTCAAACAAGTAATCAAACAGAAACCCTAGACAGGGCTCTGATACCAAAAATGATACAGAACGAAGCTCTGATACCAAAATGATGCAGTACGAAGCTCTGATACCAAAATGATGTAGAACGAAGCTTGATACCAAATTGATGCAGAACGAAAGCTCTGATACCAAAATGATGCAGAACAAAGAACAAAGAAGCGTATGTGGAAGTAAAATTAAGACTAATTCTTTTTTTTTTATATATATTTTCAGAGTCGGCTATGACTCAAAGAAAAGACAAACTAATGTTAAAGGAAAGTAGGTAATGATTGAAAGCACAATTTAGAAAACTAGTTATCAGAGTAGTTCAGAAGTAACGGATCGCTGGGGTTGAGAAACTCCCAGACCTAGGGTTTCGCTCTGAACTTTCAACAGGACAGAAATAGAGAGGAGAGATGGGTTACCAACCAGACAGTGATCTTCACAAATTTGGATGAAAGAACTCTCTCGGGCAGATTGTTGGATCCTCGGATTCGGCTATCTTCATAATGGATCCTCCAATACTGGTCTCGTGGCTAGGTCGGCTTCTCCTGGACTCAAGATCTGGGAAGAAGAAAAACAAGTGATGGATTCAGAGACTCGGGAAGGATTTACCAGTTCGAAAACTTGAAGGCTGATGTCGCTGAGATCCGGATTCTCTTGAAGGCTGATTCGACTCCCTCTGGAAAGAGCTTTGGATCTGAAGTATCCGGACTGTAGCTGGATGCCGGTGGTCGGCCTGGACTTAGAGAGAGAGGCCGTGGGAGGTGGAATAGGATAGGGTTTGGTGGATTGAAGTGGATGGTGGGCGGCTAGGGTTTAGGAGTGAAGTGGCTAACCTAGTGTTTGGGTTTTGGAGATCTCACACCTCCTCAAGGTTCCTGGGGACCCGGATTTACTCCCTCCGAGCTCAACACCTGGTTGCAAGTGCAGAAGAGAGAAAACACAAAGTTTGCTCACAAAGAAATTTGTTTCATTCATCTGATTCCTTTAAACTTACAAGAGGGGTTTATTTATAGGGCTTTACAAGGGAGTAGGGTTTTACATCTTCCCATGTGGGACTAAAGGAGGGGATCTACAAATCAGGATAATCCATACACATATGGTCGGCCAAGGTACCAAAAAAATTTGATTTGGGTTATAAAAGGCAGGTAGATGGGCCTCCTTGCTTGGGTCTTCAAGAGAGGATTTCTTTCCTTCCATGGATCAACTCTTTTGGACTCCTCATTTTCTTCCTCCCTAAGTCAAGGCCCTTCCCATCTTTGTTTTGGACATTTTTGGCAGGTAGTGGGGGTGTCTCCTAGTATCTCTCCATGAATCAAGGATTTTTCCTTCATGGTTTGGCTCTTTTGGACACCTCCTAGTCTTGCTCCACAAGTTTAGGCTTCTTCCTTTCATGGCTTTGGTACTTTAGGAAACTTTTGGGTGCCTCCTTGATTTTCCCCAAGACATGCTCTCTTCCCTTTTATAACTTGGGTTTTTATGGAACATTGTGGGGCACCTCCTTGATCCTCTCTTCAAGAAAAATTCTTGCCATCCTGGCTTGGGTTTATCTGGAAAGAAGTGGCTCCTCCTTGGATTGAGGTATCTTGATGGATTTCTCCCCAAGTGGTGCATGAAAGAAGGGACCTGCTTTCTTGTGGTGTGGGGACCAAGGCACACTGGATGGATGTGGCGCCTCCTGGACTCTGGCGTGTGGTTGGGAGTGTGGCGCCCACTTGCTTGGTCCTGGGAGAAAATGTGGCCCCTTGGAGAAGACCTTGTCACTACTAGGACTTGTATTGAGTCAACATGACTCAACAAAATTTAAATTGTAGGGAAATACAGACTCAAACTAAAATTGAGTTGACCAAGTCAACCCTTATTACAAAACCAGAAAACCCTAATTCTTCGGGCAATGTCAATCAGAGATCCAGATGGAGCCCTGAAGTCTTCTTCTGAGTCTGGTGCCCGCACCACATCACTGATGGCACCTTGCCAGAGGACTGCATGGAAGCTGGCCTCGTCAAGAAGAAGACCTCTGGTCATTCTACTAATGGAAGGCCAGATCTACCGCCGGTCTCACTCCTACCTCTTATGAAGTGCCTCAGGCCCGCAGAGGCAACCTTCATACTCCAAGAGATATACGAAGGCCTCTGTGGTAATCATGTGGGAGGAAGGACCTGGCTTACAAAGCTCTTCTCTAGGGGTACTTCTGGGAGACCATGAGGGAGGACGCCATCGACTTCGTTAAAAGGTGCAACAAATGCCAGCGCCATGCCATATACAGCACCAGCCGGCGGCACAGATCTCTCTGCTTTTATCCCCTTGGCCCTTTGCTCAGTGGGAAATGGACATCCTAGGGCCATTCCCCCCTGCACCTAGACAACGAAGGTTCCTGCTAGTGGTGATTGACTACTTCACCAAGTGGGTCGAAGTAGAACCACTAGCTCGGATCACTGAAGCCAATGTCCGCCATTCTTCTGGAAGTCGGTTATCTACCGCTTCGGACTCCCTCACTGCATCATCACCAACAATAGGTGGCAATTTGACAACTGGAAGTTCGAAGGGTTCTGCGCTGAGCACGGCATCCAACACCGCTTCACCTCAGTAGCTCATCCCCAAACAAATGGAGAGGCCGAGGTAACCAATTGGACCATCCTCCAAGGGCTCAGAACCTGGCTGGACCAAGCCAAGGGCAGATGGGTGGAGGAAACTCCCAATTGTTCTGTGGGCCTACCACACAATGCCCAGAACGGTGACTGACGAGATGCCCTTCAACCTTGTCTTCGGAACCGAGACGGTCATCCCGTTGAGCTCGGCATGCCCATGCTATGAGTATAGCAGTACAATGAGGCACAGAACTCAGTGCACCTTCTGCTCAACCTAGACCTCCTCGAGGAAACAAGGGACAAAGCTCAGCTCTGAATGGTGGCATGCTAGTAACGAGTGGCCCGGTACTACAACATGTGGGTAAGGCCAAAAATCTTTAGGCCCGGGGACTTGTTGCGTGCCGAGCCGAAGCATCTCAACCTCGGAAGTGCGGCAAGCTCTCGCCGAACTGGGAAGGTCCTTACAAAGTGGCCGAGGCCCTCTCTTATGGAGCCTACTACCTCGAGGACCTGAACGGCACCAGGTTCCCTCGAACATGGAATGCCTGCAATTTGAGGAGATACTATCAATAGTGTAAGGTTTTTCTTCCGTTAATAATAAAAATCTTCCTTTGCGCAAAAGGTTATCTGCCTTGCAGGAAGGTCGCAACCGGGGGCCCAGCTCTCTGGCAAAGAAGTCTTCGGGCCTAGCTCCAAGACACCAAATCTTAAGCCCAGCTCTCAGGCGATCAAGACCCGAGGCCCAGCTCTCCGGCCAAGAAGTCTTCGAGCCCAGCTCCAAGACACCAATTCCGGGCCCAGCTCTCTGGCTAAGAAGTCTTCGAGCCCAGCTCCAAGACACCAATTCTTGAGCCCAGCTCTTGGTGACAAGACCCGGGGCCCAGCTCTCCAAAGACAAGTCTTTGAGCCCAGCTCCAAGACACCAACTCCTGAGCCCAGCACTCGGCAAACCTGGACCGGGGCCCAGCTCTCCAGCCAAGAAGTCTTCGAGCCCCAGCTCCAAGACCCAATTTCAGGGCCCAGCTCTCCAGAAGACAAGTCTTTGAGCGCAGCTCGAAGACACCAACTCCTGAGCCCAGCTCTCAGGCAAACTGGACCGTGGCCCAGCTCTCCGGCCAAGAAGTCTTCGGGCCCAGCTCCAAGACACCATTCCTGAGCCCAGCTCTCAAGCGATCAGACTTGGGCCCAGCTCTCCAGCCAAGAAGTCATCGAGCCCAGCTCCAAGATACCATTTTGGGGCCCATCTCTCCGACCAAGAAGTCTTCGAGCCCAGCTCCAAGACACAATTCCGGGGCCCAGCTCTTCGGTTAAGAAGTCTTCGAGCCCAGCTCCAAGACACCAACTCCTGAGCCCAGCTCTCAGCAAACCTGGATCGGGGCCCAGCTCTCCGGCCAAGAAGTCTTTGAGCCCAGCTCCAAGACACCAATTCTAGGGCCGCTCTTCGGCCAAGAAGTCTTCGAGCCCAACTCCAAGACACCAATTACGGGGCCCAGCTCTCCGACTAAGAAGTCTTCGAGCCCAGCTTCAAGACACCAATTTTTGAGCCTAACTCTCAGTTGATCAAGACCGGGGGTCCAGCTCTTTGACCAAGAAGTTTTTGAGCCCAGCTCCAAGACACCAATTTTGGGGCCCAGCTCTCTGGCCAAGAAGTCTTTAAGCCCATCTCCAAGACACCAATTCCTGAGCCCAGCTCTTAGGCGACTAAGATCCATGGCCCAGCTCTCCAGAAGACAAGTCTTCGAGCCTAGCTCCAAGATAAGAACCTGAGCCCAGCTCTCATGCAACCTTGGACCGGGGCCCAGCTCTCCGACCAAGAAGTCTTTGAGCCTAGCTCCAAGAAATCAAGCCCTGAGCTTAGCTCTCAGGCAACCGGACCGGGGCCCAGCTTTCCAGCCAGCAAGTCTTTGAGCCCAGCTCCAAGACACCAAGACCTGAGCCCAGCTCTCAGGCAACCTTAGATCGGGGCCCAGCTCTCAGGCCAACAAGTCCTTGAGCCTAGTTTGGTGCGGACACCAGAGGCACCAGAATAAGACAGAGGATTCTCAACCTCTATGGATCACTTAATGACATTCGAGTCCACCCCCTCTATCGCCAGTAATTTAATTGTGGGAGAACTTGACCTAACCGAGGCTTCTTAGTCCCGGTGATCCATCTTTATTGCTTTCTTAGGTCCTAATCTGCATGCTTAGTTTCTAAAATTCATATAGAATTTCCTACAACTTATTTTGATATGATATTCAGGAATTAATCACCTAACCCCACATACAAAATTCACAAATTAATCGCATGCATATTAGTTCCGCATCAATTGGTATCAGAGCCTAGATTAGGGCTTGTTTTCTGCATCCTTTACAATCTATATATGCTCTTTTTACAAGATTTTCTGCAAATTTTATTTCAGTCTGTGCAGTTTTTGCAAGCTGAAATATAGCCTGCAAATTTTTGGCTCTGTTTTTTTCAACAAGACAACTTTGAAGGTTTAGGATTTTGTTTAGTATTTCTTTTGTATATCTTTTAATTTTAGTATATTTCCTGTATATTAGGCCATAATTTGCAAGTTTTCTTCGATTTAAGAAAATACCAAATATTAAAAAAAAAAATTACATAGTCTCCAAAATATCAAAACATCTAAACCCTAATTTGCATCCTCATCTGCCTGCCATCATTGCATAATTTACTTTAAGGGCACTCTCTTTATGCCAGATAAGGGAAGGAGGTCATTACCTTTCCTTAGCCCAAAACCACCATCTTTGCATTCGGTCCCAAGCCTCACTTAAAATTTATTAGACTTAATTTGCTCTAATGGGCTAGGGACACCAACTGGTCTGGTCCAGGATAAGTGTTAGATCACTGTATCAAGCTAACCTGTGTGTGCCTTGTGCTTGGTGTCTAGAATGTTGGTTTAGGGATTCAATCTTTAAGGGCTTGTGTGCTGGTCCGCCTACCTGGCCAATCTTTGATTGGTGTCTAGGATTGGCAATCAGGGACCTAACACTCCCCTTACACCTGTCTGGCTGAGTACAGGGTACATAGGCTAGTTTGCCATCTTGATTGAGCACTTAGTTTTGGACTTTAGGTCTAGTCACTGTAGTCGATTTGATCGAGTCTTGCATGAGCACTAGATCAGGGGTTTCATATCATCCACCTCCTTCACAAATGGCTAAATCCATGGACCATCTTGATGCTAAAATTGATGCCCATGAGAAAGGTTAGCCCAAACCATCAATCTTAGCTTGATAAATCAGACACCGAGTTGACCCATAGGCTTGAGCAAGCAAATGCCTAGTTGACCCATAGGCTTGAGCAAGCAAATACCCAGTTGACCCATAGGCTTGAGCAATTAGATGCCCGACTAGGAACCCTAGAGGAGAACACATAGGACCCAGTCTGAGCCAGAACTTGAGTCACCCCCCAGCCTAGGAGAACCCCCTCGCCATGACCCTTATTATGATCCTAACCCTAGTAGGACCCCAAACCCTGATCCATACCATGAGGTTGAACCTAGGAGAGCCCATCATCCTGACCCATACTATAATACTGAACCTAGGAGGACCTCAACCTTGATCCATACCTTGAGGCTGAACCTAGGAGCCCCATCGTCCTGACTCAATCCCTGAGGTTCGTCCTGGAAGACCCAATTGAAGGTTGTAGACCAGGAAGACTGATCCTATAGACATATTAAGCTTGATGCCCCTACTTTTGATGGTTGTCTTGAACTTAAGGTCTATATAGATTGGGAGGGAGAGATGTATCAATATTTTGAGTGGTATGATATGACGGAGGAGCGTAAGTTTAGTTTTGCTAGCTTAAGTTGGTTCAGGAAGCTAGGTTACATTGGGATAGTGTTGAGAGAACCCTTAGACTAGGAGGGCATGATCCTATAGTCAATTGGTGGGCCATGAAGGGTAAGCTTTGTCAAGATACATTCCATCTTCATATCATAGTGGTTTACTGGATCAGTGGCAATGATTTAATCAGGGTAACAAGAGTATAGATGAGTACATCGCAAAATTGATGAGTATTCCATGCGATGTGATTTGAGGGAGTCTGAGGATGTTGTCTTATCTAGGTTTAGGGTTGGAATGAGAGATGACACTAAGAAGGAGCTCTATATGAGAGAGGGTAGAGACCTGGACCATGCTTACCAGATTGCTAGGGATCATGAGCATTTCCAGAGAGGCCCGTTTACCGTAGACCTGAGCCCCCTAGATACCCTAATCATATCCAGAGCTAGCCAGTCCCACCAGAGCCGACCCATGCCCAGCTGACCTAGTCCGAATCAACCCAGTCCTAGTCAGCCAGGCCCGAGTTGACTCCAGCCTAGTACTCCTTTGACCCGTAGGGATGGATGATCGAGGTAAATTTGTAGAGGTCAGCAAGAGTTATCCTCCCCAAAAAACCTATTTTAGATGTAAAAACCGGGCCACTTAATGAGCCAATGCCTAGTTAGTGCCCTCCACTTAGGTGAGCTAGTGGAAGAATAGTCTGAACCCGTAGCTGAACCTGAGGGAGAAATTTATGTGGTTGATGATCAGTTAATAGATGAGTATGAAGGTGAGGAGGAGGAACCTGAGTTTGAGAACCAATTAGGAGTGGTCAGGTGCATCTTAACCCAAACCCCAGTTAAGGAAGATTGGTGTAGGACTAGCATCCTGCAGACTTTTGTTAAGGTAGGGGTAAGGTTCTTAGATCATCATAGACAGTGGGAGTTGTGTCAATGCCGTCTCTGCCAACATAGTTAATCTTTAGGATTGACACAGTTCCCCATCCTACCCTTACAAAGTTTCTTGGATAGATTCCACCTCCATCCAGATTCAAGCTAGGTGCCAAATCTTAATTAGATTGCAAACCTATGAGGAAAAGATTTGGTGTGATGTCATCCCCATGGAAGTGAGTAGTATCATTCTAGGTCGACCTTGGCTTTTTGATCATGATGCAACCTTGTAGGTCGAACCAATATTTATGCTTTTAGCTACCATGGAATAAGTTTGTTATCCACCCAGCTCCCCCTAAAGACCTAGTTAAGAGGGGTTCTAGTAGCCTTAGGACAAGAAACCTGGAGTTAACCTGATTAGGCTAGGGAGTTAGAAAAGGAGATTGCTGAGGGTAATCCTATTTGGATCTTGACCTCCAAGGAAATACATGACGACCCAAAAGGAACACCCTAAAGAAATTGTTGAGGCTCTAAAAGAATTTGAGGATATCTTCCCTGAGGATTTACCTGATCAATTACCACCCCTTAGGGACATCCAACACACGATAGACTTAGTCCCTGGAGCCACTTTACCAAACCTTCCTCACTATAGAATGAACTCCATGAGCATCAAGAATTACAGAAACAAGTGGGAGAGTTACTTAGGAGGGTTTCATTAGAGAGAGCTTGAGTCCATGTGCAGTCCTGCTCTACTGGCCTCTAAGAAGATGGTACCTGGAGGATGTGTAGATAGTAGAGCTATTAACAAGATAACTATGAAGTATAGGTTTCCCATCCCCTGATTGGATGATATGTTAGACATGATGGCCGGAGCCAAAGTTTTCTCAAAGATAGACCTTAAGAGCGGCTATCATCAGGCTAGGATTAGACCTGGGGATGATTGGAAAATTGCTTTCAAGACTAAGGATGGTCTGTTTGAGTGGGTTGTAATGCCTTTCGGACTTTCCAATGCTCTAAGTACTTTTATGAGGATTATGACCCAGGTCCTGAAAGAGTTTACTGAAAAATTTATTGTGGTATACTTTGATGATATCTTGATTATAGCAGGACTAAGAAGGACCACCTTAGTCATCTAAGACTAGTATGTTCACCCTTAGGGAGAATAGCCTCTATGCCAACTTTAAGAAGTGTGATTTCATGACACATAGGGTTATTTTCCTAGGTTTTGTTGTCACCCTTGAGGGAGTTTCTACAGATCCTGAAAAGGTTAGGGCAATTGTTGAGTAGCCTACACCCACTAGTGTCTACGATGTGCATAGTTTTCATGGCCTAGCAACCTTTTACAGAAGATTTATTAGGGGTTTTAGTATAGTCGTCGCACCTATCACTGATTGCATTAGGAAGGGTACATTTGAGTGGACCAAAGCAGCTGATAAGGCCTTCCTAGAGCTTAAGGATAAGATGACCCATGCACCCATCCTTAGATAACCTGGCTTCACTAAGGTGTTTGAGGTTGCTTGCGACACCTTCGGGAGTAGGAATAGGTGGGGTACTAAGTCAAGAGAATCATCCTGTAGCCTTTTTTAGTGAGAAGCTAAATGAGGCTAAACTTAACTCTATCTATGATAAAAAATTTTATCGGTAGTTCCAGGCCCTTATTGGATTCTAGACTACAGGCCCTTAGATATTGGAGACATTATTACTACCACAGGAGTTTTGTCCTTATTTTTTGACCATGAGCACTCTGATTCCTAACTTTCAAAAGAAACTTAACCCACGGCACGGTAAATGGATTGAGTACATTCAGGCTTAAACCTTTGTCTTGAAGCACCGTGCTGGCACTGAAAATAAGGTAGCAGATGCCCTGAGCTATAGGTCTTTACTGTTAGGATGAGTGCACCAAGTCATAGGGTTTGATAGGTTAAAGGATGAATATGAAACCTGCCCAGACTTTGGAGATATTTACCAGACCCTCAGGCTAGGACCATCCAGTACCCATAGTGAGTATACATTCAGGATGGCTACCTTTTCCAGAACAATCGACTCTGTATGCCCAAAACTTCTCTTAGAGAATTCCTAATTTGGGAGACCCATGCTGGAGGTTTAGCCTTCACTTTGGTAGAAATAAGACAATCTTAGTGATAGAGGACCAATTTTTTTGGCCAGGATTGAAAAGGCACGTTGCACAGATTGTAGCCAGATGTAGAACTTGTGATGTT
Organism: Areca catechu; assembly: GCA_021397845.1. Classification (NCBI taxonomy): domain Eukaryota; kingdom Viridiplantae; phylum Streptophyta; class Magnoliopsida; order Arecales; family Arecaceae; genus Areca; species Areca catechu. The sequence continues at coordinate 89,640,354 of CM038042.1, read as the reverse complement.
GCAAAATAGCAGAAGCAAAACACTGGTCTTTACACACCTTTATCAGTGCCTGATCGCCCTTGGAGGACCTAAGTATGGACTTCGTGTTAGGATTACCTAAGACCAGAAGAGACATGATTCTATCTTTGTAGTGGTCGATAGGTTCTCTAAGATGGCTCACTTCATCCCCTGTTCCCAGACCTTTGATGCATCTAGAGTAGCCAAGATTTTCTAGATCATTTGGTTAAACTCTATGGCCTATCCAAGACCATCATATCTGATAGGGATGTTAGGTTCACCAGTTATTTCTGGAAGATCTTATGGCACCTGTTAGGGAACAAGCTTAAGTTTTCTATGGCCTACCACCCTCAAACAGATGGCCAAACTGAAGTGGTGAACCATAGTTTAGGAAACCTCTTAGATGCCTCGTAGGTGAACATATTGGAACTTGGGATCTATTGTTGCCTAGAGTAGAGTTTGCCTACAACAGTTCAGTAAATAGGACAATGGGTATGAGTCCTTTTTAGATAGTCCATGGGTACAAGCCTAATCGTCCCATTGATCTGATTCTTTACCTATTCATGCACGAGTCTCAAAGTCTGTAGAATCATTTGCACAGCATATTAGAGACTTGCACAAGGACATTAGCCAAAAGATAAATCTAAGCAATGAAACTTATAAAAGATTGGTTAATTCCCGAAGAAGGATCAAGAAATTTGATGTAGGAGATTCTGTCATGATGAGGCTTAGGCCTGAGCGGTTCCCACCCGGGACCGTTAAGAAGCTTCATGCTCATGGAGCCAGACCTTTTAAAGTGTTAAAGAAGGTTGGATCAAATACCTATGTGTTAGACTTGCCTTCGGATATGGGCATTAGTTCTACCTTCATATTACAGACCTGGTTGAGTATAGGGAACTGGCATGATACCCATGAGGCTTTTGGACCTATCCCTTCTGTTGAGAGTGATCCTTACCTAAAGTGTCCACCAATTAATTGGCTTGAAAGAGGAGAATGGATTGAGCGTATCCTGGACGATCAAGCCATTATGACCCGGGGCCGCGGCTATCAATGCTACCTGGTCTGATGGCAAGGCCGGCCAGAGTCGAACGATTCATGGATTTCTCGAGAGGACTTGCAATGCCTTAACCCAGACCTTCTCGAGAGATATGTGAGCCGGTCTGATCTTCACTCGATAGGGTCAAGTTCCTCCCACCCCGGGAGAATTGGTGCGGACACCAGAGGCACCAGAATAAGACAGAGGATTCTCAACCCTCTATGGATCACTTAATGACATTCGAGTCCACTGTAATAAAGCTTAGTCTAGCTAAGTTATCTTTATTTGAGTGCTGTATTAGTCAGCTCATGTTGAGCTAGTCCAGTCTAGTGTTAGTCAGCTCATGTCGAGCTAATTTTATTTTTTTTGAGTCATGTCCAAGCATATTGAAGACTCAAGACCACATCATACAAGTGAAGACCAAGTCTAACCAGATTGAAGACATGGAAGTATAGCCCAAGTCCAACCCAGCTTGAAGATGTGAAGACCCCAGGAGGGAAAATTCAGAAACCCTGAAGCCCTGGACTAGCCAGAAGCAAACTGGGCCAGCCCAGGCCCAGGAGAGAGCTAGGGCGTCTTAGCCTTATGGTGACCACCCCTTGGTCGGCCACTTAGGGTCACCCCCTTGGCCGACCAAGGCATGAAGAGGGGGAGAGTTCAAAGGGATTTTGTCTTCCTAAGTTTCCTTATTTTTTTAGCTAGGGTTTGGGTAGGAATAGGATTTTTATGTAAACTAATGTGTCCTTACTTGGAGCCCAAGACTAAGGGTTTATTTAAATGACCCTAGTGTCTTGTATGAGGATTGATTTTGATATATGAAAGAATACTTGAGTTTTCTACAACTTTTGTGTGTTACCCTGCTGTGTGCATAAAGGGTTTTTGAGAGTTTTCTTCTTCCTGGTGTTGCAACTATCTTCCAGCCGCTTGCCAGCCTTCCAGAACCCTGGCCGCCCACTCCAAAAGACACCTCATCCTTGCTATTTTCTCTTGTTTCCTTATTCCCTTATGAGTTTTCTAACCCCTGACAGGTTGTTTGCAGGTCCCCGAGTTCCTACGAATCCAACGACTCCAGCCAAGCCTCAATCGGACCACCGAGCAGAAAGCCAGGTATCTGTGGGTCTTTGGCTCGATTTTCCAGGCTGCATCCATCGAGGAACGAGAGATCCCTTCGCTACAATCTTCACCGGGTGCTTCAGACATTGCCAGGTACACCCCCTTTACTGCTAGTAATTTTATTATGGGAGAACTTGCCCTAACCAAGGCTTCTCAGTCCCAGCGATCCATCTTTATTGCTTTCTTAGGTCCTAATTTGCATACTTAGTTTCTAAAATTCATATAGAATTCCCTACAACTTATTTTGATATGATATTTAGGAATTAATCACCTAACACACATACAAAATTCACAAAATTAATCGCATGCATATTAGTTCCGCATCACAGTTGCTCTCAAACTATCGAAGTCCAGAGCCCAACTTATCGACATTGAAGCCTGGAGGCCAAATCCCAGACAAGGTGGAACCCTCCTCTCTGATCTCACCATGCACCTCAAAAAAAAAAAAAAAAGGAAGAGGGGAGAGGCAAGGAGTGCTCAGGATGAGGTAGATAAAAGATCATTTCATTAGCAAAATTTGTTTACAAAAGCATCCTTGGGTCCCCGACATGCCGGGTGACCCAAAACAAGTACAAAAAAGAAGGAAGCAAGAAGGACCTACTCTACTCAGGCTAGCCCCCAATCGGCCATGAGGTTGCGATGTTCCATCCCCAAGGGCCTCCGACTGTGCAGCTCTAGCCTCAGGTGGCACGGTTCTGGCCTCGACTGGCGGGGAAGGCTCGGAGTAGCGGGTTCTCCAATGTCTTCCTCTGGGCTTGGCTCCGCATCCGAAGCCCGAGGGTAGCTGAGGTGGCTGTGGCCCTCATCGAGAACGAATCCCTCAATCCGATAGTGCAGGTACATGAAACCTTTGAAGAAGGAGTCTGATGCCGTTTGTTGGATCTCGGTGGTGAACTCCTCTGAAGCTCTGTACCTAGCCACGGCCCTTAGCCTCTTTCCTTACCTCGGTGGCTTGCTTCCCTGCCATCTCCATCAACTTAGTTGCCTCTGCTGCCGCCTTCTCAGCTGTAGCCAACTTCTCCTTCGCCGCCGCCAGCTCGGTCTGAAGGGACTGTGCTTTTCTCCTTTTGTCGAACTACCTTGGCGTTGAATGAAGTCAACCTTTTCTTAGTGGCCGCGAGTTCCTTGGCCTTCCTTTTTGACCAGCCCTGCTCCTGGTCTAGGTTCTCCTGAAGCTCCTTGCTCGTCCCTCCGAGTCGGCTAGCTATTTCTCGAGATCCTTGATCTTCTGACCAAGCACCCCATTGGCATCGGTCCTCTCCTTCAGGTCGGCCTTTAGAGACTTGACCTTTGCTGCTCACTACTGATCATTCTTCAGCTAATTCTTGTAGCAGTCCTTAATAGGGAGGACCTCGGTGCCGATCTATCTCATACAAAAAAGGTTAAAAAAAAAAAAAGAGAAGAGAGAAAAAGAAGGAAGTGAAAAGGGTAGAATCACCTACCAAAAAGAGCTGGGGGAAGATGCTGTTGATCGCATCCCCTAAGTGCTATTCGGCCATCTCCTGACGATCGCACGCTTGGATAGAGAAATCCATCATGCACTTCACCAATGCTTGGTTCTGGAGCAAAGAGGTCTCCGCCCCAACTTGAAAGGGATCGGTGGTGCTCCCTTTCCCTCCTACCCGCCTTAGGAGTCGGATCACTTGCCCCTTCGATGGAAACACCCTCCGGCGTGGGTTGAGAGCTTGGCCCCCTTTCAAGCAGTGCCTCAGCTGCATGTTCGGTTCCCCTACGAGCCTCCTCCTCCTCCTCTACCTCAATGACAGTAGGCCATGGAAAACTGGGGGACACGACGGTGGCAATAGCGGTGGCCTTGGCCCGGATGACCACCTCAGGCTCCAGGGCAGGGGCCGTCTCTTGTTGCCTCGACCGCCCTGGAACTTTCTAGACTGCCCACTGATTTGGCCCCGGCATCGTAGACGTTGTCCTCTCCACTTGTGCGGAGCGACTTTAGTTTCCCTCCTACTTGGGTCGGCCGGCACGGAGGGAGTGGCCGTTGATGCGCTCTCGCCCCTAGCCCATCTCGGTGGAGGCTCATCAACCAGCCCAGTTGGCGGCCTCTTCCTGGTGATCACCAGTAGATCGCTCTCCATGAAGATCATACCGTACACAAACCACACAATGATTATAGCTCATAAGGGAAGGTATGGAGAGCACAAAGGAAAGCTTGAGCCAAACTCACCCAACCCCCTTGTTGGGTCGACCCTGGCTTCAGACAGGTTTTGCTATAATAAGAACCTCAAGGGAAGGAATCTGGGTAGTGCGGAGCTGCTCGTAGTCATCCCGGTCAGCCGCATCAACCACAGAGCTTCGGTAGGAGACTGATCCGGGTCGCTCCAGACCCAGTCAACCCCCTCAACCGAGGCAAAGAAGAATTTGCTCTTCCATCCCTTGATGGAAGAGGGGAGCTCAAACCTAATGCCCTTCGGGCGAGAAGACAAGGACCACCACCCATCCTTAGTAGGGTGGCGCTTCAGGGGAAGAATGCCCTAAACAAGGAGAACCGAGCAACAAACCCGTGGAAGTGGCAGAGTACGATGAAGGAGAAGATGTTGTAATGGAATTTGGGACCAGCTGAGCAGGGACAAGCCGGTAGTTATCCAGCACCAATAAGAAGAAAGGGTGAAAGGGAAGCAGAGCCCTCCTGAGAAGGTCTCCTCATAAAAAGCTATTCGGCCCAGGCCACTGGAAGTAACCCGATCCCCTGGTTGGGGGATTAGAAGCCGGATAGAATGCAGGATGCCATAGACATCCAGGATGGTCCCCAATTCCTCAGCAGTGATCGTCGAAGCGATCTTACCGGGACCTGCTGACAGACAGACTTGGGGATAGGTTCAGATGGGGGGGAGGACAAGAAGGACAGGAAGGACCAGCCCTCGTTCCCTAATAGCTACGAGACCAGGGGATGCCTCCTACTGAACTCGAAGCATGCCCCATCCCCCTCTTCATCGGAGGAAGAAGATGGCGATCTCGACATAGAAGGGCCGCTTCACCCTGATTAGTAGAAGGATGGAAGCCTGGACCGAAATGAGACATCTTCGGAGAAGGAAGGAGCAGGAGACACAAGAGGAAGAAGGGACGGACTCAGTTTGGGGAAGGCCCTGGACTCGAAGAAAAAAATCCTACTTTGATGGAAAGAAGAAGAGAAAGAAGACCAACCTGGTTCCTTAGAGGGTCTGAGGCAATCGGAGAGGAGAGGAAGCTTGGATACGGCAGTGGGTGTGAAGAATTCGAAAGAATATCTGTTTTGGATAAAAACTTCTTTTCATTTTGAAATGACCCATCTCATCCGTACCGTTACAACCCCTCTACCAATGGATTCACGCCACGTGCTGGCCATTGGTGTGTAAGGCATCCTGGCCTCTTTGAATTCCGCACTAATAATACTACTCCTCGGACATGGCCACGTGGTGCCCCCACAATGGCCTGGGGAATCGTTTCGTGAAGCGCCGGCGATCATGGCCATAATTATACCAGATCTTCACCTTTCTATGTCAGCAACACAATTACTCCCTTCGACCCGAGCGCTACGCACTAACGAGCCTCGGGAGTGGGGGGCAAATGATGTGGCACGATTGCTGATGTGGAGTAGCTGTCAGATGCCGCATCCGAAGAAGCCGCCATGACAAATATTCTACTCAGACTCCTTCACCAGGCTGAGCTCCCTCAGAACAACGGGGTCGCCCACCAAGGCTGAGCTCCATCCTCTGCCAGGCCGAGCCCATGCGCCCGGGATGCTTAGGCTGGAGCTGAGCGGCGCCCCCCAGTTCAAACCTCACGAGATTGAGCCCCGTGGTCCGGAGTCGAGCTCTACCCACCTCTACCACTGGAGCCTCTTCGAGGATGAGTCCTCTAGGTTGGGCCGCGCTCTACCCTCCACTAGGTCGAGCCCGCGAGCCCGGGATGCATAGGCCGGAGCCGAGCGGCGCCCCCAGGTCGAACCCCTCGAGATCGAGCCCCGTGGTCTGGAGTTGAGCTCTGCCCTCCTTCGCTATATGGAGCCTCTCCGAGGATGAGTCCTCTGGGCCGGGGCTGTCTTTGCCCTCCTCTGTTAGGTCGAGCTCACCCGAAGTCGAGCTTCGCTGGTCAGGAGTCGAGCCCGCCCTCCTCCACCAAGTGGAGCCACATCGAGGCTGAGCCCCCACGGAGTCGAGCCCTGCCACTTTAGCTTGGACCCCAGCTCGGGTGAAGGTACCGGCGAGCAAGGAGACCATGCCATCATCCCAGGATGTCGGTGAGCTGCCCGAGGATTGCAGTAAGACACCCACCAGGCCGCAATAACTACCTGTGACTGCTACTTACACCAGAAAAGGGAGAAGCCCTCCGATCAAGGCACCACGCTCTTCACCAACCATCTGAACCACCCGGAAGAGGAAGTCAACCAGGAGATTCGAATCCCGAGGGTGACGTTCTCCCAATCGAGGCACTGTCAGGCTTCCCGGAATAGGATGACTAGAAGGAATGTCAGAACACATAACAGGTTCCCTTATCACGAATTGGGAAAGACATCCCATCCACGGCCCGGACACCGCCGCACGTGCCTGACAACCTAGTGAAGGTTCTGAGATAGGCGCTCAACGGTCACTTAGACTAAAAAGAACGCTCGACACCCCCAAGGGGGATAGGTATGCAAGTGCAAACACAAGTGCAAGCTCGACTGATATGGGCATCAGGGTTTGAGTTGAGCCCTTCAACTTTGGGGATCTCTAATTAGGGTTCTACCCATTGAGTCTTGTAATAAGGCTTCAAGCCTTTAATTTTGTAATTATCTTTGCTTTGAGCCAAGTCTAAATCTTGTACCTTGATCAATTGGGTCAAGATTAGGTCAACTCGAGTCCTGTAATTTTTTTTAATCCAAGTCTGGGTCTGCCTGAACTTCGGGTCCCAACCCAATGAGAGAAAACTTGTCCTTTGGATCAAGCTCATTTTAGTGACCAAGCTTTGACTTGACACTGCCACTTCATCAGCTGCATGGTGCCACATCAATGCCACCTGTGCACCCAAGAATGAAAGCAAGGAGGCGCCCCATAAGCATTCCACACGCCTCCATTATCCCCTCCCCATATCATGCCATGAGCCATCATATTTGGGTTGTTGAAGATTCAAGCCACAAAGCAAGCCCTCCAATCAAGTCCTCTTCCTAAAATATTCATGCAAGAAAGGAAGACCAAGGAGCACACTCCCCATGCCAAGCCATCAAATGTGCAACGCCCATCTTCTTCTCCCTTGGTCGGCCAAGGATCAAGCCTAGAAGAAATTTGGAGGACACATTCCACCAAACTTGCCTCCATCCAAGCTTCTTTCCAAAACTATGCACACAAGGAAGGAAGGCCAAGCATCAAGCCCCCTCTTCAAGCCAAGCATCAAGCCATACCCAATCTTCTTCTCCCTTGGTCGGCCATGAATCACTCCATCTAGGTATGGAAGAAGACTCCAAAGGGGACACATCCCTCCAAGCTTGCCCTACTTCAAGTTTTCTACCAATTGAGCAAGCAAATAAGGAAGTCAAAAGGACAAACTCTCCTCCCAAGCCTTGTATCTTGCCATGCCATTATTCTCCCCTCTTGGTCGGCCTTGAAGAACTCCCTCCAAAGCTTTGGGCGCCACTTTTATTTGGATTGTATTTTGGGTTCAAAATTTGAATGGTTTTTTCATTTGAAATTTGAATGTACTCTAGGGTGTCTATAAAGGGGACCCAATCTCTCCTTGTAGAGATTATTGATGATTAATGAAAGAAAGCTTGTGTGTTCCATCATCTTCTTCAATCCTTGTCCCTAGGAGGCTAGTGAGTCAGAGTTTCCTTCATCCCCAGGGATGTCGAGTGTGTGAGGCCACATTCCTTCGCCTGAGGGTGTCGCATGGTGAGAGACCACATTCCTTCGCCTGAGGGCATCGCGTGGTGAGAGGCCACATTCCTTCGTCCTCCGGGACGTCGCGGGGCGAGGCCCCAAGTTTCAACTTCGATTTCGGACTCCAGTTGGATACTGGGCTCGAAGCCCTGTTTCTCTACCCTAACCCTATTTCAACTTCAACACTTCTTATCTCTTCGCTAACCGTTCTTTCTCTTGCTACCTACTGGTCTTCCTCGGTGCTACGGACATCGGAGATGGGACATCTTGCCATCACGGCCACATGATCGGGAACCGGCACATCCACGGGCGCGATTGCTTGGACATCCAGGCCGCATCCGTTGAGTGGAGAAATCTCTTCACCAGGCACTTCAAAATTTGAAAGGTTTGCATCCCCATCTCCTAAGTAGGTATTGGGTGTATCGAGCTAGTCCTAATCCCGGGGTTCCTTAATCTCGGGGTCCTGGTCTATCATTTCTTAGGGATTGATCTGCTAGCATAGACCTCTTTTCTTTCAGTTTTCCTAGGTTCTTATGCTTACAATCGGGAACCAAGATAAAACCCTAAAAAGAAAACAAGATATAACCACCTTTGCATCATCCATGCCATCATCATCTTCATCCCTTTTTTTTCTGCATCATCGACCATAGAGCAACACACCACAAAATTCATGCAAGGGAATGGCGAAGGGCCACACAAAGAATCCCTTTGTTTCAGCCACCATCCTCCCGGCACACTTGCATCCCACTCTCACACCATTCACTCCCTCCTAGCATGGAGTCCATCAAGAGGGGCTCGACCAGGAGGATCTGTTCCCTTGGGTCATCGCTAACTTGACCGTCAGAGTACCCCTGCTAGAATCCCCGGCCCAGGTCACTAACCCTATTTCTTGCAGGTCCAGAAGAACAGGATCGCCCAGGAGCATCAGGTGGCACGATCTGACCTCGACAGCAGCTACAGGCCACGATGACCTTTGCGGCAATACTATTTAAGAAAATTCAATTCTTTTGGTAAAGTGTGGGTTCCAAAAGGAACCATTTTGAATGCTAACCCTAAAGGACCCAAGTTGGCTTGGGTACCTAAAAACAAAGCTTGATTTTATTGTAGGTGTGTCTTGCAACCAAGGAGAATAAAAGACTTTGGTATCTTGATAGTGGTTGCTCAAGGCACATGACTGGAGATGTGAAGCAATTCACTTCTCTTGAAGCTTTGAATGGAGGGAGCATGATCTTCGGTGATAATGGTAAAGAAAAAATCATTGGTATTGGTAAGGTTTACATAACTCTTTCAGTAGTATTAGTAATATACTTCTAGTCGATGGTTTGAAACATAATCTTTTAAGCATTAGTCAGTTTTGAGATAAAGGTTTTCAAGTATTTTTTAATCATCATATTGCATGATTGCTAGTCTGGATTTAAATGGAGTATAATTCATTAGAAAAAGGCTTGGAAATGTTTATTTGGTAAACCTAGATGATCTATCTTTGCTTGATGGAAAATGCCTTGTTGCAGTGAATTCTACTAAAGATGAGACTAGTTGGCTATGGCATAGAAGATTAGGGCATGCTAGTATGTATCTTCTTTCAAAACTTTGCAAAAAAAATTTAGTTTGAGATTTACCTATACTTTGTTTTGAAAAAGATAGAATTTGTTAAGCATGTCAATTGGGTAAACAAGTTAAAACTTCTTTCAAACCAAAAGGTTTTGTAACTACTAGTAGGCCACTTGAACTACTTCATATGGATCTCTTTGGACCAACTTGAACATCAAGTCTAGGAGACAAGAGATATGGATTAGTCATAGTGGATGATTTTTTGAGATTTACATGAGTTTTCTTTTTAGCATATAAAGATGAATCATTTTCAGCATTCATAAAATTTTATCGAAAAGTTTCAAATGAAAAAGGTGTTTCAGTTATTTGCATCCGTAGTGATCATGGAACTGAATTTGAAAATCAAGATTTCAAAACTTTTATAATGAAAAGGAATAGAACATAATTTTTCTACACCTAAGACACCTCAGCATATGGGATAATAGAAAGGAAAAATCATACTTTGGAAGAAATGGCATGCACTATGCTTTGTAAAATGATTTGCCGAGATATTTTTGGGCTGAAGCTATTATACTGCATGTTACATTTTAAATCAAGTTTTAATATACCCTATTTTGAAGAAAACTCCTTATGAACTTTATAACCAAAGAAATATACTTTAAAATATTTTTGATTTTTTGGTTGCAAATATTTATTTTTGAACAATGGAAAAGACAATCTTGAAAAGTTTGATGCCAAGTTTGATAACGTATCTTTTTAGGATACTCCATATCAAGTTGGGCACACAGAGTTTTTAATAAAGAACTTTGGTTGTAGAAGAGTCAGTACATGTTATTTTGAAGAATATTCTAACAAATCCTCTAGAAAGAGGATACATTTGATGAATGTGCAGGTGCTGACAAGCTTCAGAAGCTGACACTGAATGATCAACCTCAGCCAAGTGATAAAGATCAAGATAAGAATGAGAAAGGTGATGACACTCCAAAGCATCAAGAATTACCTAAGGAGTGGAGGTATGCTCATGGACATCCTAAAGAATTAATCCTAGGTGATCCATCTAAAGGGGTAAGAACTCGAGCTTCAATTAGAAATGAATGTGATTATATAGCTTTTGTATCTCAAGTAGAACCTAAATATTATGAAGAAGCTGAAAAAGACTCTAACTGGATTAATGCCATACAAGAAGAACTAATTCAATTTGACAGAAATAATGTTTGGACACTAATAGAAAGACCATCTAATATTTTAATTATTGGCACTAAATGGGTATTTAGGAATAAATTAGATGAAAATGGAATTGTTGTTAGGAAAAAGGCTAGGCTAGTTGTTAAAGGCTACAATCAGGAGGAAGGGATTGATTTTGATGAAACTTTTGCTCCTATTGCTAGACTTGAAGTAATTAGACTATTATTAGCATTTTCTTATCTTATGAATTTCAAATTATTTTAAATGGATGTTAAGAGAGCTTTTCTAAATGGTTTTATAACTAAAAAAGCTTTTGTTGAACACCACCTGATTTGAAAATCATGCACATCCTGATCATGTTTTTAAATTGCACAAAGCACTTTATGGATTAAAGCAAGTACCTCAAGCCTGGTATGAAAGACTCAGTAAATTTTTGATTAAAAATGAATTTTCTAGAGGCAATGTTGATAAAACATTATTTTTAAAAAAGAAAGATAATGATTTATTAGTAGTACAAATATATGTTGATGATATCATTTTCGGTGTTACTAATGAATTCTTTGTCAAGAGTTTGCTAAGCTAATGTAGGGTGAGTTCGAGATGAGCATGATGGGAGAACTCAATTTCTTTCTCAGACTCCAGATCAAGCAAACTACAGATGGTATCTTCATCAACCAAGCTAGTATACAAAAGAAATTATCAAGAAGTTTGGGATGGAGACTACTAAAGCAATAGGTACGCCTCTGAGCCCCTCTTGTAGACTTGATAAAGATGAACATGATAAATCAGTAGATCAAAAGTTATACAGAGGTATGATAGGCTCTTTATTGTATCTAACTGCTAGTAGACCAGATATAATGTTTAGTGTATGCATGTGTGCTAGATATCAGTTTGAACCTAAAAATCACATCTTTTGGCTATTAAGTGCATTATTAGATATCTATCTGGTACTATTAATATTAGTTTATGATATTCTAGAAATTCATATGCTGAATTGATTGGATATTCTGATATGGATTTTGCTGGTTGTAAATTGGATAGAAAGAGTACTAGTGGTACTTGCCAATTTCTTGGAGTTAACTTAATCTCCTGGTTTAGCAAGAACAAACTTCAGTTACACTATCCACAGTTGAGGCTGAGTATATTGCAGCAGGAAGTTATTATGCTCAAATGTTGTGGATTAAGCAACAACTGAAGATTTTGGAATTAAGTTGGCTAGTACACCTATTAATATGATAATACTAGTGCTATTTGCTTGACTAAGAATGCTGTTCAACATTCTAGGAGCAAACACATTGAAATTAGATATCATTTTATTAGGGATCATATAGAAAATAATGATGTTTTGCTTGAATTTATTAGTACTGAATTTCAATTAGCTGATATTTTGACTAAACCTCTTCTGGAAGATCAATTCTGTATGATTAGAAGAGAGCTCAGAATCATTAATCCTTTTGATTAAATTTTTCTTATATTTGACTCAAACTAGATCAATTCAACACCAATCATGATAAATCTTACTCAATCATTATTGATTTTTCTTTAAAATTATCATATTTCTAGTGATTTTGATCAATGCTTGAATCCCTAAATATTCAATTTTTTAAGTCGATGTGTCGATACATCGATGTGTCAACACCTGAATGTGTCAACACATTCATGAGTCGACACTTGAATGGTAGTGGACCGAGAATAAAGGATTTTCCAAACTATTTTTCTCCTCATTTTTTCTCTCCTTCGAGCCGACACAAGATCTTAAGGTATCCTCACTGTTCCCATTCTTAGTTTCATGTTTTAAGCCCTCTGATTCTTCATTTTGGACATTCGGTTGTTCGAATTTTGTTGGATTTCTCCTTACATTTGGATTCGAAGCCCTAGAAATCTTGGTTTCAACCAAAACCTTGTCCAAATCTTCAATCCAAGAAATGGACCTCGCACCTCGCAAGCAAGTTGTCCGTCGACCTTGTCAGTCAAATCAGGAAGAAGAGCGAAAGATAAAGGCCAGACATGAGGCTAGAGCTCCTGATCTGCCCTCATGACCACTTTTTGTAACTTCTAGCTAGATGAGCTCGAAGACTGTTGTTGGAGGACGGCGAGTAGACTTTACTTTTGTCGACCAGCAGCATTTTTGGATTGGGTAGTGGATTCATCAGGCTGGTCTGAATTCATTTTGCTCACTCAGCGAGAGTATTATCCTGGGCTTATGCGAGAGTTTTATGGATCACTCGCTCGTGGATCTGATGGATGGTTAGCATAGGTGAGAGGTTGGGATATCCCTGTTACATCAGGGGTTCTGAGCAGAGTATGGGATATATCGATGACCGGATCTGTGGTAGACAGTTTGATGGATAGAGTCAGTGGACTTCAGTGCATCTTTGAGTCTGATATACTGCCTGAGGGAACCACTGTACCAGCATCCAGATTATCTACAAAAATGAGACTGTTACATCATATCGTCGCCCCGGATACTTCTGTTGAAGACTGGACATTTTGACTATATCACTGAGTGGGAGTTGCTAGTGATGGTCTCTTTGGTTCAGTGCATGCCCGTCTGCATTTCGGTGCTTATGATTCACCAGATTATGGAGGCGTCGACTAGCTAGTGACTCTGCCTGCCATATGGTATGGGATTGACTGTTCTGTTTAGGGAGTATGGCATCAGCTTTGAGGATAAGCCCTATTGCACACTACTTCATACTGATGTGTATGACATCAGGTCATTACACCGATAGGCTATCATTTGTACCGAGGCCAGTGGACTCGTAGGATATCTAGTCAGGCCGAGGACAGAGCTAATGATGATGACGCAGTAGAGGAGGAGCGGATTCTCTCCGACGAGGCAGGACCCAGCAAGAGTCAGCCTGAGACGATGGCACAACCAGCGGTTCCTTCTCAGTCTGATCCTACTACTTCAGCACAGCCTTAGCCAGCTCAGACGGAGACTCCAGATGCTTTTGACAACTTATTGGATAGAGTCAGATGCATTGAGATTGACGTGTTTATCATGAGACAGCATCTTGACTATTTCATAGCTGAGACTAGAGAGAGCCATATTGGACTTAGTGATGGCATCTCAGCTATACTTTCTGCACTGTCCATACCTTCAACAAGTACTCCGGTTGCTGATACTGCTCCTACACCTGCTCATGCACTTGCTCCTGCACCTGTTGATGATGTTGATGGTGTTGATACTGGTGTTGATACTGCTGTTGTTGCTGATGTTTGGAGGTGATGGTATGATGGAGATGATGAGGAGACTGACTCTGACGGATTTGATTTTACAGATCTTACTTCAGAGCCAGTAGTGGAGATGATGGCAGACTTGCCTAGGAGTCCTGTTCATGACCCTTGTTCACCTGCCCAGACTCCTGTTCCATCTTCTCCTTCTAGATCGGATGATCGCATTCCTGTTCCCATTCCTATTCCTATCCTCTCTCCAATTATTGATACTCCTGTTATACATACACCTATTATTGATTCCCTAGTTGTTGATACTCCAGTTGTACATTCACCCATTGTTGATTTACCTATTATGACAAACCTATCACTCATACACCGATTATAGATCTACCAGTTCATTCTACAGCTAATACTTCTATTCTTGATACACCTATCGTATCATCAGCTGATATCCCTATCTTTGACACACAGATTGTTGATACTCCCACACTTCACACATCCTCACTTATCCGAGAGCTTGGATTTTATATACCCGGCTTTCAGTATCTTGACTCAGGTCCTTCTTTTGATCGCATACCTCTTACAGCAGTTGCTGAGATTGTTGATCCAATTCGTTCTGTTCCTGTGGAGGACATTACTTTTACCTCTACTGCTCTAGCCAGAGGTTGGATATATGCACAATGTAGAGGACGTTGTCATCGTACCCCTCCATGGCCGACCAGGACCCATCTCTGAGATCTTAGATCGATATGGCCGTGAGCTCGATCTTTTACTGATACAGGACCGATTGAGATCGGTTCATCTTTTGATGATACTTTATATGGATGAGGATTAGGACACTTATGTATTTTTAGATAGTTTGTTTTTATGCATCTATATATGTTTTTATTTTGATTGTACAAACTCTGACTTTAAATGAAAAACTATGTTGTTCTTCATGAAATATCTTGAATTGTTCTTAGTTCTTCATTGTCTTCACTCTTGAATGAATGAATGATTTTAAATTCATTACAATATATTGTTGAAGAAGTAGTGACAATTAAATGCAATATCTTATATTCAGCTTATTTATCTTCCTACCTTTTTAATGATAACAAAAAGGGAAAGTAGTATGCAAGATATAAGTATAAATGCAATATATTTGTGATATGCAAGGGGTAATCAAATTTTTGAAAACTTGAATCGAGAAATGTTTACAAAATTTTTTAAGAAAGGAGGAGCTATACTTTGTTTTCATTGAAAATCCTTTTAAAGTGAATTTCTTCTTAAAATCCCTCTTTAAATGTTTGAAAAGATATTTATAAACTATTTTATGGATCATCGATTCAGGGGGAGCTTTGTTCTTTGCTAAAATTTTCTTGTAGAGTATCATGATAAATATTTTCTATCTTAAATGTATCCTAAAGATCTGATACTCTTAGTCATTATAACAAGCTCTGGCACTATACTTTTGTTCTGAAATGTCATATCAATAATGCAATATATTGATACACTTAATGCTTTCAGTTTTATGCACCTTAATGATTTCTTTTAAAAGCTTGTTAAGCAATTTATACTTAAGGATTTTGTCATCATCAAAAAGGGAGAGATTGTTGACTCCATTATTGATTTTGATAATAAGCAAAATGGTTAAGTATAAGTTGAGGACTAATGATTTTTTTGAAGTGTATTTTTGTTGAAAAATGTGCTCACAAATTTGAAGAAGCTTATTTGATTGAAAAGCCAAGTTTGAATGAAAATAATTGCTCAAGAGGACTTGAAAACTTAAGAACTGCTTAATTGGATGATTAAGATAAGTGGAAATTTGTTTCAGCTCAAGTTCATCCTTTTCAGTGAAGAATTCAGTGTTGTGTCGACTCAAAGTGTCGACACATGGAAGTGAAGTGTCGACTCAGGCCAGTACGCAAGAATATTTCAGATAGCACGGTTGAAGTGTCAACATATGGACTTGAAGTATTGACTTAAACTGTCGACACATGGATCAACACATCGTCTGAGATTTTCAAGCCACAGAACTTGCAGAAAATGAGAACAGCTGAAGTGTCGATACATGGAAGAAAGGTGTCGACTCAAGTTATCGATTCAATATAGTAAGTGTCACCACATCTGAGATTTTCAGAGAATCAGTTTGGAGCTATTTGAATTGGGTGTCGACTCAAGAAGTTCAAGTGTCGACCTTATGTATCGACTCACAGTCTAAAGTGTCAACACATAGAGTTCTGGCAACAGTAATGGCTAGTTTTTCAAATACAGAATTCATTCGTTTTGCCCTCCAACAGCTAGTTTTTCAAGTCTAATGGCTAGAACAGGATTTGAGGCCTTGGAAAAGTATTTATATACTCCAAATCAAATCAAATGAAAATGTATTGAATATTATTGAAGAGTTTTGAGAAGAGAGAAAAAAAGAGAGTTTAACTCCTATTCATTGAAGATTCACCACTCTCAAGTTAAAGCAAGCCTTCAAGCATTCAAGAGCCTTCAAGAGCATTGAAGATCATCCATTCTTGAGTATTCAAGAAGCTTCAATAAGTTCAAAGCATCTCTACATCAAGCTTCAAAGAATACCCGCTTTGTTTTAGAAAGCTTACTTTGTTTCATTACTTCTAAACTCTATTTCTTATAAGGTTCTTGGTTAGCCTATTGTAAAAGTAAGTGAGGTTATTGGTGAGCATTTGCAAACCAATTAGGTTGGTGGTTAGCCCGCAAAACCACTTAGGTTCTTGGTTAGCCCGACAAAACCAAGGGAGGTTATTAGTTTGCCTTTGAAACCAATTAGGTTCTTGGTTAGCCTGTAAAACCAAGTGGGTTCTGACTTGTTGGCCTTATGAAAACAAGTTGGATTTTTGATTAGTGAGCTCGCAAAACTAATCAACTATAATCAAGTGTGATTATAGTGAATTCTCAAGGAGATTTTGGGAAGTGGATGTAGGTGCATTGGATAGTATCAAACCACTATATTTCTTGATCTTTGTGGTTGATTGATCTCTCTCTTCTTGCTCTTTACTTATTGCTCTTTATTCCACTGCACTTTTATTTATGAGTATTGCACTTGAACTCATAGTACCTTGCATAATTAATTGTTGAATTGGATTACATTGTATTGCATCAAGTTAAGTCATTTTAGATTAATTTTTTAAAGACCCAATTCACCCTCCCTCTTGGATTGCTTACTGGGCAACACTTATCCAATTTATTAGTGCTTAAAATCATGTTCTCTAAGTCCTAAATCCTTCTCTGGAATTGCTTGATTTTATTAATTTTTTTTTTAGAATTTCCTAGCCAAGTGTCGACACTTGACTTTTGGCCAAGTGTTGACTCACGCCTAGGTGTCGACACTTGACAAAACTGAAGTATCGACTCATAGGTGGTTTTCTGACTTTTCTAGGGCATCACCTATTCATTCTAAGTTTTTTATTCCTTGTTTTTTTCATGCCCTAGTGGTCCCCTAGCCTTCCTTTGACCTCGCAACAGTGATCTACCCATCGTGCCCTTCGATTTTGGTAATTCTTCTCATTTCTCCCTCTCTTATTTCAATTATTCATGGATTTTTCATTTTCTTTCTGTTGATTTGATCTGAACCCCTTCTCCATTTGATTTTTCCTTGCTTTGGACCAATTCCCATCAATTTTCTTGTGGATTGATTCGAGCATTGCTCATTTCCTCCCACTTCTTCTCCTTCTCTTCCATTTCTCTTGACCGGTTTCTCTTGCCCTCACCGTGTTCTTCTCGTAGGCCCTCTCTTTCCCCTTTTGGTCAATTTCCTTCTCTTTTGACCTCCTATTCACCTTTCCTCTCCTTTTTCTCTCCATCTGTTTGATAAACATGGGACCCCGCAAGCAACTAGCTTCTAAGAGGAGATCGAGTCAGGATGAAACAGAAAGAAGGACAAAGGCTAGAAATGATAGTGGACAACAGTCAGAGAGAGCGGCACCCCCTCATTCCCCCTCAGTAGATAGAGTTTCAGGCAAGATCATAGTTGCTGGTCATCGAGTTATTCTAGGATTCTTCGACTGTGAGGATTTGGATTAGGTCAGATTCTTGAGGCTGCAGGGCTGATCTCCTTCTATACCATGAAGGAGAAATTCTATCCTCATATAATCCGAGAGTTTTATGGGAGCCTAGCTTGCAGCAGATTGATGTGGAGTGCTATTGTTCATGGCATACAGATACTAGTCTCAGAGGAGATTCTGAGCAGAGTATGAGAGATTCCCCATCATGGGATTGTCACGAGCCCTGTTGAGGATAGAGAGGAGGCTTTCTGATGTATTCTTGAGCGTGATGATGTTCACGATGTGGCCACAGTCATCGAATCAGCTATTAGTTGAGATGTGCCTCCTACACCATTTCATTGCCAGGATATTGCTATCGAAGACAAGATGATTTGATTTTATTACAGAGAGAGAGAGAGAGCTGATGCTGATGGTTTGTCTAACTCAGAGGATAGCTGTAGACCTCCCTGCTTTGATGATGGCATAGATGAAAGAGGCTATGACCCAGCGACGACTTTGTCTACCACACGGGGATGGGTTTGACTCGTTTCTTCAGAGCCTATGATGTACCTTTGGAGGGGGAGGCCTCCAAATATATTTTGCATACTAACATAGACGACGAGCGCTTTCTTCATTGTATGGGATATCGGAGGTTGGCAGGCAGATGGGTGCATCTAGAGTCTGGTCAGGAGCCAAACGAGGAGGATGAGATTCGAGCCACTGAGGTAGGTCCTTTTGAGCCTGCTGAGCAGTTGACACCTCCCAGACCGGCACCTGCTACAGCTTTTGGATCTGAGCCCATCGCACCTACTACCTCTCCTCATGCATCTACCGACTTATCTTTTGAGGAGCATGCGAGACAATAGTTTGCTGAGATCAGGAGTGAGATGATTGGACTGGAAGTTTGGACCACTCAGGTCCGTATTGAGATCGAGGGACTTAGAGCCATACTGTTGAGCAGCATTCTGACATCCGTCGGATGATGGAGGTAGGTTTTGCATGTATCGAGGAGATGCTGAGAGCATTGTTGCTTTTTGCATCATGACCACCTCCTCCTCCAGTAGATGATGATGACCACCCAGATAGACATGGTGATACTCCTCCTGGTGGTGATGGACATGGACATGATGGTAGTGGTGGTGGTGGTTGTGATATAGATGTTGTTGATAGTGTCAGCGACGGTATTGATGACAGAGCTAGAGACTACGAGATAGTCAGTAGAGAGGCTCACACCCCAGCTGCTCCCACTGTTCCTCCTAAGATGATCTGCTTGCCTCTGCACCCATCTTTTTGACACCTACAGAGACACTTCCTCCACCCTCTACTAGATCTTCCTGGGTTATATCCTGCTTTGGACCATCTACTAGGACTAGGAGCTGTAGCATCCTTAAGACCTCTAGATCCATTATTCCTAGGACTAGGATTAGTGCTCTTATTTATTTTGAGCTTCCATTTGATGAGGTAGCCTCATAGATGTTTATCTTGATGTTTAGTGTTTATGTATTTGTCTTGATGTTATCATCTATGTATTAGCTTATTAGTCTCATTTCTGTTGTACTTGCATTTCAGTTTATGTTTGCTTATCAGTCTTGTATTAGTTTATGTATTGTACTGAAACTCCGACATTTATGAAATAGTTCACTTTTATCTTATGGTTACTTCCTACTTTGCCCATTTGCTCTGATACTGTTGATTTTTGCTAATCTAATCTTGTATCATGGCCCCTAGCCAAATTTCTATGCTTTAATGCATCAATTCAGGGGGAGTTTACTCCTTTAATGTTTAATGTTGACAAAAAGGGGAGTAAGATATAAGCATTTCTTTCTAATTTTTTTTTAGTTGGTTCATAACTTAACTCACATAGGGGGAGAGAAAATTAACTTCAATACTTAATTTGTACCTCTCCTCTATTTAAATTATGTTGTATGAGTTTTAAGTTCATGATTATGGGATACAATATCTAAAATTAAATTTGAATGCTTATATACTAAAGATTTTGTCTCATCAAAAAGGGGAGATTGTTGGCTTTAGCCCTTGATTTTGATGACTAACAAAAATATTAAGTACATATTTATACTAATATTTCAATTGGAGTTATGTGTTTCAAGATACAAGCATCTCAAATTCTCAAATAAAAGTATTATGGCACTCATTGGAACTGAGTAATTTTCATGATTGAAGTCTTCTAATCTAAAAAAGGCCTCAAAATATACCAATTATGCCTTATATAAAGTATATTGAAGTTTCATTGAAGATCATTTTGAATTTGGAAGATTGGCACATGTTTTTGACAAGTTGCAGAGTCAAGTGTCAACTCATGGTACACTAAGTGTCGACACTTCAGAAACTGGCACATAAAAATTTTCTCTGGCATGCCAAGTGTCGACTCACGAAACACAAGTGTCGACTCAAAGATTTCAAGTATCAACTCAAGGCCTGATACTTTTGAAGATACAGAACATGTCTTTTTGGAACGTTTTCCATCAAGTGTCGGCTCAGAAGACTCAGGTGTTGACTCAGGAGATTCAAGTGTCGACTCAAAGATTTTAAGTGTCGACTCAAGGCCTGAGATTTTTTAA
The DNA here is from genome assembly GCA_021397845.1 of Areca catechu. Classification (NCBI taxonomy): domain Eukaryota; kingdom Viridiplantae; phylum Streptophyta; class Magnoliopsida; order Arecales; family Arecaceae; genus Areca; species Areca catechu. The sequence continues at coordinate 89,619,875 of CM038042.1, read as the reverse complement.
AATACATAACTAGGCCAATTGGAGGTTTTTGACTCAAGTGTCAACTCAAGAAACTCAAGTGTTGACTTACAGAAATCAAGTGTCGACTCATGAAGACTCAAGTGTCGACTCACGGGTTCTGACAGCCATAATGGCTATATTTTTTGAGAGCCAAAATTATCTCCTACAAGCTTCCAACGGCTAGTTTTGTACCTCCAACGTCCTAAACCATTTTTTGAAAGTTTTTGAAGTATTTAAGCTTCACCAAACTTAATCATGAAGCATTGAACACACTAGAGATAAATATTTTTCAAGAACTTCACTTCAAAGCCTAAAAGAAGAGATTCCACTGAAAAAGCTTACAAGACTTTCATTTCAGCTTTCCAAAAGTATCTTTGAAGAGATTCCAAAGAGAAGACAATAAGCAATATTCAAGAGCCTTAAAGCTTCCATATTTCACTCTATAAGAGAGTTTGATTGTGCTTTTATTCTTGTATCTTTAACTTTATTCTTTGCTGACCTAGCTTTCAAGGTCTTTGAAAGTAGGTTGTTAAGGTTGTTGGTGAGTCAAAGGTATAAAACCAACTAGGACTTAATTTGTGAGCCGAAGATGAAACAAGTTGTAAAGGTTGTTGTAAGCCTAGGTGACAAAACCAACTTGGATTTTGACTTGTGAGCCTTGGAAAACAAGTCGGCTGTAATCTTGAAGAGATTATAGTGAAATTCTCAAGGGATGCTTGAGGGTGGATGTAGGTGCTTGGCATTGCACCGAACCACTATAAAACTCTGTGTTTGTGTGTGATTGCTCTCTACTACTTGCTCTTTATTTCTTGCCTTTAATTTGCCATTATCTGCTGCGTATTCATTTTGAGTTTAATCACTTTGCTTCACAAACACATCAAGACCAGCACATAGCTGTTTAAATTTTCAAAAGACCCAATTCACCCCCCTTCTTGGGCTCCATTTCTAGATAACAAATCTCTTTCTTTTTGATGATGACAAAATGTTTAAGTATATAAATATAATAAGCTCAAAAGATTTGGAATAAGTATCAGAGCAATTGACTATAAGTATCAGAACTAAGTTGTAATGATTATCAAGAGCAAAAACTTATCATTTAATATGTAACTTGAGTATATCTTCAATGTATCAGAGCTATATGTAAGAATGAGTTCAATTCATTATAATTACAATGTATCAGAGCAAAGTATCATCGTCTGGCATATAACTTGAATGAATTGATTCATATGGCTACAATGTATCAGAGCTATATATATAAGAAAGAATTCAATTCTTATAGTTTCAATGTATCAAAGCTGTAACTATAATGTATCAGAGCTATAATTAAAATGTATCATAGCAATATACTTATATGAGATGTTTAAAAGGTATATCAGAGCTAAAATAGATTAAAAATAAGTATTAGAGCAAAAACAAGTTAAACATGAAAAGTATCAGAGCAAATCTTTAAGAGTATCAAAGTAAATAATACAACATAAAGATAGAAAGTATCAGAGCATGAAAATTATCAGAGTATAAAAAGTATCAGAGAATATCAGAGCAAATAATATGATATAAAGATAGAGAGTATCAGAGCAAAAATATCAGAGCATGAAAATAAAGAGTATTAGAGCATAAAAATAAAAGTATCAGAGCATAAAAACTGAAGCTCTTCCTCAATATGTGATATGAAAATATTTTTTAAACTTTTCAAAAAAAATGGCTTACATGTATTAGCAATTCTATTATATTTTTTTTAAAAAAATTTCAAAAAGTTTAGAAATTTCAAATTTCAAAAAAATTTCTTCTTTAATACTTTTCTCTCCCTTAACCATTCTTCCTTCTTAATTGTTACTTATTGCCTTCTTATCTCCTCCATTTTTACTTATACCATTTATTCTCCCCCTTTGTTTACCATTTTGATACCACAAAACATTGTGCCATTTGCTACCATTATTCTCATTTCCATTCTCCCATTACCATTACCATTATACCATTCTCTCCCTTTAGTCATCATTAAAAAAAAGTTGAAAAGCAATAGAAGGTGAAGATAAAGTGAAAAGCAGTATAGTAAGAAGAGTATAGAAGTACAGTAAGAAGAGATATGAGTACACAGAGAAAATGCTGAAAGTGTCATCATATATATAATTCCAAACATTGATACATAATATTCAAAATTTGATACATTAATATGTAGTTTGATATAAACATACATCTAACTGATATGATACCAACTGATACACTGACCAATCTTAAGGGGTGCTGTCCTCATCAGAGGAAGACCAATCTCTGAAGTGATAGGTCCTGTAATCCTAGAGGGACGGGATTATGGCCATATCGGTCGAAGATCAGTAAGCCTGGTGCAGACGACTCTAGGAACGTTACCACATCCTCAGCTTCTGCTTCTGGCTCATGCTCTCCCTCTAGCTTGTGCTGAAGAAGAAGCAACATTGGGAGTAGGGTCAGGAAATGGGACAGGGTCAAGATCAGTGAGATCATTATTAGTAATAGAAGGTGTGATGTCAAAAATAGGACCAGATGAAAGAATGTGAAATCCAGGAGTATAAATCCTAGCTCCCTAGACAAGGAAGAAGTGGGTAAAGAAGTGAAAGGTACTAAAGGTGTCCTATCTAGAAAGGTAGGGGGTACACTAAAGGAAGGTGTAGGTAAATCAGTGAAAGTATCAGATGGATCAAAATATAGAATATGTGGATATAATAGGGTCAGAAGGATCAGGTATGATAGAAGTACTAGGAAAGACGGGGTATGAAGAGTAGGACTGGGTGGAGCAGGAGTAGCCTCAGAAGTCATCGGCTCATCAGCAGCAGGCTCAGCATCCCGATCAGCTCCTGTGTCCGTCTCAAGATTCATCATAAAGTCATTAATGTCAAAATCTACGGATGAGTCACCCTAACCATCTCCCATCTCAGTATCTGCAAGTGGTGCTGGTGGAGCAAGTGGAGAATCTGATGGTGGAGGAGAAGGTGGCCTACTGGAAGTCAATCTCTGTAAAGTAGCCATGACTGCACCAAATTCCTCTCTCATCTCATCCAATTATGATCTCATCTTCATATGAATATGATCCACTCGCTATCTCAAAGTCTACATCTTAGTCTCTAGGTGAGTGATCCTATCCTCAGAAGTATCTGCAAGAGGTGGCACCTTAGCATGTGCCGATACAAATGGCTCGAGCTGTAACTCTGGTTAGCTCGTGGTGGCTTAGATGGCCCATCCTCATCTCTCAGTGTATCCTCCTCCTCAGTTGCATCATCATCTGAATTCGAGTCAGGCTCTCTAGAGACTCTGCACCTCCATTGATCTCAGACCTATGATAACCTATACGATGCAGTGATCTCTCATCATATATATCAGTGTGAAGTAGCTCTCTGTATGGCTCTCCATCAGGGTCGACTCCGTATGCTCTAAATAGTCTCATAAGACCCATGCCATATGATAAGTAGAGTCGCCTACCGGTCATCGCCTCTACATCTGATGTACCATCAACACGGCATATAGATGGGCATCCTCTAAATCAGGTTGACCATAACCAGGAGCTCTCTCTCTATGATGAAATCCAATCTTCCGTCTTCGATAGTAAGATCTGGGCCATAATGTGATGTAGGAGCCTTATCTCTGCTGATAACTACGATGCAACAATACTTGCTCCCTCTCCTAGGTCATCTCTCTCTATAATGCACTTGAAATCGTCGATCCGATCTCCAAGAGAGTCAGCAACTATCCCCCTCATGGGAATCTCCTAGATCCAGCTCAGAATATCTGCTGACAAGGGAATAGAGATGCCTCTCACCACTTTGATCCAACCATCGTTGTCCCTGGCTAAGGTCCCTAGAACTCTCTCATCAGCATAGGGTAAAACCTCTCTCGGAGGGTACAAAATTATCCTAACCCGCATCTCTTAACCAATTGCCAATCCTAAAGTGCTACTGGTCGACAAAATTGAAGTCCACTCTACATCCCCGAACAATGGCCTTGGACGCCAAGCATCAGCTCCTGGGACTGGTGGCGGTCGAGCTAGAATGTCAGGCTGTGCTAGTGCAACTACAGGCTAATCATCATGTTTGGCCTTGGTGTGACACTCCGTACCTGAGAGAATGGTCGAGGTCTCCTCACGAGTTGCTTCCTAGGCCCCATTGTCCAGGAAACACAAAAAACACAAGGATAGAAAGGGAAACAAGAATGGAGTCATGGAAAAAAGAGATAGTAAAAAGTGAGTGAATGGGCTAACTCAAGATGAATGAAATGTGACTAGATAGACTAGATAGATCGGAGGTAGGGCTTAGAGGGAGGAGGTGTCGGCTCAATTGAAATGGAAAGAAAATGGATCATTTTCCTTATTTGAACAATGTTTCGCCGGTCAAGTGTTGACTCATGGGCTAAAGTGTCGACACTTCCAAGTGTCGACACTTCCAAGTGTCGACACTTCCAAGTGTCGACACTTCCAAGTGTCGACACTTCCAAGTGTCGACACTTCCAAGTGTCGACACTTCCAAGTGTCGACACTTCCAAGTGTCGCACTTCCAAGTGTCGACACTTCCAAGTGTCGACACTCCAAGTGTCGACACTTCCAAGTGTCGACACTTCCAAGTGTCGACACTTCCAAGTGTCGACACTTCCAAGTGTCGACACTTCCAAGTGTCGACACTTCCAAGTGTCGACACTTCCAAGTGTCGACACTTCCAAGTGTCGACACTTCCAAGTGTCGACACTTCCAAGTGTCGACACTTCCAAGTGTCGACACTTCCAGTGTCGACACTTCCAAGTGTCTTCGGGAAAACAGAGAAAAAAGAAAAAATCATAGATAATGGTCCAGAGTATAGATTAAATGGCCAGTAATGATTGATCATAGTTTTAAGGTATTAGTTAAGAAATTTTCAAAGAAATTTCAAAGGTCATGAAGAGTGTTTGAAAACTAATAAGAAGGATTAATGATCCTAATTCTCTTCCAATCATACTGAACCTATATCATTAAGTAGCTTTGATTTGGGATGGATGTAAAGCTAATCTAATAATTAAGATTTTAATTCTAATGAGCAATGGCAGTAAACTCAAATAAGCTATCAAATAAATTAAAGAAGATAGACTAAAATTACAACTAACTACCCGCAATGTAATTCGCATGCAATCTCAAAAGAACCTTGGATCCGATGATTAGGAAACCACCAAAACTAGGACTTCCTTGCTTCACAAAATCAGATTTATGAGATTCAGATGGGTTACTTACCAATAACGATTTTCCTCTTCTGTTGCAGCATATCTGGATTTGACTCTCAGGATCTTGCGGCAGGATTCTAAATATCAGTTCCTTCGAAGCAGATCTTCCCGTTGATGGTTTGATGGCAAGGAAACCTCCTCTTCTGATCGAGAACACTAGGGATCCTGCAAGAGAACTGTGATTAGAATGGTGAAAATGGAGTGGAAATCTGAAAAGCGAGAGGGAAAGAAGATGGTCAGCTTGGATCTGGATCTGGACTGGATGTTGAAGATGGTGATGCCTGACTTCTAGATCTTGGACTTGGGAATAACTAGGGTTTCAACACCCCCCACACACACACAGATGCACTGCTTACAGTAGAGCACTCTCACATTACAACACTTAACCAACATTGTAGAAGCAAACTGATAGAGTTTCATTAATGATTCAAAGATGATTACAAGGGAGAAACGAAGTGGTATTTATAGACCCTCCATACAAGGTAGCATGATAACATTGAATTCCCTTTGAATACAAGATAATTAAAGATGATTGGACTCTACTCTCCTCCTTGACTTGGATGAAAACTCTTTGTAATTTAAATTAGATAGGATTCCCTTTGCAATTGAACTCCTCCTTATGATGAACGATGAGAAGACTTCATAATGGGTGACAAAAAATTAAGAAGGGGCGCTAAATATGAGATGGCATCCTTCTTTTCCCATCTGGCATCAACTTTGGATTTCAAATGGGAAAAAAAAAAGGGCAATAATTCTTCTTGGAGTCCTTCTACTTTACTCCTCTTAAATGCTTTCAAATGAGCGACAAAATTGAGGCACCCTCCTTTCCTCCCCTTTGGATAATCTTGGACTTTTTTAAATGTTGTCCAAATGTCCCAATGTCCGATGTCTGGATGTCTGAAAAAAAAACAACCTTCTTTTGGCATTGAGTTAGCCATCCAAGGTGATGAATGAGACATACTACTCCAAATATGGTGATAAGGCTCCATGTGGCATGACATGGCATGATGACATGGCATGGCTTCAATAATTGGACTTGACCTTGGCTAACAATTGAACTTGAACCTCCTTGACTAAATCAAGTACTAATTACAGGACTCAATTCAAGCAAACCTAACTTGATTAATTTGCAATCAAAGTTGACTAATTATTACAAGGATTCAATTACTCATAACTGAAAGATAGAATACTCATTGGTGATCCATAATGAGCTTGGAAGGGTCTGATGTTTCTTCCTAGCTCTGGTGTCCTCATCATTTCTCCCGGGATGAAAGGACTCGATCCTATCGAGTAGGGGTCAACTCTGCTCTGGTAATGCTCTATCACGTTTAGGTTGATTCTTTGCAGATCCTCTCGAGTAATCCACGAATCATCGAATTCTAGTCTACCTTGCCATCGAACCAGGTAATGTTGATAATCTTTACTCCTAGTAGTGATAGTTTTGTCATCCAAAATCCGCTCAATCTTATCTCTCCATTTTGGTAATTTGGCTGGTGGCACTCAGGGATAGGGTCACTCTCAAAAATGGAATCAAGCCCAAATGGATCACTAGGTATCATTATTGGCTCCTTATACTCAACAAGATATGATACATTGAAGTTGGACTAATACCTAATTCAGGTGGTAATTCTAGCATATAGGCATTAGGCCCAATTTTCCTTATGATCTTGTACGGTCCTGCACTACGGGCATGTAGTTTTTTCATGGTTCCTGGTGGGAACCCTTCAGGTCGAAGCCTCGTCATGATAAAGTCTCCCTCATTAAATTCTTTGAAGTGCTTACGTGAGTTAGCCATATATATGCTCATAGATTCATTGCTTTCATTAATTTTTTTATTTATCTCTTTATGCAATTCCTTAGTATGCTGTGCATACGACTTTACAGACTCAGAGATGCGTGCATGCATGGGCAAGGAGTAAGATCTAAAGGCTTTCTATGTTCATACCCATGGATAATCTCAAATGGACTCTTGCCTGTGGATCTATTACTGAACTATTGTAGGCAAATTCAGCTCTAGGTAATAACAAATCCTAATTCCCAGTGTTTCCACCTACATGACATCTAAGTAAGTTCCCTAGGCCTCCGGTTTACTACCTCTATATGACTATCAGTTGGGGGTGGTAGGATGTAGAAAATTTGAGTTTAGTTCCTAATAAGTGCCAAAGGGTTTTCCAAAAGTAACTTGTAAATCTGACATCCCTATCAGACACTATGGTTTTAGGAAGACCATGTAACCTGACCATCTTCATCGTCCATCGTTGCCCGAAAGCCGAGCGCGCCACCCCGACTCCCATGATGGCCTCCCTGAGTATGCCAGCGATGACCCCTGCTGGATTTCCATGCCCGAAGCCTCCCCTGTTTGGCACGATCATGAATGCGCATGATCATGAAGGCAAAGCCAGCTTTCCTTACCAACTTTAAGTGTAGGCTAGAAATAAAAAAAAGAAAAGAAAAAAAAGTGAAAAAAAATACTAGGAGAAAAAATGAAAAAAGGGAAGAAAGAAAAAAAAAAAATATGAAAAAAAGGGGGTTTATTTGAATAAAAATTGGGAAAAATAATTTAGGCATGGTTGAACTTAGCCTAAAGGTCATTTCTTAGCGACCAACAATCCACCCCTAAAATAATCCTGATCGGGTCTATCCCACATCAGGCTTGGTCAGTATATCAGCTAATTACATTTCAGTACAACACAACTCAAGCATAACATCATTGTTTTGAATATGGCCTCTAATAAAATGATGTCTAATTTCTATATGTTTACTTCTTGAGTGTTGTATAGGATTTTAGTTAAGTTTATTGCACTTGTATTGTTACATCTAATAAGTGTCTTAGTTAATTTAAAGCCAAAGTCCTCGAGTTGCTGTCTAATCCACAAGATTTAAGTATAACCAACTTTTAGCTACAATATATTCAGCTTCAGCTATAGATAGTGCAACTGAATTTTGTTTCTTGCTAAACCATGAGATTAAATTAACTCCAAGAAATTGACAAGTTCTAGATGTACTTTTTCTATCTAATTTATAGCTAGCAAAATCAGTATCAGAATATGCAATCATCTATAGCTGAGTTCTTAAAGTACCACAATCCCATATCAACAGTGCCAGATAAATATCTAAGTATATGTTTAACATCCAAAAATTGTGATTCCTTAGGCTCAGACTAATATCTTACACACATGCATACACTAAACATAATATCTGGCCTATAAGCAGTTAAGTACAATAAAGATCCAATGATGCCTCTATAAAATTCTTGATTAACTTTTTTACCAGATTCATCTTTATCAATCTTACATGAAGGGCTTATAGATGTGCCAATAGGTTTAGTCTTCTCCATCCTAAACTTTTTCATAATCTCCTTTGTGTATTTAGCTTGGTTGATGAAGATCCTTCATTAGTTTGTTTAATTTGGAGTTCGAGGAAGTAGCTCAATTCTCCCATCATGCTTATCTCGAACTCTTCCTGCATAAGCTTTGCAAATTCTTGACAAAGAGATTCATTAGTAGCACCAAATACAATATCATCGACATAGATTTGTACTACTAAGAGATCATCACTTTTTCTTTAAAAATAAGGTAGTATCTACATGACCCCTAGTAAATCCATTTTCAATTAAATTTATTTAATCTTTCATACCATGCACCAGGGGCTTGTTTTAAACCATAAAGTGATTTATGCAGTTTGAAAACATGGTTAGGATATGCATGATTTTCAAAACTAGGTGGTTTTCTAGCTATATATCCATTTAAGAATGCACTTTTAATATTTATTTGAAATCCATAAAACATGCAAATACTAGAAATAATCTAATAGCTTCAAGTCTAGCTACTGGAGTAAAATCAATTCCTTCTTCTTGATTGTAACCCTTGCTACCAGTCTAGCCTTATTTCCAGTTACTATTCTATTTTTATTTAATTTATTTATATATACCCATTAGTACCAATTATAAAGTATTAAATAGTCTTTTCTATTAGTATCCAAACCTTATTTCTTTCAAATTGATTTAATTTCTCTTGCATAGCAATCATCCAATTTGGATCTTTTTCAGCTTCTTCTATGCATTTAGGTTCAATTTGAGATACAAAAGTAATGTAATCACATTCATTTCTAATAGAAGATCTAGTCCTTATCTCTTTCGATGGATCACCTAGGATTAGTTCCTTAGGATGTCCATGAGCATACCTCTATTCCTTGGATAGGTCCTTATGCTTCAGTGAAGGTCTTATGACTTCTTCTCATTCTCCTTGCCTTGATCTTCCTCATTTTCTTTTGAAGGTGGATCATTTAAAGTCATCTTTTTAAGTCCTTGAATATTTGCAATATTATCAGAAATACCTCTTTTCTAAAGGACTTATTAGTAGACTCTTCAAACATAACATGCATAGTCTCTTCTACAACAAGTGTTCTTTTATTAAAAACTATGCATGCCTTGCTAGATATAGAAGAGTATCCTAAGAAGATACCTTCATCTGACTTGGCATCAAATTTGCTTAAATTTTTTTTCATTGTTCAATATAAAACATTGGCAACCAAATACATGAAAATACTTAATAGTGGGGTTCTTACTTTCCAAAGTTTATGATGTTTTTTTTTTCAAATTGGTCGAATTAAAACTTGGTTTAAAATGTAACAAGCAGTGTTAACTGCTTCGACCTAAAAATATCTTGGAAGGTTATTTTTGCAAAGCATTGTGCATGCCATTTCTTCTAAAATTCTATTTTTTCTTTCTACTATCCCATTTTGTTGAGGTGTTCTAGGTATAAAAAAGTTGTGTTCAATTCTTTTTTCATTACAAAATTCTTTAAAATCTTGATTTTCAAATAAGTACCATGATCACTTCAAATACAAATAATAGAAGTACCTTTTTTGTTTGAAACCTTTTTGTAAAACTTTATGAAAGTAGAAAAGATTCATCTTTATGTGCTAAGAATAAAACCAAGTAAAATGTGAGAAATCATCACATAACTAATTCATATTTTTTTGCCTCCTAGGCATGTGGTCCTAGTTGGCCCAAAAAGATCCATATAAAGTAGTCTAGTAGCTTAGAAGTTGAAATAATTCCTTTTGATTTAAAGAACATCTTGTTTGTTTACCAAATTGACATGCATCACAGATTTTGTCTTTTTCAAATATAGTTTTGGTAAATCTTTTACTAAATCCTTTTTGCATAATTTGAAAAGTAAATGCATGCTTGCATGTCCTAACCTATGATGCCATAACCAGCTAGTCTCATTGATTTTGGCATCCATTGCAACTAGGCACTCACCATCTTGTATAGGAAGATTATCAAGATCAACTAGATAGATGTTGCCATGCTATTTTCAATGAATTTCAGTCCATCATCACTAAGACTAGACACCATGCAAAGAGATAATTCATAAACTACTTTAAACCTTTATCACAAACTGACTATACTAAGTAAATTATGCTTTAAGCCTTCTACTAATATACATTATCAATAAAGGTTGATGAAGAAATGTGAACTTTATCGACACCAATGATTTTGCCTTTACCATTGTCTCCAAAAACATATTCCCCCATTTAGAGCTTTAAAATAGGTGAATTGCTTCACATCTCCTGTCATGTGCTTGAGAAACCACTATCAAGATATCACATTCTTCTTTTCTCCTTGGTTGCAAGATACACCTGCAAAATAGATCAAGTTTCTGCTTTAGTTACCCAAGCCATCTTGGATCCTTTAGGTTAGTAGAAATGGTTCCTTTGGAATCCAAATTTTCTCTAGATTTATTTACTTTTCTTAGATTGCATTGATATGTATTATGTCTAAATTATCATAATAATAACATGTAATACTAGAAGAGGTAGAAGCAAAAATTTTTTTGAAGTACTTTTATATTTTTTGATTTTATATCCTAAGCTAGCTTTATTGAAAATTGCATGTTGATAATTCAATAGCAAGTTTAGTTTTTCAAAACTAAACATGAATTTTTCAACAAATGGCTTGACTTTATCAAGCTCTTCTTTGAACTTTTTATTTTCCAACTCAAGGTCTTTGTTTTTCTTTATAAGCTCATTATTTGAAACAAAGGCCTTGGGTCTTTTTAGAACTTCTATCTCCTTTGAGAGAGCATTCTTTTTCTTTTCAAAAATATCAATCTTGGCTTTTAGTTCTTTATTTTTATTTTCAAGATTGTTGTTTTCAAAGAAAAAGATCAGTATGCTTCTTAATTTCTGTGCTCAATTTTTAGCAATTTATATTCATGCACAAGTTCATCAAAGACATCTCTAAGTTCTTCAAAAGTAAATTTAGTTTTGGATTGTACCTCATTTTCATATGCCATAAGGCAAACATTGATAACTTCTTGTTGTCTTTCTCTGAGCTAGAGTTTTTCACTTTTGCTCCAAGTAGCCATCATTGCTTCTTCTTAAACTTTTTAAGCTTCTTGAGGAGAGGACAATCATACTTGTAATGACCGGGTTTTTTGCATTCAAGTAGATGGGCTAGTACTTCTCCTTCGCCTTTTCTTTTTCTTTGTCCTTGCTAGGCTCTCCTTTATGTGGCTTCTTTTTGTATGAGTACTTCTTCTTCCTCATAAATCTTCTAAATTTTTTGGCCCCTAGAGCCTCCTCACTTTATCTTCACTCTCGTCTGACTCCTCACTTGAAAGTTCTGTTGTGTAGTGGACTTGAGGATAATTTTTTTTCTTCTTTCTATCGATATCCACTATTTTTCTCTTTAGGTTCAACTCATAAGTCATGAGTGAACCAATGAGCTACTTTAAAGGTAATGTTTCGACATCCTTCGCTTCTTGGATTGTCATCACCTTTGGATCCCATGAAGTTGGCAAAAGACTTGAAAATTTTGTTACCAAGTCAGCATTAGACATTACTTTGCTTAGACTTCTCATTCATAACAATATTTGTAAATCTTGTGTACATATCAGTGATGGATTTTATTAGGCTCCATTCTAAACATTTCATATGTGTGGCACAAGTATATTTACTTAAGTATTTCGCACTTGATGGGTACCCTCATGTGTAATCTTAAGTGAGTCTATATTCCTTCGTCGATGCCATGTGTAGATCCTATTGAATTCACTAGGATCCAATGCGCATAAAGCAAGTTCATTGCTTTGGCATTAAGCTCAGATTGCTTAATGTCATTTTCATTCCCCATCTTCTTCAAGCTTGGGAACAGAAATGCCATTAACCCAAATTAAAAGAACATGTGGACCTTTAACACTACTTTCCAAAGGTTATAATCAATAGAGTTTGCATATAAATATGCATGCGAGTTTTCTAATATATGTAATTTGTGCCATTGAAAAAAGGTGGTCTATTTGAGGCTTGACCCTCAACAACACTAGTAGCTATTTGGGCTTCCATAATCTTTAACTCAAGGTAGTTAGACCTACTAGCTGAGTACAAAGCTCTAATACCACTTTTTGCCCAGCTAAAGCAATCCAAGAGGGGGGGATGAATTGGTGTTTCTAACTTTGCAAGAATTTAAAGTAGGTGCTAGGTGTGTTTTCAAAGTGTTTGTGTGCTCAATGAAAGTATGCATACAAGTAATAAAGTAAATGCAAAAAGAGAAAGAAAGAACATCACAAACATAAGAATTTATAATGGTTCGGTGCACTCCAAGCACCTACATCCACTTTCCAAGATCACTTGCTGGATATTTCACTATAATCAATCTTGATTACAGTAGATTAGTTTTTTCGGGCTCACTAATCCCACCCTCTTAGTTTTACAACTAACCCAAAACCTAGTTAGTTTTTTTAGTCTCACCAACAATCCAATTGGTTTCAGAAGGCTTACCAACAATCCAAGTTGGTTTCACTCAAGGCTCCCAACAAATTTCAATACTAGTTTCAATCCTCTTGAAACTAGTAGAAACAAGAATAATTCAAGTACAGTGTAAAGATACAATAAGCTTTCTCAAAACCAAATAAAACTCAATGAAGCTCTTGATGTTGTTGAGAAGCTTATCTCCAAGTTGTTGAAGCCTCAATCAATGCTTGAATGTGGAACTTGAATGCTCTTGAATATTCTTAATGCTTGAAGGCTCAACACTCTCAAAGTAATGAATGATTGAAGTGTGTTTATTAATGCTTCATTAGTTTCTTCTCTCTTGTATTTGGTGGACTTTAAATACTTTCCCAACCTTAAAAATCTATTTATGTCCATTAGAGAGGAGAAAATAGCCATTATATACAAATTGGAGAAGTCTGCACTTCAAAAAATTAGCCATTACTGTTCTGTCAGACCTGCAAGTATGACACTTCAGACCATGAGCCGACACTTGAGTCGACACTAGGTCAAAAATATCTTTTGAAGCTCTCTGGAATGCATTGGTGCTTCGACACTTCTTCTAGTTAGTCGACACCGTTTATCTTCATGAGTTAATACTTGAGCAAAAACTTGAAATCAGTAAGTTATGTATCATTTTGGTCTCAACCTTGAGTCGATACTTGGTTGATTATTAGTCGACACTTGGTTTCCATGAGTCGACATTCAGCATGCCGGCTAAAACATTTTTGCATATCAGCTCAGACTTTTATGAGTCGACACCTTGAGTCGATACTTGGCTCTCTGCTGAAACTTGTCCAATTCAAAGTTTGAGTTCTTCAAAGTCATTCTTATGTGCCAAGGTCCATATAACTTGAAAATCTTTTAACTTGAGTGACTTCTTCACAAGATGACAAGCATTTTGATATTTTCAACACCATATAACTTTGATGAGTACTTTGTTCTAATAACATATTTTTAAACATATTAGTACTCAAATATACTTAAGTATTTTGTTATTCATCAAAATCAAGACAGGAGTCAACACATTTACTATCACCAGGGTATATGACACCATCTCTCCGAAGCCATATCGATATGGTTGCCTGACGTTCCTTTTGGCTTGTGTAGCATAACCCCGATATCCCTCCTGAGTCTAGCCCGCTCCTGCTGGTCCTCCTAGCTTCCATCACTTGTCTAGCTCTCTCCACATATGGAGGGCACCCTTTAGAAGTGCTCCACCTGAATATCAAGTCCTAGATGCACTTGAAAGTGGCAAAATAGAAAAGGATGTGAGTTATCAGTGCTACCCTACTGGACTGCTGTTGCTCCTGTTGCTCCTCCATGCCACTGACCTTTGGAGAACTGAATTTTTTATCAAAGGTCAAATTCCTACTGATGACAACCTTCATCTCCAAGGGATCCCATAGCCGGTATCCCTTAACTCCTTATGGATATCCCAAGAATACTATCTTCTAAGATCTGGCATCAGTTTACTCTACCACCAGCACCTACATGGCACAAATGCCGTCAACCCAAACACCCGTAGATGGCTCAACACATCTTCTTTCCAAACCATCTCTCCTTTAGAATTCCCACCATCTAACTTAGTGCGAGGTGCCCGATTCACCAAATAAGAGGCTGCGTCAATTATGTCACTTAGAACACCTTAGGGAGCCTGTTTGCAGCCTCATGCATCATGCCTTTTCATAAGGGTCCTATTCATTCGTCGGCCACCTCATTTTGGCTGAGGAGTTCCTCTAACCAAGAAGTGTCTTTGATGGCCACACTCCTCACAAAAATTGACTAACTCCTTGCTGCTGTACTCTTTGCCATTGTCTAACCGTAGATACTTCACACTTTACCCTACTCCTTTCCACTTCACTTTCCACACCTTGAATCTTAACAAGACGTTTGATTTTTCCTTCATGAAATAGATCTAAACCTTCCTGAAAATCATCTATCAAGGCTAACTATTGATAAACTGAACTCTCTAATGTATTTTTCCATCTGGCATGGTTCACACACCTTTGAAACTCCTCCATCTAGATCTAGAATCAATCCATGTTTGGTTAGCTCCTTCATCCTACACCATAGCTGTTTATCAGTCTTCTCAGTCACAACAGATCCCCCATGCTGTAGTTCTTATCCAACCTCCTACCTCTTATCACTATCATAGCTCTATTTGAGATATTTAGAACTCCACTCCTGGCTCGACTGCTAAGCTGAAACCGCTTCACTCCAGGTAGCCAAGTGATACTAGATTTTTCTTTAGTTTGGAACATACTTGATATTTGTAAGAGTCCTCACGATCCCATCGAACATCCTCACTCGAACACTTACAATACCAGCAACCTTGCATGAGTGATTATCTCCAAGTGTGATGCTTCCCTCATCAACCATGGTATAGGTTGCAAACCAAGACCGATTCGAGGTGTAGTGATGCGAACAGGTGGAGTCAAGAGTCCATATATCTGTGTGATGCCTGTGACCATCTGATATAACGAAGAGGTCATCCTCCACCTCTTTATCAGCCACTATGCTTAAAGAATCAAATCCTCCTTATGTCCCTTCTGGTTCTTCCCACGTGGGCAATCTCATTTAAAGTACTCGATCTCTTTGCACTTGTAGTACTTTACTTCATTTCTGCTCCTGCTCTTCCTCTGAGACTTTGAATGTCCCATCTATTTGGATCTTTCCCTTCCTCTTCCAGATCTCTCCCCCACGGCCAAGCCACCTGGGGAACACCTTCCTTGGTCAACTTCTCCCTTTCTCATTAGACAAAGCACCGAGACCATATCTTCATACTCCAGGGTTCTCCTTGCCGTAGAGCAGTGTAGTAACCAATTGAATAAAAGGAAGGGGGTAGTGAGCAAAGCAAAGAAAATGATTTGTCTTCCCTCCTAACTTCACCCTGATATTCAGCAACTCGTTGCACATCTAGTCAAACCTTTGAATGTGATCCACTACATTTTTGTCTTCCTATATTCGAAGATAGAGCCTCTTTCCAGCATCAGTTTATTGTACATGTTCTTCCTCATGTAGAGACTGTTCAACTTTGACCAAACCCTTGGGGTCTTCTCCTCTATCATCGAGTAGGGAGCCCGCATCTGCTAAACACCCTCTAATCAATGGCACAGGCCTTCTTTTCCAAAACATCCATTGTTTCTCTGATAACCCGTTAGGCTTTTCCTCCAATGCCTGATTCAGATCCAAGTGAAACCAAGAGATCTTCAACATGGACTTTCCATATGAAAAAATCCCTTTCCTATCAAACTCTCGAAATCAACCTTCATGCTGCTACCCATGTTAGGATCGGGCTAGTGTAGCAGAAGACTAGGTTTCAAAATTTTCATTATTGAAATTCTAATTGATCAAAATCCTAAACCTTAAGATCACTTGACCATGAATTAATAAATAAAAATTTAAGGATTATGAAGAATAACCTTTAGGCTCTACTCCTTAATTTCGTGAGGCACACAAGTGTATGCCCTCAAATATGATCCACATAGGAACTAACAAGGAATCACTCCTACCACGCTTGCTATATTTACTAAGACTCTTCCGGTAGCCTTTTGGACTGTCTGCCCTTTACTGGACCCCCTACCCTCTCCTTATGTTCATCAAAGATCTCTTTGATATAGCTGTAGGGCACTCAAAGATCTCTCTGAATTCTCTCTCAGAATATGAATCCCTCCTATATCTCTTCCTAGGCTCTTATCTTAAATAGACAAGCCTTGTCTTAAAAGGATGGGCTTTGTCTTAAAAGGACAAACTTTGTCTTAAAGAGGAAGAGAAAATAGAAAGTACTTCTATTCGGATCAGAATGAAAAGCTTGGTCCAGTGAGGAGTGGCTTGGATCCACAGGGGATGGTGACAGCTCTTGAATAGGGGCTTTGATGTGGGACTGACTCGATCAAGATTATTTTAGAGAAGGCGTGGATCGTTGGTCGCTAGGAAACAACCTTTAGGCTAGGTCAAACCCAATTTACTTTCTCCTAATTTTTTTTTCATACTAATAAATCCATACTTATTTTCCATTTCTTCTCACTTTTTTTTCTTTTTTTTCCTATTTTTTTTCAACTGAAATAGAAGTTGGCAAAGGGGGGGCATCTTGCTTTAAGAAGCATGCAGCCCCTTTCCTTGCTTTTATGATCGTGAGAGGGGAGGTTTCTTCCCACGGTCAGATGCCAGGTGGAATAGAGAACCGATTTGGGGAATGGATCGTATGGGGTCTCCTCTGGCATCAGTGAAGATAGCAATGGTGAGAGTCTTGGCAGATCGGTGATGATGAAGATGATTAGAGGAGAAGGCATCTCATCTTCAGCGATTGGCAGTGGATCGGCTCTATTCCGGGGATGAGATGGCATGGGAAGAAGAGCGGCAGGGATGCTGGGCAGATCACTCGGTGCGGTTCATCGGTGATGGCGAACAGAGAACAGGGGAATGGCGATGTCGAGGGCAGCGGGTGGCTTGGTGCTATGGAGGCTCTTCGATGTTTGGTGGAAGCGAGATCCGGAAGGTTGAGTAGCATGATGTGCCGGTGGTGCAGCCTCTCTTCCGGCAGTTATCAATGATAGTGAGAGGAGCAGGTTGTTCCAGCAGGGTGGTTGGCTCAGTCGGGCAGATCTCGGGAGATGGTAGTCGGGTGGATCCGTGAAGATTGCTCGATGGTTGATTCACGGGTTGGATGGAGAAAAGAACAAAGGGGGGAAAAGGGAAAGAACACAGATAAAGAAGAAAGACAGAATGAAAATTTACAAAGAAAAAAAAAATCATGGTTGGGTTACCCACCCAGGCTTCAGCGCCCACTCTAAACTAGAGTGACCATTAGGGCATCAGCACCCCCTCCTTAACCAAGAGTTTTTGTTTTCTCTTCCAAATATTCATCACCTACTTTTTTATTCAAATCATAAAATAATTAAATAGGCTAATTTGAGATATCTGATATCCTAATCTCAGATACCTCCCTTAATCTTAATACATTCAAACTATTAAAAACAAACTAATCTAACTAAATCCTAAAACAATGAAAAAATAAATTCTAAAACTATCGTACGGAAACTAATCCTAAAATTTGAGATATCCAATCCCTCATACACCTATAAAAAAATCACAATTATCTTCATTTGGATGTGCCCTGGGAATCATGCTGCTTCGGGATCCATGCTACTTTGAGATTCGTGCTGCTTTGGGATATGTGCTGCATTGACTTTAGGATCTAGGGCTTCAGGGTTTGGGCTGGGCGGGCTTCAGGTTCTGGGTTGGGCTGCTTTAGATTTTGGGCTAGTCAATGTCCCCTTCATTCCCTTAAGGTAGGGAGAACTTGACTCCGTTGAGTAAAGCTTCAGCAATCTTTTGGCTCCAAGATGTACAAGATCTGCAGACTGAATTTTTTTTTTAATACAAACAATGTAATTAAAATTAAATTGACTAACCTAGCCTGACCCTCGCTCTGATACCAAAAATTGATACGGCACCGACCCTGATCAAGATTATTTTAGAGAAGGGTGGATCGTTGGTCGCTAGGAAACGACCTTTAGGCTAGGTCAAACCCAATTTATTTTTTCCCTTTTTTTTATACTAATAATCCATACTTTTTTTTTTCATTTTTTCCTTTTTTTTCAACTAAAATAGAAGTCAGCAAAGGGGGGGCTCTTGCTTTAAGAAGTGTCCAGCTCCTTTCCTTGCTTTTATGATCGTGTGAGGGGAGGTTTCTTCCCATGGTCTGATGCCAAGTGGAACAGAGAATCGGCTTGGGGAATGGATTGGATGGGATCTCCTTCGGCATCAGTGAAGATAGCAACGGTGAGAGTCTCTGGTAGATCCGGCGATGGTGAAGACGATCGGAGAGAAGGCATCTCATCTTCAGCGATTAGCAATGGATCGACTCTGTTCCGGGGAGGATGGCATGGGAAGAAGAGCGGCAGGGATGTTGGGCAAATCACTCAGTGCGATTCATCAGTGATGGCGAACGGAGAACAGGGGAACTATGGTGTCGAGGGCAGCGGGCGGCTCGGTGCTGTGGAGGCTCTTTGGTGTTTGGCGGAAGTGGGATCCGGAAGGTTGAGTAGCACGATGGGCCGATGGCGTAGCCTCTCTTCTGGCAGTTGTCAGCAATAGTGAGAAGAGCAAATGGTTCCGGTGGGGTGGTTGGCTCGGTCAGGCAGATCCGGGTAGATGGTGGTCGGGCAAATCTGGTGAAGATTGCTCGGTGGTTGATTCACGGGTTGGACGGAGAGAGGAACAAATGGGGGAAAAGGGAAAGAACACAGATAAAGAAGAAAGATGGAATGAAAAATTTAGGAAGGAAAAGAAAAATCATGGTCGGGTTACCCACCTAGGCTTCAGCGCCCACTCTTAACCAGAGCGACCATTAGGACATCAGCACCCTCTCCTTAACCAAGAGTTTTTATTTTCTCTTCCAAATATTCATTACCTACTTTTTTATTCGAATCATAAAAAAATTAAATAGGCTAATATGAGATATCCGATATCCTGATCTCAGATACCTCAATCTCAATCCTAATACATTCAAACTATTAAAAGAACTAATCCAACTAAATTCTAAATAATGATAAAAATAAATTCTAAAACAATCGTATGGAAACTAATCCTAAAATTTTGAGAAATCCAATCCCTCATACACCCATAAAAAATTACAATTATCTTTATTTGGATGTGCTCCAGGATTCATGCTACTTTAGGATCCATGATGTTCTGGGATATGTGCTGTATCGACTTCAGATCTGGGACTTCAGGGTTTGGGCTGGGCTGGCTTCAAGTTCTAGGATGGGCTGGGCTGGCTTCAAGTTCTACGATGGGCTAGGCTTCAGGTTCTGGGTTGGGCAGGGCTTCAGGTTTTGGACTGGGCTGCTTTAGATTCTGGGCTAGTCGATGTCCCCATCTTTTCCTGAGGTGGGGAGAACTCGACTCCATCGAGTAAAGCTTCAGCAACCTTCTAGCTCCAGACGCACAAGATCTACAGGTTGAAGTTTTTTTTAATACAAATAATGCAATTAAAAATAAAATTGACTAACCGAGCCTAACCCTCGCTTGGATACCAAAAACTATGCGGGACCGATGTCGATCAGGATTATTTTAGAGAAGGGGTGGATCGTTGGTCTCTAGGAAACAACCTTTAGGCTAGGTCAAACCCAATTTATTTTTTTCCCAATTTTTTATGCATACTAATAAATCCATACTTTTTTCATTTTTGTTCACTTTTTTCCTATATTTTTTTTCAACTGAAATAGAAGTCGACAAAGGGGGGCGCCTTGCTTTAAGAAGCGTGCATCCCCTTTCGTTGCTTTTATGATCATGCAAGGGAGGTTTCTTCCCACAGTTCGATGCTAGGTGCAACAGAGAACCACCTTGGGGAATGGATCGGACGTGGTCTCCTCTGGCATCCGTGAAGACAGCAATGGTGAGAGTCTTTGACAGATCTGGTGACGGTGAAGACGATCGGAGGAGAAGGCATCTCATCTTCAGCGATTGGCAGTGGATCGACTCAATTTCGGGAGGGGATGGCATGGGAAGAAAAGCGGCAGGGATGCTGGGTAGATCACTCACCGTGGTTCGTCGGTGATGGTGAACGGAGAATAGGGGAACGACGGTGTTGAGGGCAGCGAGTGGCTCGGTGCTGTGAAGGCTCTCCGGTGTTTGGCAGAAGCGAGATCCGGAAGGTTGAGTAGAATGATGGGCCAGTGGCGCAGCCTCTCTTCCAGCGGTTGTTAGCGATTGACATTGAGGGAGGGGGTTCGAGGGGGTGGTTGGCTCGGTAGGGCAGATCCGTGGAGATGGTGGTCGGGCAAATCCGGTGGTTGATTCACGGGTTGGATGGAGAAAGGAACAAGGGGGGACAAGGGAAAGAACATAGATAAAGAAGAAAGACGGAATGAAAAATTTAGGAAGAAAAAAGAAAATCATGGTTGGGTTACCCACTAGGCTTCAGTGCCCACTCTTAAACAGAGCGACCATTAGGGTATCAGCACCCTCTCCTTAACCAGGAGTTTTTGTTTTCTCTTCCCAAATATTCATTGCCTACTTTTTTATTTGAATCATAAACAATTAAATAGGCTAATCTGAGATATCTGATATCCTGATATTAGATACCTCAACCTCAATCCTAATACATTCAAACTATTAAAAGAAACTAATCCAACCAAATCCTAAAACAACAATAAAAATAAATTCTAAAACAATCATACTGAAACTAATCCTAAAATTTCGAGATATCCAATCTCTCATACACCCATAAAAAAATTACACTTATCTTCATTTGGATGTGCTCCGAGATTCATGCTGCTTTGGGATCCATGTTGCTCTGGGATATGTGCTGCATCAACTTTAGGATTTGGGGCTTTAGGGTTTGGGCTGGGCTAGGCTGGGCTTCAAGTTTTGGGATGGGATGCTTCAGATTTTGGGCTAGTCGATGTCCCCATCTTTTCTTGAGGTGGGGAGAACTGGACTCCGTCGAGTCAAGTTTCAGCAATCTTCTGGCTCCAGGACGCACAAGATTTACAGACTGAAAATCTTTTTTAGTACAAATATGTAATTAAAAATAAAATTGACTAACCTAGCCTAACCCTCGCTCGGATACCAAAAACTGATGTGGGACCGACATCGATCAAGATTATTTTAGAGAAGGGGTGGATCGTTGGTCTCCAAGAAACAACCTTTAGGCTAGGTCAAACCCAATTTATTTTTCCCCAATTTTTTATTCATACTAATAATCCATACTTTTTTTTCATTTTTTTTCACTTTTTTCCTATTTTTTTTCAACTGAAATAAAAGTTGACAAAGGGGGGTGCATTGTTTTAAGAAGCGTGCAGCTCCTTTCCTTGCTTTTATGATCATGCAAGGGGAGGTTTCTTCCCACGGTCCGATGCTAGGTGGAATAGAGAACCACCTTGGGGAATGGATCGGACGGGTTCTCCTCCGGCATCAGTGAAGACAGCAATGGTGAGAGTGTTTGGCAGATCCAGTGACGATGAAGATGATCGAAGGAGAGGCATCTAATCTTCAGCGATTGGCAGCGGATCGGCTATGTTCTGGGGAAGCAATGGCATGGATAGAAGAGAGACAGGGACACTGGGCAGATCACTCGGTGCGGTTCATCAGTGATGGTGGATGGAGAACAAGGGAATGGCAATGTCGAGGGCAGCGGGTGGCTCGGTGCTGTGGAGGCTCTCCGGTGTTTGGTAGAAGTAGGATCCGGAAGGTTGAGTAGAATGATGGGCCGGTGGCATAGCCTCTCTTCCAGTGGTTGTCGGCGACATTGAGAGGAGCAGGTGGTTCCGACAGGGTGGTTGGCTCGGTCGGGCAGATCCGTGGAGATGGTGGTCGGGCGAATTCGGTGAAGATTGCTCAGTGGTTGATTCACGGGTTGGACAGAGAAAGGAACAAAGCGGGGACAAGGGAAAGAACACAGATAAAGAAGAAGACGGATTGAAAAACTTAGGAAGAAAAAAGAAAAATCATGGTCGGGTTACCCACCCAGGCTTCAGTGCCCACTCTTAACCAGAGCGACCATTAGGACATCAGCACCCTTTCCTTAACCAGGAGTTTTTTATTTCTCTTCCCAAATATTCATCACCTACTTTTTTATTCGAATCATAAAATAATTAAATAGGCTAATATGAGATATCGATATCTTGATCTTAGATACCTCAACCTCAATCCTAATACATTCAAACTATTAAAAAAAACTAATCCAACCAAATCCTAAAACAACAATAAAAATAAATTCTAAAACAATTGTACGGAAACTAATCCTAAAATTTCGAGATATCCAATCCCTCGTACACCCATAAGAAAATTACACTTATCTTCATTTGGATGTGCTTCAGGATTCATGCTACTTTGGGATCCATGCTGCTCTGGATATGTGCTGCATCAACTTAGGATTTGGGGCTTTAGGGTTTGGGCTGGGCTGGGCTGGGCTTCAGGTTCTGGGCTGGGATGCTTTAGATTCTGGGCTAGACGATGTCCCAACTTTTCCTGAGGTGGGGAGAACTCGACTCCGTCGAGTCAAGCTTTAGCAATCTTCTGGCTCTAGGATGCACAAGATTTACAGACTGAAAATATTTTTTAATACAAATAATGTAATTAAAAATAAAATTGACTAACCTAGCCTAACCCTCACTCTAATACCAAAACTGATGCGGGACCGACGTCGATCAGGATTATTTTAGAGAAGGGGTGGATCGTTGGTCTCCAGGAAACAACCTTTAGGCTAGGTCAAACCTAATTTATTTTTCTCCAATTTTTTATTCATACTCATAAATCCATACTTTTGTTTTTCATTTTTTTTCACTTTTTTTCTATTTTTTTCAACTGAAATAGAAGTCAACAAGGGGGGCACCTTGCTTTAAGAAGCATGCAGCCCCTTTCCTTGCTTTTATGATAATGCAAGGGGAGGTTTCTTCCCACGGTCCGATGCCAGGTGGAATAGAGAACCACCTTGGGAATGGATCGGACGGGTCTCCTCCGGCATCAGTGAAGACAGTAACGGTGAGAGTCTTTGGCAGATCCAGCGATGGTGAAGATGATCGAGGAGAAGGCATCTCATCTTCAACGATTGGCAGCAATTCGGCCTGTTCCGGGGAAGCGATGGCACGGGAAGATGAGCGGTAGGGACACTGGGCAGATCACTCGGCATGGTTCATCAGTAATGGTGGACGGAGAATAAGGGAATGGCAATGTCGAGGGCAGCGGGTGGCTCGGTGCTGTGGAGGCTCTCCGGTGTTTGGAAGATGTTGGATCCGGAAGGTGAGTAGCATGATGTGCCGGTGGCACAGCCTCTCTTCCGATGGTTGTCGATGATAGTGAGAGGAGCAGGTGGTTCCAACGGGGTGGTTGGCTCGGTCGGGCAGATCCAGGGAGATGGTGGTCAGGCAGATTTGGAGAAGATTGCTCGGTGGTTGATTCACGGGTTGGACGAGGAAAGGAACAAAGGGGGACAAGGGAAAGAACACAGATAAAGAAGAAAGATGGAATTAGAAATTTAGGAAGAAAAAAATTCATGGTCGGGTTACCCACCCAGGCTTCAGCACCCACTCTTACCAAAGTGACCATTAGGGCATCGCACTCTCTCCTTAACCAGGAGTTTTTGTTTTCTCTTCCCAAATTTCATCGTCTACTTTTTTTATTTGAATATAAAATAATTAAATAGGCTAATCTAAGATATCCGATATCCTGATCTCAGATACCTCAATCTCAATCCTAATACATTCAAACTATTAAAAATAAACTAATCCAACAAATCCTCAAACAACGATAAAAATAAATTTTAAAACAATCATACAGAAACTAATCCTAAAATTTCGAGATATCCAATCCCTCATACACCCATAAAAAAAATTACACTTAAATTCATTTGGATATGCTCCGGGATTCATGCTACTTTGTGATCCATGCTACTCCAGAATATGTGCTGCATCGACTCAAGATCTAGGGCTTCAATTTCTGGCTGGGCTGGCTTCAGGTTCTGGGCTAGGCTGGGCTTTAGGTTTTGGGCTAGGCTGGGCTGCTTCAGATTCTGGGCTAGTCGATGTTCCTATTAGGCTTCTCCCAGCCGTGAGGATGATCAAGGGCTGCTCGGTGAAGGGAAGAATGGCCACAGTTATGGGAAAAATGATGAAGGCTGGAGGGAGAAGAAGACGGTGCTAGCTTTGGTAGTGGTGGGTTCAAAAGGAGGATCTCTGGTGATGGAAGGGGTCCTGATTGTAAGAGAGAGAGCTTCGACATCTTTTCCATGGCCTACGACGGTGGTAGCAATAGGGAGGTGATGGTTCAGATGATGGTGGAAAGAAAAATCGATGGATCTTGGGATTTTTCCGGTCATTAAGGGCTTTTCCAGTGAGAGGAAGCTCCCGATGATGAAGGAAGGAGCTCTGGTGTCTTCTCTAACAAGATTGGAGCTTGGGGAGGTCTATGGTCCATGGGCAGGAGTCGTGGACCATAGCAATGGCTGCTGGCAGTCCATTGTGCTTCTGATAAACCATTTAGCCGGTCCATGGTGGACCGGCTACTCCAATTTTCATGCAACTCCTTAATAATTTCTTCAAAATTCACTTTCTAGCTCAATTGAAGTTCGATTGGAGTACCGTTTGCGCTATTGGACTCCAAAAATTGAGCTCTTCATATTGATAAGATTTTTTTCTTGAAATATGATATAAAAGTATCAAATTTAGAAAAAATAAAAAAAATTGATTTTTAAATTAATGCTTTTATGGCTAACGTTTATGCACTTATCACTCCTCCCAACTTAAATCTTACTTGTCCTTGAGTAAAATAAAAGATAGTTCATGAATTACTTATTAAATAAATGAGGAGACTACCAAAATACTTAATACCTTACACAAGTTTAGTCAAACTCAAAGGATGTTCTCATATCCTTTTTATAAGTAGAAGATTTTCCATTAGATAGTAGATGAAATAGGTCATTGGGATATTAATAGCTTCAAATAATTTGGTTAATTGCAAACTCCTCATTTTTTCCAAATAATTCTTAACCAACTCCTATTGTATTTCTAAATCTTATACTCTTATGGAGTGGTGAGATATTATTTTAGTGCAAGTATGTTCCTCTTTTTGTTAAACTTTTCTTTTCTTTCATTTTTTTAATACAGACCGTGCAATGTCTTAATCTCTTAAGCTTTTTATCTGACCTTTGTAACCATTTTTGATCAATGTCTCTTAGACTAGTTGGCCTTAGGGCCTAGGTGTAGAACACCCCTCGAGCTTGCTTGAGTCAGAAAGGCTACAGATCAAAACTGGCTATATTGCAAATTTCTTCATATCTTCACTTTTTGATGTGAGACTCAACCATTTACTTAGATGAAGATGCCCAGTTACTCGGTGGAATAATGTTTAGAACTTGCTTTTATTATCTCATTTTTTCTTTTTCTTTCTTTTTCATGACTAATAAATGAAACTTTACATTTATCAACCCCTACTCACATCCAAGAAGCATATTCTTCTTTAATGAAAATAGGAGGGTTAGAATATCCAGAAATTGATTTCATTCTTACTTACCATTTTTACTTGAGTCCATTAATATTTTACACCTCAATATTTCAAAAATTATCTAGACTGTTAATCAATTACTTATCAAAGTGTGTGATTTATCCTAAGTCCAAATTGACAAGTGTAAGAATATTAGGTGAAGGTAGCTTCAAATATATACTTATTCACATATTATGAAGGTGAAAAATGCAGGCGAGCATGCACGGAAAAAGATATTTTAAAACTATTTGAAATAAATCAGCGAAGACTTGGTAGATCGATCAAAATGATCTACCAAACTGCCTGCAATAGGATCTAGTATGAAATGTAGCATGCTAAAAATCATAAGAAAGAAAAGAACCAAAGATATAAGATACATTACAATTATACCTTTGAAGGATGTTATGGAAAAAGCCCTCGAGCCACACACTTATCTGGCCTCTACGGTATTTCACAGCGGGGCTCGATTCTAATCAACTCCCTTGAGTGCTACCTCCTTAAGATCATTTTAGGCCGATATACTTCTTCTCAGAAGACGAGGAGGAGAGGTAGAATCCTTCCTAACTAGCTCTCTTTCCAAGACCTAGATTGAGTGCTAGGTATTCACACATCCAATACCCTAGTCCTCACAAACCCCTTTCTTTTCTCTCTTAGAATCTCAGCACAACAGAAAACTCTTCAATAGGAAAATGGTTTCATCTTGCTTGGCAGTCTTAAAACACCCTTATTTATAGAGGCAACCATGAGAGGGAGAATGAGAAAGGAGGAGTGATTTGGAGAGAAGTTGAGGGCTAACCAATAGGTTCCAAGCTTAAATGGAAAGAATGACCATCATCCCATGAAAGCTTGGAGCCAAAACTAGCCATATTTCAAAATTCAAATTCAAAATTCAAAGTCAAACCTTCCCAAAATCTTTCTAGAATCTTTGCTCGTCACATCCAAGTGTCAACGCTTCCAAGTATCGTACTTGGAAGTGTCGACACTTGAACATGGTCAATCACATTGACCTCTAGTGATGGCAAATGATTCTCAATCATCGATCAGCCTTTAGATCAGATAGAAATCCTATGGTGTGTGATCCCATAGTTCAACACTAAGCCGGTAGCACTGGATCACTTTCTACCAGTCAAAGTCCTCATCTAGCAATGATACCTGATGTCGGATAGGTCGAAGATTACAGAGCATTTTTTAGAATCGTTGGCATATGGTTACGCATAATTTCACCCTTTGACCTCATAATGCTTAAGATGACCTAGGGTTTGACTGCCAACCCTAATTTGGTTCATCCAGATTGTGTCTCAACCTTACAAGTTCTATAACTCCTCATAAGAACTACCCTATCCAAGGTTTTGCTAAATTGAGATACAACGAGTCATTCACTCCAAACTATTTGGAGGGTCAATTTCATGTTGATCCCCACCACTCCACAAGACTTGATTGTATCCAGAAACCTTTCATCACTAGATTAGAAATCCAGATAGTCCGGTACCAAAGTATAGTGAGTTGCTTACAAGCTACCATGGTGATCTCAGGTCCGAGGGACACATATACTCATATCCCTTCATGAAAATCCTTTGACAGAAGGGAGCTCCGCAAATGGTCACATTCAATGAGATGTCACATATTTCACTTGTATGTCACATCAGTGTCACCACACTCCTTGGTCAAGAGGACAACCAACCAATATAAGATACAACAACCTATACTTGATACATCATCATCCTATAATAATGTATCCTTTGGTTGTGAACCAGTTTAAGAACTACTTGAATATCCTCTCTATATCAAATATAATATAGTTCTAAGGACTCCATACAAGAGTTCTTTCCAGGAAAATGCACATGTGATGAACAGCCAAAAGAATAACTTTTTTTCATCATCAAAGCTTATATACAATTATAAAAGCACGACCGTCTACAACCTAGACGATTGGCTTTGGGACACAATTCCTAACATATTATTCTCCCTATGAATAAAAATAATTTCTAAATGTAAGCATAATATGGTATAAAAGTAAACAAAAATACCTGAGGAGGAATTTTATTGAGCTCTCCCCCTAACTTAGCTAATGGAGCTTATTTGAGTCAGGATCTAAAAACCTAATAATATTAAAAAGAAATAATTAGAAAGAAAGAAGCTGAGTTACCTCCTAGGAGTGCTAAGTTTAAATCTTCAGCAAGACTTGATAGCAGGCTAATCGAGATATGTTGGTTCATAAAGAACCATGGTTTTCCTCCATAGACTCTATGGATAGTTCCAAGAATGATTTTAATCGTTGACCGTTAACTTTGAAAACAACACCATTACTTGGATTTTCAATTTCTACAGCCCCATATGGAAAGACTTCTTTAACTAAGAAAGGGCTTGTCCATCTAGACCTAAGCTTTCCAAGAAAAAGGTAACCTCGAATTATATAATAAAACTTTCTGTTCAGGAGTAAAAGATTTTCTATGAATTGCTTGATCATGAAATACTTTTATTCTTTCCTTGTATACCCTAGCATTCTAGTAAGTTTCATTTTTAAGTTCTTTTAATTTATTGATCTGAATGATTTTCAGCTATGTCCAAGTCCATGTTTAATTTTTTTATTGCCCACATAGCTTTGTGTTCTAATTCAACAGGCAAGTGACATGATTTTCCAAATACAATCCTATAAGGAGACATTCCTAGGTTGGTCTTGTAGGCGGTGCGGTATGCCTAGAGTTCATCAACTAATTTCAAAGACCAATCTTTTCTATTAGCATTAATAGGTCTTCTCCAAGACTTGTTTGTTTTGTCTATAAGATACTTCTACTTGCCCACTAGTTTGAGGATGAAATGGTGTGGCCAACTTGTGGGTTACATTACATTTTTTTCATTAAGGTGGCAAAGGGTCTGTTGCAAAAGTGTGTCCCCCGATCACTAATGATTACCCTAGGAGTACCAAAATGGGAGAGAATATTTTTCTTAAGAAATTTAATGACCATTTTGCTATCAGTGGATCTACATGGAATAGCTTCCATCCACTTAGAGACATAATCAATAGCCACTAAAATGTATTCATTTCCAAAGGAGTTTGGAAATGGTCGCATAAAATCAATCCCCTAGACATAAAAAATCTCGACCACTAAGATTGGATTGAGTGGCATCATGTCTCTCTTGGTGATTCGACCCATTTATTGGCATCGAGCATAACTTTCACTATACACATGTGCATCCTTAAATAAACTAGGCCAATAAAATCCATAGTGAAGTACTTTGGCAGTTGCTTCTTAGATGTGAAATGACCACCACATGCTTGGTCATGGTAAAATGATAGAATACTTCTAACCTCATTATCCAGGACACACCTCTTAATGATCTGATCAGGACATTGTTTAAATAGGTAAGGATCATCCCAGATGAAGTACTTCACTTGAGAAAAGAATTTGTGTTTATATTGAGTAGTCCAGTAAGAGGGAACTTTACCAATGGCTAAATAATTTACAATATCAGCATACCACGGTTCAGTGGACATGGACATGAGTTGCTCATCAAGGAAGAATTCATTGATAGGTGGTTCACTAAATGGTATGATTATGATTCAAGACAAGTGATCAGCTACAGCATTTTCTGTTCCTTTCTTGTCTTTAATCTCTAGGTCAAATTCTTGAAGGAGCAAAATCTATCTTATTAAGAATGCCTTAGCATCTTTCTTTGCTAGGAGATATCTAATGGCTGTGTGGTCAGTCTAAACAACAGTGTGCACCCAACCAAGTAAGACCTAATTTTTTCTAAGGCAAAGACAACAACTAGGAACTCCTTTTTAGTAGTTGTGTAATTAAGTTGCATATCATTTAAGATTTTACTCGCATAATAAGTAACTTTAGGTAACTTATTAATCCTTTGACCTAAAACTGCATCTATAGCATCATCGGATGCATTGCACATGAGTTCAAAGGATTCGTTCCATATAGGTGGATGAATAATTGGAGCAGAAATGAGTGCCTTTTTAAGAAATTCAAAAGACTCTAAGCATTCAAGAGTAAACTCAAATTTTACTTCTTTTGCTAATAAATTTATCAATGGACGAGCCACTTTGCTAAAATTGGATATGAACATTCTATAAAATCTAGCATGTCCTAAAAATGAATGAATTTCTTTAACAAACTTGGGTGGTGGAAGACTTGCAATCAACTCAACTTTGGCCTTGTCAACTTCTATTCCCTTTTTTAAAATTACATGGCCAAGAACTATTCCTTCTCTAACCATGATTGACAATTTTTTCAATAAGAACTAAATGCTTCTTCTTACATCTTCCTAGAACTAGTCTCAGATTATTTAAACATTCAGAGAAGGTAGGGCCAAATAAAGAAAAGTCATCCTGGTGTAGGATGGTAATGGAAAATTTTATATAAAGAGATTGAGTAATTAAAGTTACGCAATAACCTTAAATATAATCACAAGATTCAGCCATAAAGGAGTGATTAAGTGAAGACTAATAAAGAGATAGTTAGTATCCCGCAGTGCAAATCACATGAAAGTAAAGAAAATGGACCTTGATTGAGAAATCATCCGATTAGGATAAAACTCTATTTAATATTTCAGACCTTAGAGGGAAGGAAGGGATTTTGTACCAACAATGAACTCAAGAATTCCTTGTAATGGGATCACTCTTCAATACTCGAAGATTGGCGATTGGATGAAAAGGTTATCTCTTCCTCGAATGTAGAAACTTCTTGCTACTGGTTTAGAGGCAAAGAGGACACCATCCTTGACTGGAAGCACTTGAGGGATCCTGTAAAACAAAGAACATGAGTGGGCGTGGAAGGGTTGGGAATAAACAAAGCAAGAACAATGGAGATAGGAAAGGGAAGGAAAAGGTTTGATGGTGATTTCTTGGATATTGGAAGAGCCGGTTGGTGGAGACTTCATGGAGCTAAAACAATGGTTAGGCCTCATGCCCTTTCTCCCTCACAGAGTGGCAAAGCAAAAAGATTGCAATGAAGGAAAAAAGAACTTCAAATTTCATTCATAACATAAAATGCTTGATTACAAGAGGATTAAGGGTATTTATAGACTTCCCTAGCCCTTTTAAATTCAAATTACAATTTTAAAGAGTGGAGTGAAGAGTGGAGGGATAAGTGGGATTTATGCATGAAGAGTGGAAAGATAAGTGTGGGAGTTACAACTTGAATTCAAGTTCAAAACTCTTGGGCACCCAAATGGAGGTGAGGTGGCATGGTGAGGTGGCATCATGATGTGGCGTGGAGATGAGGTGGCTTCCCATCATGGT
Organism: Areca catechu; assembly: GCA_021397845.1. NCBI lineage: Eukaryota > Viridiplantae > Streptophyta > Magnoliopsida > Arecales > Arecaceae > Areca > Areca catechu. Next base: position 89,588,647 of record CM038042.1, on the reverse strand, counting down.
GAGGCGATGCTCCAACTTGGCAAGGTGGTTGGGGTGGTTTGCTCCATCCCATCTTGATGCTTTATGGTCTTGTCTTACCCAATTTGAACCCAACTTGAATCCAACTTGTCTAATTACAAGATCCAACTATTTATATTTTTTTGATCAAATTGATCCCAACAAGACTAAATTGAGCCTAACAAAACTAATTTGAAATTAAAATTGGAATGGACTCGACTCTAATTATAAGACTCATGCTAAAATTAAAAATAAAGTTGAAGACAAATTTGAGTCTGGTTTATTCACTTGTAATTTATATGGAGCTTGGGTTGATTTGATTTGCTTGGAGCCTCTTTTGTATCCTAGTGCCCGCACCAACTCTCTTGAGGTGGGAAGAACTCAACCCCTGTTGAGTATCGGTTAACTTGACTTTGATAATGTTTTAGTAGATTTGGGTTGATTCTTTATAGATCCTCTCGAGTGATCCACGAGTCTTCGAATTTCAGTCAATCTTGCCAACAAACCAAGTGGCATTGATAACCTTTATTCCAGGTAGTAATAGCCTAGTCATCCAGAATACACTCAATCCTATCTTGCTATTCTGGTAAAGTGGCTGGTGGACACTCAAGGGTAGGCTTACTCTCAAAAATAGGCTCAGGCCCAAAAGGCTTACTCTACTAGGTCTGAAACATTGAAGGTCAAGCTGATACCTAAATCAGATGGTAACTCAAGCACATACATATTAGGTCTAATTTTCTTTATTATTTTAAATGAACCTACACCACGGGCATGCAACTTTTTCATGGTTCCTAGTGGGAACCATTCAGGTCTAAGCCTTATCATGACATAGACTCCCTCAGTGAACTCTTTGACTCTCTTACGTGAATTTGCCATATGCTTATATGTTTCATTGCTCAATTGAATTTTCTTACTGATTTCCTTATGTAAATCTCTATATGCTGGGTATATGACTCTGTAGACTTAGAAATTCATGCATGCATGGATAAAGGAATGAGGTTTATGGGCTTGTTGGGCTTGTAATCATGGACAATCTTAAATGGGCCTTTTCCAATGGTCCTATTGACTGAGTTATTATAAACAAATTCGACATGAGATAATAATAGATCCCAATTTCCCATACTATCACTGACTAGGCATTTTAATAGGTTTCCTAGACTTCGATTGACAACTTTAGTCTGGCCATCAGTGTGAGGTCTTCTAGAAATAGCTAGTGAACCTAACAGCTCTATCTAACACAATGGTTTTGGGTAACCCATGCAGCCTAACCACTTCATCAAGAAAAAGCCTAGCCACTCTTGAAGCATCGTAAGTCTGGGACAAGGTATGAAGTGTGCCATCTTAGAGAATCGATCAACCACAACATAGATAGAATCATGTTTCCTTATGGTCTTTGGTAACCCTAATACAAAGTCTATACTAAGATCCTTCCATGGGCAATCAGGGACTGGTAGAAGGGTGCATAGGCCAGTATTTTGCTTTTGCTATTTGGCTGCACATGTTTGACATTGGGCTATAACTTGGGCTACATTCCTTTTGAGGCCAGGCCAAAAGAATTGGTCTTCTATAACTAAAATGGTCTTATTTCTACCAAAATAGCTAGCTAAATCTCCAGCATGAATTTTTCACACTAAGAATTCTCTAATGGATGTTCGAGGGATACACAACTTATTTTCCTTGAAAAGGAATCCATCGTGAAGGGTATACAAGCAAGATGGTCCTTGGTGAAGAAATCGATAAATGTCACTAAAGTCGGGACACTTAGGGTTCCTCTTTTAGCCTGTCAAACCCTACAACTTCAGTGCTAACCGAGGTCAAAAGCATGGATCGTCAACTAAGGGCATCAGCGACCCAGTTTTCATTACCAACACGGTGTTTCAAGACAAAGGTATAAGCTTGGATATATTCTACCCACTTCCCGTGCCTAGGGTTTAACTTCTTTTGAGAGTTAAGGAATCGGAGTGCTTCGTGATCTGAATATAAGATGAACTCCTGTGGTAATAGGTAATATCTCCAATATCTTAAGGCTTGAACTACTGCATATGATTCCTTATTATAAGTTGAATACCTAGGTTTTGCCTTGTTTAACTTTTCACTGAAAAATGCCACTAGGTGTTTTTCCTGACTCAAGACTCCTCCAATTCCTACTCCAGAGGCATCACAAGTAACCTCAAATACCTTTGAAAAGTCAGGTAATCTCAAAATGGGTGCTTGGATCATTTTCTCTTTGATTTCTAGGAAGTCTCTATCGATGGCTTTGGTCCATTCAAAGGTTCCCTTCCTAATGCAGTCAATAATGGGTGCAATAATCAAACTGAATTTTTGAATAAATCTTCTATAGAAGGTGGCAAGGCCCTGGAAGCTATGCACTTCATGTATGCTAGTGGTTATAGGCCACTCAACTATGGACTTGACTTTCTCTAGGTCAGCAGACACTCCTTCAAAGGTGATAACAAATCCTAGAAAGATAACTCCATGGGTCAAGAATTCATATTTCTTTAAGTTGGTATAGAGACTATCTTGTTTAAGGGCTTGGCAAACTTGCCGAAGATGGTTCAGGTGGTCTTCCTTAGTCCTACTGTAGATAAGAATGTCAACAAAGTAGACCACAACAAATTTTTCAATGATTGTTCTTAAGACTTAGGTCATGATCCTCATGAAGGTACTTGGTACATTGGAAAGACCAAAGGCATCACTATCCACTCATACAGGCCATCCTTAGTCTTGAAAGCTATTTTCCATTCATCTCCAGGTCTAATTCTCACTTGATGATAGCCACTCTTAAGGTCAATCTTGGAAAAAATAGTAGCACCAGCCATCATGTCTAACATGTCATCCAAATGGGGAATAGGGAAATGATACTTGACTGTTATCTTATTAATGGCTCGACTATTTATACACATTCTCCATGTGCTATCTTTCTTGGGGGTCAAAAGGATAAGTACTACACATGGACTTAGGCTTTCCCTAATGAATCCCTTTTGGAGAAGATCTCCAACTTGTTGTTGTAATTCAGAATGTTCAATGGGATTCATCCTATAATGTGGAAGGTTTGGTAATGTGGCTCTTGGGACCAAATCTATAGCATGCTGAATGTCCCTTAAAGGTGGAAGGTAATTAGGGAGGTCCTCTGGAAACACATCTTGAAATTCCTTCAAAAATCTTATCACTTCCTGGGGTTGTTCCTTATGGGGTTAATCCTGGACTTCCTTGGTAGACAAAATCCAAATAGGTGAACCCTCATTAAGCTCTTGTTCCAATTCCTAAGCACTGATCAAATTCATCCCTTGTTTCTTGTCCTTCAGATTACTAGACCCTCTCTTAACATTGCCTTTACGTGGTAAAGAATTGATCACAATTTTCTTTCCATTATGGGTGAAGGAACAAGAATTAGAATGACCACATAATATAGCATCATGATCATACAACCATGGTCGGCCTAAGATGATACTACTAACCCCCATAGGAAGAACATCATACCAAACCTTCTCTTGGTATGACTGGACCTGGATTGTAACTTGGCATCTAAACTTAATGGGAATTGAGGTCGAATCTATCAAAGATACCTTATATGGGTTGGGATGGGAATAGTGGGTAAATCTAAGTTTTTTGATAGCACTGGTTGAAATGATATTGAGACAGCTTCCACTATCTATAATGATCTTGCAGACCTTTTTCCCTAATTTAACAAAAGTTTGTAGGATGTTGGTCCTATGCCAATCTTCTTGCTCCTTGGTCTGGGTCAAGATGCATCTAACAACTCCCAAAAATTCAAATGAGCCAATAATTTCTTTATCTCCTTCATACTCATCAACTAAGTTTACTCCTGCTTCATATACATCTTCCTCATAATCTTCTGTGGGTTTAGGGGCTTCCTCTTCCAATTTCCCTATGTGTAAAGCCCGGGTAGCGCACTGACTAGCATAGTGGCCAACTTTATGGCACCTAAAACAACGAACATTACTCTCTCTTTGAATTTTAGGGCTTTTACCTTTGTCATCCTTGCAAGATAGTGGGGTAGTGGGACTAGGTCGGTTGGATGGAATTTGACTCGGACTTGGCCTATTTCCAGGGGTGCAAATCCTATTTGGTTCAAGGTCAATGGATAATAGGTCCCCTCTGAAATCTTTCACAGTCCCTAGCAATTTGGTAGGCTTGGTCTAGATCATGGACTTCTCTAAAAAATAATTCTCTTTGAATTTTCTCATGCAGGCCTGCTCAAAACCTAGACAAGGTTACAGCTTCAGACTCAACGACACTACATCTCATAACAAACTCATCAAATTTGGTAATGTACTCAGACATGGTCTTATGTCCTTGACTCAATCCTTGTCATTGATCTAAAAGTCTTTGTTCATAGGACATGGGCAGATATTTCTCTCTGCATTTAATCTTCATGGCTCTCCATGTCACTATGGATATGTCTCCTCTCTAGCGACATAATGCTCAACATTCTCCTAGTATAACCTAGCATGTCGGACTAACCTAAGTTTGGTAAACTTAAATTTCCTCTCTTCCGACATCTCATACAACTCAAAATACTGGTCCATGTCTCCCTCCCATTCTATATATACCTTAGGATCTAAGTTTCTATCAAAAGTGGGTACATCTAGACGAATATTCCAAAGAGCTCTTTCATCATTGTCAACATAGTCATGGTGTGGCCTTCTTTGGTGAGGATCAGGAGCAGGTTCATGGCATTGGAGGGGTGCCAATATAGATGCTTGTGGCTCAGTAGGGGTCTTGTGGGTCTCTTCAAGGGTCCTTATTCTTTCTTCCACTTGATCAAATCTATTGTTCAATTGTTTGAACTGCTCAGTCATAGTTCTTAATAGGATTTCTAGATTTGGGTCCATGGTGACGGTTTTTAGATTTGGGTCCATGGTGACACTTGACATTGGGTTAGGTGTGATAGGGTTGGTATGGAGTCCCTGATCTAATGGTCATGCAAAACAAAAGACTCATTCTAGGGTTTGCTAGACCTAGAAGTTCAATGTAGTATGAACTAAGTATAAATCAAGACTACAATTACCCTTTCAACTAGCCAGGTAAGAGATGGGATTATAGGAGGCTCTCCCTACTCTTATAGGGTCCTAATTAAATAACTACAAGTTTACTTAAGGCATTTGCTGTTTGACCCCTAGCCTTAGACACTAATCTCCGAAAGTAAGTGAAGAATTGATTCACACTAGCCGCAACACACTACTTGAGCTTGACTTGTTAGTATCCCTAGTCCTAATTAGGTTTCTACTCAATTTTATTTAAGACTTGGGTTCGATGCAAGATGAGATGCGTTGTTTTTGGGCCAAAGAAAGGTGATGAAATCCTTCTCTTATCTTATGATAGCATTGCCCTTAAGTGATTTAGAATGAATGCAACATCATAACAATCTTAACTAATCAACAGAATTTAAAACAAGTTATTCAAAATTTAAATTTCTAATTTAAAATTTAAATTTTAAATTTTAAATTTCAGAATTCAGAATTTTAAATTTTAAATTCTAAATTCCAAAATTCCTAGTGGATAAATTTAAATTTAAAATGTGCTAGAAATTGTGGGGTGTTCAATGTGCTAACAAGAAAAATCATGCAATTCAAGCAATCACTTAGGCAAATTCATGCAATCACACATCAAATCTTTAATCTAAGGATCTCACGTCCGGTCATAGCTTATTACTCCCATGGGTCATGACAGTATACTTTCGTATACCCACTCAGGAGGCGTGAACCTTAGATCAAAGAATGAAAATGATGCAATAATTTTTGAAATTTCAGATTTCAAATCTATGAAGGAGATCTCAGACTTGGTTTGAATAGGCAAATATTGATGTTGGATGCTAAATTAAACTAAGATCTGAATAATTACTAAATCAACTCTCAGATCTATGTCATAATATGCATAATTTTCAATATATACAGAAAATTCAATATATGTAGAAATTTCAGCACTTATGTATGCATGTCCTAATCTACCATGCTCTGATACCAAGATTGGTGCGGGATGGTGATGAAAAATTTTACATAAAGAGATTGAGTAATTAAAGTTAAGCAATAACACTAAACATAATAGTAATTCAGTCATAAAGGAGTGATTAAGTGCACTAAAGAAGACTAATAAAGAGATAGTTGGTATCCTGCAGTGCAAATCACATGTAAAAAAAATGAACCTTCTTGATTGAAAATCATCTGATTAGGACAAAACTCTATTCAATATTTCAGATCTTAGGGGGAAGGAAGGGATTTTGTACCAATAATGAACTCAAGAACTCCTTGTAATGGGATCACTCTTCAACACTTGAAGATTGGCGATTGGATGAAAAGGCTATCTCTTCCTTGAATGTAGAAACTTCTTGCTACTGGTTTAGAGGCAAAGAGGACACTATCCTTGATTGGAAGAACTTGAGGGATCCTGTAAAACAAAGAACATGAGTGGGCATGGAAGGGTTGGGAATAAACAAAGCAAGAATAATGGAGATAGGAAAGGAAAGGAAAAGGCTTGATGGTGATTTCTTGGATGTTAAAAAAGCCGGTTGGTGGAGACTTTTTGGAGCTAGAACAATGGTTGGGTGCCCTTCTCCCTAACGGAGTGGCTAAGCAAAAAGATTGTAATGGGGGAAAAAGAACTTCAAATTTCATTCATAACATAACATGCTTGATTACAAGAGGATTAGGGGTATTTATAAACTTCCCTAGCCCTTTCAAATTCAAATTACAAGCTTAAAGAGTGGAGTGAAGAGTGGAGGGATAAGTGAGATTTATGCATGAAGAGTGGAAAGATAAGTGGGGGAGTTACAACTTGAATTCAAGTTCAAAACTCTTGGGCACCCAAATGGAGGTGACGTGGCATCATGATATGGCATGGGAGGTGAGGTGGCATCATGATGTGACATGGTGAGGTGGCACTCCAACTTGGCAAGGGGGTTGGGGTGGTTTGATCGATCTCATCTTGATGCTTCATGGTCTTGATTTTATCCAATTTGAACCAACTTATCTAATTACAAGACCCAACTATTTACAAGATCAAATTGAGCCTAACAAAACTAATTTGAAATTGAAATTGGAATGGACTCGACTCTAATTACTGGACTCATGCTCAAATTAAAAATAAAGTTGAAGATAAAATTGGAGTCTGGTTTATTTCCTTGTAATCCATATGAAGCTTGGGTTGACTTGATTTGCTTGGAGCCACTTTCATATCCTGGTGCCTGCACCACATCTATAAATTTTTTAAGAATCGTTCAACCATGTTAGAGAAAACATGCTGATCATACATCTTTGGAAGGTTGTTGGTGCATTACATAACCTAAAGGGCATGCACCTAAAATCAAAGGTTCCAAATGGGCAAGTGAATGTGATCTTTTCCTGATCTTCAGGGTAATGGGGATCTGATTATAGCCAGTGTATCCATTAAGAAAATAATAACACTCCTGTCCGACTAATTTCTCTAGCATTTGGTCAATAAATGGCAACGAAAAGTGATCTTTCCTTGATGTATTCAATTTTTTATAATCTATACAGACCCTCCATCTTGTTTGAATCCTAGTTGGGGTAAGTTCACTTTCTTCATTATGGACCACTGTTATTCCAGACTTTTTGGGTACCACTTGTACAAGACTTACCCACGAACTACTAGAAATGGGATAAATAATTCCATTATTAAGTAACCTCAAAATCTCTTTCTTGACTACTTCCTTCATTGCTGGGTTTAATCTTCTTCGGGCTTCTCAAGTTGGTTTAGCCTCTTCCTCTAAGTGTCGTGCATTCATTCATTCATGCATTCATGCATTTGTTCGTTCGTGCATTCGTTCGTTCGTGCATGCATGCGTGCATTTGTCCATGCATTCGTTTGTTCATGCATGCATTTGTTCATCGTGCATGCATTCGTTCATTTGTGCATTTGTTCATTTGTTTGTTCGTTCATTCATGCATGATTCGTTCATTCATTCATGCATTCATTCATTCATGCATTCGTTCATTTGTTCGTGCATGCACTCGTTCGTTCGTGCATTCGTTCATTCGTGCATGCATTCGTTCATTCGATCATGCGTTCATTCGTTCGTGCATGCATGCGTGCATGCATGCATTTGTTCATTCGTGCATTCATTCATTCGTTCATTTATTCGATAGTTCATCCATGCATTTATGCATGTGAACGTTTGTTCATGCATTGGTTCATTCATTCAGTTGTTCATTCGAACGTGCGTTCGTTCATTTGTTTGTTCGTGCATTCGTGCATGCATTCGTTCGTTCATTCATTCATTCGTTTATGCATGCATGCATTTGCGCGTTCATTCATTTGTTTGTTCATGCATTGGTGCATGCATTCATTCATTCGTTCGTGCATTCATTCATTCATTCGTTCATGCATGCATGCGTACCAATGAAACTTATCATGGACCGGACCATACCCAAAATTGTCCTATTTTCTTTTTTGATACTCTACTATACTGAGAAATACCAGGTAGAGTCCATTATGAGACTGTGCCATTATCCTTAAGATAACCCAAAAATTCTCCACTAAGGTATTCCACTCTTCGATTTAATCGGAGAACCTTAAAAAATTTTCCTGTTTGCTTTAAAATACTTCAAACTAGTGTCTCATAAGAAACACATACCTGTATCATGAATAATCATTGATGAAAGTTATAAAGTATTGATAACCACCCTTGGCCTACATATCAAATGGCCCACACACATCAGTGTGTACCAGGAAAAGTACCTCAATGGCCCTTTCTCTATATCCCATAAAGGATAACTTAGTCATCTTGCCTTGAAGGCATGATTCATAAACTGGAAATGGATATGAACTCAATGGATGAAGGACTCTATCCTTCTGCAATTTGTGTTTATTCTATCCTCACCAATATAACCAAGTCTAAGGTACCATATATACTTATGGTTCAGGTCATGTATAGGTCTCTTTTGACCTACGGCATTCACTAATTACTCATTGACGTTGACTGACTCATCAGCATGATCAACATGTAAATAGTAGAGACTATCAATCATAAAGCCACATGTAACTAATTTTTTTCAAAATAAATGGAGCTATAACTTTATTGAAATTAAGAAAACTATATTCTTCCTATGCTAATTGATGTGGCAACATTCGCTGACATGGAGCCCACAAGGATCCCAGTTGGTGGTTCCGCAAGTGGAGAGCTCCACCTAGGGGTAGCACCCAATTGCTGCCAAGGTGAGCCCTCCTGCTGAGGTCATCTCTCGATCGAGGTCGAGCTCATGCCTCCAAGGCGAGCCCTCCTACCGAGGCAGCTCTCGGTCGAGGTCGAGCTCATGCCTCCAAGGCGAGCCCTCTTGCCGAGGTCAGCTCCCAATTGGGTTAGGCTCATGGGGTGAGCCCTCTGACTGAGATTAGCACCCGACCGGGGTCGGGCTCATGCTTCCAAGGGTCGGTCCCCAGAGTGGGACTTCATCCCCCATCCAACAGGAGTCCAAGTTCCTGCCAATGGCGAAGAGAGAGAAGACTGATAGAAATTCAAACCATGGAGGCTCCTGACTCCCCGTCACCTGCCGCACCTGTATAGCGCATGTGCTACTAGACACCCGGTCCTATAACGTGCCACCACATCTTCCCCCTGTGCAACTGGGAAATGTCAGTCCCTACGATAGGAGGCTTGGGAATTCTGCAAAAGCCACAGGCCCTACAACTCTTGGATGGACCCTCCTGAAATAGAAGCACCTCACCATGGCTCCTGGCTCGTCGGCACCATGCCAGTTAGTACAAAAGAGTGAGCAAAGAGGAAGAAGGAAAGAGAGGACAGAAAAGAAGAGAGGAAAAGGTAAGGGAGGTAAGAGGAGACGAAGCAAGAGGAGCGGGGGGAGAGGTAAGCAAGCAACCAAAAACTCAACGGCTACAAGACCGACCGAAGAATCTCCCCGCTCCTCGCTCTCCATTTTTTCTTTCTTCTATACTAACACTTTATCATGTCACCCCCTGAGGCGAGGGAGTCCCCCAAGCTCTCCATCTCAAGAATTCTATTTCCCCTCGATCATCCCACTGACTTGATCATCGGACTGTCCTCGCAGGAATTACCGATCCGGGTCTCCTCTTTTTTGTAGGCCGAACAAACCAAAGTGCTGACCCTCGAAGAGGAGGAAGTGCACCCGACGGGAGGAGGCGCCTGATGTAGCGGCGATGCGCCAGAGCTGTAGGCCACGATGATCTTGGCAGCAATAGATTGGCATGCCTGGTAGGGAGGTGAGAGATGATTCAGGAGCTAAGAGGATCATTGCTAAGGCTAAGGATCCAGGCTCTCCAATCGATGGAACAATAGTAGCCACCTCCCTGGGGGACAGGCAGGGGACACGAGAGCTCTCCCTTTGGGGCCCAACCAAAGAATGAGAAGAGAGGGGTCTAATGATAGCTTAGAGAGGGGCTCGTGTTCATGGTCTTCTCAAACACCTACCACCTTTCGCGACACTCTTTGGTTGGACCCAGAATCCAGGCATTCCCCTACGTGTGGGGCTTCTATCATCTCATGCAGGCCTAACGGGTAACTCCCTTCCCCACCACCTTCGTAATATGAAAACTATGTTATAGTTCTATAGGAAAAGTCCTGTACCACCATCAATGGCAAGCACCACAGCCTCACTCATGGCCCAGAGATGGTAGTAGGTGTCGTCCATCATGTGACTCACAGTGGGGCAAACCAACAAGAGACGGGGCTTGATCTGCGGGGCAGCCTGTCAATAAAGAATAGCATGCTATTGCAACCCCCGTAAAGGACCCCAATGAGGGGGTCAAAGCCCATCCGGGCAGAGCCTACTACCTCGCCAGTCCCAACGCCTCCCGATGCTCACGAACCTGGAACACGAGCAATTTAAAAGAGCACTACCGGTGATGTAAAACTTCTTCTCGATTATCTAAGTCCCTTTTTTGTGCAACTTTGTCTTTCACCTATACAGGGTTGTCTCCATTCAACTCAAAGTCTGGCAGACTCAGGCCAGGCCTCCCAGCAGCCCTGTGCTCTCAATAGCTGAGCTCACAGCTTGGAGGTGATAGCGGGATGCCATTTACCGCGTGACTCATGGCTTGGCTCACCCATAAGTCTGGTGCCCTATAGCCTCATGGTCATGCTCATAGCTCAGAGGCGGCACTAAGATGCCGTCTACCACATGACTCATAGCCTGGCAAATCGAGAAGCTCGGCACTCCCAGCCTCGCTCATAGCCTAAAGATGGCAGCGGGATGCCATCTATCGCATGATTCACAGCGTGGTAACTCCTCATCAGTGAGCTGGGCCCCCTCCATCAAGCTCATGCTCATCAGCTGAGCTCACAGCCCAAAGGCAGCAACGGGATGCCATCTACTACATGCTTAACCAGCAGAGCACATTACAATGCTTAACCAGCAATTGTAAGACACATTATAATGCTTAACCAGTAATTGTAAGACACATTACAATGCTTAACCAACAATTGTAAAAAAGACAAATTGACAAAGTTTCATTAATAATTCAGAAGATGGTTTACAAGAGGAGAATGGGGTGGTATTTATAGACCCCTTACATAGTAGCTTGATAAGAACAAACTCATGGTAGAAAGATAAGAAAGAATTCTTTTGAATATAAGATAGAAGATAAGATAAGACTTATCCATGGTTTAACTACAAAATGAGTGTAGATATAAATGGCCTCCTATCTTCTTCTTGAATTCAAACTAGGAGTGGCTGACAACCCATTTGAAAGGCACCCTCCTTTCATGATATGTCTGGCTGCCTTGAAAACAATTGGTGACAAAATGAGATGTTGGCGACAAGTTCCTTCCTTCTTGGTTTTCTTACATTTCAATTTTGAATGGTATATAAGAAAAAAAACCCTCCATTCGAATTGGACTCCTTGAATTTAAAAGTAGATAGATGATGACTCCTTTGAATTTAAAAGTAGATAGATGATAACTCCATGCATTTGAATTCTTTTGGGCGACCAAGAGAAGCTTCATAAAGGGTGACAAGAATGAAGAGCCCTTTCTTATTACTCCTTTTTAAAGTGGGAAACAATTTGAATAGTATTTAAATAGGCAACAATTCATGAGGAGGCGTCCCATTTGAATTCAAAAGATGTCTTCAATTTGTATTTGGCTGACAAAGGATCTTGGTGATGTGGCGTGGACCCCTCTTGGTGACATGGCTTGTCTTGATCCCTTTGAACTCCCTTTAATGTGGTTAGGGTCTGGCACTCTAGCTTGATCCTTCAATTGTATTTGATTACATACTAACCCATGAACCCCTTGTCTAATTACAATACTCAAATGATAAATCAATTGACTAACTAGCATATAACTTGACCACATTACAAATTAAGTAGACTGACCTTGATCACATAACTCGATTACTTACATAACTCAAGCTGAAATTAAAATAGAATAACTACTCATTGGTGATCCATAATGAGCTTGGAGGCTTCTAACGTCTCTTCCTAGCTCTAGTGTCCTCACCAATTCTCCCGGGATGGGAGGAACTTGATCCTATCGAGTATGGGTTGACTCTGCTCTCATAATGTTCTAGCAAGTCTGGGTTAAGTCTTTGCAGATCCTCTTGAGTGATCCATGAATCATCAGATTTTGGTCTACCTTGCTATCGAACCAAGTAACGTTGATAATCTTTACTCCTAGTAGTGATAGTTTTGTCATCCAAAATCTGCTCAATCTTATCTCTCCATTCTAGTAATTTGGCTGGTGGACACTCAGGGATAGGTTCACTCTCAAAGATGGAATCAAGTCCAAATGGCTCACTAGTATCATTATTGTCTCTTTATCCAAAATCTGATACATTGAAGGTTGGACTAATACCTAATTCAGGTGGTAATTCTAACATATATGCATTAGATCCAAGTTTTTTTATGTTCTTGTATGGTCCTATACTATGGGCATGTAGTTTTTTCATGGTTCCAGGTAGGAACCGTTCAGGATGAAGCCTGATCATGATAGAGTCTCCCTCATTAAATTCTTTAAAGCGCTTACGTGAGTTAGCCATATATGCTCATAAGATTCATTGCTTTCATTAATTTTTTACTTATCTCTTTATGCAATTCCTTAATATGTTGTGCATATGACTCTTGACATGCAGGTTCGACCAAACCCTTAACTGTGTTTTTATTTTGGTTGGTAGATAACATGCAAATGAAAACTTGGCATGTATTCCTAATAAGTGCCATAAGGTAGTACCTTGGCTCAACCTCTTCCTTGAAACAACTTGCTTGTGGGGTCCCATGACACCAACAACCACAGGAGGGGAAGAACAAAGAAGGAATGGGTGAACCGAAGAAGGCCAAATAGAAAAGATGAGGGATCCGGTGAGGAGTGGACCAAGAAGAGGAAAACAGACCAAGGAGGGAAAATCGATAGGGAGGAAGAGTGAATCCAAGAAAGAAATGACCAAAGATCAGGAAAGGACCGGAGGAAAGAAAACAACATGAGAGTTCCGGCCAAATCCCATAAAAAATCATGAAGTAACAATGAGAAATCGGACAAAATGAGAGAGAAATTGAGGAAATTACCTAAAAGATTGAGGGACAACGATGGAAAATCACTATTCCGGGATCAAGAGGGTGAAGGGGGACCACTAGGGCAAGACAAAACCAAAAGAGAAGTGGCTTTGGAATGAATTGTTGATGCCTTAAAAACATAGGTTTTCGTTCGTGAGTCGACACTTGGATTTTGGTCAAGTGTCGATACTTGGCCAAATATTCAAATGTTGACACCTGGCAAGAAAATCCAAAAAAAATCCAGAAAAATTTTCAAAAAAATCTCAAAATTCAAGGGGGTTCTAGTGAAGATTTTAAGATACAAAAGAGAGATTTTGGGCTCAAGAAATCAAGTAAAAACAAGGTTTGAAGAAGTTATAAACAAAGGGATCAATGATACCTAACTCTCTTCTAATCATGCAGAATCTATCTTCGTAAGGGATTTAGTGAAAATATTAGCTAATTGATTATCAATACAAACAAATTCAAGCATCACATTACAATTTTGCACATGATCTTTTATGAAGTGATGTCTTATTTTAATATGTTTACTTCTTGAGTGTTGAACAGGATTTTTGGTCAAATTAATTGTACTAGTATTATCACATCTTATAGGTGTCTTAGTTAATTTGGTGCCAAAATCTTTGAGTTATTGTTTGATCCATAGGACTTGAGCACAACAACTTCCAGTTGCTATATATTTAGCTTCCGCCATAGATAGAGCAATTGAATTCTGTTTCTTGCTACTCCATGAAATCAAATTAACTCCAAGAAATTGGCAAGTTTCACTTGTACTTTTTCTATCAAGTTTGCACCCAGCAAAATCAGCATCAGAATATGCAATCAATTCAAATGAAGAGTCTCTAGACTCACCAAAGTCCAATATCAATAGTGCCAGACAAATATCTAAGTATGCATTTAACAACCAATAAATGAGACTCTTTGGGACTGACTGATATCTTGTATACATACATACACTGAAATTATATCTGGCCTACTTGTAGTCAAATATAACAATGAACCAATGATACTTCTATATAACTTTTGATCAACATTCTTACCTGATTCATCTTTATCAAGTTTACAAGAGGAGCTCATAGGCGTACCTAATGGTTTGGTACTCTCCATTCCAAACTTCTTAAGATTTCTCTAGTATACTTAGCTTAATTGATAAAGATCCCTTCTTTAGTTTGCTTAATTTGGAGTCCGAGGAAGAAATTAAGCTCTCCCATCATGCTCATCTCGAACTCTCCTTGCATTAACTTTGCAAACTCTTGACAAAGATGTTAATTAGTAGCACCAAAAATAATGTCATCTACATAAACTTGTACTCCTTTTTAAAAATAATGTAGTGTCTACATTTCCTCTTAAAAAATCATTTTTAAGCAGAAATTTACTTAATATATCATACCAAGCTCTTGGAGCTTGTTTCAAACCATACAAAGCTTTATGAAGTTTAAAACATGATTAGAAAATTCATAATTTTCAAAACTTGGGGGCTGATCTACATAAACTACTTCTTCAATAAGTCCATTTAGAAAAGCACTTTTGACATCCATTTGAAATAGTTTAAAATCCATAAAACATGCAAATGCTAATAATAATCTAATTACCTCAAGTCTAGCAACAGGAGCAAAGGTTTCATCAAAATCAATCCCTTCCTCCTGATTGTAGTCTTTGGCAACTAGCCTAGCTTTATTCTAGTTACTACATTTTCATCCAGCATGTTTTTGAAAACTCATTTTGTACCAATTATTGAAATATTAGTAGGTATTTCAACTAAAGTCCAAACATTATTTATTTTGAATTGATTTAGTTCATCTTTGATGGGGACATTGCTAGCACAGATCCTGGAGCAAACATGAATCTTTGAGCTGCACAAATTTCGAAGCATATCCAGAATAAATTTAGGATTTATCTTTTTATTTGAAATTTGAATTAGGATTTGGTTGGTTAGGATTGAGATATGGATAGGCTTATCTTATCCTATCTTGTATTTGAATTTGAATCATCTCTATCTTTTTATCTTGTATTCAAATTCAAATGAGGGTTGGACAGGTCTATAAATATCACTCTCAGTCCTTTGTAAAAAAATAATTTTTGGAAAAAAAATTTGAGTTTTTAGAAGAGAGATTCTTCTTGCCTTCACCTTCGGGCATGGGCGTGAGGCCCTAGTTATCCCCCTTCACATTACATGTTATTTAACCCCTCATGACCTTTGAGATTCAACCTAGCACCTCCAAGTATTGAAGTGGGTGTAATGCCTTAGAGGTGAGAGGTCTCTTAGTTAGGGTGAGTCTCAAAGTCCATGAGATTCAAATCCCTATCTTCCTTCCCCATTATTTCCTTCACCACCCCTTACAAAAAAAAATCCCAAAAAAATATGATACCCTAATTTTGGTGACTTCTAGGCTCACCAACGGTCCTCCTATATGTCCCCCATCAATATCTTAGTTGAGATGTATGTGTGGGAAACTGGTTTAAGGGAGCCACAAAAATTATATTCTTGCTCTGTCGATTGCCAAATGAGAATACAGCATGGCATCACCAGGCACTTGCGAGGTTTTCTAGTACAACTAAAACTTCTAATTGGCAGACTGACTCCTTGTCATTGGATTTTTTTTGAGTGAGACTTTATCTGGGGCAAATTCAGGGAAGAGGATTGATTCATTTTTCATAGTACAGGCAATGGCATCAGCATCGAGCAAAATTGGCCCATTTGCAGCCACTGCTGCCAATGACTATGAGCTTCATTTACTGCCTTGGGCATCTGTTGCAGCATGTATAGATTCTATTGGCTTGCGTAAGGATAGTATTCTTAAACAAGGCCTAGCATTCTATTTTCTTCCATTGCCAGTAAGAACGGGATTGTCTGTGCAAGTGAATGGTTACTTTGAAGTCTCTTCTAACAAACATAGGCATATGGTATGGAGCTGATATGGACAGGGGTGGGAAACTTTGGTCTGACTGGAATAGGCTTTTGTTGGAAGATGTGGTGGCTCCTACTTTTAATGAGTTATTGCTTGGAACCCACTGAAAGGTACTATTCTTTATGGCCAAGTGGAGCATTTGAGAAGCCTTGGAGCATTTTAGTTGAACGGATCTCAAAGTGTAGGGATCTAAGAACTGCATGACTTTCATAGATTCCTCATGGTAGCTGGATATGAGCCTGACTCGACGGAGTCGAGTTCTCCCCACCTCAAGGAAATGATGGGGACATTGCCAGCACAGATCTTGGAGCAAGCACGAATCTTGGAGTTGCATGAATCTCGAAGCATATCCAAAATAAATTTAGGATTTATCTTTTTATTTGAAATTTGAATTAGGATTTAATTGGTTAGGATTGAGATATGGATAGGCTTATTTTATCCTATATTATATTTGAATTTGAATAATCTCTATCTTTTTATCCTGTACTCAAATTCAAATGAGGGTTGGACAGGTCTATAAATACCACCTTCAGTTCTTTGTAAAAAAATAGTTTTTCAAGAAAAAAAATTTGAGTTTTTAGAAGAGTGATTCTTCTTGCCTTTGCCTTCAGGCATGGGCATGAGGCCCTAGTTATCCCCCTTCCCATTACATGTTCTTTAACCCCTCATGACCTTTGAGATTCAACCTAGTGCCTCCAAGTATCGAGGAGGGTGTAATGCCTTAGAGGTGAGAGGTCTCTTCGTTAGGGTGAGTCCCAAAATCCATGAGATTCAAATCCCTGTCTTCCATTCCCATTATTTCCTTCACCATCCCTTACAAAAAAAAATCCCAAAAAAATATGATACCCTAATTTTGGTGACTTCTAGGCTCACCAACGGTCCTACCCATATGTCCCCCATCAATCTTGCGTAGCATTTATCCAATTACAATCATTTTCAGCTTCTTCAATAGATTTAGGTTCTATTTGAGAAACAAAAGCTAAGTAATCACATACATTTCTCAAAGATGAATGAGTACTTATCCCTTTTGATGGATCACCAATTATAAGTTCTTTGGGATGTCCATGAGCATACCTCCATTCTTTTGGTAATGGCTTGGGTGTTGATGATGCTTCAACTTCTTGTACTTCTTCTCTTTCATTATTTTGATTTTCATCTTACTCCTTGGAAGGCTCTTCATTGATGCTCAGCTTTTTAATCCTTTGAAACCCTGTTTCATCATCAACAACATCTTCTTTTCTAGAAGATTTTTGATTAGTCTTGTTGCCACTCTCGTCGCTGCGCCCGTGCCGCGGATCCGTCGATCCCTCCTGACCGCCTGGCGAGGGAGCCTCCTTCCCGCGGCGAACCTGCAAAAAGGGGGTTAGAAGACCCTGGCCGGGGATTCCGGCGAGGGAGCTCCGACGGTCAAGTCAGTAGACGACGAGAAGGAACAGACTCTCCAAACGGACCCCCGGAGGGGTTCCAGACTTAGAGAGTTTACTTAGTGAGGGAAACGCTCTGGGGACCAGAATCTTGGTTGGGCCTCCTAGCCGAGCTCACACCCAGTGTTCCCCTCTCGGGATTTCTAGGCTTTTCACCCTCGGAGCAAGGCCTTGTGCCGGTGCTTCTTCTTCTTCCCCAGGCTTGTTCACTTACCTTGTCGTCCCCAGATTCCTCCCTCTTTATCTCCTTTCGTCGTGCGCTTGTTTCTTCCTCCTTGGAGACTTCCCTCCCCCGTCCTTTTCTCCTTTCCCTTCTCGGTGAAGGGGGCCAGGCGGCTTTCCGACCTCGTCCGCCGGGCCCAGCAGAGAAAAAGCAAAGACAGAAGAGAAAAAGGGGAGGGCGGTGCTAGCAAGGCGGCCGGCCAGGCCTCGGGCCCAGCGAGAGCGCTCTCATCCCCAAGCGTGGGCGCCATCCATTTATGGGTCCTGCTTCGTCAGGATCGCGTCTCTCGGCTGTGGGACCTGTCGGGCTGATGCAAGTGATGTTCCGCGTGCCGCCGCCCTACGTACGGAGCACCGTTGGGGTTCGTACGGTCCGAGGGATGGCCTCGGGGCTCATTTCTCTCCCTGGGACCCTCTCCGTACGAGCGGTCTGACCTCGGCCGAGTTGGACCCGTCTCTGGGGCCAACTGGTGAGGAGCGAAGGACCAGCCGACCTCGGCCTAGGTGGACCCTTCCCGGGTGGACACCTGGTGAGGTGGCAGGAGGTCGCCTGGCTTCGGTCGAGGTGGGCCCATCTCCGGGTTGCCACCTGGCGAAGGGCGAAGGACCGGCCGACCTCGGCTTAGGTGGACCCCTCCTGGGTGGACACCTGGCGAGGTGGCAGGAGGTCGCCTGGCTTCGACCGAGGTGGGCCCGTCTCCGGGTTGCCACCTGGCGAAGGGCGAAGGACCGGCCGACCTCGGCTTAGGTGGACCCCTCCTAGGTGGACACCTGGCGAGGTGGCAGGAGGTCGCCTGGCTTCGGCCGAGGTGGGCCCATCTCCGGGTTGCCACCTGGCGAAGGGCGAAGGATTGGCCGACCTCGGCTTAGGCGGACCCCTCCTGGGTGGACACCAGGCGAGGTGGCAGGAGGTCGCCTGGCTTCGGTCGAGGTGGGCCCGTCTCCGGGTTGCCACTTGGCGAAGGGCGAAGGACCGGCCGACCTCGGCTTAGGTGGACCCCTCCTGGGTGGACACCTGGCGAGGTGGCAGGAGGTTGCCTGGCTTCGACCGAGGTGGGCCCGTCTCCGGGTTGCCACCTGGCGAAGGGCGAAGGATTGGCCGACCTCGGCTTAGGCGGACCCCTCCTGGGTGGACACCTGGCGAGGTGGCAGGAGGTCGCCTGGCCTCGGCCGACCTCACTTAGGCGGACCCCTCCGGGTCCGGGTGCCAGCGGGGTGGTAGAGGAACTCCGAGCCGAGCTCGACCTCGGCAAGGGTGGTTTGCCTTAGACAGTCGTCGGGCGGTGTAGTCTTGCCGATCCTGGCCTTGAAGATGTGGCACCGACTCGGCCTGGGAAACTTCCACGTGGCTCGATCGCATTTGGCGGTACCTGAGCCTGGCCACGTCACTGTCATGGCTGTAACAGTTGCCCCCCAGCCCGCCATTCCGTCGGGGCATTGTAGAACGGAACGTCGGGATTCAATGCGGACATGACATGGGGAGGCGAAGATCTTGCATCATAATTACCACGATCCTCATCGCCGTGGCTCGATGCGATTGAAAACCTATGGGGAGCCGCCACGCGTTGCCCACTTGCCTGCAATTAATGCGTCGCTTCGAGGCAGAGGCCGTTACTTTGCTAACGAGGAGTCGGTGTCGGGCGTGCGTCCACGTGGCGATCATCCAGTGGCCTGAAGCGGAATGATGGGTACGGTCGCTGTCGGCTGAGTTTGAAAGGGAGGGGACTTTCCAGAACGAGGCCTTTCCCCTTCTCCGTGGGCGGTTTGCTGCAGACTAACTCCTGTTGCCTTGCACTCGTCTGGCGCATTTTCGGTGAGTGCCTCCTTCTTCTTCTCCGGTCCCCTTCCTCTCCTCTCTTTTCTTTTCTCTTCGATCCTCCATCCTTCTCTTTTCCATGGCGCGCCGTCGCCATGTCTCTTCCAACCCGGACGAGGCCGGTCCATCCGGCCGAGGACTCCATCTTCTTCCTCCTCGGATGAGGAGACAATCCCGGAGGAGATCCGCCGGCGTCTGCAACCCGGGGGTGTCACCATTGGCATCCCTCGGGGGACCCGACCTCCTCCGGTTGCTCCTACCGTCCCCCTTCGCTCTCTTCCGGCTCTTCCTGCACCTCCTTCTCTTCTTGCCGGTCCCTCCGGTCATGCTTCCACCATGACCGAAGGCGATCTTTCTCTGCTCTGGGATGCTTACGGCATCCCGGGGTCCATTCGCTTGTTTGTTTCGTGATCCGAGGAGCGCGTCACCATGAGTGGCCCCGGCCGCATTGCCTTCTACGAAGACTTCCTCCTTGGGGGTCTTCGGTTTCCTCTGCACCCCTTCTTTCTTTCCTTAGCCATTTTCGGCTTGTCCCGGCCCAGCTGGCTCCCAACGCCATCCGGGTCATCTTTTCTTTCATTGTCTTCTGTCACTTCCACGGGTTCGTTGCCCGTTTCTCCCTCTTCAGGGCCTTGTTCACCCTGAAGAAGTGCTCCATCGAAGATGGCTGGTGGTACATTTCGCCCCCGCCCAGGTGTCTCCGGTTCGACATCCCTTCCTCGGTGAAGGGCTGGAAGAACCGGTTTTTCTTTGCCTCAGTCGAAGACGTCGACTGGGCCTGGAGTGAACCGGACCGGACCCCGAACCGAAATTCTCGGGTCGAGTCGGTGGACCAGGAGTCCTATTTTCTGCTCCTGAGCGACGTGGTCCCGGCACTCGAGGTTCTGCTCTCTGAGCAGAATCTTTTTGAGGCCGGGATCAGTCCCATCCGCGAGACGGGTGAGACTCGGCTCCACTTTGACTTCTGCCCCCCTTCTTCTTCATGACTGAGCTGGCTGACCTTCTGTTCCTTTGTTTTGCAGGGATGAAATTTTCGCTGGAGAACCTCCTGGAGGGCGCAGCCCTACGGGATGTCATTGAGGTGGACGAGCCCGCGGCGAAGAGGGCTCGTACAGAGGCGAGCCGAGAGGTCATGACGGCGACCGTGCGCAGCCCGGTTGCTGTCGTTCCCCTGCCCAGGTTGCCTTGGGGCGGGGTCGCTGATGCCTGGCCGCACGACCTGGTGGCGCCGCCGCCGAGAGGGCTCCTCTGCCGCTGCTCCGCCCAGCGCCGGGTCCGTCGTCGCTGCCGCCTCGACAGTGCAGCCCGTGGCCGCCGCCGGCCCGTCGACCGCAGCCCCATTTGATGGGGCAGCCACCGCAGGAGCCGGCCTGACGCCCCCGGCACCGGTGATCACCCAGCGGGACTCAGTCATCCGCGACAAAGGGCTCGCGGAGAAGATCATGGAGTACGCCTCCACCACCCGGGATCGCCGAGCTCGGGACGGCCAGGATTACGCTGATGCGTTGCTCGGGATCCTCCCGTAGCTCTTCACGGTAAGTCCGAGCTTCTTCCCTTCTTTTCCTTTCAAAACCTAACTCTTTTCATCCTGACATAATTTGCTCTTGTTGGTGCAGATCGGGAACGACGTTCTCCTGCTGAGGGACTTCCTCGTAGGGAACGCCAAAAGGGACTCCGAGAAGGAGCTGAAGCTCCGCAAGCTCACGGCCGATGTCAAGGACCTGATGTAGAAGGGGGCCGAGCTGCGAGCCAATAACCAGACCCTCCAGTCTGACCTGGCGCGTTCCGAGGGGCAGAACAAAGAGCTGGAGGCTTCCCTGTCGGAGGAGCGGACCTCCAACCAGCGCTGCTCGGAGGAGGAGGTGGCAGAGAAGGCCCGCCTGCAGGCCCACTCCCAGTGGCTGGAGCACCAGTTGGAGGAGGCCTGGCGGGACGCAACCGCGGTGAAAGACCGGAGCGCGTACGTCAACGGGCTCCTGGAGGCCGCAAAACGGGAGGCGCAGGAGGCCATCCCGAAATTCCGGGCTTCCGACGAGTACACGTCGGAGGTCCGGGAGGCCGCCGTGGACTCCTTCTTGAAGGGGTTCCGGATGTGCCGGGAGAAGGTGGGGGCCCTCTTCCCCGAGCTGGATCTAAGCGGGGTGGCGATCGGAGGTAGGAGGCCAGGAGGCGAGAGCAGGGCCTCCGGCGCGGTCGAAGCAACTCCTGCGGCGCCGTCGACCAGTGAAGCTGCGGCTCCGGAGCAGCCTCGAGAGCCGGCCGCCGTAGAAGTCGAGGACGCAGCACCCGCGCCCCCGGCAGAGGGCTCCGACCCGGCACCACAGTGAACCCAGCGCCTTCTCCCTGTTGTCTTTTTCTTTTATTTTTGGGGACTCCCGGCCTGTCGGGACTCCCAGCTTGTACTGATCCTTTACATCAATGAAAGTTTCAGTTTGACAAAACTTCGTGTTCATCTTACCTCACTTTTCTTCTTCTTTCTTTCTGGGATGTTGGTATGGAACACTTGAAACAGTTGCAGGCCTGGTCCTTCCATTGCTCAAATCGAAGGTTGGGGCCTCCCGGATCGCATGGCGGTAGAGTAGGCCTTAAGCGGGCCTGTCTTTGGGGCCGCCTTCATACTTGCGCAGGCGACACGATTTCTGCACCGTCTTCCACGCCGAAGCCCAGGATCCTCGGACTGAGCTCGATGCCGCAGGCTTTCTCAAGCCTTGCGTGGCTTGCTGAGCTGTTCTCCGGGCTTGCATGGGCGAACTGGGTTCGGCGCCACCTTCCAAGCCGAAGCCTAGGATCTCCGGACTGAGCTTGATGCCGCAGGCTTTCTCAAGCCTTGCGCGGCTTGCTGAGCTGTTCTCCGGGCTCGCGTGGGCGAACTGGGTTCGGCGCCACCTTCCAGGCCGAAGCCCAGGATCTCCGGACTGAGCTCGATGCCGCAGGCCTTCTCAAGCCTTGTGCGGCTTACTGAGCTGTTCTCCGGGCTTGCATGGGCGAACTGGGTTCGGCGCCACCTTCCAGGCCGAAGCCCAGGATCTCCGGACTGAGCTCGACGCCGCAGGCTTTCTCAAGCCTTGCGCGGCTTACTGAGCTGTTCTCCAGGCTTGTGTGGGCGAACTGGGTTCGGCGCGACCTTCCAGGCCGAAGCCCAGGATCTCCGGACTGAGCTCGATGCCGCAGGCTTTCTTGTCGAAGCGAGAAAAGAGTGTTTGAAGTGGGGGAACCTTGTTGCAGAAACAGGGAACCTTACATTACTGATAGTACATCCTTAGGTTCGAGGAGTTCCACGTCCGGGGGAACCTGGCACCTCCCAATTCCTCCAAGTAATATGCTCCATGAGGGAGGGCTTCTGCCACCCGATATGGGCCTTCCCAGTTGGGCGATAACTTGCCGCATTCTCGTGGCTGGGAGGCTTCAGCGCGTCGGAGGACCAAGTCTCCGGGACGGAAAACCTTCGGCCGCACACGGGAGTTGTAATACCTGGCCACGCGTTGCCTGTACGCCGCCATTCAAATTCGGGCTTTGTCCCTCGTTTCCTCGAGAAGGTCAAGGTTGAGCATCATCCTGGCTGGGTTTTCTGTCTCGTCGTATTGCTCCACACGCAGTGTGGGTAGGCTGAGCTCGATCGGGATTACTACCTCGGCTTCGAAGACAAGGTTGAACGGGGTTTCGTCGGTAGCCGTCCTCGAGGTGGTGTGGTCTGCCCAGAGGACGCTGGGAAGCTCGTCGGCCCACCTGCCCTTGGCCTGGTCCAGCCGCGTGCGGAGGCCCTGAAGAATGGTCCTGTTCGTGACCTCGGCCTCCCCATTGGTCTGAGGATGCGCCACCGAGGTGAAGCGATGCTTGATGCCGAGGTCGCTGCAGAATTCTTCGAACTCCCGGCATCGAACTGGCACCCGTTGTCGGTGACCACGGTGTGGGGGAGGCCGAAGCGGCAGACGATGGACTTCCAAAAGAACTTGGCGACGTTCGCTTCGGTAATCCTTGCTAAGGGTTCGGCCTCGATCCACTTCGTGAAGTAGTCGATGGCCACTATCAAGAACTTCCGCTGGCCAGATGCCGGCGGGAATGGGCCCAGGAGGTCCATCCCCCACTGGGCGAACGGCCAGGGGGCTGAGAGCTAGGAGATCGGGTTGGAGGGCTGTCGCTGCACCGTGGCATGACGCTGGCACCGGTCGCATTTCTTCACGAAGTCGGCGGCGTCTTCCTTCATCGTCTCCCAAAAGTAGCCCTGACGGAGGGCCTTGTATGCCAATGCCCTGCCCCCCACGTGGTTCCCGCAGATGCCCTCGTGGATCTCCTGGAGCACAAGCTTGGCTTCCGTGGGCCCTACGCACTTGAGGAGGGGATAGGAGTAGGATCTTCGATACAACTGCCCGTCCATCAGGACGAACCGCACGGCCTTCTTCCTGATGAGGCGAGCCGCCTCGCGGTCCTCCGGCAGGGTGCCATTGGTGATGTATGCGGCGTACTTGTCTATCCAGCTGGGTCCATGGTCGACCTGGTGGACCTTCGCCGGTGCTTCGAGGCTTGGGACCTCAAGGCGCTCCACATAGGCGCGTCCCAGCATCGTGTCCGGCAGGGTCGCCAGCCGGGAGAGAGCATCCGCGCGGGCGTTCTCCCGCGGGGGATATGGAAGATGTTGAAGCGTCGGAATCTGGACGCGCCCTCTTTGACGAGCTCCAAGTATCTCGCCATTTGGGGGTCGTGTGCGACGTACTCCCCGGACACCTGCCCCGCCACGAGCTGGGAATCAGTGAAAGCCTTGAGGTTGGTTACGCCCAGTTCGCGGGAGACTCTCAGTCCGGCAAGAAGCGCCTCGTACTCTGCCTGGTTATTTGTCGCGGGGAATTGGAAATGGAGTGCGCATTCGGCGACGACCCCATTGCTGTTGGCGAGGATGAGCCCAGCCCCGCTCCCGCCGGAGTTTGAGGCTCCGTCTACATGGAGGATCCAGCGTCCTCTCCGGCTCGTCGGTGCCTATCTCCATCGACCGACCTGAGGGGCCTTCCTCGGGCTCCTTGCCTAAGCCCGCACATTCGACCAAGAAGTCGGCCAGCACCTGTGCCTTCATGGTCGACCTCGGTCTGTATGTAATGTCGAACTCGCTGAGCTTCAGCGCCCACTTTGCCAATCGCCCGAGGTATCGGGTCGGCTGAGCACTGCTTTCAGCGGTTGATCCATCAGGACAGCGATGGGGTGCGCTTGAAAATAAGGCCTGAGACGCTGGGCAGACACTATTAGCGCAAAAACAAGTTTCTCGGGCTGGGAATACCTGAGCTCCGCATCACGGAGGAGTTTGCTGGTGTAGTACACCGGCCGCTGGAGCCTGGCCGTCGGTTCAGACCAAGACCGAGCTGACGGCTTCGGGGTAACCACCAGGTAGAGGGTAAGCTCCTCTCCCTCCTCGGGCCTGGACAGCAATGGTGGCGATGCAAGCATCTTCTTCAGCTCCTCGAAGGCCTGCTGGCATTCCTCGGTCCAAGCAAAGTCATTCATCTTCCTCAGCACCTTGAAGAAGGGACGGCAGCGGTCCGCCGACCTGGAGATAAAATGGCTAAGGGCCGCAACTCGGCCGGTTAGTTGCTGCACTTGCTTCTTGGAGGCTGGCTGCTCCATATCCAGGATGGCCTGGACCTTCTCCGGGTTGGCCTCGATTCCTCTTTGGGTCACCATAAACCCTAGGAACTTCCCGGCGGAGATGCCGAAGGCGCACTTCGCCAGGTTCAGCTTCATTTGATGGCATCGGAGGTTGCCGAACGTCTCCACCAAGTCTGCCACGTGATCCGACTCGGGTTTGCTCATTACCAGCATGTCGTCCACGTATACCTGCATGTTGCGGCCGATCTGGTCTTTGAAGATTCTACTGACCAGGCGCTGGTACATCGCCCCCGCGTTCTTGAGGCCAAATGGCATCATCCTGTAGCAAAAGGTTCCGCGGTCAGTTATGAAGGCGGTGTGCTCTTCGTCCTCCGGGTTCATCTGGATCTGGTTGTATCCGGAGAAAGCATCCATGAACGACAGGAGGCGATGCTTCGAGGTGGTGTCGACCAGCTGGTCGATCTTTGGAAGAGGGAAGCTGTCCTTTGGGCAAGCTCGATTGAGGTCGGTGTAGTCCACACAAATCCTCCACTTACCGCTACTCTTCTTTACCATGACCACGTTCGCCAGCCAACTAGGGTACTGGACCTCTCGGACAAAATCGGTGGCGAGGAGCTTCTCTACTTCCTCGATGATCGCCTTCTGTCTCTCCATGGCGAAACTCCTCTTCTTCTGGCGGACCGGGCGGCAATTTGGGTCCACGTTCAGCCTGTGCATGATGACCTCGGGCGGGATGCCCGGCATGTTGGCTGCTGACCAGGCGAACACGTCAGCATTGGCACGGAGGAACTCCAGCAGGCGGGTTCGTTCTTCCTCAGGGAGCTGGGCCCCGACTTGCACCGTCTTCAGGGGGTCCGAACCGAGGGGAAAAGCCAGCAGGCACTCTACGGGCCCTCCCCTGGGTTCCTTCTCTCTCAGATCGAGGTCGTCGACATCCTGGGCGAGCTCCGTGCCCCTGGCACCTGGGACCGTCTGAAGGCAGAGCGGGATCGGCCGGGTCATCCCCTTCATCTCCCCGAGCCTGGAGGGCGTGGGGAACTGTACCAACAGCCTTCTCGTGGAGATGGTGGCGTCCAGTTGGTTGAGCCCGGGACGCCCGAGAATGGCGTTGTAAGGCAAAGGGAGCCTGACGACGGTGAATGTTATTAGGACGGTCGCCTGCCGGGGTGGGGATCCGGCGGTGACCGGGAGAGTGATCTCCCCCTCGACCCCCATGGAGTCCCCTGTAAAACCCACCAGGGAGGTGTGCACTGGTTTCAGCTGATCGGGAGACAAGTTCATCCGAGAGAAAGCGTCGTAAAAAGTACGTCAGCCGAGCTTCCACTATCCACCATGATTCGATGTACAGGATGCTTTGCGATGGTCATCTCGACCACCACGGCATCATTATTTTCATTATCATTAACTTCCCCCCCTTGGGAGGGATTACATTCTCCGGGTTCCCGACTTCCCGGGCTCTCTTCGTCGCTCGACCGGACCAGCGTGAGATCATGCCCACGGGTTTCTCCGTTGGGCGGTTGTCGATCGTAGGGACAGGTGGTAAGGCCGCGAGCGGCTGCCCTTCAGAGGGGGCCTCGTTCTTAACGAACTTCCTGAGGTAACCCCTCCGGATCAGCTCCTCGATCTCCCACTTCAAGTGGCGACAATCCTCCGTGTCATGCCCGTGCTCGCGGATGGAACTGGTAGTACTTCAATTTGTCTCGGACGGCCCTCGGGTTCTGAGGAGGAGGTCTGCGGAGGTAGCGCTCACCTCGATTTCCATGAGGATCTTCGTTCGGGGTGCGAGGAGAGGGGTGTACCTCCGCTAGGGAGTGGCTTCGCCCCTTGGCCTTGGATTCGGGCGAGGGTCGGCAGACAGCCCAGGCCTCCAAGCTCCCGGGGCGTCCCTCGGGAGCGGCTTCTTTGGAGTCTTCCCGTCCAACTCTCGACGGGTGCAGTCGGCCTCCTCCACTCGGATGTACTTGTGGGCACGGAGGAGGAGCTCGGAGTACGTCTTGGGCGGCTTCTTGTCCAAGGAGTAGGTTAGGCGGGACGTCTTGAGCCCGCGCTTCAAAGCCAGCATGGCGACGGGCTCATCCAAGCTGTAGATCTCCAGGGCTACGGTCTTGAACCGGGTGATGTAGTCCCGGAGCAGCTCCTGGTCCTGCTGGCGGATAGAGAAGAGGCTGTCCACCTCTCTCGGCACCTTTCGACAAGCGTCGAAGTGTGCCACGAACCTTCCTTCCAGCTGATGGAAGGAGCAAATGGATCCGGGCTCGAGGCGGGTGAACCAGACTCGAGCGGCCTTCCGGAGGGTTGCCGGGAAGGCGATGCACAGAAGAGCGTCGGTGGCCCCCTGGACCCTCATGAGAGCTTTATAGCTCTCCAAATGGTCCAGGGGGTCGGTGGTCCCGTCGTAGAGATCCACCTGCGGCATGCGGAACCGTTTCGGGATCGGTTCCGCCTGGATTTCTTCAGAGAAAGGGGGGCGGGGGTCGTAGCCCGCCGGGTCTGCCGATGAGTTCTGCAGGTCGGCGAATCGGCGGGCGAACTCCGCCAGCTTGCGCTCATGCTCCTCCAGGCGCCTCTTAGCCTGGCGCATGATGGCTTCGTCGGTGGAGTCTTCCACCGAGACTGCGGGTGAAGGGGGCGCCGATCGGTCTCGGCGCGAGGTCTGGCCTCGGCGTCGCTTGCTGCGATGCGTTGTTTCAGCCCCGTCGGCTGGGGATCAGCTCTCGTGATCCTCTGAACCGGAGCAATTTCTCTTTGCGGGAGCTTGGCGGCTCCCCGAGGGTTGGAGATGGCCCTCGGATGGGATGGCCTGCCCTGAATCGAGCACATGCTCCCACGCTGCCCCGCGGCTCGGGCCGCGGGGGTCCCTGGCTGCGGCTGGGTGGCCAGGGACCGTTGCTGATGCTGAAGCTGCCGTACCGCTGAGGTCAAGGTCTGCAACTGCTGGACGATGGCCGCAAGGGATCCGTCCACCGGGGTAGGCTGCTGTGGAAGAGGAGGGGGAGCCGGAAGCTCCCTTTCGGGGCTGTGGCCCCCCGGAGGGGAGTGGACTTCCCCCGCACGGCTGGTGGACGCCTCGCATCCACGAGTGACCACCATTGTCGGAGAGCGCGATACCTGCAGAAAGCTGGCTCCCGCTGGGGTTCAGTGTCCTGCCCCCCTACCTGGCACGCCAATCTGTTGCCGCTCTCGTCGCCGCGCCCGTGCCACGGATCCGTCGATCCCTCCTGACCGCCTGGCGAGGGAGCCTCCTTCCCACGGCGAACTTGCAAAAAGGGGGTTAGAAGACCCTGGCCGGGGATTCCGGCGAGGGAGCTCCGACGGTCAAGTCAGTAGATGACGAGAAGGAACAGACTCTCCAGACGGACCCCCGGAGGGGTTCCAGACTTAGAGAGTTTACTTAGTGAGGGAAACGCTCTGGGGACCAGAATCTCGGTTGGGCCTCCTAGCCGAGCTCACACCCAGTGTTCCCCTCTCGGGATTTCTGGGCTTTTCACCCTCGGGGCAAGGCCTTGTGCCGGTGCTTCTTCTTCTTCCCAGGCTTGTTCACTTACCTTGTCGTCCCCAGATTCCTCCCTCTTTATCTCCTTTCGTCGTGCGCTTGTTTCTTCCTCCTTGGAGACTTCCCTCCCCCATCCTTTTCTCCTTTCCCTTCTCGGTGAAGGGGGCCAGGCGGCTCTCCGACCTCGTCCGCCGGGCCCAGCAGAGAAAAGGCAAAGACAGAAGAGAAAAAGGGGAGGGCGGCGCTGGCAAGGCGGTCGGCTAGGCCTCGGGCCTAGCGAGAGCGCTCTCATCCCCAAGCGTGGGCGCCATCCATTTATGGGGCCTGCTTCGTCAGGATCGCGTCTCTCGGCTGTGGGACCTGTCGGGCCGATGCAAGTGATGTTCCGCGTGCCACCGCCCTCCATACGGAGCACCGTCTGGGGTTCGTACGGTCCGAGGGATGGCTTCGGGGCTCGTTTCTCTCCCTGGGACCCTCTCCGTATGAGCGGTCTGACCTCGGCCGAGTTGGACCCATCTATGGGGGCCAACTGGTGAGGAGCGAAGGACCAGCCGACCTCGGCCTAGGTGGACCCTTCCCGGGTGGACACCTGGCGAGGTGGCAGGAGGTCGCTTGGCTTCGACCGAGGTGGGCCCATCTCCGGGTTGCCACCTGGCGAAGGGCGAAGGACCGGCCGACCTCGGCTTAGATGGACCCCTCCTGGGTGGACACCTGGCGAGGTGGCAGGAGGTCGCCTGGCTTCGGTCGAGGTGGGCCCGTCTCCGGGTTGCCACCTGGCGAAGGGCGAAGGACCGGCCGACCTCGGCTTAGGTGGACCCCTCCTGGGTGGACACCTGGCGAGGTGGCAGGAGGTCGCCTGGCTTCGGCCGAGGTGGGCCCGTCTCCGGGTTGCCACCTGGCGAAGGGTGAAGGACCGGCCGACCTCGGCTTAGGTGGACCCCTCCTGGGTGGACACCTGGCGAGGTGGCAGGAGGTCGCCTGGCTTCGACCGAGGTGGGCCCGTCTCCGGGTTGCCACCTGGCGAAGGGCGAAGGATTGGCCGACCTCGGCTTAGGCGGACCCCTCCTGGGTGGACACCTGGCGAGGTGGCAGGAGGTCGCCTGGCCTCGGCCGACCTCACTTAGGCGGACCCCTCCGGGTCCGGGCGCCAGTGGGGTGGTAGAGGAACTCCGAGCCGAGCTCGACCTCGGCAAGGGCGGTTTGCCTTAGACAGTCGTCGGGCGGTGTAGTCTTGCCGATCCTGGCCTTGAAGATGTGGCGCCGACTCGGCCTGGGAAACTTCCACATGGCTCGATCGCATTTGGCGGTACCTGAGCCTGGCCACGTCACTGTCACGGCTGTAACAAGTCTCATAAAAAACAACATGGATGGATTCTTCAATAAGAAGTGTTCTTCTGTTGAAGACCCTATATGCCTTGCTAGATATAGAGTAACATAAAAAGATACCCTCATCTGACTTGGCATCAAATTTACTTAGATTATCCTTGCCATTATTTAAAATGAAACAACGACATCCAAAAACATGAAAATACTTAATTGATGGTTTTCTACCTTTTCAAAGCTCATAATGTGTTATCTTTAAAATAGGCTGAATTAAAACATGATTTAAGACATAGCAAGTTGTATTTATAGCTTCTGCCCAAAAATATCTAGGCAAATCATTTTTGCAAAGCATGGTTCATGCCATTTCTTCAAGAGTTCTTTTTTTTCTTTCTACCACCCTATTTTGTTGAGGTGTCCTAGGTGCAGAAAAGTTATGATGAATACCATTTTCACTACAAAACTTTTCAAATCATGAATTTCAAATTCCGTCCCATGATCACTTTGTAAAGAAATAATTGAAACACCTTTTTCATTTGAAACTCTCTTGTAAAATTTAATGAATGCAGAAAAAGTTTCATCTTTATGAGCTAAAAACATGACTCATGTAAAACATGAGAAGTTATTCACAATAATTAGACCATATTTCTTGCCTCCCAAACTAGTTGTTCTAGTAGGTCCAAAGAGGTCCATATCTTAATTCTAGGGGTCTAGATGTAGAGACAACTTCCTTAGGTTTGAAAGAATATTTAGTTTGTTTTCCAAGTTGGCAAGCACTACAAATTTTGTCTTTTTTAATACTAAGTTTTGGCAAATCTTTTATGAGATTCTTTTTGTTAAGTTTGAAAGCAAATGCATACTTGCATGTCCTAATCTATGATACCAAAGCCAACTAGTTTTATTGATCTTGGCTTCCATTACAACTAGACATTGACCATTTTGTACTGGTAGATTATCAAGATCAACCATGTAAATGTTGCCATGCCTATGACCAATAAACTTGATGCCATTGTCATCAAGACTAGACATAATATGCACAAGGAAGATTCAAAAATAACTTTAAAATCTTTTTTACAAAATTGGCTAATACTAAGTAAATTATACTTTAAACCATCAACAAGAAGAATATTATCTATATAAGTGGAGGGGGTGATATGGACTTTACCGATACCAATGATTTTGCCATTTCTATTATCACCAAAGGTTACATTTCCACCATTTTGATACTCAAGAGATGAAAATTGCTCCAAATCTCCAGTCATGTGCCTTGAGCAACCGCTGTCGAGGTACCACAATCTTCTTTTGTTGCAAGACACACTTATAAGAACAAATTAGGTAGAGACTTAGGTATCCAAGTCATTTTGGATCCTTTAGGATTAGTATATATGGTTCCTTTTGGAACCCAAACTTTTCTAACTTGATTCAATTTCCTTTTGTCACACATATATTTATGTCCTACTTTGCCATAAGAATAACAAGTAATAGTGAATGAAGCAGGCACAGAGAAATTTTTGAAATATTTTTGTTGTTTTTGTGGTCTAAAACCTAATCTAGCTTTGTTGAAAATAGTTCTTTAATTATTTAAAAGCAAGTTGAGTTTTTCAGATCTATAAGTAAATTTTTCAATAAAAGGTTTTACTTTTTAAGTTCATCTTTGTACTTCTTGTTTTCTTGCAAAAGCTCTTTGTTTTGTTTAGCAATTTTTTCAATAGTTGTAAAAGATTTATCCTTTTTCAAATCTTTCTTTTCTTTTTCCAAAGAGATAATTTTATCAGTGAACTTTTTATTTTCTTGAAGCAAGCAATCATTTTCTATCAAAGACTTATCATTTGTTTTAACCAATTCCAAATTTTGCTTTCTTAGTTCTTTGTTTTTCATTTTAAGTTTTTGATATTCAACTACCAATTCATCAAAAACATCATGCAATTCTTCGAAAGTAAATTCATTTTCAAGTTCTGACTTTATCTCATCATCGTTAGTCATCAAGCAGAAATTTGTGACCTCTTGCTACTCTTCATCAGAACTCAAGTCCTCACTCTTGCTCCAGGTTGCCATCATTGCTTTCTTTCTTAATTTCTTTCTGCTCTTCTTCAACAAGGGGCAGTCCATCTTGAAGTTGCCGAGTTTCTTGCACTCAAAATAAATGGGTTGCTCCCTTTCCTTCTCTTTTTCTTTTTCTTTGCTAGGGTTTCCCTTTTGAGGCTTCTTTTTGAAATTATGCTTTTTCTTTCTCATGAACCTCTTGAACTTCCTTGAGATGAGAGCCGTTTCATCTTCATCATCTTCCTAATCGTAATCATCACTTGAATCATCCTTTGGTTGTAGACTTAAATGCTATGGTCTTCTTCTTTTTGTCATTGTCCGCAACCTTTTTGTTTTAGTGATAGCTCATATGTCATGAGAGATTCTAGAAGCTGGTCAAGAGATAGAGTGTTGACATCCTTAGCTTCTTCAATGGCTGTCACTTTTGGATCTCATGATGAAGGAAGTAACCTGAGAATTTTATTCACCAATTTAGCATTAGAAATAACTTTTCCTAAGCTTCTCATGCCATTCACAATTTTAGTAAATCTAGTGTACATTTGACTAATAGATTTAGATGGTTCCATTCTAAACATTTCATATATATGAATGAGCATGTTGACTTTGGTAGTTTTCACTTGATGAGTACCTTCATGGGTAACTTCAAGTGTGTCCCATATTTCCTTGGCAGAGGATAATTTGAAATTCTATTGAATTCACTTGGGTCTAATACACAAAATAATAAGTTCATAGCCTTAGCATTAAGCTCAACTTGCTTAATATCATTCTCATCCCAATCATCTTCCAATTTGGGAGTGGAAATGCCATTAATCAAGATGGTAGGCTGATGAAAACCTTTAATAATAGTCCTCCAAATATTATAATCAATGGCTTGAATGTAAATGCACATGTAAGTCTTCCAATATGTATAATTTGTGCCATTGAATAGTGGGGGACGGTTTGAGGCTTGACCCTCAATAATTCCAACATGCATTTTGGCTGCAATTAGATCTGACTCAAGATCGTTAGACCTACATGTTGAGTACCAAGCTCTGATACCACTTGTTTCCCAGCATAGCAACCCAAGAGGGGGGTGAATTGGGTTTCTTTAAAAATTTAAAGTAAATATGTGCTACACTTTAAAGTGTTTGAGAAGCAATGCAAATGAGCATGCAATAAATAAGATGCAATGCTATGAATATAAGCAGCAAATGCAAGAGAGCAAAGAACACACACATAAATACAAATGTTTATAGTGGTTCGGTGCACACCAAGCACCTACATCCACTCCCTTAGCTATCCCTTAGAAATTTCACTATAATCAACATAGATTACAGTTAACTTATTTTTAAGGGCTCATAAGTCAAACCCAAAGTTGGTTTTCTCACTTAAGCTTACCAGCAACCTTTACTCAAGCTAACCTAGGTATGGATTCCAATTTACGACTTGGAAGGGCCTAATACCTAGTTTCAAACATCCTTGAAACTAGTCATAATAGATAAATTCAGAAGTACAAGAGTAAAGCACAAGAAAAAACTCTCTATAGAGTAGAAAGTAAAAGCTTTGAGACTCTTGATGATTTCTTGACTTATCTTCTTCCTGGAATCACTTCAAAGATCACTTTTGGAATATTGATTTGAAGACTTGGAAGCTTTTTTAGTGGGAATCTTCTCTTTTGCTCTCTTTTTGACTTTGGAAGTGAAGTTCTCAAATGCAAGTCGTGTCTCTTATGAGTTTTTTCTTCATGAATGAGTTTGGTAGGCTTAAATACTTCAAAAACTTTCAAAAAATGGTTTATGACCATTGGTGGAGCAAAACTAGCTATTTGGAGCTTGTAGGATTCAAATCTGACTCTCAGAAATTATAGCTATTATTGTTATCAGAACCTGTGAGTTGACACTTGGATCTACATGAGTCGACACTTGGATCTACATGAGTCGACACTTGGATCTACATGAGTCAACTCAAGGTATAAATCTTGGAAAAATTGAATTCTGTTTCATTTTTGTTCTCAGGTTATAAGTCAACCTCTGAGTCGAAACTTGAGTTCTTTGAGTCGATACTTGAGTTTTATGAGTTGACACTTAAGTTTTTTGAGTTGATACTTGACAAAAAATATCTCAAAATGGCATAGTTCTATATTATTATTTTTTTCAAGCTATGAGTCGACACTTGGTTCTTGTGAGTCGATACTTGACTTCTTCATCAGTCGACACTTGAGTTCTGTGAGTCGACTCAAGACGTTCCAAAGAGATTTCTGCATACCAGTCCTTTTGAAATGTTGACACCTCATGTATCATGAGTTGACACGTAGTATGTGCCACTTAAAAACTCTATGCCAAGCTTCAAAAATTCAAAGTGTTCTTTAACAAAACTTCAATATCTTCTTCATAAAGCCCAGATTGATCCATTTTAAGTATTTTCAAGGTGAGAAGACTTCTTATACACTGAAATTCACTTAGCTTAAAAATTAGTGAGTTTGATACCTTTGTAGAAAAAAATTGATGTACCTATATCTTGAAACTTATAACTACAATTGAAATATTAGTATAAAATATATACTCAATATTTTGTTAGTCATCAAAATCAAGGGCTAAAGTCAACAGTATGGACTAAGGTTCATTTCTTCATGTAGCCTTTGTAATTCATTACTCATAGAGGCTAACATAATGCACTTGATAGTTAAACTATCATTCTACCATATTTTATATGTGGCCCTTTCCTCCTTCGAAGCATCATCTTCGATCAGATATGGATCAAGAGAGTCAAGGATGTAGGATACCTTCTCTTGAGTAACCAATCCACATAATTAGGACCGGTCAACTTATTAGTATCTAAAATACCCTATAGTGATAAAGTAGAAGCCATAATATTAATCTACATAAATAAATATAATGTATAAGCATACCACTCAAGATGATATATAGAACTAGATAAGGACTTATCAATCTAATTGTATCTCCCATTATTTTTCAATGAATACCATAGCCCTCACCTATGGTAAGCAAGAAATCCTAACAAGATTTCTTTAGTGGGGTTAAGATCTCAATTTCTCATAAATACCTTGTGTTTATACAACAAACATTTATGAGTTTAAGGATAGAAAATTTTCTTTTCCAATTGCAACCCATGCAACTCTCAACATGACAGCTGCCTCTAAGATACTTATAGCCTTGTGTTTACACAATAAACTATAATGTCTTAGTTTAGTTAGACCATTCATTTTCATATAGTCATGATTGAATAATGTTGCCCTTGTGTTACACTACAAAGCAACACAATCAATCATGTTATAAAGCATTAGATGTACTAAGACAAATTTTACATCAAAACCTATAGTAGGCCTTATGTTACACAACAAACCTACTATAGTTTTGACATAAATTTGGCTTAGCATGAAGGAAGGCAATTAATAGTGTTTTAATCAATTTGTATTTCCAATTCATGGTCTAAATTAATCAAATTGGTTAGGTAAGTGGGAGAGAGATGGGAGAACCCCAGCACTTGCCTTAGATACTAAAAATCTTGGCCAGGTAAGCAATAGATCCAATTAAAAATCACATTCTTTTTACCTTTCCAGAACTACTTTCCTAGATACCAATTGATCAATCAAATCCTAAATAGATTTTCATTATGATTTTATAACACTATGACTACATATAATTTGTAAAGAGGGCTTTCATGGTCTCACGTACATCCTAATTCTACAAACTATCTAACAAGCATACCATAATATCATATGTGCCAAGTGTGTCATCATTCTAGGATAACCTTATAATATAGTAGACATCAATCATTATGTTAGGATAACCTTATTTCAGAATGATAACTAGATAATCTAAACATATCTCTATATTAAGTAGAATTTAAGTAAAATCCCAATCAATGGCATATATCAATCAACATATGCTACAACTATTATGCTAGACATAATCATCCAAATATTTGATGGATAATTAATTAAATGAATCAAGGTGGCTTTGATACCATTGCTGGGTTATGGTTGCATAGCAAAAGACTGGATTTCAAAATTTTAATCCTTAAAATCCTAGTCAATCAAAATTCTAGACCCAGAACTCCCTTGATTATATCAATTAGTAGAGCAAAATATTAGGAAATAGAAGAATACCTTGTTAGGAATCGTGTCCCAAAGCCAATGTCTAGGCTATAGATAGTTATGCAACTCATGTATTTGTATATAAATTATTAAATTGAATAAAAAGCTTATTCTGGTTGTTCATCACATGTCATCTTCCTAACTGAACTCTTGTGTGATGATGTCCTTTGAGCTATCTTGTATGCGATGTAGAGAGGATGTGTCGTGTAGTTCATAAACTAGTTTGCGACCAAAGGATATGCTGTTTCAGGATGATGGTGTATCGAGAGTAGGTTATTGATGTCATATCTGTTGGTTGTCCTCTTAACCAAGTAGCATGGAGATGCTGGTATGATAGTAGGTGTTGTGTTCGATACTTCACTGAGCATGACTCTCATGTGAGATTCTCTTTCTGCTAAAAAGAAGTTTTGTATTAGAATATGGACATAAATTATTCCTCTGACTTGAGATCACTATGGTAGCTTGTAAACAACTCACTATGCCTAGGTGCCAGACTACCTAGATTTCTAATCCGATGATGGAAAGCTGTTGGGTACAGTCAAGTACTTATGTAGCGATGTAGGATCAAGATAGGATTGATCTCTCTAAATGGTTTGGATTAAATGATTAATATGCCTCAATTAAGAAAAACCTTGGCCAGGGCATTCCTAGTAAGGAGTTACAGGGATTCTTTGTTTGAGACATATTAAGATGGACTGATTATGGTTGAGTAGTTTAACCCTAAGCCATCCAGAGCATTAGGAGATTAAAGGAATAAGTTTAGTGGTATTCCATATTTGATAGGTTCACGTTACTTTGCAACCTTCAACCTATCAAGACATCGGGTGTCATTGTTAGATGGCGACTTTAGCTGGTATTGAAAATGTTCCTGTGCTACGGTTTAGTGTTTGAACCTATGGGATCACACACCGTGGGGCTTCTTCTTGATCTGTTGGCATGGAAATGATTGAAAATCATTCTGGACTCATTTTGATAAGAAGTTATCAAAGCTACATTGAGCTGACTCATTTGATGAGTCGACTCGAACAAATTCACTCGAGTCGACTCGAACAGTCGAGTCAACTCGACTGACGGACTCTGCTGAAAATTGAAACTACCTCATTTAAGCTTACAATTGTTGTGGGACTTAATGATGGGCATTTCAGGGTTTTATTTGCTATGGTTGCTGAATCCCAAGGGGCTTGTAACTTCCCTGAATCCCAAGAGACTTAAACATTCTTTGTAATCTCTAAATCTGAATATGAAAGGTAGACATACAGTTTTAAATTCTAAGAGTTTTTCGTTCTATGTTCTACTGAAGAATAGAAAACAATGATCAAGGTTGAGTCTTTGCTGGTTCCTTGCTGGTTAGAGATCTTTAAGAGATTATTAGAGTGAGGTTTGAGTTTTGGGAGGGATTCTTAAGCGCATACCTTCTATTGAAGGTTTGGGACAGAGAGTTGGGAAGGATTCTCAAGAGTCTTGTTCCATCTGTGCTTCAACAGTAGTTCTTCAAGGAGTTGAAGAAGCAGTCTGTGGTTCTTCAAGGAGTTAAAGAAGAAGTCCCTGCTGTCGACACTATTTTTGAAGAGGCTAGCACCTTGAAGGAAGGAGAAATCCCGTACCCCGGTGTGAACCACCTGTTGAGGTAGTACATATGTGCTGCTCACAGAGACTACTCTTCTTCCTTGCAAGTGGAGCACGTGCCTTCCAAGTGATCATCATCTCGAAGGTATGGGCTTACATTACATATGTGTGACATATTATTCTTGCTGCATCATCATGTGATTCTATGAATAGTTCTTTGTTTCATACTATAGATGCATGATTTTATACATGCATTATTCTAGGTGCATCAAGATCTATGTAGGGGTCTGTGTTAATTAGATTAACATATCTTAGATAAAAGTGTTTTATCTTCTTTCATTGCGACATGTGATTTAAAAAAAGTTTTTAAATTGCATGCATTGGCCCCACGACTACTTTTCATCCTAACAATGGTATCAGAGCCAGGTTGTGTGCATTTCTAGTTTAATGCTTTTGTATGAAATTGGTTTATTTCCTTCACAAAGTACTTGGATTAAGGTGGATTCACCATGGCCTTCCGGTCATAGGGGAGAAGCATGGTTTAAAGACCATCTCTTCCCATTCCAAGGGTTTCTCCTATGGCATGTAGGGGTGCCACTATGTCACGACCTTATGAAGAAGAAAGTGAGGGATTTGATAGGTTAAAATAGTTTTAATCTATGGTTGATAGATCATAACTATGCTTAGATGAGATTTAAAAGTTGTATGATCTAAAAACTTTGGAAAGTTCATGTGAAAAGTCTAAAACTTGAAGTTACTATTTCGATTATGATGATCCAGGCTAACTCGACCCCTGCTCGAGTCGACTCGATTTAGCAAACAGCACATACTATCTATTTTTTGTGTTCTAGACAAGCTGACTTGACCTGCTCGAGTCAACTTGACCAAAAAAGCTTGAAACAGTTAGTGCGAAGTTCAGATTTTTTTTTTATGAAACTATTTCACTTGAGTTTGCAATGGTTTCAAAATATGGTTTAATTGAAAATGTTTCAATTAGTGTGTTACACTTAATTGAGAATTAAGTTATAATTTTTGAAACTTTAAAGATTTAGGATACGACTTAAGAGTTATGATGATAAACCATGGGTTGATTGGGTTAGCTAGAACTGGATCCTTAAATGGGTTAGACCTAGGTTTAGATGAATGGGTTAATTAAAGAAAAGACTAATCAAAAGTTGAATTAGGTCTCTCCTCTATAGATCTATCTAATAGTTATTGGATTAGTCCATACATCAAAATGGACTTGATTAGGCTTCGTGGTGAGCCTGGGTCTTTAGGTTAGTCTGATTGAGTCTGGTAAACCACTTAGTGTCTAAGGTAAGTTGACAATTATGATCAAGGTTCTTTAGGGCTAACTCTTATATGACCAACTCATGGTTGGTGTCTAAGGCAAGAGGCTTACTTGGCTTAACCCATGCCTTGATCTTACTTACCTGGCTAATGTGGTGAACTAGATTTGATTAGATTATCGATTGGTTAGAGTTGACCCATGTCAACTAAGGTTAATTAGTCTGACTGGTTTACAGGTGCCCATGGACCTATTTGATCTTGAAACCCTCTAAGAGTTTGGTGGGAGTTTTCTTGATCAAGGCCCATGCCTTTTTTCCATGTATCACAAAATTTAAATCCTCCAAATTATTAGGTCCACAAAAAGACTAAGTTATGTGATAGATAGTCTAGGTCTTAGCCTCCCATTAAGTTAGATTGGTAATGAATCCTTAAGTTGGGTGATCATCGGCAGTTCCAAAGAACGGGTGGTCATCAGGCAAGTGGAATTACCATTCAACATATGATGGCTCAGTGTAACTATCTTAACATGTGGTCGGGTGGTTCGACCAAAGTCGGGCTTGATCATGCATTGGTTAGAAGTATTGAATTTGATCATGTTAATGGTGGACCTAACCAAGACCTTCAATAGGAGGCCCAAAGATCGATTGTGAGGACCCCTGGGGCAAAATGAATACCGGGAGTTGCTTGGAGAAGCAATTGGTATTGTACCTATGTTGACTCTGGTCTTAATTTTGATGATTGACAAAATACTTAAGTACATATGAGTACTAATTATATTTTGAAGTGTGTTTATCAGATCTTAGTACTCATCCATGTTGAATGAAGAAATCTATATTTTTAGTTAAAGAAAGTTCTTAAACTAATGGAAAATTAAGTATATGGACTTTGGAATTGATATGAAAGAACTTAAAGAGGCTAAAAATTAATTTTGGAAAAGTTTCAGCAAGTTTCAGCACTGGCACAAGCAAATGTCGACTCATGAAGAAGTTCAAGGTCAACTCAAG
Organism: Areca catechu; assembly: GCA_021397845.1. Classification (NCBI taxonomy): domain Eukaryota; kingdom Viridiplantae; phylum Streptophyta; class Magnoliopsida; order Arecales; family Arecaceae; genus Areca; species Areca catechu. The sequence goes on along the minus strand of CM038042.1, from coordinate 89,548,372 downwards.
GCCTGAGAATAAGAAAAATATAGAACAGTGTCAAACCAAAATTTTTGCCTTGAGCTAACCTAAGTATCGACTCAAGAGGTTGACTCATGGTAAAGTGTCAACTCAAGAGATCGACTTATGAATAAAATTAGGAATTCATGTGTTGACACTTGGTGTAACGGCTAGTTTTTCAGAAGTACAGAATTGATACCAACTTGCTTTAAATGACTAGTTTCTTATCCCCGACGGTCATAAACAGTCATCTATAGGTAGGAGAGCTATATAAACACCAAAAACCAAATGGGGAAGCAATCCTTTGGAGATTTTTATTGTACTTAAGGATTCATTATTTTGAGTGATTCAAGCCTTCAAGCTTCCAAGATTGAGAGAAAGCTTCCAAGTTCACATTTTCATCAACATTCAAAGGCTTCAACATCTTGAAGACAAGTTCTTCATCAACAATCAAGGACTTTAAAAGATATTTGCTTTGCTTAAGAAAGCTTTTATTGTGTTCTTTTCATATTGTGCTTACTTTATTTATTAAGATTTTTGGTGAGCCATGGAAAACCAAAGAGGTTATTGGTTAGCCTTTATGTAAAAACAACATAGGTTGTTGGTGATCCCATAAAATCAACATAGGTTGTTGGTGAGCTCGTAAAACCATCAGAGGTTGTTGGTTAGCCTAAGTTATAAAACCAACAAGGAATTTTGACTTATGAGCCTTGGAAAACAAGTTGGGTTTTGATTAGTCAGAAAACTAATCAACTATAATCTTGATGATTATAGTGAAATTCCCAAGAAAAACTTGGAGAGTGGATGTAGGTGCCTTGAAGTGCATCGAATATATATTCTTGTGTTTGTGATTTCTCTTATTTATTACTTATTTACTCTTGCATTTACTTTGTTAATTCCGTTACATATCTTTATTAAGCACACAAACACTTTGGCAAAACACAAGCACTTAATTGCAATTAGCACATACTTGTCGAAATAGTTCAAAACATTTTATAAAACTCAATTCACCCCCCCCTTGGTTGCTTCATCACTGGGCAACAATTGGTATCAGAGCTCGAAACCCAAAATCATTGGTATATAAACTTGGTGCTTTGTAAAGAATCCAACAATTTTGAGTTAAAAGATCATGGCAGCCCTAGAAGGTGCTTGTTTTGCTATAGGATATGCAACTAATAGACCACCATTTTTTAATAGCACTAATTACACTTTTTGGAAAACTCGTATGCGCATCTATATTCAATCTATTAGCTATTATCTTTGAAAAGTTATAGTTAATGATCCTCATATTCCTTTCATTTTGGTTAATGGCATTTCCATTCCAAAGCTCGAAGAGGATTGGAATGAATATGATATTAAGCAATATGAAATTAATGCTAAAGCAATGAACTTGCTTTATTATATATTGGACTCTAATAAATTCAATAGGATCTCCACATGCACATTGACGAAGGAGATATGGGACACACTTGAAATTACTCATGAGGGTACTCTTCAAGGAAAAAATACTAAAATTAATATGCTTGTTCATTCTTTTGAAATGTTTGAAATGCTGCATTATGAATCTATATATGATATGTATACTAGATTTATGACTATTGTTAATGAATTGAAAAGTCTTGGCAAAGTTTATACTAATGTTGATTTGGTTAATAAAATTCTTAGACTTTATCAATATCATGGGATCCAAAGGTAACGGGGATCCAAGAAGCCAAAGATATTGATACCCTACCTTTGGAGGAGATTATTCGTTCACTCATGACCCATGAGTTAAATTTATGGTATAAAGAAGTGGTTGCTGATCAAGAGAAGAAAAAGATAATAGCCCTCAAGATCAAAAGGAAATTCAAGGCAATGATGGTAACTTGGAGCGATAGTGAAGATTCTAGTTTGGAAGAAGAACAAGAAGTTGCCAATTTTTTCTTCATGGCAAATGAGGAAGAGGTATGTGCTAAAAATGAATATGATTTTATCTTTGATGAATTATATGATGCATTTAATGATCTTGTGCATGAATACAAATTGCTAAAAATTGAGTACAAGAAATTAAAAAGGCATGTTGACTCTTTTTCTCTTAAGAACACCAATCTTACTAATAAAAACCATGATTTAAATATAAAGATTGATGTTTTAGAAATTGATAAGAATAATCTTTCTAAAGAAAAAAAATTTAGAAAAAGAAAATTTTGATTTGAAAGAATTATGCAATAAGTTTTCAAATGAGAAAAATATTTTATTAAATGAAATAGAAATTCTAAGAAGATCCAAGATTTTTGTATCAAATGAAGAGCTTTTAAAGAAAAATAAAAATCTTGAGTTAAAGAACAAGAATTTCTTTATTGCTACTTTTTTCAATATTGCATGCTTTGAATAGAAAAATTTGGACTTAATGCATATCCTTGTAAATTAAGAGAAATTTGGGTTCTAAAAGATACCATATTTACTAACCCTAAAGGACCTAAGAAAGTTTGGGTACCAAAATTGTCCATCTAGTTTATTTTGTAGGAGTGTCTTGTAGCCCAACATGAAGAAATGAAGTTTTGAAAGGTGGATGTACAAGAATATACAAAGAGTGGACAAGCTATATTTTGGACTAAATGGTAAAGAAAGGATTATACATATTAGTAAATTTTAAACATTTCCTTCCATAATTAAAAATGTAGTTGAATGTTTGTTATAAAAGTTGCATCAATTACTTTAAAAAAAAGTTTTTAAATGTCTAATTAGAATCAAGTTTAAACTTACGGTCATTTATTATTATCTTGAACTTTTTGATGTTGATGAATTTCATGATATCATGATTAAACTTGTGATTATAAGACCTTCACTTGATTTTGATTACTTCATGAAAAATGTTTTAAAGTTGTATATTGCTTTAAAATTATTTCAATTGATTAATTAGAATCAAGTTTAAACTAATAGTCATTTGTTATGATCATGAACTTTTTGATGCTGATAGATTCATGCTCTCATGATTAAACTTGTGATTATTAGACTTTTACTTGATTTTGATAGTTTTAAACTATTTCAAGTGAAATGTTATGATTTATATATTTTCATTTTTGGTATCTGTGCTTAAGTTAGAAATAATTTGGAACAAGTATAGTTAAGGGTTGCATTTAAGAAGAAGGTATGCTTATTTATAAACCCTTGCACCAGTAGCTAGACTTGTTATTAAATTACTTCTAGTATTTTTATGGTATCAAATCATTTCAAATGGATTTTTTAAATGATCAAATCCTTTGCATTTTAAAAATCTTGTATACCTTGAAAATTCAAATCTTTGATTTCAGACTTAGTATTTATGTTCATATCCCAAATTATTTGAAATTATGATGCTTGTGCTTTTATGTTTTATTCCTAAATGAATGCATATTTCTATGGGGGAATAATATTTAGGGGGAGCATCCAAAGATTTGTTATTATATATACATGTATGATAACATTCTTGATATCATACTTATATTGCTCTGATACTCCTTGATATCAATCTTTTTTGCTTGAGGGAAGTTACATTCAATTGGTATCAAGATTTATTTCATTAAGAATCTTTAAAAGAAAAAGTGCTCCTAGTAACTGCTTCGGATTGTGTTAGTCACGATGGCCGTCCGGTCATAGGAGCTAAGTAGGGTTTAAAGACTCTCTCTTCCATTCAATGGAATCTTTTATGATGTGTTGGGGTGCCACTGTGGCCTTATCCCATGAACAAGTGAGGTGAATAGATTGTTGTCTTAATTATACATTGGTTATGGTGGAAATTCTCGCAGGGTGCCGGGAATCATGCAGCATACAGAAATGAATTTCAAAACAAAAATTCTAAGCATGAAATCCTAATTGGCTAAAAAACCCTAATTCCCAGGAACCCCTTATGCAATATCAATTAATGAAACATAAATGGAGTTAGAAAAACATACCTAGATCGCCGAAATCCAATCCTTTCCATGAGGCTCACAAGTGCAAGCCCTCCAACGGTGATCCACACGAGAATGGTACCAAGGAAGAACTCTTAGGGCAACCTTTGGACCTTTGACTACTGTAGGACAACCTGTCTTACTATAGGGCTCTCTAGACACAGTCTTAAACCACTCTTGGTTTTAGGACAACCCTCCTCTAGGACCCCTTAGGCTTATGTCCTAAAACTAAGCCTTGTCCAAGTAGAAAATACTTTGTCTTAACAAGACAAGTCTTGTCCTAAAGTAAGGAGGGAGGGAGAAGTAGAAGAACACTCAGACTGATAGACTCTCGGGCAAATGGGATTCCTATTTTTGATGACTGAAAACTCTCTTTCTCATTTCACCGTACCCTTTTAAATAATATTTCAAGGGGCATGAAAACCATCCCGACATCTCTTATCAGATATGTTATTTCATATCTGATAAGACTCTTCAGGATTGAATATCTTATATGTGTTCTTTCCCTTTCCAGATTAAATCTGCATGTGCCATATGGCATCTATTGGTTAAGAAGAATGGAAGGAGGCATCATTTCAGATTTAAAAAACTATGGGAAGAGCAGAGTCCTGAGAGCAGAAGGACTCTGCCTCAGAATGTGCAAGATGAAGAGACGCGACTCTTCATCTGCGCGTGCTACTTCTTTTCCCATTTCATGCCCCCTTCTTATTCCCTTTGACCGGTCATTTAAATCCAAAAGGCATGGGGATAAGATGAGAAGGTGCCCCTGATGAGAAACACTCTAGTGTTTCATTTGCAGAAGGACTCTTGTCCTTCTGTGCCCCTGCTTTTTCCCGTGCATGCCAAGAGGCGCTAAGAGTCCCTGGCCTCAGGGACTCCTCCATAAATTGGTCAAAAAGTCAACATAAAATCAGATAAAGCTCTGATTTAATTATCCCCACTTAGGACATAGCCTAGTTAAGGTTTTTCTTAATTAGGTTAGCCCAATTAGCAAGCAACCGGACCCAATCCAATTGGATTAGGAATTGAGTTAGCCTACACATGCTAGTGTGCAATCTGGCTAACCAATTAGGATGCCATGACCCTAATTAAATCATGAATGACTTCCTTGGCCAACTCTCTATTGTGTGTGACCTATTGGATTCCACATCTAGCCAGCAGTAGGTTTAGGTTTGAGCCGATTCGAACCAATCGAACCCGATTGACCTACTTAGGTCAAATTGGTTCACCTAATTGTCCAATTTGAATCACACATCGAATTTACTTTTGAAACCAAATCAATTGGTTCATGAAAATCTACAAGACAAGATTGACATCTAGCAACATGTCATGCCTACCCAGAAGATGAGAAATTTGGTGGAAATTATCAAAGTACCCTTCAATAGTAAGTTACCGTGCAATTCAATCATTCAATCTCCTATTATCCCGATTAAGTGATAGGTATCGATATATTCAAATCCTAACACTTAATCATATCGAATCTCATCTCGATCATGATGACTAAGTTGATGACTGATTAGAAACCACTTCTAATCTCATCCTGCTTTGATCAAAGGCTCCTTGAGTCACTCATCGAAGAGATCACATGGGATAATAATTCCTCTTACCAGGAAAGATCAATTCCTTATTGGTCCACTCACATCCTTCGTACACCTTCCACCATACCCAGAACATCCCATACATGACTTAATGCCATGAATGAGTATGAACTAAAGTATGGCTTAGTGTGCATAAGGAACCATGGTGACCTCAGGTCTAAAGATCACATGCACAACTTCTACTCTAGGATCTATCTTTTGACAAGCAGTAAGACTTCCATAAGATAGTCCTGGTGCAGATCAGTTTAGTGTACTCATACCCTGATGAGCACCCTTATCCTTGTATTAGTGTCTCTACACAAGTGGTTGTGAGATCAACCACCCTCATCAACTGAGCATACATAGGATAAGCTAGTATTTTCGGATTCATCGATCCCCGAATCGATGGTCCAATGACTAGAAATATTCTAGTTTAGGATTTATAGGAATTAGGTCTCACTATTATTTTATTATAACCCTAATTCCATTGCCCTACTCTATGGGATTCATCATAACAACAAAATATGACACAACAGTATATGATGAAACAAATGCCTTTATTAATATGAAAAATATGTCATACATGAGCTAGAAGTTTATAAAAAAGGCCCTCATAATGATTGGCTCTTAGGACACTTTTCTATCAGGTTATGCATATTAGAACTAATATACATTGAATTATTTTTTGCATGTGCATCTCATTTTATGGTATCATGTTCAACTAGTATCATATTTAATTGGTACCATGATTAATTGATTTCATGTATTAATTTTAATGATCTACTTGCTATTCTTTCCACCTTCATTCTCATTTTGTATTGTCTTTCACCCTTTTTCATGATGACACAAAGGAAGAGAAATATGTTAAGTATAAAAAGGAAAAAGATATGATAAATATGAAAAATTATAAGAGAAATGAACGAAAGTACAAAAAGGGGAAGAAGAAAGCAAAATGTTTTAATCTTAAGGGAAGAATTAGCAAAAGGAGAAAATGTATAAAAATTTTGAATGATTTTTGAAAATATTTTGAAATCATATTTTGAGGGGGAGCTTGATACTCATTGATTTGAGCTTACATGTTTATCTTATTGTTAATCTTTTTAAGCTTTCCCTATTCATATACTTAAAGGTTTTGTCATCATCAAAAAGTGGGAGATTGTTGACTCTAGTCTTGATTTTGATGATTGACAAACCACTTAAGTACATACGAGTACTAATTATATTTTTAAGTGTGTTTATCAGATCTTAGTACTCATCCATGTTGAATGAAGAAATCCATGTTTTTAGTTGAAGAAAGTCCTTAAATTAATGGAAAATTAAGTATATGGACCTTTGAATTGATGTGGAAGAACTTGAAGAGGCTAAAAATCAATTTTGAAGAAGTTTCAGTAAGTTTCAGCACTGCCAGAAGCAAGTGTCGACTCATGAAGAAGTTCAGTATCGATTCAAGGTTTGAGTACAAGAAAAATATAAAACAATGTCAAACCAAAATTTTTGTCTTGATCTAACCTAAGTATCGACTCAAGAGGTTGACTCATGGTGAAGTGTCACCTCAAGAGGTCGACTCATGAAGAAAATTCAGAAAATTCAAGTGTCGACACTTGGTATAATGGTTAGTTTTTTAGAAGTACAGAATTGATTCCAACTTACTTCAAACAGCTAGTTTTTCATCCCCAACAGTCATAAATGGTTATCTATGGGTTGGAAAGCTATATAAACACCAAAAAACAAATGAGGAAGCAATCCTTTGGAGAGTTTTATTGAATACACTTAAGGATTCATTATTTGAGAGGTTCAAGCCTTCAAGCTTCCAAGAATGAGAGAAAGCTTCCAAGTCCACATTTTCATCAACATTCAAAGGCTTCAACATCTTGAAGACAAGTTCTTCATCAACAATCAAAGACTTCAAAGAGATATTTTCTTTGTTTAAGAAAGCTTTTATCGTGTTCTTTTCATATTGTGCTTACTTTGTTTATTAAGATTTTTGGCGAGCCTTAGAAAATCAAAGAAAATTTTTGTTAGCCTTTGTGTAAAACCAACATAGGTTGTTGGTGATCCTGTAAAACCAACATAGATTGTTGGTGAGCCCGTAAAACCATCGGAGGTTGTTGGTTAGCCTAAGTTATAAAACCAATAAGGGATTTTGACTTGTGATCCCAGGAAAATAAGTTGGGTTTTGATTAGTGAGCCCAGAAAACTAATGAATAATCTTGGTGATTATAGTAGAATTCCCAAGGAAAACTTAGGGAGTGGATGTAGGTACCTTGAAGTGCACCGAACCATTATATATTCTTGTGTTTTATGATTGCTCTTATTTATTACTTATTATTCTGCATTTACTTTGTTAATTCCATTGCATATCTTCATTAAGCATACAAATACTTGGACAAAATACAAGCATTTAATTGCCAATAGCACATACTTGTTGAAATAGTTCAAAAGTTTTATAAAACCCAATTCACCCCCCTTCTTGGGTTGCTTCATCACTAGGCAACAACCTACCTTTAGATGCATGTGGGTTGGCCAGCCAAAGTCTGGCTCATGTGTAGTCTATTGGATCCTAGTACCCACTAAAGGATAAATGTTATTCTTTGGATTGGAGTGTAGAGGCTACTAGTTTGAATAAAATAATAGGGAGAAACCTTCAGATTAAAATCCATGTCTTTAAGATGTTTAAAATAATTCATATACTGATAGGTCTTGTTCTCCTTTTTCAGATAATGTCGACCACTTTATCGCTTCGGTCATTTTTGGATAATGATAAACTTTCTGGATCCAACTTTGATATCTAGTGTCGAAAACTCAGGATTGTCTTGGAGCACTAGTAGATCCTTTATGTGATAACGGATCCAGTACTTGAAATCCCAGCCCCCAATGCTCATGGCATTGTCAAGAACACTTACCAGAAGTGGATTTCTGACCGCACCACAGTGTGTTGTATTATGTTGGCTGCGATGAACGACGAGTTCAGTCATAAATCTGAGGAGGCCCAACCATAAGAGATTCTTCAAAGGTTGAAGGAATCTTTTGGCACTTCGGATGATACGGAGAGATACCGGATCTCTTCCACCATCTATATAACATGCGTATGCATGATGGAGCTTCGGTGACTGATCATGTAATGTACATGATCGAGTTATTTGAGCATTTGGGCAAACTTGGATGTCCTTTGCACAAGCACCTTGGCAAGGACACGATACTAAATCTTTTTCCCCCTTCCTACCGGGTCTTTCTTGACAACTTCAGAATGAATAGGCCTGTTATAAACTATCATGAGATGTTAGGGTTACTGCAGACTTATGAGGGAGACCACAACCTCAACAAGGGGTTAGTGAATCTGGTAGGAGGTTCTAGAGTAGGGCATCATCCCTTTGGAAAGGGAAGAAGAAGAAAAAGAATAAGAAAAATAAGAAGGTGTAAAGTGCTGGGCCTAGTCAGACTAGGAGGGTGAAGGCTGATAAGAGTAAAGCAGAGTGCTTCTTTTTTAAGAAGCCGAGTCACTGGAAGTGGAACTATTCTGCTTACCTTGCTACTTTAGACCCGAACAGGCCAAGGAAGGGAAAGCAGCAAGCTGTTGCTGGTCAAGGTATTTATATATTAAATCCTTATAGTTTCTTTATTTGTGACACTACTAGCTGGGTATTGGATACCGGAAGTCCTTACAATGTTTGCAATTCTTTACAAGGACTTCAAATTAGTAGGAGATTCAAAAGCGGTGAATGGTTTCTGAACGTTGGGAATGAAAGTCAAGCTCAGTTCTGGCATTGGGAACTATTTCTTTGTATTTCGAGTCTTATACCATCATTCTTAATGATTATCATTTTTGTCCTTCCTTTTTAGTGAATATCATTTCTGTAGGCCTGATGGCCAAAGATGGTTATGAATTATCTATAAAGAATGATATTTGCAAAGTCACATTGAATGGTTTTAATGTGATGTTTGGACAAATGAAGAATGGCATATATGTACTATCACAGCCTGTTACTGTATTGTACACTGCTAATAAATGCCCTAGGTTAGATAAAGTCAGTGACATTTATCTTTGGCACTATAGGCTTAGGTATATAAACAAGAATAGGATAAATAAGTTGGTGGGAGGTCTCTTAGATATCATTGAGAGTGAATCTTTACCAATTTGTGAATCTTGTCTTCTTGGAAAATGACCAAGTCATCTTTTTTGGAAAAGGTGAAAGAGCTAGTGATATTCTAAGTCTGGTACATATTGATGTATGTGGACCTATGAATATCAGTGCAAGAGGTGGAAATAGTTATTTCATTATGTTTACAGACGATCTTTCAAGATATGGTTTGTCTACTTGATGAGATATAAATCTGACTCATTCGAAATGTTCAAACATTATCATAATGAAGTTAAAAAATAAATAGGGAAGTTTATTAAAACCCTCCGATCAGATCGAGGTGGTGAATATCTTTTCAATGAGTTTCTAACTTATCTTGAGGAAAATGGGATTCTCTCTCAATGGACTCCACCAGGGTTACCTCAGTTAAATGATGTGTCTGAAAGGAGGAATATAAATCTATTAGACATGGTTCGATCCAAGATGGGCTTAGCAAGTCTGTCTAAATTTTTTTGGGGATATGCTCTTGAGTCAATGTCTTACCTTCTAAATAGGGTTCTAAGTAAATCCATTGACAAAACACCATATGAGATATGGATTGGGTGCAAGCCAACTCTCTCTCACCTTTGGGTTTCAGGGTGTCCGGCTTGTGTCAGACATTTGGAGATGGATAAGTTAGGACTTAAGTCTGATAAGTATCTTTTTGTTGGGTATCTTAAAGAATCCAAAGGGTATTATTTCTATCTACCTGAGGAACAAAAGTTATTCATCAGTCTTAGAGCAACCTTTTTAGAAAGGGAGTACCTTGGTGAAGGCACTCAAGTTGCTGAGGTTGAACTTGGGGAAGTTCAACTGATAGATGAACCTTCTTACTCTGAGGCCACTATAGAACCAGATTTGATTAGATCAAATCCAGGGCCCATAGTGCAACCATTAAGGAGATATGATAAAGTACCACATCAACCGGACAGATACTACAGTTTATTAGTCCAGGACTGTGATCCTGTTGAACTCGATCAGAACAACGAGGATCCGATCAGCTATATGGATGCAATTTCAAGGTCCAATTCTAAGTCATGGCTAGGAGCCATGAAATTTGAAATGGAATCCATGGAAATCAATAATGTTTGGATATTGGTTGATCTACTGAAGGGATAAAATTCATTGGGTACAAGTAGATCTTCAAGAGGAAGCGAGGCACAGATGGGCAGGTGGAGACCTATAAAGCTCGTCTGGTTGCCAAGGGGTATCATCAGTGTTATGGTATTGACTATGACGAGACATTTTCTCCTGTGGCAATGCTCAAGTCCATTCAGATTATGCTTGCTATAGCAGCACATTTAGATTATGAAATATGGCAAATGAATGTCTGAACAGCTTTCTCAAATGGTGAGCTGGAAAAGGAGGTGTATATGATGCAACCTGAAGGGTTCCATCCATAGATGAGTCTAATGTGTGCAAGCTGCAGAGGTCCATTATGGACTGAAGCAGGCTTCTCGAAGTTGGAACATGCATTTTGATAAATGTATCAAGATGTATGGCTTCGTTAGGAACGGGAGGAACCTTGTATATATAAATGGGAAAATGGTTCTGTAGTTGTATTTCTTGTTTTGTATGTGGATCATATTCTCCTAATCGAGAATGACATTCCAGCATTACAAAGAATAAAGGTCTGGCTTTTTCTTAATTCTCTATGAAAGACTTGGGTGAAGCCTCATTCATATTAGATATGAAAATCTATAGAGATATATCCAAGAGGCTTCTGGGACTGTCCCAATCTACGTACATAGATACTGTGCTAAAGCAGTTCAGCAAGGAGAATTCTAAAAGAGGCTATCTTTCGATAGGTCATGGAATTACTCTTTCCAAGAAGGATTATGTGATAACTCCTGAGAAAAGAGAGCGTATGAGTAGGATTCCATATGCTTCGATAGTGGGTTGTATTATATATGCTATTTTATATACTAGACCAGACGTGGCCTACTCACTAGGGGAGTGAGTAGTACCAATCTGACCCAGGTGAAGCTCATTGGAAAGTTTTTAAGAACATCCTTAAGTATTTGAGAAATGCTAAGGACCAATGGCTTATTTATGGAGATTTGACTCCAGTTATCAGTTGGATACTGATGATAGCAAGAGTGTATCTAGTTTTGTATTTATCCTTAATGGTGGAGCTATCTGCTTGAAAAGTTTGAAGCAGCATACAGTGGCTGATTCTGTTTGCGAGGCGGAATATATTGCATCATCGAATGTAGCAAAGAAGGCTGTGTGGTTGCGGAAGATCCTAGATGAACTGGGAGTGGCAACCTCCTTGGATGGTTCTATTCCAGTGTATTGTGACAGCACTGGAGCCATAGCTCAAGCCAAAGAGCCAAAATCATACTAGCGGACCAAGCATATTCTATGTCATTATCATCTTGTACAGGAGATTATTGAACGAGGTGACATCAAGCTTCTGAAGATCGATGGTAAGGAGAACTTGGCCAACCCCTTCACTAAAGCCATTGGAATACAAGAGTTCGATGATTGCAAATGGAAGATGGGAATCAGATTCTGTTTCGATTAGCTTTAGTCTAGGTGGGAGTTGTTGAGAAATGTGTCATAAAGCTAATCATCTAGGCTGTAGATGGTTGTGCAACTCATGTATATATATATGAATTATTAAATTAAATAAAAGTTTATTCTGGTTATTCATCACATATCATCTTCCTAACTGAACTCTTGTATGATGTTGTCCTTTGAACTATCTTGTATGCGATGTAGAGAGGATGCGTCGTGTAGTTCATTAACTAGTTCACGATCAAAGGATATACTGTTTCAGGATGATGGTGTATCGAGAGTAGGTCATTGATGTCATACTATTGGTTGTCCTCTTAACCAAGTAGCATGGAGATGCTGGTATGACATCAGGTATTGTGTTCGACACTTCACTGAGCGTGACTCTCATGCAAGATTCTCTTTCTGCCAAAGAGAAGTTTTGCATTAGAATATGAACATAAATTATTACTCTAACTTCAGATCACTATGGTAGCTTGAAAGCAACTCACTGTGCTTAGGTGCCAGACTACCCGAAATTCTAATCCAGTGATGGAAGGTTGCTGGGTACAGTCAAATACTTGTGTAGCGGTAGTAGGATCGAGATAGGATTGATCTCTCCAAATGGTTTGGATTGAATGCTTAATACGCCACAATTAAGAAAGACCTTAGCTTGGCATTCCTTGTAAGGAGTTACAAGGATTCTTTGTTTGAGACATATTAAGATGGATTGCTTAGGATTAAGCAGTTTAGCCCTAAGCCATCTAGAGCATTAGGAGATTAAAGGAATAAGTTCAGTGGTATTCCATATTTGACTGGTTCATGTTGCTCTGCAACCTTCAACCTATCCGGATGCTGGGTGTCATTGCTAGATGGCAACTTTGGCTGGTATTGGAAATGTTACTGTGCTACCAGTTTAGTGTTTGAGCCTATGAGTTCACATACCGTGGGTTTCTTCTTGATCTATTGAAATGGGAACGACTGGAAATCATTCTGAACTTGTTTTGACAAGAAGTTGTTAGAGCTACATTTGAGCTGACTCATTTGATGAGTCAACTCGAACAAATTCACTCGAGTTGACTCGAATAGTCGAGTCGACTCAACTAACGGACTTTGCTGAAAACTAAAACTGTCTCATTTAAGCTTGCAATTGTTGTGGGACTTAATGATGGGCATTTTAGGGTTTTATTTGTTGTGGTTGCTAAATCCCAAGGGGCTTGTAACTTCCCTCAATCCCAAGAGACTCAAACATTCTTTATAGTCTTTGAATCTAAATATGAAATGTAGACGTACAGTTTTGAATTCTGAGAGTTTTCCATTTTGAGTTCTACCAAGGAACAGAAAACAAAGATCAAGGTCGAGTCTCTGCTGGTTCCTTACTGGTTAGAGCTCTTCCTTGATCTCTAAGAGATTATTAGAGTGGGGTTTGAATTTTGGGAAGGATTCTTGAGCGCATACCTTCTATTGAAGGTTTGGGACAGAGAGTTGGGAAGGGTTCTCAAGAGTCTTGTTCCATCTGTGCTTCAACAGTAGTTCTTCAAGGAGTTGAAGAAGCAGTCCGTGGTTCTTCAAGGAGTTAAAGAAGAAGTCCTTGCTATCGACACTATTTCTGGAGAGGCTAGTGTTGCCCAGGTGGCTTACCCAAGAGAGGGGGTGAATTAGGTATTTAAAATTTTTGACAAGTATGTGCTCCTTTTAAAATAACTTTGTGTAGTGAATGATGTAAACTAAGCAAGAGATGCGGAAGCAATTTAAAAGCACAATCACACAAGCACAAACACAAGCAAATTTAGAGTGGTTGGAGCAACCTCGCTCCTATGCCCACTATATTTATCCTCAGAATACAGCCAGATTGTTTTCACCAGCTCACAATCCAAAACCCCAAACTTGGTTTTAAACCAGGATCACCAGAAACCCAATACACTATTAGTTTTCATGAGATCACAAAAACCCATACTTGATTTTCAAAGGCTCACCAACAACCTTTACAAGCTCAAGTTACAGCCCCTGATGTAATTGGAACAACTCAAACAAAAAAATAGAGCAACACTGTGATAAACCGAATGTTGTTGGGTTGTTGGGAATTATGTCCCAAAGCCAATCATTTAGACTATAGACAGTGTGCTATTTGTAATTATATATGAACTTCTTAATGAATAAAAGTTATTCTTTTGGCTGTTCATTACATATGCATTTTCCTGAAAAAAACTTTTGTGTGATAGAGTCCTTAGAACTACATTATTTTGATATAGAGAGGATATATCGAGTAGTTCTTAAATTGGTTCATAACCAAAGGATACATTATTATAGGACGGTGATGTATCAAGTGTAGGTTGTTGTATGTCACATTTGTTGGTTGTCCTCTTAACCAAGGAGTGTAGAGATACTGATGTGACATACAGGTGAAATATATGCCATCTCATTGAACGTGACCAACTACGGAGCTCCCTTCTGCCAAAGGGTTGCTCATGAAGGGATATGGGTATATGTGTCTCTCAGATCCAAGTCACCATTGTAGCTTGCAAGCAACTCACTATACTTTGATGCCGGACTACCTAGATTTCTAATCCAGTGATGAAAGGCTTCTGGGTACAGTCAAGTACTTGTGGAGCGTGGTGGATCAAGATGGGATTGACCCCTCTGAATGGTTTGGAGTAAATGACTCACTATGTCTCAATTTAGCAAAATCTTGGCCAGGATAGTTCTTGTGAGGAGTCACAGAACTTGTAAGGTTGAGACATGATCTGGATGTACCAGGTTAGGGTTGGCAATCAAATCCTAGGTCATCCTAAGCATTTTGAGATCAAAGGGATGAATTATGCAATAACCATATGCCAGAGATTCTAAAAAGTTGCTCAGCAATCTTCAACCTATTTGGACATCGAGTATCGTTACTAGATGATGACTTTGACTGGTACTGGAAGTGTTCTAGTGCTACCGGCTTAGTATTTGAACCTATGGGGTTACACATCATAGGGGTTTCTATCTTATCTAAAGGCTAATCGATGATTGAGAATCGTTTACCATCATTGGAGGTCAATATGATTGACCATGTTCCAAGTGTCGACACTTGGAAGTGTCAACACTTGCAAGTGCTGATACTTGGAAAGTCGATACTAGGAAGTGTCGACACTTGGCTGTGATGAGTAGAAATTCTGGAAAGAATTTTTGGAATGTTTTGATCTCAATTCGAATTTTGAATTCTGGTTGGTTTTGGCTCCAAGCCTTCATGGAATGATGGTCATTCTTTGAAAGGTTTTGACCTCAATTCGAATTTCGAATTTGCCTGGTTTTGGCTCTAAGCTTTCATGGAATGATGGTCATTCTTGCCTTATGAGCTTAGAGCCAATATAGTACATCCCTTGACCTTCTCCCCCAATCACTCCTCCTTCCTCTTTCTCCCTCTATGGCTGTCTCTATAAATAAGGTTTGTTTTAGGGGCTGATGGTTGAGAGAAAAAAAAAGGATTTTTCTTATTGAATGAGATTGCTGAAATTCTGAGAGAGAAAAGAAAATGGGCTTGGGAGGACTAGGGTTTTGGGTGTGTGACTCCCTAGCACTCAAGCTAGGCCTTGGGAAGAGAGCTAGTTAGGAAGGGGTTCCACCTCTCCTCCTTGTCTTCCAAGAAGAAGTAGATCAGCCTCAAGGATCCCAAGGAGCTAGCACCTTAGGGAGTTGATCAGAATCGAGCCCTGGTGTAAACTACCCATAGAGGCCAGACACGTGTATGGCTCGAGGGCATTTCACAACCTCTTAAAGGTATAACGGTAAGGTATCCTTATGCCTTTTTGGTTCTTTTCTTGCTTATGATACTTTTACATGTTACATACTTGTTCCTATTGCAGGTAGATTGGTAGATCATTTTGATCGATCTACCAAGCCTTCTATTATGCTTATTTTAAAATTATTTTAAAATACTTTTTTCTACCATGCATGCTTGTTTTGCTTTTCCTTCAGTCGGGTGGTTGCAATTGTAGCTCTTGAAAAGTACTCTTGATTTCTTTTTGAATGATCTTCAAGGTTTTTTATCTTCCTCAGTAAATGCCTCAAGAATCTGATGAGAGTTGGTGAAGTCTTGAGTGCTTGCTTTAAGGCTCTCTTGAATACTCTCTCAAATGTTCATTAAAATCTCATTAACTTCTTCAAAAGATGTTCAAATCCCTTATAAATAGTCTCTTTAACTGATTTCAAGTCAGTATAGCCGTTGTAGAATGTTGAGATTTGAAATATGGTTGTTGGAGCACTTTTTGAACTAAAAAAAGTAGTTCTGGAACTAGCCGTTACAATCCTAGAACAGTTGCTTGAGTCGGCTTGGTTCCTTAAAACTTTTGAATCTTCACTCTGCTCGAGTCGACTCTTCTGAGTCGAGTAAGCTCAGGTTCTTAGAACTTTTGAAAGTGAACTCTGCTCAAGTCAGCTCTTCTTTAATGAGTCAGCTTGCCTGGTGAACTCTTGGAATTGATTTTTCTCACTCTATAGGAGTCGGCTCGGTGAACTGTTGAGTCGGCTCGATTATCTGATTGCATGTTTGAGTCAACTCGGATATTAGTTGAGTTAGCTTGCTTTTCTGACCGTGGAAATGAAGCTCTGGCGAGTCGACTCTTCATTCTTCAAGTCTGCTTGGATGTTTGCATGCCAGAAACCCTAGTGCCGTGCCATACTTCGAGTTGGCTCTTCTGCTTTGAGTCTGCAAGAGTGACTTTCACCAAAAACCTTCTGAACTTCTCTAGATTGCATCCAAAAGCTTCTAACCAACTTTAAGGCTTTCCAAACTAATTTTAAAGTCAATTCTAAGAAATTTAAATGAGAAAAATACATTGAATTGGCCCAATTTCATGAATACATAGGTAATTTTTCTTTGGGCTCTTGATTACATGACACTTATTTTAAAATAAACTTGACTTACACCATAATTGTACGTAGAGCGTTTGTACATTAAAAACATCCTACAAAACTTGTAAAACACTTGAGAATGGTTAGTAATCAAATGCATGCTCCAATATTTTGTTATCATCAAAATCATTTCAGGGTTAGTAATTAAATATATGCTCCAATGTTTTGTTATCCTACAAAAACATCCACTGTCATGAGTCGACACTTGGGTTGTGAGTCAACACTTTGAGTCGATACTTGACTGAGATTTCTTCAAAAACAACTGAACTTCTGCTGAAACCAAATTGTGTTGAACTCTTGTGTCCTTTCAAGCATTTTTCAACTACCAAAGTCCACTTTAAACTGATCTTTCATCCATAGTTGGGACTTTTTCATTGTTTGACAATCAATCAAATTTTGTTGAATTGATGAGCACTTTTTCTATAAAAATATACTTCAAAGAAATAGTTAGTACTC
This sequence comes from Areca catechu, assembly GCA_021397845.1. NCBI lineage: Eukaryota > Viridiplantae > Streptophyta > Magnoliopsida > Arecales > Arecaceae > Areca > Areca catechu. Next base: position 89,530,930 of record CM038042.1, on the reverse strand, counting down.
AACTTATACTTAAGCATTTTGTTTATTTTCAAAATCAATAACAGAGTCAACGATATCACTTTTTGATGATGACAAAACCTTTAAGTATAAATTCCGTAATAAGCTTTTAAAGAAAAGAATTTCAATGTGCATAGAACTTATTGCAATAGATATTGAAATACGGAAAGAGATGTTTATTATAGATTTTAAAATTCTCTTTTGAAACTAATTTGAGCTAAGAGTATCAGGGCTTGAACATATATATAAGAAATAAATTCACGTGACATGATACTCTAAAGAAAACATGCTCAAGAGTAATAAATTCAGCAATAGAACACTGTGAAGAATATAAATACTCTCCCCGAAGAGATGATCTGTAAAATTAATTTTTGAAGTTCTTTTGATGATAATAAGCTAAAATTTAAGCATCTAAAAGTAAGAATTGGATATAAAAATTTTAGCAAAATAAATTTTCCAATTTAAAGGAGGGATTACTCCCCCTCACATAATGAACAGAAATTTTTCAGATTTTAAGCATTTTTCAAAGCAGTTTGCAAAAAAAAATTACCTTCATTTTACTTACTTATTTCTCATTCACTTCACATTTATACTTATTTCTCCCTCTTTTTATTATCATTAAAAAAGGAAGGAAGAAGGCAATAAACTTGAACATAAATGTAAGTCATTCACTCATTCATGAAGGAGAACATTGAATCATTAAAATTAAATAAAGCATTTCATTCATTCAAAGTCATAACCTGAAGTAAAGGAAAATGTTTCATTCATTTGATACAAGATTGATACAAAAGAGTAAATAAACATCAAAAGAAATATACAACAAGTGCAGAAATATAAACTATCATCCTAAGCATTATCCTCATCATTTGAGGATCTAATCTCGATCAGTCCGATATCAGTAAAAGCATGAGATCGAGGCCACATAGATCAAAGATTATGAAGACGAGTCCTGGTTGGTCTGGATAGAACACGATGACCTCATCCTCCGCATCTAACATAAGTCCTCCCTCTAGCTGGAGCAGAAGAGGAAAAAGCTATGTCAGCAGCAAGAGAAGAACTGATTGGAATGACAGTCTCGAAAATTGTAGGATGTGGTGTATGATTAATTAAAGGACCGGAATCAACATGATAGAAACTAGGAGTATAAAATCCTAGTTCCCGAATAAGGGAAGATGTATGTAATGATGGAGAAACAATAACAGGTGTATTAATAATAGGTGTATCAACTGAAGAAAAGATAGGTGTGAGAGTATAGGAATGGTAGAATGATCAGTTGGTCTAGAAGGAGGTGTGGGTAGGATAGGAGTTTGGAAGGATCAACTCAATAGATCATGTATGGGACTCCTAGGAGGGTCAGCTGCTATCTCCAGTACTGGCTCTGTCATCTCATCTGGAAAGTCAAACTTATCAGAGTCAGTCACATCATCATCATCATCCATGACTGGTCCTGGAGCAGGTGAAACTGGAGTAGAATCAGCTGGAGCTGAAGTATTGGGAACACTCCCAGAAGATGGTCTACTTAAAGCGGATAGAATGGCAGAGATCCCATCTCTTAAACCTCGATGGTTCTCTCTAGTCTCCATAATGAAACTGTCGACTTGCTGACGAATGATCATAATCTCTGTCTCAATGCGAGTGACTCTGTCCTCAAGACTCTCGAAGCTCCTAGAATATCATATCGCTCGGGCTAAGAAGCAGGCTCTAGCTCCACTGGCCTCAAGACTCTTAGACGCTCCTAGAATATCTGATCGTGCAGGCTCTGGCTGAATCTTAGGCATGTCAATGTGTCTTTGAGGTCCTGCCTCACCAGAAAATATGCGCCTTCCTCCACTGTATCCTCATCTCTGTCAGCAGCCTGACCTGATACTCATTTTCTCCATTGGCCTTTACTAGCTGATACCCCATCCGGTGAAGAGATCTGATGTCATAGACATCAGTGTGCAATAACATCTGGTAGGGCTTATCATTCATAACAACACCATAAGCTCTGAAGAGGAAAGTCAAGCCCATCCTGTAAGGAAAACACAGTCTTTGACTCATAGATGCCTCCATCATCTGATGTACCATAAGTACTAGTAGGCAAACAGGAGTATGCTGAACCAGAGACACCATCACTAGTAGCTCTCTCTGTGATGAAGTCGAAATGGCCGGTCTTCAGTAGAAGGATCCGGGCAACAATGTGATGCAGCAACCTCATCTCAACCGAAAGTCTGGATGCAACAATAGTGGCTCCCTCAAGCAGATCATCTGACTCAAAAATACATCAAAGATGACTGAACCTATCTACTAAGTTGTCAACCATAGGTCCTCTCATGGGTATGTCCCATACTCTACTCAGAATCTCTGCTGTCATTGGGACATCTCTACTACGGACCTATATGACCCATCCATCACTGCCTTGAGCTAAAGATCCACAGAACTCTCGTATCAAGCCCGGATAAAATCTTTCTATCAAAGAGCAGAATGGAACCAAACCAGCATCCCTGAGTCACTGGCCTATCCAAAAATGCTGCTGGTTGATGAACACGAAGTCCACACGGCATCCTCCGATGATGGTCTTTATACCCATCTGACTAGCCACAGGAAAAAGAGATCGAGCAGGGGCATCCGGTGCATTGGCTTCATGTCTAGACTTTGTTCTCCTTTCTTCTTCTTGATTGGATAGCCGAGGATGACGGACAACTTGCTTCCTAGGCCCCATTCCATAAAATCAAGGATTGATGTACAAGAGGAGAGGAGATCTATGATTTTGATGATCCAAAAATGAAATGGAAGAGGGAAAGTGCCAAAGATCGAATCAAAAACCATACCAAATGTAAAATTGAGAGGGTTGGAGTTGAAAATTGGAGGGAAGAAGTGGATAGAATAGTGTTAGGGCAGGTGTCGGCTCGACTTGGGAGAGAAAAGATCACAAAAATACCTCATTTGGGTTTCATCTCGGTTTGTCACCGTTCAAGTGTCGATTCACGACAAAGGCCAAGTGTTGACACTTCAACTTAAAATCGAAGAAAAATAGAAAATGAAGCAATGATCAGAATCAATAGACTTACAGTGAAATTCAAGGAAATTAAATATGATTGTTATCAAAATTGATCTTTCATGGGTCAAAGATTAGAATTTTTCAATCGAAAGGATTGATGACCCCAAGCTCTCTTCTAATCATACTGAACCGATCTTCTTCGAGAGGCTTAGTCAAATCTCAGCTAATTACAATTCAGCAAAAATAAACTCAAGCTCAACATCATTATTTTAACATGATTTCTAATAAAATGATGCCTAATTTTAATATGCTTGCTTCTAGAATGCTGTATAGGATTTTTAGTTAAGCAAATTGCACTAGTATTATCACATTTTATGGGTGTCTTAGTTAATTTGATTCCAAAATCTTTAAGTTGTTGCTTAATCCACAAGATTAGAGCACAACTTCCTGCTGTAATATACTCAGCCTCAGCTGTGGATAGTGAAACTGAAGTTTGTTTCTTGCTAAACCAGGAGATTAAGTTAACTCCAAGAAATTGGCGAGTTCCACTAGTACATTTTCTATCAAGTTTACACCCAGAAAAATCAGCATTAGAAAATTGAATTAAATCAATAGATGAGTCTCTAGAATACCATAATCCAATATCAATTATACCAGATAAGTATCTAATAATACGCTTAACAGCCAACAAATGAGACTCTTTAGGATCAGATTGATATTTAGCACACATGCATACACTGAACATTATATCTGGTCTACTAGCAGTCAAGTATAATAAAGAGCCAATCATATCTCTATATAATTTGATCAACAGATTTACCATGCTCATCTTTATCAAGTTTACAAGAGGGGCTCATAGGTGTACCTATTGACTTAGTAGTCTCCATCCCAAACATCTTTAAGATTTTTCTTGTATACTTAGCTTGGTTGATGAAGATTCCATCTTTGGTTTGCTTGATTTGGAGTCCGAGAAAGAAATTAAGTTCTCCCATCATGCTCATTTCAAACTCACCCTACACAAGCTTAGCAAACTCTTGACAAAGGATTTCATTAGTAGCATCGAAAATAATATCATTAACATAGATTTGTACTACTAATAAGTCATCATTTTTCTTTTTAGAAATAAGGTAGTATCAACATGGCCTCTAGAGAATTCATTTTCAATCAAAAACTTGCTGAGTCTTTCATACCATGCTCGAGGTGCTTGCTTTAAACCATAAAGTGCTTTATGTAATTTGTAAACATAATCAGGATATGCATGATTTTCAAAACCAGGTAGTAGTTATACAAAAACTTCTTCTGCTGTATGACCATGCAGAAAAGCACTTTTAACATCCATTTGAAAAAGTTTGAAATTCATAAAACAGGCAAATGCTAATAGTAGTCTAATTGCCTCCAGTCTAGCAACAACAGAAAAGGTTTTCATCAAAATCAATTCCTTCCTCCTGATAGCTTTTGGCAACTAGCTTAGCTTTATTTCTAGTTACAATTCGTTTTCATCTAATTTATTCCTAAACACCCATTTTGTGCCAATAATAGAAACATTTGATGGTCTTTTTATTAATGTCCAAACATTATTTCTATCAATCTGAATTAGTTCATCTACATAGCATTTATCTATTAGGGTCTTTTTCAGTATCTTCAAAATATTTAGGCTCTACTTGAGAAACAAAAGTAATATAATCACATTCATTTCTAATTGAGGATCGAGTTCTTACCCCTTTAGATGGATCACCTAGGATTAATTCCTTAGGATGTCCATGAGCATATCTCCACTCCTTAGGTAGATTTTGATGCTTTGGTATGGATTGTATGGCTTCTTCTCTTTCATATTTATCATGATCTTCTTCACTTTATTGCGAGGGTTGATCTTCCAAAGTTAGCTTCTATGGCTTTTCAGCACCTGCACATGCATCAGATGTATCCTCTTTCCTAGTAGACTCTTCAAAAATTACATGTACAAACTCCTCTATAACTAGGGTTCTTTTGTTAAAAATTATGTATGCCCTGCTTGATGTAGAATATCCTAGAAAGATACCTTCATCAGATTTGGCATCAAATTTTCAAGATTGTCTTTATCATTATTCAAAATGAAACATTGATAACCAAAATCTCAAAAATATTTTAAAGTTGGTTATCTTTGATTCCAAAGTTCATAAGAAGTTTTCTTTAAAATAGGGCATATTAAAATGTGATTTAAAATATAACAAGCAGTGTTAATTGCTTCAGCCCAAAAATATCTTGGCAAATCATTTTCATAAAGCATAGTACATGTCATTTCTTCTAAAGTATGATTTTTTCTTTCTACCACCCCATTCTACTGAGGTATCCTAGGTGCAGAAAAATTATGTTCAATACCTTTCTCATTACAAAAATTTTAAAATCTTGATTTTTAATTCAGAACCATGATCACTACGTATGCAAATAACTGAAGTACCTTTTCATTAGAAACTTTTCAGTAAAACTTCACAAATACTGAAAAAGATTCATCTTTATGAGCAAGAAAGAATACCCATGTAAACCTTGAAAAATCATCCACTATAACCAATCCATATTTCTTGCCTCCTAAATTGGATGTTCTAGTTGGTCTAAAGAGATCCATATGAAGTAGTTCTAATAGCTTACTAGTAGTAACAAAATCTTTAAGTTTGAAAGATGTTTTAACTTGTTTTCCAAATCGGCAAGCTTGACAAACTCTATCTTTTTCAAAATTAAGTTTTGGCAAATCTCTTACTAAATCCTTTTTGCAAAGTTTTGAAAGTAAGTGCATGCTAGCATGTCCTAGTCTTCTATGCCAAAGCCAACTAGTCTCATCTTTAGTAGAATTCATTACAACTAGGCATTCTCCATTAGGCAAGGATAGATTATCTAAATCTACCAAATAAATATTGCTGCCTCTTTCCAATGAATTTTACTCCATTTTTATCAGGACTAGTAATCATGCAATAAGATGATTTAAAAATAACTTGAAAATCTTTATCGCAAAATTGACTAATACTTAAAAGATTATGCTTTAAACCTTCAACTAAAAGTACATTACTAATACAAATAGAATGTGAGATGTGAACCTTACCAATACCGATTATTTTTTTTTTACCATTATCACTGAAGGTCACACTCTCTCAATTTATTACTTTAAGAGAAGTGAATTGCTTCACATCTCCTATCATGTGTCTTGAACAACCACTATCAAGATACCATAGTCTTTTATTTTCCTTGGTTGCAAGACACACTTGTAAAATAAATCAAGTTTTGTTTTTAGGTACCCAAGTCAACTTGGGTCCTTTAGGTTAGTACATAAATTGGTTCCTTTTGGAACCCAAACCTTTCCAAAGTATTGATTTTTTCATGTTACATTGAAAAGCTTTGTGACCTTGGTTTTTGCATAAAAACATATAATACTAGATGATGCAGGTACAAAAAAGTTTTCAAATACTTTTACTATTTTTGATGTTTGTATCCTAATCCTGCTTTGTTAAAAATAACTCTTTGATTGTTTAAAAGAAGGTTTAATTTTTTAGAACTATAAGTGAACTTTTCAACAAAGGGTTTCATTTATCAAATTCATTTTTATAGTTTTTATTTTATTTCTAAATCTTTGTTTTTCTTTAAAAGATCACCATTTGAAATGATAGTTTTAGATCTTTTCAAACATCATTTTCCATTGTTAAAGCCTTGTTTTTCTTTTCTAAAAGATCAGTTTATTTTTCAATTCACTAACTTCATTTAACAAAGAATTGTTTTCATGTGAAAAACTATTTGCATGCTTTTTCAATTTTTTTTTTAGATAAAATCAGTTTGTAATCATGCACTAATTCATCGAAAGCATTTTTCAATTCGTCAAAGGTAAAATCTACTTCATTATCAAAAATTACTCTTCCTATTCTTGATGTGCCATGAGATATAGATTTGCAATTTCAGCTTGTTCTTCCTCTAAGCTGGAGTTCTCACTATCACTCCAGGTTGCAATCATAGCTTTCTTCCTACTTCAGTATCAAAAATTACCTCTTACTGTTCTTGATGTGCCATGAGACATAGATTTGCAATTTCAACTTGTTTTTCCTTTGAGCTGGAGTTCCTCACTATCACTCCAGGTTGCCATCATAGTTTCTTCCTAAGCTTCTTTCTTGATTTCTTTAGGAGAGGGCAATCAATTTGTAGTGTCCAGGCTTCTTGCACTCGAAGCATGTTGGTATCTCCTTCTCATTTTCTTTATCTTTCTCCTTTTCTTTTTCCTTCTCTTTGGTTGTTTGGAACTTTTTTTATAAGGGAATTTCCTTCTTTTCATGAACCTTCTAAACTTCCTTGCTAGAAGTGCTTCCTCACTTTCATCATGTTCTTCTTCAAATTCATCATTTGAGGATCTTCTTGAGTAGTAGACTTGAAGGCTATTTCTTTTTTTGGTCCATATCCATAGATTTGCTTTAAATTCAGCTCATAAGTCATGAGCGATCCCACCAATTGCTCCAAGGATAATTTGTCAATATCCTTTGCTTTTTGTATGGCGGTATCTTTGAATCCCATGAAGTTGGAAGTGACCTAAGAATTTTATTGACAAGATCAGCATTAGACATAATTTTTCCTAAACTTCTTATGCCATTTACTATGTTTGCACATGTCAGTGATAGATTCATTTGGTTTCATTTGGAACATCTCATAAGTGTGCACTAACATGTTTACTTTTGTATTCTTCACTTGATTAGTACCCTCATAAGTAACTTCAAGTGTGTCCCATATTTTCTTGGCAAATGTGCATGTAGAAATCCTATTAAACTCACTAGGATCTAATGCACAATAGAGGAGATTCATTGCTTTCGCATTGATCTTAGATTGTTTAATGTCATTTTTATCTCAATCCTCTTCCAGCTTTGGGATGGAAACATCATTGACAATAATCGAAGGAACATGAGGACCCTTATCAACAACCTTCCATAAATTATAATCAATTGAATGCATGTAAATTCTCATTCTAGTTTTCCAATAAGTATAATTTGTTCCATTAAAATTTGGAGGTCTATTATGCTTGTCTTTCAAATACACTAATACCAATAGGGGCTGTCATAGATCTTTACTCAAGGTAGTTAGACCTATACACTGAGAACAGGGCTCTGTTACCACTGGTTGCCCAATAAGCAATCCAAGAGGGGGGTGAATTGGGTCTTTAAAAAATTTAAATGAAATGCAAGTATGTGAACCAATCTAATAATCAACCTAAGTATAATGAATGCAAGTGTAAAGTGCTCTTAGTGAGTATGCAGCGGAAATATAAAAGCAATAAATAAAGAGCAAATTAAAGAGACAATCAATCACAAACATAAAGCAAGCATAGTGGTTCGGTGCTTTCCAATGCACCTACATCCCTCCCCAAGGCCCACATAAAAATTTACTATAATCTCAATTAATTATAGCCAATTAGTATTTTCGGACTCACTAATCAAACCCGACTTGTTTTCACAAGGCTCAAGTCAAAACCTCACTTGGTTTTCCGGGCTTACCAAGAATCTAATTGGTTTTAAGGCTCACCAACAACCTTCTTAGTTTTGCGGGCTAACCAAGAATCTAATTGTTTTCAAGGCTAACCAACAACCTTCTTGGTTTTCTAATAGGCTAACCAAAAATCTTTACAACAAGAATAAGTTTGAAGTAAAGAAACAATAAAAGCTTTCTAATAAAAGCGGATATCTCTTTGAAGCTTTGTTGTAGTGCTACCTTCAACTTGATGAAGCTTCAATAAATGCTCAAGAAGGTTGAACTTGAATGCTCTTAAAGCTCTTGAATACTTGGAGACTTCCTTTTGCTTGAAGGTAGTTGCTCTCAATGAATAGGAGTGAATGCACTTGTTTTTTTTTTCTCTTGGTGTTCCTCTCTTAATCCTCTTGATTCTTCTTATGTTTAGATTTGATTTGAATCATTTTAAAACCTTTCCAAGGCCTCAAAGTCAATTTAAATCCATTAGATACGAAAAACTAGCCATTAGGAGCCAAGAGGGATGAGTTCTGCATTTGAAAAACTAGCCGTTACTGTTTCCAGAACTCTAGGTGTCGACACTTCAAGCTGTGAGTTGACACTTAGGGTCGACACTTGCATTCCATGAGTTGACACCTAGTTCAAATATCTTCAATGAAGCCCTTTAGAATTCTTAGATGAGTCGATACTTCCACTGGTAGTCGATACTTTGAGTTGACACTTGACATCCATGTGTCGACACTTCAGGAAAGTCTTTAACTCAGCAAGTTCTATAATAAAAAAGTCTCAGGCGATGAGCCGATCCTTGAGTCGACACCTTGAGTCAATACTTGACTGGCATGAGTCGACACTTTAGCCATGCCATCTGAAACTCTTTTTGCATACTGGCTTGAGTCGACACTTCCACTATCATGAGTCAACACTTGGATCGTGAGTCGATACTTTGAGTCGACACTTGACTGAGATTTCTTCAAAATAACTGAACTTCTGCTAAAACCAAATTATGTTGAACTCTTGTATCCTTTCAAGCATTCTTCAACTACCAAAGTCCACTTTAAACTGATCTTTCATTCATAGTTGGGACTTTTTCATTGTTTGATAATCAATCAAATTTTGTTAAATTGATGAGCACCTTTTTCTATTAAAACATACTTCAAAGAAATAGTTAGTACTCAACTTATACTTAAGTATTTTGTTTATCATCAAAATTAATAACGGAGTCAACACATTCTTTGGAAGGTTTTGACCTCAATTTGAATTTCGAATTTTGGCAGGTTTTGGCTTCAAGCTTCCATGGAATGATGGTCATTCTTGCCTTATGAGCTTAGAGCCAATTTAGTATGGCACTTGACCTTTTCCCCCAATCACTCCTCCTTCCTCTTTCTCCCTCTCATGGCTGCCTCTATAAATAAGGTTTGTTTTAGGGGTTGCTAGTTGAGAGAAAATAAAAGGGGGTTTTTCTTGTTGAATGAGATTGCTGAAATTTTGAGAGGGAAAAGAAAAGGGGCTTGGGAGGAGAGAAAAGGGTTTTGGGTGTGGACTCCCTAGCACTCAAGCTAGCCTTGGGAAGAGAGCTAGTTGGAAGGGTTCCACCTCTCCTCCTTGTCTTCCAAGAAGAAGTAGATCGGCCTCAAGGATCCCAAGGAACTAGCACTCTGAGGGAGTTAATCAGAATCGAGCCCTGGTGTGAACTACCCATAAAGGCTAGACATGTGTGTGACTCGAGGGCATTCACAATCTCTTTCTAAAGGTATAATGGTAAGGTATCCTTATGCCTTTTTGGTTTTTTTCCTGCTTATGATGTCTTTTGCATGCTACAATATCATACTTGTTCTTGTTGCAGGTAGATTGGTGGATCATTTTGATCGATTACCAAGCCTTTCACTATACTTATTTTAAAATTATTTTAAAATACTATTTTCTGCCAAGCATGCTCATTTTGCTTTCCCTCAGTTAGGTGGTTGCAGTTGTAGTTCTTGAGAAGTCCTCTGATTTCTCTTTGAATGCTCTTCAAGGCTTTTTATCTTCCTCAATAAATGCCTCAAAAATCTGATAAGAGTTAGTGAAGTCTTGAGTGCTTGCTTTAAGGCTCTCTTGAATACTCTCTTAAATGTTCATTAAAATCTCATTAACTTCTTCAAAAGATGTTCAAATCCCTTATAAATAGTCCCTTTGACTGATTTCAAGTTAGTATAGCCATTGTAGAACGTTGGGATTTGAAATATGGCCATTGGAGCACTTTTTGAACTCAAAAAAGTAGTTCTGGAACTAGCCATTATGAACCTAGAATAGTTGCTTGAGTTGGCTTGGATGCTTCGAGTTGGCTCGATTCCTTAGAACTTTTGAATCTTCACTCTGCTCGAGTTGGCTCTTCTGAGTCGAGTCAGCTCGAGTTTTCAAAACTTTTGAAAGTGAACTCTGCTCAAGTCAGCTCTTCTTTAATGAGTCGGCTCGCCTGGCTGAACTTCTTGAAATTGATTTTTCTTACTTTGGAGTCAACTCGGTGAATTATTAAGTCAGCTCAGTTGTCTGACTGCATGTTTGAGTCAGCTCGAATGTTAGTTGGGTCGGCTCGCTTGTTTGATTATGGAAATGAAGCTCTGGATGAGTCGGCTCTTCATTCTTCGAGTCGGCTCGGATGTCTACATGCCAGAAACCCTAGTATCATGCCATACTTCGAGTCAGCTCTTCTGCTTTGAGTCAACTCAAGTGACTTTCACCAAAAACCTTCCGAACTTCTCCAGATTGCATCCAAAAGCTTCCAACCAACTTTAAATCCTTCCAAACTCTTTTCAAAGCTAATTCTAAGAAATTTAAACTAGAAAAATATATTGAATTGGCCAATTTTCATGAATACATAGGTAATTTTTTTTTAGGCTCTTGATTACATGATACTTATTTCAAAATAAAAATTGACTTACACCAGAATTGTAGGTAGAGTGTTTGTACATTAAAACATCCTACAAAAACTTGTAAAACATTTGAGAATGGTTAGTAATCAAATGCATGCTCCAATATTTTGTTATCATCAAAATCATTCCAAGGGGTCAACAGCTAGCACCTCGAAGGAAGGAGGTGGAATCCTGTACCCTGGTGTGAACCACCGTAGAGGCAGTACATGTGTGCTACTCGTAGAGCCTACTCTTCTTCCTTGCAAGTGAGCACGTGACTTCTAAGTGATCGTCATCTCGAAGGTATGGGCTTACATTACACATGTGTGACATATTATTCTTGCTGCATCGTTGTGTGATTCTATGAATAGTTCTTTGTTCATACTATAGATGCATGATTTCATACATGCATTATTCTAGGTGTGTCAAGATCCATGTAGGGGCCTGTGTTAATTAGATTAACATATCTTAGATAAAAGTGTTTTATCTTCTTCTACTGTGCGACATGTGGTTTAGAAAAAACTTTTAAATTGCATGCATCGGCCCCACAACTGCTTTTCATCCTAACATACTTGTAATGCTAATATCCTTTATTCTATTAGGCATGTAAGTATATGCCCTCCACAGGTGATCCACGTAGGAACTGGATTAAAGAAGCACTCCTCTTTCTTTCTCGACTCCTTTTGACAGCCTTTCTTTTTTCAGGTAACCTTTCTTCTCTTCTAGAACCTTTCTTCTTTTGAAGAGTATCTCAAAATCTCTCTAAAAACTCTCAAAATTGGTAGACTTGTCGTAAAATAAAAGACTTATTCGAACAAGAGAAGGAAGAGAGTTGTCAGGATAAACTTTGGATGCTTGGTTTCAACCACTGAAACATTTAAATAAGAAGAGAGGAGGTGCCTATACACCTTTTCATTAGCCCTTAATCTAATATTTAATGTATTAGATAAAACCCTTCAAGCAGGAGTCTCTAGGCAGAAAGGTGTGAAGTAAAACATTGTTTCACTAATATTTTGCGCCAAGAGTTACTTATCACAATTCTTCAGAAAAAACTGATAATTAGACTTTAATTTTTGAATTAAAGACTTGGTCCAACATCCTAATAGGCATATAAATTAGAAAGACTTATCTAAAAAAGGTGATTGATAAGCAGAAAGACTCTAGCCCATACCATGTGCCATATATTCCAAGCATCGCAACCCTTCATAAAATCATGCCCATAATTACATAATTTGACTGATCAAATCTAGTCCAAATGGGCATCTATTAAGAGGATAGGGGCTAAGGCTTATCACCAAAAGTTTATTTAATTGTAGAAGGACTGTACTCCTTCTGCATCGCTTGATGTGTGTATGGTGCCAAGAGTCCAAGCCCTTGGGACTCTTGGTTTAATCAATGGATAAAGGCTATAAAATCAGGATAAATTCTAATTTGGCTACCCCACTTAAGGTTCAACCCAATTTAAGTTCCACTCAAATTAGTTAACCCAAATTGCAAGCATTTAAACCTAATCTAATTAGGTTAGTAGTTAGACTAGCCAACATATGCTAGTATGTTAATTAGCTAGCCACTTAGGATCCTATGTCCTAATAAAAATATAAATTGACTTCTTTGATTAATTCTTTAATGTATATGACCCTTTAGGCTCCTCATCTCGCTAGCAGCAGGTCTATGTTTGTGTCGATTTAGTTTGATTAGAAATCAACTAATCGAATTAGGTCAAATCTAGCTATCCCTAACTGCCAATTTGAACCATCTTTCAAATTGATTCATAAATTCAATCGATTTAATTCATGATAACCTACAAATATGATTTACATCTAGCAACATTTCATGCCACCCAGAAGATAAGAAATTTAGTAAAAATGATCAAAATATCCTTCAGTGATAAGTTACCATGCAATTTAATTCTTCGATCTTCCTTTATCTCGAATAAGTGATGGATATGAAAAATTATCAAATCCTCATACTTTATTCATTTGAACCTCAAATCACTATTGAAGACTTGATTGATAAAATATTAGAACCCTTTTCTAATTTTATCCTGCTTTGATCAAAAACTTCTTGAGTCATCATTTAATGAAATTACATGTGATAAATACTCCTCTTACTAGGAGTGATCAATTTTTTATTGACCTATTCATAACCTTCATGCATAATTCACCATATCCATGAACATCCTGTACATGACTAAGCTATGAATGAGTATGAACCAAAACATGGATTCATGTGTATAAGATATGATGGTAATCTCAGGTCTAAGGATCACTTGCATAACTTCGACTAAGAGAATCATCTTTTGACAAGTAAGACTTCCATAATATGTTCTCATGACAGATCAATTTAGTGAACTCATACCTTGATGAGCACCCACATCCTTGTATTAGTATCCCTACACAAGTGGTCGTAAGACCAACCACTGTCTCCATCGAGTGTACATAGGATGTGCTAGTCTCTCCAAAAATATCGATCCCCGATTTGATGATCCTATGACTAAAAATATTTTAGATTATGATTTATAAGATCTTAGGTCTCACTATTATGAACTACATCATAATTCTAAAATCATTACCCTAATTTATGGGGTTCATCATAATCTTAAAATAATAAAGTATAAGACATGGAATATGATGAAACAAAATACCTTTTATTAATATCATACATAAGAAATATGATTGGCTTTTATGGCACTATTCTTTCATGAAGTGCCTTTACCATGGAGTATATATGCCCTTTTATAGGTGTCAGGGGCAAGGATTGTTTACTTTCATTCGATGTAGGACTAATAAAATGAAGAAATTTAAATTTTGGATGAATCTAGCCATAATTCTCTTCCTAATTCATTGATGAATCTGGTTGTAAATTTCCTTCAAATTCATTGACGAATCTGGTCCCAAATCTCCTTCAAGTTTATTGGTGGTCTGCATGAAGGCTTCTTATGGACCAAAGTACTGGTCCATGGTGGATTGGTAGCATGTGGACTTTTTTGGACCACCTTTAAGATGGGTGTTGGGCTCCAATTATTTACTATTTGGACTCTAATTTATATCTTTTAGGCCTATAGATTGGGCTCTTTGTTATGGTATACTTCTTTCCTACAAAATACAAGAAAAAATATCAATTCTAATAATAAAGATATTTGTTTTATAAATTAATGCTTCTATGGCTAATTTATTTACTTATCACTCAACACTTGATTAGATTTTAACTTTCTCTTATTAAGTCTATATTCTACTAATCCTAGGTCTAACCCAATTAAAGAACCTGACTCAAGCTAATCCACGATGTAAAGGTTTATGAAAATTGACTTAGGATCTTTCATTCTCAAATCTAGATATTTTAATCATTAAAGTTTAATTCTTAATTAAGTTCATCAACTTCTAATTGAAATAGTTTCAATTTTTAATTTGTAAAACAATTTTTATAACAAAATTCAACCTTTGAATTTTCTGTTCTATACTATGAGTCGACACTTCCTAGTTAGGTATCAACACTTCCATGAGTCGAGTCATAGTGAGTCGACACTTGACCTTAGGAGATTGACTCATAAAATAAGAACATAGATCCATTTTTTTAGTCTACACACTTGAGTCAACACTCATAAGAGCAAGTGTCGACTCACAAGGTCCAAGCATTGACACTTCAAGGCCAAGTGTCGACACCTATAGGTTGATAAAAAATATAGCATTTCTAGATCTAAATTTAATACTAAACAATTTAACATAACAAATCATAAACTTCTTTTAGATTTTATTTAAACATATGATTTTTAGATCTAATTTCTATGATCAAAACAATTTTAATCTTGAGCTTTTGCAGTTCTTCTTTATAGGTCATGACATAAGCGGCACCCCTACATGCCATAAGAGATCCATTGAATAGGAAGAGAGGGCCTTTAAACTCTACTTCTCTCTTATGACCGGATGATCTAATGAATCTACCCAATTTAAGTACTATGTAAAAGGCAAATTTTAGTTTTTATATACATTTATTTCATGCCAAACGAACACATGCTCTAATACAAATTGAAGGAAAAATGTAGGGTTTCTTGCATGCATTTTCAAACTTTTTGAATTAATATGAATAGCGAAAGCAAAAGATTAATCAAATTAATCTATGCATGCAAATGATCTAATTATTTAAATGCTTACAACAGGATCCTGACATGATATAAAGTATATAAATCAAGTTGAAATGTAAACATACAAACCTTTGCATAGACTATATATATGCAATAAATCTGAAGACCATTTATGTAGCATAATGAATTCATAACTCATTACCTTTTAGCGAGTAGTCAACATTCACTATTGCTAGAAGGTTCTAGTAAAAACTTTATGAGCCACATAGTGTGTCAGGCCTCTACAGGTGATTTACATAGGAGTACTATCCTAACTAGCATCTTTGAAGTGTTAGCTCCTCTCTGAGACTTCTATGATTGATGCTTTCTTCTTCTTCAGAACTCTAGGATTCTTGAGGACAGCAAGAAGAAGCTTTGAGAGGACTAAGGTGTAAATGAAGTGGTGGAAGAAATAAGATTCTTTAATCTTTCTCACTTTCCAAATCTAGTAAAAATACTAGCTCTCACCTAAGATCCTTTGTTTTGAAGTCCCAAAATCCCTTTTTTCCTTAGTAGAAGACACTTTTCCATCCAACTAAAAGCTCACCCCATGCCCACTTTGGAGCCCAACATAAAGATCAGCCAAAGCGGGCTAGGAAATTAGGGAGTTAGAGTGGATTAGGGAGAGAAAAGGGAAGAGAGGTTAGGGAGTTAGAACCAACATATTTGAATTAAAATTTAAATCTATGTTCAAATTTAAACTATTTGAATTTGAATTCAAACTTAAACATAATTTAAATTCTAAATTTAGAATTCAAAATCTTAATCATGTGGCTTGGGTGTATGGGCCTGGTCCAGTCCAATTAGACCTAAACTTGAGCCTAAACCAAATTATATTTGGGTTGAGTCAAAACTCATTGCTCAATCAAATTGAGCTATTTGGTAATCTAATTACCAATCAATCCTCCAAAAATTATGTTACAACATTTGTAACTGATGAGTCGATATTTGAAAAAATCCTAAGTGTCGGCTCACTAAAGTATCGGCTCATCGAAGTATCAATTCAAGGTTAACTGTTAATCATATTGATAATTAATCCTAGGAATGATTCATAATCATTGATCAACCATTAGATTAGGTAGAAACTCCTATTATGTATGACTCTATAGGTTCAAACAATAAGCTAGTAGCATAAGAATGCTTCCTATACTAATCAAAGTTATCATCTAGTAATGACACCTGATATCCAGATAGGTCAAAAGTTGCAAAGCAACAATCAAGAATCTCTAACACATGGTTACCATATAATTCATCTTTTTGACTCTCAATGCTCACAAGATAACTTCAGGGTTTAACTACCAATCCTTAAACAATTTATTCACAATATGTCTCAACCTCATAAGTCTTGTGACTCCTCACAAGAACTATCATAGCTAACATTTTGCTAAATTGAAATACAGTGTGACATTCACTCCAACATTTGAAGGGTTCATTTCCATCTTGACTTGCACACCAACTCCACAACTACTTGATTACACCCAGAAACCTTCCATCACCAGATTAGAAACCCAGGTAGTATAGTGCTAAAGTACAGTGAGCTGCTTGTAAGTCACCATGGTGATCTCAAGTCTGAGGGACACTTATGTCTATATCCCTTCACAAACAATTGACAGAAAAGTACTTCACAGGTAGGTGACATTTAGAAAAATATCCTGCACTTCACCTGCATGTTATACTAGTGTCTTTACACTCCTTGGTTAAGAGGACAACTAACCCATATGGCATACAATGATATATACTCGATACATTATCATCTTATAACAATATATCATTTGGTCATGAATAGGTTTAAGAACCACACTATAAATCCTTTCTTTATCATATAAGATTTAGTTCTATGGAATCTATCACATAAGAGATTATTATAGGAAGATGCAACAGGATAAACTACCAAAAAATAATTTTTATTCATAATAATTCATATACAAAATCAACCATCTATAACTTAGATGATTAGCATTATGATACAATTCTCAACAATTATAAGCTGAGGAAGTCTTCATGATTGCGAAAGTGAGACACACATAGGACCATCGAGGGATACCTTGCTATTACCGGCGATATTATAGTACCCTCAATAGGTATCGATTCCGTCGAGAATCCTATTACCAATGCATGTACCTTTCTCAGCCATCTAAGAAAAATGTTCATCTTCAAGAATGCATCATAAAATAAAATATCAATTAAACTTCTACTATCATTAAGTACATGATGGATATTACGGTCATCAATATTGAGTGTTACAACCACAAGATCATGATGGGGGTACTGGACTCCCCTTGCATCAACTTGAGAGAAGGTTATAACTTCATCAAGGCTTTCCTCCTGGCTACTAGCTCCAATATCCTCCCTTGGTCCCCTTATATGGTGTTGACATCATCCTTGGTGGGTCGATCAGCAAGTTCTTCCATTCTCGATGGTGGCTCTAGTAGGGCTAAGACCGGAGCATCACATCTTCCTTCCTAATCTCAAAGAAACTTGTTTAGCTTGCCATGATGAATGAGCTTCTCAACCTCATCTTGAAGTTGAATGCATTCTCCTATGTCATGGCCATGGTCCCGGTGGTAAAGGTAGTATTTGTTATGGTTCCTTCTTTCAGGCTTCGATTGCATCTTCCTAGCTTCAAGAAGGTGTCCCCAAATCTACATCAAAACATAAGCACACAGGACATTTAAAAGGGTGTATTACCCAAACTTTCATGGTGGTGGCATGCCTGACTGATTAGGGCTTCGAGGATGTCGAATCTGAGGAGGTTTCCTTTGCTATCATGGAGGTGATTGGCTCTTTAACCTTTTTCCCCAACCTTCCATTCTAGGCAAAATCCTAAATCCAAGGGTGCTCCTTGGGTGTTAAAATAAGTGGCAAAGTGGAAGATGGAGTGAGAGTTAGGGTGGGTGGAGTAGTCGGAGGAACATGAGTGCTATATGCTTCCTACATGCATGCATAGTTTTCCACCTTGGTAAGTATCTTGGAAAAGTTCACTGATGGTTTTTTTTCTAGCAAGAAAGAAAAGGACATTGCTGGAGATCGCACTTCAGGATGGTCATGGTGGTCTATTGGTCAAGATTGTATACTTCCAAAGCCACTTCATTGAACTAACTTACATAAGACCTAAGGAATTCTCTCTCCCTCTGCTTAATGTGAATTAAGGAGTTCAAACTCCATCATGGCTTCCTACTATTGGTGATATGGAAAACAAAAGACTGACTTAACTAGTCAAAGGAGTGAATGGAACCTAGTTTTAAGTTGGAATACTAATATCATGCCAATTTTTTAAGGGTTTTAGGAAAGACACGACACAACACTGCATCAGTGGCTTCATGAAAGAGCATCATTATCTTGAAACCTTGTAGATGGTCCTTTGGGTTGGTAGACCCATCTATATCTCTAATTATGGCATCTTGAAATGTCTTGGCAATGGCTCTTGCATGACATGGGCATCGAAAGATAGTTTAGTGGTTAAACCAAAGTCATCATCTTTGGGTGATGCTAAGCCTTGCAAGGCCTCAATGCATTGATCTATTTCTTAAAAATTGTGATCCACTTTAGCATCACTAACCGAATATGCTTTAGAGAGTCGTGGAGGTGAACGAGCCGAAGTGGACCCTTCATTCGATTGAGGCAAAGGGGAGTGGCTCCTTGCCTATCTAGGGTTCTTCAATGTCACAGGAGGAGTTGGTTCCTCCCGTGTGACATCTTGCAGGAGCGAGAGTCAACATGATTTGAGGCGCCCACTCCCAGGGGTGTGGGAGCCTACAGTGGCATAACTTGATCTACTTCTAGTTATGGTGAAAGGGTCAGCTCATAATCTTGCTGGGTAAGCCATTTTAGAGGTTAGGTTGATTTTCTTGTGAGATGGTGCCAACCTGAGCCTCTAGAACTGGATTCCTAGTGGGTTGACTATCCCTTTAGAAAGTGGTGATGCCGTAGCACTGGGTGGACACACCTTTTGATAGCATGCAATTCCCATATAAGGACTTTTTCAAATAATGGGTGAATAGCAAGCTCTTCCCCTATCTGATGGTGTTGAAATTTTGCTCAAACACTAGAGTGGGCTGGAGAGGGGGTGCTGGTGACCATACCTGCAAAAGAAGTCCTGGACAAAGCTATCTCTGATGAATGCCCTCCAATGCTCAAGTTAGTATCTCATATCTTAGAGTAAAAATGGAGCAATGAGAGAGTGAGTTTATGCATGCATTGTCAGTGCATACCTTTGGGGGTTCACTATGAACCCCCTTTATACACAAACTTCAAGGGTAGTCTGGAGATGGCTTGATATATCAACAAATAGACATGAAGTGATTGGATTTTGGCCTCTATCAGGACTTTTGAGAGGAAATCATCCTTTACTATCCAGCATATCCACTTTCCATTAGTGGAAGGTTTTGTCCTACATGTCTCCCACTATTTGCCTTAATAGCTCTAGGAGTTAGGACCTAAAGAAGGGCTATGCCTCTTTAATGACTGAGATCTGCTCTTGATAATGGGATTTGATGATTTCTCTATTGTGAGAGGCATGTTAGAGTGAGCATTAGTAACCTTTGGCCATTCAGTGGGACACCATCATGAGACATTGGTGGCTGATCCTAGATTCCAAGTATCTTTAGGTTTGATAAATCTGGGAGTCCTTAGGACTAGAAACCTTTTGAGCCTTGGTGTTGGAGAAACTAGGGATTAATTACACTAGAAGGATTCGCTTAAATGCATCTTGAATGTGGACCTATGGAATAGTAATTCAAATGACCAAATGCCTATCTAGATAGGGTCTCAGGGGTCGGAGGTTAGGCCTATCAAGAGACTGAAAAATTGGAGTTTTGTATTGGTAAGGAGCCATAAGGCCGAAGTTTGGGTCTGGCAGAGATCCAGGGGCGAATATACTTTAGTGCAATGATCGATAAGATCGGGAGTTAAAGTATCATTCTTGACTTCTACTTTCAAGAGGCGAGATAGGATGACTAGCGGGATGCTTTTGAGGAATATCCCAAAATAGGACCTATCCTTTGAATGATTCAGTATCATACCATTCTGACCATAGGTTTGGTCACCTTTGGATAGCGTAGGCATTTGTATGTTCAAAATACTATGGATCCAGTGCCGAAGGTAGAAATAATGGATGTGTTTTCATCTTGTTCTCAAATAGATTTGATAATGCTAAAGGTAGAAACAATCAGATGTATTTTCATCTTGTTCTAAAATAGATTCGGCTGTTTCTTCTTAGTCCTTAGCCTTTCAAGATCCGGGGTGTGGGGTTTCCACCAACATCACTAATGCTTTTTAAATTATTAAGAATATTTTTGCAGAGAGGTTCCTAATGGACAATCTTCAATTGAAAACCTTTTAGATCATTGGAGTTGTTTGTGAGTCGGTAGATTGATTAGTTAGTGAGTTTTTGTATCATGGAAGAAGAAGAAAGCTTATTTTTTGTAATTAAAAATGTTTAAAAGTCCATGTATATCCTTAAAATTCTTCAAAAACCCTTGGAAGACTCTTGGAAGTATTAAGAAGTCAAATTATGTCAAAATCCCTGAAAAGTTGAAGTTTTGATTGAAAGAGCTAACTCGCTTTAGAAGAGCCGACTCTAGTATGGCTTGTTGACTTGCATAGTTCAAGATAGATAACTCCTTCAAGTGAGCCTTCTCTCATAGGTTGATTAGAAAAATGAGTTTTTAGTGGAGCCTTCTCTCCAAATTAGAATCTTCTCTCTCAAAAATGTAGAAAGCATGGTTTTTATACATAATGCAAAAGAGCTAACTCCCTTCAAATGAGCCTTCTCTCTTAGATTTAGAGAAGTGGATTTCTGGACATAATTTAGAAGAGCCAACTCCTTCAAGTAAACCAACTCTTATCCGATGAATTATCACAATAACTACTAGTTCCCGAACTTGTAGATTTTATTTTTTAAGATTTTTAATGGCAATATTTCACTTCCGAACATCTCTAAGTGGCTAAAAATGATTGATAACCAATAGGAAAATACTTAGAGAAGTATAAAAGAGATGATTAAAGTCAAAGGACCAAGATACTTGAGAGAATATTCTTTCAATCATTACAAACACGAGAGCTCAAGAACTATCATATGAAAACTTAAGAGAAGCTTTATAAGAGGAGCTTCATCAGCAACCATCCATTCTTTTGAGAGTTTGTATGTTGCTCTATTTTTATTTTTTTGAGCTATTTGTTTGTTTTAGCAAGGAGCTAAAACTTGGAATTGGGATTAGATTTTGATTGGTTGATCTTGGAAAATCAATTGGATTGTTTATGAGACAAGAAAAATCAGTGTTATCTCAGGGTTTTGGTTTGTGAGCCCAGGATAAGAGAATATAGTGAAAATCCTAAGAGATCCATAGATAGTGGATGTAGAGCTGGGATTACTCTAAACCACTATAAATTCTGTTATGTTTGTGTATTTGTTTGCCTCTCTTTCTCACTCTCTTACATTTTAGCACTTGTGCACTTACTTTGACACAATACTTAGCCTGCAAATTGCATTTGGTTTTTAAAGACACATACAAGTTTTATTTTTTAAAAACCTAATTCACCCCCCTCTTGGGTTGTTAGTCTAGCAATAAGTGATATCAAAGGCATGTCTCAGTCCCACAAATCCAACAATTAGAAGAAAAGATCATGGCAACACATATGAGCACTTCACTAGCCGAAGGCCAATATGGCAAAAGACCTCCACTTTTCAATGACACCAATTACACTTATTGGAATGCTAGGATAAGGAAATATATTCAAGCTATACACTTTCAATTTTGGATAGTAATCATTGAAGGTCCTCACACTTTTATAACGAAGGTTGATGGCATTGAAGTCCCAAAACTAAAAGATGAATGGGGATGATCATGACATGAAGATGGCTGAGCTAAATGCAAAGGCCATGAATCTTTTGTGCACTAGATCCTAATTAGTTTAACCAGATTTCTACTTACAATTTTGTAAAGAAATTTGGGATAGACTTCAAGTCACACACGAGGGCACTAACCAAGTTAAAAACTCAAAAATTAACTTGCTTATGCATAATTATGAATTGATCAAGATAGAACCCACCAAGACCATTTTTGAAATGTTTATAAGATTTACTGATATTATTAATGATCTCAAAAGTCTTGGTAGGACATACTCAAATAATGATTTCATAGATAGAATCCTTCGATCATTATCGGACAACTAGGATACAAAGGTCATTGTAATTCAGGAAGCAAAGGATCTCAATAACTTATCATTGGAAGAGCTTCTTGGATCCTTGATGACCTATGAATTAAACATGAAATACCATATCAAAGAGGAAGAAAGAAATAAAAAAACTATAGCTCTCAAGGTAGCGACTAAAGAGAAGAAAGAAGAAAAAGAAAGCCCTTCATCTGAAAAAGAGTTAGAAGAAGAGGATATGGCCCTTATGATGAGAGGATTTAGAAGATTTATGGACAATAATAGGTCAAAGTATAGAAAGAGATTTTTTGCTAAGGGGGGGCCAAGTAAGAAAAAAGAAAAAAAAGGACAAGGATCAATAGTCCATGTGTTATGAATGCAAGAAACTAGTGCACTATCGATTTGACTATCTAAATTTAAAGAAAGCTTACAAGAAGAGAAAAAAGAAGAAAGCCATGATTGCTACATGGAGTGATAATAATGAGTCAAGCTCTAGTGAAGAGAAAGAGCAAACAAAATTAGCCAACTTATGCTTAATGGCTTTAGAAGATGAGATAAGTGCTGAACCCAATATAGAATTTATATTTGATGAGCTCTATTCTACATTTTATGATTTGTTACTTGAATTTAAGAAGCTTGGAGTAAAGAATAATTTTTAAAGAAATCAAATGATGTGCTACTAAAAGAAAGAGATGATGCTTTAAAAAAATGAAATATTACAAAAAGAGCTAATCACTTATTGTAGGGCAGTTAAAATAAAAACCTAACTCACTACTATAGCTAGAATGAGTAGGGATCATATCCTTGAAAATCAAGGATAATTGTTTCATACAGAAGGGCAAAAAGAAAATTTGATTGTGGAGAAATTAAAATAGAATAGTAGGAATTAAATTATGAGTCAAAATTAATTAATTAAAGAAGCGAATCAAAGAAATATCAAAATCCACCATGTAGAACAGGTTTTTATTTTCTTTTTTTATGTTGGAATGATGATTCTAGCAATTAGGGTATTAATTTATTTTATCCTTGCTAGGTATGGATAGTATTTGTAGATCATGGCTCATTCTTTTAGATTATAAATTATCTAAATCTAAGTATAAGATTAGGGAATTAATCTAGCTTACCACAAATTATCTCTCTTAGGCATGATTGTATTCGGAGATCATGGAACATTTGTAGAGGGCATAAGCCATGTAGTTTAGACTAAAACCTTGATAAAAAAGTAACTCAAAAAAGATATTCAAGAAGAACATAATTTTTTTGTATTAAATCTAATTACAAAAAGAAAATTAATAACTCGATTATAGGTTTCATTGTCTTTCCAAGTGGAAGGATCCTAGCTATGTATCGTTATCACCAACATCTTCTCCATAGTTCCCCTTCTCCCAAAGCCTATTACAAGATCTAAAAACAAAGAATAAAAGAGAAGAAAATTAAATTCTAATGCTGAACTCATGCTTGGATTGCTATCTGAGGTCCTCTTTTTATAGGGCTATTCATAAGCTTTCTCCCAGTCAAACTTGGAATGAAACTGGTGTAGGATTGGCCTTGCATTGTAGGAATTCATCCTAGTCATCTGATCTACATCACAAGGCTGAAATATCATCAAAAATTATGCCAGATCTAATGTTTAAAGCCTATCTTAAATCAGAGACCATTTGGGCCATTGGATCCATGATTGGGTTGGTGTTAAGCCATAGATGAGTGCAAATCGGGCCACCAAACATGCATCCAAATCCTTTTATAAGTTGGCTTACTTCTCAACCATAGATCTTTGCCTTGATGAAATCTCGCCCATCAAAGAGTGTTGCACCACTTTGTAGACCAACACCCTCCCGTAGACTATGCGAAAGGAAAATTTGGGAATCAGCCGATGCTCCATAGCAAGCGGTGTTGATGGGGAAGATGATGGCTAGTCGATGGTGGTGATGGCTCGAATAGTGGAGCAAAGGAGGAAGGTGGCTAGAAACAATGAAGAAGAGGGTGGTAATGGTAGACTCAAAGGTGGTGCTAGGGAAGAGGATGGCCAGTAGCTATATCTTGTAAAAAAGGCTGGTGATGTCTTGGAATGAGGAGAAAGAAGGTGGCACGAAATAAGGGAAGCGGCGAGTGGCATTTGCAAGAAGGTGGCACAATGAGCTTAGGGGGTGGCAACAAGGGATGCTTAAGGTGGATTTAGAGGAGGTAGGCATCTTGGTGGTAGGATGCAACAATAGGAGGCAAGGCGGCAATGGGTGGCATCTCAAGAAACACCGGCGATGGGTGGGTCGGGTAGGAGGATAGCCTTGGAAGCGATGTTGGTGATGTTCAAACTAGGGGGGAGCAGCGAGGAAGAAGACAGTCCATGAAAAGGGCCTGTGGACTAGGCAATTGGTCTATGGTGGACCGGTTACTTCAAAATCTATTGTAATCTTGACTTTTACTTGATTTTGGGTCTTTTTGAACTCTAATTTGAATGCCATTTAATTTGTTAGATTCTACCATTCAAACCCTTTCCATCTATGAGCATCTTTCCTGCAAAACACTTGCAAAGGCATCAATTCTTAAAACATAAAGATCAATTAATATATATTTTAATGCTTAAATTGGGATATTAATAAACTTATCATATCCTTAACTTATTCATTGCTAGTCCCTTAGTGATGCAATAAAAATATAAGTATTAATTTATAACCATATGTCATTAAGATCTTCCTTTATAGAAGTAGATCTAAGATTAAAGTTAAAAGTGTTTAGCTAGATCACTAAATATTAAGTTTCAGAAGCAAATTTTGTAGTTAGCATAATTAGATATTTTCTTAGAATTCATCCAAAGATCTATAGTACTTGTGTTAATGATGAGTAACTTAGCATTTGGGTGCTAACTTGTAAAGGATAAATGCATCTTCACTTATCACTTACTTTGGTCAATTTTCTATATACTCCTAAATCAAGTTCATAAACTAAGGTAGTTTTCATACTACCTGAATTTTTTTTTTGAAGTACTAAGCATCCTAGCCTTCCCTTCGTTGTTTGATACAAACCTCCATACTTGACTTAGGTGTAGAGACTCGGTTATTAAGCTTAGGATAATCCACATATACTCTATGTTTTGTAGTTATTTCAAGTAAATAGCTCTTTCCTTAAATTTAGGTAGCTTGTGTACTATCTGATATTTTTAGGTAGATAGTTCTTTCCTTAAATTCAAGTTTTGTAATTGAGGTGTATATCAATTATCAGTTTTCAATGATAATTGAATACAAAATTGACTTTTACAATCAACACCTACTTTGCTAGTTAGTGTGCATGTACAATGGAAGTGTTAATAGCCTTTAGATGATCTAAGTAGGTTGCTAAAAGTCTAACCAACTAGTTTACTTCTTGACTTGCTACAGGCATTAACAAATACTTTCTAACTTTATTATTTTTTTCTAATCCATTTTACTCTAGATTTTCTTTCTTGACACATGATTTATTAAAAATATATTTTTCTTCTTTTCAAAAATTTCAAAGGATAAATAATTTTTCAAAATTTTAAAAATTCTTAAATATTTTCAAATCATTTTTCAAAAGCTTTTCAAAAGTTTTCCCTACCCCCAACTTAATTTTCATTGTCTTTAATGGAGTAAGGAAAAATAAAGACATGAAAGATAAAATAAGGAGAAATATCACCTGAACTAGATATGCATCATGTATTGCCAGGAATGTCTATGCAGAGTAGTTCTGTTGGGGAACCTCAGGAAAGGGCAACGTGCTCAGCATGCCCCAAGACATGTAATTTAAAACCTTTTTAAATGACATGATGTAGCGGAAGAAGATAAACCATTTATCTATGTATGTTAATCTAATTAACACAGGTTCCCTATGCAAATCTTGATGCATCTAGAGTAATGTAAATATGAAATCATCCAGGCATGGTATGAAATACAGAACTATTCTAAGAATCATACAATCATGCTGCAGATTATAATGTGTCAAACATATAATCTAAAGCCATACCTCGGTGATGATCACCTGGGACTGTAGTAATATGTGGCAAGAGCTCCAGGTCTACCTGCAAGGACCAAGATCGGGCTCTGTGAGCGGTGCACGTACACCGCCTCTATGGGTGGCTCACATCATGTAGCATGGTTTCTTCTCCTTCCTTCGAGGTGCTAGCCTCTCCAGGAACAGTGTCGGTAGCAAGGACTCCTTCAACTCCTTAAAGAGCCATGGACTCCGTCTTCAACTCTTTGAAGAACTTGTTGCTGAAGCGGTGCTGGAACAAGGACTCTTAAGAACCCTTTCGAACTCTCTGTCCCAAACCTTCAACAAAAGGCAGCACACAAGAATCCCTCCCAAAACTCAAACCCCCTCTCTGATAGTCTCTCAGAGATCAAGTATGAGCTTTAACCACGAGAAAATGGTAGAGTCTCTTGATCTTCTTCTCTGTTCTTCCAGCAGAACTCAGAACAAAAATAGAAAACCAAACCTGAATGTTCAACCTTTGAGATTCAGATCTGAATAGGTTAAAAGGAGAGTTTGAGTCCCTTGGAATTTAGGGGAGTTATAAGCTCCTTGGGATTCTGCAATAGCAAGAATAAAGACCTCAAAATGCCCACCATTAAAGCCCACAACAATTGCAAGCATTAATGAAGCGTTCAGGAATTTTAGCAGTCCATCAGGCGAGTCAACTCGACTGCTCGAGTTGACTCGAATGACTTGAGTCGACTCATCCAAATAAGTCAGCTCGAGAAGTTTTGACAACTCTTGTCAAACTAGTCTAGAACGATTTTCAATCGTTTGCATGCCAACAAAGCAAGAAGAAATCCTTTGTGTATGACCCCATAGGTTCAAACACTAAACTGGTAGCATGGGAACATTATCAGTACCAGCCAAAGTCGCCATCTAGCAATGACACTCGGCATCCGAATAGGTTGAAGGTTGCAGAGCAACATGAACCTGTCGAATATGGAATATTAGTGAACTTATTCCTTTAATCTCCTAATGCTCCATATGGCATAGGGTTAAATTGCCCAATCCTAATTAATCCATCTCAATATGTCTCAAACAAAGAATCCTTGTAACTCCTTACAAGGAATGCCCTGGCCAAGGTCTTCCTTATGGCATGGTATTCGCTCTTGTATTTGAGGAGTTTGGAGTTGATTGCTCTAGTAAGGATGCCAAGAGACTGCTACATACAGACAAGTACAATGAGAGATCACTTCACCATATGGATTACCACAAGATAGATGGAAGGTGGGTGAAGAGACTCTCAGGTTAGAGGCTAGTGAGATTTGATTCTTTTGATGATGACTTTGCTATTGCTGGTGATGATGTTGATAGTGATGATGATAATGGGAGGATGGAGATAATGATGATAAGGGTGATGATGAGGCAGAGGCTCCTATTATTGTTGGACCCTCACTAGAGAGATTTTGTATTGACCCCTAGAATGATTTTGATGATAACAAAATATTGGAGCATGTATTTGATACTAGCTCTTTTCAAGTGTTTAAGAAGTTTTTGTAGGATGATTCAAATGCACAATCATTCTCCTTACAATTCTGAAATTATTGTAATATATCAAGTTTCTTTTGAAAGAGTTCGATGCAATGAAGAGCCCAAAGATAATTTTGTTCATGAAAAAGGATCAATTCAATGTGCTTTTTAAGTTTAAATTATTAAGATTACATTTAGAAGAAGTTTGAAAGTCTTTTGAAGAAGTTTGAAGGCTTTTGGACAAAGATTACTCGAGCCGACTCAAAGAATAGAGCTGACTCATTATTCTGGCATGGTACAAGCTTTTTGATACTCTGCCAACCGAGCCGACTCGATGAAATTAGAGCCGACTCGTCCAGAGTAGCTGTAGTTCAATTTTCTGAAATCAGTCATCCAAGTAGACTCGATGAGCAACCGAGCTGACTCCTTCAGAGTGAGTGAATTTCAGTTCTGAGAAAGCTAGTCAGGCAAGCTAACTCAATTGAGAAGAGCCGACTCGACCAGATTTCAATTTCTGGATGTCTGAGAATTCGAGCTGACTCGACCCAACCGAACTGACTCGATCCCAGTTTCTGAAGTGTAATGGCTAGTTCCAGATCAAAGTTTTTGAATCCAAAAAATGCTCAAATGACTAGATTTCGACTCCCAAGGCATTCCAAAGATCTTTTTCACTTGGGATCAGTTCAAAGGACTGTAAATAAAGGATCTCAACAATTTTGAAGATAATTTAAAGAGGGCATTGAATATTCAAAGGAGCATTCAAGCTAGAGCTTAAGACTTCACTAAACTCCCATCAATTTCTTGAGTCATTACTGAAGAAGTTTGAAAGCCTTAAAGAGCATTAAAAGAGTAATCAAGAAGGCTTCTCAAAGAGCTTCAATTGCAACCATCCGACAAAGTTTGGTTTGTCTTTAGTGTTGCTTCATTTGTAACTTTGTTTTGAATTGTTCCAAGTACAGTAGGGGCTGTAGCTTGGGTATTGTTTAAGATTTTTGGTGAGCCTTTAAAACCAAGTTTGGATTGTTAGTGAGCCTAGGAAAACTAACGTTGTATTGGATTCTTGGTGAACCCGATGTAAAACCAAGATTGGGTTTTGGTTTGTGAACTCGGTGTAAAACAAAATGGCTATATTCCATGGTAAATATAGTGAAAATCTCAAGTGGTATCTTGGATAGTGGATGTAGTGTTGCCTAGGTGGCTTTCCAAGAGGGGGGTGAATTGGGATTACAAAAACTTTTGGCTAATATATGCAATTTAAAATCCTTTTGGTATTGTGGTGCAGTATGCAATGCAGAAGTAATTAAGTAAATGCAATAAGGTAAAATAAGGACAAACATAAGCACAAGGAACTTTAGAATGGTTCGGAGCAACCGGCTCCTACGTCCACTATCCAAGGATCACTTGGGATTTCTACTATATCTCCTAACTGGAATACAGTCGGATTATTTTACCAGGCTCACAATCCAAACCTATACACTTTGGTTTTACCGGGATCACAAAAGAAAACCCAACTCCCTTTGGTTTTAAACGGGATCATCAAAGAAACCCTACACTTGGTTTTATACCGAGATCACCAAGAACCCAACTTAGGTTTTCATAAGGTTCACCTAAAAATCTTTAACCCTCTCTTAAGACATAGTCCCTTGCTGTTCTTAGAGAAAAAACAAAGATATAAGAAAAACATAAAGCAACTACACAACAAACCAAGTTTGTTTAAATATTGTCGATGAAGATCAAGGTGAAGCCTAGCCTTGAATGCTCTTTTAATGCTATTCAAATTGCTTCTTTACTTCTTCAAAGAGTGGATTCAATGATGAAGAGAAGTTGGTGGAGCTTTGAATCCTATCTTGAATGCTCTTGAAGTGGGTTGGTGAAAGACTTGAAGACTTTTTAAATTTCCAAGATAAGTCAATGAATAATCCCTTAAAAATTGTTTAATCCACCAAAAATACTCCCTTTTATAGTTTTCCATGAGATATAGCCATCGTAGGGCCTAGAAAATTGAGAAAGAGCTGTTGGAGACCATTTGTAGTTCAAAATCAACTTTAAGCAACTAGCTATTAGAGTGTAGAAAACAGTCACTCGAGTCGGCTCAAGGTCCACGAGTCAGCTTGAAGTCTTAGACACCCCAAACAAAAATTCTGTATGAGTCAGCACTTTAAGCTAGAGTCAGCTTGAACCTTCAATAAGTACAAATCAACATTTTTCTTGAGTTGGCTCTTCAAGGCAGAGTTGGCTCGAAGTCTCAGTCACCAACAAACATAACTCAGACGAGTCGACTCTTCTAGGCTTGCGTCGGCTCGAGGTCTCTGACTTCAAAACAAGTGTTCTTCAATGAGTCGGCTCTTGGGGCTTGAGTCAGCTCGAGATATTGAAACTCTGAAATTTTTGTGCCATGCCAAAAGGAGTCGGCTCTTGATTCATGAGTCGGCTCTTTCAAAAACTTCTTTTAAAGCTTCAACACCTCCAAAATTCTTCAACATATGAATCCAACAAGAGCTAATCTACTCACTCTTATTTTTACAATTTTATAGCCCATTTACAAGATTACATAGTTTAAAAAAATTAGGGCTTTTACAAACTGAAGTGTATAAAGGTCTATACAATGTTGGATTACCTTTCAACCAATTTGAAAACCAAGTAAAGTAAGGATAAAGATTTTCTTGTAAAAACTTCTCAAGTAATTGAAAGAATTAGTAACTCATACATGCTCCAATATTTTATGATCATCAAAATCATTCCAGGGGTCAACAATCTCTCCCTTTTTGATGATGACAAAATATTGTGCATGAACAATATTTAAAAATACTTTACATTTACTATGTATCATATTCACATGTATCAAATAACATTTAACATAGTGTGTATCAAACCAAATTGAGTATCAAATTATTAAACTGAAGAGTATCAAATTGTTAAATTGAAAAGTATCAACACAATGTATCATATGTATCACAAAATTGACTTATATTTGAAGTGAGTTTAATGAAAACTTAACATAAGCTCCCCCTTACAATGTAATAATATTTTCCTCATATTTACTTTCATATTCACACTTTCATGCATATTCACACTTTCATGCACACTCTTCTTTCCTTTCTCCCTTCTCCCTCTTTTTGTGGTGCGGGCACCAGACTCTGAAGAAGACTTCAGAGCTCCATCTAGATCTCTGATTAACCTTGTCCGAAGAATTAGGGTTTTTTGGCTTGTAATAAGGGTTGACTTGATCAACTCAATTTTAGCTTGAGTCTGTATTACCTGCATTTTTATTTAGTTGAGTCATGTTGACTCAGTAGTGGACTAGGGCTTCAACCTGGGGTGTTACATTTTCTCCCAAGGCCAAGCAAGTGGGCGCCACACTCCCAGTCACACGCCTGAGTCCAGGGGGCGCCACAGCTTCATCCAGTAGACTTTGGTCCCCACACCACAGATAGCAGCTCCCTTCTTTCATGCGCCAATTGAGGAGAATGCAACCAAGGATCCACAAAACAAGGGGGTGGCCCAAGACTTCCATAAGAGCCAAACTATGAATGGGAAGAAAGTTTCTTGGAGAGAACTTCAAGGAGGCGCCCATTACCTGCCAAAAATACCCAAAGCAAAGTTAGGAAGAACCATAACTTGGGGAGAAAGAAAAGGAGGTATCCAAAAAAGGTTGAGCCATGGAAGGAAGGAGATTTCTCTTGAAGAGCAAGGTTAGGAGGCGCTCTAGTCATTCCAAATAAAGCCAGATATAAAAGGGAAAAAATTTCTCTTGGAGGGCAAGGTTAAGAGGCGCCCAAACACTTCCAGATAAGGCCAAGCATAGAAGGAAAAAAATAATTTTCTTGGAGGTCAAGGCAAGGAGGCGCCACCCACTTTCCTTTTTTGAAGCCTCAATCATCTTATGGAATTATTTGGCCGGCCATATGAGTAGGGATTGATCCTACAATCCTAATTTGAAGATCCCCTCCTTTAGTCCCACATGGTAAGATGTAAAACCCTACTCTCTTGTAATGTCCTATAAATTAAACCCCCATGTAAGTTTGAAAGCAATCAGATGAATGAAACCAAATTTTTTTGTGAGCAAACTTTGTGTTTTCTCTCTTCCGCACTTGCATCCAGGTGTTGAGCTCCGTGAGGGAGTAAATCTGGGTTCCCCAGGAACCTTGAGGAGGTGTGAGATCTCCAAAACCCAAATCCTAGGTTAGCTACTCCACTCCCAAACCCTAGCCGCCATCACCCTTCTCTTTCCACCAAACCCTAGCCTATCCCACCTCCCACGGCCTCTCTCTCCAAGTCCAGGCCGACCACCAGCATCCAGCTACAGTCTGGGTACTTCAGATCCAAAGCTCTTTCCAGAGGGAGTCGAATCAGCTTTCAAGAGAATCCGGATCTCAGCGACATCAGCCTTCAAGTTCTTCGAACTGGTAAATCCTTTCCTGAGTCTCTGAATTCATCACTTGTTTTTCTTCTTCCCAGATCTTGAGTCCAGGAGAAGCCGACCCAGCCACAAGACCAGTATTGGAGGATCCATTGCGAAGATAGCCGAATCTGAGGATCCAACAATCTGCTCGAGAGAGTTCTTCCACCCAAATTCTGTGAGATCACTGTTTGGTTGGTAAACCATCTCTTCTCTTTATTTCTGTCCTGTTGAAAGTTCAGAGCGAAACCCTAGGTCTGGGAGTTTCTCAACCCCCAGCAATCCATTACTTCTGAACTACTCTGATAACTTAGCTTCTTCTAAATTGTGCTTTCAATCCTTACCTAGTTTCCATCAACTTAGTTTAACTTTACTTTGAGTCAAAGCCAATTTCCGAAATAAAAAAAAAAAGAATTAATCTTAATTTTACTTCCGCATATGCTTCTTTGTTCTTTGTTCTACATCATTTTTGGTATCAGAGCTTCTGTTCTACATCATTTTGGTATCAGAGCTTTCGTTCTGCATCATTTTTGGTATCAGAGCCCTGTCTAGGGTTTCTATTTCGATTGCTTGTTTGAGTCTCTCTCTTTTTACTTTGTCTGCTCAAAGTAGACTCCCCAGGACGTCCGGTCCTAGGAACGAAGTGAGGTGCAAACCTCCTCTTCCCATTCTACGGGGTGTTCCTAGGGCGTGTAGGGGATCCGTTGGATTATAACTTCGTAGCAGGAATTGTAAACGGGGAAGTGCTCTGTTTTCAGCCCGTAATTTCCCTGTTGCAAGAATTATTTCTCACTATAGTTAACTCCAAATTCGGTGATTTTTGTTTTTCTGAAACCAGTATAATTGAAACTAATTTGCATAATTTTCCCATGATTTATTGGTTTCCGTGAGATTTCTGAGAATTAAATTACTGCAACTCTGTTTTTGTGTTATGCAATCCATTTATTTTTGAGTGTTCATCTCTTAATTCATCTTAAGGGCATTTGAGCATCTAAGATAAGGGGAGGAGTTGATAACCTCTCCTTAGCCCAAAACCACCACCCACTCATTCGAACCTAAGCCTTTAATCTTAAAATTAATTAGACCTAATTTGCCCTAGTGGGCTAGGGACATCAACAAGTCGGGTCAAGGCTAGTGTTGAGTCAGTTTGTCTGGTTACTCTGTGTGTGCTTTGTACTCAGTGTCTAGAACGGTGGTTCAGGGATTCCATCCCGAAGGGCTTGTATGCTGGTCCGCCTACCTGGCCAATCTTTGATTGGTGTCTAGGATTGGCATTTAGGGACCTAACACTCCCCTTACACCTACCTGGCTGAGTCCCGAGTTACTACAGGCTAGCTTGCCACTCTGATTGGGCATCTAGTTTAGGCTCTAGGTCTAATTAGCCAGTAGTCGCTTTAGTCTAGTCACATTCTGTGTGCTTGCTTGCATCATCATGTCTACCCGGAATGGAGTACCCTACCAACCTAGTCAAACCCAACTAGATTTAGAGGCCATGGTTAGAAATCTTACCGAAAGTATGACCAAATTGAGTCAGGACATGAATGAGGGTTTTTCCCAGTTTAGGGATCGAGTCCAAGTACTTGAGAAACGTAGACATCAAAATTGGACCCCTGATCCAAAATTTAATAGGCCCCAACCTCACCCATGCCAGGAACCTAGGAGGACCTTATACCGTGATCCCGAGCATAACCTTAGGAAGCCTAACCATGATATCTATAGTGTGGATCGTGTCTATGAGAGGTCCTTACAATATTCTAGACCAGTCACTCAACAACCCAAGTCTTCTAGATCAAACCATTTAGATCCACACCCATGCCCAAGTAAGGTCTCTACTAGCTTGAAACCCAGTGTGACCCAGGTTCCTATATCTCAAGAATGTTTGTTTTGTGGAGAAAGAGGCCATAAATCTAGTCAGTGCCCATGCATAGGACTGGCTTGTGCACAGCTAAGTGGTAAGAATCCTAAGGATGACATTAATGAGGGAGAACCCAAGCCTACCAATGAGGAAGAACGGTTAGGTATGACAAGCCTAGAATCAGTTGACCCGATTACCACTGACCCGAAACCCATTGAAGATGGCATCGAGGAAGTATATGATGCTGGCTTGAGTCTAGTTGATGAATATGAGGGGGAAGAACTTGAAGAATGTGACATTGATACTATTGGTTCCTTACCTGAGGAGACCTTGGAAAGCAACCAACTGGTAGGACCTAGTTCAGAAATTCAAGAGATTTGTGAGAACCAGGTTCCTTTAGTCAAATACCCCCAGGAAGAACTCATAGTGTTAGCCCGAGCTATTAGTTCGTACCCTCTAATGACAGTCATTCCCCAAGTACCAATTGAAGATCTTTGCACTGAACTATTTAAGTTTGCCCACCCTATGGTAGATCCTCTCCTTAGGATGACTGAATCAAGCCTCTTACAATTGGACCTTGTCCCATGCCCAGCCACTAAGGTCTCTCCCGTAATCTCAGTTGAACATCCTTGTCTTGAGCGGATTGATTCACCCAGTCCTGTAGAAGTCCTCCTTATGGCCCCAGACCCCTTCCTTTGCATGACTGACCTACCCTTCTATAGAGTATACCTTTCCACACCCATAGGTCAAATTTCAAGTCTTGAGGTCATCATCCATAGGCCCTTCCATGAATCATTCTCTAATCCAGTTCTTGAGAAAGTGGATCATTATTTGTTTAGAGAACAAACCTTAATTATTGCAATCACATGTCCTAGGCTACTTCCCGAACCATCTCTTGATCCATTCCTGGGAGTAGCAAATTTTTACTTTCGTAAGGATGACCAGTTGACACTCATAGATCACCATTCAAACCTTCAGGTCACCACCTTTAGTCAACAGGTAATTCGAGACCCCACCTCATATCTCCTCCCTTTCTCTAGGACTTCCAATGCTTCTTACACCATCCAAGTATACTTTGTCGAAGTCTTTAGAGTGAACCACGTGTCAGAACCTATTAGGTTTGCCACCTACTTCTGGAAGACCTTATGGCACCTACTAGGCACCCATGATAAGTTTTCATGCTCTGCATGCCATCCTCCGACCCAAGGTCAAACCTAGAGAGCTGTAGTTTGTTAGGTTTAGACCTAAGGTTCCTTTGAATAAAGTCCATTCTTTAGGAATGCATCGTCAGTCGAGTTTAGGACATTGTCTCAGATTTTGGTTTGATTGAGAGCACCAGGAATTGGGATTCGTATTTTGTCCAGGGCTGAAATTGCATTCAATGTTTCGATCAATAGGTCTATAGGCTAGAGTCCCTTTGAAATTGTTCATGGATACAAGCCTCACACACCACTTGATCTGATTTCACTACTAGCCCACACACACAAGTCTCTTGATGCACTTGCATAGCATGTAAAAGACTTGCATAAAGAAATTCATGCCAAAATAAATTTAAGTAATGAAACTTATAAGAAGTTGGCTAATTCTCAAAGACGAGTCAAAACTTTTGTTGAGGGAGACTATGTAATGATTAGGTTAAGGCCTGAACGGTTTCCTCCTGGAACCATTAGAAAGTTACATGCTAGAGGAGCTGGACCATTTAGAGTGGTGAAGAGAGTAGGATCCAATGCCTATGTGCTCGAGTTGCCTCCAGAACTAGGCATTAGCTCAACTTTCAACATTACAGACCTAGTAGAATATAGAGAGCCAGTTGTGATTCCCAGTGAGGCTTTTGAACCTAATTCTGCTCTTGAGAGTGAACCCAACCCTGTGTGTCCACCAACAAACTGGCCTGTGAGAAAAGAGCAGATTGAAAAGATCCTGGATGATCAGGTTATCTCTACTCATAATCGAGGATACCAAAGATACCTGGTCCGCTGGCAAGGAAGGCCAGATTCTGATGACTCTTGGATCTCCCGAGAAGAATTACAAGAATTGGACCCAGATCTCTTGGAGAGATACCAGAGCCAACTTGATCCATACTCGACAGGGTCGAGTTCCTCCCACCCTGGGAGAATTGGTGCGGGCACCAGACTCTGAAGAAGACTTCAGAGCTCCATCTGGATCTCTGATTAACCTTGCCCGAAGAATTAAGGTTTTTTGGCTTGTAATAAGGGTTGACTTGATCAACTCAATTTTAGCTTGAGTCTGTATTACCTGCATTTTTATTTAGTTGAGTCATGTTGACTTAGTAGTGGACTAGGGCTTCAACCTGGGGTGTTACATTTTCTCCCAAGGCCAAGCAAGTGGGCGCCACACTCCCAGCCACACGCCTGAGTCCAGGGGGCGCCACATCTTCATCCAGTAGACTTTGGTCCCCACACCACAGATAGCAGCTCCCTTCTTTCATGCGCCAATTGAGGAGAATGCAACCAAGGATCCACAAAACAAGGGGGTGGCCCAAGACTTCCATAAGAGCCAAACTATGAATGGGAAGAAAGTTTCTTGGAGAGAACTTCAAGGAGGCGCCCATTACCTGCCAAAAATATCCAAAGCAAAGTTAGGAAGAACCATAACTTGGGGAGAAAGAAAAGGAGGTATCCAAAAAAGGTTGAGCCATGGAAGGAAGGAGATTTCTCTTGAAGAGCAAGGTTAGGAGGCGCCCTAGTCATTCCAAATAAAGCCAGATATAAAAGGGAAAAAATTTCTCTTGGAGGGCAAGGTTAAGAGGCGCCCAAACACTTCCAGATAAGGCCAAGCATAGAAGGAAAAAAATAATTTTCTTGGAGGTCAAGGCAAGGAGGCGCCACCCACTTTCCTTTTTTGAAGCCTCAATCATCTTATGGAATTATTTGGCCGGCCATATGAGTAGGGATTGATCCTACAATCCTAATTTGAAGATCCCCTCCTTTAGTCCCACATGGGAAGATGTAAAACCCTACTCTCTTGTAATGTCCTATAAATTAAACCCCCATGTAAGTTTGAAAGCAATCAGATGAATGAAACCAAATTTTTTTGTGAGCAAACTTTGTGTTTTCTCTCTTCCGTACTTGCATCCAGGTGTTGAGCTCCGTGAGGGAGTAAATCCGGGTTCCCCAGGAACCTTGAGGAGGTTTGAGATCTCCAAAACCCAAACCCTAGTTTAGCTACTCCACTCCCAAACCCTAGCCGCCATCACCCTTCTCTTTCCACCAAACCCTAGCCTATCCCACCTCCCACGGCCTCTCTCTCCAAGTCCAGGCCGACCACCAGCATCCAACTACAGTCCGGCTACTTCAGATCTAAAGCTCTTTCCAGAGGGAGTCGAATCAGCCTTCAAGAGAATCCGGATCTCAGCGACATCAGCCTTCAAGTTCTTCGAACTGGTAAATCCTTCCCTGAGTCTCTGAATCCATCACTTGTTTTTCTTCTTCCCAGATCTTGAGTCCAGGAGAAGCTGACCCAGCCACAAGACCAGTATTGGAGGATCAATTGCAAAGATAGCCGAATCCGAGGATCCAACAATCTGCTCGAGAGAGTTCTTCCATCCAAATTCTGTGAGATCACTGTTTGGTTGGTAAACCATCTCTTCTCTTTATTTCTGTCCTGTTGAAAGTTCAGAGCGAAACCCTAGGTCTGGAAGTTTCTCAACCCCCAGCGATCCGTTACTTCTGAACTACTCTGATAACTTAGCTTCTTCTAAATTGTGCTTTCAATCCTTACCTAGTTTCCATCAACTTAGTTTAACTTTACTTTGAGTCGAAGCCAATTTCTGAAATAAAAAAAAAAAAGAATTAATCTTAGTTTTACTTCCGCATACGCTTCTTTGTTCTTTGTTCTACATCATTTTTGGTATCAGAGCTTCTGTTCTATATCATTTTAGTATCAGAGCTTTCGTTCTGCATCATTTTGTCATCAACAAAAAAGTATATAATAAGGAGAATATTCATTCACAAATGAAGTGATTCACAACATGTATCAGATGTATCATGAAAAGATATATATATATATATATATATATATGAAAAGTGTTAGTACAAGAGTGATACAACACAAAAGTGCCTCAGCACGACAAAAGTAGTATCACACAACATAAAAAGCTAAAAACATGTAGTCCTAAAATATCAAAATGAAGGACTAGGGTCATCATCACTAGGCTCTTCCTCACTAGAGGAGGAACCGACCACTAAAATACCTGGAACATGCTTGAATTTAGGGAACCTAGGCCTAAGGTCTCTAAGTCTGGTCCTAACAGGAGTAGTAGTCTTAGAGGTTCTAGGTTTAGCTTTAACTTTAGGCTCAGAAGAAATCATGATAGGAGTAGGTCTAGCAGTAGGAGGATCAACAGGAAAGGCAAGAGTGCTGGTAGTAGACAGAATCTCTGTCGCCGGAGTGTCTCCAACATCAGAACTCGGAACCTCAGTACCAGTGCTTGCCTCAGCAGGAGTAGCAGTTGTAGGAATGTCAGTGAAGTGTACTGCCTCTCCCTGCCCACAATCTGTGCCAATGTCTGGTGCTGCTGCAGAAGGAGTAGGTGCTGAATGACTGGCTGTTGTAATCTGTTGAAGAATAGTCATAATATCCTGAAAATCCTGATGCATCTCTGACTGAAGTGTAGATATCCTGGCATCGATCTCTGATCTCCCTCTCTGAAGACTAGAGATCTCATCCAGTATGCGCTGCAGTCTGTCATCATCACCTGATCCAACAATAGTCGATCCTCTGATTGGTGATCGAGGTATGGAAGGAGCTGACTCTGATGGTCCAGCCTCGTCAACATGTGGCTCCGCCTCAGCATCCTGTCCATATGCTACCTGGTCATCCTCTCCTGATTCATCATCAGAATGAGTCACTAGAAGTCCTGAACTCTTCCTAATCCAGTGACCCTTAGCCTTTAAGAATCCGATCCTGGTCAAAGACTTTAAGTTTTATTTGTCTGTATGCAATTGTGGTCTGCTGTACTCTCCAGACAAATCAACATGGGCATCCTGAAACAGTAAAGTAAACACCATGCCATACGGAAGACATGCTCGTGCCCTACGAGCAGCTTCCCTCATCAGCGACAACATAATGAAAGGTAAATTTAGGGCCTCCCCTCAACTAAACATCTCATAAAGACTACGTCTCTCTCGCTCACCCAGTCGAACTCCTAGTCCGGGGTAGAAAGATGCGGCTAATGATATTATGTAGCAACCTCATCTCCAATGAGAGTTGGTTGGCTCTAACATGTATTACACCAGTCATATTTGTCCTTTCCAGTCAATTCTCAGTGTTTTTCTGTTTGTCCTTCCATACTAAATAACCTTCTCCATCTTTAGGTATTTGAAGAACATTAGACAATTTTTGCTCACTGATCTTAATGTGTTCCTTTTCACAGTAGATTCAATATGAAAAGTACCCAAAGACATATTCTCGAAAAACTGTCTAACAAGGTTAGGATTTTGTAGGAAGATTAAGCATGCAAAAATCCTTCCAACCTTGTCCAACTAACCAATCACCAATTTTTAAACTCTCTTGTTCTAGAAATGTGAATCTATACATCGACCTGGGGTTACTTGCCTATTTCCCATCGAAATTACCTGACTTAGAGCTTCTTGCTCCTCTTCATGCTCTTCTAGTTATTCCTCTGATGGATTTGAAGTGTCCAACCTTCATTTGGTCCTCCTTTCCTTTGCCACTGACCGAACAACCCTTCTAGGTTTCTTTGCCACGGCTTTCCTAGGAGCCATATAGGTTAGATTAGGTTTTGGAAGGGTGTAGAAGTGTTCCAAGGGTTTTTCTTAGGTTAGGGAAAGGAAACAACTAAGGGAATAAGAAGGGCAGAAAGAAAGAGAAAGAAATGATAATCAAACCTATGATGCCCTATTTAAAAAGCCTCGGCCCGACTCTGAGTCGGCTCGCCGAAACAGCAGGTGGCTCAAGTCGGCTCGAGCCCAAATTAGGTCAAAACTCAAAAAATGACAAAATAAATTTCTATGGTTTTCTTAATACTAAAGGAGATTGTCATAAGCTCTAGAAGGAATTTTGAAATGTCTAGATAATTTTTCCTTATTTTTGAAAAATTAGGTCAGAACTTTCAGAATGGGTCACACAGGCCTAATTCGCCTCTAATCTTTCCAAATCTATCTTGACTAAGAGGTTTGTAAAAATGTCAACAAGTTGATCTTCAGTAGGTACAAATTTAATTCAACAATATTATTTAAAACATGATCTTGAATGAAATGATGTCTAATTTCTATATGCTTAGTTCGAGAATGTTGAATTGGATTT
The DNA here is from genome assembly GCA_021397845.1 of Areca catechu. NCBI lineage: Eukaryota > Viridiplantae > Streptophyta > Magnoliopsida > Arecales > Arecaceae > Areca > Areca catechu. The sequence continues at coordinate 89,490,322 of CM038042.1, read as the reverse complement.
CTAGATAAATTAATAGCATTGGTGTTATCACATTTAATAAAATTTTAGATTGGATAATACCATAATCTTCTAGTTGTTGCTTGATCCACAACACTTGAGCACAACAGCTCCTCGCAGCCACATATTCTGTCTGAGTAGTAGACAGTGCTACAGAGTTTTATTTATGATAGTGCCATGAAATCAAGTTGACACCTAGAATTGACAAGTACCACTTATACTTTTTATATCAATTTTACAGCCTCCATAATCAACATTAGAATAACTAATTAATTTTAAAGATGAATGCTTAAAATACAATAATCCTAGATTTAATGTGCCTTTAAGATACTTGATGATTCTTTTAACAGCTATGATGTGTGACTCTTTTGGATTAGTTTGAAAATGTACACACATACAAACACTAAATAAAATATCAGATCTACTAGCAGTTAAATAAAGTAAAGAACCGATCATACCTCTATACAGTTTTTGATCAACATTTATGCCATTTTCATCTTTATCAAGTCTACATGAAGGATTCATGGGTGTTCCAATTTCTTTGCTCGATTCCGTGCCAAACTTTTTGATAATCTCTTTGATATATTTGGCCTGGTTGATCAGGATACCTTCCTTTGATTGTTTGATCTGAAGCTCGAGGAAGTAACTCAGCTCACCCATCAAACTTATTTCAAATTCACCCTGCATTAACTTAGCAAAGTCTTAACACAAAGATTCATTAATAGATCCAAATATTATATCATCAATATAAATTTGAACAACTAAAATATCATTATTTTTTCTTTGAATAAATAGTGTGGTGTCAACACTATCTCTTACAAAATCATTTTCAATTAAAAACTTACTTAATCTATCATACCAGGCTCTAGGTGCCTGTTTAAGACCATTTAAAGCTTTATTCATTTGAAAACATGATTTAGAAATATGTGATCGATAAAACCCTGTGGTTATTTGACAAAAACTTTTTCAGATAAAAAAACCATTTTAAAATGCACTCTTTACATCCATTTGAAATAATTTGAAATTCATAAAGCATGCATATGCTAATAATAATCTAATAGCCTCTAGTCTAGCTACTGGTGCATAAGTCTCATCTAAATCTATTCACTCTTCTTGATTATAACCTTGAACTACCAGTCTAGCCTTATTCTTAATTACACTACCTTGTTTATCATGTTTATTTCTATAAACCCATCTAGTGCCTATTACAGGGTAGTCATTAGGTCTTTCTACTAGAGTCCAAATATTATTTCTCCTAAATTGGTTTAACTTATCATGCATAGCTAACATCCAATTAAGATCAGTTTCAGCTTCTTCTATAATATATGGTTCTACATGAGAAACAAAAGCAATCAAGTCATGTACATCTCTATGTGCAGCTCTAGTTTTAATACCTTGAGATGGATCTCTTATAATTAGTTCTTCGGGATGTGAGTATACATACCTCCATTCTTGGATATATCATCATGATTTTTGCTTACCTCTTCTTCATGTTGTTCACTTGTTTGTTTGTCTTTGAGAGTCAAATCCTTCAATCCATGTTCTAGTGTACCTGCATCATCATCAGCACGATCTTCTTTTCTAGAAGATGTAATGTCAGATTCATTGAAAACAACATATATTGATTCTTCCACAGTCAAAGTTCTTTTGTTGAAAACTCGATAGGTTTACTATTTAAAGAATATCCAAGAAAAATAGCCTCATCAGATTTTGCATCAAATTTACTAAGGTTGTCTTTACCATTATTAAGAACGAAACATTTACAGCCAAAAATATGAAATAATTGATATTAGGCTTTCTATTATTCCATAGTTCATATGGAATTTTTTTAATGATAGGTCTAATTAAAATCACTATTCACAAGCAAGTGGTATTTACAGCTTCTGCCCAAAAGTGTTTAGAAGATTTCCTTCATAAAGTATTATTCTAGACATCTCTTCCAAAGTTCGATTCTTTCTTTCTATAACACCATTTAGCTGTGGTATTCTAGGAGCTGAGAAGTTGTAATCAATACCGTGCTTTGTGCAAATATGATCAAAAAGTTGATTTTCAAATTCACTACCATGATCACTATGGATAGAAATAATAGAAAGAATTTTCAGATTTGAAACTCTTTTATAAAACCTTTTGAATACTTTAAAAGTCTCATCTTTATGTGCAATAAATAAAACCCATGTGTATTTTGAAAAATAATCTACAATCACAAGACCATATTTCAAACCACCTAGGTTTGTTTCCTAGTAGGTCCAAATAGGTCCATATGAAGTAGTTCTAATGGTCTAGTAGTAGAAACAATATTTTGGATTTAAAACTCCCCCTCACTTGCTTTTTTAATTGACATGCATCGCAAACATAATCAAAATTAACTTTAGACTTTGGCAAACCTTTTACTAAATCTTTTGAAATAAGTTTTGCTATAGTATACATACTATCATGTCCAAGTAATCTATGCCATAGTAAACTTGATTCCTTGCTCTTATCATTCATTACTACAAGACTTGTATTGTTTGACATAGCCAGATCATTAAGATCTACTACAAAAATGTACCAAGTCTATGTCTAATGAACTTTGTACTAGAGTCAAGTGGATCACTACTATACATATTGAAGACTTGAAGAAAACATTAAAGCCAATATCACAAAGCTGACTAATACCCAAAAGATTATGCTTTAACTTTTCTACAAGTAACACATTCTCAATAAATGCAGAAGGAGTAATTTGATTTTACTAATACCGATTATCCTTCCTTTGCGATTATCACCAAAGGTTACTATTCCACCATCTTTTTATTCTTGGATGAAGAATTGATCAATATCACCCATCATGTATCTTGAATAGCTGCTATTAAGGTACCATCTTTCTTTGTATTTGTGGCTGCAAGACATCCCTGCAAAACAATCAGGTAATAGGTTTAGGTACTTAAGCTTTCTTGGTTCCTTGCAAGTTAGTAGTTTGGTTCCTTTTGGAACCCAATTTTCTTGATTTTCTTCTTGCCATTATTTCAAATGACACTCAAATGCCTTATAACCAATATTATTGCAAGCATAGCATACAATTCTTGGTTTTGAATAAAAAGTATATGATGATGCAAATTTAGGTCCAAATTATTTTGAAGTAATGAACTTAGGAGCATATGATGTAGATGTAGACAATTTATTTGAAATTAAACTTTTGTAACCAGTTCTAAACTTGTTATTCATCTCTCTTTGATCTTTCAAAATTAGTTCAGCTTGTTGGAACTTAAGGTTAATTTTTCAACCAAAGGCTTAAGCTTTTGAACTTCCATTTCAAATCATCATTTTTATTTTGCAAACTTTTATTTTTCTTAAGAAGCTCTTCTTTTTCAAATTGAGTAGTCTTAAGTCTTTCATAAACTAGACTTAATTCCCTTTGTAAAATCTTATTTCTTTCACCAATTTCATTTTTATCCTTTTCAATCATATCACAATGGTTTTTCAAAATTTTCATTTTCAAACAAGCTTTTTTTATTCTAATAATAATTCAAAAAAGCATTATGAAGATCATCATAAATAAATTCTAAATTAGGTTCAAAGTAGTTACCTCATCCTCCAAACCCATAAGGTAGATCTGAGCAGTTTTTGTTGTTTCTTCATCCTCTTCAGTGGATGTAGATTCATCGCTGTCACTCTATGCTACAAGCATTTCCTTCTTCTTCTTTCTCTTGATTATCTTTTTCTGAATTTCTGGATAGTCAGGGTGTATATGACCCGATTTCTTGCACTCATAGCAAATTGGAATTTGATCTTTGTCCTTGTCCTTCTCTTTTTCTTTGTCCTTTTCTCTTTCTTTTCCAAAATCTCCTTTTCTAAATTGCTTCCTCCATCTATTTGTTCTTCTTCTGTCCATAAATCTTTTAAATTTTCTCATTACAAGGGCTATCTCATCATTTTCAAGATCTTCATTATCAAATGAATCTGATCTTCATTCTTGTCTTCTTCAGTAGCTTTAAATGCTATATCTTTCTTTCTTTTGAATCTTCATCAGTTCTTTGTTGCATGGCTAATTCATAAGTAATTAATGATCCAAGCAACTCATCCAGTGGTAGGGTGTTTAGGCCCTTTGCCTCTTGAATAGTTATCACTTTAGCTTCCCATTTATCTGGCAAGGATCTCAAAACTTTTTGAACAAGATCAGCATTAGTGTAAGTCCTACCAAGACTTTTAAGACTATTGATAATATCAGTAAAATGTGTATACATAGCGGATATAGTTTCACTAGGATCCATTTTAAATAATTCATAGTTGCGCACAAGAAGACTGATTTTTGAAGTTTTAACTTATAATGTGCCTTCATGTGTAATCTCAAGTTTATCCCAATTTCTTTAGCAGAATTACAAGTCAAAATTCTGTTAAACTCATTTAGGTCCAAAGCACAATAAAGTAAATTCATAGCTTTGGCATTCAGCTCTGCTAATTTCATATCATTTTCATCCCATTCCTCTTTCAGTTTGGGAACCTCAATATCATTGATTCTAATAGTGGGTGTGTGAGGTCCTTTCATAATAATTTTCCATAAATAAAAATCTACAGCTTGAATGTATATTTTCATCCTTGCCTTCCAATATGTGTAATTGGTTCCAGTGAAAAGTGGGGGTCGATTTGTGGATTGGCCTTCAACCAAAGAAGTGCTCATGGGATATGCCATCCATCTTTACTCTAAGTAATTTTCAGAGACTCCGCTCTAATACCACTTGTTGCCCAAGTGGCTTCCCAAGAGGGGGGTGAATTGGGATTATAAAAACTTTTTGCAAATATATGCAATTTAAAATCCTTTTGGTGTTATGATGCAATATGCAATGCGGAAACAATTAAGTAAATGCAATAATGTAAAATAAGCACAAACACAAATACAAGGAACTTTAGAGTGGTTCGAAGCAACCGGCTCCTATGTCCACTACCCAAGGACCACTTGGGATTTCTACTATATCCTCCAACCGGAATATAGTTGGCTCTGAAATTAAGGCTTGAGTCGGCTCGAGGTACTGAAACTCTGAAATTTTTTGTGCCGTGCTAGGAGTCAGCTCTTGATCCATGAGTCGGCTTTGCAAAAACTTCTTTTAAAGCTTCAAACTTCTCCAAAATTCTTCAACATATGAATCCAATAAGAGCTAATCTACTCACTCTTATTTTTACAATTTTATAGCCCATTTACAAGATTACATAGTTTAAAAAAATTAGGGCTTTTACAAACTGAAGTGCATAAAGGTCTATACAATGTTGGATTACCTTTCAACCAGTTTGAAAACTAAGTAAAGATAAAAAGTTTCTTATAAAAACTTCTTAAGTAATTGAAAGAATTAGTAACTCATACATGCTCTACTATTTTGTGATCATCAAAATCATTCCAAGGGACAACACGTAGGAGCTGGGTTGCTCCAAACCATTATAAAATTTATGGTGTTTGTGCTTGCTTGTATTTATGCTCATTTACTTGCTCCGCATTAATTCTTTACTTACTTCACTCACCATACTAAGATTTCAAAAGGGCACATATTTGTGAAAACCCAATTCACCCCCTCCTCTTGGGTAGGCCAACTAGGCAACAACTGGTATCAGAGTAGTGTCTCTATAATCCAATTATCTAGTGAAAAGATCTATGGCAAATCCCATGAGTACCTCTTTGGTCGAAGGCCAATCTACAAATAGACGTCTACTTTCACAGGCACCAATTATACATACTGGAAAGCATGAATGAAGATTCATATTCAGGTAATAGATTTTCAACTATGTAAAGTAATTTAAAAGGACCTCACACACCCACTAAAAAGGTTGATGACATAGACATCCCAAAACCTGAAGAGGAATGGGATGAATATGGCATGAAGATGGATGAATTGAATGCCAAAGCAATGAATCTTTGTATTGTACTTTGGATGCTAACGAGTTTTACCAGATTTCTACTTGCATTTTTGAAAAAGAAATTTGGGATAAACTTGAAGTTACCCATGAAGGAACCTTTCAAGTAAAGACATTAAATATCAACATTCTTGTGCATAGTTATGAATTATTTAAAATGGAACTGAATGAAATAATATCTGCCATGTTTTTAAGATTTACATATATTATTAACGATCTAAAAGGTCTTGGCAAGGTGTACTCAAATGCAGACCTTGTGCAAAAAATTTTAAGATCATTACCAAATAAATGGGATCCAAAGGTCACTACGATTCAAGAGGCCAAGGACCTGAACACATTACCTTTGGATGAGTTTCTGGGTTCCTTGATTACATAAACTTACAATGCAACATCGTAGCGAGGATTGTATCAAAAAGAATAAATCAATAGCCTTCAAAGCTGCAACTGAATTAAAGAAGCAAGAAGAGAGATAGAAGAAGAAAGCCCTCCTCTGATTAAGAACTTGAAGATGATGATATCGCTCTAGTCTTGAGAAGATTCAAAAATTTATGGGCAAGAAAAAGTCAAGGTATTAGAAGAAAAATCTTAGAATGGGAGAACCTAGTAAAGAAAAAGAGAAGGATAAAGAAAGAGATAAGGAGCAACAACCAATTTGCTACGAATGCAAAAAGTCAGGGCATTATCATTTTGAGTGTCCCATATTAAAGAAAGGATATAAGAAGAAAAAGAAGAAAGTGATGGTTACTATGTGGAGTGACAACGATGAATCCACATCAAATGAAGAGGAAGAGACATCCAAAATAGCTAACATATGTTTTTGTATTTCGAAGACGAGGTAATATCCCCTGAACCCAACGATGAATTTACATATAAAAAGTTAAATACTGCATTTTATCAGCTTTATCAAATACAAAAAGGCTGGTTAAAAATTAAAACTCTAAAAAATAATTATGATGCTTCGATAAAAGAAAAGAATGAGATTACAGAAAAGAATAACATCTTACAAAAAGAATTAAGTTGTATTTATGAAAAATACAATGTTTTGCAAGCTAAAAAGAATGAATGTCTTGAAAAGAACAAAAGTTTACAAAATGAAATGAGTCGACTCAAGCCCTTAGTTGACAAATTAACTTTGAGCTCAAATAAGCTTGAGCTGATTTAAAAAATCAAAGATAAACAAATAATAGAGCTGGAATTGGTTATAATTCAATGCATACAAATAGAGTTTTAGCTATAAAGTTTCATGCATCAAAATTTTTAGCACCTATTTCATATCAAAAATCAAAAATAGTTTGCTTTAATTGCAATGGGGTTGGTCATAAAGCTTTTGAATGTAATTTAAGAAAGAAAATAAAAATAGAGTGAAAAAGATTTGGGTTCCTAAAGGAACCACTCCTACTAACTTTCAAGGACCCAAGAAAGCTTGGGTACTTGAGAACATTACTTGGTTATATTACAGGAATGTCTTACAGCCCAGAATTCAAAGAAAAGATGGTATCTGGACAGCGACTGCTCAAGACATATGACGGGTGACAAAGAAAAATTCATCACCTTAGAAATGAAAGATAGAGGAATGGCCACTTTTGGCGACAATGGTAAGGAAAAGATTATTGGCATTGGTAAGATCAGAATCACCCATTCTACTTTTATTGAAAATGTATTGCTAGTAGACAAGTTGAAGCATAATTTATTAAGTATAAGTCAATTATGTGATAAAGGCTTCAAGATTGTCTTTGAATCTTCAATGTATATAGTAACTAGCTCCCTTGATTCTAGCACTAAGTTTATTGATCATAGACTTGGAAACATTTACATAGTAAACTTAAATGATCTAGCTATGTCGAGCAGTACAAGTCTAGCGGCAATGAATGCTAAAACCAAAGAATCTAGCTTACTTTAGCATGAAGATTAGATCATGCTAGCATGCATATTTCAGCTAAATTAATTTTCAAAGATCTAGTTAGAGGTTTACCTAAATTTAAAGTTGATTTTGAATATATTTGTGATGCATATTAGTATGGTAAAAAACTAGGGAGAGTTTTAAATCAAAAAATATTGTTTTAACTTCTAAACCTTTAGAGCTACTATACATGGACTTATTTGGACCAACTAGGACCACAAGCCTAGGAGGTATGAAATATGGACTTGTGATAGTAGATGATTTTTCAAGATTTATATGGGTTTTGTTTATTGCATATAAAGATGAAGCTTTCCAAGTATTTCAAAATTTTACAAGAAAGTTTTAAATCAGAAAAATCTTTTAGTTGTTTCAATTAGAAGTGATCACGACACTGAATTTGAAAATCAATATTTTGAAGACTATTGCACTGAGAATGGCATTGATCACAACTTCTCAGCTCCTAGAACACCATAACAAAATGGTGTTGTAGAGAGAAAAATAGAATATTGGAAGAGATGGCCCAAACTATATTATGTGAAGGCAATCTTCTAAGGTACTTTTAGGCAGAAGTTGTGAATACTGCATGTTATATATTGAATCTTGTTTTGATCAGACCTATTCCAAAGAAAACCCCCTATGAACTTTGGAATGATAGAAAACCTAGTATTCATTATTTTCATATTTTTGATTGCAAATGCTTTGTACTAAATAATGAAAAGGATAATCTTAGAAAATTTGATTCTAAATTAATGAAGCAATATTTCTTGGTTATTCAACTTCTAGCAAAGCTTATAGAGTATTCAATAAGAGAACATAACTGTTGAAGAATCTATCCATGTTATATTTGATGAAACTAACCCCTCACCATCTAGAAAAGAAAAGTGCATTGATAATGATGCAGGTACAATTGATAAAGATATGAAGGACATGATTTTAAAAGACAAACGAGTTGAATAAGGAGATGAAATGGTAAGCAAAGATCATAGTGATTTACCTAAAGAATGAAGGTATGTAACATCACATCCTAAAGATTTAATTATAGGTGATCCTTCACAAGGAGTTAGGACTAGGTCATCACTTAGAGATGCATATGATTATCTAGCTTTTGTTCACAAGTAGAACCTAATAGCAAAGAAGAAGCAGAAAATGATCCCAATTGGATGATGGACATGCATGAAGAACTTAATCAATTTGAAAGAAATAATGTTGGACCTTATAAGTAGACACTTTGATCATCCTGTTATGGTACCAAATAGGTTTATAGAAATAAATTAGATTAAAAAGGTAATGTAATTAGAAATAAATCTAGACTAGTTGCAAAGGTATAATCAGGAAGAAGGAATATATTTGATGAAACCTATGCACCTGTAGTAAGATTGGAAGCTATTAGACTATTACTTGCATTTGCTTGCTACATGATTTCAAATTAGTTCAATTGGATATAAAAAGTGTATTTTAAATGGTTTCATTTATGAAAAAATTTTTGTAGAACAACCACCCGGATTTGAGAACCATTCTTTTCCTAATCATGTTTTCAAACTTAATAAAGCATTGTATGGTTTAAAACAAGCACCTAGAGAATGGTATGATAGATTAAGTAAATTCTTATTTGAAAATAATTTATTAGAGGCAATGTAGACACCACTCTTTATTAAAAGAAAAGAAAATGATATGTAGTTGTACAAATTTATGTAGATATATAATTTTTGGTGCAACTAATAAAAAATTGTGTAGAGTATTTGCTGAGCTTTTGTAAGGCAAATTTGAAATGAGCTTAATGGATGAACTAATCTACTTCCTTAGACTCCAATTAAGCAAACAAAGGAAGGAATATTTATCAACCAAGCTAAGTACATCAAGGAGATCATTAAAAAGTTTGGTATGGAGTCAGTCAAAGAAATTGGCACACCTATGAGCCCTACCTGCAGACTTGACAAGGATGAAGTTGGAAACAACGTTGATCAAAAGCTTTATCGAGATATGATTGGATCATTGTTGTATTTGACTACTAGTAGATCTAATATCTTGTTTAGTGTTTGTATATACACTAGATTTCAATTTAATCCAAAAAAATCATATATACTTGCTCTTAAAAGAATCATAAGATATCTAAAATAAACAAGTAATCTAGGTTTATGGTATTCTAAACAATCTTTATTAAATTTAATTAGTTTTTCTGATGCTAATTATGGTGGATGAAAATTAATAGAAAAAGTATTAGTGGTACATGTCAATTTCTAGAGTTGAACTTAATCTCTGGCATAGTAAGAAGCAAAACTCCGTAGCACTATCACTGCTGAAGCAGAAATGTGGCTACAGGGAGTTGTTGCACTCAAGTGATTTGGATTAAGCAACACTAAAAGACTATGGTGCTATTCAAACTAAAATTCCTATCAAATGTGATAACACAAGTGCTATTAATTTACCAAAAAATCTAATTCAGCATTCTAGAACTAAACATATAGAAATTAGGCATCACTTTATTAAGGATCATGTACAAAATGGTACTATTGAACTTGAATTTGTTCCAATAGAAAATCAATAGCTGACATCTTTACTAAGCCACTTAATGAAGATAGATTTTAATTGATTAGAGGAGAATTAGGCCTGTATGACCATTTTTAAAATTCTTGACCTAAATTCTTCAAAATTAAGAAAAAATTATCTAGAAAACCTCCTTCATCAATATTATAGATAGCGACCACCTTATCTAGTGTGTTTCTAGGCATAGGAATCTTTTTGCTAAAATTTTAGAGCTTTTTCTGTGTTTTGGCTAGAGCCGAACAACTCTGCTGGTCGAGCCGACTCGAATGTCGGGTACCCTTATAAAATTTTATGCCCTAAAAATTCTTTTTACTTTCTCTTTTTTACTGTTCAAAGAGAGCCCTAGGGGACCACTCTCCTTTCCATCTTAGAACCACTTGATTCCTCCTTTTCTCCCATAGATTTTATCCAAATGGCACCAACATCGACCATAGCCAAAAGATCCAAACGTGCTACTTCAAGATTAGTCCAAGAAGAGAGGAGATCAAAAAGTAGAGCGGACGAGCCGACTCTTCGTGAAGCTCAAGATGAACCTCAAGATCAATTTTCTTGCACCTTAGAGACAAGTTTTTCTTATGGGTAACCATCCTGTAACCTCTGGTAGATAAATTAATTTCATATTTCTCGAGAATTAGTGTTTAGGATAGGTGATTGGATTGAGCTATAGGGCTAGGAGTACTTCTATTCTTAGATATTCCAACTTACCCAAGTTTAGTCAGGACTTTCTTTGAGAAATGTCCCTTGGAGCTAATGAAGTCATATCAAAAGTTAAAGGGATAACTATGTCTATTAATGAATCAAGGCTAAGTAGGGTTTTGCAAATGCCTAAGGATGGATTGTGTCATATGAACCTGAAAGATAGGCAAAAGACTTTGAGACTTGTGCTTGAAAGAAGGAATGTAGAGAGTATAACCAATGTTTAGGCTAGTATTTTGTCATTAGAGATGAGACTACTTCATAATATCATAAGCAGAATATTTTTACCCCATACTGGCAGATTCGACTGGGTTAGCGAAAGGGATAAATGTTCATGCGGTACATGATTGAGCGGGAGACCCTCAATTTGCCTTATATCATGTTAACCTACATTTGAGATGTAGCCCGAAGAGCCAGAGCCTATTTGCCATATGGCATGGCATTTACCCTAATTTTCAGAGATTATGGAGTGGACCTGATAGATGAGGATGCCAGACCATTGCTATATACTGATAGATATTCTGATAAGTCTCTTCATCGTATGGGTTACCACAAGATCGAAGGTCAATGGGTGAAGAAGACCTCAGGACAGAGGGTAGTGCATCACTCTTCTGATGATGAGGAGGCTGAGCTTGATACTGCTACCACTGCTACTACTAGAGAGGAAGAGTCTGATGGAGATGTTCTTGATGCACTGCAGCTGAGCCTACTATGGATGAGACTATGTCAGCTAAGGATGTCGAGGGATAGACTGAGATAGGAGGATAGGCTAGCAGTCCGAGGACTCCACTAGGGCCATCTACTATTCCTTCTGCACCTTCGACTTTGACTGCTAGTCCTACTCAAACTGCTATTACACTTGAGCAGTTCACTCATTTCACAGAGACCCTGACTGGCACATTCAGATGATGTTTGGCGATCTTCGCCAAACACTTGATAGAGGCCTACAGGAGTTTTGCACTGAGATGAGAGAGCTTACACTGAGGATGGAGGCAGTGGAGATGAGTTAAAGAATGCAGGATGACTACCGGACAGATCTAACACAGCTACATTTTGACTTCGATAGGCTTTGGGGAGCAGCATATTCCTTTGCTAGAGAGCGGGCTATAGCATTGCATGATATTCAATAGGAGGTACACTGGATGGGAACAGAGCTTAGGACAGTTCTACTTCTGGTCACTGGAGTACATCCTGGATCTGGAGCTTTCACTTCCAGACAGCCACCTCCATAGCCTTCACCCACACCTAGACAGTCTCCACCATATGCTAGATAGCCACCTCCATCACCGAGGACTGGACCAGCATCTAGGACCAGAACTTCTAGAAGACCTTCCCCATCTATTAGGAGATCTAGAACTTTTGCTACTCAAACTTTAATATAGGTTCTTGTAGCAGTGAGAGTGATTAGATATGGCTTTGACATTCAAATTTTGATGTATTACACTTTGATATGTCATGCTTTGACTGTAATGAAATGTATATGTAATGTCCCTTTTCGAAAGTAATGAGATATATATATTTTTCCACTCAATGTATAATGGTTGTCATTTTTTTATGCATGATGTATCTAAGCTTGAACTCAATAATTGATATCAAATAATTAATATTGAAAAGAGGGAATGTGTTAACAAGAATATGAAGAAAATAAAGAGAAGGTATTATCTCAAAACATCTTAATATTCTTGTTATATTTCAAAAATTATTGATTTGTATTCCCATAAAGAATGATATTTTTGTTGATGACAAAAAGAGAGAGTAGTAATAATGATGTGCATGGAAAATACAAACTTCATTGAAAAATATTTTATGTGATATAAATGGAAAACATTTTGCATGAAAACATCAAGAAAATGAAATATGGGGAGAAGTTATTTATGCATGGAATTTAATGGAACTTAGCTCTGATACATTTTGATACTAAAGTAATGGAATTAAGTTGACACATTTTGATACTTAATTGGCTCTGATACGTTCTAAAGCAAAAGTACATTTTGATAAATATTGGCTCTAATACTTTTTGGATATTTAGTGATACATTCTGATACATTCTTGATACATAATTGATATATGTTGATACTTACTGATACACATTAATTTAAACCATATACAAGTCACTTTGATATTTTAAGTGTTCATTATGCATAATTGTATAGTTTTCCATGCCCAATGTTTTGTCATCATCAAAAAGGGAAAGATTGTTGACCCTTGGAATAATTTTCATGATAACAAAATATTGGAGCATGTATTTGATACTAGCTCTTTTCAAGTGTTTAAGAAGTTTTCGTAGGATGATTTAAATGCACAATCATTCTCCTACAATTATGAAATTATTGTAATATATCAAGTTTCTTTTGAAAGAGTTCCATGCAATAAGAGCCTAAAGGTAATTTGTTCATGAAAAAGGGCCAATTCTATGTATTTTTTTAATTTAAATTACTTAGATTAGATTTAGAAGAAGTTTGAAAGTCTTTTGAAGTTGTTTAAAAAAGTTTGGAGGCTTTTGGACAAATATCACTCGAGCTGACTCAAAGAATAGAGACGACTCATTATTCTGGCATGGTACAAGCTTTTCTGATACTCTGCCAATCGAGCCAACTTGATGAAATTAGAACCGACTCGTCTAGACTAGCTGAAGTTCAGTTTTTTGAAATCAGTCATCCAAGCCGACTCGATGAGCAACCGAGCCGACTCCTCCAGAGTGAGTGAATTTCAGTTCTGGAAAAGCTATTCAGGTAAGCCGACTCGACTGAGAAGAGCCGACTCGACGAGATTTTAGTTTTGCATGTCTGAGAATCTGAGCCAACTCGCCCCAACGAGCCGACTCGAATCTCAATTTTGAAGTGTAATGGCTAGTTCCAGATCGAAGTTTTTGAATCCAAAAGTGCTCCAATGGCTAGATTTTGACTCCCAAGGCATTCCAACAGTCTTTTTCACTTGCGATCAGTTCAAAGGACTATAAATAAAGGATCTAAACAATTTTGAAGATAGTTTAAAGAGGGCATTATATATTCAAAGGAGCATTCAAGCTAGAGCTCAAGACTTCACCAAACTCCCATCAATTTATTGAGTCATTTATTGAAGAAGTTTGAAAGCCTTAAAGAGCATTAAAGGAGTAATCAAGAAGGCTTCTCAAAGAGCTTCAACTATAACCATCGATAAAGTTTAATTTGTCTTTAGTGTTACTTCATTTGTAACTTTGTTTTGAATTGTTCCAAGTACAGCAGGAGCTATAGCTTGGATATTGTTTAACATTTTTGGTGAGCCTTTAAAACCAAGTTTGGATTGTTAGTGAGCTTGGGAAAACTAACATTGTATTGGGTTCTTGGTGATCCTGGTGTAAAACCAAGATTGGGTTTTGGTTTGTGAGCCCGGTGTAAAACAAATTGGCTATATTCTGTGGTGAATATAGTAAAAATCCCAAGTGGTATATTGGATCATGGACGTAGGAGCTCGGTTTCTCTAAACCACTATAAAATTTGTTGTATTTGTGCTTGCTTGTGTTTGTGCTCATTTACTTGCTTCCACATTTAATTCTTTACTCACTTCACTCACCACACTAAGATCTCAAAAGGACACATATTTGTGAAAAAGTTTTCATACCCAATTCATCCCCCCTCTTGGGTAGGCCAGCTGGGCAACACTTTGGATAGCCTGCTAGTCTGAGGACTCCACCTACTGAGCCAACATCTTCAAGACCTTCTATACACTTGCTACACCAACTGCCATTAGGATTACTTTAGAGTAGTTCACTCAGCTTTTTGAGACCTAGATTGGGAGAGTTAGTTCCATGATTGGGGATCTATGACTGGAGTTTACTCAAGCCATTAGAGTATCTCCTGGTCCTATCATGAGCTCAGAAGAGATTTGAGAGAGCTCATACTATGTGTGGAGGTAATTAAGCAAGGGCAGAGGACATAGAGTGATCATCAATCTAATATGGTAGATTTGAGGGTAAATTTGGATGAATGTGAGGAGCTACTGATCAGTTTGCATGGGAGTAGGTAGAGACCACCCTATCAATTCAGCAGGACATTCATCACATTGAGTCCAAGCTGGGTAGTGTTTTGCTGGGTTTCATTGGATTTAGGTCTACATTAGGTCCATCATCTAGCCAAGGACCCAAACTAGCCCCACACCCTTCACCCAAGCCAGCACTTACACCTAGGCCTTGCTTTAGTGCCACAATCAAACTTGGCACAACTCCACCACCTAGAGTTAGACTAGCCTCTTGTTCCTATAGTTCAGCCGGTCCATCACTTGTTCACACCATTGGGACATGTGCACCATTCATTGTCAACATCCTGGAGGATTATGATAGTGATTAGATATTAGGAGATCTATTTTTTGTATTTTTATATTTATATGGTAAACTTTTGTGGCTTTATTGTGATGTTGTTCTTGATATTTGTACCAAATTTTGTATCAATGGAACATTCTAAATGATATATTATGAAAACATATGCCTTACTTTATGTTGTTGACAAACCTTGTATAAATGTTATCTTTTTTTTCTTCATATTTACTCCCTTTACCTTCTTTGCTGATGACAAAATGGGGGGAAGAGTAAATGTGCATGGGAGATTAGGACAAAAGCATGTGTATGAGTTCATGATATGTGTGAGATTAAGGGGGAAAGTAAGAAATATGTGCATGCATACACTTGAAGTCAAACTCCAAAAATCATGCATATTATATTGATATTTAAAGGGGGAGCATTGTTTTGAATGTTAATGAAATCCTAATTACCCTTCTTAGTTTAAATTTCAACATTTCTAACACATTCCATCTAAGCTATGATACATTTTTCCAAGCTCTAATACAAATTTAGCATGCTCCGATACTTTATGATACATCAAACATAAACTCCAATTTATACAAATTTCAAAGTATTGATATTTTTTAGGATTTATTTTCTGATTGATACACCATAAATATGCTCTGATACTTGAAAGATTTTAAAAATTTAATACTTTGACACTCTGATATATTTACAACTTTGATACATTATATTGTAAAGTTTCTATATATTACTTTGATACATTTATTATATTGTAAAAGTTTTACCCTCCATGCCTAGTATTTTATCATCATCAAAAAGGGAGAGATTGTTGACCTGGAAATATTTTGACGATTACAAAATATTGGAGCACGAATACTATACTAACACTTTTCAAATTATTAAGAATATTTTTGCAGAAAGCTTTCCAATGGATAATCTTCAATTGAAAACCTTTTAGATCATTGGAGTTGTTTGTAAGTCATTAGATTGATTAGTTAGCTCTCAAGAATCATTGTTTAACCTTAGGTATCATGGTAAATCCTTTAAGTGAGTTTTCATGTTATGGGTGGAGTAGAAAGCTTATTTCTTGTAATTAGAAATATTTGAAAGTTCATGCATATATCCTTAGAAATCTATAGAAACCCTTGGAAGACTCTTGGAAGTATTAAGAAGTCAAATTATATCAAATCCCTGAAAAGTTGAAGTTCCAGTTGAAAGAGCCGACTCTGGCATGGCATGCTGACTTGCATAGTTCAAGAGAGTTGACTCCCTTCAGGCGAGCCTTCTCTCATAGGTTAAACAAAAAAAAGAGTTTTCATAGGAGCCTTCTCTTCAGATTAGAGCCTTCTTTCTTATAAATGTAGAGTTTTTGGACATAATGTAGAAGAGTCAACTCCCTTCAAATGAGCATTTTCTCTCAAAAATAATAGAGAAGTGGATTTTTGGACATAGTTTAGAAGAATTAACTCCCTTCAAGCAAGCCAACTCTCATCCCATGATTGCCCCAGTAATGTCTAGTTCCATAACTTGTAAATTTTATTTTCTAAGATTTTTAATGGCTATATTTCACTTTTCACATCTCCAAATAGCTAGAAATGACTGAGAACCAATAGAAAATACTTGGAGAAGTATAAAAGAGAGAATTAAAGTCAAAGGACTAAGATACTTGAGAGAATATTCTTTTAATCATTGGAAATAAGAAAGAACTCAAGAATTGTCACACATGAAAGCTCAAGAGAAGCTCTAATGCTTCCCACCTAGACTAAAGCACTAAATAAAGATCTTAGAGAGCATTGAAGAGCATTCCTTGAATATTTGAAGAGTCTATAAGAGGAGCTTTATTGGCAACCATCCACTCTTTAAGAGTTTGTATAGTTGCTCTATGTTTATTGTTTTGAGTTGTTGTTTATTTCATTAGGGAGCTGAAACTTAAAATTAGGATTGGGTTTGATGGTTAACCTTGGAAATCCAATTGGATTGTTTGTAAGCCCAAAAAAATATTGTATTAGGATTTTGATTTGTGAACCACTATATTCTTGTGGAAATATAGTAAAAATCTCAAGAGGTTCTTAGGTAGTGGATGTAGAAGCTAAGATTGTCCTAAACCACTATAAATTATGTTGTGTTTGTGTGTTTGCTTGTCTCTCTTTCTCACTCTCTTATAATTCAATGCTTACATACTTACTTCGATACAATACTTGTCCTACACATATATTTGGTTTTTAAAAACACATACAAGTTTTTTTACAAAAACCTAATTCACCACCCTCTTGGGTTGTTTGTTAGTCTAGGCAATAGAAGAGGAAGGTTTTCATCTCTTCTAGGCATCCTTAAGCCATCTCCCTTGAATTAGCAAGAAAGGGTTTAGGCAATGATCTTCTTATTCTAGTTCTTGAAGAAGAAGTTCAGACCAAGCCAAGAAGCAAGGCCTGCAAGGTGCTAGCACTCCAGGGACCTCAATGCTTCGATCATATCATCTCCGTATGGATACTAGTAGAGGTTAGGTACATGTGCAGTTACATCAGAAAATCCTAGACTTCCACAGATCCAATCTGATAAAGAAGGAAAGCGAATCAGGTAAGTGATTCAATCACTTTATTTACTTTTAGATTCTTATTTTTTAGATCTAAAACTTTATTTTATAGCATGTTTAGATTTGATCCTAGATAATTATTTGATTAGATCTACATGTAGTATATATTAAAATAGTGTTAATCTATTTTTGCTACATGATTAGGGTAATCAAAAAATTCTACATGCTATAATCATCGAAACCCAATAGTGATTTCAGAGTTACAAGTTTTTAAACATGCATAAAATCAATTTTAGATTTGATTTTTTCAGATCTAAAAGTAAATTGATTGAAACCAACTTTGTACTAATATAAGATTATCATGGTAGAAGATTTATCCCTTATACTACAAAGGTTGTCTAGGTTGATCGATTTTAAAAATGGGTTTCAAAACAAGTTAATTAATAACTTAAGATCAAAATTTGATATATGTGATATGTCTTTTTCCTTATTAGTTCTAAAATTACGATGATTAAAATTCACATTGGACTAATATAAGGTTGTCCTGGCATAAAGTTTATCCCTTATGTTGCAAAGGTTGTCCTAGTATAATGTTGAACAGGTTTTTGAAAAGAGTTTTAAACAATTTTAATCATTAATTTAGATTTGATTTTACATATATGAGATATTTTTTTTGGTTAGTTTTAGACAACTTTTCATTATGTGATATGTGATAGTTAATTTTTATATCTAAAACAATCATATATATGATATATGACTTTAGGTTTAGATATAAAACTATTTTGAGATCATAAACCATTAATTTATGCACTTAAACAAAATCTAAAAAATATTTTTAGAATCTAATTTTTAAGTTAAGCATGAGGGTATGGGTAGAATAATTAGGTCTTGAATTTTGACAACAATTAGGATTTTTTATTAGATCAGGTTTGAACCAGCTTTTTGATTCTTAAGCAGTTAGATGAACCTAATCAATAGTTAATTAGGATTAGGACAAAGGGGCTCAAAATTGAGTTTAGTTATAGTTGGTCACATCGATTCACATCCTATGTGAATTTGTTAACTCGGGACCTAATTTGGCTTAGAGGATTGAGCCCAAATCACATAGGTTGACCTATCAAAACTTATTGATCAATTAGTATCTAAGGCAAGTCTTGACTAGTGGTTTTTAATTAGAGCTATGCTTACCTAGCTAATCCAATGATGTCCAAGGTAAGCATCGGGTTGTCTCTCATCGATCTCACTAACCTAGTGAACTTGGTTGATTGAGTCTTGAATGATGTTGCTTAGTGGTTCATGTTCACCCAAGCTATTTAGATTAGCCAGACATGAGATTATTTAACTTGATCTAGGTTAGTTTGATATGATATTGTGCTAACTAATTAAGATGTGACCTGAACCAAAATCTCCCCACAAATATTAGTCTTAAGTCTCCCACCATTATAGGAGTGTGGGCATCCTACTGGCGTTAATTGTTATCGACTGGTTACAATGATTCAGTTGCATCAGAAAGATGTAACCACCTAATAGCATGAGATGTTACTAGCTAATGATGGGGTTGGGCCTAATAATTAAGCATGATGAGGACCTAATGATGACTTTACCTATGCATTGGATAGTGGGTCTGACTTAACTAAGGATTGGGTCGATAACCGAGCATGGTAAGGCTTTATGACTTAGAGATCGAATCGCTACAACATGCTTAAAAAGCATTAGACAAAAGTTATCCACTCATCTATATAGTGTGTCACCAATATCTGTCAAGTAAGATGCACATATATCGATGGGACCACAATAATCATCAGGAATCCTATCATGTAGGGGTTTCTACATCTCCAAGAGGGAGATGAGAGATCCATGAAAATATTGAGAGTCGAATTTATTTTGTAAAGTTCATAAAATAATTTTTTAAAGTCAAAGTACATTGTTTAACTTATATCTACTCTCATAATTAACAATGTCAGCCTCCAACCCCTTAGCCGCATCTTAGAGTCCAACCGATTGACCAGCCTTAACTATAAGGATTAGCTTTGAAACCTTAAGATTATCTTGAGCTCGAAGAAATTGGACTATGTACTTAACCAAGACCCCCACCTTACCAGACCATCCAAGTGCCTGTCAAATTATGGTATAGGGGAAATGGATGAAAGATGATAATAAGACAAACTGCTACATTTTGGCTTCCATGATTATTGGAGTTACAAAACTATCATGAGGATATGCCTATTACCAGGGCCACAATCACTCACTTGCAAGATTTGTATGGTGAGCAAAGCATAATTAGAATGATTTGAAGTCTCTAAAAGACTTTTTAATACTAAAGCATGAAGGACTTATCGATCAATGATCAGTGTTGGAAATGATCAAGGATAGAGACTAGAGTAAGAAGCTGGTGGGCATTTCTATCCACAAAGAACTAGAAGTGGATTTGATCCTTCAATCCCTTACTAGTTCATGTCTCTATGTGTTATGAACTATAATATGAACAAAATAACTACACTTTGCCTAAAATACTCAATATACTAGTAACTAATGAGGGAACTTTGAAGAGTTCAAGGGGCTCTATTCTTGTTATAGAGAAAGCATGTTCCTCAAAAAAAAGTCTAATTGGAAGAAGAAGAGAAGCCTACGAAGAAGTGGAAGAAGGAGAATGTTGATCCCTGGAATGATTTTGATGATCACAAAACATTGGAGCATGTATGAGTTACTAATTCTTTCAATTACTTGAGAAGTTTTTGCAGGAAAATCTTTATCTTTTTTTACTTGGTTTTCAAATTGTTGAAAGGTAATCCAACATTGTATAGACCTTTATGCACTTCAGTTTGTAAAAGCCATAATTTTTTAAACTATATAATCTTGTAAATGGGCTATAAAATTGTAAAAATAAGAATGAGTAGATTAGCTCTTATTGGATTCATATGTTGAAGAATTTTGGAGAAGTTGAAGCTTTAAAAGAAGTTTTTGCAAGAGCCGACTCATGGATCAAGAGTCGACTCCTTCTGGCATGGCACAAAAAATTTTAGAGTTTCAGTACCTTGAGCCGACTCAAGCTCCAAGAGCTGACTCATTGAAGAACACATGTTTTGAAGTCTGAGACCTCGAGCCGACTCAAGCCCATAAGAGCCGACTTGTCCAGAGTTATGTTTATTGGTGACTAAGACTTCGAGCCGACTTTGCCTTGAAGAGCCTACTTAAGAAAAATATTGATTTGTACTGATTGAAGGTTCGAGCTGACTCCAGCTTGAAGAGCCGACTCATACAGAATTTTTGTTTGGGCTGTCTGAGACTTCAAGCCGACTCGTGGATCTCGAGCCGACTCGAGTGACCGTTTTCTGCACTATAACGGTTAGTTGCTGAAAGTTGATTTTGAACTCCAAATAGTCTCCAATAGCTCTTTCTCAATTCCCTAGGCCCTACAATGGCTATATCTCATGAAAAACTATAAAAGGAGTATTTTTGATGGATTAAATATTTTGAGGGATTATTCATTGATTTATCTTGGGAATTTGAAAAGTCTTCAAGTCTTTCACCAACCCACTTCAAAAGCATTCAAGATAGGATTCAAAGCTCCACCAACTTCTCTTCATCATTGAATCCACTCTTTGAAGAAATAAAGAAGTAGCTTGAAGAGCATTAAAAGAGCATTCAAGGCTAGGCTTCATCTTAATCTTCATCGGCAAAATTTAAACAAACTCGTTTGTTATGTAGTTACTTTATATTTTTGACATATCTTTGTTTTCTCTCTAAGAACAGCAAGGAGCTGTGTCTTAAGAGAGGGTTAAAGGTTTTTAGGTGAACCTTTTGAAAACCTAAGTTGGGTTCTTGGTGATCCCAATATAAAACCAAGGTAGGGTTTTTGGTAATCCTGTTTAAAACCAAATGGAGTTGGGTTTTCTTTGGTGATCCCGGTAAAACCAAAGTGTATAGGTTTGGATTGTGAGCTTGGTAAAATAATCTGACTGTATTCCGGTTGGGATATAGTAAAAACCCAAGTGATCCTTGGATAGTCGACGTAGGAGCTGGTTGCTTCGAACCACTCTAAATTTCTTGTATTTGTGTTTGTGCTTATTTTACCTTATTGCATTTACTTAATTGCTTTCGCATTGCACACTGCACCACAACACCAAAGGATTTTAAATTACACATACTTGCCAAAATTCTTATAATCCCAATTCACCCCCCCCTCTTGGGAAGCCACTAGGCAACAAGTGGTATCAGAGCGAAGTCTCCGAAAATTACTTAGAGTAAAGATAAATGGCATATCCCATGAGCACTTCTTTGGCCGAAGGCCAATTCACAAATCGACCTCCATTTTTCACCGGAACAATTACACATATTGAAAGGCAAGGATGAAAATATATATTCAAGCCTGTTGGCTCACACAGTGATTTTGATGAATAACAAAACATTGAGTGCATATTGTATTCTAATGAGGATTTCAAGTTGTGAGTTTTCAGGAAGAAAGCACCTCAAAATCTCAAAAACTTATGGTGTATGGCACGTAATGGCATGGAGCAATTCTCACAATTCGGGCATCCTCTTCATTGAAAAAGGGCATCTAAATGTTTAAATATTATGTGTTTAAGTATTCAATAATTTATTTATGTTTTCGAGGCATTTACACTTGAATCTGAAAGTTTTCAGTCTCAAGTGTCGACACCTGGACAGTCAAGTGTCGACACTTCAGCATTTGGCACAAACAAAAATCCTTGGCATGCCAAGTGTCGACACCTATATTCAAGTGTCGACACCAAGTGTCGACACTTAGGTTCCAAGTGTTGACTCAAGGCCTAAGATTTTTGAAAATACAGAACTTTGTAATATTGAGGATTTTTGTGTCAAGTGTCGACACCTGTGCATCAAGTGTCGACACTTGAATGTTCAAGTGTCGACACCCAGATATCAAGTGTCGACACCTGACAGCCAAGTATCGATACCTGACAGCCAAGTATCGACACTTGCAGCTTGACAGCTCTAATGGATCTATTTTTCTGGCTTGCAGAACTTGCTTTTCAAGTTTCAAACGGCTATTTCCAAGGTACCAACGGTCACAAACCATTTTTTGAAAGGTTTTCGATGTATTTAAGCTCCACCAACCTCATTTTAAAGCAAGAGAAGTGAAGAGAAGTGTATTCAAGTGCATTGAAGTCTACTCAAAAGCCAAAAAGCCAATATTCTCTCCATACTTCACATCAAAAGCCTCTTCTAGCTTGATTCCATTGAAAAGCCTACAAGCTCATCCTTACTTCATTCAAAAAGAGGCACCTTGAAGGAGATTCCAAGGAAGAGTGAAGACAAAGCATCCACTTGAGCTTCAAAGATTCCAATCTACTCTGAAGAGAGTTTGTTGTAATTTAAATTACATATCTATTTTTATTATGATTTGACCTTGCTTTCAAGGGTGTCTTGAAAGAAGGTTATTTTGGTTTGTTGGTGAGCCAAAGGGATAAAACCAACTAGGGTTAACTTGTGAGCCCGAAGACAAAACAAGTGTTAAGGTTTGTTGGTAAGCCTAAGTGACAAAACCAACTTAGGTTTTGACTTGTGAGCCTTGTGAAAAACAAGTCGACTGTAATCTAGTGTGGATTATAGTAAAATTCCCAAGGGTGGCTTGGGGAGTGGATGTAGGTGCTAGGTTTGCACCGAACCACTATAAACCTTGTTTTGTGTGTAATTGCTCTTTTCCTCTCTTGCTCTTTAATTATTGCTAACATCTTGCATCAAATTTATCATTGCTCACAAGCACCACTAGACCTTCATTTATTGTCTTAATTTTTTAAAAGACCCAATTCACCCCCCCCCTCTTGGGCTCCATTTCTGGGCAACAAGTGGTATCAGAGCACCGGTACTCTCTTGTAGGTCCAAGGATCTTGAGTAAAAGATCATGGCAGCCCAATAGGAATGGGTATTGTTGAAGGTCAAGCTTCAAATCGATCTCCACTTTTTAATGGCACAAATTATACATACTGGAAGACACGCATGCGCATATTTATACAAGCTCTTGATTATAATTTGTGGAGAACAATTGTAAAAGGTCCTCATCAGCCACAATGATGATTAATGGCATTCTCAATCCAAAAATGGAAGATGATTGGGATGAGAATGACATTAAGCAAATTGAGCTTAATGCTAAGGCAATGAACCTTTTATTTTGTTCTCTTGACCCAAGTGAATTTAATAGAATCTCAAATTGTCTCTCCGCCAAGGAGATTTGGGATACACTTGAGGTTACCCATGAGGGTACACACCAAGTGAAAATCACTAAGGTCAACATGCTTATTCACACATATGAAATGTTTAAAATGGAACCTACTGAGTCAATTAGCAAAATGTATACTAGGTTCATAAACATTGTGAATGGCATGAGAAGCCTAGGAAAAATAATTTCTATGGTGAACTTGTGAATAAACTTCTTAGGTCTCTACCAGCTTCATGGATGCAAAGGTCACTGCCATTGAAGAAGCTAAGGATGTCAACACTCTTCCGCTGGAACAACTGCTGGGCTCTTTAATGACTTATGAGCTCTCCCTCAAACAAAAGAATGGAGAGGTGGACAAAAAGAAGAAGGCGATCGCGTTCAAATCTACTACTAGAGAGGACTCAAGAGAAGACTCCGAAGAAGATGATGAAGAAGATGAGACGGCTCTGTTAGCTAGAAAATTCAGAAGGTTCATGAGGAAGAAAAAGTTCAACTACAAAAAGAAACCTCTGAAAGGTGAGCCGAGTAAGGAAAAGGACAAAGAAAAGGAGAAGGAGCAGCCTACGTGTTTCGAGTGTAAAAAACCCGGGCATTTCAAGGTAGACTGCTCCTTGTTAAAGAAAAGCAGAAGAAAGCTAAGAAAGAAAGCCATGATGGCAACCTGGAGTGAAAGTGAAGACTCCAGTTCTGAGGAAGAACAGCAGGAGGTAGCAAACTTCTGTCTGATGGCCGATCAAGAAGAGGTATGTTCTAAAACCGAAAATGAATTTACTTTTGATGAGCTTCATGAGGTTTTGATGAACTAGTCATAGAATTTCAAAAGTTAAAGTCAAAACATAAAGATTTAAGAAGCAAAATTTGGATCTAGCTAAAACAAATAATAACCTTTCAAATGAAAATGAATGCCTTCTTATACAAAATAAAAAATTAAATGATAAGATTATGGTACTTGAAAAAGAAAAGGATATCTTTAAAAGAAAAGTGACTTACTTTCAAATGAAAATTTGTCAAAACAAAGCAAAGAAATTTTAATTGAAAACAAAGATATAAAGAAGAAATCGAAAAACTAAATCCTTTTGTAGAAAAATTACTTACAGTTCTGAAAAATTGAATTTATTCTTAAATAACCAAAGAGCAGTATTTGACAAAGCAGGATTAGGATTCAGAACTCATAAGAAACAAAAACTCTTTAAAAATTTCTTTGTGCCTGCATCTTCATCCATTACTTGCTATACTTGTGGTATCAAAGGACATAAATCTTATAATGCAACAAAAGAAAATTAATTAACACTAAGAAAGTTTGGGTTTCGAAAGGAACCAATGCCACTAACCAAAAAGGACCCAAGATGGCTTGGGTACCTAAAGTCTCCACTTGATCTTTATTGCATGTATGCCTTGCAACAAACAAGAAAAGATGTGGTACCTTGATAGCGGTTGCTCAAGGCATATGACAGGAGATGTGGAGCAGTTCTCATCACTCACATATCAAAATGGTGGCAATGTAACTTTTGGTGATAATGGAAAGGGCAAAATTATCGGTATTGGTAAAATCCATATCACCCCTACCTCTTATATTGATAATTTTTATATGTTGATGGTTTAAAACATAACTTGCTTAGCATTAGTCAATTTTGTGACAAAAATTTAAAGTTGTTTTTGAATCTTCTTTGTGCATTGTTTCTAGTCTAGATGACAATGGCATTAAGTTCATTGGTCATAAGCATGGCAATATTTATATGGTTGATCTTGATGATCTCCCTATTCAGAAAGGTCAATGCTAGTGGCAATGGAAGCCAAGATCGATGAAACTAGTTGGCTTTGGCATCGTAGACTAGGACATGCAAGCATGCATTTAATTTCAAAACTTAGCAAAAAGAATTTGGTAAAGGATTTGCCTAAACTAATTTTGAAAAGATAAAATTTGCAGTGCATGTCAACTTGGAAAACAAACAAAATCATCTTTCAAACCAAAAAAAGTGATCTCTACATCTAGACCTTTGGAATTGCTTCACATGGACCTCTTTGGGCCAACTAGAACATCTAGTTTGGGAGGTAAGAAGTATGGTAGATGATTTCTCATGATTTACATGGGTCATGTTTTTAGCACATAAAGATGAAACGTTTTCTGAATTTATTAGATTTCATAAAAGAGTTTTGAATGAAAAGGTGTTTCAGTAGTATCTTTAAGAAGTGATCATGGAACCGAATTTGAAAATGTCGATTTTGATAAATTCTGTATTGAAAATGGAATTCATCACAATTTTTCTGCACCTAGGACACCTCAACAAAATGGGATAGTAGAAAGAAAAAAT
Source organism: Areca catechu (assembly GCA_021397845.1). Taxonomy (NCBI): domain Eukaryota; kingdom Viridiplantae; phylum Streptophyta; class Magnoliopsida; order Arecales; family Arecaceae; genus Areca; species Areca catechu. The sequence continues at coordinate 89,463,985 of CM038042.1, read as the reverse complement.
AGAACTCTTGAAGAAATGGCACGCACCATGCTTTGTGAAAATGATTTACCTAGATATTTTGGGACGGAAGCCATAAATACTGCATGCTATATTTTAAATCGAGTTTTAATTCGACCAATTTTAAAGAAAACCCTTATGAGCTTTGGAAGGGTAGAAAATCTTCAATTCGTTATTTTCATGTTTTTGGATGCCGTTGTTTCATCTTAAACAATGTAAAGATAATTTGAGTAAATTTGATGCCAAATCAGATGAGGGAGTCTTTCTAGGCTACTCCACATCTAGTAAGGCATACAGGGTCTTCAACAGAAGAACACTTGTTATTGAAGAAACCATACATGTGGTATTTGATGAAACTAACCAAAAATCTTCAAGAAAAAGATGTACTTTCTGATGAAACAGGTAGCAAGAAAACTGAAGAAATAAACAACAATGAAGGGCATACCAAGGAACAGAACGATGATCAAAACACTGAAGGAGATCAAGCACAAGGTGATGAAAATACATCAACTGTTGATCCATTACCAAAAGAATGGAGGTATGCTCATGGACACCCAAAAGAACTAATTATAGGTGATCCATCTAAAGGTGTAAGTACTCGATCATCCCTTAGAAATGTTTGTGATTACATAGCTTTTGTGTCTCAAATTGAATCTAAAACTATTGAGAAAGCTGAATGTGATAGTAATTGGATAAATGCTATGCAAGATGAACTTAATCAATTTAAAGGAACAATGTTTGGACACTAGTGGATAGGCCTTCAAACACATCAATTATTGGTACAAATGGGTTTTCGAAATAAACTTGATGAAAATGGAATAGTAATTAGAAATAAAGCTAGACTAGTTGCCAAAGGATACAATCAGGAGGAAGGGATAGATTTTGATGAAACCTTTGCTCCTGTGGCTAGACTTGAGGCAATTAGGCTATTGTTGGCTTTTCTTGCTTCATGAATTTAAACTATATCAAATGGATGTTAAAAGTGCCTTTTTAAATGGATTAATTGAAGAAGAAGTTTATGTTGAGCAAACCCCTGGTTTTGAAATTCTGAATTTCCAAATCATGTTTATAAACTTCATAAAGCTTTATGGATTGAAACAAGCTCCAAGAGCTTGGTATGATCATTTAAGCTCTTTTTGCTGAAAAATGATTTTACTAGAGGTAATGTAGATAAAACTTTATTTTTAAAGAAAAAGAATGATGATCTCTTAGTAGTACAAATCTATGTAGATGATATAATATTTGGTGCTACTAATGAATCTCTTTGTCAAGATTTTGCAAGATTAATGCAGGGTGAGTTCGAGATAAGCATAATGGGAGAACTGAATTTCTTCCTCGGACTCCAAATAAGGCAAACCAAAGAGGGGATCTTCATCAACCAAACAAAATACACAAAAGAAATACTCAAGAAGTTTGGGATGGAGAACACTAAGCCTTTAGGTACCCCTATGAGCTCTACATGTAGACTTGACAAGGATGAATCAGGTAAGTCTATAGACCAAAATTATATCGTGGCATGATTGGTTCATTGTTATATCTTACTGCCAGTAGGCCAGATATCATGTTTAGTGTCTATGTGTGCTAGATATCAGTCTAATCTTAAAGAGTCTCATCTTTTGGCTGTTAAACGCATACTTAGATATCTATCTGGCTCAATTGAAATTGGTTTATGGTACTCTAGAGATTCTTCATTTGATTTAATTGCTTATTCTGATGCTGACTTTGCTGGGTGTAAACTTGATCGTAAAAGTACTAGTGGAACCTGTCAGTTTCTTGGAGTAAATTTGATCTCTTGGAGTAGCAAGAAACATAACTCAGTTGCTCTATCTACGGCGGAAGCCGAATATATAGCAGCTGGAAGCTGTTGTGCTCAAATCTCTGGATCAAACAACAACTCGAAGATTTTGGCATTAAACTAACTAAGACACCCATAAGATGTGACAATACTAGTGCAATCAAACTATCTAAAAATCCTGTGCAACATTCAAGAAGTAAACACATTGAAATAAGACATCATTTCATAAGAGATCATGTACAAAACTCTAATGTATTCTTGATTTTGTTTGTACTAATGATCAGTTAGCAGATGTGTTTACCAAGCCTTTGAGTGAGGATAGGTTCTGTCTGATTAGAAGAGAGTTAGGTGTCATTGATCCATTCACTAGAACTCTCTTAGATCAATTATACCTAAATTGTAGAGCTCAAAACCTATTGATTAAAGCCCCAAAATTTTATCAAAATTTTCCTATTTTTTCAAAATCTTTTCCGGATTTTCTCATTTTTGGCCAAGTGTCGACACTTGGAAATTGTCAAGTGTCGACACTTGACACATATGAAGTGTCGACACTTGCGAAACAGATTTGTTTTAAAAAAGACCGAACGAGGGTTTTGTATTTTTCTTTCCCCCGCTGATTTCTTGCAACAGTGGTCCCCTCTATCCAAATTTTCCTTCTACTCTCTAATCCATCACAAATCAGGTATTTCCCCATTCTAATTTTATCTTATTTTTCCTCGTTTTGGTTTTGTCGTTTTCGAACCAAACAACCATGATTAGATTTTTCGAGTATTTTTCATGAATCTAACCAGATTTTTGCATGTTTTAGTGGATTTCTAAAATTCCATTTGAGGGAATAGTGATTTAAACTTATTTTCTCGGATTTCCCTCATCTTTTGGCTGTTTTTCACCCACTTTTCGCAAAAAACACTGTTTTATTAATTTTGACAGAAATAATTTGGGTTTCATCTAAATTAAACATACTAAATCATTTATTGATGATTTAGAAAGGTTTTTCGTGATACATTTCGACATTTTCGCCTATTTGCTAAAACCCTAAGTGTTTAGACCCAAATCCCATGGTTTTGATTTTTAGACCTTACAAAAATTATTTTTCCAAAGATTCAAATGTGTTCTACCAAACAAAAATATTTTCTACAAATATGTTTTGGAAGTTTGTCATTTAATCAAAATATAAATTGTAAAAATTTCACTTTAAACTAACTTACAATTTTCAAACATTGTTGGTTTAAATTCTGGTTTTTAAAACCTATCTGAACATTTATCTAATCTCAACCTGTAGCCAGTCCCTGTTCTAAGCCTTTCTTCCTTTTTCCCTGGTCAGTTGGCTGTAATGGGTCCTAGGAAGAGACTTGCAGTTAGGGAGAGGCCCAGTCGTGGTGTTGAGAGGAGGTCGAAGGCTAGATTTGATACAGCACAGCCGAGCAGTACAACCACACCGAGCTCCCCCTTGTAGAGAGGATGGCAGGAAAGTTAGTAGCTTCAGGGAGGAGAGTCGACTTGCAGTGTTTCGACAGGCACCACTTCAGCATTCGACAGGTACTCACTGATGCAGGACTAGTACCATTCTGCACCATGCAGGAGAGGTACTATCCTCACCTAGTGAGGGAGTTTTATGGTGCACTGGACTGTCGACGACTTGTGGACGACATCAGTCAAGGGTATTCAGATTTCATTGACTGATGAGCTTCTGAGCCATGTATGGGAGATACCCCGGAGAGGAGACTGTGCCTTCTCAGTGGATGATAGAGAGGTGGCATTTAGGTGCATCCTTGAGAGAGAGGATGTTCGCGGTATATAGTAGTTACCGCGAACCAGCTATCATTGGAGATGCGCCTTTGCACCATATCACTGCACGGATCCTACTACCGAAGACTGGGAGATTGACTTTATCACCGAGAGGGAGTTGATGGTGCTGACGAGTCTGATTGAGAGGAGGTAGATAGATATTCCATCCCTGATGCTCACTCAGATGTATGATGCTGCTACTCAGCGCCGACACTGTTTACCATACGGCATGGCACTGACCCAACTTTTCAGAGCATGTGGAGTATCATTGGAGGGGAGATCCCCAAGGAGATACTACACACAGATGTGTACGACGAGAGGTCATTACACCGGATGGGATACAGGTTAGTTGGAGGTCGATGGGTTCATAGAGAGTCTGGCCAGGAGCCAGATGAGGAGGACGAGATTCGAGAGGCTAAGGCTAGACCATCTGAGCCAGCAGTTTTTCCTCCAGTCGATATCCCATTGACACAGACAGAGCACTTGGCTCCTGACACTTCAGCTCCTCCACCACCGTCTACAGGACTATCTTTAAGTAGCATGCTAGAGCACAGTTCACAGAGATCAGAGGTGAGGTGACTTAGCTACGTAGCGAGTTCGAGCTTCTACGAGCACATACTATCTCGGAGCATGCTGAGATTCGCAGATCCATGGAGGAGGGATTCTCTCGCATTGAGAGTCTGTTAAGATCCCTTATACCTCCTGCAGCCCCTGTACTTGCATGATTTGACGATGATGATGATGATGATGATGATGGTGGCGATCACCAGAGCGACCATGCTGATTCTGCTAAGGGTGGTGATCAGGATATTGATCGAGCTACAGAGGTAGTGGGCAATGACAGCGACAGTGTTGACGGTGCCGATGCTTATGAGGTGGTCAGTCGAGATCCTCCTACTACACCAGCTCTCTACTACCGCCTTGGTTGATTCCATACCGGATTTATTGCACCAGCTGATCGTCTTTCACCACCTTCCACTAGATCATCTAGGGTTGTACCCACCTTTGGTCCTTCCGGCGCACTAGGAGTCGTAGAGCTTTAGCACCTCCTAGGGCATTAGCCACTAGATCTAGGATCAGTGCTCCTTTCAGTCTTGATGTTCCATTTGATGAGGATTAGCCTCACAGATGTCTGTTTTAGCTCTTATGTTGTATGTTTGATACTTATTTGACTCTGATGATTTATGTATATTTCAGCTCTTGCTGATGACTCAGCAAATTTTGTACTGAAAACTTTCTTATATATATATTTCTGTTCAGTACTCTTTATTTGTGCTTCAATGAATCAATTACTATTTTTTGGCTCTGATACTTTTTTTATCTTGGTATATTTTAGCTCTAATACTCTTTGATATTAGCATAATTTTGACTCTGATATCTATGATATGTGTTTCTCTACTAACTTTTGTCTCCATGCTCATTGTGAGGGGGAGGAAAAATTCCCCTTTCTAATGATTGACAAAAAAGGGGGAGAAAGAGTATTGATTTTATTGATGTATAAATTTGTTGAGAAAAAGTGTTAATTCATAAATTTGTTGAGAAATTGTATTGATTGTGTTGATTTTTCACCTTGTAAGAATCTTTGAAGTTTACCTTAATAAGAAGTATCTAATTAAGGGGAGATTGATTCTTCCTAACCATGAAGTTTTGCCTCTCTAATGGACTTAAATTCATATTCAAAAATTAAATGGCTAAAGTTTGAAATATGTTGCATTTTTACTCAAGGTTTTGTCATCATCAAAAAGGGGGAGATTGTTGGCTCCACCCAGTGATTTTGATGAATAACAAAACATTGAGTGCATATTGTATTCTAATGAGGATTTCAAGTTGTGAGTTTTCAGGAAGAAAGCACCTCAAAATCTCAAAAACTTATGGTGTATGGCACGTAATGGCACGGAGCAATTCTCACAAATCCGGGCATCCTCTTCATTGAAAAAGGGCATCTAAATGTTTAAATATTATGTGTTTATGTATTCAAGAATTTTATTTGTTTTCGGGGTATTTACACTTGAATCTGAAAGTTTTCAGTCTCAAGTGTCGACACCTAGACAGTCAAGTGTCGACACTTCAGCATTTGGCACAGACAAAAATCCTTGCACGCCAAGTGTCAACACCTATATTCAAGTGTCGATACCAAGTGTCGACACTTAGGTTCCAAGTGTCGACTCAAGGCCTGAGATTTTTGAAAATATAGAAATTTGTAATATTGAGGATTTTTGTGTCAAGTGTCGATACCTGTGCATCAAGTGTAGACACTTGAATGTTCAAGTGTCGACACCCAGAGATCAAGTATCGACACCTGACAGCCAAGTGTCGACACCTGACAGCCAAGTGTCGATACTTGCAGTCGACAACTCTAATGGATCTATTTTTCTGGCTTGCAGAACTTGCTTTTCAAGCTCCAAACGACTATTTCCAAGTTACCAACGGTCACAAACCATTTTTTGGAAGGTTTTGGTGTATTTAAGCTCCACCAACCTCATTTTAAAGCAAGAGAAGTGAAGAGAAGTGTATTCAAGTGCATTGAAGTCTACTCAAAAGCCAAAAAGCCAATATTCTCTCCATACTTCACATCAAAAGTCTCTTCTAGCTTGATTCCATTGAAAAGCCTACAAGCTCATCCTTACTTCATTCCAAAAAGAGGCACCTTGAAGGAGATTCCAAGGAAGAGTGAGACAAAGCATCCACTTGAGCTTTAAAGATTCAATCAACTCTTGAAGAGAGTTTGTTGTAGTTTTAAATTACATATCTGTTTTTATTATGATTTGACCTTGCTTTCAAGGGTGTCTTGAAAGAAGGTTATTGTGGTTTGTGAAGGGATATGCCCTACAAGCCAATCTATGTTGTATCTCCAAAACCATTGTAATTGATAATTTTCTAAATAAAGGCATTATTTTTTCATCATACGCTGTGTTATATGATGAACCCCATAGATTAGGGCTATGATTTTTTGGGTTATGATGAGATCATACCAGTGAGACCTAAAATCTTAAAACCGTAATCTAAAGTATTCCTAGTCAAAGGAACCCTGAGTAGGGGATCAGGGTTTTTCCGATAAGACTAGCACATCCCGGTATACTGGAAAGGGTGACTGCTCTCACAGTCACTTGTGTATGACACTAATACTGGGATGTGGGTGCCCATTGGAGAATGAGTTCACTGATATGATCCAACTGAGAACATCTAATGGAGTCTTAGCTACATGACAATAGAAGGTTCTCATAGTGGGAGTGGTACAAGTAATCTTCTGACCTGAGACTGCCATAAGTACCTTATGTACATGAACCCATTCTTTGGTTCAATCCTAATCATGACACTGAGCCATGCACAGGATTGATACTTGGAATGGTGAATTGGATGTGAAGGTAATGAGCAGGTCAATAAGGAATCGATCACTCTTAGTAAGAGGAGATTGCATCTAGCTAGTCAACAATCGCATGATGATTCAGGGAATCTTTGATCAAAGTGAAGATATTAGAGATGGTTTCTAATATCAAGATAATCGAATCATCATTATAAGATTGAGCTAGAAATAAATATAATATTGATTTGACATATATCCATATCCATAGTTATATTTTGGGTGCTGGCTGATCGAAAGATTTAATTGTACGGTAACTCTCTACTGAAGGGTAATTTTGGTATTTCACCAGAATTTCCATATCTTCCGGGTAGACATGACACGTTGCTAGACGTCAATCTTGTCTTGTGGGTTGATCAAGTTCAAAGATCACATGTTAGGAAGAGTCCTAATTGATCAAATCGGGTAAGCCCGGTTTGACCTAAATCGATTAGAAAGAGTTCTAATCAAATTAGGTCAACTTGTATTCGAACCCACTGCTGGCTAGATATGGAAACCAATGGGTCACCACTTAAGAGGATTGATCAGAGTTTAATTTGGATTAATCATCTTTGCAGGATAACACTCTAGCAGGTGTTGCAAACCCTAGCTTCTATTCGAATCGGATTCGAATTAGGGTTCCGATTGGTTCAAATTGGGTTCTAATTGGACCTAATTAGACCCTAATTGAGAAAACAGGAATATGGCTAACCCTATTGGCTAGCCATGTAGCTTGGCTAGCCTCCCCACCGCCCCCTTTATTTTCCATGCCAAATGCCAAGAGTCCATGTAGCTTGGCGCGCCTTAAGGAAGAGTCCATGGCGCATGGACTCTTGGCGCACCCAAAAATTTCTCCGATGATTTATTTGGGGCGGCCTCTTTCTTAAGCAATTAGCGCACCATCTCTCCCCCTTGGATGAGAATCCAATGGCTGATGGGATTTTGAGAAAGAAGGAATGCGCTAACTCCTCCCGGGCGCGCGAAATAACATCTCTTCGGAGATGAAAAGTCGCGACCCCTTTCGTTTTTAAACACCACGATTTTTCCTTTAAGAAAAGCCGTGGAATTTAAACTGGAAGGCCGTGAGATAGGAGGATGGGGCGTGAGAAATTGAGAAGGGCTTGAGAAAGTCATTACGGAGAGGTGTGTAGGCGCCTATCTGAGAATTATTTAAAGGGTCGGGAAAATTCACAACAAGGTAATCTTTTCTTTCTTCCTCTCCTGAAGACTCTTTATTTTTTCTTGCTCTTGCATTGTTTCCTTTACAGAGTAAACCTCTGTCGAAACTCTGCTACTGAACAAGAATAAAAGTAAAAGTCTCCGACGGTAAGGAAAGAAAGAAGTTCTGATTTCTTCCTTTCTTTCTTACATTAAGACATCATTGTCTTATTTCTCCTCCAACTTAAGACAAGCCTATGTCCTCTTAGGACAAGGTCTTTTTCTTCAAGACAAGGGTGTCTAAAGGGCCAAGGTCTTGGTGGAAGGAGGAGAAGGAGTCAAGGAAAGGAAAGCAAGCTTTTGTGTGGAGGAATTCAAGCCATAGTCCAAGCAATTGAGTTCTGGGAAGAAGAACTCAATAGAAGGAACCTTTGAAAAGAAGATAGAGTTGTCTTGATCACTGCTCTGTGTGGATCACCATCGGAGGGTGGACACTTGGACGCCTGGTGAATTCATCAGCCCCTTCAACAAAACTTTGTTGGAATTAGCGATTACAGGTTGGTACTCCAATTCTAACAATTTATGTTTAAATGTTCTATATATATGTTTTAATCCTGAATAAGGAGATTTTGGCTAAGGGATTATGGTGCAAATTTCATCATTTTGAAATTATACTTCCGCTGCGGTGCACCGGAAACCCCAACAGTGGTATCAGAGCCATCCTTATTACAGTTAAAACATATGAAAATTATTTATATGCGTTTTTGTTGTAGTATCGCAATTAGGGTTTTAAACCCTTGAATGCTGACACACTTAGCATAATTTAAGGAATGCATATATGATAATTAATGTTTAATGTATGCCACTAATTAGGGTTTTTCACTCAAACCCTAATTATTATAGAGATATGATTAGTTTGAAGTCATCATACTGAAATAAGGTTGCCCTGGCATAATGGTGGATCCATTATGTGGTAAATGGTTGTCCTAGTATGATGACACACTTAGCACATATATGTTTATCAGAGTGATATCATTATGATATGTTTATAAAATGTGCTGGCAATTTTATAAAGCCCTTCTTAAAATTATATTAAGTCATAGTATATTTAACTAATAAGCATCACTAGTCATGATGAACAATTGATCATTCGGTGTCTAGAAAGGTGGTTCTGGGAAGGTAAAGAGAATCGTGGTTTTTAATTGGTTCCGTTGACTGACCTGGCCAATTTTTATTGGTGTCTAGGAAAGCAACGGGGGGACTCCCACACCTCTTCCACTTGCCTGGCCGATTTGATTATATTTAATCTTGACTTATATGCTAATGTTAAAAAATGCTATATGTTGGTCTTCCTTCATGCTGGATCATTACTGTGTTATGAACCACATTAGGTTGTTGTGTTATCTGCAAGACCTAATAGGGTGATTGATAATATTGGTCTAGTGCAAAAAATATGCTTACAGTATATTCAGTATAATGCCTTGTTGTGTTATCTGCAAGGGCATTATATTTGAATACTGACTGTATAGAAATGAAAGGGTCTTGACTTATCTGGAACATTATGGTTTGTTGTGTTTTCTGCAAGACTTATAATGTCCTAGAGCCAAGTTATTTTTGAGAATTATATGAGATATAATTGGAAGAGTTTCCTACCTTTGAACTTACAAAAGATTTGTTGTTTTGTCTGCAAGATCTTTTATAAGTTATAAGGATCTCGATCTCACTAAGAAAATCGAGTTGGAAGAGTACCAAGCAGTGACTGTAGCTGACTCAACCACAGAAGCAGAATACATAGCTGTTAGTGAAGCCGCCAAGGAAGCAGTCTGGATGAAGAAGTTCATCACAGAGTTGGGTGTTGTTCCTCAAATTGAAACCCAGTGCCACTTTACTGTGACAACACTGGAGCTGTTGCTCAAGCTAAGGAACCAAGAGCTCATCATAAGTCCAAGCACATTCTGAGACGCTTCCATCTCGTCCGAGAAATAGTAGAGAGACAAGATGTCTACATAGATAGAGTTGATACAAAGAACAATGTAGCAGACCCGTTCACTAAGGCTCTACCACAGCGAGATTTTGATCGCCACCCGAATGTATGGGATTAAGATTTAAAGGCGATTGGCTTTAGTGCAAGTGGGAGATTGAAAGGGATATGCCCTACAAGCCAATCTATGTTGTATCTCCCAAACCATTGTAATTGATAATTTTCTAAATAAAGGCATTATTTTTCATCATACGCTGTGTTATATGATGAACCCCATAGATTAGGGCTATGATTTTTTGGTTATGATGAGATCATACTAGTGAGACCTAAAATCTTAAAACCGTAATCTAAAGTATTCCTAGTCAAAGGAACCCTGAGTAGGGATCAGGTTTTTCCGATAAGACTAGCACATCCCGGGTATACTGGAAAGGGTGACTGCTCTCACAGTCACTTGTGTATGACACTAATACTGGGATGTGGGTGCTCATTGGAGAATGAGTTCACTGATATGATCCAACTTGAGAACATCTAATGGAGTCTTAGCTACATGTCAATAGAAGGTTCTCATAGTGGGAGTGGTACAAGTAATCTTCTGACCTGAGACTGCCATAAGTACCTTATGTACATGAACCCATTCTTTGGTTCAATCCTAATCATGACACTGAGCCATGCACATGATGATACTGGGAATGGTGAATTGGATGTGAAGGTAATGAGTAGGTCAACAAGGAATCGATCACTCTTAGTAAGAGGAGATTGCATCTAGCTAGTCAACAATCGCATGATGATTCAGGGAATCTTTGATCAAAGTGAAGATATTAGAGATGGTTTCTAATATCAAGATAATCGAATCATCATTATAAGATTGAGCTAGAAATAAATATAATATTGGATTTGACATATATCCATATCCATAGTTATATTTTGGGTGCTGGCTGATCGAAAGATTTAATTGTACGGTAACTCTCTACTGAAGGATAATTTTGGTATTTTACCAGAATTTCCATATCTTCCGGTAGACATGACGTTGCTAGACGTCAATCTTGTCTTGTGGGTTGATCAAGTTCAAAGATCACATGTTAGGAAGAGTCCTAATTGATCGAATCGGGTAAGCACGATTTGACCTAAATCGATTAGAAAGAGTTCTAATCAAATTAGGTCAACTTGTATTCGAACCCACTACTGGCTAGATATGGAACCCAATGGGTCACACACTTAAGAGGATTGATCAAGAGTTTAATTTGAAATAAATCATCTTTGCAGGATAACACTCTAGCAGGTGTGCAAACCCTAGCTTCTATTCAGATCGGATTCGAATTAGGGTTCCAGATTGGTTCAAATGGGGTTCTAATTGGACCTAATTAGACCCTAATTGAGAAAACAGGAATATGGCTAACCCTATTGCTAGCCATGTAGCTTGGCTAGCCTCCCCACCCGCCCCCTTTATTTTTCCATGCCAATGCCAAGAGTCCTACCTTTGAACTTACAAAAGATTTGTTGTTTTGTCTGCAAGATCTTTCATAAGTTATAAGGATCTCGATCTCACTAAGAAAAACCGATCAGGGTTCTTCTCGATTATCATAGTGAGGGCTATGATTTTGATAAAATAGTGGGAGACATAGTTAAATTGAAGACCTAATGTAATTATGTAAGTCATTTCATGGTGTTTGCTTATGTATTGTTCTTAATAAATGTAGATAAATGGCATCTTCATTATCACTGAGAAGCATCTTAGATACCAACAAATTGACTGGTCCAAACTATGTGGACTGGTTGAGAAACTAAAGATTGTACTGAGTTCAGAAAAAACTTTCTTATATTCTTGATACCCTTGTCTTAATCCACTAGGGGATGATGCCACACAGGAAGATGTGGCCACATACAAAATGTGGCAGAATGACTCCCTCACTGTCAAGTGTATCATACTGGCCTCTATGAACCAATGAGTTACAAAGGCAGCATGAAAGCATGGATACTCAATCCATAATGCTCAATTTAAAGGAGCTTTATGAGAACAAAGCAGAACTGCTAGTACGAAATATCTAAGCAGTATTCCGTGCTAGGATGACAGAGGGTACATCTGTTCAGGATCATGTCCTGAAGGTAATTGACTTAATCACCAGATTGGGTCAATTAGGGGTTATTATGGATGGGGAGCTGAATCAGGATTTAATCCTGCAATCACTCCCGGAGTCATTTCTCAGTTTGTCTTGAATTATCACATGAACAAACTGAACACTTCCTTGCCTGAGCGTTAAATATGTTTAAAAATGCAGAGAGCCACGTAAGAAAGAAAAGGCTCCACTTCTTCTTTGGATAAGACCAATAAGAAGAAATCGGGCAACAAAAAGGGTTTAGTAGGAGGCTAAACCCTAAGGGTGGCATCAAAAGAACAAGAAAGGAAAGAAGGCCTCAAAACAGTCAACCTGTTTGATTGCGGCAAAGCGGACATTGGAAAAGGAATGCAGGCTTACCTTGCAACTGTGAAGCCTGGTGCGGCAGACGCACCAAAAGGTATGTATGAGATACATACTATATTGACATTAAATTCGTCTATATCAAATACTTGGGTATGGATAACGCTTGTGGTTACCCATATATGCAAATCTTTCCAGGACCTCCACAAGCTTAAAGTATTGAAGGAAGGTGACTTCAAATCTCTACGGTGCTGGTGGTGATATCATCCAGCAGAAGCTGTAGGAACATATATTTTGAAGTGCCTTCAGGGAAGATCTTGGAGTTAGAAAATTGTTACTATATGCCAAAGATTATTAGGAACATTATATCTATTCCTTTATTATAAAACAAGGATATATAATGGATGTAACGAGCACTGGTTGCTCGATAATGTATCTAATTAAAATTATTTGTTCTGGCAATTTTAGCAAGGGCTCTTAACTCTTTCTTCCAATGATAGTATTGTTCATGTCAATACTAAAGGAAAGAGAAAAGACTTTAATGATACTTTACTTTGGCATCATAGACTTGGTCATGTTAATGAGTCTAGGATTAGCAAGTTATACAAGGAAAAATTCTTGATCCTTATGAGTATGAATCATTAGGAACTTGCGAATCATGTCTCACGAGTAAGATGACCAAAAACTCCATTCACTGAACATGGGGAAAGGTCAATGTGTTATTAGGTACTTATACATACTGATGTATATGGTCTAATGACAACTCGGGCCAGAGGAGGATACTCATATTTTATCACTTTTACAGATGATTTATCTAGGTTTGGATATGTGTATCTTATGAAACACAAATCTGAAGCCTTTGATAAATTTAAGGAGTATCAAAGTATGGTCGAAAAACAAACCGGGAAAAGTATTAAAGTTCTTCGTTCTGTTCGAGGAGGAGAATACTTATCCACGGAGTTTTTAGACTATCTTAAAGTTAATGGAATCCTTTCTGAATGGACCCCTCCTTATACACCACAGCTAAATGATATAGCTGAAAGGAGGAATCGTACCTTATTAGATATGGTATGATCCATGATGTGCTTCACAAATTTACCCATTTCCTTCTGGGTCATGCCCTAGAAACTGCTGTTTACATTCTGAACAAGGTACCTTCTAAATCCGTTGTTAGTACTCCATATGAAATTTGGAGTGGAAAGAAACCATATCTTAAATATTTCAGGTATGGGGATGTCCAGCTTATGTTAAAAGAAATTTTGGACATAAGTTGGAACCTAGAGCGGGAAATGTCTATTTGTAGGATATCCTAAAGAAGGTAGAGGATATCTATTCTACCATCCTACTGAACAAAAGATTTTTGTCAGCAGGCATGCCACTTTTCTAGAAAAAGAGTTCATCTTAGAAAGGGCAATGGTAGAACTATTGAACTTGGAGAAGTACAAGAAATACAGATAGATAATTCTCAACCATTAGAACATATAGTTAGGACAGAACCAGAACACAAAACTCCTCCTCGTAGGTCTGACAGAGTGCCACGGGCACCTGAGAGGTATGGGTTATTATTGAAAATAATGAAGCTCAAGTCATTCAAAATGATGAACCTCTGACCTATACGGAAGCTATCTTGAGCACTGACTCAAATAAATGGCAAGAAGCCATGGAATCCGAAATAGACTCTATGTATGTAAACCAAGTATGGTCTTTGGTTGATGCACCAGAGGGTGTTAATCCTATTGGGTGTAAAGGGTCTATAAGAAAAAGATTGGGGCTGATGGCCAAGTTGAAACCTATAAAGCCAGGTTAGTGGCTAAAGGATTTAGACAAAAACAGGGAATTGGTTATGATGAAACATTTTCACCTGTTGCCATGCTGAAATCAATTCGGATTTTACTTGCTATAGCAGCATACCACAATTATGAGATATGGCAGATGGATGTAAAGACTGCATTCCTCAATGGTTTCCTTGAGGAAGAAGTCTACATATCACAGCCAGAAAGTTTTATTTCAAAGAATAAACCTAATCAAGTATGCAAGCTAAAGAAATCCATTTATGGATTAAAGCAAGCTTCCAGGAGTTGGAACATCCGCTTTGATGAAACTATTAAAAGGTTTGGTTTTATCAAAAATGTGGATGAACCCTGTGTTTATAAGAAGACTAGTGGGAGTGCCATAGTCTTCTTGGTTCTGTATGTAGATGACATACTCCTCATTGGGAATGATATCCCAATGTTGCAATCAGTCAAGGTTTGGCTATCAAACCAGTTTTCCATGAAAGATTTGGGAGAAGCATCCTATATACTAGGTATTAAGATCTATAGAGATAGATCTAAGAGGATGCTAGGTTTATCCCAATCTAGGTACATTGACTTAGTGCTGAAAAGATTCAGCATGGAAGGAAGTAAAAGAGGTTATCTTCCTATGAGTCAAGGCATACATCTTTCTAAAAGGATGTCTCCTAAGACACTTGAAGAAAGAAATAGAATGAATTCTATACCCTATGCTTCAGCAATAGGGTCCATATGTATGCCATGTTATGTACCAGGCTGATGTGGCATATGCTTTAGGCATTGTCAGTAGGTTTCAGACTGATCCAGGAGAGGATCATTGGAAAGCAGTTAAAATATTCTTAAGTACCTAAGAAGGACTAAGGATATTTTCTGGTTTATGGTGGTTCTGATCTTAAACTAGAAGCTTATTCTGATTCTAGTTTTTAATCAGACCCTGATGATAGCAAATCCATTTCGGGATATGTTTTTACCCTAAATGGTGGAGCAGTGAGTTGGAAGAGTACCAAGCAGCGACTGTAGCTGACTCAACCATAGAGGCAGAATACATAGCTGTTAGTGAAGCCGCCAAGGAAGCAGTCTGGATGAAGAAGTTCATCACAGAGTTGGGTGTTGTTCCTCAAATTGAAACCCAGTGCCACTTTACTGTGACAACACTGGAGCTGTTGCTCAAGCTAAGGAACCAAGAGCTCATCATAAGTCCAAGCACATTCTGAGACGCTTCCATCTCGTCCGAGAAATAGTAGAGAGACAAGATGTCTACATAGATAGAGTTGATACAAAGAACAATGTAGCAGACCCGTTCACTAAGGCTCTACCACAGCGAGATTTTGATCGCCACCTCGAATGTATGGGATTAAGATTTAAAGGCGATTGGCTTTAGTGCAAGTGGGAGATTGAAAGGGATATGCCCTACAAGCCAATCTATGTTGTATCTCCCAAACCATTGTAATTGATAATTTTCAAAATAAAGGCATTATTTTTTCATCATACGCTGTGTTATATGATGAACCCCATAGATTAGGGCTATGATTTTTGGGTTATGATGAGATCATACCAGTGAGCCCTAAAATCTTAAAACCGTAATCTAAAGTATTCCTAGTCAAAGGAACCCTGGGTAGGGATCAGGGTTTTCCGATAAGACTAGCACATCCTGGGTATACTGGAAGGGTGACTGCTCTCACAGTCACTTGTTATGACACTAATACTGGGATGTGGGTGCTCATTGGAGAATGAGTTCACTGATATGATCCAACTTGAGAACATCTAATGGAGTCTTAGCTACATGTCAATAGAAGGTTCTCATAGTGGGAGTGGTACAGTAATCTTCTGACCTGAGACTGCCATAAGTACCTTATGTACATGAACCAATTCTTTGGTTCAATCCTAATCATGACACTGAGCCATGCACATGATTGATACTGGGAATGGTGAATTGGATGTGAAGGTAATGAGTAGGTCAACAAGGATCGATCACTCTTAGTAAGAGGAGATTGCATCTAGCTATCAACAATCGCATGATGATTCAGGGAATCTTTGATCAAAGTGAAGATATTAGAGATGGTTTCTAATATCAAGATAATCGAATCATCATTACAAGATTGAGCTAGAAATAAATATAATATGGATTTGACATATACCATATCCATAGTTATATTTTGGGTGCTGGCTGATCGAGATTTAATTGTACGGTAACTCTCTACTGAAGGATAATTTTGGTATTTTACCAGAATTTCCATATCTTCCGGGTAGACATGACACGTTGCTAGACGTCAATCTTGTCTTGTGGGTTGATCAAGTTCAAAGATCACATGTTAGGAAGATTCCTAATTGATCGAATCGGGTAAGCCCGGTTTGACCTAAATCGATTAGAAAGAGTTCTAATCAAGTTAGGTCAACTTGTATTCGAACCCACTACTGGCTAGATATAGAACCCAATGGGTCACACACTAACAGGATTGATCAAGAGTTTAATTTGAAATTAAATCATCTTTGCAGGATAACACTCTAGCAGGTGTTGCAAACCCTAGCTTCTATTCGGATCGGATTCGAATTAGGATTCGGATTGGTTCAAATTGGGTTCTAATTGGACCTAATTAGACCTAATTGAGAAAACAGGAATATGGCTAACCCTATCGGCTAGCCATGTAGCTTGGCTAGCCTCCCCACCCGCCCCCTTTATTTTTCCACGCCAAATGCCAAGAGTCCATGCGCGCATGGACTCTTGGCGCGCCTAAGGAAGAGTCCATGGCGCATGGACTCTTGGCGCGCCCAAAAATTTCTCCGATGATTTTATTTGGGGCGGCCTCTTTCTTAAGCAATTAGCGCACCATCTCTCCCCCTTGGATGAGAATCCAATGGCTGATGGGATTTTGAGAAAGAAGGAATGCGCTAACTCCTCCCGGGTGCGCGAAATAACATCTCTTCGGAGATGAAAAGTCGCGACCCCTTTCGTTTTTAAACACCGCGATTTTTCTTTAAGAAAAGCCATGGGATTTAATCTGGAAGGCCGTGAGATAGGAGGATGGGGCATGAGAAATTGAGAAGGGCGTGAGAAAGTCATTACGGAGAGGTGTGTAGGCGCCTATCTGAGAATTATTTAAAGGGTCGGGAAAATCAGAACAAGGTAATCTTTTCTTTCTTCCTCTCCTGAAGACTCTTTTATTTTTCTTGCTCTTGCATTGTTTCCTTTACAGAGTAAACCTCTGTCAAAACTCTGCTACTGAACAAGAATAAAAGTAAAAGTCTCCGACGGTAAAGGAAAGAAAGAAGTTCTGATTTCTTCCTTTCTTTTACATTAAGACATCATTGTCTTAATTTCTCCTCCAACTTAAGACAAGCCTATGTCCTCTTAGGACAAGGTCTTTTTCTTCAAGACAAGGGTTTTCTAAAGGGCCAAGGTCTTGGTGGAAGGAGGAGAAGGAGTCAAGGAAAGGAAAGCAAGCTTTTGTGTGGAGGAATTCAAGCCATAGTCCAAGCAATTGAGTTCTGGGAAGAAGAACTCAATAGAAGGAACCTTTGAAAAGAAGATAGAGTTGTCTTGATCACTACTCTGTGTGGATCACCATCGGAGGGCGGACACTTGGACGCCTGGTGAATTCAATCAGCCCCTTCAACATCAACTTTGTTGGAATTAGCGATTACAGTTGGTACTCCAATTCTAATAATGTATGTTTAATGTTTATATATATGTTTTAATCCTGAATAAGGAGATTTTGGCTAAGGGATTATGGTGCAAATTTCACATTTTGAAATTATACTTCCGCTACGGTGCACCGGAAACCCCAAATGGTATTCAGAGCCATCCTTATTACAGTTTAAAACATATGAAAATTATTTATATGCGTTTTTGTTGTAGTATCGTAATTAGGGTTTAATCCTGAAATGACACACTTAGCATAATTTTAAGGAATGCAAATATGATAATTAAGTTTTGATGTATGACTATTAGGGTTTTTCACTCAAACCTATATTATAGAGATATGATTAGTTTTGAATCATCATACTGAAATAAGGTTGCCCTGGCATAATGGTGGATCCATTAGGTGGTAAATGGGTTGTTCATAGTATGATGACACACTTAGCACATATATGTTTATCAGATGTGATATCATTATGATATTTTTATAAAATGTGCTGGCAATTTTATAAAGCCCTCTTCTTAAAATTATATTAAGTCATAGTATATTTAACTAATAAGCATCACTAATCATGATGAACAATTGATCATTCGGTGTCTAGAAAGGTGGTTCTGGGAAGGTAAAGAGAATCGTGGTTTTTAATTGGTTCCGTTGACTGACCTGGCCAATTTTTATTGGTGTCTAGGAAAGCAACGGGGGGACTCCCACATCTCTTCCACTTGCCTGGCCGATTTGATTATATTTAAATCTTGACTTATATGCTTAATGTTAAAAAATGCTATATGTGGTCTTCCTTCATGCTGGATCATTACTGTGTTATGAACCACATTAGGTTGTTGTGTTATCTGCAAGACCTAATAGGGTGATTGACATAATATTGGTCTAGTAAAAAAATATGCTTACAGTATATTCAGTATAATGCCTTGTTGTGTTATCTGCAAGGGCATTATATTTGAATACTGACTGTATAGAAATGAAAGGGTCTTGACTTATCTGGAACATTATGGTTTGTTGTGTTTTCTGCAAGACTTATAATGTTCTAGAGGCCAAGTTATTTTTGAGAATTATATGAGATATAATTGGAAGAGTTTCCTACCTTGAACTTACAAAAGATTTGTTGTGTTGTCTGCAAGATCTTTATAAGTTATAAGGATCTCGATCTCACTAAGAAAAACCGATCAGGGTTCTTCTCGATTATCATAGTGAGGGCTATGATTTTTGATAAAATAGTGGGAGACATAGTAAATTGAAGACCTAATTTAATTATGTAAGTCATTTCATGGTTGTTTGCTATGAATTGTTCTTAATTAAATGTAGATAAATGGCATCTTCATTATCACTGAGAAGCATCTTAGATACCAACAAATTGACTGGTCCAAACTATGTGGATTGGTTGAGAAACTTAAAGATTGTACTGAGTTCAGAAAAAACTTTCTTATATTCTTGATACCCTAGTCTTAATCCACTAGGGGATGATGCCACACAGGAAGATGTGGCCACATACAAATGTGGCAGAATGACTCCCTCACTGTCAAGTGTATCATACTGGCCTCTATGACCAATGAGTTACAAAGGCAGCATGAAAGCATGGATACTCAATCCATAATGCTCAATTTAAAGGAGCTTTATGCAGAACAAAGCAGAACTGCTAGATACGAAATATCTAAGCAGTTATTCCATGCTAGGATGACAGAGGGTACATCTGTTCAGGATCATGTCCTGAAGGTAATTGACTTAATCACCAGATTGGGTCAATTAGGGTTTATTATGGATGGGGAGCTGAATCAGGATTTAATCCTGCAATCACTCCCGGAGTCATTTTCTCAGTTTGTCTTGAATTATCACATGAACAAACTGAACACTTCCTTGCCTGAGCTGTTAAATATGTTAAAAATAGCAGAGAGCCACGTAAGAAAGAAAAGGCTCCACTTCTTCTTGTTGATAAGACAATAAGAAGAAATCGGGCAAAAAGGGTTTTAGTAGGAGGCTAAACCCTAAGGGTGGCATCAATAAGAACAAGAAAGGAAAGAAGGCCTCAAAACAGTCAACCTGTTTCTTTTGCGGCAAAGCGGGACATTGGAAAAGGAATTGCAAGGCTTACCTTGCAACTGTGAAGCCTGGTGCGGCAGACGCACCAAAAGGTATGTATGAGATACATACTATATTGACATTAAATTCGTCTATATCAAATACTTGGGTATTGGATACCGCTTGTGGTTACCATATATGCAAATCTTTCCAGGACCTCCACAAGCTTAAAGTATTGAAGGAAGGTGACTTCAATCTCTACGGTGCTGGTGGTGATATCATCCAAGCAGAAGCTGTAGGAACATATATTCTGAAGTTGCCTTCAGGGAAGATCTTGGAGTTAGAAAATTGTTACTATATGCCAAAGATTATTAGGAACATTATATCTATTCCTTTATTATTAAAACAAGGATATATAATGGATGTAACGAGCACTGGTTGCTCGATAATGTTATCTAATAAAATTATTTGTTCTGGCATTTTTAGCAATGGGCTCTTAACTCTTTCTTCCAATGATAGTATTTTTCATGTCAATACTAAAAGGAAAAGAAAAGACTTTAATGATACTTTACTTTGGCATCATAGACTTGGTCATGTTAATGAGTCTAGGATTAGCAAGTTATACAAGGAAAAATTCCTTGATCCTTATGAGTATGAATCATTAGGAACTTGCGAATCATGTCTCACGGGTAAGATGACAAAAACTCCATTCACTGAACATGGGGAAAGGTCAACTGTGTTATTAGGACTTATACATACTGATGTATATGGTCTAATGACAACTCGGGCCAGAGGAGGATACTCATATTTATCACTTTTACAGATGATTTATCTAGGTTTGGATATGTGTATCTTATGAAACACAAATCTGAAGCCTTTGATAAATTTAAGGAGTATCAAAGTATGGTCGAAAAACAAACCGGGAAAAGTATTAAAGTTCTTCGTTCTGATCGAGGAGGAGAATACTTATCCACGGAGTTTTTAGACTATCTTAAAGTTAATGGAATCCTTTCTGAATGGACCCCTCCTTATACACCACAGCTAAATGGTATAGCTGAAAGGAGGAATCGTACCTTATTAGATATGGTACGATCCATGATGTGCTTCACAAATTTACCCATTTCCTTCTGGGGTCATGCCCTAGAAACTGCTGTTTACATCTGAACAAGGTACCTTCTAAATCCGTTGTTAGTACTCCATATGAAATTTGGAGTGGAAAGAAAACCATATCTTAAATATTTCAAGGTATGGGGATGTCCAGCTTATGTTAAAAGAAATTTTGGACATAAGTTGGAACCTAGAGCGGATAAATGTCTATTTGTAGGATATCCTAAAGAAGGTAGAGGATATCTATTCTACCATCCTACTGAACAAAAGATTTTTGTCAGCAGGCATGCCACTTTTCTAGAAAAAGAGTTCATCTTAGAAAAGGGCAATGGTAGAACTATTGAACTTGGAGAAGTACAAGAAATACAGATAGATAATTCTCAACCATTAGAACATATAGTTAGGACAGAACCAGAACACAAAACTCCTCCTCGTAGGTCTGACAGAGTGCCACGGGCACCTGAGAGGTATGGTTTATTATTGAAAATAATGAAGCTCAAGTCATTCAAAATGATGAACCTCTGACCTATACGGAAGCTATCTTGAGCACTGACTCAAATAAATGGCAAGAAGCCATGGAATCCGAAATAGACTCTATGTATGTAAACCAAGTATGGTCTTTGGTTGATGCACCAGAGGGTGTTAATCCTATTGGGTGTATATGGGTCGATAAGAAAATGATTGGGGCTGATGGCCAAGTTGAAATCTATAAAGCCAGGTTAGTGGCTAAAGGATTTAGACAAAAACAGGGAATTGGTTATGATGAAACATTTTCACTTGTTGCCATGCTGAAATCAATTCAGATTTTACTTGCTATAGCAGCATACCACAATTATGAGATATGGCAGATGGATGTAAAGACTGCATTCCTCAATGGTTTCCTTGAGGAAGAAGTCTACATATCACAGCCAGAAAGTTTTATTTCAAAGAATAACCTAATCAAGTATGCAAGCTAAAGAAATCCATTTATGGATTAAAGCAAGCTTCCAGGAGTTGGAACATCTGCTTTTATGAAACTATTAAAAGGTTTGGTTTTATCAAAAATGTGGATGAACCCTGTGTTATAAGAAGACTAGTGGGAGTGCCATAGTCTTCTTGGTTCTGTATGTAGATGACATACTCCTCATTGGGAATGATATCCCAATGTTGCAATCAGTCAAGGTTTGGCTATCAAACCAGTTTTCCATGAAAGATTTGGGAGAAGCATCCTATATACTAGGTATTAAGATCTATAGAGATAGATCTAAGAGGATGCTAGGTTTATCCCAATCTAGGTACATTGACTTAGTGCTGAAAAGATTCAGCATGGAAGGAAGTAAAAGAGGTTATCTTCCTATGAGTCAAGGCATACATCTTTCTAAAAGGATGTCTCCTAAGACACTTGAAGAAAGAAATAGAATGAATTCTATACCCTATGCTTCAGCAATAGGGTCCATAATGTATGCCATGTTATGTACCAGGCCTGATGTGGCATATGCTTTAGGCATTGTCAGTAGGTTTCAGGCTGATCCAGGAGAGGATCATTGGAAAGCAGTTAAAAATATTCTTAAGTACCTAAGAAGGACTAAGGATATTTTTCTGGTTTATGGTGGTTCTGATCTTAAACTAGAAGCTTATTCTGATTTAGTTTTCAATCAGACCCTGATGATAGCAAATCCATTTCGGGATGTTTTTACCCTAAATGGTGGAGCAGTGAGTTGGAAGAGTACCAAGCAGCAGACTGTAGCTGACTCAACCACAGAGGCAGAATACATAGCTGTTAGTGAAGCCGCCAAGGAAGCAGTCTGGATGAAGAAGTTCATCACAGAGTTGGGTGTTGTTCCTCAAATTGAAAACCCAGTGCCACTTTACTGTGACAACACTGGAGCTGTTGCTCAAGCTAAGGAACAAGAGTCATCATAAGTCCAAGCACATTCTGAGACGCTTCCATCTCGTCCGAGAAATAGTAGAGAGACAAGATGTCTACATAGATAGAGTTGATACAAAGAACAATGTAGCAGACCCGTTCACTAAGGCTCTACCACAGCGAGATTTTGATCGCCACCTCGAATGTATGGGATTAAGATTTAAAGACGATTGGCTTTAGTGCAAGTGGAGATTGAAAGGGATATGCCCTACAAGCCAATCTATGTTGTATCTCCCAAACCATTGTAATTGATAATTTCTAAATAAAGGCATTATTTTTCATCATACGCTGTGTTATATGATGAACCCCATAGATTAGGGCTATGATTTTTTGGGTTATGATGAGATCATACCAGTGAGACCTAAAATCTTAAAACCGTAATCTAAAGTATTCCTAGTCAAAGGAACCCTGAGTAGGGGATCAGGTTTTTCCGATAAGACTAGCATATCCCGGGTATACTGGAAAGGGTGACTGCTCTCACAGTCACTTGTGTATGACACTAATACTGGGATGTGGGTGCTCATTGGAGAATGAGTTCACTGATATGATCCAACTTGAGAACATCTAATGGAGTCTTAGCTACATGTCAATAGAAGGTTCTCATAGTGGGAGTGGTACAAGTAATCTTCTGACCTGAGACTGCCATAAGTACCTTATGTACATGAACCTATTCTTTGGTTCAATCCTAATCATGACACTAAGCCATGCACAGGATTGATACTGGGAATGGTGAATTGGATGTGAAGGTAATGAGTAGGTCAACAAGTTATCGATCACTCTTAGTAAGAGGAGATTGCATCTAGCTAGTCAACAATCGCATGATGATTCAGGGAATCTTTGATCCAAGTGAAGATATTAGAGATGGTCTCTAATATCAAGATAATCGAATCATCATTATAAGATTGAGCTAGAAATAAATATAATATTGGATTGACATATATCCATATCCATAGTTATATTTTGGGTGCTGGCTGATCGAAAGATTTAATTGTACGGTAACTCTCTATTGAAGGGTAATTTTGGTATTTCACCAGAATTTCCATATCTTCCGGGTAGACATGACACGTTGCTAGACGTCAATCTTGTCTTGTGGGCTGATCAAGTTCAAAGATCACATGTTAGGAAGAGTCCTAATTGATCGAATCGGGTAAGCTCGGTTTGACCTAAATCGATTAGAAAGAGTTCTAATCAAATTAGGTCAACTTGTATTCGAACTCACTGCTGGCTAGATATGGAACCCAATGGGTCACACACTTAAGAGGATTGATCAAGAGTTTAATTTGGAATTAAATCATCTTGCAGGATAACACTCTAGCAGGTGTTGCAAACCCTAGCTTCTATTCGGATCGGATTCGAATTAGGGTTCCGGATTGGTTCAAATTGGGTTCTAATTGGACCTAATTAGACCCTAATTGAGAAAACAGGAATATGGCTAACCCTATTGGCTAGCCATATAGCTTGGCTAGCCTCCCCACCCGCCCCCTTTATTTTTCCATGCCAAATGCCAAGAGTCCATGCGCGCATGGACTCTTGGCGCGCCTTAAGGAAGAGTCCATGGCGCATGGACTCTTGGCGCGCCCCAAAAATTTCTCCGATGATTTTATTTGGGGCAGCCTCTTTCTTAAGCAATTAGCGCACCATCTCTCCCCCCTTGGATGAGAATCCAATGGCTGATGGGATTTTGAGAAAGAAGGAATGCGCTAACTCCTCCCGGGTGCGCGAAATAACATCTCTTCGGAGATGAAAAGTCGCGACCCCTTTCATTTTTAAACACCGCAGTTTTTTCTTTAAGAAAAGCCGTGGGATTTAATCTGGAAGGCCGTGAGATAGGAGGATGGGATGTGAGAAATTGAGAAGGGCATGAGAAAGTCATTACGGAGAGGTGTGTAGGCGCCTATCTGAGAATTATTTAAAGGGTCGGGAAAATTCAGAACAAGGTAATCTTTTCTTTCTTCCTCTCCTGAAGACTCTTTTATTTTTCTTGCTCTTGCATTGTTTCCTTTACAGAGTAAACCTCTGTCGAAACTCTGCTACTGAACAAGAATAAAAGTAAAAGTCTCCGACGGTAAAGGAAAGAAAGAAGTTCTGATTTCTTCCTTTCTTTCTTACATTAAGACATCATTGTCTTAATTTCTCCTCCAACTTAAGACAAGCCTATGTCCTCTTAGGACAAGGTCTTTTTCTTCAAGACAAGGGTGTCTAAAGGGCCAAGGTCTTGGTGGAAGGAGGAGAAGGAGTCAAGGAAAGGAAAGCAAGCTTTTGTGTGGAGGAATTCAAGCCATAGTCCAAGCAATTGAGTTCTGGGAAGAAGAACTCAATAGAAGGAACCTTTGAAAAGAAGATAGAGTTGTCTTGATCACTGCTCTGTGTGGATCACCATCAGAGGGCGGACACTTGGACGCCTGGTGAATTCAATCAGCCCCTTCAACATCAACTTTGTTGGAATTAGCGATTACAGGTTGGTACTCCAATTCTAACAATGTATGTTTAAATGTTATATATATAGTTTTAATCCTAAATAAGGAGATTTTGGCTAAGGGATTATGGTGCAAATTTCATCATTTTGAAATTATACTTCCGCTACGGTGCACCGGAAACCCCAACAGTTTGTTGGTGAGCCAAAGGGATAAAACCAACTAGGGTTAACTTGTGAGCCAGAAGACAAAACAAGTGTTAAGGTTTGTTGGTAAGCCTAAGTGACAAAACCAACTTAGGTTTTGACTTGTGAGCCTTGTAAAAAACAAGTCGACTGTAATCTAGTGTGGATTATAGTGAAATTCCAAGGATGGCTTGGGGAGTGGATGTAGGTGCTAGGTTTACACCGAACCACTATAAACCTTGTGTTTGTGTGTGATTGCTCTTTTCCACTCTTGCTTTTTAATTGTTGCTAACATCTTGCATCAAATTTATCATTGCTCACAAGCACCACTAGACCTTCATTTTATTGTCTTAATTTTTTAAAAGACCCAATTCACCCCCCCCCCCCTTTGGGCTCCATTTCTGGGCAACAAAGCCATAGATTTTATTTGTGAAAAATTATTCTGAAAGGACCTCACACACCCACTATTAGAATCAATGATATTGAAGTTCCCAAACTGGAAGAGGAATGGGAAGAAAATGATATGAAATTAGCAGACCTGAATGCCAAAGCTATGAATTTGCTTTATTATGCTTTGGACCCAAATGAGTTTAACAGAATTTTGACTTGTAATTCTGCTAAAGAAATTTGGGATAAGCTTGAGATTACACATGAAGGCACATCACAAGTTAAAACTTTAAAAATCAATCTTCTTATTTATAACTATGAATTATTTAAAATGAATCATAGTGAAACTATATCTGCTATGTATACATATTTTACTGATATTATCAATGGTCTTAAAAGTCTTGATAGGACTTACATTAATGCTGATCTTATTCAAAAAGTTTTGAGATTCTTGCCAAATAAATATGAAGCTAAAGTGATAGCTATTCAAGAGACAAAGGACCTAAACACCCTACCACTGGATGAGTTGCTTGGATCATTATTACTTATGAATTAGCCATGCAACAAATAATTGATAAGATTCAAAAAGAAAGAAAGCTATAGCATTTAAAGCTACTAAAGAAGACAAGAATGAAGATTCAAATTCATCTGATGATGATGATGATCTTGAAAATGATAAGATAGCTCTTGTAATGAGAAGATTTAAAAGACTTATGGGCAGAAGAAGAACAAATAGATGGAGGAAGCATTTAGAAAAGGAGATTTTAGAAAAGAAAGATAAAAGGATGAAGAAAAAGAGAAGGACAAGGACAAAGATCAAATTCTAATCTACTATGAGTGCAAGAATCTGAGTCATATACACCCCGACTGTCTAGAAATTAAGAAAAGATGATCAAGAGAGAAGAAGAAGAAGGCAATGCTTGCAGCATGGAGTGACAGCGATGATCTACATCCATTGAAGAGGATGAAGAAACAATAAAAACTGCTCAGATCTGTCTTATGAGTTTAGAGGATGAGGTAACTACTTCTGAACCTAATTTAGAATTTACTTATGATGAGCTTCATAATGCTTTTTGTGAATTATTAGTAGAATATAAAAAAGCTAGTTTGAAAATGAAAAATTTGAAAAACCATTGTAATATGATTGAAAAGGATAAAAATGAAATTGGTGAAAGAAACAAGATTTTACAAAGGAAATAAGTCTAGTTTGTGAAAGACTTAAGACTACTCAATTTAAAAAAGAAGAGCTTCTTGAGAAAAACAAAAGTTTGCAAAATGAAAATGATGATTTGAAAAAGGAAGTTCAAAAGCTTAAGCCTTTGGTTGAAAAATTACCTTAAGTTTCAACAAGCTTGAACTAATTTTGAAAGATCAAAGAGAGACAAATAACAAGTTTGGAATTGGTTACAAAGGTTCAATTTCAAATAAATTTTCTACATCTACATCATATGCTCCTAAGTTCATTACTTCAAAATATTTGGACCTAAATTTGCATCATCATATACTTTTTATTCAAAGCCAAGAATTGTATGCTATGCTTGCAATAATATTAGTCATAAGGCATTTGAGTATCATTTGAAATATAATGGCAAGAAGAAAATCAAGAAAATTTGGGTTCCAAAAGGAACCAATTATACTAACTTGCAAAGATCCAAGAAAGCTTAGGTACCTAAATCTATTACTGATTATTTTGCAGGGATGTCTTGCAGCCACAAATACAAAGAAAAGATGGTACCTTGATAGCGGCTATTCAAAATACATGACGGGTGATATTGATCAATTCTTCATCCTGGAATAAAAAGATGGTGGAATGGTAATCTTTGTGATATTCGCAAAGGAAGGATAATCGGTATTGGTAAAATCAAAATTACTCCTTCTACATTTATTGAGAATGTGTTACTTGTAAAAAAGTTAAAGCATAATCTTTTGAGTATTAGTCAGCTTTGTGATATTGGCTTTAATGTTTTCTTCAAGTCTTCAATGTGTAGTAGTTGATCCACTTGACTCTAGTACAAAATTCATTGGACATAGACTTGGTAACATTTATGTAGTAGATCTTATGATATAGCTATGTCAAGCAATACAAGTCTTGTAGCAACGAATGACAAGAGCAAGGAATCAAGTTTACTATGACATAGGTGACTTGGACATGCTAGTATGGATAGTATAGCAAAACTTATTTCAAAAGATTTAGTAAAGGTTTGCCAAAGTTTAAAGTTAATTTTGATTATGTTTGCGATGCATGTCAATTAGGAAAGCAAGCGAGGGAGAGTTTTAAATCCAAAAATATTGTTTCTACTACTAGACCCTTAGAGCTACTTCACATGGACCTAATTGGACCTACTAGGACAACAAGCCTAGGTGGTATGAAATATGGCCTTATGATTGTAGATGATTTTTCAAGATACCATGGGTTTTGTTCATTGCACATAATATGAGTCTTTTAAAGTATTCAAAAAGTTTTATAAAAGAGTTTCAAATATAAAAAATCTTTCTATTATTTCTATCCGTAGTGATCATGGCAGTGAATTTGAAAATCAACATTTTGATCACTTTTGCACAAAGCACGGTATTGATCACAACTTCTCAGCTCCTAGAATACCACAGCAAAATGGTGTTGTAGAAAGAAAGAATCAAACTTTGGAAGAGATGTCCAGAACAATGCTTTGTGAAGAAAATCTTCCAAAATACTTTGGATAGAAGCTATAAATATCACTTGCTATATTTTAAACAAAGTTTTAGTTAGACCTATCA
This sequence comes from Areca catechu, assembly GCA_021397845.1. Classification (NCBI taxonomy): domain Eukaryota; kingdom Viridiplantae; phylum Streptophyta; class Magnoliopsida; order Arecales; family Arecaceae; genus Areca; species Areca catechu. The sequence continues at coordinate 89,435,300 of CM038042.1, read as the reverse complement.
TTAAAAAAATCCCCTATGAACTGGGAATAGAAAGCCTAATATCAATTATTTTCATGTTTTGGCTATAAATGTTTCATTCTTAATATTGGTAAAGACAACCTTTGATGAATTTGATGTAAAATCTGATGAGGCTATTTTTATTGGATATTCTTTAAATAGTAAAGCCTATCGAGTTTTCAAAAAAAGAACTTTGACCATGAAAGAATCAATATGTTGTTTTCAATGATTCTGACATTATATCTTCTAGAAAAAAGATCATGCTGGTGATGATGTAGGTATATTAGAACATGGATTGAAGGATTTGACTCTCAAAGACAAACAAACAAGTGAATAACGTGAAGAAGAGGTAAGCAAAAGTCATGATGATATACCCAAAGAATAGAGCTATGTACACTCACATCCCAAAGAACTAATTATAGGATATCCATCTAAAGGTGTTAAAACTAGAGCTTCACAGAGAGATGCACATTACTTGATTGCTTTTGTTGCTCATGTAGAACCATATACTATAGAAGAAGCTGAAACTGATCCTAATTGGATGTTAGCTATACATGATGAGTTAAACCAATTTAGGAGAAATAATGTTTGGACTCTAGTAAAAAGACCTATTAACTACCCTGTTATAAGCACTAGACGGGTTTATAGAAATAAACTTGATGAACAAGGTAATGTAATTAGGAATAAGGCTAGACTGGTAGGTCAAGGTTATAATCAAGAAGAGGGAATAGATTTTGATGAGACCTATGCACCAGTAGCTAGGCTAGAGGCTATTAGATTACTATTAGCATATGCATGCTTTATGAATTTTAAATTATTTCAAATGAATGTAAAGAGTGCATTTTTAAATGGTTTTATCTGAAGAAGTTTTTGTCGAACAATCACTGGGTTTTATCGATCACACTTTTTCAAATTATGTTTTCAAATTGAATAAAGCTTTATATGGTCTTAAACAGGCACCTAAAGCCTGGTATGATAGATTAAGTAAGTTTTTAATTAGAAATGATTTTCTAAGAGGTAGTGTTGACACCACACTATTTATTCAAAGAAAAGATAATATTTTAGTTGTTCAAATTTATGTTGATGATATAATATTTGATCTACTAATGAATCTTTGTGTCAAGACTTTGCTAAGTTAATGTAGGATGAATTTGAAATGAGTTTGATGGGTGAGCTGAGTTACTTTCTCGGGCTTCAGATCAAATAATCAAAGGAAGGTATCCTGATCAACCAGGCCAAATATATCAAAGAGATTATCAAAAGTTTGGCATGGAATCAAGCAAAGAAATTGGAACACCCATGAATCTTGCATATAGACTTGATAAAGATGAAAATGGCACAAATGTTGATAAAAAACTGTATAGAGGTATGATCGGTTCTTTACTTTTTTAACTGCTAGTAGACCTGATATTTTATTTAGTGTTTGTATGTGTGCACGTTTTCAATCTAATCCAAAGAGTCACACATCATAGCTATTAAAGAATCATCAAGTATCTTAAAGGCACATGCAATCTAGGATTATGGATTTCTAAGCATTCATCTTTAAAATTAATTGGTTTTTCTGATGCTAATTATGGAGGCTGTAAAATTGATTGAAAAAGCACAAGTGGCACTTGTCAATTTCTAGGTATCAACTTGATTTCATGGCACTGTCGTAAACAGAACTCTGTAGCATTGTCTACTATTGGGTATAATATGTGACTGCGGGGAGCTATTTTGCTCAAGTGTTGTGGATCAAGCAACAACTAGAAGATTATGATGTTATCCAATCGAAAATTCCTATTAAATGTGATAACACCAGTGCTATTAATTTATCTAGAAATCCAATTCAGCATTCTCGAACCAAGCATATAGAAATTAGAAATCATGTCATTCAAGATCATGTTTTAAATAATGTTGTTGAATTAGAATTTGTACCTATTGAAGATCAACTTGCTGACATTTTTACTAAACCCCTTAGTCAAGATAGTTTGAAAAGATTAGAGGCGAATTAGGCATGTGTGACCCATTCTGAAAGTTCTGACCTAATTTTTCAAAAATAAGAAAAAATTATCTAGATATTTCAAAATTCCTTCTAGAGCTCATGACAACCTCTTTAGTGCTAAGAAGTCCATAGAAATTTATTTTGTTATTTTTTGAGTTTTGACCTAAATTTGGGCTCGAGCCGACTCGAGCCTAACTATTTCGGTGAGCCGACTCGAGAGTCGGGCTGATGCTTTTTAAATAGGGCATCATAGGTTTGAATTAGTCAGTTCTTTCCACCCTTCTTATTTTTACTTAGCCGTTTCCTTTTCCTAACCTAAGAAAAACCCTTGGAACACTTCTACACCCTTCCAAAACCCTAATCTAACCTAGATGGCTCCTAGGAAAGCCATGGCAAAGAAACCTAGAAGGGTGTTCGGTCAGCGACAGAGGAAAGGAGGACCAAACGAAGGTTGGATACTTCAAATCCATCATAGGAACAACAAGAAGAGCATGAAGAGGAGCAAGAAGCTCCAAGATAGGTAATCTTGATGGGAAATAGGCAAGTGACCTCGGGTAGATGCAAAGATGCATAGATTTCACATTTCTAGAACAGAGAGTTTAAAAATTGGTGATTGGTTAGTTGGACAAGGTTAGAAAGATTTTTGCATGCTTAATCTTCCTATATATCCTAACCTTATTAGACAGTTTTTCAAGAATATGTCTTGGGTGCTTTTCATATTGAATCTACTGTGAAGGGGAAACACATTAAGATCAGTGAGCAAAAATTGTCTAATATTTTACAAATACCTAAGACGGAGAAAGTTATTATTAGTATTGAAGGATAAACAGAAAACACTGAGAATTGTACTAGAAAGGAAAAATGTGACTGGTGTGATACATGTTAGAGCCAACCAACTCTCATTGGAGATTAGGTTGCTACATACATCATTATCCGCATCTTTCTACCCCGGACTGGGAGATTCGATTAGGTGAGCGAGAGAGACCTAGTTTTATGAGATGTTTTGTTGAGGGGGAGGCCCTCATTTTACCTTTCATTATGTTGTCACAGATGAGGGAAGCTGCTCGTAGGGCACGAGCATATCTTTCGTATGGCATGGTGTTACTATACTATTTTAGGATACCCAGGTTGATTTGTCTAGAGAGGACAGTAGACCACTATTGCATACAGACAAATACAACTTGAAGTCTTTGACCAAGATGGGATTCTTAAAGGTTGAGGGTCACTGGATTAGGAAGAGTACAGGACTTCCAGTGACTCATTCTAATGATGATTCAGGAGAGGATGACCAGGCAGCACAGGGACAGGATGCTAAGGTGGAGCCACATGTTGACGAGGCTGGACCTTTAGAGCCAGCTCCTTCTATACCTCGATCACCTGTCAGAGGATCGACTGCTATTGGATCAGCTGATGATGACAGATTACAGTGCATACTGGATGAGATCTCTAGTCTTTAGAGAGGGAGATCAGAGACTGATGCCAAGATATTTTCACTTCAGTCAAAGATGCATCAGGATTTTCAGGATATTCGGACTATTCTTCAGTAGATTACAGCAGCACCAACTCCTTCTACAGCAGCACCAGATATTAGCACAGATTGTTGGTAGGGAGAGGCAGTACACTTCACTGACATTCTTATAGCTGCTACTCTTGCTGAGGCTGGCAATGGTACTGAGGTTCCGAGTTCTGATGTTGGAGACACTCTAGCGATAGAGATTCTGTCTACTACCAGCACTCTTGCCTTTTCTGTTGATCCTCCTACTACTAGACCTACTCCTATCATGATTTCTCTGAGCCTAAAGTTAAACCTAAACCTAGAACCTCTAAGACTACTACTCTTGTTAGGACCAGACTTAGGGACCTTAGGCCTAGGTTCTCTAAATTCAAGCCTATTCCAGGTATTTTAGAGGTTGGTTCCTCCTCTAGTGAGGAAGAGCCTAGTGATGATGATGATTCTAGTCCTTCATTTTGATATTTTAGGACTTGATGTTTTTAGCTTTTGATGTTGTGTGTGATACTATTTTGTCGTACCGAGGCACTTTGTATTGTATCACTTTTGTACTGACACTTTTCATATATATGTATATATATCTTTTCATGATACATCCGATACATGTTATGAATCACTTCATTTGTGAATGAATAGTCTCCTTATTATATACTTTTTTGTTGATGACAAAAAGGGGAGAAGGGAGAAAGGAGAGAAGAGTGTGCATGAAAGTGTGAATATGCATGAAGTGTGAATATGAAAATAAATATGAAGAAAATATTATTACATTAGTAAGGGAGAGCTTATGTTAAGTTTTCATTAAACTCACTTCAAATATAAGTCAATTTGTGATACATATGATACATATGATACATTGTTTTGATACTTTTCAGTTTAACAATTGATACTCTTCTGTTTGATAATTTGATACTCATTTGGTTGATACACACTATGTAAATGTTATTTGATACATGTGAATACGATACATAGTAAATGTAAAGTGTTTTTAAATCCTGTAATGCCCAGTATTTTGTCATCATCAGACAGGGGGAGATTGTTGACCCCTGGAATGATTTTGATGATCACAAACATTGGAGCATGTATGAGTTACTAATTTTTAATTACTTGAGAAGTTTTGTAGGAAAATCTTTATCTTTACTTTACTTGTTTTCAAATTGGTTGAAAGGTAATCCAACATTGTATAGACCTTTATGCACTTCAGTTTGTAAAAGCCCTAATTTTTTAAACTATGTAATCTTGTAAATGGGCTATAAAATTATAAAAATAAGAGTGAGTAGATTAGCTCTTGTTGGATTCATATGTTGAAGAATTTTGGAGAAGTTGAAGCTTTAAAAGAAGTTTTGCAAGAGCCGACTCATGGATCAAGAGCTGACTCCTTCTGGCATGGCACAAAAAATTTCAGAGTTTCAGTACCTCGAGCCGATTCAAGCCCCAAGAGCCAACTCATTGAAGAACATATGTTTTGAAGTTTGAGACCTTGAGTTGACTCAAGCCCAGAAGAGCCGACTCGTCTAGAGTTATGTTTGTTGGTGATTGAGACTTCGAGCCGACTCTGCCTTGAAGAGCTGACTCAAGGAAAATGTTGATTTGTACTGATTGAAGGTTCGAGCTGACTCCAGTTGAAGAGCCGACTCACATAGAATTTTTGTTTGAGCATTCTGAGACTTCGAGCTGACTCGTGGACCTCGAGCCGACTCGAGTGATCATTTTCTACACTCTAACGGCTAGTTGCTGAAAGTTGATTTTGAACTCCAAATGGTCTCCAATAGCTCTTTCTTGGTTTCCTAGGCTCTACAATGGCTACATCTCATGGAAAACTATAAAAGGAAGTATTTTTGATGGATTAACACAATTTTGAGGAATTATTCATTGATTTATCTTGGGAATTTGAAAAGTCTTCAAGTCTTTCACCAACCCACTTCAAGAGCATTCAAGATAGATTCAAAGCTCCACCAACTTCTCTTTATCATTGAATCCACTCTTTGAAGAAGTAAAGAAGTAGCTTGAAGAGCATTAAAAGGCCATTCAAGGCTAGGCTTCACCTTGATCTTCATCGGTATTATTTAAATAAACTCGGTTTGTTGTGTACTTGCTTTTTATTTTTGACATATCTTTATTTTTTCTCTAAGAACAGCAAGGGGCTGTGTCTTAAGAGAGGGTTAAAGGTTATAGTGAACCTTGTAAAAACCTAAGTTGGGTTCTTGGTGATCTCGGTATAAAACAAGTGTAGGGTTCTTTGGTGATCCCGTTTAAAACCAAAGGGAGTTGGGTTTCTTTGGTGACCGGTAAAACCACAGGTATAGGTTTGGATTGTGAGCCTGGTAAAACAATCCGTCTGTATTCCAGTTGGGGGATATAGTGGATAATCCCAGTGGCGCTTTCTTTACTTCTAATTGGATATTAGACTTCGGTGCAAATACTGATATTTATACTTCTATGTAGGGTCTGGTAGAAAGTAGAGGGCTGAGGAAAAGAGAAATGAGTCCATGTGTTAGTAATGGAGCAAGGGTTATGATGTGTCTTAAATTAAATTGCAAGCATACAATGTACAGGGTAGCATATCTAGCAAGTATGGATTGATCCCATGAGAAATGGGTGTTTGAACTATTGCCCAGCAAGGTAGCCCAAAAAGGGGGGTGAATTGGGTATTTAAAAATTTAAACAGTTATGTGCTGAACTATGAGGGTTAGTGTGGCAAAGTGATTGTGCTATATGAGATATGCAACAAAAGTACCAAATTAAGTACCAAGAGTAATAAAGAACAAGTGAAGAAAGAAAGAAGCAAACACATAAACACATAGATGTATAGTGGTTCGGATAGATGTATAGTGGTTTGGTGCACTCCAAGCACCTACATCTAGTCCCTAAGCTTCCCTTTGGAAATTTCCACTATAATCTATCCAAGATTACAGCCGACTTGTTTTCTAAGGCTCATAAGTCAAACCTCATTGGTTTATCACCTAGGCTTACCCACAACCTTCACAACTTATTTTTAATCAGAGCTTACAAACCAAATCCAAGTTGGTTTATCTCTTAGGCTCATCAACAAACCTTTAATACTAGTTTTAATATCTTTGAAATTAGCAACACAAATAAAAGTACACAGAAATAAGCATAAGAAAATGCTCCTAAATGAGCGAAAATAAATGTCGATGAAGCTCTTCTTGAATGCTTGAGTTGTCTCCTTCTTGAAATCTTTGAATGCACTCTTTTTGGCTAATGATTTGAAGGCTCAAGGCTAGTTGAAGACTTTTCAAGTGGAATCAACTTTTTAGCTCACTTTTGTCTTTTCTCAAAGGATTAACTTTGTCTCTTCTTAGATTCTTGTCTTCAATTAACGATGAGTGAAATAGCTTAACAATACTAAAAACACCATTGGAGACCGTTAGAGTGAAGAAACTAGCCATTCAGAATTAATTCTGAACTTCTGAAAAACTAGCCGTTATACTAAGTGTCGACACTTGAATTTCGTCATGAGTCGATCTGTGAGTCAACACATGGAGTTTGTGAGTCGACATGGGTCGACACTAGGCATAAATTTGAATTTTCAGGGTTCTGTTTTCTTTTGTTCTCAGGCTTTGAGTCGGTCTTTTGAGTCGACACTTGGATCTGTAAGTCGACACTTGAGTCTGTAAGTCATTCTTTTGAGTCGACACTTGGCAAAAAATCCTTAAAACTACATGTTCTATTCATTTTCTTTTCTCAGGCCTTGAGTCGACTTGTGAGTCGACACTTCAAGCTTGTGAGACAACACTTGAGTTTGTGAGTCGACCTGTGAGTCGACAACTAGTGTAACATTTGAATCTTTGCATGCCAGTCTTTTGAGGTGTTGATACTTTCTTCATGAGTCGACCTGTGAGTCGACACTTGATCCATCAGTCGATACTTTGAGTCAACACTTGCACTGTGCTATTTCAAAAAAGTGTGCCAAATTCTGAATTTTCCAAATATTGTTCAAGAACCTCTTAGACTCATCTTCATAAGGGCCAAAATGATCATTTTATCAATATTCCAAGGTGAGAAAATAACTTAAACAATGAAATTTATCTTGCTTTACTATTAGTAATTTTGATACATTTGAGTGAAAATTTGAAGTACCTGTGACCTGAAATTTATACTCCAATTGAAACATCAGTCCAAACATATACTCAACATTTTGTTATTCATCAAAATCAAGGAACCAAAGCCAACAATCTCCTCCTTTTTGATGATGACAAAACTTTGAGTATATAAGCACATAATTTCAAAATTTTGACTAGTATAGTATCAAAATTTTGAAATCGAATGAGTCTTCAAAAATCTTCTAATCATCAACAAACAAGGTTCACACATGAATTAGATGAGAATGAATCAAAATATCAGTTCATACAATGATGTTTCAAGAGTTTAAAGATTAGAATATTAAATTCTCCCCCTATTTAAGTAACTTGTGAATTCTTGAGATTTTGAAAATGTTGCTTATATAATCATTTTCTACTCCCCCTCTTTGTCATCATTAAGCATGAAAAAAGGTTTTCTCCCCCTAAATTTTTGCATAAAACAAATTGGCAAAAAGAAGAATAACAAAACATACCATGAAGCAAATTTATAACCATAAAAGATAACCTTCATTAATAACTAGTTTCAGTACAACATAACACCAATAAGATAACATAATATAACACTATAGCATGCAATAAAAAACATATAGAAAAGGTATCTAAGAGGCTAATCCTCATCAGAAGGGAAGTCAAGTACAATAGGAGCCATAACCCTAGAGAATGATGACCTAGGAGTCTTATGAAGCATACTCCTTAGTCCTAAGGGAAGGGCCAGATCTGGGTACAAGTCTGGTAGTCCTAGTGGCACGACTAGCAAGTGTCTCCGCCGAAGTCTCAAAAGTAGAAGTAGAGTTAGTGGAGGCATCAGGAGTCTGATCTAGAATAGCAGGAGTCTGATCCTCCTTGCTAACAATCTGATAGCCAGCTGCCTCATCACCACACTGACAGAGTCTCTATCATCATCTGCTGCACCATTACCGTCACCAGCTGTATCATCACCATCCGGAGCTGTATCACCACTAGTAGTGTCATCATGAGTATCGTTGTCATCATCATCTGCTGGCGGAGGAGGAGGTGGAGGATCCGAAGGTCCTACTAAAGGTAATAAAGATCTCAGCAAATCTAGGATCTAATAAAACCGACCTCCATCGCCCATCATATACTAGTGAGCTGCTCATCAGTATGGCTCCTCAAACCATGCAGCTCCAACTGAAGTCTACTGCTCCTCTATAGTATCGCGAGGAGCAGTGGCAGGAGCGCAAGCAGGTGCCGGGATGGATGGCTCAGATCTTGAAGTAGCGGCTGGTGCAGGTCTCGATGGAGAAAAATGCTCAGCGGGTCCAGATGGCTCTGCCTCAACAGCTCTAATCTCATCCTCTTCGTCTAGCTCTTGTCCAGACTCTCTCCAGACCCATCTGCCATCGATACTCCTAAAACCCTTGCGATGTAGAGATTTCTCCCCATAGGTGTCTGTGTGGAGAATCTTTTTGGAGGCCTCGCCCTCCAACTGGATACCAAACTCTTTGAATATCCAGGTGAGCCCCATACCATATGGTAGGCAATGTCGGCACTGAGTAGCGGCCTCACCATCTAATGCACCATAATCATCAGTAGGTTGAAAGCTGTCTGCTGTCTCAGGGCTACCATCAGAACATGCTCCCTCTCTATGATGAAATTGAACCTCCCAGTCTTCGGAATCAATATTTGAGCAATGATATGATGTAGAACATGAATCTCAAGCGACAACTGGTTGGCTGACACCATAGAAACACCTCTAATATCCTCTCTCTCCAGGATACACCTAAAAGCAGCTACCCTATTTCCCATAAGTTCATTGCCAATCCTCTAAGAGGAATCTCCCAGATCCTACTGATGGTCTCCGCTATCATTGGTACGTGAACTCCCCTGGCTACTGTGCTCCACCTGAGTCCATCAATGGCAAACTACCATAAATCTCTTTGATCAAGTGGGGGTAGTACCTCTCTCTTATCATATTGAAAGGTTCATCTAGATGCTCTCAGCAGATCACCGATGATAAAACCCTAGAAGTCCCAAAATTGCAAATCCACATGCCTCCCACAAGCAATGATCTTCCCTGCCAATCTCTCAACTAGAGGGGAAACTTGGGAAGTGGGAACTCTATCAGTAGACTGATACTAGGGCTGCTCTTCACCATGCTGCATAGGGTCCTGATGAGCCTTGGACCTCTCTCTCTGGAACTAGGCTCTCCATGCTCTAGGGCAGTCCTCTTCTTGCAAAATACAACTTGCTTTTCGGGTGCCATGCTAGGACTAGCAAGAAAAGAGAGGGTGAACGGAGAGGAAAGAACCAAGACAAAAGAGGATCAAATGAGGGAATCGGACCAAATCAATGAAAAGAGAGTGAAACTGGGAGAAATGAGGAAGAACCGAACCAGAGGGAACCAAGGGAAAGAGGAATGATTCGGAGGAAGGAGAAGCAATAGTGAAACAAAAAAAAAATTGGGCCATAACCATCAAAAAATCATACGGTAGAGAAGAAAAATGGACAAAATACAGTGAAACTGAAAGAAATCGAGCCGACTGGAAGCAAAATAAGAGGAGAAGGAAGAGATTTATCCGAAAACAGAGGGATATAGACAAGATTCCACTATTATTGGAGGTTTGGATAGATTTTGACGACCACACGAGGAAGAGAACAGTGAAAAAGAGTAAGAAAAATGAAGACTTACGGATGCCCTAAAACACACAGTCAGTCAGTTAAGAGTCGACACTTGGAAAATGCTCAAGTGTCAACACTTCAGGTGAGTTGACACATGGGCACTTTTCCAAGTATCGACACTTGGTCAAAATTCTAGAATAAATTGCAATAAATTTCAAAAATTCAAGTATCTAGGGGTCATTCTAAGATGTAAATGAGAGGATTTTTTAGTAATTGAGAAGATTTAACAAGAATTTGAAAGGACTTCAAACAAAAGGGTCAATGATTTCTAACTCTCTTCTAATCATGCAAAACCTATCTTCGCTAAGGGGTTTAATGAAATATCAGCAAGTTGTCTTTTAGAACATACAAAATGAAGTATTATGTCATCATTTTGAACATGATCTCTTATGAAGTGATGTCTTATTTTAATATGTTTCTTCTGAATATTGAACAGGATCTTTAGTTAGATTATTACACTTGTATTGTCACATCTTATGGGAGTTTATTTAATTTTATACCAAAATCTTCGGGTTGTTTTGATCCATAGGATTTGAGCACAACTTTCAGCTACTATATATTCGGCTTCTACTGTAGATAGAGCAACTGAATTTATTTCTTGCTAAACCATGAAATCAAATTCACCCCAAGAAATTGATAGGTTCTACTTGTAATTTTCCAATGTAGTTTACATCCAGCAAAGTCAATGTTAGAATATGCAATCAATTCAATAGATGAGTCTTTAGAGTACTATAGATCAATATCAATTATGCTAGACAGATATTTATGTATTCATTTAACAGCCAATAGATAAGACTCTTTAGCAGTAGACTGATATCTAGCATACATACATACACTAAACATGATATCTGGCCTACTACAGTTAAATATAATAGTGAACCAATGATGCCTCTATATAATTTTTATCTACATTGTTATCCAATTCATCTTTGTCAAGTTTACAAGAAGGGCTCATAGGAGTACCTAGTGGTTTGGTGCTCTCCATCCCAAACTTTTTTAAGATTTCCTTTATGTACTTAGCTTGGTTGATGAAGATCCCTTCTTTAGTTTGCTTGATTTGGAGTCTGAGGAAGAAGTTTAATTCTTCTATCATGCTCATCTCGAACTCACCTTGCATAAGCTTGCAAACTCTTGACAAAGAATTTCATTAGTAGCACCAAAAATGATATCGTCAACATAAATCTGTACTAGTAATAAAATCATTTTTTTTTTTCAAAATAATGTAGCGTCAACATTGCCTCTAGAAAATTTATTTTCAAGCAAGAAAGTAGTCTTAGTCTACTACAAAGCTCTTGGAACTTGTCTTAAACCATATAAAGCTTTATGAAGTTAAAAATATGATCAGAACATTCATGATTTTCAAAACCAGGGAGCTGTTCAACATAATTTTTTCTTAATAAAAACCATTCAAAAAGGCACTTTTGACATCCATTTGAAATAATTTGAAATTCATAAAATAAGTAAAAGCAAGTAACAATCTAATTGCTTTAAATCTAGCAATAGATGCAAATATTTATCAAAATCAATACCCTCTTCTTGATTATAGCCTTTGTAACTAATCTAGCTTTATTCTAGTTACTAAGACATTTTCATCAAGTTTATTTTTGAAAACCCATTTTGTTTCTATTTGAAATATTTGAGGGTCTTTCAACTAAAGTCCAAACTTTTCTTTTAATTTGATTTAATTCATCTTGCATAGCATTTATCCATTTTGATCTTTTTTAGCTTCTTAAATTGATTTAGATTCTACTTGAGATATAAATGCTAAATAATCATAAACATTGCTTATTGAAGAAACGAGTACTTACCCTTTTGATAGATCACCAATGATAAGTTCTTTAGGATGTCCATGAGCATACCTCCATTCTTTAGGCAATGGTTTGGATGTTGATGCTCCAACTTCTTGTATTTGTTCTTCATTTTCTTGATGATGCGGGACAGACCTCGATCAATATTTAGTCTAGAAGTTGGACCGTTGGTTATTAAGAAATAATCCTAGGCTAGGTTAAACCCATTTATTTTTTTCCAAATTTTTTTATTCAAATAAACCCTTTTTTCATATTTTTTATCTTTTTTTAATTAGTTTTTTTTCACTCTTTTTTTTCTCTGTTTTTTTTTTAGTATTTTCCTTTTTCACCTTTTTTATTGGATTCCATTGCTTGAAGTCGGCAAATGAATGCCGACTATGCATTCACGACCGCACCCGAACAGGGAGCTCTCCTCCTTGGACGGAACAGGGGAGGTCTTTGGAGGAGCAGATCCAGCAGCCTCTCCATCAACGATAGTAATGGACTGAAGGCAGTGGCACGGTGGGTAGAAGGGTGGCACGGCTTGTTTCGATGATTGGCATGGCTTGGAGGATGGAATGGCACAAACATTTGGATGGCATGGTCGACGGGTGGAGGTGGACCATACGGAGGTGTCAAAGACTTGGGGGCTTTGGTGATTGGCTCTTCGGTGAGGTCGGTGGACCAGGAGGTAGCTAGGTAGTGTTTTGTTATCTGTCGATGGTTTTCGATGGCGTCGATCGGTAGGGAAGGGAGCTTTTGGAGGCGAAGACCATTGGATGGAATGGCACAGACGGTGGCAGTGGGGTTGACGGTATCTAGAGATGATCGAGATGGAGGGATGGTTGGCGGTCATGGGCATTCGGGCGGAGGTGGGATATGGTCAATTGATGTGGGTTCGGTCGGCCATCAAAGAGGAGTGAGATAGAGGAGGGAACGGCTGAGTAGAGAGGCATCCCAGTGGTGGGAAGGTGGAGGTGACTCGTCGATGGCTTCGGGCAAGGAAGATGTGATGGTAGATGAAGGGATGGTAGCGAATGAAAGAGTGGCGGTGCTCGAGGTTGGAATGGATGGAGGGAATCAAGGCTCCAAATTCTTAGCCTCGGAGAGGCGACCAAGGAAGCGGAGGGTGGTACTGCGGATGTGCTCATTGGGATGTTGGAAGTTGATGCGGAGGTCCTGGCAGATGAGGATCATCTTCGAGATGATGTGACCACAGGCATCGTGTAAAGATCTGTGCACAGGGGGTTCCGATGGTGGTCACTGGGGTGAATCCAAAAAATCACAGTCGAGCAGATCGGGAAAGACTGCTCAGTGGTTGATTGATGATGGGTTGGAGTATTCAATAATTGGACTATTCGAGATTGGAATAGCATGGGGGAGAGAGAAGAATTTGATAATCCAAAGAAATAGGGGAGCAGGGATGAAGAACAAGAGTTCGAGAAGAAAGATCGAATGATAAATTTACGAAGAAAAAATAAAAACCATGGTTAGGTTCCCAATCCAGGCTTCAGTGCCCACTCTTAACCAGAGTAACCACGTAGGGCATCAGCACCCTCCTTAACCAGGAGTGATGCACCCTCTCCTTAATCAGGAGTTCTTATTTTTCCATCTCAAAAATTCATCGTCTGGTTTTATTTGATCGATAAAACAATAAATAGGCTACTCTGAGATATCCGGTATCCTAACCTCAGATACCTCAACCTTAATCCTAATACATTCAAACTATTAAAATAAACTAATCCAACTAAATCCTAAAAATAACTTTCAAATAATCGAGATAAATCCTAATATCCTAATACCAATCCCTCATACACCTAAAAAAAAATTATGCTTATCTTCATTTGGATGTGCTCCAGGATTTGTGCTACTCCGGGATCCATGTTGCTCCAAGATATATGCTGCATCGATTGAGGCTTCAGGGTTTGGGTTGGGCTGGCTTCAAGTTCTGGGCTAGGCTTCACGTCTGGGCTAGGCTTCAGGTTTGTGCTGGCTTCTGGGTTGGGCTGGTCGATATCCCCATCATTTTCCTGAGGTGGGAAGAACTCGACTCCGTCGAGTCAAGCTTCAGCAATCTTCTGACTCTAGGATGCACATGATCTACAGACTGAGTTTTTTTTATATATACAAATAGTGCAATTAAAATGAAAATGACTAACCTAACCTAACCCTCTGATACCAAAAATTGATGCAGGACAGACCCCGATTAATATTTAGTTTAGGAGATCGGACTGTTGGTCGTTAAGAAACGACTCTAGGCTAGGTTGAACACAATTTATTTTTTTTCCAAATTTTTTTATTCAAATAAACACCCTTTTTTTCATTTTTTCCTCTTTTTTTTCACTCTTTTTTTCCTCTGGTTTTTTTCCTCTTTTTTTCACTCTTTTTTTTCTATGGTTTTTTTTTCTATATTTTTTTTCACCTTTTTTTATTGGATTCCTGTGCTTGAAGTAGGCAAATGAATGCCGACTATGCATTCACGATCGTGCCCGAACAGGGAGCTCTCCTCTCTAGATCGGAATTGGGGAGGTCTTCGAGGAGCAAATCCGGTGGCCTCTCCACCGATAATGGTGATAGACTGAAGGCAGTGGCACGGTGGGTAGAATGGTGGCATGGCTTGTTCCAGTGACTGGCATGGCTTGGAGGATGATGGAAGGCATGGACGTCTGGATGGCATGGTCGACGGGTGGAGGTGGACCATACGGAGGTGTCAGAGACTTGGGGGCTTTGATGATTGGCTCTCCGGTGAGGTTGGCAGATCAGGAGGTGGCCGGGTGGTGTTTTGTTATCTGTCGATGGTTTTCGGTGGCATCGATCGGCAACGAAGGGAGTTTTTGGAGGCAGAGACCGGTGGTTGGATGGATGGCATGGATGGTGGTAGTGGGGTTGATGGCAACCGGAGATGATCGAGATGGAGGGATGGTCGGCAGTTGGGCATTTGGGCAGAGGCGAGATCCGATCAATTGATGCAGGTTCGATCGATTGTCGGAGAGGAGTGAGATGGAGGAGGAAATGGTTGAGTAGAGAGGCATCCTGGTGGTGGGAAGGCGGAGGTGACTCATCGATGGCTTCGGGCGAGGAGGACGTGATGCAGATGAAGGGATGGCAGTGGATGAAAGAGTGGCGGCACTCAAGGTTGGAATGGATGGAGGGGATCAAGGCTCCAAAATATCGGCCTCAGAGAGGCGGTCGAGGAAGCGGAGGGTGGCACTATGGATGTGCTCATTAGGATGTTGGAAGTTGATGTGGCGGTCCTAGTAGATGAGGATCATCTCCGGGATGATGCAACCATGGGTGTCATCTAAAGATCTATGCACAGGGGGTTCCGACGGTTGGTCACTGGGGTGAATCCAGAAAATGGCATTCGGGCAGATTTGGGAAGATGGTGGTTGGGCAGATCAGGAAAGACTTCTTAGTGGTTGATTGACGATGGGTTGGAGTATTTGAGAATTGGACTGTTCAAGATTGGAACAGCGAGGGGGAGATAGAAGAATTCGATAATCCAAAAAAATAAGGGAGCAAGGATGAAGAACAAGAGTTGGAGAACAAAGATCGAATGATAAATGTAGGAAGAAAAAATAAAAACCATGGTTGGGTTCCCCACCCAGGCTTCAGCACCCACTCTTAACCAGAGTGACCATATAGGGCATCAGCACCCTCTCCTTAACTAGGAGTTCTTATTTTTCCATCCAAAAATTCATCGTCTGGTTTTATTTGATCGATAAAACAATAAATAGGCTACTCTGAGATATCCGATATCCTAATCTCAGATACCTCAACCTTAATCCTAATACATTCAAACTATTAAAATAAACTAATCTAACTAAATCCTAAAAATAACTTTCAAACAATCGAGATAAATCCTAATATCCTAATATCCCAATCCCTCATACACCCATAAAAAAATTACGCTTATCTTCATTTGGATGTGCTCCAAGATTCGTGCTACTCTGGGATCCATGTTGCTCCAGGATATGTACTGTATCAACTGAGGCTTCAGGGTTTGGGTTGGGCTGGCTTTAGGTTCTGGGCTAGGCTTCAGGTCTGGGCTGGGCTTCAAGTTCTCGGCTAGGCTGGGCTTCAGGTTCTGGGCTGGGCTGCTCGATGTCCCCATCATTTTCCTGAGGTGGGGAGAACTCGACTCCATTGAGTCAGGCTTCAGTGATCTTCTGACTCCAGGATGCACGTGATCTGCAGACTAAAATCTTTTTTTATACAAATAATGCAATTAAAATGAAAATGACTAACCAACCTAACCCTCACTCTAATACCAAAAATTGATGCAGGATAGACCTTGATTAATATTTAGTCTAGGAGATCGAACCGTTGGTCGTTAAGAAATGACCCTAGGCAAGGTTAAACCCAATTTATTTTTTTTCCAAATTTATTTTATTCAAATAAACCCTTTTTATTCATATTTTTTCCTCTTTTTTCACTCTTTTTTTTACCTGGTTTTTTCCTCTTTCTTTTTCACTCTTTTTTCTCTGTATTTTTTTCATCTTTTTTTTAATTGGATTCCTACACTTGAAGTCAGCAAATGAATGCCGACTATGCATTCATGACCGTGCCCAAAAAGGGAGCTCTCCTCTGTGGACCAGAATAGGGGAGCTCTTTGAAGGAGCAGATACGACGGCCTCTCCATCATCGATGGTGATGGACTGAAGGCGGTGGCATGGTCGTTAGAAGGGCGGCATGACTTGCTCCGGTAACTGACATGGCTTGGAGGATGGAAAGCACGGGCATCTGGATGGCATGGTCAATGGGTGGAGATGGACCATACGGAGGTGTCAGAGACTTGGGGGCTTCGACGATTGGCTCTCCGGTGAGGTCGGTGGATCGGGAGGTGGCCAGGTGGTGTTTTGTTGTCTGTCGATGGTTTTCGACGATGTCGATCGATAAGGAAGGGAGTTTTTGGAAGCGAAGATTGGCGGTTGGATGGAATGGCATTGATGGCGGTAATGGGGTTGATGGCAGCTGGAGATGATCGAGATGGAGGGATGGTCGATGATCATGGGCGTTCGAGTAGAGGCAGGATCTGGACAACTAATGCGGGTTTCGTTGGCTGTCGGAGAGGAGTGAGATGGAGGAGGGAACGATTGATTAGAGAGGCATCCCGATGGTGGGAAGGCGGAGGTGACTCATGATGGCTTCAGGCGAGGAGGACATGATGGTAGATGAAGGGATGAAAATGGATGAAAGAGTGGCAGCGCTCGAGGTTGGAATGGACGGAGGGGATCAAGGCTCCGAAATCTCGACCTCGGAGAGGCGGTCGAGGAAGCGGATGGTGCCATCAGGATGTGCTCATTGGGATGCTGGAGGTTGATGCGAAGGTCCTAGCAGATGAGGATCAACTCAGAGATGACGCGACCGTAGGCGTCGTGTAAAGATCTGTGCACAGGGGGTTCCGATGGTTGGTCACTAAGGCAAATCCAGAAAATGGCAGTCTGGCAGATTTGGGAAGATGGTGGTCGGGCAGATCGGGAAAGACTACTCAGTGGTTGATTGACGATTGGTTGGAGTATTCGAGAATTGGACTATTCAGGATTGGAACAGCATGGGGGAGAGAGAAGAATTCGATAATCCAAAGAAACAGGGGAGCAGGGATGAAGAAGAACAAGAGTTGGAGAACAAAGATCGAATGATAAATTTAGGAAGAAAAAATAAAAACCATGGTTGGGTTCCCCACCCAGGCTTCAGCACCCACTCTTAACCAGAGTGACCATGTAGGGCATCAGCACCCTCCTTAACTAGGAGTGATGCACCCTCTCAACCAGGAGTTCTTATCTTTCCATCCCAAAAATTCATTATCTAGTTTTATTTGATCGATAAAATAATAAATAGGCTACTCTGAGATATCTGATATCCTAATCTCAGATACCTCAACCTTAATCCTAATACATTCAAACTATTAAAATAAACTAATCCAACTAAATCCTAAAAACTACTTTCAAATAATCGAGATAAATCCTAATATCCTGATATCCCAATCCCTCGTACACCCATAAAAAATTATGCTTATCTTCATTTGGATGTGCTTTGGGATTCATGCTACTCCGGGATCCATGTTGCTCCAGGATATTGCTGCATCGATTGAGGCTTCAGGGTTTGGGCTGGGCTTGCTTCAGGTTCTAGGTTAGGTTTCAGGTCTAGGCTGGGCTTCAGGTTCTTGGCTAAGATGGGCTTCAAGTGATGGAAATTCTCCCAGGGTGCTGGGGATCATGCAGCATGCGGAATTGACTTTCAAAATAAAATTTCATAGCATGATACCCTAACATGTATAATATGTATATAAAACCCTAATTCCTAGGAACTCCTTGTGCAATATCAATTAATGAATCATTAAACAGAGTCAAGATAAATACCTGGATCGCTGAAACACAACTTTTCCACAAGGTTCACAAGTGCAAACCCTCCAACGGTGATCCACATGAAACTCGGACCAAGGAAGAACTCCTCCTTCAAGTTGCTTAGAGAAGTGGAACTCTTTCGGTAGCCTTTGGTCTATTGACCCCTGTAGAACACCCTATCCCACTGAAGGGCACTCAAGACACTGTCCTAATCCACTTTAGGTTCTAGGACTACCCTTCTCTAGGACCCTACAGGCTTATGTCCTAAAACCAAGCCTTGTCCTAGTGTAGAAGAACTTGTCTTAATAAGACAAGTCTTGTCCTAAAACAGGAAGGAGGGAGGGAGAAAGTGGAAGACTCTCAGACAGACTCTCGAGAAAATAAAAACACTGATATCAAAAGATCGAAGAAGAAGAAGAAGAAGTAGTGTTTCTCATTTCACCGTACCTCCTATTTATAATCTCAGATGGGGCGTGAAATGCATCCCGACAATACTTATCAGATATGAAACATCATATCTGATATGACTCTTCGGGAATGGAGAGTCATATCTATGTTCTTTCACTTACCAGATCAATCCCCATCGCGTCATGTGTCAAATACTAGTTTTTGAGATAGGGAGACGCCTTTTCTAATCTGAAGTAATGTGAGGCTTGAAGAGTTTTAGAGGCAGAAGGACTCTGCCCTCTGTTGTGCGCGCGCATATGAAGAGGCGCGACTCTTCATGTGTGCGCCACCTTTCACTCCTCTTCAAGCCGTCCCATTCAAACTTTAAACTAGTCTTTTGACTTGTCAAGGCATGAGGATTAAGCTAAGAGGCACCTTCCTGATGAAGCTCCCAGAGTTTCATCTGTAGAAGGACTCTCAGTCCATCTGCACGCCACACTTTCGCCCGGGTGCGCCAAAGGGCGCCAATAGTCTTTCCTTTTCCATTTAGTCACCCAAAGCATCAAATTGACTTGGTCAAATATATGCAATATGGGTGTCATTGGAAAGGGCATCAAATAAAATTCTGACCATATCTATTTTTTCATATCAGAGGTCTGTAGCTCCTTCTGTGCCTTTTTGAAGTTAAGGTATCATTTAGGTACCAAGAGTCCCATGCCATTAGGACTCTTTATATATGGAGCCTAAAATGCCCAAAAATCCAAATAAAAATCAGATCAAGCTCTGATTTGGCTAACCCCACTTAGGACTCAACCTAATTTAGGTTTTCCATAATTAGGTTAGCCCAATTAGCAAGCAACCGGACCCAATCCAATTGGGTTAGGAATTAGGTTAGCCTATATATGCGAGTATGCAATCTGGCTAACCAATTAGGATCCTATGACCCTAATTAAATCATGAATAACTTCCTTGGCCAAGTCTTTATTGTGTGTGAACCATTGGGTTCCACATCTAGCCATTAGTAGGTTTAGGTTTGGCTGATTCGATCTGATCGAACCCGATTGACCTAATTAGGTCAAATTGGCTCACCTAATTGTCCAATTCGAATCACACATCGAATTGACTCATGAAACCAAACAAATTGGTTCATGAAAACCTACAAGACAAGATTGATATCTAGCAATGTGTCATACCTACCCGAAAGATAAGGAATTTGGTAAAAAATATCAAAATATCCTTCAGTAGTAAGTTACCGTGCAATTCAATCTTTCGATCTCCCATTATCCCGATTAAGTGATAGGTATGGATATATGTCAAACCCTAACATTTAAATATATCGAATCTCAACTCGATCATGAGGACTCAACTGATGATTGATTAGATTCCACTAATCTCATCCTGCTTTGATCAAAGGCTCCTTGAGTCACTCATCGAAGAGATTGCATGGGATAACAATTCCTCTTACTAGGAATGATCGATTCCTTGTTGGTCCACTCACATCCTTCGTACACCTTCCACCATACCCAGAACATCCCGTACATGCCGCAATGGCATGAATGAGTATGAACCAAAGTATGGCTTAGTGTGCATAAGGAACCATGGTGACCTCAGGTCTAAAGATCACATGCATAACTTCTACTCTGGGATCTATCTTTTGACAAGTAGTAAACTTCCATAAGATAATCCTGGTGCGGATCAGTTCAGTGTACTCATACCCTATTGAGCACCCTTATCATTGTATTAGTGTCTCTACACAAGTGGTTGTGAGATCAACCACCCTAATCAACTAAGCATACATAGGATAAGCTAGTCTTTACGGATTCATCGATCCCCGAATCGATGGTCCAACGACTAGGAACATTCTAGATTAGGGTTTATAGGAATTAGGTCTCACTATTATGAACTCCATCATAATCCTAACTCCATTGCCCTAATTTATGGGGTTCATCATAATCAATAAGAAAATATGACACAGCAGTATATGATGAATCAAATATCTTTATTAATATGAAAGTATGTCATACATGAGCTGAAAGTTTACAAAATGGCCCTCATAATGATTGGCTCTTAGGGCACTTTTTTATCAAACTCCCACTTGCAATAAAACTAATCGCCCTTGTGTTTTATATCCATACAATCTAACTGACGATCAAAATGCTGCTTGGCTAAAGCTTTAGTGAATGGGTCTACTATATTGTTCTTTGTGTCAATTCGTTCAATGATGACATCTTGTCTTTCAATAATCTCTTGAACGAGGTGGAACCATCTTAGAATGTGCTTGGACTTGTGATGAGACCTCGGTTTCTTAGCTTGTGCAACAGTCCTAGTGTTATAACAGTATAATGGCACTGGCTGTTGTATATCTGGAACCATGCCCAATTCTATGATGAATTTCTTTATCCAGATAGCTTCCTTTGTGGCTTCACTAGCAACTATATACTCTGCCTCAGTGACTAAATCAGCTACTGTTGGCTGCTTTGTACTTTTCCAACTCACTGCACCACCATTCAGGGTGAAGACATATCTTGATGTAGATTTGCTATCATCTAGATCTGATTGAAAACTAGAATCTGTATAACCTTTTAGTTTCAACTCAGATCCTCTATATACTGAAAAAATATCTTTAGTCCTTCTCAGATACTTAAGAATATTTTTCACAGCTCTCTAATGATCCTCTCCTGGATCTGCCTGAAACCTGCTCACTATGCCCAAGGCATATGCAACATCAGGTCTGGTACATAACATGACATACATTATCGATCCTATAGCCGAAGTATAAGGAATCATAGCCATCCTCTCTCTTTCTTCTAATATCTTAGGAGACATTTTATTAGAGAGATGTATGCCTTGACTCATAGGAAGTAACCTTTCTTACTTCCATCCATTTTTGAATCTCTTCAACACTAAGTCAATGTACTTGGATTGGGATAAGCCCAGCATCCTCTTAGATCTATCTCTATAGATCCTTATACCCAGTATATAGGATGCTTCTCCCAAATCCTTCATGGAAAACTTTGATGATAGCCAAGTTTTAACCGATCGCAACATTGAGATATCATTCCCAATGATCAATATATCATCCACATACAAAACTAAGAAAATAATGGCACTCCCACTTGTCTTCTTATACACACATGGTTCATCCACATTTTTGATAAAACCAAATCCTTTGATTGTTTCATCAAAATGGATGTTCCAACTCCTTGATGCTTGCTTAAGTCCATAAATAGACTTCTTTAATTTGTATACCTGATTTGGTCTCAAACATGAAACAAAACCCCCTGGCTGTGACATATAGACTTTTTCCTCAAGGTTTCCATTGGAGAAAGTAGTCTTTACATCCATCTGCTAGACTCATAGTCATGGTATGCTACTATGGCAAGCAATATCCTAATGGACTTGAGCATGGCTACTGGAGAAAAGGTTTCATCATAGTCTACACCATGTTTTTGTCAAAAACCTTTTGCTACTAGCCTAGCCTTATAGGTCTCAACTTGACTATCTACTCCAATCTTTTTCTTAAAGATCCATTACACCCTATCGGGTTAATTCCTTCAAGTGGATCTACCAATGTCCAAACTTGATTGGAATACATGGAGTCCATTTCAGATTTTATGGCACCAAGCTACTTGTCGGAGTCCCTACTCTCGACAGCTTTCGAATAGGTCACAAGATCATCATCCTGTATGATATTGGCTTCATTGTCATCCCCGATGACAAAGCCATATCTGAGAGGTGCTCCCCGCATCCTCTCTAACCTTCGGAGAGGAGGTGTGTATTGTGGCTATTCTTGATCTATAAGAACCTCTAGTTGAGGAACTTCACTTGAAAGCTCATCAATTTGTTGGTTCTGTTCTTCACACAACTCAAGTGAAGAATCACTACATCCTTCTTAGATAAACTCATGTTCCAAGAATGTAGCATGCCTACTGACAATTATTTTCTACTCAATAGCATAATAAAAGAGATATCCCTTACCTTCTTTGGGTAACCAACAAACCTATACTTGTCAGCCCTAGCACTTAACTTATGCCCAAAGTTATTCTTGACATAAGCATGGCAACCCCAAATCTTTAAGTACTTAAGACTTGGTCTTTTACCATTCCATAACTCAAATGGAGTGCTACTTACTGACTTAGATGGAACCCTGTTTAATATGTATGCAGCAGTCTCCAAGGCATGTCCCCAGAAAGAAATGGGAAGATCTGTGAAGCTCATCATGGACCTCACCATATCCAACAAGGTGCAGTTTCTCCTTTCTGCCACTCCATTTAACTGGGGTGTATAAGGAGGGGTCCATTCAGAAATAATGCCTTTGTCCTTAAGATGGTTCAAAAACTTATTAGACAAGTATTCCCCTCCTCGATCAGATTGAAGAGCTTTAATACTAATTCCAGTTTATCTTTTAACCATACTCTGATATTCTTTAAACTTATCAAAGGCTTCAGACTTATATTTCATAAGATACACATAACCGAACCTTGATAAATCATCAATAAAAGTGATGAAATAAGAATATCCTCCTCTGGCCTAAGTTGACATAGGTCCACACACATCAGTATGTACAAGACCTAACAATTCAGTTGCCCTTTCTCCATATCCAGTGAATGGAGACTTGGTCATTTTTCCTTTGAGGCAAGACTCACAAGTTCCTAATGATTGAAAATCATCAGGATCAAAGTAATCCTCTTTGACTAACTTGTTTATCCTTGACTCACTGATATGACCTAACCGACAATGCCAGAGATATGTGATATTGACATTATCTCTTTTTCTTTTCTTGTCATCTACAAGAAGTATTTCATCATTGAGTACTAAAGTTAGAAGACCATTCATAAAGCAACCATGCCCAAATATTGTATTATTATGAAGAATAGAGCAGCTACTGCTCTTTACACTTATTTCATATCCTTGTTGTAACAACAAGGGTATAGAAATAATATTTCTTACAATATTTGGCACATAGTAGCATTCTTCCAACCTTATGATATTACCCGAAGGTAATAATAGAAGATAGGTGCCCACAGCTTCAGCATATATGGGTTCTCCACTTGCCCCATATAATTTGAAGTCACCTTTCTTTAAATTTCTAATTCTGTGGAGTCCTTGTAAAGATTTACAAATATGTGACCCACATGCGGTATCCAATACCCATGAATTAGAAATAGATTCACTCAATGATAAATTGGTTTGTATCATGTACAAACCCCTAGATGCACCACTTGCATCTAGCTTCACATTTGCAAGACAAGTCTTGCAATCCTTCTTCTAATGCCCAAACATGCTACAATGGAAACAGGCTCCATCAGCCTTGTTCCTCAATCAGTCCACATAGTTTGAACTGGTTAACTTATTAGCATCCAAGATGCCACTCAGTGATAAGTTTGAAGCCATTATTTAAATGTCGTATATTTAATTAAAGAACAATATCAGCAGACCACTCAAGATGACATCCATAACTAGATAAGGACTTTCTTTCTAATTATGTATCCCAGTATTTTTTCAAATACCATAACCCTTAACTATGGTAAGCGAGAAAACTTTCTTGGTTTCCTTAGTGGGGTTGAGATCCTTATTCCTCGTGAGTGCTTTGTGTACACACAACAAACACACATGAGTTCAAAGGTAGGACAACCTTTCCAATTGCAACCCGTGCAATTCTTAACAATTATCTTTGTCTTTAAGACACTTATGGCCTTGTGTATGCACAACAAACCATAATATCTTAGTTTAGTCGGATCCTTCATTTCCATATAGCCATGATTGAATAATGTTATCCATGTGTATGCACAACAAAGCAACATTTCCAACCATGCCATAAAGCACTAAGTGCACCAAGACAAATCTTATATCAAATCCTAGAGTAGGCCTTGCGTATGCACAACAAACCTACTATAGTCTTGACATAAATTTGGCTTAGCATGAAGGAAGGCAAAATATAGTACACTTAACCAATTAGCATTACCAAATTAAGATTTAGATATGACCAAATTGGCCAGGTGAGTGGAAGGGATGAGGGGGTCCCCCCGTTGCTTTCCTTAGACACCAATTAGATTGGCCAGGTCAGTCAACGGAACCAATTAAAAATCTCATTCTCTTTACCTTCCCAGAACCACTTGCCTAGACACTAATTGGCTGATCAAGCCCTAATCGATTTTGCTTCTTGACTAAGTTTTATACTATGACTAAATATGGTTTTGATGAGGGCTTTGATGCTCTCAAAACATATTCTAAAACTATCATGATAATAATGTTTATTACTACTAGTATAAACATAAACATGATATCCAAGTTTATAACAAATATAAATCCAATGCATATCACTCTAACATATGCATAAAAACTCATGTCATCAAGCATATTACCCTAATATGCATAGCATTATATGACAATTAGAATATTACCCTAATATGCAAATCAAGACATGATAAAATACCTTTCACCTCACTTATTCATGGGATATGGCCACAGCGACATCCCTACATGCCATAGGAGATCCATTGAATGGGAAGAGAGGGCCTTTAAACCCTACTTGGCTCTTATGACCGGATGGCCATGATGACTAACCCAATCCAAAGCAGTTACTTGGATCATGCATAATTTCATATTGACATAATATCATACATATGAACATGGTTGAGTCGACTCGATAAGGTTTGGGTTGGCTCGGTGTGGAATTTAATCAAACTCCAAAATGATTCATAATTGGAATGCCACAAGGATGGCTCTGATACCACTGATGGAAATTCTCCCAGGGTGCCGGGGATCATGCAGCATGCAGAATTGACTTTCAAAACAAAATTTCATTGCATGATACCCTAACATGTATAACATGTATATAAAACCCTAATTCCTAGGAACTCCTTGTGCAATATCAACTAATAAATCATAAAATAGAGTTAAGATAAATACCTGGATCACTAAAACCCAACTTTTCCACAAGGTTCACAAGCGCTAACCCTCCAATGGTGATACACACGAAATTTGGATCAAGAAAGAACTACTCCTTCAAGTTGCTTGGAGAAGTGAAACTCTTTGGGCAGCCTTTGGTCTATTGACCACTATATGACACCCTGTCCTACTGAAAGGCACTCAAGACACTATCCTAAACCACTTTAGATTCTAGGACTACCATCCTCTAGGACCCTACAGGCTTATGTCCTAAAACCAAGCCTTGTCCTAGTGTAGAAGAACTTGTCTTAATAAGACAAGTCTTGTCCTAAAATAGGAAGGGGAGAGGGAGAAAGCGGAAGACTCTCAGATAGACTCTCAGGAAAATAAAAACACTGATTTCAGAAGATCGAAGAACAAGAAGAAGTAGTGTTTTTCATTTCATTGTACCCCCTATTTATAATCTCAGATAGGGTGTGAAATGCATCCCGACAACACTTATCAGATATGAAACATCATATCTGATAAGACTCTTCAAGAATGGAGAGTCATATCTGTGTTCTTTCACTTACCAGATCAATCCCCATCGCGCCATTTGTCAAATACTGGTTTCTGAGATGGGAGACACCTCTTCTAATCTGAAGTAATGCGAGGCTTGAAGAGTTTCAGAGGCCGAAGGACTCTGCCTTCTATTGTGTGCTCGCATATGAAGAGGCGCAACTCTTCATGTGTGCACCACCTTCACTCCTCTTCAAGCCATCCCATTCAAACTTTAAACCAATCTTTTGACTTATCAAGGCAAGGAGATTGAGCTAAGAGGCGCCTTTCTAATGAAGCTCCCAGAGTCTCATCTGTAGAAGGACTCTCAGTCCACTGCGCGCCATACTTTCCCCCGGGTGCACCAAAGGGCACCAATAGTCTTTCCCTTTCCATTTAGTCGCCCAAAGCATCAAATTGACTTGGTCAAACATATGTAATATGGGTGTCATTGGAAAGTACATCAAATAAGCTTTCTGACCATCTCTTTTATTTTTAGATCAGAGGTCTGTAGCTCCTTCTGTGCCTTTTTGAAGTTATGGTATCATTTAGGTACCAAGAGTCCCATGCCATTGGGACTATTCATATATGGCACCTAAAATGACCAAAAATTCAAATAAAAATTAGATCAAGCTCTGATTTGGCTAGCCCCACTTAGGACTCAACCTAATTTAGGTTTTTCATAATTAGGTTAGCCCAATTAGCAAGCAACCGGACCCAATCCAATTGGGTTAGGAATTAGGTTAGCCTACATATGCTAGTATGCAATCTGGCTAACCAATTAGGATCCTATGATCCTAATTAAATCATGAATGACTTCCTTGGCCAAGTCTCTATTGTGTGTAGCCCATTGGGTTCCACATCTAGCTAGTAGTAGGTTTAGGTTTGGCTGATTCGATCCGATCGAACATAATTGACCTAATTAGGTCAAATTGGCTCATCTAATTGTCCAATTCGAATCACACATCGAATTGACTCATGAAACCAAACCAATTAGTTCATGAAAACCTACAAGACAAGATTGATGTCTAGCAACATGTCATGCCTACCTGGAAGATGAGGAATTTGATGGAAAATATCAAAATACCCTTCAGTAGTAAGTTACCGTGCAATTCAATCTTTCGATCTCCTATTATCCCGATTAAGTGATAGGTATGGATATATGTCAAACCCTAACACTTAATCATATTGAATCTCAGCTCGATAATAAAGACTAAATTGATGACTGATTAGATTCCACTATTCTCATCCTGCTTTGAACAAAGGCTCCTTGAGTCACTCATCAAAGAGATTGCATGGGATAACAATTTCTTTTACTAGGAATGATCGATTCCTTGTTGGTCCACTCACATCCTTCGTACACCATCCACCATACCCAGAACACCCCGTACATGCCGCAATGGTATGAATGAGTATAAACCAAAGTATGGCTTAGTGTGCACAAGAAACCATGGTGACCTCACGTCTAAAGATTACATGCACAACTTCTACTATGGGATCTATCTTTCGACAAGTAGTAAGACTTTCATAAGATAATCTCGATGCAGATCAGCTCAGTATACTCATACCCTGAGAGCACCCTTATCCTTGTATTAGTGTCTCTTCACAAGTGGTTGTGAGATCCACCACCCTCATCAACTGAGCATACATAGGATAAGCTAGTCTTCTGGATTCATCGATCCCCGAATCGATGGTCCAACGACTAGGAACATTCTAGATTAGGGTTTATAAGAATTAGGTCTCACTATTATGAACTCCATCATAACCCTAACTCCATTGCCCTAGTTTATGGGGTTCATCATAATCAATAAGAAAATATGACACAGTAGTATATGATGAATCATATGCCTTTATTAATATGAAAGCATGTCATACATGAGCTGGAAGTTTACAAAAAGGCCCTCATAATGATTGGCTCTTAGGGCACTTTTCTATCATCAGGTTCTCGGCTGGCTTCTGGGCTAGGCTGGTCGATGTCCCCATCACTTGATCACCATCTTTTTCTTTGGAAGCTCTTGCATTGATTGTCATTCTTCCAAACTTTTGAATACCTATTTCATCATCAAAAGTTTCTTCTTTTCTAGAAAATTTTTCATTAGTTTCATCAAACACTACATGGATGGATTCTTCAACAAGAAGAGTTTTTCTATTGAAGACCCTTATGCCTTGCTAGAAGTTGAGTGTCATAAGAAGATACCCTCATCTAACTTGGCATCAAATTTATTGAGATTATCTTTACCATTGTTTAGAATGAAACAACAGCATCTAAATACATGAAAATATTTTATAGTAGGTTTTCTACCTTTCCACAGTTCGTAAGGCATTTTCTTTAAAATCGGATGGATTAAAATATGATTCAAAACATAGCAGGCAGTATTTATGGCTTCTACCCAAAAAATCTAGGTAAATCATTTTCACGAAGTATTGTACGTGCCATTTCTTCAATAGTTTTATTCTTTCTTTCTACCACCCCATTTTGTTAAGTTGTCCTAGGTACAGAAAAATTATGATTAATACTATTTTCATTATAAAATATTTCAAAATCATGATTTTCAAATTCGGTACCATGATCTCTACGTAAAGAAATAATTGAAACACCTTTTTCATTTGAAACTTTCTTATGAAATTTAATGAATGCAGAAAAGGTTTCATCTTTGTGAGCTAAAAACAACATCCATGTAAAACGTGAGAAGTCATCTACAATTACAAGACCATACTTCTTACCTTCCAAATTAGTTATTCTAGTTGGTCCAAAGAGGTCCATGTGAAGCAATTCTAAGGGTCTAGTTGTAGACACTACTCATTTTGGTTTGAAAGAAGATTTTATTTGTTTTCCAAGTTGACATGCACTACAAGTCTTATCTTTTTCAAAAGTGAAATTTGGCAAATCTTTCATAAGATTCTTTTTGTTTAATTTTGAAAGCAAATGCATACTTGCATGCCCTAGCTTACGATGCCAAATCCAACTAGTTTCATTTGTCTTGGCTTCCTTAGCCACTAGACATTGACCATTTTGCATGGGTAGATCATCGCATCAACCATGTAAATGCTTCCATGCCAATGACCAATGAACTTGATGCCATCATCATCTAAACTAGATACCATGCACAAAGAAGATTCAAAAACTACTTTAAATCCTTTGTCACAAAATTAGCTTATACTAAACAAATTATGTTTTAAACCATCAACAAACAAAACATTATCAACATAAGTAGAAGGGGTGATATGGACTTTACCGATACTGACAATTTTGCCTTTTCCATTATCATCAAAAGTTATGTTTCCACCATTTAAAGCTTTAAAGATGAGAATTGCCTTACATCCCCAGTCATGTTTCTTGAGCAACTACTGTTAAGATATCACATTCTTCTTTTATCCTTAGTTGCAAGACACACCTCTTCTTCATTGGCCATCAAGCAAAGGTTGGCCACTTCTTGCTGTTCTTCATTGGAACTTGAGTCTTCGCTCTTGCTCCATGTTGCCATCATGGCCTTTTCCTGAATTTCTTTTTGCTCTTCTTGAGTAAGGGGCAATCCATTTTGTAGTGTCTGGGCTTCTTACACTCAAAACATATTGGTTGCTCTCTTTCTTTTTCGTTTGCTTTTTTTGTGCTATGATCTCCTTTTTGTGGCTTTTTGTTGTAATTGAACCTCTTTCTTCTAATGAATTTCTTGAATTTTTTTGAAATGAGAGCTGTCTCATATTCTTCATCCTCTTCATCAAATTCATCACTTGACTCTTCCTTGGTTGTGGACTTGAATGCAATAGCTTTCTTCTTCTTATCATTGTCCACCATTTTCTGTTTTAATGATAGCTCATAGGTCATCAATGATCCTAAGAGCTGCTCCAGTGGAAGAGTAATGACATATTTGACTTCCTCAATGGCAGTGACTTTAGGATCCCAATAAGTCGGAAGAGACCTGAGAATTTTATTAACAAGTTCAGCATTAGAAATCACTTTTCCTAGACTTCTCATGCCATTAATAATGTTTGTAAATCTAGTACACATTTCACTAATTGTTTCGGTTGGTTCCATCCTAAACATCTCATAAGTATGAATGAGCATGTTCACTTTAGTGGTCTTCACTTGATGTGTACCTTCATGGATAACTTCAAGTGTATCCCAAATTTCTTTGGCAGAAGTATAATTGGATATTCTATTAAATTCATTTGGGTCAAAAGCACAAAATAATAAATTCATGGCCTTAGCATTAAGCTCTGCTTGTTTAAATGTCATTCTCATCCTAATCTTCTTCTAATTTAGGGGTGGGAGTGCCATTAACCAAGATAGTGGGCTGATGAGGCCTTTTAACAATAGTTTTCAAATATTATAATCAATAGCTTGAATATATATGCGCATGCGTGTCTTCCAGTCAGTGTAGTTTGTGCCATTAAATAGTGGGAGATGGTTTGAGGCTTGTCCTTCTACAATACCAATACTGATTTGGGCTGCCATGATCTTTAACTCAAGATCGTTGGACCTACAAGCAGAGTACCTCACTTTGATACCACTTGTTGCCCAGCAAGGTAGCCCAAGAGGAGGGATGAATTGGGTATTTTAAAAATTTTAATAGTTATGTGCTGAACTATGAGGGTTAGTGTGGCAAAGTGATTGTGCTATATGAGATATGCAATAGAAGTAGCAGATTAAGTGCCAAGTAATAAAGAGCAAGTGAAGAAAGAAGCAAACAATCATAAACACATAGATATATAGTTATTCAGTGTACTCCAAGCACCTACATCGACTATCCAAGCTTCCCTTTGGGAATTTTCACTATAATCTATCCAATATTATAGCCAACTTATTTTTAAGGCTCACAAGTCAAATCTTGTTGGTTTTATCACCTAGGCTCACCAACAACCTTCATAACTTATTTTTCATTTGAGCTTACAAGTCAAACCCAAGTTAATTTTATCTCTTAGGCTCACCAATAATCTTTAACACTAGTTTCAGTACCTTTAAAACTATCAACAACAAATAAAAACAAGTACACAGAAATAAGCATAAAAAATAGCTCCTAAATAAGTGGAAATAAATATCGATGAATCTCTTCTTGAATGCTTGAGTTGTCTTCTTCTTGGAATCTTTGAATGCACTCTTTTTTGGCTAATGATTTGAAGGCTCAAGGCTGAGTTGAAGACTTTTTCATGTGGAATCAACTTTTTAGCTCACTCTTGTCTTTTCTCAAAAGATAAACTTTATCTCTTCTTAGATTCTTGTCTTCAACGAGTTTGGTGAGTGATAAATAGCTTAACAACACTGAAAAGATCGTTGGAGACCATTAGAGTGAAGAAACTAGCCATTTGGAATCAATTCTGAACTTCTAGAAAGCTAGCCATTATATTAAGTATCGACACTTGAATTTCTTCATGAGTCGATTTGTGAGTCGACACTTGGAGTTTGTGAGTCGACATTGGGGTCGACACTAGGCATAAATATGAATTTCCAGGGTTTTGCTTTCTTTTGCTCTCAGGCTTTGAGTCGGTCTTCTGAGTCGACACTTGGATCCATGAGTCGACACTTGAGTCTGTGAGTCATTCTTCTGAGTCGACACTTGGCAAAAAGTCCTTCAAATTGCATGTTCTGTTCATTTTCTATTCTCAGGCCTTGAGTCGACCTGTGAGTCGACACTTGAAGTTTGTGAGCCGACACTTGAGTCTGTGTGTCGACCTGTGAGTCGACACCTAGTGTGCCATCTGAAACTTTGCATGCCAGTCTTCTAAAGTGTCGATACTTTCTTCATGAGTCGACATGTGAGTTGACCTGTGAGTCGATACTTGATCCATGAATCGACACTTTGAGTCGACACTTACACTGTGCCATTTCAAAAAAGTGTGCCAAACTTTGAATTTTCCAAATATTGTTCAAGAACCTCTTAGACTCATCTTCATAAGGGCCAAATTGATCATTTTATCAATATTCCAATATAATAAAATAACTTAAACAATGAAATTCATCTTGCTTTACTGTTAGTAATTTTGATACATTTAAGTGAAAATTTGAAGTACCTGTGACCTGAAATTTATACTCCAATTGAAATATCAGTCCAAACATATACTCAACATTTTGTTGTTCATCAAAATCAAGGAGCCAAAGCCAAAATGAACTATATTCAAATCCTTGCTCAGGTGAGCTTTAACAAAGATAGGGAGAGATTATTTCTTTACTTTTTACTAAAGTAGAAAAATAATTAAATCACAATGAAAAATAATCTAAAGATCTATGGCATTTGAATTTACTAGACCAATGACTATGAGAGCCTTTCTATGGTTTCTCTATGATCTCTTATCAATTTCTTCTCTTGTATTATTTGAGTATGGATTATGAGGAGACTCCGATCCAACAATAATCCATCAAGGTTCTTATAAGAAAGAAAAGAAAATGATTTAAAAAGAATATGAACCTTCTACCTATTACCCTTCTTACACCAAATCAAGTATGAACTATGAAGGGATTAAAATCCAAAGATATCCCATCGAGGTTCTTAGCAAAAAGGTTAAAAGAAGAAGAACTCTAAAATTTAAAAGCTTGAAAAGAAATTCAAGAGAAAGGCTTCTAATCATGATCTAGCTTTATTACAACCCTAAAGAGATTGCTTGGCCAAATATAGTTTGAGTAGAAGCTTTAAAATTATTTAAAAATATAAAAATAAACTTTACACTACTTGCTAAAATTTAAATTATAGAAATTAAAATTTGCATAAATAAACTATCCTAGCAATAAAAATAAACTATCCTAGTGCTTATCAACGTAATTGAAATATGCTAATACTCAAATTAAAAATTACAAGAATTTAAATTAAAAAATATAAAAAATTAAACTATCTTAAATATGAAAAATAAAATAACTACCAAATTAAATTGCAAGAAAAATAAATTTCATTGCTAAATAATTTTTTTATTATAAAATTCTAACTCCTAAGCCATTAACAGGACTTGGAGTTAGAAAAGAAAAAAATTTAGAACCTGATAGAGGTTATATTTCCCTCAGCTCACTCTCCTTCTCATATGTTGGAAGGGTAGAAGAAAGTGAGAAGTGATATCTTCATGGAGAGAGGTATACAGGCTTTTTTTATAGATGTTAGGGGAGAGGAGATGTTTACAATCTTCAGACGAGGGACTAAAAAAATCAAGAAATTCAAATTCCCATTGAATCTAGTCCAAATTCCCTACCAAATACATTTTAAAAATGCAAACAGCTCCTCTACCATTGGATCAAAGCTTTAGAATTTGGCCATCAGATCTCACCTTAAAAATGGTTTGGATCGTGCTTGGCTTGCTTCTGGACTTCGGGAACAACTTGGCCATTGGACATCACCGATTGCTTTCATGATTGCTAGATGGTGCAAGAAAAATGACTCGGCCATTCTATTGCTGTGCACCTTGTGAAAGACCACAATAATAGAATTGTAGCCCACATGGAGGCCCCCGATACACTGAGCACTGGACCACATGAAGTATTTTCCTAGGTCACACTGTTGAGTTCCCAACAAATATGATTAACATGCCATACTAGGTTCTAAACCCTAAGCACAACAAAAGCAAAAACCTGAAAAATAACCTTCATATGGCATGCTATTTTTAAAAATTAATCATATCTAAAACTTAATAAAAATACATGATGAATGATTCAACTTACCTGTATCGCTAAATCCTTCTTCTTGTACTAGATCCATCGGATCAACTAGATCTGACAAGATTTGTCGGAGCCACGCACGTAACAAGCCACAACTGGTATCCATATATAGCCTTTCTGATCAAATCACTAAGACTCTCAGATTGTTAGATCCTTGCAGGTCTTTTTTCAAGCATAGAGATGGACCTTCAACTTCTAGTCTAAACCAAAATTCTACAACCTTCTCTCCTATTCTCTCAAGAAATTAAATATTAAAAAAATAAAAATAGTATTTTTCTAATATTTTTTTTAGAATATATGGGCTCTCAGCTTTCTATAGAGTTAAGAACTTGATGCTTCATTAGAAAAAAAATTAGACAAATTTCAGAAAGAATGTGTGATAGAATTAATTCTATGCAGGCTATTTCTACACATCTTAAAATCTCACAAAAGTTCCTCTCAAAAACACCTCTAAAATCCAGATAAGATCAGATTCTAATCTAATTTGGATAATGATCAAATTAGATAAGAGTCCAGCCTAATATGAAAGGAGAGAGAATTCAAGATAAATAAGAGGGGAGTCAACTTGGTGCCTCTCTCTTTTCACCATGTATGCCAAGAGGAGGCGCGCAATTCCAACACCCTCCTCTTCATTTTTGCATGCAATTAGGGAGAGAGAGATCCAATCAACTAGGTCTCCTAGCTGCTAGTCAATTTTGACTATTTTTGACTAATTTTAGAAACCTTTTTCACACCTAGATTGAACCAAAATCAAAAAGACTATTGACCCGCTTTGACTTGGTAAAAAATTCAAGTCAAACTTGAATTAGTAGTCCAATTAACTTTAAATAAAGATAATAATAATTTAATTTAATTTAATTAAGTCAAATAATAAAGTCAAATATCATTATAACATTTGCAAATAGGTCTATCAAGCTAAAATTGGCAAGTGTTGAAATTAGTAGGTGCTAATTTTAGTAAATACAAAATTAGTAGATGCCAAAATTAGTAGGTACTAAAAATGTAGCTCTTACATAGATCCATGTGTTGGTCAGGTCGACTCCTATTGTGTGTAACCCCTCAAGTTCTACTCTATTTGGTAGTGAGATATATAATGATCTCTATCATAGTATTATCAAAACTATTTCAATAGACTAAAATAATTTTAGCTCAATCCTAACTTGGATTGTTGATCTGAAAATAATCCTAGTAAGCTCTTACAATCCACCAGTAACATTTAGTAGTATATAGTGGCAACCCAGTAGAATAGAAAGTGAATCCCTAGGTGTAATTCCCGTGTGATCAAGTTTCTTTATCGAAAATCTTGACAGGATGTAGGTTATGGTTTCTCGTCAAATCCTAAGCATCCATCATATGCTAGACTTAATCGACTCAAGCCCAATTATAATTTTCATAGAAACTCCTTTCCATTATTATGCTACTGTGACCATAGACTCAAGGACTCAATTTTTTAGGTCGCATAGGATTATTCCTCTACTACTGAGATCGATAGAGCTCCAATAGGTACACTCCCAACTTCTACAATTAACGTACAATAGCTAACATACACTGCAAGGTCCCATATGGCTAGGACTATGTTTATGTACTTGTCAAACTATGACAAACCTATTATAAGTGACGAGGCATTGGAGGTCTAGGAACTACTCACACAACTACAGCTCGAGAAGTCACTAATGAGTGAGTAGACATTCATGTGACTTCTCATTCTTTGATCATACTCAATATGTTGTTCTCTAACAACCACTTACACTTTCATTCTAGTATCTCGACATTATAGACTCGAGACTCGTCTACCTAAAAAGAAAATAACTATGTAATAATCTCAGTGGATTAATCACTATCCCTGTAATGATCCAATAATCAGAGCATTTAGGAGTTAATCTATAATATACATATTTCAAATTCTTAACTCTTAAAAACATGTGTTATTGTTATTAAATCCTTAGATGATTCATAGACACAAAAACTTAATAGAAAAATGCCCAATTTTATTGATAAAAAATTGATTAAATATAATATGATGTCCAAGAAATTACAGTGTGTCAGTCAACTTGGCTTATATAGGGCATACAGATCTAACGATCTTCTACTTGTACTAAAGCCAATTGGTCATATACCTAAGTCCCATCTTCTCAAGGTGGGCTTCAATCTTCTGCTTGCTCAATTGCTTCATTAGTGGGTCTGCCATATTATCCATGGAGTCAACTCTCTTCACCTTGACATACTTCTGTTCGAGGAAGTTACGTATAATATGAAACCACCACTCAATATGCTTTGACATCTTGTGAGACCTAGGTTCCTTAGCAAGGGCTATGGGGCCATTATTGTTGTAGTATAAGGGGATGGTATCACTCCGAGCTTCACAACAAACTTCTTATACCAAAATGCTTCCTTCGTATATACTTAGCTTCCATTATTAAATCTAAAATGATGTGCTGCTTGGAATTCTTCCAGCTGGTTGAACTATCATTGCAAAGAAATACATAACTTGATATAGACTTTCTATTATTAGGATCAGACCAAAAGCTTGAATTAGTATAACCCTCAACCTGTAACTTTGAATCTCCTCCAAAGACCAAGAACAAATCTTTAGTCCTTTTCAAGTACTTAAGGATGTTCTTTACAACTATCCAGTACTCTTCGCTTGGATTCGATTGATACCTGCTTGTAACACTTATAGCATGGGCTATATCAAGTCATGTATATAACATGGCATACATAAGGCTCCCAATTATCAAAGCATATGGGATCTTGCTCATTCTCTGAATCTTCTCAAGTGTGCTGGGTTACATCTTGGAGAGACTAATGCCATACATAAGAGATAGAAATCCCCTCTTAGAGTTCTCCATGCTAAATTTTTTTAGCACTTTTTTTATATATATTTTTTATAATAGGGCAAGCATCCTATTCGGTCTATTTCTATAAACCTTAATTTCCAGAATGTATGATGCTTCACCTAAGTATTTCATAGAAAATTTCTTACATAATCAATTCTTAATCGAGGTCAGCATGAGAATATAATTCCTATTTAGGAGGATATCATCCATGTACAATACGAGGAATGTCACGACCCTCCTACTAACCTTTTTATACACATAAGTCTCCTCTTTGTTCTTGATGAAATCAAATAATTTGATCACATCATTAAAATGAGTATTCCAAAACTGAGAAGTTTGCTTTAGCCCATAAATGGATCTATGCAACTTGTAGACTTTGTGATCTTCATTACTAGAAGTGAACCTAAGGGTTGCTCTATATAGATATCTTCCTCAAGATATCCATTAAGAAATATTGTTTTCACATCTATCAGCCAAATTTCATAATCATGAAGTGCTGTAATGGCAAGTAATATGTAGATGGATTTTAGCATGGCTACTAGCAAGAAGGTATGATGATAGTCAATGCCTTTGCCCTAACTATATGCCTTCATCACTAGTCTAGTTTTGTAAGTCTCTACTTTACCATCTATACCTATATTTCTTTTGTTGATCCATTTACATCCAATGGATACAATATCCTTAGGTGGATCCACTAAGGTCCAAACCTAGTTCAAGTGCATCAAGTCAATTTTTGACTTAATAGCATTGAACCATTTCTCAGAGTCATTGTCTGACATTGCCTCATCATAAATCTTTAGATCAACTATTTGATCCCATCTCCCACGAGGAACATTTTCTCTACATCCTCTGTAAGCATTCCCAAGTACTTTTTAGAAGGATGGAAAATCTTGCTTGACCTACAAGGTGGAGGAGGTGGAGCTACAATAACTGGCTCAACTAGAATAGGTTCAATAGGTTCTACAACCTATTGCTTGATAGAGACCTCTTTAAGCTCAATTTGCCTCCCACTATCACTATCTCGGATAAACTATTTTCTCAATAATATAGCATTACGGTTTATAATTATAGTGTGATCCTTTGGGAAGTAAAAATAATATCCTAATGATTCCTTAGGATACCTTATAAAATGAGCTCTAGTAGACCTAACCTCTAACTTGTCCACTTGCTATATTTTGACATGGACCAGACATCCCCAAATCCTGATATGATCAAGACTCAATTTCTTACCATGCCAGATCTCATATGGAGTAGTGAGAATATATTTAGAGGAAACCTTATTTAAAATGTAAGCTACAATAAATAGGGTGTCCCCAAAGATACAAGGATAAATTAGTGAAGCTAATCATG
Organism: Areca catechu; assembly: GCA_021397845.1. NCBI lineage: Eukaryota > Viridiplantae > Streptophyta > Magnoliopsida > Arecales > Arecaceae > Areca > Areca catechu. Next base: position 89,397,297 of record CM038042.1, on the reverse strand, counting down.
GATTGGACCATATCCAATAGAATCCTATTTCTCCTTTTTGATACCTGATTGAGCTGAAGCATATTAGGTGGAGTCTATTATGAGACTATACCATTATCCTTAAGATAACCCAGAAATTCTCCACTAAAGTATTCCCCTTCCTGATCTAATCGAAGAACCTTATGGGTTTTCTTGTTTGCTTCTCTACTTCATATCTAAACTCTTTGAACTTTTTAAAAGCTTCAGACTTGTGTCTCACAAGAAATACATACTCTTACTATAAGTAATCATCAGTAGAGGTTATGAAATATTGAAATCCACTTGTGACCTACACATCAAATGGCCCACACACATTAGTATGTACCTGGGTACCTTAGTGAGCTCATAATGGATAACTTGGTCATTTTACCTTGAAGGTAGGATTCATAAACTAGTAATGAATCATCATTTAATGAGTGAAGGACACTATCCTTCTCCAATTTGTTTATCTTGTCTTCACTAATATGACCCAATCTCAAGTGCCACATGAATTTATGGTTCAGGTTATCTCTAGGCTCTTCTGACCTTGGCACTCATTAATTGCTCATTTATATTAATTGACTCATCAGCATGATCAGCATGCAAATGATAGAGACTATTAGTCATAAAACCACATGAAACCAAATAATTTCTAAAATAAATGTAGTGATCCTTATTGAAATTGAAACTATATTCTTCTTATACTAATATAGATATATAAATCGAATTTTTGCTAGCAACAAGTATATAGTAACAGTCTCTAAGCACTAAATAATATCCTAATGGTAATCGAAGAGGGTAGGTACCACAACAGCCATAACTTTGACACCATTGCTGACTTAAAGGATCACTTTGCCTTCCCTCAACCTTCTACATTTTACTAGACCCTACATTGAAGTGCACAAATATGTACTTGAACTAGAGTCTATGACTGAATTAGATATAAAAGAAATAATCAGGTTTGTTTCAACAATGAGCATCTCTGACATATCTTCTAAAGGCAAGTCAACCCTTTTCTTAAAGCTCTCCAGGTATATAGGATCTCTTGACCTCTTCAAGGTCCCTTGTATTTCCTGGTGTAAGACATATCCTAAAACTTGAGACCAGTCCTGGTGATTAGGTTCGGTCAAATGGTTAGACTCAAAGTTTTTGGCTAAGAAAATTGGAGCTGAATTTATTATCTAAAGAGAGAAAAGATTCTAATTCAATAGTTATACTCAAACATTTATTTATTCTAAGGACTTTAAGAAATAAATAAAAACTTCTACTATTTTCTTGGATCTCTCACAATCCTTAGTGGAGAAGTGAAAACTCCTATGCGACTAGGATTCTTAGTGGGTATTATGGTCCCACTGATCTATATATACCTCACCTAACAATTGTTAGTAACATGCAAACCAATGAGTGGACAAATCTTGTCCAATGCTTTTCAAGCAAATTATAATGACTCGATCTCTAAGTCATGTTGGCTCACCTAATAGTTATTGCTCATACTCTTTAGTCAAATCCAACCCACCATTCAACATGAAAGTGAAGCCATTATTGGGTCCCTCACCTAATAGTTATTGGATCCAACCTCATCTTCATTGTATAATATCCATGTTTAATAGAGTGGTTGCATCCCCTTTATGCAACTTAACCACTATATCTAGCCGAGAATAATCAATACCCAAGAGACACCCACATCTCTACAATGGTGGAAGACCTATGGACTTAATATTTATGAGGAGGTTTTAGGTTTAGGTCTCTTCTAAATTGGTTAGCACATCTTATATCTGATTAACCCAGTTTAGGTTAGCACAACTCATGTCTGACTAAGTTGGATTTAGTCAGCACATCTTATGTCTGACTCAGCAAGTTTGGATCAACCCAACTTATCTTTGATTAACCAAGTTTAGGTCAGCACAATCTCATATCTAACAAAACTAGTCGGCATGGGTGGACTATAATCAAAAGCAACCTAATCAAAAGTTTAATTGACCAAGTTGGCAGGTAAGTTAGAACCATGGAAGGGTTTCGCCATTTAAACCTCTTTCCTTAGACATTAATTGAGTTGGCCAGGTAAAATTTAGCCCCAATTAATGACCATGATCTTAACTTACCTTATATACTAATTAGTCAATAAGCATGAATAGGTCAACTTAGTAATTTGAGCTCGAACCACTAAGCCAAATTGGTATTATATTAATCAATTCATATCAAGTGTAATCGATATGACCAAACTACATCTAATATCAATTTTGAGTCTCTTTGACCTAATAATCCTAATCAAACATTAATTAGGTTCAATTAACTACTCAAAACTAAAAATGGGTTCTAGCTTAACCTAATCAAGATGCTAATGGTAGCCTAATCACAAGACCTGTTGATCCCATAAGTGATTTTGATGATAACCAAACATTGAAGCATGCACATTTATTTCTAACAACTCTTCAAGTAGTTTACAAGTTTTTATAGGATGATTTATTTGTTCAAACTTCAACTCCTACATTCTTACTTCTTGTTTTGAGTTGTGTTGTAATCTTATTTTGTAAAGAAGAACCCAATGAACAAGTTAAGAAAAATCTATGAAAAGGGTTACTTCTATGAGTATGTGTGTCTAAAATTTATTTTGAGTTGGTTTGTATCAAATGTGTATGAGTGTTAGTGAGAGTCTTCATGAAGTTTAATTATAAAAATCCTGAAGAAGTCACTCGAGCCAACCCAACCTCAAAAGAGCCGACTCAACCTCATGGCACGCAACAAGGATTCTAGCATGCAGCAATCCGAGCCGACTATAGTGAATCCGAGTTGACTGGAATAAGTCCGAGCCAACTCTTCTAGAGTTTAGTTTTGAAGTGTTCTGAGAACAAGTCAAGCGAGCCGACTCAAACCAAAACGAGCCGACTCTGCCAGACCTAATTTTGAAGACCTGAGAAAACGAGCCGACCCGATCTGCAACGAGCCTACTCTTCCAGAGTAAAGATTTTCAATTTTGAGAAGAAGAGCTGACCCAAGTTCAAGCAAGCCGACTCCTTGAGTTCAATGTATTCAATGACAGAAGTTCGAGCCGACCCAAGCTATCAAGAGCTGACTCGTCCAGAGTGAAGATTTCGCACCATGAGACAAAGAGCTGACTGCATTGAAGAATTGGCTACTCGAGACTGCATTGAAGAATTAGCAACTCGACCTATCAACTTGAAGGATCCAAGCCAACTCAAAGGAATCCGAGCCGACTCGAATATTATTTCCAGGTACATAACGGCTAGTTCCAGAATTTCTTTTTGAATACCAAAAAGTGCTCCAACAATCATATGTCACATCCCAATGATCTACAACATCTCAAACTATCTTGGAGTGATGGAAGACCATATATTTGAAGGATTTGAACTTCTAAAGAAAAGATTTTTGAAAGTTCTTCATAGCTTTAAGAGTTCATTGAATATCCTACCTACCAACAAGCAAGAGAGCACAAAGAGCATTCAAGTTAATCTTCAAGTCTTAACCAACTCTGATCTGAAGCTTGAAGTACTTTGAAAAGAAGCCACTGAAGCAATTAAGGTGCATTGAAGCACATTCAAGTGGACTTCTCTAAAGCTGCACCGGCAACTATCCAAAAACTAGAGTTTATCATTATTGTTGTATTTATTTCAATTCATTCTAAAATTGTTTGGGTTATTGTTGAGCTTATTTGAAAAACCAAATAGGTTCTTGGTGAGCCTTAGATAAAAACCAAGGGTTAGGTTCTTGGTGATCCTGTGAAAACCAAGTTGGGTTTCTTTGGTGATCTTGTTTAAAACCAAAAGGTATTGGATTTTCTTTGATGATCCTGTTAAAACCAAAGTGTAGAGGTTTTGGATTGTGATCCTGTAAAATAATCCTACTATAGTCGGGTGTGAATATAATGAAAATTCCAAGTGGTATCTTGGGTAGTAGACGTAGGAGCTGGATTGCTCCAAACCACTATAATTTTTGTGTGTTTGTATTGTAATTCTTTGATCTTATTTAGCTTCTGCAAGTTATTATTTTGCCACAGCACCTAACACTTTGAAAGAAATTTTAATTGCACATTATCTGCTTAAATTTTCAAATTCCTAAATCAACCCCCTCTTAGGTAGCCACCTGGGCAACAATTAGTATCAGAGCAGTGTCTTTAATTACATAAGAGTAAAGATTGATGGATCATCCAATGAGTATGTCCTTGGCTGAAGACCAATCAACCAATAGACCTCCACTCTTCACTGCCACAAATTATGCATACTAGAAAGCAAGAATGAAAATTGATGTTCAAGAAGTTGACTTTCAATTATGGAAGGTCATTCTAAAGGGTCCTTATATGCCCATGATTAAAATTGATGGAGTGGACATTCCAAAACCTGAAGAGGATTGGGACGAACACGATATGAAAATGGATGAGTTAAATGCCAAAGCAATGAACTTGCTATATCGTGCTTTGGATAGTAATGAGTTTAATCGAATTTCCATTTGCTCTTCTGCAAAGAAAATTTGGGATAAACTTGAGGTGATCCACGAAGGAACTTCTCAAGTGAAGTCTTTAAAAGTTAATCTTCTTGTGCATAGTTATGAATTATTCAAAATGGAACCTAATGAAATAATCTTTGCTATGTTTTCATGTTTCACTGATATTATTAACAGCTTAAAAAGTCTTGGTAGGGTATATTCTAATGTAGACCTCGTACAGAAGATTTTAAAATCTCTTCTAGATAAGTGGGATCCAAAAGTGACCGCCATCCAGGAAGTGAAAGATTTGAATACCTTACTGCTGGATGAACTGCTAGGATTCTCATCACACATGAACTGACCATGCAGCACAGAACTGAGGATGATCAAAAGAAGAAGAAATCTATTGCCTTTAAAGCTGCTATGGATTCAAGAAAAGATGATGGATCGGAAGATAAATGCTTTTCTACTAAAAGTGACATGGAAGATGAAGATGTTGCCATGGTCGTTAGAAGATTCAAGAAGTTCTTGGAAAGACGAAAAGGAAAAAATTATAAGAAATTTCACAAGAACAAAGAATTCAGCAAAGAAAGGGACAAGGAAAAAGAGAAAGAAAAAGAAGTGCCTGTATGCTATGAATGCAAAAAACTAGAGCACATCCGACTAGATTGTCCTTTATTGAAGAAGGGAATCAAGAAAAAGAAAAAGAGAGCTATGGTAGCAACGTAGAGCGATAGCGAAGCATCCACATCTACTGAAGAAGAAGAGACCACAAAAATAGCGAATTTATGTCTAATAGGTCTTGAGAATGAGGTATCATCCCCTGAGCTTCAAACTGAATTTACATATAATGAATTGAATTTTGCATTTCATGATTTGCTTATTAAATTCAAGAAAGCTGGGGTCAAAATCAAATCCATGAAGAAACAAAATGATTTTTTACTAAAAGACAAGGATGAAATTTCTGAAAAGAATAACATTTTGCAAAAAGAATTGAATGTCTTTTCTGATAATGTTATTGCTTTAAAAAATGAAAAGAATGCTTTAAATGAGACAAACAAAGTTATGTTGCCGAAAATATTGATTTGAAAAAGGAGGTATAAAAGCTTAAGCCTCTTGTTGAAAACTTACTTTGAGTTCCAATAAGCTTGAGCAATCCTAAAAGAACAAAGAGATTCAAAAAGCAAAGCTGGAATTGGATTTAATGCACTAAATGCTAAAGGAATTTCAGCAACAAAATTTATATCTTCAAAAGCTTCAGCTTCCAATACAAAATTTCAAAAAGCTCTTTCATCAAATTCTGGTTCAAATGCTTAAAGTACATTCCTAAAATTTCTGTTTAAATATCATTCAAACCGAACATATCTATTTCTACATCTTTTAAAGCTTCAAAGCATGCATCGTTCAAATATGAAAAAATTGTTTGCTAAGCATGTCATAGATTTGGGCATAAACCACATCAATGAAATTATTTGAAAAACTCCAAAATTAATATATTGAAATATATAACTGTTTGGATTCCAAAAGGAACCAATTTTGCTAACCCAAAAGGACCCAAGTTAGCTTGGGTACCTAAAATCACTCCTTGATTGTTTTGCAGGATTGTCTTGTAGCCCACAAATTGAAGAACATATGGTATCTTGATAGTAGCTGTTCAAGGCATATGACGGGTGATAAGGATCAGTTCATCACCCTATAAATGAAAGGAGGATTGGTTACTTTCGGTGATAATGGTGAGGAAAAGTAATCGGAATCAATAAGATTAAAATAACCCCCTGTACTTTCATTGAAGATGTGCTGCTAGTAGATAAATTGAAGCATAATTTACTAAGTATTAGTCAACTTTGTGATAAAGGCTTCAAGGTTATCTTTGAATCATCTATGTGTATAGTAACTAACTCTCTTGACTCTAGCAACAAATTCATTGGTCATAGACTTGGAAACATCTATGTGGTAGATCTAAATGATCTAGCCATGACTAGTAGTTCCAGCCTAGTAGCAATGAATGCTAAGACCAAGGAGTCATGTTTACTTTGGCATAGACAATTAGGCCATGATAGCATGCATACAATTGCCAAATTAATTTCAAAGAATCTAATTAGAGGTTTGCCATATTTTAAAGTTGATCTTAATTACGTATGTGATGCTTGTCAATTAGGCAAACAAACTAGGGAGAGTTTTAAATCAAAAAATATTATTTCAACTACTAGACCCCTTGAGCTACTTCACATGGACTTATTTAGACCAACTAGGACCACAAGCCTAGGAGGTATGAAATATGGCCTTGTGATTGTATATGACTTTTCTAGATTTACATGGGTATTATTTATTACACATAAAGATGAAACCTTTGATGTATTTCGAAAATTTCATAAGAAGATTTCAAATGAGAAAAAACTTTCTATTATTTCTATAAGAAGTGATCATGGAACTGAATTTCAAAATCAATTTTTTGATGAATATTGCACTGAGCATGACATTGATCACAACTTCTCCGCTCTTAGAACACCACAACAAAATGGTGTTGTAGAGAGAAAGAATAGGACTTTAGAAGAAATGGCCCGAACCATATTGTATGAAGGTAATCTTCCAAGATACTTTTGGGCAGAAGCAGTAAACACTGCCTATTACATATTAAATCGTGTTTTAATACGACCAATTTCAAAGAAAACTCCCTATGAGCTTTGGAATGGAAGAAAAATGAATATTAATTACTTTCATGTTTTTGGGTGTAAATGCTTTGTGTTAAATAATGGTAAAGATAACCTAGAAAAATTTGATGCAAAATCTGATGAATCTATATTCCTTGGTTTTTCACTACATAGCAAAGCATATAGAGTATTTAATAAGAGAACTCTTACTATAGAAGAGTCAATTCATATTGTCTTTGATGAAGCTAACCCCTCACCATCTAGAAAAGATGAGTGCATAGATAATGATGCAGGTACAATGCAAAAGGAAATGGAAGATCTAAGCTTACAAGACAAGCCAACAAAAGATAGAAATGAAGTGGTAAGGATCATACAGATTTACCAAAGGAATGGAGGTACGTAACTTCACATCCTAAAGATTTAATTATTGGTGATCCATCTCATGGTATTAGGACTAGGGCTGCACATAGAGATGCACATGACTACTTAGTCTTTGTCTCACAAATTGAACCACAGTTTAAAAGAAGCTGAAATGATCCAAACTGGATGATGGCCATGCATCATGAATTAAACCAGTTTGAAAGAAATAATGTTTGGACACTAGTTAATAGACCTACAGACCACCCAATCATAGGAACCAAATAGGTCTATAGGAACAAACTAGATGAGAATGATAAGGTTATGAGAAATAAAGTAAGGTTGGTAGATAAAGTGTACAATCAACAAGAGCATAATGATTTTGATGAAACATATGCTCCTGTAGCAAGACTAGAAGCCATTAGACAACTTCTTGCATTTGCTTGCTACATGAACTTTAAACTTTTCCAAATGGATGTAAAAAATACTTTTCTAAATGAATTTATTTATGAACAAGTTTTTGTAGAACAGTTACCAGATTTTAAAAATCATTCTTTTCCAAACCATGTGTTTAAATTAAATAAGGCTTTATATGGTTTGAAACAAGCACCTAGGGCCTAGTATGATAGACTAAGCAAATTTTTACTTGAAAATGATTTCAAAAGAGAAAATGTTGACAAAACTCTTTTCATCAAAAAACAAAGGAAATGACATGTTAGTTGTATAAATTTATGTTGATGATATTATATTTGGAGCAACTAATGAAAATCTTTGTGGAGAATTTGCTGAGTTAATGCAGGGTGAATTTGAAATGAGCCTTATGGGTGAACTCAACTACTTCCTTGGATTACAAGTCAAACAAATGAAGATAGAAATCTTTATAAGCCAAGCCAAGTATATCAAAGAAATAATCAAGAAGTTTGGCATGGAAACAAGCAAAGAAGCTAGCACACCCATGAGTCCTACCTGCAGACTAGACAAAGATGAAAATGGATCTAATGTTAACCAAAAGCTATATAGAGGTATGATCAGATCCCTATTATATTTGATTGCCAGTAGACCTGATATCTTGTACAGTGTATGTGTATTTGCTAGATTTCAATGTAATCCTAAAGAAACACATGCTTGCTATTAAAAGAATTATTAAGTATCTAAAAGGTACAAGTAATTTAGGTCTTTAGTACTTTAAAGAATCATCTTTAAATTTAATTGGTTTTTCGGATGCTGACTATGCTAGATGCAAAATTGATAGAAAGAGCACTAGTGGCTCATGCCAATTTCTAAGGTTGAATTTAATTTCATGGCACCGTAAGAAGCAAAACTCCAAAGCATTGTCCACTACTGAGGTAGAGTACATTGCTGCTGGTAGTTGTTGTGCTCAAGTGTTATGGATTAAATAATAGCTTGGTGTTACACAATCAAAAATTCCAATCAAATGTGATAACACAAGTACCATTAATTTGACTAAAAATCCTGTTCAACATTTAAGAATTAAGCACATTAAAATTAGGCACCATTTTATAAGAGATCATGTTTTGAAAGGTGACATTGAACTAGATTTCGTGCCAACTGAAAACCAACTTGCTGATATTTTTACTAAACCTTTAAATTTTGATAGATTTGCAATGATTAGATGTGAACTAGGGTTATGTAACCCACTCTAGAAACATACCTACATACTTAAGGAAAAACTATCCAGGTGACCTCCTTATCTCATTTTTTTTCTGTGTAAAAAGACTTTAAGTGAAGCCTAAAAAATTGCTTTTGTGCTTCCTCTGCTCGAGCCGACTCAGCAGATGACTTATCGATCGAGGCGACTCAAATGTCGGGCCATCTCTTTTTAGTTCAAGCCATACGGTTTTTCATTCACTCTTCCATCTTTGACTCTACATTCTTTCCCTCCGAGGAACCTTTCCAAAAACTCCATCCTTCCAAAACTCCTTCGGATCTCAGTATGCTTGTGGGATGGCTCCAAAAAGGGAAGTGGGGAAGAAGTCTCGATGGAAAACCGAGGAAGCTCCACAGAAAGAAGAACCAAATATCGTGAAGATAGCTCTTTTTGAGTTCCTCCTCAACCGACTGAAGAACCCAGCTCTATCTCTCCAAGTCAATAAATTTCCTTGGGTATGAAGCCTGTAACAATAGGTAGAAGAATTTTATTTGAATACCTTAATGAAATAGGGTTTGTAGTTGGGGATTTAATCGAAAATCAGGGCTAGTGAAATATATGTTCTTTGGACATTCGAACTTATCCAAATATGGTTAGAACTTTTTATGAGAACATGAGATTTGGAGAGAACCACATTGAATCTTTGATCAAAGGGAAAAGGATTATTATCTCTAAAGAACTACTTGGGAATACCCTAGAAATGCCATTTAAAGGTATAGAGTATTTAGTCCTAAAGGATAGGACAAGGGCTTTACAGACTGTACTAGAGCAAACTGATGTTGATGAAATTGGAATCCTTAAAGCTAGCTCATTATCCATTGAAATGAGGCTACTCCACAGCTTCATAAGTCGGATTTTTCTACCCAGGACAGTTCAATTTGACTGTGTAAGTGAGCGAGACTTATATTTTATGGAGCTACTGATAGTAGGAGATAAAATCAATCTTCCTACTATAATGATAAGTCAGATGAAAGAAGCAGTAAGGAAGGTGAAGGCATGTTTGCCTTATAGGATGATTCTTACTCTTTTCTTCTAGGCTGCAAAAATTAATCTATCAGGAGAAGATAGTAAATCCCTCCTACACACTAACACTTATACAGCTAAAACCTTATAGAGGATGGGTTACTTGCTATCTGAGGGAACTTGGAAAAAGAAATCTGAAGCACCAGTCACTGAAGAACCACAAGAAGAAAAAGAATAGGTTGATATGGAAATTGGTGAAGGCACCTCAATTCCAATCCCTGAGCCTCGACCACTACAAGGTTCACTAGTTCAGACAGCTTTTGATGCAGTCATACTAGACTTTACTCCCATTGCTCCTCCTACTCCTTCTGATACTCCAATGCCTGAACTTGCTCCTGCTACTGCTCCAGAACCCTCCACTGTCCATCATGTTGATACTTCTGCTTTACAAAAATTCATTGCACAACAAATGGGTAATTTGACTGACTCTATCAATCTATAATGGCTACAATGTTTGGCAAATTTTGTTAGTCTGTTAATGTGAGACTTGATCAATTTGGAGGGTAGATTGATAATCTGCACAACATAATTGATACTCTTGAAGCCTCCAAGATTACAACCTGTGCAACAGAGCCAAATATTCAACCTATTCTTCAATTGATCTCATCAAGCTCTAAAACTCTTAAAAACTTTGTCAGTCAAACACTTGAAGCATATCGAGTTGAAATGGACAATTTAAGAATCAGAATGGGCTCAGTAGAAGAAGGCAAGAGAATGGAAGAAAATTACACAAGAGGAATTGGAATTATAAGAGTTGAGTTTGGGAGACTGAGAGGATCAGCCAAAGCATTTGCAAATGTATAAGCCTCTAAAATTTTTTCAATGCAAAAGGAAGTTGCAGAAATAAGAGTCTTAATGGAAAAACTAAGTGCTTCCAAGAATTCAAAGAAAATTGAAGGTGAATTGAAAACAATCAATAGTTTTTTGTGGAAGCTGAACACTAAAGTTGAAGACCTTCAAGCTGCTCAGAGTATACCTCCTTCAGCATCACTTGATCCTACTCCTATTTCCTCTAGACCTAGGCCTCAATCATCATCTTTTGCTGGTTAGTCTGTTCATCCCAGACAACCAGCTCCTCATTTTAGGCCATAGGGATTCTATACTACTCCACCATCTAGTGTGTTAGATCCTGACCCTATTGCTTCTATGCCTCTAGGCATCCAAATCCGACTCGATCTACAAACCCTAGAGTAGACATAGATGATGACTGGATGAATTTTGTACTTTCTTTCATTTTGTACTTTATATTGACAATCTCTAATTGAAATGAAATGAAAGTTTGAATTTTGTTACTTGAATTACTCTTGTGCTTTTACTCTTGATCATATATTGTCAAATTTTTTAATTAGAATATCAAGATGAATATGAGAAAGTAAAATTATCTCAAACAAACTTTAAATATTTCTTATTCTATTTTAAAATCTGTGCTTCATTCTAACTTCACCTTTTTAATTGATTGACAAAAAGGGGAAGAAATTTGTGAAGATATTGCATGAAAAGGATAAGATTTTTTACTTTTAAGCTTTGATACATAAAGCTTGAAAAGGATAAAATCTACTTGCTTATGCTCTGATACATGAAACATAATATGCTTTGATCCTTTTAAGCTTTGACATACAATAAGCTCTGATTTACAATATTTAAGCTCTGATACATAATGATTTAAACTATGATATACATTATTTTAAATATTTTAAGTTCTGATACTTAGAGTGCTTTTTGAAACTTTTGAGCTTTGAACTTGCATGAAAAGTGTGTTAAAACATGGAGTATCTTATTGAGGGGGAGATTACCTCTCATTGTCCTAATTCTCCTTCCATGGTTTGACACTGATTAAAGTCAATTCTTTTTTACTTGTTCATACATTCTTGCAAATACAATTATACAAGTAAACTATAAAAGTAAAGTTTTATCTTACTTTTTCATGCCTAGTGTTTTGTCATCATCAAAAAGGGGGAGATTGTTGACCCCATAAGTGATTTTGATGATAACCAGACATTGGAGCAAGTATATTTATTTCTAACAACTCTTCAAGTGGTTTACAAGTTTTTGTAGGATGATTTATTTGTTCAAACTTCAACTCCTACATTCTTACTTCTTGTTTTGAGTTGTGTTGTAATCTTATTTTATAAAGAAGAACCCAATGAACAAGTTAAGAAAAATCTGTAAAAAGGGTTACTTCTATGAGTATGTGTGTCAAAAATTTATTTTGAGTTGGTTTGTATCAAATGTGTAAGAGTGTTGGTGAGAGTCTTCATGAAGTTTAATTACAAAAATCCTGAAGAAGTCACTTGAGCTGACCCAACCTCAAAAGAGCCGACTCTCCCTCATGGCATGCAACAAGGATTCTGGCATGCAGCAATCTGAGCCGACTCGAAGGATACCAAGCCGACTCTAGTGAATCCGAGTCGACTGGAATAAGTCTGAGCCGACTCTTCCAGAGTTCAGTTTTGAAGTGTTTTGAGAACAAGCCAGGTGAGCCAACCCGAACCAAAATGAGTCGACTGTCAGACCTAATTTTGAAGACCTAAAAAAGCAAGCTGACCCGATCTGCAATGAGCTGACTCTTCCTATGTAAAGATTTTCGATTCTGAGAAAAAGAGCCGACCCAAGTTCAAGTGAGCTGACTCCTCAAGTTCAATGTGTTCAATGATAGAAGTTCGAACCGATCTGAGCTATCAAGAGCTGACTCATCCAGAGTGAAATTTTGCACCCTGAGATAAAGAGCCGACTGCACTGAAGAATTGGCAACTCGACCTATCAACTCGAAGGATCCGAGCCAACTTGAAGGAATCCGAGCCGACTCGAATATCGTTTCCAGGTACATAATGGCTAGTTCTAGAATTTCTTTTTGAATGCAAAATAGTGCTCCAACTGTCATATGTCACATCCCAATGATCTACAATGTCTCAAACTATCTTGGAATAATGGAAGACCATATATTTGAAGGATTTGAACTTTCTAAAGAAAAGATTTTTGAAAGTTCTTCAAAGTTTTAAGAGTTCATTGAATATCCTACCTACCAACAAGCAAGAGAGCACAAAGAGCACTCAAGTCAATCTTCAAGTCTTCACCAACTCGATATGAAGCTTGAAGCACTTTGGAAAGAAGCCATTGAAGTAATTAAAGAGCATTGAAGCACATTCAAGTGGACTTCTCTCAAGCTGCACCAGCAACTATCCGACAACTAGAGTTTGTCATTATTATTGCATTTATTTCAATTCATTCTTAAATTATTTGGATTATTGTTGAGCCCATTTGAAAAACCAAATAGGTTCTTGGTGAGCCTTAGATAAAAACAAAGGGTTAGGTTCTTGGTGATCCTGAGAAAACCAAGTTGGGTTTCTTTGGTGATCCTGTTTAAAACCAAAGGATGTTGGGTTTTCTTTGGTGATTCCGTTAAAACCAAAGTATAGAGGTTTTGGATTGTGATCCTGTAAAACAATCCTACTATATTTGGATGTGAAAATAGTGGAAATCCCAAGTGGTATCTTGGGTAGTGGACGTAGGAGTTGGGTTGCTCCAAACCAATATAATTTCTGTGTGTTTGTGTTGTGATTCTTTGATCCTATTTAGCTTCTACAAGTTATTATTTTGCCACAGCACCCAACACTTTGAAAGGGATTTTAGTTGTTCATTATCTACTTCAATTTTTAAATTCCCAATTCACCCCCCTCTTGGGTAGCCACCTGGGCAACAAGACCTAATTTAGAAACCCATACTCGCATCCATGAAATAAAATTCAAAACTCAAATCTATTTTAGATTAGGTTTGATTTCATGGAATTAGTGATTTATGATCATGAAATAATAATTTGGATTTAAATCTTAGTTCATACATCTCATATAACTTATTTTAGACTAAACCAATTAAGTTAAATCTTATGTAATTTATTTTAGATCTAAAACAAGAACCTAAATAAATTAGATATATTCTTTTTCATGAGTCAAGTCATAAGCAATACCCCTACATGCCATAAGAGACCCATTAAATGAGAAGAGAGAGCCTTTAAACCCTACTTTGCTCCTATAACTAGACGGCCATGGTGGTTGCACCCAACTAAGTACTTGACTAAATTAAATATAATTATTAATTATAAGATTAATTTAATCATTTTAGATCTAAATTATGAACATGATATATCATGCATATATCAAAAATTTAGATCTAAACATATATCAATACATGTTTCAAAAATAATGTTTACAAACAGCATGAACAAGTGATTTGAAAACCCTTTCAAAAATCATAAATCTATTAAATAAAATTTAAAACCTTCAAATTTAAAGAAGTTTCAGATCTAAAATTATTTCAAACATGTCAAAAACCTTGGCTCTAAAACTACTGTTGAGTTCCTGATAAAGATGATTAACATGCTAGGCTAGGTTCTAAACCCTAGGCACAATTGAAGCAAAAATATAAAAAATAAGTTTCTTATGGAATGATATTTTTAGAAGTTAATCATAAACCATCTTTATCATTCTTTGACATGATGGAATCAAAAATATATCAGATTTAAAACTTAATAAAAATACATGATCAAGGATTCAACATACCTATGCTACTAAATCCTTCTTCATATACAAGATCTGTTAGATCAACCATATTTGATAGGATTCGTTGGAACCATGCATGCACCCAACCTCTACTGGTATCTACACGAAGCTTTCTTGACTAAATCACCAAGACCCTTGGACTATTAGATCCTTGTAGGTTTTCCTTCAAGCACAGAGATGGACCTTCTACTTTTAGTCTAAACCAGATTCTATAGCCTTCTCTCCTATTCTCTCATAGAATAAAAACCCAAAAAACATAATATTTTTATATTAATTTGTATAGAATCTATGGGTTCTCAACTTTCTATAGAGATATAGAACTTAATTGTTTGTTGAGAAAAAAAATCTAGACAAATTTTTGAAAGAATGTGTGACAAAATTAATTATGCACAAGCTGTTTCTATGCATATTAAAACCTCGTGAAATTCCTATAAAAAATGTCACTAAAAATCCAAATAAAACAGATTCTAATTTGATTTAGATAATGATCAAATCAGATAAGAGTTCATCTGAACTCAAAAGGAAAGGAGTCCCAGATAAATAAGAGGAGTGCCAACTTGGCACCTTATCTTCTCACTATGCATGTTAAGAGGAGGCACGCAATTCCCATCCCCTCCTCTTAGTTTTTGCATAAAATAAGAGAGAGAGAGAGAACTAGTCAACTGGGTCTCCTAGCTGCTAGTCAATTTTGATTATTTTTAACTAATTTTTGAAACCCTTTTCATACCTAGATTGAACCAAAATCAAAAAGGCTATTGACCCACTTCGACTTGGTCAAAAATTCAAGTCAAACTTGAATTAGCAATCCAATTAACTTTAAATAAAGTTAATAATAATTAAATTTGATTTAATTAAGTCAAGTAATAAAGTCAAATATCATTGTTATATTTGCAAATAGGTCCATTTACTAAAATTGGCCAGTGCTAAAATTATTAGGTGCTAATTTTGATAGGTACCAAAATTAGTAGGTGCTAAAATTAGTAGGTACTAAATATTTAACTCTTACATAATCCATACTTTGGTCAGATTGACTCTATTGTGTATGACTCCTCAGGTTCAATTCTATATAATAGTGAGACATACAATGATCTCTATCATAGTATCATAAAAACACTTCTATTAGACTGAAACAATTTTAGCTCAACCTTAACTCGGATCGTTGATTCAAAAACAATATTAGTGAGCTCCCACAATCCACTAGTGACACCTAATAGTATATAGTGGCAATCTGGTAGAATAGAAAAGTGAACTCCTATGTGTTATTCCAATGTGATCAAGTTCCTCTATCAAAAATTCCAACATGATGTAGGTCATGATATCTCGTCATAACCTAAGCATGCATCATATGCTAGACTTAATCGACTCGAGTCTAATTATAATTTCCATGGAAACTTATTTCCATTATCATGTTGTTGTGGCCATAGACTCAAGGACCTAGCCTCTTAGATCATATAGGACTACTCCTCTACTATCGAGATTGATAGATCCACTATAGGTATACTCCTAACTCTTATAGAGAACCTACTACAGCAAACATACACTACAAGATCTTATATGGCTAGGGACCATATTTATATGCTTGTCAAACTATAATAACCCTACTGTGAGTGACTGAGGCACCATAGGTCTAGGAACTACTCACATAACTATAGCTCAAAAAGTCATTGATGAGTAAGTAGAATCTATGTGATTTCTCATTCTTTGGTCATGCTCAATACCATTATTTTCTAACAACCACTTGCACGTTCATTCCAATATCTCCATACTATAGACTTGAGACTCATTTATCCAAAAAAGAAATGATTTGTGCACCAATCTTGGTAGACAATCACCATCCCCATGATGATCCAACTATCGAAGTATTTAGGAGTTAATCTATAATGACACATGTCTCAAATTTTCAACTCTTGGAAATATGCATCATTGTCCACTATAGATACAAAAATTTAATAAAAAATATCTAATTTTATTGATAAAATTTGTTTAAGTATACTATGATATTCCAGAAATTATAATGTGTCAGTCAACTTGGTTTCTAGGACACACATCTAGCATGCACCTCCCTTATTAACGTGTCAATGAGTTCCATGCCCTTTTCCAAATGCCTTGCATCCCATTTCCATGCCAGTTTTTGTTGACCAAAATCCCACTTATCAAAAGAATGGCTAAAGCTTCTATTAACCAAACTCCTAATTCTTCCATGTGCTCGATCAAGGATCCAATGCTTCAGTGTTCACCACTCTCCATGATCTAACATACCAAAGCTCTCCACTTTAATGCATGCTTTATGTACCAAAGCCTTCAAAGCCTTCAAACTCCCTCCACTTCATGTGTTCCATACCTTTTCTTTTGGTTTGACCCATTAACCAATCAAAAGAATTTTTGCACCATTGGATCTTCTAGTTGAATGCTTTTTGGTCTCAAGATCTATGCATTGAACTTCTAGTTTTGGATTTATTTATTGAATTTAATAGTTGACCAGCAATTCCTAAAAAATAAAATAAAAGGCATTAAATATCTAAATAATAGAAATTTATTGTTAAGATTTTAATATGTTTTATGTCATATCTAATATATTGATCAAGTTGCTACAATCACCATTGGAACATACCCTCTGTGATTACCATTAAGATTTAGATTACTTTTGAAAGATTGTTATCATGTACTTATAGCTAGTAGAAATTTGATTTCTATGTCTGTGCAGATTTGAATTTAATTTAAATAATGACTTTTATGTGGTTTATTTGTAAAATGAATTGATTGCAAGAGCTCTTTTAATTGATAGCCTTTATGACTTGTTTGTTGATGCATTTATGAATGTTCATGAGCAATTAATGAAAGCTATAGGGCATAAAAGGCCTAAAGATTACCTTAACCATAAGTTTGTATGGCATGTTAGACTTGGCCATATTAAAGAGGATTTGATAAATAAACTAGAAAAGGATGGGATCCTTTACTCACTGAGTTTTGGGTCATATCCAGTTTTTAAATCCCGTCTTCAAGAAAAATGATCAAGTTATCCTTTGTCGGACATGGGGAAAGGGCCATTGAACTACTTACCCTAGTACATACTAATGTATATGGGCCATTTGATGTGCAAGCCAGGAGTTGTTATCAGTACTTTATTACCTTTATTGATGATTACTCATCGTATAGATATGTATTTCTTTTGAGACACAAGTTTGAAGCCTTTGAAAAGTTCAAGAAATTCAAACATGAAGTAGAAAAATAAATAAGAAAACTTCTTATGGTTCTTCGATCAAATTGAGGAGGGGAATATCTTAGTAAATAACTTCTAGGTTATCTCAAGGATAATGGTATAGTCTCATAGTGGACTCTTTTTAGTATGCTTTAACTTAATGGGATATTGAAAAGGAGAACTAGGACCTTATTGGATATGGTCTGTTCCATGATGAGTTTCACTAATCTACATATGTTTCTTTGGAAACATGCTCTACAAACTTTGATTTATATTTTAAATAGGATTCTCTCTAAATCCATTCCAACCATACCATATGGATATGGCATGGTAGGAAACCAAGTCTTAGTCATCTGAAGATTTTTGTGGATGCCATCCTATGTTAAAAAATTAATGGTGAATAAATTAGAAGCCAGATCTATGAAAGCTTGCTTTATAGGATATTTTAAAGAATCAATAGGATACTATTTTTACTTCTCAAAGGATCATAATATGATTGTGAGCTGACATGCTATGTTCTTGGAAAAATAGTTTATCTAGGATGTAGGTAGTGAGAGGCTAATTGAGCTCAAAGAGAAAGTCTCTAAAGAGTGGCCAGCTGTAGATTAGGTTGAATCCATTAAGCTTGTAGATGTAGTGGTTCCACCATCTCATAGATCTAGTAGGATCTCCCATCCTCTTGAAAAATACATGTGTATACTTATAGAGAATGTAGAGGAAGTGTTCCTTATGAGAGAAAAAGATCAAGCAATTGATCCTAAGACCTATGACAAGGTGATGTCAGACATCAACTCCGAGAAATAGTTAAATGCTATGAAGTTAGAAATTGACTTAATACATTCAAACTATGTCTAGTCCTTAGTAGATCCACTAGAGGGTATTGTTTCCATTAGGCATAAATGGATCTACAAAAAGAAGATAGGTATAGATGGTAAGGTAGAGATTTATAAAGCTAGGCTAGTGGCAAAGGGTTATAGTCAACATGAATAGTGGGGACACCAGGATCAAACACAGATCACCAGATCCCATATGATTTACTTAGTCATATGTCAAAGTTTTGAAAATTTTGCAATCCATTAAGATTGAGTCTGTAATAAGTTGAGGTTAGTTGATTTATCTCAACCCTCAACCTAGTCAGTAGTTTGAGTCCTGTACATCAGTTATAAGTCCGGCATGAGCTCAATTTTTATACAAGAGAAGAGGTTACCCTATTTTGGAGTTCCACGAGGCCACATCCAGGAGTCAGAGGCCACTACATCAGATTATTGGATTTTGTGTGACACCACACGCTCCAAGATGCCTTCAAGTGACCCTGATTCCTTCCAGATGCCTAGATTCCATTTTAGATGCCAGAGTATATTCCCAGACCAAGGAATCCATGATTCTAGAGGTCCACCTGCATCCTAGTCCAAAGAAATCAAGCCCAGGTGCCAAGCCCAAGCCCTTAAAAAGCAAGATACTAGGAAATATTCCTACTATCAGGCTACCAGGCCATCCCAGCTTCTAGAGGCCCAAGCCCATTCACCCAAGGCCCTTTTTTTGGGATCCGGTGCAACGTAGCGGAAGGGTAATTTCAAAATTGAAACTAAATTCACACCAAAAATCCTAAACTAGGAACTCCTTAAATAAGACTATAACATATGACAAGCATATCTATGCAAATTAGGATTAGGGTACCAACCTGTAATCACTTATTCCAACAAACTTGAAGTTGAAGGGCTGAATTCACCAGGCATCCAGGTGTCTGCCCTCCGATGGTGATCCACACAGAGCAATGATCAAGAATACTATCTTCTTGTCCAATGGTTCCTCCTTTTGAGTTCTTCTTCCTAGAACTCAATTCTTCGGATTATGGCTGGAATTCTTCCACACAAGAGGTTGCCTCCCTTTCTTTGATCTCTTCTCCTCCTTCCACTAAGACCTTGGCCCTTTAAGACACCCTTGTCTTGAAGATAAGACATTGTCCTAAGAGGATATAGGCTTGTCTTAAATTGGAGGAGAAATTAAGACAAGAATGTCTTAATGTAAGAAAGAAAGGAAAGAATATCAGAACTCCTTTCCTTTACCGTCGGAGACCTTCTCTTTTATTCTTGTTCAGCAACAAAGTTTTGATAGAGGAGTCCTCTATAAAGGAAACAATGTAAAACAAGAAAAGAGGGAAGGAGTCTTTTGGAGAGGAAGAAGAAACATAAAAGCATTACAGATTACAATAATCCGAGTTCTGATTTTCCTGACCCCTTAAATAGATTTCAGAGAGGTGCCCACACAACTCTCCGTAAACTCTTTCTCACGCCCTTCTCATTTTCTCACGCCCCTTCCCTCCTTCTCATGGCCTTCTAGATTAAATCCCACGGCCTTTCTTAAAGGAAAAGTCGCGATGTTTTAAAAAGAAAGGAGTCGCGACTTTTCATCTCCGAAGAGATGTTATTTCGCATGACCGGGAAGAAACAGCACTTTCTTTCTTTCTTAAAAACCCATCAACCGTTGGATTCCCATCCAAGGGGGGACAAGTGAGGTGCTAAGGTGAGAAATAAAGGCCGCCCCATCTTAATTCATCAGAGAATTAAGTGGGCACGCCAAGAGTCCATGTGCCCATGGACTCCTCCAAATGGCGCGCCAAGAGTCCATAAGCGCATGGACTCTTGGCATTTTGGCATGAAAATGCAAAGGGGCGGGTGGAGGGGCTAGCCTAGATACTTGGTTAGCCAATAGGGTTAGCCATAATCCCTATAAACTCAATTAGGGTCTAATTAGATCCAATTAGAATCCAAATTGAACCAATCCGGAACCCTAATTCGAATCTAATTCGAATAGAAGCTAGAGTTTGCAACACCTGCTAGAGTGTCATCATGCAAAATGATTTAATTACAAAATTAAACCCTTGATCAATTCTCTTAAGTGTGTGACCCATTGGGTTCCACATCTAGCCAGCAGTGGGTTCGAATACAAGTTGACCTAATTTGATTAGAACTCTTTCTAATCGATTTAGGTCAAATCGGGCTTACCCGATTATGATCAATTAGGACTCTTCCTAATAAGTGATCATTCAATTTAATCAACCCACAAGACAAGATTGACGTCTAGCAACGTGTCATGTCTACCCGGAAGATATGAAAATTCTGGTGAAATACCAAAACTACCCTTCAGTAGAAAGTTACCGTACAATTAAATCCTTCGATCAGCCTGCACCCATAATATAATTATGGATATGGATATATGTCAATTCCAATATTACATTCATTTCTAGCTCAATCTTATATTGATGATTCAATTATCTTGATATTAGAAATCATCTCTAATATCCTTACTTTGATCAAAGATTCCCTAAATCATCATCCGATTGATAACTAGCTGGATGCAATCTCCTCTTACTAAGAGTGATCGATTCCTTGTTGGCCTACTCATTACCTTCATATCCAATTCACCATTCCCAGTATCAATCCTGTGCAAGTGTCATGATTAGAATTGAACCAAAGCATGGGTTCATGTATATAAGGTACTTATGGCAGTCTCAGGTCAAAGGATTACTTGTACCACTCCCACTATGAGAACCTTCTATTGACATGTAGCTAAGACTCTATTAGATGTTCTCAAGTTGGATCATATCAGTGAACTCATTCTCTAATGAGCACCCACATCCTAGTATTAGTGTCATACACAAGTGACTGTGAGAGCAGTCACCCTCTCCAGTATACATGGGATGTGCTAGTCTTACCGGAAAAAACCCTGATCCCCTACTTAGGGTTCCTTTGACTAGGAATATTTTAGATTAAGGTTTTAATACTTTAGGTCTCACTGGTATGATCTCATCATAACCCTAAAATCATAGCCCTAATCTATGGGATTCATCATATAATATAAACACACCGTATGATGAAAATAATGCCTTTATTAGAATATTGTCAATTACAATGGTTTGAGAGATACAACATAGATTGCTTGTAGGGCATATCCCTTTCAATCTCCCACTTGCACTAAAGCTAATCACCTTTAAATCTTAATCCCATACACTCGAGGTGGCGATCAAACTCTCACTGTGGTAGAGCCTTAGTGAACGGGTCTGCTATATTGTTCTTTGTATCAACTCTATTTATGTAGACATCTTGTCTTTCTACTATTTCTCGGACGAGATGGAAGCGTCTCAGAATGTGCTTGGACTTATGATGAGCTCTTGCTTCCTTAGCTTGAGCAACAGCCCCAGTGTTGTCACAGTAAAGTGGCACTGGGTTTTCAATCTCAGGAACAACACCCAACTCTATGATGAACTTCTTCATCCAGACTACTTCCTTGGCGGCTTCACTGACAGCTATGTATTCTGCCTCTGTGGTTGAGTCAGCTACAGTCTGCTGCTTGGTACTCTTCCAACTCACTGCTCCACCATTTAGGGTAAAAACATATCCCGAAATGGATTTGCTATTATCAGGGTCTGATTGAAAACTAGAATCAGAATAAGCTTCTAGTTTAAGATCAGAACCACCATAAACCAGAAAAATATCCTTAGTCCTTCTTAGGTACTTAAGAATATTTTTAACTGCTTTCCAATGATCCTCTCCTGGATCAGCCTAAAACCTACTGACAATGCCTAAAGGAAAGTGATATCCATGTAACTTCTCATGATGGTTGAGCTTGGTACCATTGTTTTCTAACAATCGCATGCTCTTTTGCTCTAATTTCCCATATATAGACTCGAGACTTCTCTATCTAAAGGAAAGTGATATGTGTACCAATCTATATGGATTAATCACCATCTTCATGATAATCCAATGATCAGAAGTATTTAGGAATTGATCTATAATGACACATATTTCAAATTCTCAACTCTTAAAAAAATGTATCATTATCCATAAATATTCCTTGGACGATACATGGACACAGTATGTATGGATAAAATTATCCAATATAGAATATTAAATATAATTTTATATCTTAGAAATAAATATATGTCAGCTAGATTGGCTTCTACGGCATACTTCTAACAATCTTCCATTCACATTAAAGCTAATCAGCCATACACTTTAGCCCTATCTTCTTAAGATGTGTATCACTTTTTGCTAGCTAAAGCATACTAAGCTAGTAGGTCTATCACATCTCATGTAAAATTTACTCTCTATATTTAAAGAAGGTAGTCATGAATAAAATCATCATTCTATGTGTTTAGATTTCTAGTAAGATCTTGGTTCCTTAGCTAAAGCTATAGTACCATTATTGCTATAATAGAGTGTTGTGGCATATGATGCCATCATACTCATTTATGAAACAATCTATAAACTAGAATATATCCTTACATCCTTAAAAGAGATGATATAGTTAGCCTCCCTCATCAAACCTACAATGATCAGTTCCAAACCACCATTGTCTAATAACACATCATATGTTTCCTTGTTCTCCAAATTCTCCCTCTCTAAAGATCCAAAACATATCTTTAGTAGTTCTCAAGTATTAAAGAATGTTATTATGATTATCTAGTACTCATTGCTAGGATTTTACTAACATTCGCTCATGATACTCATAGTAATAATTAGGTCATGTACATCACATGGTTCATATAAGATTTTCTATGGCCAAAGCTTAAAGGGATCTAGCTCATATGCAAAATCTCTCCAAATTTGTTGGAGCACAATTTTAGAGATTAACCCCATGCTTAAGGTGTCAAATCCATAATTGGATTTTTCATGCCAAACTTCTTCGGTACTTCCTTAATATACAACTTTTGTGATAGGCTCAACATCCTCCTAGATCTATCCATAAACTTGCATACCCAAATATAGGATGCCTTCCAAAGGTCTTCATTGGAGAATTGTTTAGATACTTATAACCAACCAAGGTTAGCATAGAAATCTCATTACCAATAGAAGAAAATTATCCGCATACATTGCGAGGAATTATATACTCCCACTGACCTTTTTTTTAAAACACATGATTCCTCTACTTGTTCTTGAGAAAATCAAATGATTTCATCGTGTTATAGAAATGAGTATTCCTTTTTTGAGCTATTTGCTTCAGTCTATTTACATAAGCCCTTTGCAGCTTTAACATTGTGATCTCATCACTATGCCAAGATGTAAAGGTTTTCATAATCAATGTTGACTATAACCTTTTGCTTAAGCTTTTGCCTTATAGATCTCTTTCTATTTTCCTTTTAGAGATCTATTGCATTCATTAGGTACATACATTTTGGTGGATCTATTATTGTCCATGTTAGGTTGGAGCACATAGAGTTTAACTTTTTAGCATCCAACCATTTCTCAAAATCAATGTCGACATTACCTCATTGTAGGTTCTGGGATTATTTCTTTGTTCCCTATCTCCTACCAGGAACACTTCTTCTAATCCTCTATAAGCATACCTAAGTATCTTTTGGAGGATGGGAGATCCTACTAGATTTACGAGGTAGAGAAGGAACTACATGCATTGGCTTTGGTTGAATGGGTTCTATAGGTTTTATGGTCCATTGCTCTTTAGAGGCTCTCTCTTCGAGCTTAATGATCTTCTTACTACTATATTTAGGTTAAATTATTTAAACATGAATATAGGTATTTGATCACAACAATTTGTGATCTACTAGGATGTAGTATCTTAATAACTCTTTAGAATATAGGTCATTTGCAACCTAAACTCTAACATTTACATGGTCCACTTATATCCCATATAAGTGTGTTAAGAATGGATTTAAAGTGAACACATTCAAATAGCTTAGCTGAGTTATGTAATCATATCCTTAAAGATAAATTAGTAACTCTCATATGGATTGAACAATATCCAATAGGGTTCAATTTCTTTGCTCAAACACCCCATTAAGCTCGAGATGTAAGAGAAGCCTATTGTGAGACTTGTTAGATGTATGACTTAGAAGCCAAGTTGGTATGATACATTATACTTTTCCAGGATATAGTTTTATACTTAATTTAATGATATCAATAAAATTTGGCTTTATTCTTTTCATTCATATCTAATATGTCTATGAATCATCTATGAGTTAATGAACAATGACATATATTCTTATGAGTTGAGAATTTGAGACATGTGTCATTATAAATTAACTCCAAAAAGATTCGATCATTGGATCATCACAGGGATGGTGATGTTGAAAATTATATCCCAAAGCCAATCATCTAGGCTGTAGATGGTTGTGTGACATATGTATATGTATATGAATTATTAAATTGAATAAAAGATTTATCCTGGTTGTTCATCACATGATAGCTTTCTAATTGAACTCTTTTGTGATGATATCCTTTGAGCTACCTTGTATGCGATATAGAGAGGATGTGTCGTGTAGTTTATAAATTGGTTCGCAACCAAAGGATATGATGTTTCAGGATGATGGTGTATCGAGAGTAGGTTGTTGATGTCATATCTATTGGTTGTCCTCTTAACCAAGTAGTATGGAGGTGCTGGTGTGATATCAGGTGTTGTGTTTGATACTTCACTGAACGTGACTCTCATATGAGATTCTCTTTCTACCAAAGAGAAGTCTTGCACTAGAATATGGACATGAATTATTCCTCTGACTTGAGATCACTATGGTAGTTTGCGAGCAACTCACTATGCTTAGGTGCCAGACTACCGGATTTTTAATCCGATGATGGAAGGCTACCGGGTACAGTCAAGTACTTATGTTGCGGTAGTAGAATCGAGATATGATTTATCTCTCCAAATGGTTTGGATTGAATGCTTAATATACCTCAATTGAGAAAGACCTTGGCCAGGGCATTCCTTGAAAGGAGTTACAGGAATTCTTTGTTTGAGATATATTAAGATGGACTGATTAGGGTTGGGCAATTTAACCCTAACCCATTCAGAGCATTAGGAGATTAAAGGAATAAGTTCACTGATATTCCATATTCAACAAGTTCATGTTGCTCTGCAACCTTCAACCTATCTGGATACAGGGTGTCATTGCTAGATGGCGACTTTGGCTATTACTAAAAATGTTCCTGTGCTGCCAGTTTAGTATTTGAACCTATAGGGTCAGACACTATGGGGTTTCTTCTTACTTTGTTGGCATGCAAATGATTAGGAATCGTTCTGGACTCATTTGACAAAAAGTTATCAAAAACTACTGCTAGAAAAGGCTCATTTGGATGAGTCGACTCAAGTCATTCGAGTCGACTCAAGTCAGTCGAGTCGACTCAAGTCAGTCGAGTTGACTCGACTGATAGACTTTGGAAAAATCTGAAATGCTTCATTAAATGTTGTAATAGTAGTTATGGCTCTTAATAGGAGGTGTTTCTAGATTTTAATAGTTGCTGTTGCTAAATTTTGAGGGACATCTAACTCCCCTGAATCCCAAGAGACTCAAGCTCTCTCTTTATAATATCTCATTAGGTTTGAAAGGTTCAGCCTCTTTTGTTTATGTACAGTTCTAGTTAACAGTTTTCTGTTCTAGCTTTTGCTGAAGAACAGAGAAGGAGATCAAGAGCTCATCCTTGATCTCTGAGAGATTATTTAGAAAGGGATAGTGAGTTTTAGATGGAATTCATGTGTGTATATTTTTGATTGAAGGTTTGGGACAGAGTGTTGGGAAGGGTTCTCAAGGGTCTTTGTTCCAGCACTGCTGCAGTGACAGATCTTCAAGGTGTTGAAGGAGTTCATGCCTCTTCAAGGAGTTGAAGAGGGAGTCCTTGCTGCTGACATTGTTTTCCAAGGGGCTAGAACCCCAAAGGAAGGAGGAGAAGTCCCTCTATCCGGTATGAACCACCCATAGGGCGGTACGCATGTGCCTCTCATAGAGTTCGATCATCTTTCTGCATGGCTGATCTCCATCGAGTGATGTTCCATCTTGCTATCGGAGCACATGCCTTTAGGTGATTGCTGCTGACATTACAAGTATGACTGCCCTCTCCTAAAGAAGTCAAGGAACAAGCTTAGAAAGAAAGCAATGATGGCAACTTGGAGTGACAACGAGGACTCCAGCTCAGAAGAAGAACAAACTAAAGTTGCCAATCTTTGCTTCATGGCACAATAGGAAGAAGAGGTACACCCTAAACTTGAAGTTGATTATACTTTTGATGAATTAAGAAATGCATTTGATGAGTTAGTGCATGACTATAAACTGATTATGTTTGAAAATAGGAAATTGAAAAGCATGCAAACTCTTTCTCGCATGAAAACTCTAATCTTATGAATGAAGTTAATGATTTGAAAAATAAGATTGATGTTTTAGAAAAACAAAACAATGCTTTATCAATGAAAAATGAAGTGTTGAAAAGATCTAAAGTTAATGTCTCAAACAATGAACTTTTGAAGAAAAGTAAAGATCTTGAAGTAGAAAACAAGAAATATAAAGATGAGCTTGATAGGATAAAACTTTTTATTGAAAAATTTACTTATAGTTCTGAAAAATTGAATCTACTTTTGAACAATCAAAGAGCTATTTTTAATAAAGCTGGATTAGGTTTTAAATCACAAAAATAGTAAAAGTTTTTCAAAAATTTCTTTATTCCTGCATCATCAAGTATCATTTGTTCTCTTATAGAAAAGTAGGTCATAAAGCATATCATTGTGATTTGAGAAAAATCAATAACTCTAAAAATATTTGAGTTCCAAAAGGAACCACTCTTAGTACTAACCCAAAAGGATCCAAGATGACTCGGGTACCTAAAACCAAAATTTAATTTATTTTATATTTGTGTCTTACAACCAAAGAAAAGATTGCGGTATCTCGATAGTGGTTACTCAAGACACATGACAGGAGATGTGAAGCAATTCACCTCTCTTGAGGCACTGAATGGAAGGAGTGTAACCTTTAGTGATAATGGTAAAGAAAAAATCATCGGTATTGATAAAGTTTACATCTCCCCTTCTACATGGATTGATAGTGTACTATTAGTTGAAGGATTAAGACATAATCTACTTAGTATTAGCCAGTTTTGTGATAAAAGCTTTCAAGTTATTTCGAATCATCTTTTTTCATGATTGCTAGTCCTGATAATAATGGAGTGAAGTTTATTGGAAAAAGGAATGGTAACATTTATCTTGTTGATTTGGATAATCTATCTTTGCATAGTGGTAAATGCCTAGTTGCAATGAATTCCACTATTAATGAGACTAGCTAGCTTTGGCATCATAGATTAGGACATGCTAGCATGTATTTACTTTCTAAATTATGTAAAAAGGATTTAGTAAGAGATTTACCAAAACTTAGTTTTGAGAAAAATAAAATTTGTGAAGCATGTCAATTTAAAAAACAAGTAAAAACATCTTTCAAACCTAAAAGTTTGTTTCAACTTTTAGGCCATTAGAGCTACTTTATATGGATCTCTTTGGACCAACTAGGACATCTAGCCTAGGAGGCAAGATATATGGATTAGTTATAGTGGATGATTTTTTTTCATTTACATGGGTTCTATTTTTAGCTCACAAAGATAAATTATTTTCAGCTTTCGTTAAGTTTTATCAAAAAGTTTTCAATGAAAAAGGTACTTCAGTTATTTGTATTCGTAGTGACCATGGTTCTAAATTTGAAAATCAAGATTTTAAAAATTTTTATAATGAAAAAGGAATTGAATACAATTTTTCTGCACATAGGACATCTTAACAAAATGGGGTAGAAGAAAGGAAAAATCGTATTTTAGAAGAAATGGAATGCACAATGCTTTGTGAAAATGATTTTCCAAGATATTTTTAGGCTAAAGTAGTAAATATCGCTTGCTATATTTTAAATCATGTTTTAATTCATCATATTTTAAAGATAACTCCATATGAGCTTTGGAAACAAAGAAAACCAACTTCAAAATAATTTTGAGTTTTTGGTTGTCAATGCTTTATTGTGAACAATGATAAAGATAACTTAGATAAATTTAATGCCAAGTTTGATGAAGGTATCTTTTTAAGATACTATACATCTAGCAGGGCATACATAGTCTTTTTAAGAGAACTTTAATAGTTAGGAATATGTACATGTAGTATTTGAAGAATCTACTAACAAATCCTCTAGAAAAGAGGATAATTATAATGCATATGTAGGTGTTGAAGGATTAAAGAAGCTGACTTTGAATGATCAACCCCCCCAAGAAAATGAAGAAGATCAAGACCAGAAGGAAAGAGAAGAAGTCATACAATCCACACCTCTACCCAAGGAGTGGACGTATGCTCATGGACATCCTGAGGAATTAATCCTAGGTGATCCATCAAAAAGGGTAAGAACAAGATCTTCCATTAGAAATGAATGTGATTATATTGCTTTTGTTTCTCAAATTGAACCAAAATGCATTGAAGAAGTTGAAAAAGATCCTAATTGGATTAATAAAATGCAAGAAGAATTGAATCAGTTTGAAAGAAATAAAGTTTGGACACTAATAGAAAAACCATCTAATATTTCAATTATTGGCACAAAATGGGTATATAGGAATAAACTAGATGAAAATGGTATTGTCATTAGAAACAAGGCTAGACTGGTTGCTAAAGGTTATAATCAAGAAGAAGGTATTGATTTTGATGAAATCTTTGTACCTGTAGCTAGACTTGAAGCCATTAGATTACTTTTAGCATTTGCTTATTTTATGAATTTTAAATTATTTTAAATGGATGTTAAAAATGCTTTCCTAAATGGTTTTATTTGTTAAGAAGTGTTTATTGACCAACCACCTAGATTTAAAAATCATGCACATCCTGATCATGTTTTTTAAATACACAAGGCACTTTATGGTTTAAAACAAGCACCCCGAGCATGGTATGAAAGACTCAGCAAGTTTTTAATTGAAAATAATTTTTCTAGAGGCCATGTTGATACTATATTTCTGAAAAGGAAAGATGATAATCTTTTAGTAGTACAAATTTATGTTGATGACATCATTTTTGGTGTTACTAATGAAATTCTTTGTCAAGAGTTTGCCAAGCTTATGTAGGGTGAGTTCGAGATGAGTATGATGAGTGAACTTAAATTTTTCCTCAGACTCCAAATCAAGCAAACCAAAGAAGGGATCTTCATCAACTAACTTATACAAGAAAAATCTTAAAGAAGTTTGGAATAGAGACTACCAGGATAATAGGTACACCTATGAGCCCCTCTTGTAAACTTGATAAGGATGAACATGGTAAAAGTGTTGATCATAAATTATATAGAGGTATCATAGGCTCTTTACTATATTTGACTACTAATAGACCAGATATCATGTTTAGTATTTGTATGTGTGCTAGATATCAGTCTGCTCATAATGAATCTTATTTATTTTCTGTTAAGCACATCTAAGATATCTATCTGGTTTAATTGATATTGGTTTGTGGTATTCTAGAGATTCATCTATTGATTTGATTGGTTATTCAGATGCTGACTTTGCTGGGTGTAAGTTGGATAGAAAAAGTACAAGTGAAACTTGCCAATTTCTTGGAGTTAACTTAATCTCTTGGTTTAGCAATAAATAAACTTCAGTTGCACTATCCACAACTGAGGATGAGTATATTGTAGCAGGAAGTTATTGTGATCAAATCTTATAGATTAAGCTACAACTTGAAGATTTTGGGATCAAATTAACCAAGACACCCATAATATGTGATAATACTAGTACTATAAATTTGACTAAAAATCCTGTTCAGCATTCTAGAAGTAACACATTGAAATTAGGCATCATTTTATTAGAGATCATTTTAAAAATAATGATATAATGCTTGAATTTGTTTGTACCAAAATGTAACTAGCTAACATATTGACTAAACCACTTCAAGAGGATCAGTTCAGTATGATTAGAAGAGAATTAGGGGTCATCAACCCTTTTGTCTAAAAACTTCCATCTCTTTATAATCCTTAACTCTTGATTGATCAAAATTACCTATGAATCATGATTAATCACTTTCAAACCCTTCAAATCAAGTTCTTTTTTCTTAATGCCCTTTTTCACTTTTTTTTTGGTTTTAAGTTAAAGTGTCGATACTTTGAAGTGTCGACACCTACAAGTGTTGACACTTGACCCACAATCGTGAGTAGACACTTGACTAGTGAAAAACCAAGATAAAATAGGGAAAACAAAGTATTTTCTTCGAGTTTTCTTCCCAAATTTGAGCCGACTCACCCTCTAACTATTATCCAACACCTTCTTCCCTCTAATCTCAGTTTCAACGGCCCTATTCTAAGAACAAGTCCATTTTGGTTTCTTACTGATCTTCATCCGTTCTCCACTATTTTTCACCGTAGAAACCCTAGATTTCTTCCATATTTACTTCCCTCCCTTGATTCCTTGGAATGGGACCAAGAAAGTAAGTTGTCTGAAGGCCTCAACCTTCCATTCGGGAGGAAGAGCGAAGAACGAAGGCTAGGCATAAGCATCGAGAGGCAATTGAGCCCAAGGCTCAGCCTGATGTTCTTGTCAGACTAGTTGTCTCTGCCATAGATAGGATGAGCTTGAAGACTATTGTTAGTGGTCATCGAGTGGATTTTGACTTCCTAGACCAACAGCATTTCAGGATTGGATAGTGGCTGAGGGATGCCGGTTTAGCACATTTTTGCTCACTATCTGAGAAATCTTACCCTAGCCTGATGAGAGAGTTCTACGGATCTTTAGCCAAAGGTAGTGAAGGATGGATAGCACAGGTCTAAGGGAGAGACATTCCAGTTTTTGCTGAGATTCTGAGCTAAGTATGGGAGATTCCTATGACAGGTTCAGTGGTGGATGCCCTGGTAGATAAAATCAGTGTACTCTAGTATATTTTTGAGACAGACGATCTTCCAGATGGAGCCACAGTAGTTGCTTCAAAACTTTCACCTGAGATAAGGTTGCTACACCATATTATAAACCAGGTTCTTTTATCAAAGACCGGACGCTTCGACTTCATCACAAAGTGCGAGTTATTGGTTATAGTGTCTCTGATACAGCACACTCCGGTATGCCTCCTAGTGCTTATGGTTCATCAATTGATAGAGGCATCGACTAGTCGAAGACTTTGTCTACCCTACAGGATGGGTTTGACCATACTTTTCAGGGCTTACGGAGTAGTCTTAGACGGAGAGCCTTACAGACAATTATTGCATACAGATGCTATGATATCAGATCACTTCATAGATGGGGTATCATCTAGTCAAAGGCCAGTGGAGATGTCATATATTTGGTCAGGCCATCGATGCAGATGATGAGGTAGCAGAGGAGGAGCATATTTTCTCAGGTGAGGCCAGGCCTTCTAAGGTACACAAAGAGATTCCAGAGGCATAGCCCAAGCTTACGACTCAGCCAGAGCCTACTCCTCAGACTAAGCCAGCCACCCCTGCACATACAGAGATACCAGGTAGTAGAGATAGCCTAGAGGATAGGGTCACTCACATAGAGACTGAGATTATGGTTATTAGATAGCGAGATGACCAGATGCATATGGAGATGAGGGAGAGCCATCGAGGATTGAGTGATGGTATCTCTGCTATTTTATCTCCATTGGCGAGATCTTCATTGAGCAAAGTTCCTCCACCTTCATCTACATCAGATCCACCTCCAGCACCATCAGCTCCAGGACCAGATATGGCAAGTTACAGGCTGACTCTACAGAGTTCGATATTGTAGATTTTATGATGGAGCCAGAGCCTGACGCAGTAGCAGATGTTCCTTGGAGTCCCATTCCTGATCTTGCCCGATCACCATTTCAGACTCTGACTTTATCCACCTCACCTTCTAGATTTGATCCACATATTTCTTCCATTCTTGCACCTACTCCTATCATTTCATCTTCTGGTACACTTGTGATACATTCTTCATCTATGCATACATCTTCCCTTATCAGGAAACTGGGATTTTACACTCCTGGTTTTCACCATTTTGATTCCAATCCCATCTTTGATCATACTCCCTTTTCTTTTGATATAGCCTCCACCTCTTCTGCACCAGCCAGAGGCAAAGCATATGTCAAATACAAAGGACAAGGCTGACATGATGTATCAAGATCTACCCGGACTAGACTCTCTGATCTCTGATCGATGTGGCCACGATCCCATCCTTCTAGAGATACTGGACTGATTGAGATTGGATCCTCTGATGAGGAGAGTTCTCATTAGGATAGTCTCTATGTTAGTTAGTTTATATTTTAACACTATTTGTATGCATCTTTGCTTATATCAATGTATGAAATATTTATATCAATGTATGAAATGTTTGTATCAATGTATGAAATGTTTGTATCAATGTATGAAATATTTATTTCAATGTATGAAATTTGGTATCAATAAATGAAATTATTATATCAATAGTTCTTTGTAAATATTATCTCTTTCAGTTTCTAATGTTGTCACTGATTCTTGAATTTGTTATAGTCTATTTTGTTGCATCTTGTTTTATCCTTCCAACCTTTTTGATGTTGACAAAAAGGGGGAGAGATAAGTGAGAGATAAGTAAGAAGATAAATGAGAGATAAATGAGTAAAGAATGAAAAAAAATGAAAAAGGGAGAGTAAAATAAGAAGATAATGGCAGAATTATGCTAAAATGGTAAATAGTATCATGGAACTTAATTTCAATAAAGATAAGAGCAATGAGTAAGGGAGAGTAATCTAAAAGAAAAAGAATTTCTTCTTAACCTGAAATTTCTTGAAAATATTTAAAAATCAGATTTTTTGGTTCATGAAAACTCTTTGAAAACCAATTTTTCGAATCACCTTTTGAGGGGCAGTATTTATACTCTTGTTCTAAGTTTTTCCTGTTGGTTTCACTCATTGTGTTTATTTGCTAAAACTTTTATCTTTAAAATATGCTTTAGCTCTGATACACATTTAGAGTATCATGGTACATGCATTTTTAGCTCTGATGAATTATAGCCTTAATTCAATTCAAATGAGTCCTAGTTTTTCAATAACTTAACTTTGGACTCTAGCTTCTATTTTTTTCTTTCACTCTGATATATATTGCACAAAGCTGTATACTCTTTGAAAATCTTTTAAACTTCTTATTGAAGTATACTTAAAGATTTTGTCATCATCAAAAAGGAGGAGATTGTTGACTCCATTATTGATTTTGATGATTAACAAAATACTTAAGTATATTTGAGTACTAACAGTTCTTTTAAAGTATGTTTTTATTTGAAAAAGGTACTCATCAAGTTGGCTAAATTGAATTACTTGTCAAATGTTTAAGGAAGCCATTTCTATGAATGAAACATTAAAGATTGACGGACTTAAGTATTTGAGAATTACTTGAAAGGATTTAAGAGTCAAATTCAAAGAAGATTCAGTATAGTTTTAGTCCAATTTGGAAAAGTTTCAGCAAGTGTCAACTCAAAGTGTCGACTTATAGTTCAAGTATCGACTCATGACAGTACAAGTGTCGACTCAAGCCGATACACAGAAAAGAGCTTCAGATGGCATGGTTGAAGTGTCGACTCATGTTACACAAGTATCGACCCTAAGTGTCGACTCAAGGATCGACTCAAAGCCTCAAACAAAATTCTTATAGAACATACTAAAATTCAAGACTCAACTCAAGTGTTGACTCACTAGATGAAGTATCGACTCACTTGAGATTTCTAGAGAGCTTCAAAGCAAAATTTTGAACTAGGTGTCGACTCATGAAATTTAAGTGTCAACCCTAAGTGTCGACTTATAACCTGAAGTGTCGATACTTGGAGTTTTGGAAATAGTAATGGCAAGTTTTTTCAAATACAGAACTTGACCCTTTTAGCCCCCAACAACTAGTTCCATCTCTCCAACAGTCATAAACTATCATTTAAGCCTTAGAATGTATTTAAGTGAATTAAATTCAAGTGGAACAAAAGAGAATGAAAAGAGGAAGAGAAAGATAAAGAAAAACAAATGCATTCACTCAAATTCATTGAGAGTAACCACTTCCAATCAAAAGAAGCCTCCAAGCATTCAAAGCAATCAAGAGCATTCAAGTCCAACCACTTTTGAGCATTGATTGAGGCTTCATCAAATTGAAGACAAGCATCTTCAACAAGCTTTAAAGAGATAATAAGTTTTACTTAAAAAGCTTGATTGTATTCTTTACCTTCATTATTACTTTGTTGTATCAAGATTTTTGGTGAACCTAAGAACAAAACCAAGGAAGTTTTTGGTTATCCTAGTTGAAAACCAAGGAGGTTTTTGGCTAGCCTAGTTGAAAACCAAGGAGGTTTTGGTTAGCCTTTGAAAACCAAGAGGTTTCTTTTGGTGAACCTAGTGAAAACCAAAAGGGATTTTGATTAGTGAGCCCGGAAAACTAATCGACTGTAATCGAGAGTGATTATAGTGAATTCTCGAGTGGACCTTAGGGAGTGGATGTAGGTTGCCTTGGAGTACACCGAACAACTATACTTGCTTGTGTTTGTCATTGATTGTCTCCTCTTTACTTTTTCTTACTTTCATTGTATTTAAATTTATACTGCATACTCTTTAAGAGCACACAACATTTTCATCTCACTAGCACTTGAATTGATTATTGAATTGGCACACATATTTGAAAATATTTTTTAGAAATCCAATTCACCCCCCCTCTTGGGTTGCTTACCAGGCAACATAGATCGATGAAAGCTCGCTTCATAGAGTATCCTAAAGAGTCTATAGGATACTATTTTTACTTCCCAGAGGATCATAGTATAATTATGAGCCAGCATGTCACATTCCTTGAAAAATAGTTTGTTTAAGATGATGGTAGTAGGAGGTTAATTGAGCTTCATGAGAAAGTCTTTCAAAAGTAGCTAGCTAGAGATCAGGTTGAACCAAATGAACAAGTAGATGTAGTTGCTTCACCACCTCATAGGTCTAGTAGGGTCTTTTATCCTCCTAAAAGGAACTTAGGTATGCTTATAGAGGATATAAAAAATATTTCTTGTAGGAGACAAGGATTAAATTATTAATTCTAAGACCTATGATGAGGCGATGTCAAACATTGACTCGAGTAATGGTTGAGTGCTATGAAGTTAGAAATTGACTCAATATATTCAAACCAGGTATGGTCCTCAGTGGATCCACCTGATGGGATAGTACCCATTGGGTGTAAATGGATCTGCAAAAGGAAGATAGCCATATATAGTAAGATAGAGACATATAAAGCTAGGCTAGTGGCAAAGGAGTATAGTTAGCATGAAGACATTGACTATGAAGACACTTTTCACT
The DNA here is from genome assembly GCA_021397845.1 of Areca catechu. NCBI lineage: Eukaryota > Viridiplantae > Streptophyta > Magnoliopsida > Arecales > Arecaceae > Areca > Areca catechu. Next base: position 89,361,384 of record CM038042.1, on the reverse strand, counting down.
GATAGCCATGTTGAAATCCATCCACACATTGCTTGCTATTGTAACATTTCATGATTGTGATATATGACAGATATGAAAACTACATTCCTTAATGGAGCAGTCTTTCAGTGATGAAGATCACATAGTCTGCAAGCTACATGATCCATTTATGAATTAAAGCAAGCTTCTCGGAGCTGGAATACTCATTTTAATGATGCCATTAAGTTGTTCAATTTCATCAAAAATAAAGAGGAGCCTTGTGTATATAAGAAGGTCAGTGGGAGGGCTATGATATTCCTAGTATTATACATGGATGACATTCTCCTAATTAAAAATGATATTCCCATGTTAACCTTAGTTAAAAGTTAGTTGTCTAAAAAATTTTCTATGAAAGACCTAGGTGAAGCATCTTATATTTTAGGAATTAAGGTCTATAAGATAGACCAAATCGGATGCTTGCCCTTTCATAAAAATTAGACATAGAGGAAGTGTTGAAAGCATTCAGCATGGAAACCATTCAGCATTAATCTCTCATAGAAGATGTGTTCTAGCACACTTGAGGAGATATAGTGCATGAGCAAGATCCCATATGCTTCGGCAATTAGGAGCCTCATGTATGCCATGTTGTGTACTCAACCTGATATTATGCTTATTGTGAGTATCACGAGCAGGTATCCATTGAATCAGGTGAAGAGTACTGGATTGCTGTGAAGAACATCCCTATGTACTTAAGAAAAACTAAGGATTTATTCTTGATCTTTGGAGGAAGTCCTGATTTATCGATAGAGGGATACATTGATTCAGACTTTATGTCTGATCTTGATGATAGAAGGTCAACATCAGGATGTATATTCATTTGCAATGGTGGTTCTACTAGCTAGAAAGGTTTCGAACAACCCATCACTACTGATTCTACTATGGAAACTGAGTACATCGCCGCCTTTTAAGTTGCAAAAGAAGCCTTCTGGTATAAGAAATTAACTGTGAAGCTCGAAGTGATGGCATTAGCTATCATTCCTTTATACTATGATAACAATGGTGCCATAGCCCTTGCTAAGGAGTCCAAGTTTCACCAGAAGTCCAAGCACATAGAGCAACGATTCCAAATCATACACGACTACCTCGAGAAAAAGTTTGTTGATGTATGAAGAATAGACTCTACGATAGCAAGGTAGACCCACTAACAAAGCAATTGAGCCAGTAAAAGATTGAAGTCCATCGTGAAAAGATGGGACTTAGGTTTATGGAAATTGATTTTAGTATAAGTAGAAAATTGTTAGATGTATGTCCTAGAAGCCAAGTTGGCATGGCACACTATATATTTTTTATAACATAGTTTTGTACTTAATTCAATGAAATCAATAAAATTAGGCTTTATTCTTTTTATTTATATCTAATGTGTCTATGAATCATCCATGGAGTTAAAAATAATGACACATATTCTCATGAGTTGAGAATTTGAGAAATGTATCATTATAATTTAAATTCTAAAAGCTTCCAATCATTTGATCATCATGGGGATGGTATTGATCCATCAAGATCGGTGCATGAATCACTTTCTTTTTGAGTAGACAAGTCTTAAGTCTATAGTGTAGAGACACTAGAACGAGAGTGCAAGTTGTTGTTAGAGAATAATGGCACTAAGCATGACCAAGTCCGAGAAGTCACATAGATGTCTACTCCCTCATTAGTGACTTATCAAATGCTATAGTTGTGTGAGTAATTCCTTGACCTGTAGTGATGCGGGATGAAATGCTCTGATACCAAAGATGATGCGAGATGGATGCAAGGGCTAATCTAACAATCAATAGTTTAATTAGAGTAAGCAATGGTAGCAAACTCAAATAAGCTATCAAATAAATTTAAGGAAGATAGACTAAAATTACTACTAACTACCCGTAATGTAATTCTCATGCAATCTCAAAAGAATCCTGGATCCAATGATTAGGAAACCACCAAAACTAGGACTTCCTCACTTCACAAAATCATATCTATGAGATTTGGATGGGTTACTTACCAATAACAATTTTCCCTCCTCCGTTGTAGCAGATCTAGATTCGACTCTCAAGATCTTGCCACAGGATTCCAAATATCAGTTCCTTCGGAGCAGATCTTCCCGTTGATGGTTGGATGGCAAGGAAACCTCCTCTTCTAATCAAGAATACTAGGGATCCTGCAAGAGAACTATGATTAGAATGGTGAAAATGGAGTGAAAATCTGAAAGAAAGAGGGATAGAATGATGGTCAACTTGGATCTGGATCTGGACTAGATGTTGATGATGATGCCTGGCTTCTTGGATCTTGGACTCGGGAGATAACTAGGGCTTCAGCACCCCACACACACACAGATGCACTGCTTACCCAGCAAAGCACTCTCATATTACAATGCTTAACCAGCAATTGTAGAAGCAAACTGATAGAGTTTCATTAATGATTCAAAGATGGTTACAAGGGGGAATGGAGTGGTATTTATAGACCCCCCCATACAAGGTAGCAAGATAAGAACAAATTGCTTTGAATACCAGATAAATACAGATAATAATGAACTCTAATCTCCTTCTTAACTTGGATGAAAACTCTTTGTAATTTAAACTGGATAGGATTCCCTTTGCAATTGAAGTCCTCCTTATGATGGGCGATGATAAGAAACTTCATAATATATGACAAAAAATAAGAAGGGATGCTAAATATGAGATGGCATCCTTCTTTTCCCCATCTTGGCATCAATCCCTCCTTCCTTCTTGGCATGAATTAGGCTTTATCTTGATCTTCTTGAATTTGAAAGTAGGCAAGATAATCCTTCATTCTATCCTTGGACTTAGATGAGGATAAAGCATCTTTGAAATTTTAATGGATGAGGGGAGGCGCTCCTCTTCATGTGGATGACAAAATGAGGATGAGAGGAGGCACTAAAGAGAGGAGAATCCTTCCATTTTACTTCTCTTAAATGGCATCAATTTTGGATTTCAAATGGGAGATATATGAGAAGATAAATGGGCATTAATTCTTCTTGGAGTCCTTCTTGTAGTAACCTTCCTTTAATTTGAATTCTTGGATGAGAAAGGATGAGGTCTTCTGATGTCCTGTTGTCCTGTTGTCTCAATGTCTTGATGTCTCGATGTCTCGATGAAAATAAAAGATAACCTTCTTTTGACATTGAGTTGGCCATCCAAGGTGATGAAATGAGACATACTACTCCAAGTATGGGTGACAAGGCTCCATGTGGCATGACATGGCATGGCTTCAACAATTGGACTTGACTTGACTAATAATTGAACTTGAACCCCCTTGACTAAATCATGTACTAATTATAGGACTCAATTCAAGCAAACCTAACTTGACTAATTTGTAATCAAAGTTGACTAATTATTTACATGGACTCAATTACTCATAATTCAAAGACAGACTACTCATTGGTGATCCACAATGAGCTTGGAGGGGTCTGACATTTCTTCCTAGCTCTGATTTCCTCACAAATTCTCTCAGGGTGGGAGGAACTCGACCCTGTCAAGTATGGATCAACTCTGCTCTGGTAATGCTCAGCAAGTCTGGGTTGATTCTTTGCAGATCTTTTCGAGTGATCCATGAATCATCAGATTCCGATCTACCTTGCCATCGAACCAGATAACGTTGATAATCTTTACTCCTAGTAGTGATAGTTTTGTCATCCAAAATCTGCTCAATCTTATCTCTCCATTCTGGTAATTTAGCTGGTGGACACTCAGGGGTAGGGTCACTCTCAAAAATGGAATCAGGCCTAAATGGCTCACTAGATATCGTTATTGGCTCCTTATACTCAACAAGATCTGATACATTGAAGGTTGGACTAATACCTAATTTAGGTAGTAATTTAACACATAGGCATGAGCCCTAATTTTCTATATGATCTTGTATGGTTCTGCATTAGAGGCATGTAGTTTCTTCATGGTTTCGGGTATGAAGAAGTCTCCTTCATTAAATTCTTTGAAGCATTTACGTGAATTAGCCATATGCACATAAGATTCATTGCTTATTTTTATTTTGTTACTTATCTCTTTATGCAATTCCTTAATATGCTGTGCATATGACTCATATCAACACCTAATGAACTCAACTATGCATTCCTATCGAATGAAATTTATTAGGTCTACAACTAGAACTTTGGGCTTGATTCCTAGTTGATGGATGACATGTAGATTAAAATTTGATGTGGACTCCTAAGAAGTGCCATAAGGTCTTCCAAAAGTAGGTAGCAAATTGAATGGGCTCAAAGGACTGATGAAACATGCTAACCTCAATAAAATGCAACTGGGTGGTTCTAAAAATATTGGAAGCCTCAGGGAAAGGCAGGAAATATGAGGTGGGTTCGACAACTGGGTCTGGATTCATGGGGTTGACCTTAAAGTATGGACATAGATCTACAGGTAGCAAAAAGTCCACTTTAATGAAAAATGGGTCAATAAGTTCAGGGAAGAGATCATTAATTAGAATCAATGATTTGACCTCATCCTGAGCATATCGAATTAAAGAGATCATGTCTTCGATAAATTCCTCTGGTTCAAGAATTTCAGGACTAAGTTCTCCTATTTGGATCTCTTCTAGGGTTTCCTTAGGTAAAACCTAATGGTAGCGATGTTAAATCCCTCATGGTTCTCTTTTCCTAATGATCCTTCTAATACATTAGGTAACTCATCAACTTCTTCTCTTTTATACTCATCTATCAAGTTTTCTCCAACTTCATATACTTCCACTGTGGTTTCAGCCTGAGTAATCTTCTGATAAATTAACTCTGAGTCTGCAATAGATATTTCCTCTTCAGGGTCATTCTTAGGAACAAATGGGGTCACATGGATGGGTCAGCTCGGATTAGGGTTGAGTCGGCTCAGATTAGGGTGAGTCAACTCGGGTGAGAATTGAGTCAACTCTATTGAGGAATGGGTCAACTCGGGTGGACTAGGCTAGATCCTGATTTTTGATAAGGGGCACTAATCCTAATAGGTTTTGGTCGATGAATTCTGGGTCCAGGGGGAGTTGGTTTAGGTGAACTAGGGTTAGTACGGGTCCTACGGATTCTCTCTAGGTTGTCAAGTCGCTTATCCAATCGGTCAAACCTATTATCCATCAGGGCATATTGTTCATTGAAGGTCCTTAGTAAAGTTTCTATAGTGGACTCCATGATTAGACTGGGTTGGGTTTGGGGCTACTAGTATTAGGCTCCTAATCTAGGGGTCATGCAATGCAATCCTAACTTCTAGTGTTCCTAGAACTAGAGCTCAAGTGGAATGAGTTAACTCAAATTAAACTCAACAATTAGTCCTTCCACTAGCCAAGTAAGAGGTGGGGTGGTGGGAGGCTCCCCCTGCTTGACACAGGATCCTAATTAAAAACCACCAGTTCGCTTAGGGTGTTTGCCTCTAGACCTGTAGCCTTAGATTCCAGTTCCAGTAATAATTGGAAGTTGAATGTACTAGTTTACTCACAAGACTTGAACCTGACCTGTTGGTGTCCCTAAGCTGTATTATGTTGCTACTCAATTTTAGATTAGGACTAGGACAATGCAAGATGAAGTTGGTTATTTTTGGGTCAAGGAAAGGTGATGAAATCATTCCCTTATCTTATGATAGCATCCCCTTAAAATAGTTTCAGATAAGATAAATGCACAACCAATCAATTAGATAACAAAATAGGATAAGATAAGACTTACAACTCAAAATTTAAACTTTAAATTTTAAATTTCAAATTTGGATTTTAGATTTGAATTTTAAATTTTAAATTTTGAATTTCAGATTTTAAATTATAAAATTAAATTTTAATTTTTTTAGGAATTAGGTTGGATAATTTCAAAATTCTAGATGTGCCAGACCTAACCTTAAGTTGTGCTCAGAAGATTAACATGCAATCTTTCAAGCAATTAACAATTCAAACGTGCATACACTAAGCACAACTGATTTTTGATATTGGGTTATCACATCAGGCCATAGCTCATTACTCCCATGGATCATGATAGTATACTTTTGTATACCCGCTCAGGAGGCGTGATTTCCTTCCACCAAAAAGTACTAAGAAAACAATACAAAAAAAAAAAATTTTGAAAAATTTTAGATCTGAAATCTATAAGAGAAGATTATAGATCTGATTTTAATCTGGCTAAATTACTAAGAGTAATGCAAAGGAAACTAAGATTTGAAGAGCTATGGAAGAGCCTTCTAGATCCAATGCTAGAATAGTGCAGAATTTCAACAAGTAACTAAATGTCCTAGTCAAACCTTTGGCTCTGATACCAAAGCTGATGTGGGACAAAATGCTCTGATACCAAAGATGATGCAAGATGGATGCAAGGGCTAATATAACAATTAATAGTTTAATTCTAATGAGAAATGGTAGCAAACTTAATTAAGCTATCAAATAAATTTAAGGAAGATAGACTAAAATTACTACTAACTACCTGTAATGTAATTCGCAAGCAATCTCAAAAAGAACCCTGGATCCGATGATTAGGAAGCCACCAAAACTAGGACTTCCTTGCTTCATAGAAATAGATCTATGAGGTTTAGATGGGTTACTTTCCAATGATGATTTTCCCTCCTCCGTTGCAGCAGATCTGGATTAAACTTTCAAGATCTTGTAGTAGGATTCCAAATATCAGTTCCTTCGAAGCAGATCTTTCCATTGATGGTTGGATGGAAAGGAAACCTCCTCTTCTGATCGAGAACACTAGGGTCCTGCAAGAGAACAGTGATTAGAATGGTGGAAATGGAGTGGAAATCTGAAAGAAAGAGGGAAAGAATAATGGTCAGCTTGGATCTGGATTGGACTGGATGTTGATGATGATGGCTAGCTTCTTGGATCTTGGACTCGGGAGATAACTAGGGCTTCAACACCCCCCCCCACACATAGATGCACTGCTTACCCAGCAGAGCAGTCTCACATTACAATGCTTAACCAGCAATTGTAGAAGCAAACATATAGAGTTTCAAAATGATTCAAAGATGGTTACAAAGGAGGATGGAGTGGTATTTATAGACCCCCCATACAAGGTAGCAAGATAAAAACAAATTGCTTTGAATACTAGATAAATAAAGATAATAATGAACTCTAATCTCCTTCTTAACTTGGATGAAAACTCTTTGTAATTTAAACTGGATAATCCCCTTTGCAATTGAACTCCTCCTTGTGATGGGCGATGATAAGAAACTTCATAATGGGTGACAAAAAATAAGAAGGGGTGCTAAATATGAGATGGCATCCTTCTTTTCCCCATCTTGGCATCAATCCCTCCTTCCTTCTTGGTGTGAATTAGGCTTTATCTTGATATTCTTGAATTTGAAAGTAGGCAAGATAATCCTTCATTCTATCATTGGACTTAGATGAGGATAAAGCATCTTTGAAATTTTAATGGATGAGGGGAGGCACTCCTCTTCATGTGGGTGACAAAATGAGGATGAGAGGAGGTGCTAAAGAGAGGAGAATCTTTCCATTTTACTTCTCTTAAATGGCATCAATTTTGGATTTCAAATGGGAGATATATGAGAAGATAAATGGGCATTAATTCTTCTTGGAGTCCTTCTTGTAGTAACCTTCCTTTAATTTGAATTCTTGGATGAGAAAGGATGAGGTCTTCTGATGTCCTGTTGTCCTGTTGTCTCAATGTCTTGATGTCTCGATGTCTCAATGAAAATAAAAGATAACCTTCTTTTGACATTGAGTTGGCCATCCAAGGTGATGAAATGAGACATACTACTCCAAGTATGGGTGACAAGGCTCCATGTGGCATGACATGGCTTGATGACATGGCATGGCTTCAATAATTAGACTTGACCTTGACTAACAATTGAACTTGAACCCCCTTAACTAAATCAAGTACTAATTACAGGACTCAATTTAAGCAAACCTAAATTGACTAATTTGTTATCAAAGTTGACTAATTATTTACATGGACTCAATTACTCATAACTGAAAGACAGACTACTCATTGGTAATCCATAATGAGCTTGGAGGGGTCTGACATTTCTTCCTAGCTCTGGTGTCCTCACCATGCAATTTCTCAGCTATTTATAGTGAAGTTGTTGTACTTTGATAATACATGAACATGGTCCCTAGCCATTCGGAACCGTATGGTGTTTGTTGGCTGTAGTAGCTTCACATAGGAATAAGGAATACACTTATAAGGAATCTATCAGCCTTAGTAGTTAAGATATAGTCCTATATGAAGTAATAGATTGAGTCCTTAAATCTATGGCTACAGTAGTATGATATTGAAAAAAGTTTTTAAGAAAATCATAATTGGACTCAAGCTAATTAAGTCTGATATATGATAGATGTTTAAGATTTGATGGGTTTTTATGACCTACATCTTATCAAGATTTTCAATATAGAAATTTGATAATATGGTAACTACACCTAGGGATTCATTCTATTCTACTGGATTGTCACTATATACTACTAGGTGTCACTTATAGATTATGAGACTCACTAACATCATTTTTGGTCAATGATCCAAGTTAGGGTTGAGCTAAAATTATTTCAGTCCATCGGAAGAATTTTGATGATACTGTTAGCTTTGACCCTTGATTTTGATGAATAATAAAATGTTGAGTATATGTTTTGTACTAATATTTCAATTGGAGTTGTGAATTCTAGGTCACAGGTACATCAAATTCTTTACACAAAAGCATCAAAGCCATGACATTAATGCAAGATGAATTTCAAAGTTTTAGAAGTCTTCTCACCTTGGAAAACCATGAAATTGATCACTTTGATTTTTATGAAGAAGAAACAAGAAATTTATTGGATAATTTTTAGAGTTTCAAAGCTTGGCACATAATTTGAAAATGGTATAGATCAAGTGTCAACCTTAGTGTCGACTCAAATGTTGACTCATGAAGGCAAGTGTCGACACCTCTAAAGACTGGCATGTAGAATTTCTACTGGCATGCCAAGTGTCGACTCACAAGTTCAAGTGCCGACTCATAGATCGACTCATGGCCTGAGATAAGAAAGTTACGAAACAGTGTCATTTCTAGATTTTTTGTCTAGTGCTGACTCAAGTGTCGACTTGCAAGTTCAAGTGCTGACTTACAGATCGACTCATAGCCTGAGGTAAGAAATGAAGCAGAACCATGGATTTCAAGAATTATACCTGGTGTTGATCCAAGTGTCGACCTAAGTGTCGACTCACAGGTCGACTCATAGGTTTTGACAACAGTAACGGCTATATTTTTAGAAGTCAAAATTGATCCAAACGGTCCAAAATAGCTAGTTTGTGAAGTCCAATGGTCACAAATAGTTTTTTGAAGGTTTTTCATATATTTATCACTCACCAAACTCATTGAAGTTACAAGAGAGAAAGAAGAGATACAAGAGACAAATCTTATCTTTTGAGAAAGCTATTGAAAAGACAAGAGTGAGCCAAAAAGAAGATTCCACCAAAAAATTCTTCATTCTTGCTGTTAAGCCTTCAAATCAATATCCAAAAGTATTCATTGAAAGCTTCCAAGAAGAATAAGACAACTCAAGCATTCAAGAAGAGCTTCATCGACTTTATTTTGCTCTTTTGAGAGCTTTATTCTTGTGCTTATATCTGTACTCTTGGTTTTCTTTGTTGTAACTAGTTTAATGCTATTGAAACTACGGGTTAGGCCCTTCCAAGCTATGAATTGGAATTCAAGCCAAGGGTAGGCTTGAGGGAAAGGTTGTTGGTGAGCCTAAGTGAGAAAACCAACAGTTGGTTTGACTTATGAGCCCTTAAAAATAAGTTGGCTATAATCTTTGGTAGATTATAGTGAAATTCCTAAGAGATTGTTGCTTGGAAAGTGGATGTAGGTGCTTGGAGTGCACCGAACCACTATAAACTTCTTGTGTTTATGTGTGTGCTTTATCTTCTCATTTCATTTTCTTGCATTGATGCTTATTCTTTAAAGCACAGCATCTAGATTTTATTCGGCACACTCACATTGTTCACAAATACAATAGTTTAGCACATACTTGTTTAAATTTTTACAAACTCAATTCACCCCTCTCTTGTGTTGCTACGATGGATAACAAGTAGTATCAGAGCTTGGTACTCAGCGTATAGGTCTAACGATCTTGAGTCAAAGATCTAATGGCAGTCCAAATTGGTGTTGGTATTATTGAGGGTCAAGCCTCAAACTATCCCCCACTTTTTAATGATACAAATTACACGTACTAGAAGACACGCATGTGCATTTATATTCAAGCCATAGATTATAATGTTTGGAAGACTATAGTTAAAGGTCCTCATCATCCTACTATTTTGATTAATGGCTTCCCACTCCCAAATTAGAAGAAGATTGGTATGAGAATGATATTAAGCAAGCTGAGCTTAATGCAAAAGCTATGAATTTATTATTTTGCATATTAGACCCTAGTTAATTTAGTAGGAATCTAATTATTCCTCTGTCAAGAAAATATGGGACATACTTGAAGTTATCCATGAGGGTACACATCAAGTGAAGACTACCAAAGTTAACATGCTCATCCATACTTATGAGATGTTTAGGATGGAACCAAATGAATCAATTAGTGAAATGTACACTAGGTTTACTAATATTATTAATGGTATGAGGAGTTTGAGAAAAGTTTTATCTAATGCTGAACTTGTCAACAAAATCCTCAGGTCTCTTCCATCAACATGGGATCCAAAAGTCACCGCTTTGAAGAAGACAAGGATGTCAACACTCTTCCACTTGAGTAGCTCTTGGGATCACTTATGACATACGAGCTGTCTCTAAAGTAGAAAGTTGTGGATAATGACAAGAAAAATAAGACTATTGCATTCAAGTCCATAAATAATAAGGATTCTAGTGATGATTTCAATGAGAAAGATGAGGAAGATGAAATATTTAGCTCTTATCTCAAAAAATTCAAGAGATTCAAGAGAAAGAAAAGGCACAACTACAAGAAGAAGCCACAAAAGGGAGAGCCTAGTAAGGAGAAGGAAAAAGAAAAGGAAAGGGAGAAACCAATATGTTTTGAGTGTAAAAAGCTAGGTCATTATAAAATGGATTGCCCTACTCTCAAAAAGGCCAAAAAGAAATTCAAAAAGAAAGCGATGATGGTGACGTGGAGTGAAAGCAAAGTTCAAGCTCTGATGAAAAGCAGCAAGAGATGGCCAACATCTACTTTCTGGCAAATGAAGAAGAGGTAAGGTCTAAACCTGAAAATGAATTTACTTTTAAAGAATTACGTGATATTTTTGATGAACTAGTTGTAGAGTATCAAAATCTTAAAATGAAAAACAAAGAATTGAAAAGGCAAAACTTGGAGCTTTCTAAAACAAATAATAAGTTTTTGAAAGATAATGATAGTCTGCTTCAAGAAAACAAAGAATTAAAAGATCAAATTAATTCTTTGAAAAATGAAAAAGAAAGTCTTTTGAAAGAAAAAGAAGCTTTGAAGAAGGATAAAATTTTTGTAACAAATGAGAAACTTGTTAAACAAAACAAAATACTTTTGCAAGAAAATAAGAAATATAAGGAAGAGCTTGAAAAAATGAAACCATTTGTAGAAAAGTTTACCTGTAGTCCAAAAAAACTTAACATGCTTTTGAATAGCCAAAGAGCAGTTTTCAATAAAGCAGACCTAGATTTTAAACCTAAAAAATAAAAAAAATATTTCAAAATTTTCTTTTTCTTGCATCATCTAGCATTACATGTTATGCTTGTGGTAAGCTAGGACATAAATCTTATATGTGTGATAGAAGAAAATTAAATATTGTTAGAAAAGTTTGGGTTCCAAAAGGAACCACATCAACTAACCCTAAAGGACTAAAGATGACTTGGGTATCTAAAGTCTCCACCTGATTTGTTTTTGTAAGTGTGTCTTGCAACCAAGAAAAAAAGGAGATTATGGTACCTTAATAACGGTTGCTCAAGGCACATGACCAGAGATGTATAGCAATTCACATCTCTTGAGGCTCTAAATGGTAGAAATGTGATATTTGGTGATAATGGAAAGGGTAAAATTATCAGTTTCGGTAAAGTCCATATCACCCTTCTACTTATGTTGATAATGTTTTACTTGTTGATGGTTTAAAACATAATTTGCTTAGCATAAGTCAATTTTGTGATAAAGGTTTTAAAGTGAATTTTGAATCTTCTATGTGCATTGTATCTATCTTGATGACAATGGCATCAAGTTTATTGATCATTAGCATGGAAACATTTACATGGTTGATCTTGATAATCTACCTATGCAAAATGGTCAATACCTAGTGGCAATGGAAGCCAAAATTAATGAAACTAGTTAGCTTTAGCATGGTAGACTAGGACATGCAAGTATGCATTTGCTTTCCAAATTGAACAAAAAGAATCTTATAAAAGATTTGCCGAAACTTACTTTTGAAAATGATAAGATTTATAGTGCATGTCAACTTAGAAAACAAAAAGAATTATCTTTCAAACCAAAAGGAATAGTCTCTATATCTAGATCCTTAGAATTACTTCACATAGATCTCTTTGGACCTACTAGAACAACTAGTTTGGGAGCAAGAAGTATGGTCTAGTAATTGTAGATAATTTCTCACATTTTACATGGATAATGTTTTTAGCTCATGAAGATGAAACATTTTCTACATTCATCAAGTTTCATGATAAAGTTTCAAATGAAAAAGGTATTTCAATTATTTCTTTATATAGTGATCATGGTACCGAGTTTAAAAATCATGATTTTGAAATATTTTGTAATGAAAATGGAATTCATCATAACTTTTCTGCACCTAGGACATCTCAATAAAATGAGATGGTAGAAAGAAAGAATAGGATACTATAAGAAATGACATGTACCATGCTTTGTGAAAATGATTTACCTAGATATTTTTGGACGGAAGCCATAAACACTACTTGTTATATTTTAAATTATGTTTTGATTCGATCGATTTTGAAGAAAACATCTTATAAGCTTTGGAAAGGTAGAAAACCAACCATAAAGTATTTTTTTTATTTTTGGATGTCGCTGTTTCATTCTAAATAATGGCAAAGACAATCTAAATAAATTTGATGCCAAGTTAGATGAGGGTATCTTCTTAGGATACTCTACTTCTAGCAAGGCATATAAACTCTTCAACAGAAGAACACTTCTTGTTGAAGAGTCCATTCATATTATTTTTGATGAAACTAATGAAAAAACTTCTAGAAAAGAAGATACTCTTGATGATGAAACAGGTACCTAAAGGATTGAAAAATTGACAATCAATGAAGGACCTTCCAAAGAGCAAGAAGGTGGTCAAAATCATGAAGAAGAATAAGTACAAGAAGTTGGAGCTTCATCATCACCTAAGCCATTACCTAGAGAATGAAGGTATGCCCATGGACACCCTAAAGAGCTTATAATTGATGATCCATCAAAAGGGATAAGTACTCGTTATTCACTAAGAAATGTGTGTGATTATTTAGTATTTGTATCACAAGTTAAACCTAAATCAATTAAAGAAGTTGAAAAAGATGCAAATTGGATATATGCCATGCAAGATGAACTAATTCAATTCGAAAGAAATAAAGTTTAAACTTTAGTTGAAAGACCTTCTACTGTTTTCATAATTGGAACCAAATGGGTTTTCATAAATAAACTTGATGAAAATGGAGTAGTAACTAGAAATAAGGCTAGATTGGTAGCAAAAGGTTATAATTAAGAAGAGGATATCGATTTTGATGAAATTTTTGCACCGGTTGCAAGATTAAAGGCAATTAGATTATTACTTACTTTTGCTTGATTTATAGATTTTAAATTATCGATTTTAAATTATTTCAAATGGATATCAAAAGTATATTTTTAAATGGTTTTATTGAAGAAGAAGTGTATGTTGAACAGCCCCTTGGTTTTGAAAATCATGCATATCCTAACCATGTTTTTAAACTTCACAAGGCTTTATATGGTTTAAAATAAGCTCTAAGAGCTTGGTATGATAAGTTAAGTAAATTTCTACTTGAAAATGGCTTTTCTAGAGGCAATGTAGATACTATACTATTTTGAAAAGAAAAAATGATGATCTCTTAGTAGTACAAGTTTATGTTGATGATATTATTTTTGGTGCTACTAATGAAACACTTTGTCAAGAGCTTGCCAAGCTCATGCATGGAGAGTTCAAGATGAGTATGATGGGAGAGCTAAACTTCTTTCTTAGACTCCAAATCAAGCAAACTAGAAAAGGGATCTTCATCAACCAAGCTAAATATACAAAAGAAATCTTGAAGACGTTTGGGATGGAGACAACCAAGCCATTAGGTATACCTATAAGCCCTTCTTGCAAACTTGACAAAGATGAATCAGGTAAAAATATTGATCAAAAATTATATAGGAATATCATTAGTGCATAATGTACTTAAATGCAAGTAGGCCAGATATTATGTTTAGCGTATGCATGTATACTAGATATCAGTCTGCTCCTAAAGAATCTCATTTATTGGCTGTTAAATATATACTTAGATATTTATCTGGCATAATTAATATTGAACTATGGTATTTTAGAGATTCATCAATAGAATTGATTGCCTATTCTGATGCTGACTTTGCTAGTTGCAAACTAGATAGGAAAAGTACTGGTATAACTTGTCAAGTTCTTGAAGTTAATTTAATTTCATGTTTAGAAAGAAACAAAATTCAGTTACTTTATTTACGGTAAAAGCCGAATATATAGTAGCTGAAAGTTGTTGTGCTCTAATCTTATGGATCAAATAATAACTCGAAGATGTTGGTATTAAGTTAAATAAAACTTTTATAAGATGTGATAATACAAGTGCAATCAATTTAACTACAAATCCTTTTCAACACTCAAGAAGCAAACATATTGAACTAAGACATCATTTCATAAGAGATTATGTGTAAAATGGTGATGTAATGCTTGATTTTGTATGTACTGATAGATAATTAGTAGACATTTTCACTAAACCCCTTAGCGAAGATAGGTTTTGCATGATTAGGAGAGAATTAGGCATCGTTGACCCTTTGATTGAAACTCTTTCAAATTCTACGTTGAATTCTTTCAATTATTCCAAATCCTCTCAAATATCACTTAGAATAATCCCTAGACACCCCCCTTGATTTTTTGCAAATTTATTGATTTTTTTTTATTTTTCCTTGAGTTTTTTGACCATGTGTCGATACTTGTAATTTGCCAAAGTGTTGACTCATCGAAGTATCGACACTTAAGCAAATCGCAAGTGTCGACTCATGACAGATTGGCCTGTTTATCCAGGGCATCATCAAACCATTTTTTCCATTTTTTTTAACTTTTCTCTCTCCATAGTGGTCCCTAATCATCTCCCATCTCTCTTAAACAGTGTTTTCTCATCTCTACCCTTCCATTTTTGGCTAAATCTTCATTCTCTCTCTTCAATTCCATCCGTTCCTCGCAGTTTTGGTGGCAATGGGTCAGAGAAAACAAGTGGCGTTCCACAAGAAAAGGTCCCATTTCGAGCAGGGTGAAGCTAGCTCCGGAGAAAGAAGATCAAAGACTCGACAGGATTCAGCTGAGTAGTGTGATGAGGCCGAGGCTCAGGCAGTAGCAAGGGCAACCCCTCCACAGCTTTCCCCTATAGTAGAGTGAGTGGCAGGGAAGGTTATTGCTTGTGCGAGGAGGATTGATCTACATTTTCAGGACTCGGAGGACTTTGTTATTGGAGATCTATTGAGAGCTACTGGTTTGGTGCCATTCTGCACTATGAGGGAGCGGTACTACCCTCATTTGATGAGAGAGTTCCATAGCAGTATGGCTATTGATGGTATCAAATGGACTGCTTAGGTCAAAGGAGTATAGATTTCGATCACACCTGAGACTCTTAGCCAGATTTGGGAGATCCCATAGCAAGGTCTGGCAACCAGCTGTGTATCAGACAGAGATGCCACTTTCAGAAGTATATTAGAGCATGACAATATTAGAGGGATTTTCACTATTTTAGCCAGTTAGTTATCGATGGAGATGAGGTTACTGCATCATATCATTGCTCAGATCCTTGTTTCGAAGATAGGCCAGATTGACTTTGATGTGGTACATTTGTTGACATGGAGTCTTGCTGGTGGCCACGCTAGCAAGAGCCCTGCCACCTAGACATGTTGGCCAAGTAAGGAGCCAAGGCGAGCCCTCCTGCCAGCCATCCTATCGAGGTCAGCTCCCAACCGGAGTCATGCTCATAGAGCGAGCCCTCCATCTGAGGTCAACTCCCGGTCGAGGTCATGCTAATGCTACCAAGGTGAGCCCTCCTATCGAGGTCAGCTCCCAGCCAGAGTTGTGCTCATAGGGCAAGCCCTCCATTTGAGGTCAGCTCACGATCGGGGTCGTGCCCATGCAACCAAGGCGAGCCCTCTTGTTGAGGTCAGCACCCAATCAGAGTCATGCTCATAGGACGAGCCCTCCATCTGAGGTCAGCTACCGGTTGGGGTCATGCTCATGCTGCCAAGGCGAGCCTCCTATCGAGGTCAGCTCCCAGCGGGAGTCATGCTCATAGGGCAAGGCCTCTGTCTAAGGTCAGCTCCCGGTTGGGATCGTGCTTGTGCTACCAAGGCAAGCACTCCTATCGAGGTCAACTCCCAGCCGGAGTCGTGCTCATAGGGCGAGCACTCCATCTGAGATCAGCTCCCGGTCTGGGTCATGCTCAAGCTGCCAAGGCAAGCCATCCTGCCAAAGTCAGCTCCCAATTGGAGTCGTGCTCATAAGACAAGCCCTCCATCTGAGGTTAGCTCTTGATCGGGGTCGTACTCATGTTTCTAAGGCAAGCCCTCCTACCAAGGTTAGCTCCTAGTCGGAGTCATGCTCATAGGGTTAGCCTATCGTCTGAGGTCAGCTCCTGGCTGGGATCGTGCTCATGCTGCCAAGGCGAGCCCTCCTATCGAGGTCAGCTCCCAGCCGGAGTCATGCTCATAGGGCGAGCCCTCCATCTGAGGTCAACTCCCAACCGGGATCATGCCCATGCTACAAAGGCAAGCCCTCTTGTCGAGGTCAGCACCTAGTCGGAGTCATGCTCATAGGGTGAGCCCTCTGTTTAAGGTCAGCTCCCTGCCGGGTTCATGCTTATGCTACCAAGATGAGCCCTCCTATCGAGGTCATTTCCTAGTGGGAGTCATGCTTATAGGGCAAGCCACCATCTGAGGTCAGCTCCCAGTCAGGGTCGTGCTCATGTTGCCAAGGCGAGCCCTCCTATCGAGGTCAGCTCCCAGTCAAATTCATGCTTATAGGGCGAGCCCTCTATCTGAGGTCATCTCCCGGTCGGGGTTGTGCTCATGCTGCCAAGGCGAGCCCACCTGTCGAGGTCAGCTCCCAGCCAGAGTGGTGCTTATAGGGCGAGCCCTCCATCTGAGATCAGCTCCTGATCGGGGTCGTACTCATGCTGCCAAGGCGAGCCCACCTGTCGAGGTCAGCTCCCAGCCAGAGTGGTGCTTATAGGGCGAGCCCTCCATCTGAGATCAGCTCCCGACCGGGGTCGTGCTCATGCTACCAAGGTGGGGGGCCCCCCAATGCGGGGCTCCCCCTATCCCACGAAGGCCATAGTTCCTGCCAACGACATGGGGAAAATCAATGGAAATTCAAATCATGACAAAGAGGGGCCTGACCACCCATGACCTTCGGGAGGTGGTGCATGTCCTGCGACAAATACAGGCTCTGCAATTCACCACCTGCATGACTTGAACGATGCAACACCCCACGACACAAAAACCTAAACCTTCCCAAGAAGGGCATTCCATGATGGCCACAGGCCCTTCGACACTCCAATGGTTCACCCCAGAATGGGAATGCACCACTATGGCTCGGGGCTCAATGGCACGGCGCCCACCTCTCCCACGAGAAGTTACACCATCAGAAGGATAAGATTGGCCTGCAGAAGGATGACAGCGAGCAACCAAAAACCCTTCCAGAATAGGTACCTGGAAGCGGACACTTGGAAGAGGCCCCGACCTGGTCTGGGCCACCCTATGCATATAAAATCAAAGAGGGGAGGCAAATAAGAAGGTAAGTAAGCAAACAGAGGGAGCGAAGGAGCAAAGAACCAATCAAGTGAACCTCCCAAGCTCTCTCATTTCTCTCTACCCATCCTCGTTCCATTTTTAACCCTCTACGCGGAGAGTCCCCAAGCTCTCCGCCATAGAGATTCTGTTCTCCTCGATCATCCTAATAATTTGATCATCGGAGTGTCCCCACCAGAATCCCCAGCCCGGGTCTCCTTTGTTTTGCAGGTCAGCCCACCAAGGAGTTGACTAGAAGAGAAAACCAAGCACCCCATGGGAACCCGACGCATCAAAGCTATAGGCCACGGTAATCTTGGTGGTAACATATTGGCATGCTAGGTAGGGGGGAAGAAGCTGGTTTGATACCAAGTCCCCCACTACAAAGGAGAGATCCGTGGAAGCCCACGGTCTAATGGTGACCATGCGAGCATGCAAAGTCTCCATTGGTCGCGTGGGAGAACCCTCTCACCACGACGATCAATGTTCGGAGAGGGAGCTTCCTGCTCTGCCACTGCCTCCTCTAGTGGACCCCCAGATCATTGCACTAGCCCAGCAGGTTCATGCCCTAGCTATAGCGATGCATCAGCTTCATCAGAGGCATCGGTCCTTGGAGACCCAGTAGCAACTAGGGACCCCCACGGCCTACATCGCTAATCCTCGTACCGGCCTACGATCCTTCCAGGAGGGGCCCTACATGTGGGCTCCCACCCGCGAGGAGCCCATCGGACGATCGAGAGGAAGCCACAGCATGATCTGACCGGCCAGGAGAGCTGCTCCCAAGTCTCGGACCATGGCCTGCCCTCGCACCAGCGATGTCGACATGGCTAGGAGCTCAGGTGAGAGTTCCTCCACTCCGACCCTCCTACACCCCCGACATTCTTCGTCGAGGGGTCCACTGATGAGGCCATCCATCGTCAAGCAGAGAAGCACTTGAGGAGCATGAACGCAAGTTGGCATAAGCTCAAGGCTCTTCGAGTAAGCCCCGGGTTACGACACCCATCCTTTCTCCCAAAGAATCCAAGAGGAACCGATCCCCGGTCAGTTTCGTATGCCACAAGTCGATTCCTAGGATGGGACGACTAATCCCAGGACCACGTGGAAAGCTACAAGGCCCTTATGAGGGTCTAGGGAGCTATCGATGTTCTCCTCTGTATTGCCTTCCAGGCTACCCGATGGAAGGCCGCCCGAGTCTGGTTCTCTAAACTCGAGTCTGAGAGTATCGATTCCTTCTTCCAGCTGGAGAAGAAGTTCGTGGCATACTTTGATGCATGCTGAAGGGTGCCATGCGAGGCCGACAACCTCTTCTCGATCCAATAGCAGGACCAAGAGTCCCTCCAAGACTGTGTCCCGGTTCAAGGTCGTCACCCTGGAGATCTACAACCTCAACGAGCTAGTTATGATGCTAGCCCTGAAGAGGGGGTTGCGGACCTCCCGCTTCACCTACTCCCTCGACAAGAAGCCTCCGAAGACTTACTCGAAGCTCCTCCTCCTGGCATATAAGTACATCCATGTCAAGGAGGTTGACCATTCCAGGAGGGAGCTGGACAGGAGGCCCCTCAAGAGGTAGGCCATCAGGGAAGCACCTGCTCCCCCAGTTCAGAAGACGGTGTCGGTCCAGCAGTCGAGGCCAAGGCCCCAAATTGATCCCACCAAAGAAGAGAAGTTCACTCCTTTCCTTGCCCCAAGAGGGAAGATCTTGATGGAGATTGAGGGTGAGCACTTCCTGCAGCATCCTCCTTCCCTGAGGTCGTCTACTGGGCATGATAGGTCCCATTTTGTCATTTCCATCGAGACCACGACCATGACACCAAGGAATGCCACCATCTGAAAAGGAAGATAGAAGAGATGATCAAGCATGGCTACCTCGACAAGTATGTAAAGGGAGGGGCACCCCTAGTGGACTGGAGTGAAGAGCCCCGACCTCTCACCATCGATAATCGCCCCACTAAGAAGCCGGTAGGGATGATATCCTGGGGGGCAGAAAAAATCCTGAAGAGGGCTAGGGTAGGAGAAGAGAGTGATGATGTACTCCCCTGCATGGGAGGAGGGTCGATTGGGGTGGATAACCCAAATAATGATGCTGTCATCGTTGAAATGATGATAGCAAAGCATCCTATAAAAGGAATCATGGTTGATAGTGGAAGCTCAACGGATATCCTTTTTTATGATGCATTCACAAGGATGAACTTGTTTGTTGACCAAATAAAGCCGGTATTCATGCCCCTAATAGGCTTTACCATAGATTCAATTGGGGTGGAAGGAGAGATTACACTCCTAATAATCGCCGGGACCTCGCCTTGGCAAAGTACGGTGCTGACAACATTTATTGTTGTGAGGCTCCCCTCACCTTACAATGCTATCTTAGGGCATCCATGGGGGACCGGGGAGATGAGAGGATCACACCAGCCAGTCTAAGCCCCTTAATTGATCAGCCAAACTAGCGGAGTCAAAGCCAAAGGGCGGACCAGATGAGCCCTTGTTATCTTATCCTTCCTCAAGGAATATACAGGTCGGGGCATTGCTGCTTGAAGGAGAGAGATCTTGTCTGCTTGGCTTCTTGCAAGACAACGTAGATGTCTTTGTCTGGACCGCCACCGACATGCCTGGCATCCCTCCAAAAGTGATCACCCACAGGCTGAATATTGACACCAACCATCACCCGGTCCGGTAGAAGAAAAGGAGCTTCGTCCTGGAGCGATAGAAGGCGATCGATTAGGAGGTTGAGAAACTCCTTATGGCGGGCTTCATCCAAGAGGTACATGTTGGGAATTGTATCCCAAAGCCAATTACTTAGGCTATAGGCGGTTGTGCTCAGTATTGTAATTTGTATATGAATTAATAAAACTTTATTTTGGCAGCTCATCACATAATTCATTTTCCTGTAATGAACTCTATTTATGTGATGAAGTCCTTAGGACTGCACTGACTTTGATATAGAGAGGATATATTGAGTGGTCCTTTAAAAATGTTCACAACCAAAGGATACATTATACAGGACGACAATGTATCAAGTGTAGATTGTTGTGGTTCATATCGTTTGGTTGTCCTCTTGACCACAGGAGTATGGTGACACTGATGTGATCTGCAAGTGGGATGTGTGACATCTCATTGAACGTGACTCTGTGGAGCTCCTTTCTGCCAAAGGATTGCTCACGATTGGATATGGGTAAATGTGTCCCTCCAACCTGAGGTCACCATGGTAGCTTGCAAGCAACTCTCTATACTTTGGTGCCGGACTATCCGGATTTCTAATTTGATGATAGAAGGTTTCTGAGTACGAGCAAGTACTTGTAGAGCAGTGGTGGACCAAGATAGAATTGACCTATCCAAATTATTTGGATTGAATGTCTCGCAGTGTCTCAATTTAGCAAATCCTCGACCGGTGTAGTCCTAGTGAGGAGTCACTGGACTTGCGAGGTTGAGACATGTTATGGATTGACTTAGTAATGGTTGGCAGTCTAACCCTAGGTCATCTTGAGCATTAGAGGTCAAAGGGATGAATTATACGGTAACTATATGCTAGAGGTTCGATAGATTGCTCTCACATCTTCGGCCTATCCGGATTACGAGACCCATTGCTAGATGGTATCTTGTTCTAATACTAGAAGTGTTCCAATGCTACCGTTTAGGTTCGAACCTATAAGGTCACATGCCATAGAGGATT
The DNA here is from genome assembly GCA_021397845.1 of Areca catechu. Classification (NCBI taxonomy): domain Eukaryota; kingdom Viridiplantae; phylum Streptophyta; class Magnoliopsida; order Arecales; family Arecaceae; genus Areca; species Areca catechu. Next base: position 89,339,807 of record CM038042.1, on the reverse strand, counting down.
TCTTTCTGATCCAGGAGCCGATCAACGATTGGGAATCATTTCGGTATTAAGGTCAAACGGTCTGATTGAGCACACATTGGATTTTTCCTGGTCCACCTGGTCTGATTTGGATCGACCAGGATTGGTTTGAGTCGACCAAGAACTATTCCTGGTAGACCATGTTTGGACCCGATTTTTCTTACTGATCGATTTTGGTCAGACCGAGGTTTTTAATGAACCAGTTTATACATGGCTTGTTTACACAATTTTTTTTCCTTTTCCCCTACTCTCGAATTGCCCTATTTTACCATGTGAATGGGATAAGAACTATTGTAAATCAGATGAAGCTTGGGATTTTTGATTATTATCTTTTAGCACCGTGAATTGGAAGGGGTCTCTCGATATTTTTCTCCCGCACGTCTTTCCTTTCACTCGCTCTCTATTTTTCATGGTGATTTACCTCTTGTTCTCTTCCTAGCCTGTGGTTCCCAACTTCTTAAATCGATTCAAATGCTATTCAAAAGAGTTTTAACTAATCAAGAGCCAGATCAAAAATAGATAGTTTGTGTTTGGGTTTTATCTGATTTCTCTCATGATGTTTTCCCTGCCTTCACAGTTTCTTCTATGCCTCATATATCTTGGTTGAAGGCCATGAGATGAGGGAGAGGTGAAGAACAGAACATGTGATTAGAGAGGAGCAGAGATTGATTAATATCCTTCGGTGAGAGGGCTTTTGGGATGGATATCTGCATGCAAAAGTTTGTATAGCATCCCTGTTATCCTTCCCTGTTTTTGAGGTTTCCATTGTGTGCTTTCGGTGGAGAAAGGGAGGTCTTGGTTAAGACCGTCATGAACATTTGTTTGGCTTTCCCTGCTCCACCTATCCATGACCTATTCATTGATTCTTGGAGGACTAGCATCCATCCGGGAGTTGGATCAGCGAGAGCCTACACGTGGATACTCTAGAGGGTGGACATTTGGATACCTTAAGAGATTGGACTGATCCACTCTTCTTCTTGCTGTTGCAGATCAAATTGAAGCCCTGTTTACAGATCTATTCTGAAGACTACACGAGTTCAACCGGCTACCTTGTTTTGTTGTTGAAGGGAGTCTAGATGCTACCTTGTTTTGCTATTGAAGGAGTTCATGTTGACATCTTGCTGTTGAGGGAGTTCAACTGGCTGCCTTGTTTTGCTGTAGAAGGGAGTCGGCTTCTTCCTGCTTCAATCCAAATTCAGAACAAAAGGAAGCTCTATAAGGTATATTATTTCCTTTTTGTTATCTTTCATGTTTAGATTCAGATTTTATCATATTGTTTATAATTATTGCACTTGCCTTTACATGCCTGTGTATCTATTTCATGCATCATATTTATGTTAGATCATGTGCATGAGTAGGTTTTTCCGTATGCATGTTTAAAAATTTTAATATGCAATACCTACTCCCTAGTGTAGCGTGCCTAGGGTAGGCATCCGATGCACTGGTTTTCTTTCAGTGGTATCATGGTGTGGGCACCAGACTCAGAAGAAGACTTCAGGGTTCCATCTGGATCTCTGATTGACCTTGCCCGAAGAATTAGGGTTTTCTGGTTTTGTAATTAGGGTTGACTTGGTCAACTCAATTTTAGTCTTGAGTCTGTATTTCCCTACAATTTAAATTTTGTTGAGTCATGTTGACTCAGTACAAGTCCTAGTAGTGGTCTAGGTCTTCTCCAGGTTGGTGCCATTTTTTTAAAATCAAGTCAAGGCCCAGGGTGCCCAATTTTTTCTCCCAGGCCCAAGCATGTGGGCACCACACTCCCAGCCACACGCCAGAGTCCAGGAGGCGCCACATCTCCATCTAGTGTGCCTTGGTCCCCACACCACAAGAAAGCAGGTCCCTTCTTTCATGCGCCACTTGGGGGAGAAATCCATCAAGATACCTCAATCCAAGGACGAGCCAACTTCTTTCCAGATAAACCCAAGCCAGGATGGCAAGAATTTTTCTTGAAGAGAGGATCGAGGAGGTGCCCCACAATGTTCCATAAAAATCCAAGTTATAAAAGGGAAGAGAGCATGTCTTGGGGAGAAAATCAAGGAGGCACCCAAAAGTTTCCTAAAGTGCAAAAGTCATGAAAGGAAGAAGCCTAAACTTGTGGAGCAAGACTAGGAGGTGTCCAAAATAGCCAAACCATGAACGGAAAATCCTTGATTCATGGAGAGATACTAGGAGACACCCTCATTACCTGCCATTTGGAGCTGATTTTCAAGTTTTCTTGGAGTTTTTGGGCTACCCACTCATGGAAGGAGTCTTGGGAAGAGAATTTGATGCCTAAAGTGTGGGTTAGTCCTATTAGTCCCACATGGGAAGTGTATGAAATTTTATTTCTTTGTTATGTCTATATATTCAACTCTATGTAACTCTTGAAAAAAATGATGAATGAAATCAATTTCTTTGTGAGCAACTTTGTGTTTCTCTCTTCCGCACTTGTATTCAAGTGTTGAGCTCCGTGAGGGAGTAAATCCGAGTTCCCTAGGAACCTTGAGGAGGTGTGAGATGTCCAACCCCAAAACCCTAGCTTAGTCCACCCATCTCTACTCCACCACCACCAAACCCTAATTTTCCATCTACATCCCACGGCCCCTCTCTTCCACATAGAGGCCGGCCACCAGCATCCAGGTTCAGATCAACTGTTTCAACTACAGAGCAAGTTCAACGAAGAGTCAGATCAGTATCAAGATATCCGGAACTTCTACGTCCAACAATCTTCATTAAGTCCTCAGGTCAGTGTCTTTCTTTGAGTTTCTGGTTCTTTTTTTTTTGTTCTTCTTCCTCCAGATCCTGAGTTCGAGAAGAAGGCCAACCTTGCCATAGGACTACAATCCGAGGATCCATTGCAAAGATACCCCGTCTCCAAGGATCCTACAATCTGCTCGAGAGTGTCCTTCAATTGAAGCAACGAGAGATATCACAGTCAGGTATAAAACCTTCTCTTCTCTCTTCGTCTGTTTCTTGAAAGAGGAGCAAACCCTAGGTCTGGGGGTTTCTCAATCCCCAGCGATCCTACTTCTGAGTTACTCTGATAATCCACTCCTTTTAATTGTGTTTTCTGTCATTTCTTAGTTTCTTTCAACATTAGTTTATCTTTCCTTTGAGTCAAAGCCGACTTCTAAAAATAAATAAATAAAAAAAATACATTAATTTTAATTTACTTCCGCATCACATCATCTCTTTTGTTCCACATCATTTTTGGTATCAAAGCTTTCGTGCTGCATCATTTTTGGTATCAGAGCTTTTGTACTGCATCATTTTTGGTATCAGAGCCCTGTCTATCGTTTCTGTTTGATTGCTTGTTTGAGTCCCTCTCTTTTTACTTTGTCTGCTCGAAGTAGACTCCCCAGGACGTCCGGTCTTAGGAACGAAGCGAGGTGCAAACCTCCTCTTCCCATTCCACGGGGTGTTCCTAGGGCGTGTAGGGGATCCGTTGGGTTACAACTTCGTAGCAGAAATTGTAAACGGGGAAGTGCTCTATTTTTAGCCCATAATTATCCTATTTCAGGAATTATTTCTCACTTCAGGTAACTCCAAATTTAGTGATTTTTGTTTTTCTGAAACCAGTATAATTGAAACTAATTTGCATAATTTTCTCATGATTTATTGGTTTCCGTGCAATTTCTGAGAATTAAATTACTGCAACTCTATTTTTGTGTTCTGCAATCCAATTATTTTTGAGTGTTCATCTCTTAATTCACCTTAAGGGCATTTGAGCATTTAAGATAAGGGGAGGAGTTGATAACCTCTCCTTAGCCCAAAACCACCACCCCTTCATTCGAACCTAAGCCTTTAATCTAAAATTGATTAGACCTAATTTGCCCTAGTGGGCGAGGGACATCAACAAGTTGGGTTAAGGCTAGTGTTGAGTCAGTTTGTCTGGTTACTCTGTGTGTGCTTTGTACTCAGTGTCTAGAACGGTGGTTCAGGGATTCCATCCCGAAGGGCTAGTGTGCTGGTCCGCCTACCTGGCCAATCTCTGATTGGTGTCTAGGATTGGCATTCAGGGACCTAACACTCCCCTTACACCTGCCTGGCTGAGTCCTGAGTTACTACAGGCTAGCTTGCCACTCTGATTGGGCATCTAGTTTGGGCTCTAGGTCTAGTTAGCCCGTAGTCATTCAGTTGAGTCTCATTTTGTGTGTTTGCTTGCATCATGTATACCCGGAATGGAGTACCCTACCAACCTGGTCAAACCCAACCTGATTTAGAGGCCATGGTTAGAGCTCTTACTGAAAGTATGAACAAATTGAGCCAGGATTTGGCTGCTACTGTTACCCAGTGTAAAGAACAAGTCCATGAGAATTTTACCCAGCTTAGGGATCAAGTCCAAGTACTTGAGAAACGTAGACATCAAAATTGGATCCCTGATCCAAAATTTAATAGGCCCCAACCTCACCCATGCCAGGAACCTAGGAGGACCTTATACCGTGATCCCGAGCATAACCTTAGGAAGCCTAACCATGATATCTATAGTGTGGATCGTGTCTATAAGAGGTCCTTACAATATTCTAGACCAGTCACTCAACAACCCAAGTCTTCTAGATCAAACCATTTAGATCCACACCCATGCCCAAGTAAGGTCTCTACTAGCTTGAAACCCAGTGTGACCCATGTTCCTATATCGCAAGAATGTTTGTTTTATGGAGAAAGAGGCCATAAATCTAGTCAGTGCCCATGCATAGGACTGGCTTGTGCACAGCTAAGTGGTAAGAATCCTCAGTGCCCATGCATAGGACTGGCTTGTGCACAGCTAAGTGGTAAGAATCCTAAGGATGACATTAATGAGGGAGAACCCAAGCCTACCAATGAGGAAGAAGGGTTAGGTATGACAAGCCCAGAATCAGTTGACCCGATTACCACTGACCCGAAACCCATTGAAGATGGCATCGAGGAAGTATATGATGCTGGCTTAAGTCTAGTTGATGAATATGAGGGGGAAGAACTTGAAGAATGTGACATCGATACTATTGGTTCCTTACCTGAGGAGACCTTGGAGAGCAACCAAGTGGTAGGACCTAGTTCAGAAATTCAAGAGATTTGTGAGAATCAGGTTCCTTTAGTCAAATACCCCCAGGAAGAACTCATAGTGTTAGCCCGAGCTATTAGTTCGTACCCTCTAATGACAGTCATTCCCCAAGTACCAATTGAAGATCTTTGCACTGAACTGTTTAAGTTTTCCCACCCTATGGTAGATCCTCTCCTTAGGATGACTGAATCAAGCCTCTTACAATTGGACCTTGTCCCATGCTCAGCCACTAAGGTCTCTCCCGTAATCTCAGTTGGACATCCTTTTCTTGAGCGGATTGATTCACCCAGTCCTGTAGAAGTCCTCCTTATGATCCCAGACCCCTTCCTTCGCATGACTGACCTACCCTTCTATAGAGTATACCTTTCTGCACCCATATGTCAAATTTCAAGTCTTGAGGTCATCATCCATAGGCCCTTCCATGAATCATTCTTCAATCCAGTTCTTGAGAAAATGGATCATTATTTGCTTAGAGAACAAACTTTAACTGTTGCAATCACATGTCCTAGGCTACTTCCCGAACCATCTCTTGATCCATTCCTGGGAGTAGCAAACTTTTCCTTTCGTAAGGATGACCAGTTGACACTCATAGATCACCATTCAAACCTTCAGGTCACCACCTTTAGTCAACAGGTAATTCGAGACCCCACCTCATATCTCCTCCCTTTCTCTAGGACTTCCAATGCTTCTTACACCATCCAAGTATACTTTGTCGAAGTCTTTAGAGTGAACCACGTGTCAGAACCTATTAGGTTTGCCACCTACTTCTGGAAGACCTTATGGCACCTACTAGGCATCCATGATAAGTTTTCATGCTCTGCATGCCATCCTCCGACCCAAGGTCAAACCTAGAGAGCCATAGTTTGTTAGGTTTAGACCTAAGGTTCCTTTGGAATAAAGTCCATTCTTTAGTAATGCATCGTTAGTCTAGTTTAGTTTTTCTTGACCCTTTACTAGGCTTTGGCTCAGATTTTGGTTTGATTGAGAGCACCAGGAATTGGGATTGTATTTTGTCCAGGGCTGAAATTGCATACAATGACTCGGTCAATAGGTCTACAGGTAAGAGTCCATTTGAAATTGTGCATGGATACAAGCCTCACACACCACCTGATCTGATTTCACTATTAGCCCACACACACAAGTCTCTTGATGCACTTGCACAGCATGTAAAGGACTTGTATAAAGAAATTCATGCCAAAATAAATTTAAGTAATAAAACTTATAAGAAGTTGGCTGATTCTCAAAGGCGAGTCAAAACTTTTGTTGAGGGAGACTGTGTAATGATTAGGTTAAGGCCTGAACGGTTTCCTCCTGGAACCATTAGAAAGTTACATGCTAGGGGAGCTGGACCATTTAGAGTGGTAAAGAGAGTAGGATCCAATGCCTATGTGCTCGAGTTACCTCCAGAACTAGGCATTAGATCCACTTTCAACATTACAAACCTAGTAGAGTATAGGGAGCCAACTGTGATTCCCAGTGAGGCTTTTGAACCTAATCCTGCTCTTGAGAGTGAACCTGACCCTGTGTGTCCACCAACAAACTGGCCTGTGAGGAAAGAGCAGATTGAAAAGATCCTGGATGATCAGGTTATCTCTACTCATAATCGAGGATACCAAAGATACCTGGTCCGCTGGCAAGGAAGGCCAGACTCTGATGACTCTTGGATCTCCCGAGAAGAACTACAAGATTTGGATCCAGACCTCTTGGAGAGATACCAAAGCCAACTTGAGCCTTACTCGACAAGGTCGAGTTCCTCCCACCCCGGGAGAATTGGTATGGGCACCAGACTCAGAAGAAGACTTCAGGGTTCCATCTGGATCTCTGATTGACCTTGCCCGAAGAATTAGGATTTTCTGGTTTTGTAATTAGGGTTGACTTGGTCAACTCAATTTTAGTCTTGAGTCTGTATTTCCCTATAATTTAAATTTTGTTGAGTCATGTTGACTTAGTACAAGTCCTAGTAGTGGTCTAGGTCTTCTCCAGGTTGGTGCCATTTTTTTAAAATCAAGTCAAGGCCCAGGGTGCCCAATTTTTTCTCCCAGGCCCAAGCATGTGGGCACCACACTCCCAGCCACACACCAGAGTCCAGGAGGTGCCACATCTCCATCTAGTGTGCCTTTGTCCCCACACCACAAGAAAGCAGGTCCCTTCTTTCATGCGCCACTTGGGGGAGAAATCCATCAAGATACCTCAATCCAAGGACGAGCCAACTTCTTTCCAGATAAACCCAAGCCAGGATGGCAAGAATTTTTCTTGAAGAGAGGATCAAGGAGGTGCCCCACAATGTTCCATAAAAATCCAAGTTATAAAAGGGAAGAGAGCATGTCTTGGGGAGAAAATCAAGGAGGCACCCAAAAGTTTCCTAAAGTGCAAAAGCCATGAAAGGAAGAAGCCTAAACTTGTGGAGCAAGACTAGGAGGTGTCCAAAATAGCCAAACCATGAAGGAAAAATCCTTGATTCATGGAGAGATACTAGGAGACACCCCCATTACCTGCCATTTGGAGCTGATTTTCAAGTTTTCTTGGAGTTTTTGGGCTGCCCACTCATGGAAGGAGTCTTGGGAAGAGAATTTGATGCCTAAAGTGTGGGTTAGTCCTATTAGTCCCACATGGGAAGTGTATGAAATTTTATTTCTTTGTTATGTCTATATATTCAACTCTATGTAACTCTTGAAAAAAATGATGAATGAAATCAATTTCTTTATGAGCAACTTTGTGTTTCTCTCTTCCGCACTTGTATTCAAGTGTTGAACTCCGTGAGGGAGTAAATCCGGGTTCCCTAGGAATCTTGAGGAGGTGTGAGATCTCCAACCCCAAAACCCTAGCTTAGTCCACCCATCTCTACTCCACCACCACCAAATCCTAATTTTCCATCTACATACCATGGCCCCTCTCTTCCACATAGAGGCCGGCCACCAGCATCCAGGTTCAGATCAACTGTTTCAACTACAGAGCAAGTTCAACGAAGAGTCAGATCAGTATCAAGATATCCGGAACTTCTACATCCAACAATCTTCATTAAGTCCTCAGGTCAGTGTCTTTCTTTGAGTTTCTGGTTCTTTTTTTTTTGTTCTTCTTCCTCCAGATCCTGAGTTCGAGAAGAAGGCCAACCTTGCCATAGGACTACAATCTGAGGATCCATTGCGAAGATACCCCGTCTCCAAGGATCCTACAATCTGCTCGAGAGTGTCCTTCAATTGAAGCAACGAGAGATATCACAGTCAGGTATAAAACCTTCTCTTCTCTCTTCGTCTGTTTCTTGAAAGAGGAGCAAACCCTAGGTCTGGGGGTTTCTCAATCCCCAGCGATCCTACTTCTGAGTTACTCTGATAATCCACTCCTTTTAATTGTGCTTTCTGTCATTTCTTAGTTTCTTTCAACATTAGTTTATCTTTCCTTTGAGTCAAAGCCGACTTCTAAAAATAAATAAATAAAAAAAATACATTAATTTTAATTTACTTCCGCATCACATCATCTCTTTTGTTCCACATCATTTTTGGTATCAGAGCTTTCGTGCTGCATCATTTTTGGTATCAGAGCTTTTGTACTACATCATATCAGAGCCAGGTTCCTGTGTAGCATATCATGATTGCATGTATTGTTAGTTTTGGATCTTTATCTAGATTAGGGATTACTTTTAGGAACCTAGATGAGACCTTCACCATGGTCATGTGTCTAGATTAATCAGGGTTTAAAACCCCTAATTTTCTATGGCACGAGGCGGTTCGTCTATGTTGGCCTTTTTAGAAGGATCCTTAAAGAAAACCTATGGTATTAAAAATGTTTTAATCCTGATACATGATTATACATTGGCATGTCTAAAATTTTTATGGCTTGCAATATTATAAATTGATATGATAAGACTAAATATGATGCATAAAAGATGTAAAAGGGTTTTACTTGAATTTAATTAAAAATATTTTAATTAAAAGTTGGCTTATAATCTAATAATTATGAATTGAAAGATTAATTAAATGACAAGCCAGATTAGGGTTTATAAAACCTAATGTCATTTGAATAAGCTATCCGGGTTAACTAGGTTAGCTATCTGATTGGGTCCGTTTATCGAGTTAGACCTAAGGTTAGTTGAATTGGACATTCTAGGCATTCTTGGCACTTTTCTAATAATAAACTTTGATATTTTTTTGTAGATCCTTTCGAGATCCAACTCTGAAGATTGGAGTCCTTGCTTTGGAACCAGTGTGATTGGAGTCCAAATGCCGGATCGGTCGGTTTTGGATTCGGGTTTGTCAACTCTAGAGTATTGCGATCTAGATCTTCAATCGAGAGAATTTTAAAGCGTATTGGTAAATCAAAACCCCTTCCCTTCCTCTAGATCTGAAACTTGAAAGTAGGTTACCTAATCTAGTGTGGTTTCTCAATCACCGCGATCCTCCCTTACAGTTATTTTACAAGATCTGCATGCAGGTAGGTAATTTCGATAACTAGTTGTCACTTTATTTTCTTTAGATCTTCCTATTTGTTTCTGCTGTCAGGATATCAGTTATTGCTCTCAAAATACAAAAAATATATATATATAAAAATCAAGATAAGCATGGCACATCACTCATCACCATCCTATCCCGCATCAAATTTGGTATCAGAGCATGCTTAGATTATGTTATCATCATTACATCTAGTTTCTATACTGCATCTACTCATATATGGTATGACATTTTAATTGTTTCTGTTTATAGGTAAGTTCAAAAATCATGAAATTTATTTTGTTGAATGCATCATGTTACGGCCGTAACGGTGACGTGGCGTGTCTCAGATTTCGTTGGGCGTGATTCGAGCCAAGTGGAGTTTTTTCGGCCAGGTCAGTTGCGGCTCCACCCCGGCCGAAGTCGAGCTCGGCCCAGGCCCTCTTGCCGCCTCGCCAGGCGGCACCTTGAGACGTTACCGCCCCGGCCGAAGTTGAGCTTGGCCTGGGCCCTCCTGCTGCTCCGCCAGGTGTCCACCCAGGAGGGGTCCACCTCGGCGGAGGCCGATGGCTCCCCTGCTCCCTTGCCAGGTGGCACCCTGAGACGGTCCCACCTCGGCCGAGGTTGAGGTAGGCCCCTTCGCTCCTTCGCCAGGTGGCGCCCGGAGACGGGTTCACCTCGGTCGAAGCTGAGCGTCCCTCTGCCGCTCCTTCGCCAGGTGGCGCCCGAAGACGGGACCACTTCGGCCGAAGCCGAGCATCCTTCTGCCGCCCCGCCAGGTGTCCACCCAGGAGGGGTACACCTCGGTCGAGGCTGGCGGCTCCCCTGCTCCCTCGCCAGGTGGCACCCTGAGACGGTCCCACCTCGGCCGAGGTCGAGGCAGGCCCCTTCGCTCCTTCGCCAGGTGGCGCCCGGAGACGGGACCACCTCGGCCGAAGATGAGTGTCCCTCTGCCGCTCCTTCGCCAGGTGGCGCCCGGAGACGGGGCCACTTCGGCCGAAGTCGAGCATCCTTCTGCCGCCCCGCCAGGTGTCCACCCAGGAGGGGTCCACCTCGGCCGAGGCCGGTGGCTCCCCTGCTCCCTTGCTAGGTGGCACCCTGAGACTGTCCCACCTCGGTCGAGGTTGAGGCAGGCCCCTTCGCTCCTTCGCCAGGTGGCGCCCGGAGACGGGTTCACCTCGGCCGAAGCTGAGCGTCCCTCTGCCGCTCCTTCGCCAGGTGGCGCCCGGAGACGGGACCACTTTGGCCGAAGCCAAGAGTCCTTCTGTCGCCCCGCCAGGTGTCCACCCAAGAGGGGTCCACCTTGGCCGAGGCCGGCGGCTCCCCTGCTCCCTCGCCAGGTGGCACCCTGAGACGGTCCCACCTCGGCCGAAGCCGGGCATCCTTTTGCCACCCGCCAGGTGTCCACCCAGGAGGGGTCCACCTCGGTCGAGGTAGGCCAGCTCATACAGAGAAGGTCTCGAAGAACGCAGGCACGGGCTCCGAGGTTGACCCTCGAGCCATGCACGCCGCACCCCGAGAAAGGTGCCCCATACGGACGGCGGCGGCACGCGAAACATCACTTACATCAGCCCGACAGGTTCCGCAGTCGAGAGACGTGGCTATGACAAAACAAGACCCGATAACGGACAGCACCGGCACCTGGGAAGGAGAGCGCTCACAGTCGGCCCGAGGTCTGGTCGGCAGCCTGGCCAGCGCCCCCCTCCCTTACTCTTTCCCCGCAAGGCTCGGCAAACGAGGCCGGAAAGCCACCCGGCCCTTTGAACCAGAAGGGGAAAGAGAAAGGGGTGGAGGGAAGGAGATGAAAGCAACAAGGGAGCCTCCCAGGAGCGGAAAATGAGAGGGCGACGGGAGGAGATAAAAGGAAGGAGAAAATAGACGACAAGGTAAGTGAAGAAAAGCAAGCAAGAAACAAAGGCTGAAAAACTCTACTTCAAGAGCGAGATCCAAGGTCCCAAGAGGGGTCGCTTGGCGTGAGCTCGGCAAAGGAGCCCAGCCGAGTTTCTGGTCTCTCTAGCACCTTTCTTGCTAGCACATTCTCTGAGTCTGGGACTCCTTCAGGGGCTCGTCCCAGAGAGTCTGTTCCCTCTTGCCGTCTACTGACTTGATCGTCGGAGCTCCCTCGCCGGAATCCCCGGCCAAGGTCTTTTGACCTTACCTTGCAGGTTCAGTCCAGCCAGGAGGCCCCAGGAGTGAGATGGTCTAGTAGAATCGGCGGTTCCGAAGCACGGGCGTGGTGGCGAGATCGGCAACACATCACATTCGAAAGTATTTTACTACATTTTTCCATGATTTACTGAGTTCTGTGAAATTTTTGCTCTTTTGTTTCTGGCCTGAGAATAGATTTTGTTAAAACTTCAGCAAGCATGATTTTGATTCATTATGGTTTGGGTTTTCATTAGTTTGCATGTTTGTCTGCTGCATTCATACATTAAGTGACTTTAAGGGCAATTCAAACATGTCAGATGGGGGAGAGGACCTGATAACCTTTTCCTAGCTCAAAACAACCAACATTGCATTCGAACCCAAGCTTTGAATTAAAATAGAGTAGAAACTTAATTGCTATTGCTCTAGAGAGCTAGGAACACCCACAAGCTCGGGTCGATCCAAGTGTCAAGCCAATTTAGACAACTTGTTTGTGTGTGCTTGTATATCTGGTGTCTAGGCAAGTGATTCAGGGACAAGAGCCTGAAGAAAGAAGGGTTGGTCCACTTACTTGGCCAATTTTAAATTGGTGTCTAAGGCAAGCAAAGAGGAACCTCCACCAACCTTACACTAACCTGACTAGGTGCAAAGTTACTACAACCAAGATTATCATTTTGACCTAACATTTGGTTTGGGCTCTAGGTCTAGCTAGCTATAGTCGGTTAGGTTTGTTTGAGTGCATCGAGTTGTTTGTATGACTACTAGGACTGGAACACCATATCAAGTTCCCTAGGACCAACCTAGTACATCCATGGATTCAAACCTTGAAAATCTCATGAGATCTATGACTGAGGTTTGATCAGATGAATGGAAGAATAAGTTCACTGGAGGAATCCCATGTGTTTTAACTTGACTCTACACCCATTGGAGCTACCCCTCGGCATGACCTAGGATCCCAGCACCAGAATTGACTCCTGACCCAATTCCTAGGCATCGAGCCCAGCATAGAGAAGTTACCCCTGAACCAATCCCTAGGTATCAAGCCCAACATAGAGAAGTCAGACCAGACCAAATTCCCAGGCATCAAGTCCAGCACAGAGGGGTTACCCCTGACCCTAATCCTAGGAGGCCACAGTATGATATAGATGATCAGGAAGAGTGAGCCCCCAAGAGTATTAGATTTGATGCACCCATATTTGATGGTACCTTAGATCCTAAAATTTAGTTCGATTGTGAAAGTGATATGGATCAATATTTCGAATGGTATCCTATATCGGAAGAGCGTAAGGTCAAATTCGCTAAATTTAGATTAGTCCGACAGGCACGACTATATTGGGATATTATCGAGAGACTAGAGCGACAGAAAGAAAACCAACTTATAGATACGTGGCAGCAGATGAAATACAGATTAAGGGCCAAATACCTACCTTTGTCTTATAAACAAAGGTTATTAGATCAATGGTAGAGGCTGACCCAAGGAAACCGAACTGTGTCCGAATACATCACTCTTTTTGACGAATATGCTATGCGGGGTGGTGTGTCCGAGTCTGAATCAGTTACTTTATCTAGATTCAGAGCAGGCCTAAATGATGACATAAGTAGGGAACTATTTCTAAGAGAGGTACATGATTTAGAACATGCCTACCATATTGCTTTAGATTCTGAAAGGTTTTAGAGGAGACCTATTACCTATTGACCTGACTCAACTAGGTTTAGTGTTTCTGGAAACAGGCCAAATCAGAACTAAGTTCTTGTCAATCGCTCTAGACCCAATACCCAGCCTATTCATAAGGATGATAAAGGGAAAGCACCTATGGTTCAGAAGGATAGGAACCATACCACACTATGTTTTAGGTGTAAGCAGACTAGTCATTTTGTCGCTCAATGTCCATCACGAGCCCTACACATAGGGGGACCTGAATTGGAGGAACCTGAAACTAAGGAGTCTTGTAATGAAGAGGTTTATGAGGCTGGAACTGAACTAATAGATGAGTACATGGAGGAGGAAGAAATCATCGGTACGGATCAACTAGGAGTGGTTAGATGTATCCTGACTCCAACTAAAAAGAATGAGGATTGGCATAGACCAACATCCTATAGACCTTTATTAGAATAGGGGATAAGGTATGTAAAGTCATTATTGATAGTGGGAGTTATGTCAATGCAATTTTTACTAATGCTGTTAAAAGCTTAAACTTACCAACTATCTCACATCCAAACCCCTATAAGGTATCCTGGATCGATGCAACTAACATTCCCATCAGGTTTCAATGTAAGGTTACAATTCAGATACAATCCTACCAAGAAGAAGTTTGGTGTGATGTCCTTCCAATGGGAGTCAGTAGTATCATTTTAGGTAGACCTTGGTTGTTTGTTCATGATGATACCTTGTTTGGATGATCGAACTCGTGTGCTTTTCACCATCTAGGAAAGAAGATAGTGATTAATGCGGCTCTACCCAAGGACCATGTTAAGAGAGGGTCAAGTCACTTAAAGGAAAAAGAGCCTAATCAGAACTTGATCATTGCAAAGGAGCTATATACCCCACTCCCTGTTTCAGACTGCCCATGGCAAGACTTAAGTATGGACTTTATCTTAGGATTACCTAAAACTCCTAGGAGATATGATTCTATCTTTATGGTAGTAGATAGGTTTTCTAAGATGGCCCATTTTATCCCGTGTTCTCAAACTTATGACACAACTAGAGTGGCTAAAGTATTCATGAATGAAGTGGTTAGGTTACATGGCTTGCCTAAAACCATCGTGTCAAATCGAAATGTTAAGTTCACTAGCTATTTTTGGAAAACCTTATGGCATATGCTAGGAACCAAATTGACATATTCTACTGCCTATCACCCCCAGACTAATGGTCAAACTAAGATAGTAAATCGAAGTCTAGGGAACCTATTGAGGAGTTAGTGGGAGGGAGTACTGCTAATTGGGATCTATTACTGCCTGGAGATGAGTTTGCCAATAACAATTCAGTCAATAGATCTACTGGGAAAATCTGTTCGATATTGTTCATGGATACAAACCAAGGAAGCCATTAGATTTGGTTCCTTTACCTATTAATGCACTCATATCTGAGTCTGCTGAGTCATTTGCACAACACATAAAGAACTTGCATCATGAAATCATTAAAAAAATTAAAGAGAGCAATGACTCATATAAACAAATGGCTGATTCAAACAAAAGGTTTAAAGAATTTAAAGTAGGGGACCAAGTTATGATCAATTTCAGACCTTAGCAATGTCCTTCTGAAATGATCAAGAAATTACATGCCTGAAGTATAAGACCTTTCAAAATAATTCGTAAGTTTGGATCTAATGCTTATGAGATTGAGTTACCACCAAATTTAGGCATAAGTCTAACTTTCAACGTATCAGATCTTGCAGAGTATAGGGAGCCAATATTGCTACCTAGTGAGCCATTTGGGCCTGACCCCATTTTTGAGAGTGAGCCTACCCCTGACTGTCCATTGGCCAAAACCTCAAATCGAAGAGATAGGGTTGAACGAATTCTGGATGACAACAATTGTCACTCAGAACAAGGACTACCAAGATACTTAGTTCATTGGCAAGGACATCCCGACTTCAATGATTCTTGGATAACTCGGGAGGATATGGAGAAGATCGATCCAGATTTGCTTGAGAGGTACCTAAGCAGAGCTGACCCTTAATCGACAGGATCGAGTTCCTCCCACCTGGAAAGAATTGGTGGGGACACCAGAGCCAGAAAGAAGCATTCATGTCACCTTATCTCTATTTGATCACTACTAGTTAATCCAATCTAGTTTAATGAGTTATTTTTGTATGGAGTTGACCAAGTCTACATAACACGAAGGAAGTTAAGAGGGGACCACATCCACATTTATTTGGTTGGTTACTTGAAGAAAGAAAGCCCCAAGAAAAATATTTCATGTATTCTCTCACCAAACAAAGAATTAAAATCGGTGGAAGGAGCTTTAAAGATGGAGAGAGTTTCTTGTAGAAAGCAGCAATTAAGGAGCCTTAAAGATGGAGGGAGATTTTTGAAGAAAGTAGCAATTAAGGAGCTTTAAAGATGGAGGGAGTTTCTTGTAGAAAGCAGCAATTAAGGAGCCTTAAAGATGGAGGGAGATTTTTGAAGAAAGTAGCAATTAAGGAGCTTTAAAGATGGAAGGAGTTTCTTGAAGAAAGCTTTTGAATGAAGCAATCAAGGAGTCTTAAATGAAGAATTAAATGGCACAAGCTTTGAAGGCATTTAAGAGAGTTGGTTAAAGCTTTACTACCTTTTATAAATTCTCTTCCCTTCCCCATGGATTCTCTCTCTTGAAGGTGTTTTAGGTAGGCTTCACTCCCATTTAAATGCAGCAATTTAACTGCAATCGACCAAGGAAAGAAAAGGGAGAAGATCAAATTGAAGGGTGGAAGATCAAGTCAAGATAACCATCTTTATAAAGCATTGGCACCCATTCCAAAACCTCAAAAATTGTAATTCCCTCTTCTTTTATTCTGAATTTGAGTTTCAACCCATCTTTCTACTTGTAATGAGGATATAAATAGAGCCCAAAACCCTTCTTTGTAAGCATGATATTTTGAGTAATGAAAAAACAAAGTGCTATTGCATTTTTCCAATTCCTCCATAGCTAGTTTGCTTGAAGGTGCTAGGTGAGACGCCTAGAACAACTTGGGTGCGACATCCAAGTTTTGTAGGGTGTGATGCTCTACTTATCGGTTATGGTTCTTTAATCAAATTTTCCATTTGAAGACTCTTTAAGGTCTACATCCAGTCCTTTAAAGAGATTCCTAAAGCAAGTCGAAGAA
Organism: Areca catechu; assembly: GCA_021397845.1. NCBI lineage: Eukaryota > Viridiplantae > Streptophyta > Magnoliopsida > Arecales > Arecaceae > Areca > Areca catechu. The sequence continues at coordinate 89,323,395 of CM038042.1, read as the reverse complement.
GAAGACCCCGAGAGCATAATCAACCTTAACGCCAACCTTCTTCCCCCTTTAACTCTATCCTTCTGAGTTCTAGGCATTCTTGGCACTTTTCTAGTAATTAACTATGATATTTTTTTGTAGATCCTTTCGAGATCCAACTCTGAAGATCGGAGTCCTTGCTTTGGAATCGTTGTGATTGGAGTCCAGATGCCGGATTGGTCGGTTTTGGATTCGGGTTCATCAACTCTAGAGTGTTGCGATCTAGATCTTCAACCAAGGGAATTTCAAAGCATTTTGATAAATCTAAACTCCTTCCCTTCCACTAGATCTAAAACTCGAAAGTAAGTAACCTAATCTAGGGTGGTTTCTCAATCACCGCGATCCTCCCTTATAGTTATTTGACAAGATCTGCATGTGGGTAGGTAATTTTGATAACTAGTTATCACTTTATTTTCTTTAGGTCTTTGTAGGCTCAGGTAGGCAACCCAAGAGGGAGGGTGAATTGAGTTTTATAAAATTTTTGTACTATTTAAAATATCTATGAACTAAAGCAAGTATGTGCTAATGCAATTCTAGTGCTTGTGTATTTCAAATAAATGCAGCGAAAATAAAGAAATAAAAGTACAAGGAGAACAATCACACAAACACAAAGATTTATAGTGGTTCGGTGCCAACCAAGCACCTACATCCACTCCCCAAGAACCCTTTGGGAATTTCACTAAGTTTGGTTTTATAACTTAAGCTCACCAACAACCTTTACAACTTGTTTTGTCTTCGGGCTCACAAGTCAAACCCTAGTTGGTTTCAATGCTCACCAACAACCACCCTTAGTTTTACGAGATAACCAAGAACCTAAACAACTTGTTTTGGCTTCGGGCTCACAAGTAAAATCCTAGTTAGTTTCAAGGCTCACCAACAACCACTTTGGTTTTCAAAGGCTTACCAAAAACCTCTTTGGTTTTCCAAGGCTCACTAAAAACCTTAAGTAAAATAATGTAAGAGAAAGTATAAATGAATTCAATAAAAGCTTTCTAAAATAAAGCAAATATCTCTTTGAAGCCCTTGATTGTTAATGAAGATCTTGTCTTCAAGTTGATGAAGCCTTTGATCGATGCTTGTAGATGTAGACTTTGAATGCTCTCTTTGAAACTTGGAAGCTTGAAGGCTTTGAATCACTCAACTCTTGAATCCTTTAAGAATATTCAAGAAACTCACCAAAGGATTGCTTCCCCATTTGATTCTTGATGTTTATATAGCCTCCCAACACTTAAATGATCGTTTATAGCCATTAGGGAGGAAAATATGGCCGTTGGAGCCAAGTTGGAGAAGTTCTGCCACCTAGAAAACTAGCCGTTACTGTTCAAGTGTCGACACTTCAATTTCCAGATGTCGACACTTCAGTTTCAAGTATCGACACTTCAATTTCCAGGTGTCGACACTTCACTTCAAAGTGTCGACACTTCAGCTCCAGGTGTCGACACTTGATTGAAAGTGCTTTCTGAAGTTTTCTGTTTATCTCAGGCCTTGAGTCGACACTTCACTCTTCAAGTGTCGACACTTGATCCTCAGGTGTCGACACTTCATTTCCAGGTGTGCTTGTGCCATTGCTAAAACATCTTCAAAATGAAACTCTAACCTCTTCAAGTTCTTCCATATTAATTCCAAAGTCCATATACTTGATTTTTCATTAATTTAAGGACTTTTTCAACTGAAATACAAGCATTTCTTCATCCAACATGGTTGAGTACTAACATCTAAAAAATACACTTAAAATATAATTATTACTCATATATACTTAAACATTTTGTCAATCATCAAAATCAAGACAAAGTCAACAATCTTTCCCTTTTTGATGATGACAAAACCTTTAAGTATATGAAAAGGATAAGCTTAAAAAGATTAACAATAAGATAAACATGTAAGCTCAAAATAATAAGCACCAAGCTCCACCTCAAAATATGATCCAAAAAAATCTTCAAAAATATTTTTCAAAATATGCAAAATTTTCAAATTTTTAAAATTTCTTCTTCTTACTAATTCTTCCCTTTAGATAAAAATATTTTACATTCTTCTCCCCTTTTGTACTTTCTTTCATTTCTCAAATGATTTTTCATATTTATCCAATTTTTCCCTTTTCATACTTAACATTTTTCTCCCCCTTTTTGACATCATGAAAAAGGGTGAAAGGCAATACAAAGTGGGAATGACGTCGGAAAGAATAGCAAGTAGGTCATCAAAATCAATGCATGAAATCAAATAATTATGATATCAATTGAAATGATACAAATTGAATATGATACCAATTGAAATATGATACCATTTGAATGTACTCCCCTTAAAAAATTAGATTTGAAAACAAGGAGAAAGAGTATCAGAGCAATATAAGTACAGCATGATATCAAGCAAAATATTCAAAGCATCAAATATGATAACAAATCTTTGGATGCTCTCCCTAAATGTTATTCCTTCTTTGAAAATATGCATTTATTTGAAGAATAAAACATGAAAGCTCATGCATCAAGATTTGAAATTTTTCAAGATATTCATGATTTTCAAAATACAAAGCAATTACATCACTTAAAAACTTTTAGCATGATTTCAAATTCATTTTAAGATGATTTGATATCTATACAAATGCTAGAAGTAATATGATATCAAGTCTAGCTACTAGAGCAAGGGTTTGTCAATATGCATACCTTCTTCTTAAATGTAACCCTTAACTACCAGTTCTATAATTGATTCAAATCAATCTTGATTTAAGCATAGATGCCAACAATGAAAGCACATAAATCATAATATTTCACTTGAAATAATTCAAAAATGTATTAATCAAAATCAAGTGAAAGTCTAATAATCATAAGTTGAGATCATGAGAGCATGAAATCCATTTACATCAAAATACTCACGATCACAACTAATGATTATTAGTCTAAGCTTGATTCTAATTAATCAATTAAAATATTTTTCAAATCAATATACATTTTTAAAAGTATTTTTCATGAAATACATTAATCAAAATCAAGTGAAGGTCTTACAATCATAAGTTTAATCATGATAGCATGAAATTCATCAACACCAAAAAGTTCATGATCATAGCCAATGATGATAAGTCCAAACTTGATTCTAATTAACTATTTAAAACAATTTTTCAAAGTAATTGATGCAATAAAAATTAATCTATATTTTTAATTATGGAAGGAGATGTTTAGAATTTACCAATATACAAAGTCCTTCCTTTTACCATTTAGTTCAAAATGTAGCTTGTCTACTTCTTTAAATTGTCTTGTACAACCTCTTTTTAAGAACTTCCTTTCTTCATGTTGGGTTGCAAGACATTCCTGCAAAACAAATTAAGTGGACATTTTTGGTATCCAAACTTTCTTAGATCCTTTATGATTAGTAATTATGGTTCCTTTTGGAACCTAAACTTTTCTTAATCTAGAAGGATAAGCATTAAAACCACATTTATAAGATAAATTGAAAGAAGCAGGAATAGAGAAATTCTTCAAAAGTTTTTGCTTCTTTTTCTCAACCAAAATATTTTTCTTATTCAAAACTTTATCACATAAATCTTTCAAAACAATATTTTCTTTTTCCAAAAATTCTTTTTCTTTAGAAAAATTATTCTTTTTATTTTTCAGAATATCAATCTTGGTATTTAAATCATCATTTTTATTAGCAAGATTGGTGTTCTCAAGAGAAAAGAAATTTACATGCCTTTTTAATTTCTTGTGCTCAATTTTTAGCAATTTATATTCATGCACAAGATCATTGATGCATCATATAATTCATCAAAGGTAAAATTATAATCATTTTTAGCACATACCTTTTCCTTATTTGTCATAAAGCAAAGATGGGTAACTTTATCATCCGTACTTGAATCTTCGCTATCGCTCCAAGTTGCCATCATTGTCTTGAATTTCTTTTTGGCTTTGAAAGCAATTATCTTCTTTTCTGTATCAGCTTCCACTATCCTTTTTCATAAGTTCAACTCATAGGTCATGAGTGAACCGATAAGCTCCTCCAAAGATAAGGTTTCTACATCTTTAGCTTCTTGGATCGCCGTCACCTTTGGATCCCATGATTTTGGCAAGGATCTAAGAATTTTGTTCACCAAATCAACATTAGTATAGATTTTACCAAGACTATTCAATTCATTAATAATAGTCATAAATTTAGTATACATATCAGAAATAGATTCATAATGGATCATTTCAAAAATTTTAAAAGAATGTATAAGCAAATTAATTTTAGTATTCTTCACTTGAAGAGTACCCTCATGAGTAACTTCAAGTGTGTCCCATATTTCCTTCGTCGATGTGCATGTAGAGATTCTATTAAATTCATTCAAGTCCAATGCACAATAAAGCAAGTTCATTGCTTTAGCATTGATTTCAGTTTGTTTAATGTCATATTCATTCCAATCCTCTTCGAGCTTTGGAATGGAAATGCCATTAACCAACATGGAAGGAATATGAGGACCACTAACAATAATTTTCCAAAGATGAAAACTAATAGATTGAATATGGATGCGCATGCGAGTTTTCTAAAATGTATAATTTGTGCCATTGAAAAATGGTGGTCTAACACTAATACCTACAAGGGTTACCATGAACTTTAGCTTAAAATTGTTAGATTTTCAAACAGAGCACCTGCTCTGATACCAATTGTAGGCTCAGGTAGGCAACCCAAGAGGGGAATGAATTGGATTTTATAAAACTTTTATACTATTTAAAATATCTATGAACTAAAGCAAGTATGTCATAATGCAATTCAAGTGCTTGTGTATTTCAAATAAATGCAGCAGAAATAAAGAAATAAAAGCACAAGGAGAATAATCACACAAACACAAAGATTTATAGTGGTTCGGTGCCAACCAAGCACCTACATCCACTCTCCAAGAATCCCTTAAGAATTTCACTAAGTTTGGTTTTAAAACTTAGGCTCACCAACAACCTTTATAACTTGTTTTGTCTTCGGGCTCACAAGTCAAACCCTAGTTGGTTTCAAGGCTCACCAACAACCACCCTTGGTTTTACGGAATAACCAAGAACCTAAACAACTTGTTTTGGCTTCGGGCTCACAAGTAAAACCCTAGTTGGTTTCAAGGCTCACCAACAATCATTTTGGTTTTCAAAGGCTTACCAAAAACTTCTTTGGTTTTCCAAGGCTCACCAAAAACCTTAAGTAAAACAATGTAAGAGTAAGTATAAATGAATACAATAAAAGCTTTCTAAAATAAAGCAAATATCTCTTTGAAGCCCTTGATTGTTGATGAAGATCTTGTTTTCAAGTTGATGAAGCCTTTGATCGATGCTTGTAGATGTAGACTTTGAATGCTCTCTTTGAAACTTGGAAGCTTGAAGGCTTTGAATCACTCAACTCTTGAGTCCTTTAAGAATATTCAAGAAACTCACCGAATGATTGCTTTCCCATTTGATTCTTGATGTTTATATAGCCTCCCAACACTTAAATGACCATTTATAGCCATTATGGAGGAAAATATGGCCGTTGGAGCCAAGTTGGAGAAGTTCTACAGCCCAGAAAACTAGCTGTTACTGTTCAAGTGTTGACACTTCACCTCCAGGTGTCGACACTTCAGTTTCAAGTATCGATACTTCAATTTCCAGGTGTCGACACTTCACTTCCAAGTATCGATACTTCAGTTCCAGCTAATGCGGTGCCTTCCTGGCTCGATGCTATACGTGATCCAGTCGAGTCTGGTGCAACCTCTGGTGAAGGCACCGCATCTATGGGATCGTCACCAGTGGCTCCGACCCCAGGTGATGGAGGCGGCATCTAGTGGTAGCAGATCCCGCCACCCTCATCACTTCCAGCTGTGGCAGATTATCAGTGCATGGAGGGGCCACTGGAGATGGAGGTGGGGTCCCCTCCATGATCCTGGTCTCACCCCTGGGCTGCCTGGTAGGAGCCGGACCCCTGGTCTGGATGGCACGCGCGGGGCGACGGCCCCCTCGTGTCAGGCTCATCGCCAGGCCCCGGTCTCGATTCTTCCCAAACCCCTTCTTAGGTGCTCTCTCGAACTCTTCGGCAATAGCCCTCTTCTGGGATATCCCCAGGAGTTCATTGAAACTAAAACTTATACCTACAAAATGGAGCAACTCTATTAGTCTCATTTCAAGGTAAGACTCATTACTGAGCAAAGATGGAGCCTAGCATCAAGCCTTACCTTAGGGCTGGGCTTGGCGGATCCCGGCATTGGCGAGATTTTCCCCACATAATAAGTCTCGAAGGGCTATAACTTGGGAGGAGAGAAGCTGGTCGAACACTTCCTTATCAACCGGCTCGATCATGGACTATCAGTTGGGGAGCGATCTGGGTCACTCCAAACCTAGTCCACCCCCACGACTGAAGCAAAGAAGAACCTGCACTTCCATCCCTTGATGGAAGTGGGTAGGTCAAACTTGAGGGCCCCCTTACAGGGGGACACAAACCACCATCCGCTATCGGATGAGTGATGCTTCAGGAAAAATAAGGCCTTGAAGAGGGAAAAATGAGCGACGATCCCGTGATGGTGGCAGAGGACAATAAAGCTAAAGATGGTCCAGACGACATTGGGAGTGAGTTGAGCCAGAATCAAATGATAGTGGCTGAGGAAAGAAAGGAAGAAGACATGGAAGGGAAGCCGAAGGCCCCCAAAAAGAAGTCTTCGTACAAGGCTATCCGGCCCGGGCCACTGGAAGTGACTCGGTGCCCCGGCCCAAGAACAGAGAGTCGAATGGAATCAAAGATCCCAAATGACCTTTGGATGTGAAGGAGATCCCCGTCGGTCATCACCGAAGCAATGCCGATGAAGTCGTCAGTTGGAGGAGGAGTCGCAGGGGATCCAATGACAACCCCGTCAGGTGGGGACCCCTGCAAAACACAATTGGGACTTCCTCCTCCTCGCTATCCAAGGAGGGAGGCCTTGGCTGAGAAGGCCTTGCACCATCAAAAAAATCCTGGGGATGGTCCCCCCTGTCGTAGGGACTCATCAGAAATGGCAAATGGAAAACTAGATGACCTAACAAGAGTACTCCTCAGGCATAGGCCGAAAGAGAAGAAAAAAAGAGAGAAAGGGGAGGAGATGGAAGCCTAACTTGCTGAGACTTCGCAACCTCGCCCAAGAAGATGGAGGAAGATTGCTTTGAGGAAGAAACTTTGTCTTGTCACTTGAAAAACCCTTAAGAAATGAAAAGGAAAGTCCCTTTCGAGCAACCTGGATACCCGTCACCTTGTACTGGCCGAAGGTGTGGGCCATATCTTGCTCTGAGCCAGTCAGAGTGTGCCACATGTTGATATCCATTAGAAGTGATGCTCTGAATCGGAGGCAACCCCTTCGGGCCCGGCATGGAAATTATGGCCACCCTTAATGAGAGGTGATGTGGCATCGCCCTATTAGCATGGAAGCACAGCCTCCGGAGTGCCAGCGCATAAGGTATTGATGGCACAGGAGATGTGCCTCTCTATGTCAGCATGGTCATTACTCCCCTTACCCCGAGCACTGCTTCATTCTCTGGGCTTGGGAGTAGGGGGCATCTGATGTGGTATATTTATTGACGTGGAGTCTTACTAGTGGCCACGCTAGCAAGAGCCCCACCACCTAGACACGGTGGCCAAGTAAGGAGTCAAGGCAAGCCCTTCTACCGAGGTCAGCTCCCAGCCGGAGTCGTGCTCATAAGGCAAGCCCTCCATCTGAGGTCAGCTTCCAGCTGGGGTCGTGCTCAAGCTGCCAAGGGAGCCCTCCTACCGAGGTCAGCTCCTAATCAGAGTCATGCTCAAAGGGCAAGCCTTCCATCTGAGGTCAGCTCTTAACCGGGGTTATGCTCATGCTACCGAGGTGAGCCTTCCTATCGAGGTCAGCTCCCAGCTAGAGTCATACTCATAGGGTGAGCCCTCCATCTGAGGTCAGCTCCTGGTCAGGGTCGTGCTCATGCTGCCAAGGCGAGCCCTCCTACCGAGGTCAGCTCCTAGCCGGAGTCATGCTCATAGGGTGAGACCTCCATTTGAGGTCAGCTCTCAGTTGGGGTCATGCTCATGCTATCAAGGCGAGCCCTCCTACCGAGGTTAGCCTCCGATTGGAGTTATGCTCAGAGGGTGAGCCCTCCATCTGAGGTCAGCTCCTGGCTGGAGCCATGCTCATGCTGCCAAGGCAAGCCCTCCTGTCGAGGTCAGCTCCTGTCGGGGTTGTGCTCATGCTACCAATGCAAGCCCTCCTGCCAAGGTCAGCTCCTATCGGGGTCGTGTTCATGCTACCAAGATGAGCCCTCTTGTTGAGGTCATGCTCATAGGGCGAGCCCTCCATCTGAGATCAGCTCCTAGCCAGGGTCGTGCTCATGCTGCCAAGGTGAGCCCTCTTACTGAGGTCAACTCCCTATCAAAGTCGTGCCCATAGGGCAAGCCCTCTGTCTGAGGTCAGCACCCAACCGGGGTCGTACTCATGCTGCCAAGGCTAACCCTCCTACCGAGGTCAGCTCCCAGCCAGAGTCAAGCTCATAGGGTGAGCCCTCCATCTGAGGTCAGCTCTCGGTTGGGGTTATGCTCATGCTATCGAGACAAGCCCTCCTATCGAGGTCAGCTCCTAGCTGGAGTCGTGCTCATAGGGCGAGCCCTCCATCTGAGGTTAGCTCCCGATCGAGGTCATGGTCATGCTGCCAAGGTGAGCCCTCCTACCGAGATCAGCTTCCAGCCGGAGTCATGCTCATAGGGCAAGCCCTCCATCTATGGTCAGCTCCCAACTGGGGTCATGCTCATGCTACCAAGATAGGGGGCCCCTAGGGCTCCCCCTATCCCACGAAGGCCATAGTTCCCGCCAATGACATAAGGGGGGAGGATCAATGGAAATTCAAATCATGACAAAGAGGGGCCTGGCCACCCATGACCTTTGGGAGGTGGCGCATGTCCTGCCATAAATACAGGCTCTACAATGCACCACCTGCATGACCTGCATGATGCAACCCCCCATAATACAAAAATCTGAACCTTTCCAAGAAGGGCATTACACAAAGGCCCCAAGCCCTACGACACTCCAACAGTTCTCTGCAGAATGTGAACGCGCCACCATGGCTCGGGGCTCAGTGGCACGGTGCCCACCCCTCCCATGGGAAGTTATACCATTAGAAGGATAAGACTAGCCCGATAGAAGGGCGACAACGAGCAACCAAAAACCCTTCTAGAAAAAGTACCTAGAAGTAGACACCTAGAAGAGGCCCCATACCTTGTCTGGGCCAGCCTACGCATATAAAATCAGAGAGGGGAGGTAAGTAAGAAGGTAAAAAGCAAACAGAGGGAGCGAAGGGGCAAAGAACCACTCAAGTGAACCTCCCAAGCTCTCTTATTTCTCTCTACCCATCTTCGTTCCATTTTTCACCCTCTACACGAAGAGTCCCCTAGCTCTCAGCCATAGAAATTTTGTTCCCCTCGATCATCCCACTTACTTGATCATCGGAGTGTCCCCGCCAAAATCCCTGGCTCGAGTCTCCTCCATTTTGCAAGTCAGCCCACCAAGGATCGACCGGAAGACAGGACCAATCACCTCATGGGAACCCTACGCATCAGAGCTATAGGCCATAGTGATCTTGGCGGCAACAGACTTTATTACTGAGCATGAGCTAGTGTTGATGGTGACCCTTACTTAAAGGATGGCCATCAACCTTCCTGTTTTGATGGTTCACCAAATAGGTGAGGTAGCCACCCAGAGGAGACAGTGTTTAACCTACAGGATGGGATTGACCCGTATCATTCATGCTTATGGGATTCCCTTGGAGGGTGAGGCCTCCAAAGAGATTTTTCACATAGATACCTATGGGGAGAAGTCACTTCACCATATGGGATTCAGAAAGATGGCAGGCAGATGGACTAGGAGGGAGTCAAGCTAGGAGCCTAATGAGGAGGACGAGATCAGGGTAACTGAGGTAGGACCTTTTATACCTGCTCCATATATGACTCCTACACGAGCACTAGTTGTAGGATCATAGTCCGAGCCTGTTACACCTCCTTCTGCTCCAACTCCTTAGAATTCTTCAGTGACATATTCCACATTTGAGGAGAGATTGAGGGAGTAGATCTCTGTGGTCCATGAGGATATACTAAGCGTATCAGTTAAGACCAGCAGATTGCAGATTAAGCTGCACGACCTGAGAGCTCATATTGATGAGTAGCTTACTTTTATCAGACAGACTATGGATGCAGGATTTGCTAAGATTTGAGATCTTCTGAGATCCTTATTAGCACCTCCTACTACTCCAGGACCTTCAGTTCCACCTCCTCCTCCTCCCCCAGCTGATGGTGATGATGCAAATGATGATGATAGTAGTGATGATGATTCTCCAGCACTTGGTGGCAATGCAGTTCATGAGGATTAGCCTCCAGTTATTTCTGTAGATGCTTCTGTTCAGGCTTCGAATCTTGCTTTTGATGTTCAGTGTGCCACTAATTCCCCTTTCTTGACTCTAGCAGACACTCTTGAGACACGTGCCACCAGGACTTCTAAGATAGTAGTTTGCTCGGCCTATCTCTTAGGACTAGAAGCCTGACCCATAAGACTCCAAGACCTCTTGCATCTAGGATTATGGCACCTGTAGTTCTAGAGTTTTCATCTGATGAGGAGTAGCCTCATAGATGCTATGCTTGTATTTCTTGTACTTTCCATAGTGTATGAGATTTTCTTGTTGTACTAAAACTTTTCTATATATGAGTTATGTTTCCTATTATTACTCATCTTTTTATCTTATTAACATTTTGTATGACAAAAGCACTAATTAAGGGAGAGAAAATCCTTTTAATTTTTAATGATGACAAAAAGGGGGAGTAAGATATAAGGTAGATTATATAAATAAAAATTCAAAATTTTTAAAAATTCATATTCTACTTAAGATAGGGAAGAAAATCTCAACCTTGTTTGACTCACTAAATCTTAAAATATTGTTGTATGAACTAAAGAACTGATACATCTTCATCAAAATACCTCTATGAACCTTGTTTGATGATAAATGTAAAAATTGCTTGATGATATGCTTACTTGAAAGTTTTGTTAAATGCTTATATACTCAAAATTTTGTCATCATCAAAAAGGAGGAGATTGTTGGCTTTGGCCTTTGATTTTGATGAATAGCAAAATGTTGAGTATATGTTTTGTACTAATGATTCAATTGGAGTTGTGAATTCTAAGTCACGGGACATCAAATTCTCTACACAAAAGCATCAAAGCCATTGACATTAATGCAAGATTAATTTTAGAGTTTTAGAAGTCTTCTCACCTTGGAAAGCCATGAAATTAATCACTTTGGTCTTTATGAAGAAGAAACTGAAAGTTTATTGAACAATTTTTAGAGTTTCAGAGCTTGGCATACAATTTGGAAATGGCACAGATCAAGTGTCAACCTTAGTGTCGACTCAAGTATCAACTCATGAAGGCAAGTGTTGACATCTCTGAAGACTGGCATGCAGAATTTTTATCGGTACGCCAAGTGTTGACTCAAGTATCGACCTAAGTGTCGACCCACAGGTCGACTCACAGATCAACTCATAGCTTGAGACAAGAAAGTTATAGAACAATGTCATTCTTGGATTTTTTGCCTAGTGCTAACTCAAGTGTCGACTCAAGTATCGACTCACAAGTTTAAGTGTCGACTCACAGGTCAACTTATAGCCTGAGACAAGAAATGAAGCAGAACCATGGATTTCAAGAATTACACATGGTATTGATCTAAGTGTTGACCCAAGTATCGATCCAAGTGTTGACTTACAGGTTCTGACAACAATAACGGCTATATTTTTAGAAATTCAGAATTGATCCAAATGGTCTAAAATGGATAGTTTATCTTCTCCAATGATCACAAATAGTATTTTGGAGGTTTTTTATATATTTATCACTCACCAAACTTATTGAAGATACAAAAGAGAAAGAAAAGATACAAAAGACAAATCTTATCTTTTGAGAAAGCTATTGAAAAGATAAAAGTGAGCCAAAAAGAAGATTCTGCTTGAAAAGCCTTCATTCTTGCTATTGAGCCTTCAAATCAATATCCAAAAGTATTCATTGAAAGCTTCCAAGAAGAAGAAGACAACTCAAGCATTCAAGAAGAGCTTCATCAACTTTTTTGCTCTTTTGAGAGCTTTATTCTTGTGCTTATATCTATACTCTTGGTTTTATTTGTTGTAACTAGTTTCAAGGCTATTGAAACTAGGGGTTATGCCCTTCCAAGCCGTGAATTAGAATTCAAGTCAAGGGTAGGCTTGAGGGAAAGGTTGTTGGTGAGCCTAAGTGAGAAAACCAATAGTGGGTTTGACTTGTGAGCCCTTGAAAACAAGTTGGCTATAATCTTTGGTAGATTATAATAAAATTTTCAAGAAGTTGCTTAGGAAGTGGATGTAGGTGCTTGGAGTGCACCGAACCACTATAAACTTCTTGTGTTTGTGTGTGTACTTTATCTTCTCATTTCATTTCCTTGCATTGCTACTTATTCTTTAAAGCACAGCATCTAGATTATATTCAGCACACTCACATTGTTACACAAATATAATAGTTCAGCACATACTTGTTTAAATTTTTAAAAACCTAATTCACCCCCCTCTTGGGTTGCTATGTTGGGCAACAGATACTATGATAGAAATCATGGTATATCTCACTACTAGATAGAATAGAACCTGAGGGATCACATAAAAAAAGAGTTAGAGATAACCGAAGCATGGATTTATATAAGAGTTGCATATTTAGTACCTGCTAATTTTGGCACATCAATTTTGGTACCTGCTAATTTTGGCACCTGTTGATTCTGTCACTTACTTATATTAGCACTTGCTAATTTTAGCTAGATGGACTTGTATATAAATATTACAATAATATCTGATATTATTATTTGAATCAATCAAATCAAAATTAATAGTAATTACTTAATTTAAAGTTAATTAGATTTATAATTCAAGCTTGACTTGAATGGTTGACCTAGTTGACTAGGTCAATAGCCTTTTTGAATTTGGTTTAATTTGGACATGAAATTGTTTTAAAATTAGTCAAAAATTGAGTCAAACTAGACTAGCAGCTAGCAAACCCAGTTGACTGGATCTTTCTCTTCTTTTCTTATGCAAAAATCAAGAAGAGGGTATGGAAATGCCACCTTCCCTTGGTGCACGCAGTGAGAAGAGAGAGGCACTAAGTTGGCACCCCTCTTCTTTATCTGGAACTCTCTCTCCTTCCAGATTTTGCTGGACTCTTATCTAATTTGAATGTTATTCAAATCAAATTAGAATTCAGTTTTATTTGAGTTTTTAGGTGGCATGAAGAGGGAATTTGGCATGGAGTTTTAAAGAGCATAGAAACAAGGCTGTGCACATCATAGTTGTCGCACATCCTTCTTCCACCCATTTCATCTTTTTTCTTTCTATGCCATATCTAGTAAAATATCTCAAAAGAAAGTAGAGAGTTTCTAGTTTACAAATAAATAAAAATCAAAAATAAGTTCTAAATATCTCTAGTGATTATTTCCTATAGAAGAAGAGAAAGGCTGCATAGGATTCAATTTCTTCGACTAGAAGAAGAAGGTCCATCTCCATATTTGAAGAAAGACCTGCAAGGATCTAGCAATCCAGAGGTCTTGGTGATTCAGTCAAGAAGGCTCTGTGTAGATACTAATAAAGGCCAGGCATATGTGCGGTTCGATGAATCCCATCAGATCTAGTACAAGAAGAAGAATTTAGCGATTAATGTAAGTTGAATCCTTCATCTTATAATTTTATTAGGTTTTAGATCTGATTTATTTTTCTATTCCAGCATATTAAGTGGCATGGTTAGATGATGTTTAAATTTATTTTAAATTGGTATGTTTTGAAAATTTATTTTTCATGATTTTTGCATTCGTTGTGTCTAGGATTTAGAACCTAGTCTTTCATGCTAATCATCTTTATCAGGAACTCAACAAAACTACGCTGAATAACTTGAGATGATTCTAGAATATCCTCTAAGTTATGTGCTTCCTCAATCTAATCAAAGATCCTTAAGAAGACTTTCCTGGCTTGCACGTTGAATGTGCCACATATGTTGGTTTTCTCCTAGGAATAGGAAAGTATGTTGCATAAAATTAAGCATCAAAAGCCTGACTAGTGAAAGCAAATAGAAAAACGATTTTATATCTACTCATGCAAATCATAAATAAATCTAATTTATTTATCATAAATTTCTAACATGCTGCATAACATGAAAAAAATATTAGATCTGAAATAAAAATTATTTTAAGCATAAAATACTTACTTGGATCGCTATCCGGGCCTGCTCTGAAAAGCATGTAGATCCGCTACTGGGATTCTGTCGAAGATGCACAATCGTCCAGCCTTTGCTGGTATCCATACAAAGCTCTCGTAACCAAGTTATAGAGGGCACCGAATTGCTAGATCCTTGCAGCCCTCTCCTCTTTCAGCAAATGCCTACTTTAAAAACTGTGCCGATCCAAATCCAGACCAGCTTTTGGCTTCTGTCTTGCAATCTTAGATCTGCAAGACCTTGGACCCTTTTTCTCTTCTTTCTTTAGTAGAGCATCTCTCTAGATCTCTCAGAAGGAAGAAGAAAGCATATAAAAGGAAGAGGAGATGTTGGCCTTAGGAGAGAGACTCCCTGGAAGATGTCCAAGAAGAAGCATGCCCAAAAAGAAAGCTCACGGCCAAGAGGGATTTTTCATGCCAATATTATTTTGGTCGGCCACCCCTCTCCTTTTATGATTTACCATAAATTAATTCTTTAAAGTCCTCCATGCCAAAACACTGGTATTTTATTTCAAGTGGTTGAAAATTAAGAGTAAAAGAGGACTCCTCCTCCCCTCTTTCTCTTCACGTTAAAACACTATTAGTGCCCTCTTGGTTTTCACGCCCCCTTTTTTTGTCACACGAAATAAATGGGACCCACTTATGCATGTGGAGGCAAGGGGAGACAAGGAAAGAGAGTTCCAGTCTAACTGGACTCTAGGTCTTTGTCCAAACGAAGTGATTTTACAGTCAAACTAAAGTTGATTTTAAATTCGATCGAACCATTTCAAAGCAAACATTGACCCGAATCAATTAGGATTAATTAATTGAGTCTAATTCAATTAAATTAAATCCAATTTAAATTAATTAACAATTAATCCATAATCAATTAATTGTAACATTTACAATTAGGTCAAATATTAATTGTAACGCTTACAATTAGGTCCAAATTGATTTGCTAATTGATTATTGGAGCTTCTAATGTGTGTGACCCCTCAGGTCCTATCTTGACTGGTAATGAGACATGCTATAATCTCCAATATACATCATCAAAATTCCTTTCGATGGACTGAAATAATTTCAGCTCAACCCTAATTAGGATCATCGATCCGAGAATGATCCTAATGGGCTCTTATAATCCACCAATGACACCTAGCAGATGTAGTGGCAACCCGGTAGAATAAGATTGGAACCCCTAGGTATAGTTACCATGTGATTCGATTTCTCTATCAAAATCCCGACATGATGTTGGTTACGGATACTCATCAAATCCATCAGTCATATGCTTAACTTAATCGACTTAAGTCCAATTGTGATACTAATGAAAATACTTTTTCATTATCACCCTGCTATGGCCATAGACTTTTGGACTTAGTCTCATTAAGCTTGCATAGGATTATACCTTACTACTAAGGCTAATAGATCCCTAAAAGTACACCCTACTCCTTCAATAAACTTACTGCAACCAACAAACACTGCAAGGTCCCGTATTGATAGGAACCATGTGATTGTGCTATCAAACTACAGCAACCTTATTGTGAGTAGCCGAGACACTCTAGGTTAAGGAACTATTCACACAACTACAGCATCAGGAACTTATCGACGAGTGAGTAGTCATCCATATAGCTTCCTGTAGATGGTCATGCTTAGTACTGTTGATCTCTATCAACTACCTGCACTCTCACCAATGTCACCACACTGTAAGTCAGAGACTCATCTACCTAGAAAGGGAAGTGATCTGTGCACCAATTTTAACGGATCAATCACCGTTCTTATGATATTCCAACAATCAGGAGTCTTTAGGAGTTAATCTATAAAGACACATGCCTCAGATTCTTAACTCTTGAGAATATGTGTCATTGTCCATTACTCCATGAACGATTCATAGACACATCAATATTAATGAAACTAATGCCCTTTATTAATAAAGAAGAATTAAGTACAAAGTTAATGCCCTAAAAATTATAATGTGTCAAGGCAATATGGCTTTCAGGACATACATCTAACAACATACACATGAATATGTACATAGGCAAGTATATCAATAACCTCACTACACCCTTTATCTCACAAAAGATAGTTCAGTTAACACTCTTCAAGATAGGATTCATAAATTGAACATGACTCAGTAGTCAATTAGCCAAAAGGTCCATGGTTGTCCATGGTTTCAAAATTATTTATCTTTTCTTTTCAATATCACCAAACCTAAGGTTCCATCTATATACTTCAAGTCAAGATCATCACATAGGATCTCTCAGATCCCAAGTACTCACTAATTACTTAATAGATTCATCATATGCAATTAGAGATTGACTTTTATAAAATCACCCATATCTAATTTATTTTAAAATAAATAAATCAACACTTTCATATTAAATAGAAATCAAATTTTTGCTCTCAGTCTCTTTAAGCAGCTAACTTACCTTCCAAAGGCATATCATATTTATTCTTAAAGGATTCTAGGTAAGGGATAGTTCCTATGGTCATCAACTTTGAAGTGAAAATAACTTTCTATTATCAAAAATATTTACTTGGAAGATCTTGATCTCTTGCTTCTTCACAAGCCTTTTCTTCTAATTAGACTCTCTTTTAGAAGAAAAAGTCTACTCTGCAAGGAGAAGCATGCCCCTTGATCCTTTCAAGGTTCATTTAATAGTCATCAATTTGTTGACCTAATTATCTCAGCCTTATTCAAATGGTAGTTTACAATAAACTATCCATATGAATTAGAAAAAGATGACTAGATCAAATCCATTTGCAATCCTTTATGCATCAACATGACCAAGCTTCTCAAGCTCTTAATCCTTAATCATTATTAAACAATGATCATGGATTGATTATACTTAGGTTAGCCTGAATGGCTTGGTAACAAAAGGTAATCCTGGTCTATTACAATACTCAGTCTTTCTAATTAATTTTCAAGTTGAGCCAGTCTTTATGATAAGTTTTGGTTAATCAATTGGTCTGAGAATTTAGAGAGTTGGAAGTTGACTTTAATCTACAGAGAGTAAGATTCTAGTTAAATGTTTGTATTTAATCTTAAATTTATTTTTGGGACTTTAAGAAGCCATTTTTAGATCAATCAATTTAAGATTTAGATTCATATTCAAAATATGAATGGAAAGAGAACATAATAGAAAAATATGGGACAAAAAATAAATCCACTTGGTTTCAGACTTGGTACAACCCAAAGTCACCGTTCCTTTTGGTTCGCACAAATAAAAAATTAATCCGTGGGTTTACAGGAGGATGAAAAAATACGGAATTTTATCAAGAACTATGTACAAAAAATTGGAGAATATCCTCGGGTTTTGAAGGAATCGCATGGGCTACCATCGGACTGCGAGCGCGGGAGAGCGAGAGACGGACTGGCGACGAGCTGCACGCGAGACAGAGAGACAGCTATGAGAGAGAGACCCTATTAAGGTTAGGGAGAAGGACCACCAGCTTTCCGGTGATCAGATGAAACAATCCGATAGATAATTCTGGCCGGGTTCGATCATCGCTCTGATACCAGAATGTAGGAACGAAGCTTCCCGGGGTCCATCGATTCATCCCAAGTCATCGAGAAAGACCTTGTTTTCATGGACTTTCAATCACTTATTCGCTCTGCACACGAACGAGACTAAATGGGGCGCTACACCGGTCACCCTGCGGGAGCCGGTTCATGCCAACGTCGGAGTGAGAAGGCACAAGGAAACTCCGGCTCTAGAGGCACTAAGCCTACAAGGGTAAGCAAAGGAGCCAAGAGGAGATGAGGGCGGCGGTAAAAAAGTATATTTGTTAGTAAGAGGCGAGTACAGGAGCAAGCCTTTTGAGACTACACGCAAGAATGCAAAGGGAACAGGCACTACGCCGTTAGTCTTTACTAATATGAAGGTTATTATTCACTTGGAGTATTATAAGAATGTTCTTTTTAAATAAAATATTGATTGTAAGTATTTTATTCAATCTGGAAACATGAACTTTACGCCTACCCAATAGCGCCCATAACCCAAGCTCTACTCTCGCATCTACCTTTGAAAAAAAAAGATCACTAATAACCTGCCCTTCTGCTCCCTTATATAGGATAGGAGAAAAAGGCATCATCAAAGATGCCCTTTTAATACTTTATTTCGGTCATTGGATCGCAACAAGAAGACTGGATACGAGCTTATGGCAGGATACAGTTCCGGGTAAGACCATTTGGCTCTATTGGAAGGAAAGGAATGCCCTCAGGGAAGAAAGAGGAAAGTAGCATAGCAGAGAAAAGAATCTCTGTTCTCAGTCTAAGTAAACCCATCCTAGCAATAGTGGCTGAAGCTTGTCTCGATCAACAGAGGAGAGTGAGATAGCTGTGTTCGACCAGACCTTGATCTTCACCCTCGGAAGAGGGAAGCAAGTGCACGGAAGGGTCATCAATCAAGCAGTGCCTGTTCAACCATAGCTCTCAGCTAGAATAGTCCATAATGCGGGAAGGCGATCAAAGGCCGTTCGGATTCTGGGAAGGTACCCCGGGGACAACTTTCTCCATTATCCCGGGGATTCCAGCGACCCCTCCCCGAGGGGGATCTTGACCCAAGTCTCGTGGGATTTCATTTTGGCGGGGCAACGGGCTGCCTTACTAGAGCGGGCCAATGCGCACCTAGCGCGTAAAAGGGAAATTCCTATTTTATAACATGGATCCGTTTAATAAGAAGATGCAGCTATTCTATTGGACTGATTTCCTTGCTTGTCCTTGAATCGAGATTCGATTGGTCTTCTATGTCATGGTTTAGCTAGTCTTTCCTTGGCACGAAGGCCATGAGAATGTTGGGAACGAAGGAACTGTAGGGCTTCGAGAATTCGTTCTTAGCAAGAAAAGAATAGAAGGGTAGCAGTCCTTAGCCATCGGTACCCAGCTATCCTAATGACGTAAAGATGCCCTATTAGCTAGTTCTAAATGACTAAGAAAATGGTCCTTGCTTCAGAAAAGGCAGAACTTCAAGCTCTGCTTTTTTTGCTTTGACATCATCTCCATCTAACATAGGAAGACCCACCGGAAAGGACAGCTCTCTAAAAGACCGGAACTCTAACTCCTTAAACTAACAAAAGAAAGCCGAGCACGGAAGGCCATGGATCAGTGGTGAGATGCGGGCTCCCGAATCGAAGTGGTTCCTCGAGGAAGATTTATAGTCAAATCCAGTCTTTCTGACAAGCTAGGGTCCATCTCTGCGGCCAGAAGTGGTGGGGCAACCGATCATTCATGATTGAATCAAGTAGTTGAGTCTATTACGGAGGAATTCATTCATGGATGGGCGGGCGCACAAACAAACGACTATGGAAACAGATTCGCCAGCCAGATGAAGCAATGCAATGCAGCAGGGTCGGAGGAACATCGGATTTTTTCTTTTTTTTTTGCTGAACAAAGGAAGACTGACTCGCCAAAAGATAGTATAGATGCTCCTGTTCTTTCTGCAGCAGTTGTGGATGCGCTTTACTTCTTTCTGAGTATCCCGGTGCAGCTGTCTTGTTCAAGCTATGGATCAACTATAGAGAAAGAGTGTGAAAGCTAGCTACTTCTTTTTTTCATATTTCTTGCCTGTTCGAAGCTACGGCATCCTACCGATCCTATCCGAAAGGGTGAGTTGATGCTAGGGTGGTGCCTTACCCTGTGATTGCTCAGTTGTTAACCGAGCTAAACCATTCCCACCGCCCTTCTTTATAAAAGAAAATGGATTTGCCCACGACAAAAAATGGTTGGAACTCCTACTAAGGGAGGGTTCATAATAGTAAAATGCACTATTTACCAGTGAGTGGTATTATTGGACTTCTAAGCACCTACGGAGGAGAGAAGGTGAAGCTGCTCCCTGGGCTTGGCTTGAATGCCTTTGGTTTGGCTAGAGAGAGGCTAAAGTAATGCAGTGAAAGGCAGGCCTTTGTCACGGTGAGTCTCATCTTTTGTTTTGTTTTTTGAGTATGGTCTGGCGTGTTATCGGTGCACTCATTCCGAATTTGTTTATACCGCCCATAAGGACATGAGAGAAAAAGTGGATCCAATACCAAGACGTTAGAGAGAGAGGCTGGATGGTGAGCTGGCCGTTCACTCTGATCACAAGCAAGGTTCAGCGATATAATATATGAATGAGAATTCCAACTCGATGAATTTCCCCTCCTCAACTCTTTTTCTCTTCCAATTGCTGCTGTCAGTCTTGGTGCTGCTTTAGGAGGAGTTTGAATGCGAGGATTGGATTGGACAAAGTTTGCACGTGAATCAGAAACAGAGGTTCCTAGTTCAAGATCTTGAAGCACTCTTCTTCGAGAATTATCTTTCATATGGCTCAGAATACATAGTGAAAATATCCACGAATGGGATTGATGTCACACATGGTAATTGCTTTCCTTTAGGCTGTGCTCTGACTGTTTGAGAATGCCCTGTCCCTTTTGTCGCAAGTAAAGAAGAATATTCTCTTTTTTCTACCGCTTTAGAGCTAGATGCCCCGGAGGCCCTTATCTGATAGGGGGCAGAGAAGAGTAACTTGCAATAGTTTCGGGAAGAGAGTAGGCAGTTCAGAGAAAGATTCCCCTTTTCAAGTTGCAATTCCATTTTGTTTTGTTAAGTTATTTTTTTTTTATTCGACATAACATAACAAGAACAGAATTACGCTATGTAGGATTTGAATCTACGACATTGGGTTTTGGAGACCCACGTTCTATCAACATGAACTAAGAGCGCTTTCTTACGACAGGAGAAAAAGCTGTAAAGAAAAAAGGATGATTTTTGTACCGCATGCATATAGTCTAATTGAACTAAAAATTTTGTCCAATTTGAATCGATCTCAATTGATCCCTCGTAACTGCCCATAGGATAAGTAATGGGTAGGGATGACAGGATTTGAACCTTTGAATAATTTGGAACCCCAATCAAACGTGCTACCAAGCTGTGCTACATCCCTTTTCAAAATTATTGTACGGTGTCATTGTACAAAATCCCTGTCTTGTTTTCCACATCGGTATTTTTTTTCCATCTATATACAATATCTTTCTCTTGCCATTTGTTCTTTTTTTTGGTCTAAATATTCTTATTCTTATTCTTCTTATTTTCTGATTTTTTATTAAAAAATAATCATCATCCCGATCCCGCCGCTCCTACCAACGAACATAGAAGTTTCGAGGGTTTCCCGATAGAAAGATTTGCATGCGAGAGAGATCCCAATTCCGTGTATCCGGCAAGCCCTGCCGCCAGCTTCCACCCATTCAAGAAGGTCCTAATACGAGTGTTTAATAACTACTGCATGCGTTATATATTAAGGGAGAGAGAGGAGTAATCCGACCCAGCTACGTTTGCTCCCATTTCAAGGCTCCGATGATTGGGCTAATCGATTACTCTCCTATGCCTGCCTGAGGAGGTATTGATGGGATACGAAGCAGAACTGGACGGAGGGGATGGAACTACCGATCCTGGAAATGACAAGGGCTTGGGGAAAGATGCTATGCTTGAGTCACCGAAAATGGTTGGTGATGAAGAAAATCATAGGTAGCTTGCAAGCATAGGAATTGATAACCGAATTCTTTCATTCCCCCCCAGTCGATGTGCTAGATCATCTTCTGCTACCTTTCGCTTTCTACCTTTTCTAACCAAAAGAGCCCAACACTTCAAGATGCATTTTCCTCGATTCCTGCTTATCCGGCTTGGCATCGGACCATACAACCATGCGATGCTACTCCACCTCTACTACTTGTGATACCGGTCTCTCTCCGAGAGACTTGGTTCGCTGGGAGTATTTGGGTCTCTGGCAAATACTCCCAGCTCACCTTCGGTGGTGTACATGAGTGTGAGATATTCCCTCATATCTCCTTCAGGTTAGGTGAGGTTATTTCCCATCCTGAGTGTCATTATTGTTAGGTAATGTACCTACAAAGAGGACTATTACCAGAGCCATCTTGGTATTACAGTCCAAGATATGGGACTGATGCATCTAGATAGCGTCGATCTCAAGATCATATTTTGATGGTTTAGAGAGTAGGGAGCAGTTCACTAGTGAAGGCATAAGATGATCTAATCATTAAAAAGTGGAGTATTCGCCAAAGAGGCTCATTCGCTGAGTTGTCAATGAAGAGTGAGAGTAGTGCAATGCCACCAGTCAACAATCAATCCCGTCTTTTCTTTTTCCTTCTTTTTCTTTTGTTAAGCAAAAAGAAAAGACCTACTTATAACCAGTATGGAGCCAGCATCGCTTTCGTTAGCATGCTCAGGGTAGGCTAATTCTCCCTGAGCGCTCCGTCAGTAAACCGGGTTGCCAACCCGGATATCAACGAACACATACCACTGCCTTCTACTTCATTGGGAGAGTTCTATCCCTCAACGGCGACAAGCAAGGTCTGTTGATTGAATGATTCGAAAAATGAAAAGCAGTAGTACTTCACCTAGAGAGAGAAAGCCAATAAGACCATGCTAAGTAAAAGACGGAAAGCACTCATTGTGATGAATAGTTACGTACAGACTACATAGAGGCAACTAAACTCGTTTTTGATAGAAATGAGCAAGAACAAGCTGAAGCTAATGAGAATAAGAAATTAGGATATATATTATTCTCATTCCAAAGAGTCCATCAGTTAGTCTCTTTTGCCAATAGATAGAAGTTCCGGGATGGGATATTGATTGGAATAGAGGATTTCGATACTTTTCATAAATAAATCGATGTTTGAGTTTTTAAATAAATAAAGAAATCGACATTTGAGTTTTAAAAAAAAGAAAGAGATCGACATTTGAGCTTAACACAAGTGAGTGAGGGTTTGATCCCCGAACGAACGTTCTTTAGTAAAACACCTTGACCCTAACTTCCGATCGATCTGTCATCCCCATGTCGTGCTTCGTAAGCCCTATCAATTCCTCCCCTATTTTGTGTTGTTTGTGAGGTTGGATCGAATGAGGCTACCTTTTTTTATTCACCCACCTTTCGAGTCAGTCGAAAAATCATAGCAGCTTTAACCGATGATATTCCTCCCCGGTAGAAGACTCAACCTTCAATCAATGTTCGTCCCTCCCACAACGTGGATCTCCGTAGCATGAGCCTCGTACAGTTCCGGTCATGGGTGGAACATGGCCTGCTTGACCCGATGTCGATGGCATCTGGTCTTGGCCGGATTGGATTTCTTTATGACTGACATGGTCTGATCTTGTCTCCCCATAATCTCTTTCTGGTTAAGGAACCCACATTTTTTTAAAAACTACTGGTTCGTTTGGATGCTCCAACATGTTCTTCAACCGACGTATACAAGATAAATTTCCATTTCAAAAGACTAAAAATGGAATTGAAATTACCGAAACCCCATGCCAACATTTCATTCAATGTTTGGCCATCCAACATAGAGCATCGGCTAGGCTGTTCTTGTCTCTAGGAACCTGAAAGAAAACCACCTCATCAAAGAGTGAGACTAGGTGTTCGGCTAGCTCTTGATACAGAATCCACTTAGAGTCCACTACTGGTTAAGCTTCCACTCTCCCATGACCTGACTGATAACCCATTTCGAGTCCCCGCTTTTAGGCGAGTCACTCCAAATGTGAGAGCGCTTCTCAGGGTAGTGTAGTGACATGCTGTTGTCGTCGCTATATAAAATATGTCACTTAGTAATATCTGTCTTGCATCGAACGGGGTGCGGGCCAAGATGACGAAAGTTTTGATTCAACAACGGATAACCCTGAAAGGCAAACAAACTCAAACTGAATAAAAGTACAAGGCTGACTACCGATGAAAAAGGAAAGGAGTCTCTCTTGCTAAAGAGAATTTGCCTAAGCAGGCTGTCTTTCTTGAACTGATCTTGCCAACCCTACTTGATGATTCCCATCATCTTCAGATCAGAAAGTGGATCTCAGATGGCATGAAACTTACTCTTGTACAAGGGAAAAGATGATTGCTTCTGTAAAGTGACAGTAAGGGTGACTTATCTGTCAACTTTTCCACTATCACCCCAAAAAAACCAAACTTTGCCTTACGTAAAGTTGCTAGAGTACGATTAACCTTTGGATTTTAAAAAATTTTTATATACCTGGTATTGGCCATAATTTACAAGAACATTCATTAGTATTAGTAAGAGGAGGAAGGGTTAAGGATTTACCCGGTGTGAGATATCACATTGTCCGAGGAACCCTAGATGCTGTCGGAGTAAAGGATCGTTCATTTATTATACTTAATCTATATGATATGGCATTAGGTATCGTATATATCGATATTCATGCTTGCCTAGCTCATGGGCAAAGGAGGTAATGTCAATTGTAGCACTTCCAGAGTCAACTTCCCACGTACTCAAGGGCATCCCCAAATCCTTTCCTTCGGACCAAGTCATAGAGTTCCCAAAGGAAACCATACCTAAAGAGAATACTCTCCTCAGGATGCTTCTTCCAGTCCCTCATAACAACCGGTACCTCGAACAAATCCTGAAGTTTTGGGTCTGTGTCTAGGACGACCGTGTGGTACCAATGGACATACCTTAACTAGTCCTTCATCCAATTATAGAATAAAGTCCTTTCAAGGATCCATATTTCCCAAAAAAAATGAGATTGTCCGGAGAGAGAGTGAAATCCCGCCCCTGCTAGCTAACATAGATATCTATTCTCGGTGTGCATATTCTTTATTTAGAATCTCTTCTCGACCAGGCCAGGCTTCGCATCAATGATGGAATCGATCATCGGCAACTTTTCTGAGTCTTTCCGTCATCTTATCCCACCTTCAAGCATTTCTGCTCACGGAGCGGCATATCGAAAAAAAAATCATCCCTTATCGGAATTGAATCGATGCCTTCAGAGTTGGTTTGTACCGAGAGATTCGGATGCAAGCTCTAGCCTTGTCGTTAATGGCTCACTTGGAAGACCCGTGGAGGCCTCCCGAGATGCAAGTCAGTGGCAGACAGTGCGACTATTCCTAAGCACCCAGGAATGGAACATCCAACAATAACTTTGACCTTCTTTTTTTCTGGAAGGCGACACTTTCAAGGCGTCCGTTACAACCCTCTTCCCGCTGAGCCCCCTTTCTCCTCGGTCCACAGAGAAAAAATGTAGGACTGGTGCCAATAGTTCATCACGGAAGAAAGGACTCACCGAGCCGGGATCACTAACTAATACTTATAGTAAAATAATAGAATAGAAAAGAACATACCATTTATATTTGTTCTTTTAAAAAAGAAAAAAGACTCGCTAATAATTTGCCAAGCCCTTCTATACTTTCCAACATTGACGATGCCGTTGGTGTTTGAAGTACATCACTAAGACTAACCTCTGGAAGCAAAGCCCCAAAAATGCTACATCCCATGCATAAAATAAGGTAAAAGAACATTCCACATTTCTGCTAAGACTCCTGTAGGGGTAGAAGAGAATAGAGAATAGAATACAGGATCATGGATAGAGAAAAAAGGATTCGGAGAAAGACGAATGTCCCTCATTTTGATCATAGGAGCCAGCACTCGTTCTCTTACTAGAAGGTAGTTCTCACCCAAGCCAAGAAGAGGAGCGGGCATTGATTCTCTTACTAGAAGTTGACCCAAGCCTATCTTGGGAGAACGAACTATAGAGTGCTTAGAAGAAGTCAAGGAAGATGAGAAAAATACATTCCCTTGTTTCCAACAATGTCTTGTGAATTAATGGCTTTTGCAGACCACATGCAATTTATACATAGTAGGGGCGAGATGTATTCTCCTGGTGTATTATGGAATGGTGAGCACACGGACAAATAGGATTCCTCTCGCGGGTTGCACCAAGGTGATCCTATATCACCCTATCTTTTAGCTAATCAACCTGCATTAGGTAAAACAGTAGTTCACCAGAACCAGAACCCATGCTCTTATTTTACGACGGTAGGGACGATTGCTTCCATTACTGACAAGAAAGATACCAAATTCTCCTTTAGGTTCTGTGTATGATTCCCGAACCTTAACAAAAAGGATTGAGCTCCGTGCATCCCTTGATCTCCGCCTAACCAGGGCTAGGCTAGTTTCAGTCTTTGGTTCCTGACTTGATGGGATGGGAGTCACAAGGCTTTAAAGAAGGCCGAGGAGCAAGGTTAAACGAGATTCACTTTGGTTTTTATGCTTTGACCTTGCTCATATATCAAGGCTGAATCTAACTCCTTATGTCTCGGAAAGACAGATGTGCTTTCTGATACACTGGACTAAGGTGACTAAACCACAGAGAAGATCAGGTTGTTTACTTACTTTTGTACTAGCATGAGCGTACTTGTGTGTTAAAGGGGTACTTTATTTGGGCTGCTAAGTAGAAGTAGAAGCTATAGTCGAAGGCTTTCGTGCCAAGTTTCTAATAATTCCCATCAAGAAGAAGAAAGAAGAAGAAATAGTATCTATTGGTGATAAGCGGAGGATCGCTATCTTCAACACCATGGGAGCTATGATCTAAAGAAATGAAGCAGAGCATGATCCTGACTATATCTCCTGGCCCGCTACACTAATCCAGCAACAAAAAAGGATGCGAAAGGCAGAGTAGCTTCAGCATCGAGCAGGGGATGGGATTCAAGGGGAGCAGTTTATGGGGAGTTTTCTTCAGGTATTCAAGTTGAAAAAAAAACAAATGGCAGAGTGCGAAAGAGATGCAGTAGCAATAGCAAGAGCTAGAAAAAGCCCTAAAACAAATTAGCCGATAGGAAGAGTTTCTTTTCAAAAGTGGGTCAAGATAAGAGAGCGAGTGGGAAGGTAACCCTTTGGCTAAGAAGCCTTCTTCCGCACTTGAGAAGAAAGATCCATTTTATTCGCTTTCATCAATTAAAGAGGAATAATTCATTCATTCTACGTGAATATTTTATTTCAAAGAAAGATGAAACCAAGGGTTTCGGTTCGACCCAGAGTTACAACGCACTACTATAAGATGTTCTATTTTTCTATAGAAATGTGTTCGCTCAAGAAAAGCTCCAGAATATGTTAATCATAAATAAGAAGATTGTTTACGAAGAAAAACTAATACAAATTTGCATTCAGATACATAAGAATTATATGGGAACCGAAATAGTCTTTTATTTTCTTTTGAAAAAAAATAGAATCTCGAAGGGAAGTGTCCTACCAGACAAAGCATGATTATCCAGCTAAGTGGTTCACAGCTCACGGCCGGGCCCCAATCCCTTATGGCCCTGGCCTGTAAATGGACCTTTATGAGCCTCTAAAATGTCTTTAAGGCTATGACCGATGCCCCAGTTGGTCCTGTACATATGACCAGTGATCAGGAAAAGAATAGCAATAGCTAAATGATGGTGTGCAATATCGCTCAGCCATAGGCCCCCTGGATCTAATCCTCCACGAAAACTTAGGAATTCTGCGTATTTTGACCAATTCAAGGTGAAAAGGGGGGTTGCTCTCTATAAAGTAAAGTCTCTGCCAGATAGAACAAGACTTTGATAAATGACTTTGACAGCCGACATGCGTGTCGCTCTTTCCTTTGCTGCTAGCACTTGATGAAGTTGGTTTGGCTGCTCTTTCTATAACGTTCTTCTTTTGATCTCTCGTAAAGCAAGTAGGGCACCAAGGTATGGCTCATCAAAGCCAACTTGGCCATCATGGCTTTTTATTGCAAGGATCTTACTCACATTAGCTGCTGACACCACCATAATACCTGAAGTAGATAGCAGCCCTACTAGTGTAGGAGGGAGTTTTTTTCCAAGTAACCAAAAGAATGATATAGTGAGATCTTCTTTTCTTCTTGATTGGATTGGCTAGGTTAAGGCATTCCATCATCTTTTCGCATCACCACGTGTCTCGTCCATCTTATTGGTATCGGTAAACCCTATCCGACTTGGATCGATAGTGTACCATTTCTGCCTGGGTATGTAATTCCTCAATTCTGTATGTTCAACACTTTGAGCAAGCCAGAGCAAGACTTGGAACACTTTCTTTCCCATTGCAGAGAGACCTCTAAGAATGGAGCATTATGTCTTCGACAGTTTTTGCAATCACTCGAAGGAGATGGATTCCTGCAACAAACAAAACAATAAAAAAAGTAAATTAAGTATGAATACAGCAAGAAAAAGGCAAATTGTGTGTAAATAATTACACAAAGATAGATACTAGTTACCCCACCCCTTTTTTATTTATTCATTTTATTTTTTTCCTTTAATTAACTGGAATCGAAGTTCTTTCTTGAAATAATTCTGCCTTCCTTAAAATATCACGAACAGTTCCCGTAGGAATACCCCCATTAAAGTACCAAACAAAGGGTTCTACAAGCAAGCTATTATTCTGGGGATCTCCATAGAGGAGCATCAAACCCTAATCAAAATTTTCAAAAATCTCTCACACTCTTTTATGGAGATGCAAAAATTCCTACATGACTAGGATTTCATGTACCTCACCTAACAATTATTGATAATAATAAATCAATGAGTAGACAACTCTTGTCCAATACTTCTCAAGCATGTTATAGTGATTCGGTCTCTAAGTCATATGAGCTCACCTAATAGTTATTGGCCACACTCTCTAGTTAAGTCAGTCTACCATTCAACATGAAAGTGAAGCCCTCATTGGATCCCTCACCTAATAGTTATTTAGCCCAATCCCATCTTCACCCCATAACTTCTGTTGTTAATAGAGTGGTTGCACCCCTCTAATGCAACTGAGCTACCGTATCTAGTCGAGAACTATCAATACCCGAGAGAAGCCCACATATCTACAATGGTGAAAGACGTAAGACTTAATATTTACATGGAAGTTTGGGTTTAGGTCTCTTCTTAATCAATCAGCACTCTCATGTCTTACTGCCTTGATTTAGATTAGCATAAGTTATGTCTGACCAATCCAGTTTAGGTAGCACATCTCATGTATGACTAAGCCAGTTTAGATCAACACATCTTATGTCTGACTAATCTTGTTTAGGTCAATATATCCAATGCCTGACTCACCTGGTTTGGGTCAGCACACCTCATGTCTGACAAACCTAGTTCACATTAGCACATCTTATATCTAACTCACTTGGTAGATCGCACATCTCATGTCTAACTAACCAGTTTTGGATCAACACATCTCATGTTTAACTAGCTTAGATTTGTACATTTCATGTCTAGGTGACCTAGTTCAAGTCAAATCTTAATTTGTTAGCTTATCTCATGTTTAACTAACCAAGATGGCATGGGAGAACTCGAATTAATAAGCAACCAAATTCAAAACATAATCAACCAAATTGGCCAAGTAAGAAGGCTTTCGTCTCTTTCTCTTTTCTTAGAAACCAATGTAGTTGGCTAGGTAAGAGAATATCCCTAATTAAAAACCATGATTGAGACTTATCTTAGATATCATTGGTTTATTAGTTTTGAATTGGTCAGCTTTAATGATTCAAGATCAACCACTGAGCCAAATCATGTGTTTAAGTTAATTGATTGATATCAATCGAATCAACCAGCTCAGATCATTGACATGGTCTTAAGTACTCTTGACATAATCCTAATTAACTCTTGATTTGATTTGATCAAGAGCTCAATCGATTGGGTTTGATTATGACCTAATCAAAAATTAAATTAAATCTAATTGCATGACCTAATCGATTCAACCCATGCCCAATCCCTCATATTTTATTTGAAAAATTATATATTCCCACTAACTTTTTTTAATGCATGGTTTCTCTTCTCATTCTTGAGAGAATCAAATGATTTGATCATGTCATAAAAATGAGTATTCCTTTTCCATGCTATTTGCTTCAGTCTATTTACATAGATCCTTTGTAGATTTGATCTTGTGATCTCATCACTATCCATCTACCTAATCTCATTAAGGTAAACTACAATAGTAATTAGTATGGATTCAACATGGTCAAGGTGCAAAGGTTTCCATAGTCAATGCTGACTATAACCTTTCGCCTAAAACTTGCCTTATAGATCTTCATCTATTTTTCTTTTAAAGATCCATTCATTCATTAGGTACTATACCTTTTGGTGAATCTATTGAGGTCCATACTAGGTTGGAGCACATAGAGTTTAACTTCATGGTATCCAATCATTTCTCGAGATCAATGTTTGATATCTCCTCATTTTAGATTTTGGGATCATCTCTATGTTCCCTATCTTCCATAAAGAAAACTTTCTCTAATTCTATATAAGCATATCTAAGTATCTTTTAGAGGATGGAAGATCCTACTAGACTTATAAAGTGAAGAAAGAACTATATATACTAGTTCTACTCGAATGGATTCTATAGATTTTATAGCCCGTTGCTCTTTAGAGACTCTCTCTTTGAGCTTAATGATATTTCCACCACTATATTTTAGGTTAAACTATTTAACCATCAGTATAGGCAATGGATCATAATAACTTATCATCCACTAGGCAGTAGTATCATAACAACTCTTTAGAATATAGGCCATTAGCAACCTAAACTCTAACTTGTCCATGGTCCACCTATATCCTAAATAGGTGTGTCAAGAATGGATTTAGAGTAAACCTAATTAAATAGGTTAGCTAAGTTATGTAATCATATTCTTAAAAATAAATTAGAGACTCTTATAATTGAACCATATCAAATAGGATTCAATTTCTCTACTCAAACACTCCATTAAGCTCGAGATGTAAGAGGAGACTATTGTAAGAGGAGCCTATTATAAGACTATGCCAAATAACTTGAAATGATTCTGCAATTCTCCTCTAAGTTTTGTACTTCCTCAATCTAATCAAAGATCCTTAAGAAATTTTTTCTGGCTTGCACATCAAATGTGCTGTCATACATAAATGTGTACTAGGCAAGTATATTAGTAGTCCTCACTATAGTTTTTATCTAACAAAAGATAGTTTGGTCAATACTCTTCAAGATAGGATTCATAAATTCGAAATGACTTGGTAATCAATTAGCCAAAAGGCTCGTAGTTTCCCATGGTTAGTAAATTATTTATCCTTTCTTTTTGATACTACCAAACCTAAGATGCCACCTATATACTTCATGTCAACATCTTCTCACAAGATCTATCAGATCCTAGGTACTCACTACTACTTAGCAGATGCATCATATGCAATTAGAGACTGACTTTTATAAAATCATCTATATCTAATTTATTTCTAAAATAAATAAATCAGTGATTTCAATACTAAATAGAAATTAAATTTCTACTCTCAGCAAATATTAATTTCTTTAAGTAGCTAATATACCTTTCAAAGGTATGTTATATTTATTTTTCAAGGATTTCAGGTAAGGGATAGTTCCTATGGTCATCGACTTTGAAGACTTTCTATTATCAATGGCTATCTACTTGGAAGATCCCGATCTCTTGCTTCTTTACAAGCCTCTTCTTCCTATTAGACTCGTTTTTAGAGGAAAAAGTCTGCTCCACATCAAGAAGCATGCCTCTTGAACCTTTCAAGGTCCCTTTAATAGTTATCAATTTGTTGACCTAATTGTCTTAGCCTTATTCAAATAGTAGTTTACAATAAACTATCCATATAAATTAGAGAAAGATGACTAGATCAAATCCATTTACAATCCTTTTGCATCAACATGACCGAGCTTCTCAAGCGACTAATCCTTAATCATATCAAATAATGATCATGGATCGATTGTACTTAGATTAGTCTGAACGGCTTGGTGATAAAGGGTAGTCTTGGTCTATTACAATACTTGGCCTTTCTAATTAATTTTCAAGTTGAACTAATCTTTATAATAAGTTTTGATTAATTGATTAGTTTAAGAATTTAGAGAGTTAGAAGTTGACTTTAATCTATAGAGATTAAATATTCTAGTTAGATATTTATATTTAATCTTAAATTTTTCTAGAAACTTTAAGAAGCTCCCATTATTTTCACATATCTCTTATACTCTTCTATGGAGATGTGAAAACTCCTATATGACTAGGGTTCCTAATATGTGGTCTCACTGATTTCATATCCTCACCTAATAGTTACTGGTAACATCTAAACAAATAAGTAGACAATTCTTGTCCAATACTTCTTAAACATGTTGTAGCAACTCAGTTTTCATGCCATGTAGGCTCATCTAATAGTCATTGTTCAAACTCCTAGTTAAGTCAGATCCACCGTTCAACGTGAAAGTAAAGCCATCATTGGATCCCTCACCAAATAGTTATTAGGCCCAATTCCATCTTCATCCCATAGCATTTCATATTAATAGAGGGTTTGCACCTCCCGATGTAACTGAACCACTGTATCTAGTTGAAAAT
This sequence comes from Areca catechu, assembly GCA_021397845.1. Taxonomy (NCBI): domain Eukaryota; kingdom Viridiplantae; phylum Streptophyta; class Magnoliopsida; order Arecales; family Arecaceae; genus Areca; species Areca catechu. Next base: position 89,291,078 of record CM038042.1, on the reverse strand, counting down.
AATCAATACTTGAGAGACACCCACATCTCTATAGTGGTGGAAGATCTAAGACTTAGTATTTATGAGGATGTTTGAATTTAGGTCTCTTCTTAATTAGTCAGCACATCTTATGTTTTACTAATCTAATTCAGGTCAGCATAATTTATGTCTGACCAACATGATTTAGGTCAATATATCTTATATCTAACTAATCTTGTTTAGGTTAGTATATCTTATACTTACTCACCTGATTTGGGTCAGCATACCTCATGTCTGAGAAATTTAATTCATGTCAGCACATCTCATGTCTGATTCACCTAGTTTAAATCAGTACATCTCATATCTGACTAAACTGATTGGGTCAGCACATCCATGTCTAACTAGTTTAGATCCACACATTTCATGTCTAAGTAACCTAGTTTAGGTCATATCTTAATTAGCTAGACATCTCATGTCTAACTAACCAAGAAGGCATGGGCAAACTCGAATCAATAAGCAACCTTATTCAAAATATAGTCGACCAAATTATCTAGGTAGGTAAGATTGATGAGAGGCTTCCACCTCTTTCTCTTTCTTAAATACCAGTATAGTTGGCTAGGTAAGAGAATAGCTCCAATTAAAAATCATGATCGAGACTGGTCTTAAACATCAATTAGTTTATCAGTTTCAAATTATCTAGGTTGGTAAGATTGATAGAGGCTTCCACCTCTTTCTCTTTTCTTAAATACCAGTATAGTTGGCTAGGTAAGAGAATAGCTCCAATTAAAAATCATGATCGAGACTGGTCTTAAACATCAATTGGTTTATCAGTTTCAAATTGGTCAGCTTAAATGATTCAGGCTCAACCACTTAGCCAAATTAAATATTTAAGTCAATTGATGTATGTCCATCGAATCAACCAGCTTAGATCATTGACATGGTCTTGAGTACTCTTGACCTAATCTTAATCAACCAGGCTTAACCACTCAGCCAAATTAGATATTTAAGTCAATTGATTGATGTCCATCGAATCAACCAGCTTAGATCATTGACATGGTCTTGAGTACTCTTGACCTAATCTTAATCAATTCTTGATTTGGTTTGATCAAGAGCACCAATCGACTGTGTTTGATTATAGCCTAATCAAAAACTAAATGCAATCCAATTGCATGACATAATTGATTAGACCTATGTCCAATCTCTCATATTTTACGTTTTGGGTTAAGATCTTAAATTCTTAATTTCAGATCTATTAACCTTAATTTTAGATCTAAATTATTGATTTAAATTTTGAAGACCATTTTCAAAATAGGTCAATTTTGTGCTGGGATAACCTTTACACTTGGCACAAAATTGAACCTAACCAATTTTAATTTTAGACCTTTAATTAGGTACATTTTTAACATGAGATTTTAGTTTAGATGTTGAAACTAATTTCAACTATAAACATCAAGTATAATCATCTCATAATATACCAAAAGACATGAAATTTTCATATCTAGAAGTTTTAGCATTCATGAATTCAATAATTTATAATATTAAATATCAAAATAATTTTTATAGTAACTTACTAATCACGAATCTCAATTTACTGATCTAAATTTTATATTCAAAAATTTAAAATTTTAAATCTGATTTTTAGATCAAATCGATCAAAATTATAGATCTAGTATAGTTTTAAACGACAAAAATTTCAGATCTAAAATTTCGGTTATCAACCAAAATTTTGGATCTGATTTTTTTGATCTCAAACTTCAATTTTCAAGATCTGATTTCAAATCTGAAATACCCTTCTAGATCTGATTTCTCAGCTCAAAAATTAAAATTTTTAGATCTAAATATGTTCATGAACAGTGCATTGATACTACTTGAAGGAATCATTACACGATCTCCTTATGGCAGCAGCATGCATAAGTTTCAAAAAATTTTAATTAACTAACATTGCAGTGGAATATAAAATCTAATCTAACATGCAAACAAGATCCATCATAAACATAGTGGATTTGAAAATTAAAGACACAAGTAGATCAAATATACTTACCTACTGCACTACTCTATCTTTATTACCAAATTGGATTTGATGGATATCCCAGATTCTATTAGAGCACTGTACATGCCCGGCCTCTACTAGTATCCATATGGAGATGTCCAGATCAAAACACTAAGGCCATTGAAATACTAGTACCTTGTAGGCCTTACTTCGATTGTTGGATCGAGCCCCTTCCATGGAAACCCTACACGACTCTTCATGTTGATTCAAGAGAATTGGACTTAGGAAAAACTTAAGATGAAAAATCTTTTTTCTTCCTCTCTTTTTCCTCGCTTTTTCTCTATATTTTTCTACTATTGGATATGTGGAACTATGGAAGAAAGGTGGAGAGAGTGGAAGAAGGAAAGTGGAGAGAGTGGAAGAAGGAAAACTAGCGGCATGGAAATTAAGATCTCGTCTTATCTTGGTGCTAACTCCCTTCTTCCAATATTTTTGTTGCACAAAAATTTCTCCACACACATCTAGACTCCATGCCCCATACTTCATTAGACAGGATCATATCTTATCTTATCTGGATTACATTCAAATGGAAATGTGGTGTTAAAAAATGCATGAGATACAACATAGCATAAGAAACAATCCTTCCTAGCTCTAATTCATTTCTTCCCATCATATTTTGTCACACAAAATATATATTCCATGCCCAAAGCAGATAAAGACAATCCTAAGTTAAATCCTAATCAAATTATAACATTTAATTAGGATAGGATTTATCCACAGGTGAGATAATTCTAGAAGAGTAGGAGCAATGCCAATCTTGCACCTCTCTTCTCTTCATGCATGCCAAGAGTGGGGTGCTACATTAGCACCCCTCATTTTCATTTTTGGCATATAATAAGAGAGAGAGTCCTAATAGACTTAGATCATGCTTTTTGGTTTAATTAGGCTTTGATTTGGATCAATTTTGAATCTGATTCAAGCTAAATTCGAAAGGCTATGAACCTTAATAAATTAGGATAGCAATGCAAGTCTAACTCAACTTATGAAATGTGATTAGTCTCAAATTAGGTCAAGCCCAATTAAATTAAAAATAATTAGTTAATTAGGATTTAATCTAAAATTTGATTAAGTCCAATTGTATTGCAATACTTATAATTAACTTTCTTATGCTAACAACTAAAAGTACTAAAATTAACAGGTACTAAAATTAGCAGGTGCTAAAATTAGTAGCTACTAAATTGTAACCCTTACATATTTAGTAGTTTCTAAATATGTAACCCTTACATGTATTGATCCAACTACATAATCAGATCAAGCTCTTATTATGTATGGATCCTTTAGGATCCATTATATTTGGTAGTGAGATATATCATGATCTCCATCATAGTATTATCGAAACTCTTTTGAGAGGCTAGAATGATTTCAACTCACTCCATCAAGGATCATTGATCCAAAATAATTATAGTAAGTTTTCATAATCCATCAATGATGCCTAGTAGCATGTTATGGCAATCCAGTAGAATAGAAGGATGAATCCCTAGATATAGTTATCATATGATTGAGTTCTTCTATCAATCGAGAGTCCCAATAAGATGTAGATTATGAAAACTTGTCAAATCCTATGCATCTGTCATATACTAGATTTAATTAGCCTAACTCCAATGTAAAACTCATGAAAACTCTTTTCTATCCTTCACCTACTATGGCCATGGATTTTTGGACTTAGCTTCTTAAATTATATATGATTGCACCTTAACCACTAAGATCAATAATTTTCTATATGTACACTCCCTATTCCTACAATGAACTTATTACAACCAATGAATATTTCAAAGATCGAATAGCTAGGACCAATATTTTATATTATCAAGCTACAGCAACCCCACTATGAGTGACCGAGACACTGTAGGTCAAAGAACCATGCACATAATTATAGCATCGAGAAAGTTACTAATGAAAGAGTAGACATCCATATGACTTCTCATGATGTTCATGCTCGATACCATTGTTCTTTAACAAGCACCTATATTTTCACTCTAGTATCCCCACTCTATAGACTCGGAACTTATCTATGTAAAAGGAAAGCGATCCATGCACCGATCTAACTGGATCAATCAGCATCCCCGTGATGATCCTATGATCATGAGTATTTATGAATCAATCTATAATGACACGTCTCAAATTTTTAACTCTTGAGAATATATGACATTGTCTATTAATTTCTTAGATGATACATGGACATAACATGTATGCATAAAATTATCTAATGCTGAGAATTAAATATAATTTTATATCCTAAAAAGAAAATATGTGTCAGCTAGATTGGCTTCTATTGCATACATCTAATAGGATCATCATGGGATGGTGATTGATCTATCAAGACCAGTACACTGATCACTTCCTTTTTGGATAGATGAGTCTCGAGTTACAATGTAGGGATATTGGAGCAAGAATGCAACTAGTTATTAGAGAATAATAGTACTGAGCATGAACAAGAATGAGAATTTACTTGGATGTCTACTCACTTGTTATTAACTTTTTCGATACTGTAGTTGTGTGAGTAGTTTTTTGACCTACAATGCCTTAGCTGCTCATAATAGGGTTACCATAGTTTGACAACACAAACATAGTTTCTAAATATTCAGCTCCTTACGATATTCATTAGCTATAGTATGTTCATTGTAGGAGTAAGGTATGTACTTATAAGGGATCTATCAGTCTTAGTAGTTGAGGAGTAGTTCTATATAATCTAAGAGGTTAAGTCTTTAAGTCTGTAACCATAGCAATGTGATAGATAGAAAAGAGTTCTAATGAGATCATAGTTGGATTCAAGCTAATTAAGTCTTGCATATGATGGATTCTTAGTGTTTGATGAGTTTTCATAACTTACATCCTATCTGGACTCTTGATAAAAAAAACTTGATTATAATGAACTACACCTAGGAGTTCATCTTTTTGCTCTACTAGGTTGACACTATATGCTACTGACATCACAATGGATTGTGATGACTCGCTATGATTATTTTTGAATCAACAATCTTTATGGAGATGAGTTAAAATCATTATATCCCATCGAAAAGGATTTTGATGATACTATGATGGAGATCATGGTATGTCTCACTCTAGATATAATAAAATCTAAGAGGTCACATATGAAAGGAGCTCATCTGATCAATAGCTTGGATCATAATAAAATTATCAATTAGATTAATAGTTTAAATTTAAAAACTACTAATTATGTAATAATTACATATTCAGTAACTGCTAATTATCAGCAAAGGAACTTAATTACAAGTGTTGCAATACAATTGGATTTAATTAAATTATGGATAAACTCCTGATTAATTTAAACTAGATTTAATTTAATTAGGCTTAACATAATTTGAGGGTAATTAGATTTTATAATCCAAGTAGGACTTGGATTCGAATCCTAATTGGTTATGTTTGAAAGGATTTCAAATTTGATTTGAATCAGGTTTGAATCAGATTCAAATTGAACCCAAATTGAAATCCAATTAGAATAGGATGCCTGAACCCAAAAACACTAGGACTCTCTCTCCAAGAAGGAGGCAAATAAGAAGAGGGGTTCCCTCTTTTGCATGCAAGAAAAGAGAGAGGTGTACCAATGGTTGGCACCCCTCTTTCCTAGGTCTCTTTCTTAGGATGGAATTAGGAGTCTATCATATTCTAATTTGATTCAAATCAAATTGGACTTTGAATCAATTTGAGTTTTTTGAGGCATGGGATGGTGTTTTGTGTGACAAAAATAAAAGAGGAGAGGGGGGTTGGGAGTTAAGATATCTCATCCTAATTCTTTCTTGCTTCAAGCCTCTTCCCACCATCCCTCCTCTTCCTCGTTGCTTCCACACATCCAAAAGAGATAGAAAGAAAGATTAGAGAGAGAAGAAAAAGGGAAGAGAAAGGTTTCCTTCTCTTCTAGGTATCCTAAAGCCATCTCCCTTGAATCAATGTAAAAGAGTTCGCACAGCAATCTTCTTCTTCAAGTTCTTGAAGAAGTTTAGATTCAAGCCAAGAAACGAGGCCTACAAGGTCCTAGCACTTCGAGGCCTCAGTGCTTTGATGAAATCATCTCTGTGTGGATACCAACAAAAGCTAGGCGCATGCATGGCTACATCAAAAAATCTCAGACATCCACCAGATCCGATTTGACAAAGAAGAAGGAAAGTGAATTAGTTAAGCGATTCGATCACTTAGTTTACTTTTAGATTCTTATTTTTCATATTTGAAACTTTATTTTAGCATGTTTAGATCCAATCCTGGGTGATTATTTGATTAGATCAATATGTAGTATAGATTAAAATAGTTTTAATCTACTTCCGCTACATGATTAGGGTAATCAGAAAATTTTGCATACTATAATCATTGAAACCCAATTTTGCATTCATTGCAAAGGGGTAGTTGCTTTTTTTCTTTTCTTTTATTGCTCTTCCTTTTCCTATACCTTTCTTTTTGAATCCATATTTCTTTCTTTTCAAAAATCTTTTGAACTTTTTTGTTGTGATCATTGCTAGCTCATTTTTATTGTTGGTTTTTTTCTAATTCATCACTAATGCCTTCATCATTGGCCATTGATTTTAATGCAATATATAGTCTTCATCTTCTTGGCTTCATCCTCAATATTTTGATCCATACTTAATGCCTGAGTCATGAATGAGTTAATTAACTCTTCTAAGGGTAGCTTATCATCCTTTGCTTCTTGTATGGCTACTACCTTAACTTCCCAATTCTTTAGTAAAGACATGAGAGCTTTTTGAATAAAATCTTTGTTAGGATAATCTTTACCAAGACTTTTCAATCTATTAATAATATCTATAAATATTGTAAACATTTTTTTAATAATTTCTTGAGGTTTCATTTTAAAAAGTTCATGCTTATGAACAAGCATGCTAATTATAGATTCTTTGATTTGATTTGCTCCCTCATGGATAACTCTAAGTCAATCTTATATCTTTTTAGTAGAAGGATAAATAGAAATACAATTAAATGTATTAGTATCTAAAGTACAATATAAGACATTCATTACTTTAGTATTCAATTGAGCCATTCTTTAATTAACTTTATTCCAATCTCTTTCTAGGTTGGGAGGAGGCACACCATCAATCAAAACAAGGGTGTGTATGATCCATTAACTATGATATTCTATATGTCATAATCTTGTGCTTATATAAAAGTTTTTATGCGAGATTTCATTTTATATAATTTGTGCCATTGAAAAGAGATGGTCAGTTTGTTGATTATTCTTCATTGATAGAAGCATCAATCAAGGTTGCCATGATCTTTTTCTATTAATAGTTAAATCAAAGTATTAATTGAGCCCCAAGTTCTAATATCTCTTGTTACCTAGAAGTTGCAACCAAAAAGGGAGCCTGAAAACTTTTGCCAAAGTTAAACTTTACTATGTGTATGCAACAACTATCAGAACTAAATCAAAGTGATGAACATAATGAGATATATTAGCAAGATACAATAAATAGAAATAAAGGCAAGAAGGAATCAATCAACACACATGCACAAATACCAAGATTTATACCAATCCCTGCACCTACATCTACTTTCCAAGATCATATATTTAAAAATTTTACTATAATCATATAATGTTATATCAATATTATTTTTTGGGCTCACAATGTCAAATCAAGCTAGTTTTCAATAGGTTCACCAATCTAACTTTTTCCAACTAAGTTTTCTTGATGTAGTCCAATACAAATATCCAATTATGAGCATGGACCAGCCTCTCAATCCAACTTTTTTCATCTAAAAAAATTGTTATAATCAATAGATTACAAGAGATAAGAATTTAAAGCTTAATAAATTTAAATTGTTAAAGCTTTTTGTAAGTTTTTAAAGTGGTTGCATGAATATGCGAACTTCCTCCTTTTGTGCTTGAGTAAAGTTTGATTTGTCACTTGATAAAGATTCTCTAGTAATTTGTTTGCTCAATCAATGCGGTCAAGGTCTTAATAACTCAATCAATCAAATTTAAGAATACTTTGGATGCTCTCTCTTCTTTCACTAGTTTTCTTCCCATTTTCTTTTCAAAATTTTCAAAAGATTAAGTCTCAGATTAATTCCTTGGCTTAAATATATCCAAAGATGATTTAAAAACATGAAAATACTTTTTGTTATTTTTAATAGTAGATGTTATGCTGTCAAGAGAGTGGAGTTGGCACATAGTCTTTAGAAGTTGACTCGAGTCCTTCTAGAGTCTACTTAGCTTTCTCGGGATAGACTCATTATCCATTGTTTCAAAATAATATTGTTTATCTTCCTGACAATGGTCACTTTGGAGTTGGCTCGATTGTTATTAGGGTTAGACTCTTTTTAAGAAGTTGGCTCGTGAAACTTTTGGAGTCAGCTCGAGCTAAAGACATTATTTTCTGCTACTCTCTTTATCTTCCGCTTTGAAACTCTAATTGGCTCGTGAACTTTGGAGTTGACTCAAGCTAAGAACATTATTTTTTGTTTCTCTCTATCTCGTGCTCTGAAATAACTCTAGAGTTGGCTCGAGCTAAGGACATTATTTTTTGCTATGTTTTGTCTTCTACTCCAAGACAACTTTGGAGTTCGCTAGTGAAATAGTAGGATTGATTTTTGTAGAGGACTCATAATTTTTTGGAGTTGGCTCGAGTTCAAACCATCCTTTCATATAGCTCTTTGTCTAGCACCCTAACATTAGTTTTGGAATCAACTTTTGTTTTAGTTGGGTTGACTCTTGCAGAGGAGTCAACTCATGATTTTCTGGAGTCAACTCAGGAACTATAAAATTTAAAGATTAGAGTGTGCCATAGTTGTCTCTTTGCATATCAATGTTAGCTTTAACACTATTTTATTTGATGGGCAACTTTTTCTTGTCTAGTTTTGAGTGGTTTTTTAGGCAATTTGTGAGCATGAAGAATCTTCTCCTGTAAGCATATTCGAAAGCTTTTATTAGTATCAAATGTGCTTAAATATTTTGGTATCATCAAAATTAATTATTGGATCAACATATAGCCATTTATTCAATAATAGGCTATGCAGTAAGGTTACTTTTTATATAACTTTGGGTATCATCACATTAATGTATACACATAGTGGGCCTTGTTTTTTTTTTTTTGGAGCGGATGGTTCCAGTATATATGTATAACAGTGTGCTTTTTTCATTTTAATTTTGTACAATAATAATATGTAATTACAAATACAAGTTCCATTATATCCGTTCTTTCTTTTACATGCATCACATATTATTTGACTCCTTTAAAAAAGAATTTATACCAAACGAATATAGCAATTCCTTAATTAATCTTTTATGAATGGTAACATGAGAATGGCATGTGATCTTTCAAAGAGCTCTCCAAGAAAGCATCACCTTTACATTTCTTGATTAGTTATTGTTTCACCTGCGAAACTGAAGGGTTTTCTTTCTACCAACCCGTATACCTAAACAACGTCCTCCTTCCAAAGACATAAAATATTACTCGCAATGCAAATTCCAAGTAAGATGATCCCACCATCTTAGCCACAAGAAAGAATGAAGAGACTGGCAAAAAGATAGCCTCTTCCAACCCAACAAGGTACCAACTTTGATCCTTTTCCTTATAACCTCCCTCCAGCAGTCCTCATCTTGTCACCCTCTCCCTATATCCCAACCGTCCTCTTTTACATCTGCTTTGTTGGTTGACTAGTTTTCATTTCTCTAGTTTTAGGAAGTGTTTAGCTAAGGATTTCTCAACTAATCTCTCTCCTTGCACACATTTGTTTCTTTCTCTTACACCTCTACTTTTTGGCAGTCATGGGAAGTTCATGCCTGAACTCGTCTCGCACGGTACTTGAGAGACCCACAAGTTTCTCGTTCGATAAGCAACGCAGACCTTGTCCCACAGGTGGCTTCTCATTGTTAATGAGAAAGAAGTATACCAACATAGTCCGCTGCCATGGCAATGGGAATTTAAGAAACCCAAATGGACGTCCTCCGATTGTAATTACTGAAAGGCCTGCTGCGGCAACAGTCACAGAGGATCATATGGTTTTCTCATCAAATGCAAAGATCCGCAACGATGTTGGCGTGATGGATTTGACGTCTTACAAGGAAACAACAGCACTTGGTATCAGTGAGACATACCTTGGTGAAGGTATTGGAATTGTTAGATTTCTTAGGGGAAAGCAGTTTCTCATTACTGGTGCAACAGGCTTCTTGGGAAAAGGTGATAAATTTTGCATAATCTTTTCATCAATATCTTGAGATCTAGTTCATAGGTTTAGTGCTATCTTTTATTCTTCTTTCGGTTTGTAGTTCTAGTCGAGAAGATTTTAAGGACCAACCCAGATGTTGGTAAGATCTATGTTCTTATCAAAGCTAAGGACAAGGAAGCTGCAATGGAGAGATTGAAGTGTGAAGTATGTGAATCTTGATTCCAATATCTAATATACTCCTCTGCTATTCAATTTATTTTCCCCATAAAATAATTGGATTCTTGTCATATATTTATTTTCTACTCAGATAGCAAATACGGAACTCTTCAGATGCATGAAAGAAATCTATGGAAGTAACTACCAGGCTTTCATGTTAAGAAAGCTTATTCCAGTGGTAGGGAATGTCAGGGAAGCCAACCTTGGACTCGAGGCTGGGTTAGCTGACGAGATTTCTGAAGAAGTGGATGTTATTATTAACTCAGCGGCAAATACCACTTTTGATGAGAGGTTCTTCTTCTACTAAAAGAAAAATTTGTTAGTTTTATTTCATGTTGAGTTATAGGAGAGTGGCATTTTACAGGTATGATGTTTCGCTGGACATAAACACTATAGGACCATGCAGGATTATGAGTTTTGCAAAGAGGTTTAAGAGACTCAAGCTCTTCTTGCATGTATCAACAGGTAAAATCATAGAATTAGGGGGGGAAATCTATTTTCCATGTTTTTTTCTTCATTTTGTTCATTTTTTTCTCTTTGAAGAAGCTTATTCACAAGTCAATTCTCTCTTTTTTTTCCATATCTGCTTCAATAGCATATGTGAATGGGCAAAGGCAAGGTAGGATTTTGGAGAAGCCTTTTTCTATTGGAGACACCATAGCAAGGGAAAAAAGTTTTTCAGAATTTTCTGCGAAAAACACACCATTATTGGATATTGAAACTGAGATTAAGCTAGCTTTTGATTCTAAGAAGACTTCTCGTGATTCTTCCATGATTCAAGAGTTGAAAGACTTGGGTTTAGAGAGGTACCTTTTTGTTCATTCCTTAAATTAAGGTGTTCTAATACGTATCTCTTATGTGTACACCTGTGTTTATAAATTGTTTTTTAAGTCATGAACACCAAATTAGAATTCACTCAATAGGGCAAAGATTCATGGATGGCAAGATACGTATGTTTTCACAAAGGCCATGGGTGAAATGGTGATAAATTGCATGCGAGGAGACATACCAGTGGTCACCATTAGACCTAGTGTCATTGAAAGCACTTGTAAAGAACCCTTCCCTGGATGGATGGAAGGAAATAGGTAATTTTAAATTTCTTCTTATTGTGTTCTTTTTGCAATTTTAGCAATACATATACTGTTTAACTAGTTAAATCTTATGATCGATCACATTATTCTATCCTTTCTTCTGGAAACCTTAGGATGATGGATCCAATAGTTCTATATTATGGTAAAGGCCAGCTTGCTGGATTTCTTGCTGATTCTAATGGAGTGCTCGATGTTGTAAGTAATGTTTTGGTCAATCAATTCAGTACTTCTGCAAATGAAATATAAGCAAGAACTTTTGATCTTGCATGGGTATGTATCTATTTTCTCTTACAGATATCGAACTTACGCAAATGGTGTTTGTCTTAGGTCCCAGTTGACATGGTTGTGAATGCAACCTTGGCAGCCATAGCAAAGCATGGGTCAAGTAGGAAGCCAGGAATGCACATCTACCAAATTGCTTCATCTGTTATTAACCCGCTAGTGTTCAAAGACTTGGCCAGGCTTCTCTTTGAACACTTCAGCTCTTTTCCTTTTATGGATCCTAAAGGGCGACCAATTACGGTCCATCCAATGAAACTCTTCACTGACATGAATGAATTCTCCTCCTATGTTTGGATGGATGCTTCTCAAAGGAGTGGAAAGGTAGCTGCTGCTACACCACATGAAAAGCTATCTAAAAGATTGCAGAACATATGCATGAAATCAGTGGAGCAAGCCAAGTATCTAGCTAACATATATGAGCCATACACTTTCTATGGTGGAAGGTGAGATTTCCTTCGTTTTTTTAATATAGCTTCAAAAGCCAGGGACCATGCCTATAATGGGATATTTTCATTAACGTTCCAGGTTTGATAATGCAAACACTCAAAAGTTAATGGAGGAGATGTCTGAAGAAGAGAGGACAAGCTTTGATTTTAATGTGGGAAGCATCAGTTGGAAGGATTACATCTCTAATGTTCATATTCCCGGATTAAGAAGGCATGTTATGAAGGGAAGAGGCATGTAGACAAACTCCCAACTAGTGGGCACAACAGTATGAAGAAATGTAGATATTCGATATCTTAGATCTCTGAACTTGCAAAACCAAGGCAATAAGATGGATAATCAGCACCTCGTTGAAAAATTTTATAAAGTTTGTAACGGTGGTTCTTGAAACTAAGGTTCCACTTATTCTATTATTGTACTATTTACTTGGATTAAGAATGTGGCAAATATTATTAATTAATAGTTAAATTTCCTTTGCCATTGATTTTATGGTTTCATTCACAACATTTTCATCTTCACCTAATTTATGTGTACAAGCAAATAAATTGCTGCCACTACAATGGAGTGGGCACGCCCCTAGTCTTAAAATGTGAAAGTTGTCCTCAAATTAGATAGAAGAGGGAGCCATCCCCTCTCTAAAGTTCACCAAGAATACAAAAAAGTCGTAGAGAAGTCCAACCACATATCCCTTTTTAATGTCTTATTAAAAACCATTAATTCTCTTTTAATTATTGGACATTTTAGACAAAGTCTTTTGTGAGCTTTCTCCTTTCACAATAACGATTATGGTAAAAGCTAACACTAAAAAATAGTTTTCCCGATGCAAATAGGCATCGATTTAAAATTTCTCGTTGCTTCAAAAAGCATAAAAAAAGCATTGATAACAATAGAGTGGAAAGAATTTTTGTCAACGCTTCTAAAAAGCATTGTCACACAATATCCCGACACTTTGTGGCATCGGGACAGAAAAATTACTGATGCTATAAAGCATCAGAAGTGACCAAGCCAACCCCAATGCTTTTGTCAATGCTTTTTAAAAGCATTAGTAAATTTGATTTAGCGATGCTTAAAAGCATTGCTAAATCAAATTTCTCGATGCTTTTAAAGTGTCGTTACTGGTCCATCCCCGGTATCTTCCGATGCTTTTTAAAAGTATCGAAAATATTTTAAATGCCTATGCTTTAAAGTATCGTTAATAACACTATCTGCTGACACTTTAAAGCATCAATAGATCAATTTTTTTTAAAACATAAATATATAATTTTAAATAAAAAAATCTATGCAAGTTTTTAATAAACCTGTACAATGAAATCATAATAAGTATAAATATTAAATACATATATAAAATTCATTCCATCCAAACTACAAATCCAAGTATAAAATTCATTACAATCTAATATAACAAAGTTCATTATAACCCAAAGTTTAACAAAATAAAAAGATACATGAAACATATGGATAAAATAAAAAATGCTAAAGTCAATCATTTGCAGGAGGAAGGTCGTCACCCTGTCTACAAGTATCTGATGCTCTTGGAGCCTATAAAAAATATTTAAAAAGCTTAAGTTATGAATCTATGTATGACAATATAATATATATCATTGTTTTTATATAAGAACATATTTTAATAATATATATATTTACCTGATATAGAATATACATCTATACCAAAGATATAAAGCCTTTTAATGTACTCTCTCATAGTCTCCATCGCTACTCTATCGATAGCATGACCCTGTTGTCGGGAATTGTGTCCCAAAGCCAATCGCCTGGGTTGTAGGCGGTTGGGCTCTGTATTGTACTCTTTCTTTGAATTAATAAAATATATTTTTTTTGGCAGCTCATCACATTTTATATTTTCCTAAAATGAACTCTTTCCATGTGATGAAGTCCTTAGGACTACACTGACTTCGATACAGAGAGGATGTATCAAGTGGTCCTTAAACCCTGTTCACAATCAAAGGATATATTGTACTGGACGGCAATATATCAAGTATAGGTTGTTGTAGTTCACATCGTTTGGTTGTCCTCTTGACCAAATGAGTATGGTGACACTGATGTGATCTGTAAGTGGGATATGTGATATCTTATTGAACGTGACTCCGTGCAGCCCCTTTCTGCCAAAGGGATACTCACGATTGGATATGGGTATATGTGTCCCTCCGACCTGAGGTCATCACGGTAGCTTGCAAGCAACTCCCTGTGCTTTGGTGCCGGATTACCCGAATTTTTAATCCGATGATGGAAGGTTTCTAGGTACAGGCAAGTACTTGTGGAGCAGTGATGGACCAAGATGGAATTGACCTGTCCAAACAGTTTGGATTGAATGTCTCGCAGTATCTCAATTTAGCAAATCCTCGGCCGGGGTAGTCCTAGTGAAGAGTCACCAGGCTTGCGAGGTTGAGGCACGTAGTCGACTGACTCTGTCTGGGTTGGCAGTCCAATCTCAGTCGTCCTGAGCATTAGAGGTCAAAGGGATGAATTATACGGTAACCATATGCCAGAGGTTCGATAGTTTGCTCCCGCATCTTTGACCTATCCGGATGCCGGGACCCATTGCTAGATGGTTTCATGTGCTGGTACTAGAATTATTCTAGTGCTACCGTTTAGGTTCGAACCTATGAGGTCACACGCCACAAAGGATTACTCTCTGATCCAGATACCGATTACGATTGGAAATCGTCTCGGTTTTATGGTCACAGTATTTTTGAGCACTCTTTTCCCCGTCTTGCCCTTGTCTGTGTCAACCGGAAATTGTTCCGGGCTGACCAGGACTGCGCCAAGATTTTTCTGAATAAGTTTTGAACTGATTCGGAGTTCGTTTCGGCCTCCAATTGGTTATGAACCAATTGAACCAAATTTAATTGGGCTTCAACCGGTTCAATTAGATTGAACCAAGAGGTTTAATAGGATTGAATCAAAATTGGTTTGGACCGGTTTTTGAACCGGTGTTTTCTCCCTTGGACCGGTTTCCATGTTGGATTCTTTCCTTACGTTGGGAGAAACCCAAACGTCCTAATCGAATGACGCTGGGAGAAATCCTTGCGTCCGGTTGAAGGCCAAACGACCGAATTATTTTCGCTGGGTGGCCGTCCCTTCCTCTTCCCCATCGGCTGCCTTAATCCCTGTTTTAATGGCTACAGAGACCTCATCATTTTCCAGCCCTTTTATCTTCTCCCTGCTGCCTATATTTAAACCCAGCCACTGCTCTGTTTCATGTGTGCTGATTCCTTTTCATCGTGAGAAGAAAAAGATTTCTGGGGGTTCTTTGAGAGATTTTTTTTTTCTTGCTTCCACTGGGTGCTTGTAGGGTGTTTTTTTGGGAGTGTGAGCAAGGCCTTTTCATTGCCTTTTGAGGTACTCAAACTCAGCTCTGCAGCAAAGAGACCTGCTGCTACCTGTGACCGTGCTACTCCCTTCCAGCGGCTAGCACCGCGCGAGAAGGAGGATCCAAGAGCCCCGGGCGTATCTCCCTTCTAGAGGGAGTATCCCTTTACTCCTGGGAGCAAGATAATTGAACCCCGTTTGCTGCTGTTGCTCAAAACCCAAAGAAGAAGCTTGCTGTTTTTCCTGCAGCAGATTTTTGGCAGTAAGCTTTCAGTGAATTGGTAGTGGTCTTTTAGTGATTTTTTTTTGCAGATTTTGGTTGAAAATCGAAGAAGATCCAACCTCCTTGCTGCTACTTCGATTTCGGAGGAAAAGGAGGTCCGGAAGCTGCCGTTTGATCGCTGTTTTGAAAGCCAAAAAATAGAGCATCTCAACGGTCCAAGGAGGAAGAAGACTGGAATAAGTTTATCCCACTTATTCCAGCCTATTCCAGCTTTATTCCAGAGTTATTCCAGGTGGAATAAAGATATGAAAAATTTTATTTTAATCATGCATAAATAGATGTATTTATTTATATATTTTTTACAAATATTTTATGCCTCGTTACATGCCTACATGCAACATGAATAGGTTAGGTTCTGGGCGGAGTAGTTTTCCGCTGCGGTGATTTTTAAAAATGTTTTAAAATCCATTCTGCTCCCGTAGCTGTTTGCATGCCTAGTGTAGGATCATGTCAAACCACCTGCACCGTTTTCTTTCACCTGTCGCATCTCCTCGAGTCTATGAATATGTACATCCTAAATACCATTTGCAGCATCACAAGTATATGTACTCACCGCATATAACTGAGTGGAGGTAACTCCAACTCCAAAGCCCTCACTCAACTTTAGTGCTTGGGTCCCATCAGCTCTGTAAACACTTCAGCCTTGATGCGACTACTCTACGTAGATGCTGCGGACTCAGTGATACGTTCCACAATGAGAGATGTAGCTCTTTCCTGTATTAACTTAGAAAAAATAATTATATCTTAATGACTAACAAAATCAAACTAAAATCATTGTATGAAATAAATTATAATAAATAATTATATATAACTTTCTCGACTCATCTCTGATAACAGTGCTATCATAGTGAGTATGAGTCATTCGGTAAAACTTCACCTCATCGGGTTTCCTTCCTTGCTCATCCATCTATAGGAAAAATTATAATTTTAAGCAAATGTTACTAACAAATTCAAAAAATATTTAAGTATCATGATACATACATCGTCCATGATATATAATGTTAGTTTCAGTAAAAAGTATAAATATTTTAATATAAAAAGCATAGTTTATAGTATAAGGAATATATGAACTCCTGTCTGACTTGTGCATATTGGATCCCAATATATGAGGAACAGATAGAATTGCTCATGCAACTCTACCAATATAAAAATATATCTGCAAAATTAAATAAATAACTTGTTATATCCTAAAAGTAAAGTATATATGTATAATCTATAATATAAATCAAATATTTTAATAAAGTTGCTTAAATGAATATAATACAAGATACCTATCCCCTCTCGAAGAACCAGTAATGAACCAACTCCATCCACTGATGAGAGGGTACATCAAGAGGACAAACACTAACTACCTGCTCCTTAGTTATACCTTGCAACTTATATTTCATCTTCAATTGTGCTTTATAATCTTTTCATTCTGGTTGAGAGATTTTAATACAAAATCATGAGAGAATGGAGGGAGTACGAACTTGGACTACAAACAAAACAAATTTTAAGTCAAATAAATGTTAGAAATAGCCATGCCAATACAAGACAAAACAAAATAATAGAAAATTTTCCAGGCCTCCATCATCTAATGCCGTGCTAATACAAAGTTTTGTAACTGAAAGAATATAAAGTATAACATAATATATTAACCATGCAATGCTATCATATATAAATGATCAATGTAAATATCTAAAATCACTAGTGATGGTAAATCTCCAAATGATATTTTTCTAAAAAAAATTATATGTACAATAATGTAAAGTGGTTAAAATTGATTCTTTCATTCCGTGGCATGTTGTAAAGAAGATCCATGGCACGTTGTAATAGATAGCCTAGTCAAATGCAAAATATGAACAAAATAGATTCAATTTTTTACTTGCACAACTTGTAAAAGTTTAACTTTATAAGTCAAAAACATGTTATTCTATTTTGCATAACTCAAAGGACACAACTAATACCTTTGCATAATTGTTCCTAAAAATGAAGTCATTAAGCTGACGACTTTTTAATTAGTTGTCTCAGCTTATTGCACTCAACTACTATCCTCTCACCCTCATGCATTTGCTACACATCTCATACTACTATGGGCTAGCATCTGGGTCTAACCCTCCTGGATCCATCTACAAAAAATACATTAAAGTAAAATATAGTAAGAAGTATAATGAAATTTTATTAAATTGAATAAAAAAATAACTTACCCTGAATGTGTAGCTCATCATCTACTACATCGATAGGAGGATCATGCTATCTCGAGGATGGACCTACATCAGATTGCTATGGAGAAGGATGACCCCAGCCTACTGTATTGAAGAAAAAGGACTGACCTCAGCCTCTTATACTAAAGAAGAAGTATCGGCCTTATGCTGCTATGATGAAGAAGTATTGATCTCTATCGGTAAGTGCTAGAACTGTACACCAGCAAATCATCGCAAGCGAGACATAATGTTACTTATTATTTACATCAGAGTTAGAATCAGTAAACATAAATATTAATTTAACAGAATAATTACTATAGATTGCATACATTGTAAATATTTACTATCAATAACAATAAAACAATAGCATCTCCTTCAAATTCCATCCAAACCAAAGATACTGTAGCATGTACATCATCAAGTGGTATAAAATTGTATGGCATAGAATGCATATTGTTGCTACCTGGATCATCATGGCCCGTAGCTCTGGTGCGTCGAGTCCCTCTTGTTGGGTGCTCGGCTCCCAGCCTCGTGAATCGGCTCCCTTCATCGTGCAAACCTGCAAAACAGGGAAGACTTGGGCCGGGGATTCTGGCGAAGACACTCCGACGATTAAGTCAGTGGGACGATCGAGGGGAATAGAAGACCTCTGAGATAGAGAGCTTGGGAAACTCTTTGCTTCCAGAGGGTGATAAAAATGAAAGATAATGTAGGACTCAAGAGAGTTGGTCACCTCTTTCCTCCTTACCTCTTCCTGCTGGCCTTATGTAGACGAGCGACTCTTGGTATTCAGGGAGGCGCTTTCTTCTTGGCATAGGCCTGTAAGGCTTCTGCAGTCCTAGGAGACTAGGATAGGTTGGTGAACCTTCTTCTAGATGGTTCAGGAGGTTGGTGAAGGGGCACAGTGCCTCGGATGGGGCACTCCTTCATGATTGGTGTAAAAAGTAATCTAGGAGGCTTTAACGTAGCCCCCTAGCGGGCGGCGCGCTACAGGACCTGAAGCAAGTTTGGCAGGGATAGTGATTTTACGTGTCGGGCTGCCATCCAGGCTTCCTCCATACCTGCAATTTGAGAAGCATACCTGGGACAAAGTCAGATGGACTGTGGCATGCCAGCCGAGATAAGGTAGGCGAGGCTCTCCGTGTGCACGATTCGAGGTGTGCCGCGGCGAGGCTAGGCCACAGAGCCTTTCCATGCATGACGAGGTCTTTAGAGGCATCTATGCACGCAAACCGAGGAACACAGGGCAGGCACGCAAACCGAGGTGAGGCATGCGATCTCCCCATGCATGCGAAACCCCACTGGAGCGAGACTTTGGGCTGCCCCCAGCAGACGCCGGGCGAAGCCAGATTGCAGCATGGCCCAAGTTGACGGTGGGCATGCACCAAGTGGGTTGAGGTGCTGCCCGACTTCTGCTAGGCGACGTAAGAGCCAGGGCGAGAATCCATGCCGGACTAGGGTGGAGCTGCGCCACTTCCCGCACGTGCGGAGACCGAGGCGGGCCGTTCATCGGAGCATAATGGAGCCTGATGAGAGCGGCTTGCTGGACCGCGGGGCTGCCCTGAGATGGGAGGAGCCAGATTGCAGGCGAAGCCATCTTAGGGCCAGACTCTTCATGGGGGAGAACGTCGTGCTAGGCGTTACCAGACTGGGTGGAGCCGAAGTCGATAGAGCCGGAGCCGGTTTGGGCACCGACGGACGCAGGGCGGAGCCGAAGTTGGTCTGGGTGTGGGCGGTCGCAGGGCGAAGCCGAAGTCATCAGAGTCAGAGCCAGACTGGGCGCAGGTGGATGCAGGGCACGCTCCTGGCCGGAGCCGGGCTCGATGAGTCGCCGAGTTGGGAGACGGACTAAGCGGACACAAGGCGCGTGGGCGTTTTATGCTGGACTGCGAGCCAAAGAAGTCATGCCAGACTTGGTGTGGGTGGAGGCGATGTGCAGGCCTCCCATGGGGCACCGGGGCGTCGAAGCCGAGGTGGACTGGGCGCCGGAGTGGCCGAAGGGACTGGGCATCACCGTGGCCGTGCGAGCGAGGTCACGCCAAACTGGGACCCACTAAGCGATGCCAGACTTGGAGTGGGTGGAGGCGATGTGCAAGCCTCCCGCAGGCATGCCACGGGCTGGGCGCGGAGCGGGTGGAGAAGGGCTGCCTTGGACGCATTATGGGAGGAAAGGCTTGATTGTGGGTGTGCCACAGGTGGAAGGGCCGGACCACGGGCGTGCCGCGGGCGGAAGAGCTAGACCGCGGGCGTGCTACGAGCGGAAGAGCTGGACCACGAGCAGAGTAGGGGCAGCCTTGGGCGTGCCTGGGCATGCCGAGCTAACTTGGGCGTGGTCTTGCTGTAGACGTGACCCTGGTGCCGAACTGGGATGCAGGCTGAGCCGAGGCGCCAAAGTGAGGCCAAGGTAGCGAAGTACATGGCCGAGGTAGGGCCGAGGTGGAGAAGTACATGGCCGAGGTGGGGCCGAGGTATCGAGCTAAGCTAAATTGCCACTGGACTTCGTGCATGGCCGAAGGGAGGCCGAGGTGACGAAGTCCTGGCCAGGGTGGGGCTGAGGTGCCACCTAGCCGATCTCCTCAAGCGGACCCACCGCCTTCTTTGGATGGGAGACCATGAATCATGTGGCCACATCAACCACCAAGGAGGATGCCGTGTCAGGACCGAATGAATTTTTTTACTACTATAATAGATGCCCCCACTCCTTGAGTCCAAAATGTCAATGTTTTGGATGAAGGGAGTACTGTTATCCATTTGGCTCTGCACCTCAGCGGGCTTTGTAGTGGCTGCAAGAAGTCAGTTGCTAGATGGAACTGAACTTACCGAAGGTTAGCCGTCGATCTTTAAGAGCCTAGATAAAGGCATCGAGTCTGGCCATCCTCTTCATGAACGAGGAGTGGCCTACAAAACAAAGTAGAAGTTGGTGTTTCTGAAACTTACCTGTAGGTGCTTCGACCTTAGGTTAGTTGCGTTATGATGGTGCCAGTACTTCAGTCTGACTCCTCTTTGACCAGATGGTACCATGGAGGAAGAGGTTGGTGAGGTGCACAACTTGGGTGTACACATACATGATCGGACATATAGTCATCATGGCCGAGCTCAGAGTATCCATCGAAACCTTTGATGAAGGCATTGAAGTTACAGGAAGATGGGAGCCATCCTGGCTGAAGAAGCCCAAGGAGCAGGAGAGAGAGATCGACTCTGGCTAGATGCTCAACCTCGGGGGAGCCATGCTCGACCTCGAGGGAGCCATCCTGGCGGAGGAACTCAATGGACAAAAGTTCGACTCAAGACATATGCTCGACCTCAGAGGAGCCATCCTAGCGGAGGAACCCAAAGAGCAGGAGTTCAACTCAGGCCAGATGCTCGACCTCGGGAGAGCAATGCTCGACCTTGGGGGAGCCATCCTAGCGAAGGAACCCAAAGAGCAGGAGTTCGACTCAGGCCAAATGCTCGACCTCGGGGGAGCAACGCTCGATCTTGGGGGAGCCTTCCTGGTGGAGGAACTCGAGGGATTGCACATGGACTAAAGTCTGGGCTTTCATATTGGAACTGGGTTTCATGGCATCTTCCGGACTGAACTCTGGGGTCGTGTGCCAGAACTAGGTTTCGTGCGACCTTTCGGACTGAACTCCCGGATCTCGTGGAGGAACTGGATTCCATGTCACCTTCTGGACTGAACTCCGGGGCCTCGTACTGGAACTGGGTTTCGTGCGGCCTTCTGAACTGAACTCCATGGCCTCGTGCCAGAACTAGGTTCCGTGCGGCCTTCCGAACTAAACTCCAGGATCTCATGGAGGAACTGGGTTCCGTGCAGCCTTCCGGACTGAAGTCTGGGACTTCGTGGAGGAACTGGGTTCCGTACCACATTCTGGACTGAAGTCCGAGACTCCATGCCGGAACTGGGTTTCGGGCTTCCATCCAGACTGGACTCTAGGATGTTGTGCCAGAACTGGGTTACGGGCTTCCATCCGGACTGGACTCCAGATGTTGTGCCGGAACTGGGTTCCAGGCTCTCATTTGGACTGGACTCCAGGATTTTGTCAAGAATTCTTGTGAGCAGTGACAGGCTCTAGCGGGCTGTAGTGCTTGCCCTTGATGGAGGTTAAATAGTCTTTCCTATAGAACTGAAACATAGCTTTTTATGTTATAAATATAGCAAGGAAAGGAGTTACCTATTGAACTCCGGTTGTGTGAATAAAATAAAGATATATTTCTTCTTTGAGAAGGCCAAAGTTAAATTCGCCGACCAACATCTTAGGAGAGAATGGGACTATCCTAAGTGGCAGAAGATGGGTATGTTGCATGGGAGCACGAGGCTCTGTTGCATGGGAGCATGGAACTCCGTTACATGAGAGCCTATTACCTGGGAGCTTGAGACTCCGTTGCATGAGAGAGAGCTCCATTACATGGAAGAGAGCTCCGTTGCATGGGGGAGAGCTCTGTTGTATGGGAGGAATGAGATCCTGTTGCATGGGAGAAAGCTCCATTGCATGGGAGAGAGCTCCGTTGCATGGGAGCATGGGACTCCACCGTATGGGAGGAAGAAGCTCCGTTGCATGGGAGGAATGAGATCCTGTTAAATGCAAGCTTGAGGCTCCGTTGCATGGGAGCTTAAGGCCGTGTTGCATGAGAGGGTAAAACTACGTCGCATAGGAGAACAGGGCTCCGTTGATGACGACATAGGAGCTCTTCCTGCAGAACTGAGACACAGTTTTTTATGTTGCAAAGATAACGTAAAAAGGGGTTACCTTAGGAAATAATAGGACTCCTCTACATGGGAGAACAAGGCTCCATTGCATAGAGGAGGAGGAGCTCCATTGCATGGGAGCATGGGACTCCGCCGCATGGGAGGAAGAAGCTCCGTTGCATGGGGGAGAGCTTCGTTGCATGGGGGAGAGCTCTGTTGCATGGGAGGAATGAGATCCTATTACATGGAAGCTTGAGGCTCCGTTGCATGAGAGCTTAAGGCCCTGTTGCATGAGAGGGTAGGGCTCCATCGCATAGGAGAACATGGCTCCGTTGAGACGACATAGGAGCTTTTCCTGCAGAACTGAGACATAATTTTTTATATTGCAAAGATAACGTAAAATGGAGTTACCTTAGGAAAGAACAGAACTCCTCTGCATGGGAGAACAAGGCTCCATTGCATGGAGGAGGAGGAGCTCCGTTGCATGGGAGCATGGGACTCCGCCGTATGGGAGGAAGAAGCTCCGTTGCATTGGGGAGAGCTTCGTTGCATGGGAGAGAGCTCCGTTGCATGGGGGAGAGCTCCATTGCATGGGAGGAATGAGATCCTGTTGCATGGAAGCTTGAGGCTCTGTTGCATGGGAGCTTAAAGACCTGTTGCATGAGAGGGTAGGGCTCCGTCACATAGGAGAACAGGGCTCCGTTGATGACGACATAGGAGCTCTTCCTGCAGAACTGAGACAGTTTTTTACATTGCAAAGATAACATAAAAAGGGGTTACCTTAGGAAAGAACAGGACTCCTCTGCATGAGAGAACAAGGCTCCATTGCATGGAGGAGGAGGAGCTTTGTTGTATGGGAGCATGGGACTTCGCCGCATGGAAGGAAGAAGCTCCGTTGCATGAGAGAGAGCTTCGTTGCATGGGAGAGAGCTCCGTTGCATGGGGGATAGCTCCATTGCATGGGAGGAATGAGATCCTATTGCATAGAAGCTTGAGGCTCTGTTGCATGGGAGCTTAAGGCCCCGTTGCATGAGAGGGCAGGGCTCCGTCGCATAGGAGAATAGGGCTCCGTTGATGATGACATAGGAGCTCTTCCTGCAGAACTGAGACACAGTTTTTTACGTTGCAAAGATAACGTAAAAAGGGGTTACCTTAGGAAAGAACAGGACTCTTCTGCATGGGAGAAAAAGGCTCCATTGCATGGAGGAGGAGGAGCTCCGTTGCATGGTATTATGGGACTCCGCCGCATGGGAGGAAGAAGCTCCGTTGCATGGAAGAGAGCTCCATTATATGGGGGAGAGCTCCGTTGGACGGGAGAATAAATCTCTATATGGGGGAAGTGCCTGGTGTTTTTACAAGACCACGAGCATGAATACTATGATTAGACCCTTTTTCCTTCTCCTCTTCTCTTTTTTTTTTATATGAGAGCCTGTGCGATCAAGCATCCAAGGCATTGGCGTGGGTTGGAACATTCCCCGCCTAATCTTGTTGGGGATGACGATGCCCCTTCAGGCTCGGAACCTTTTCTCGAGACCACTCCCTATTGTCCCGAGAGAGCGGGGAGCTTCCGTGCCCCTATCCTCATGCCCCCAGTCTACCCCTCGGGGGTAGAGGACGAAGGTGGCTACTGTTGTCCACCCGTTGAGGAACTTGGATCTGCTCCCCTTCCTGGCGTGCCAATCTGTTGCCGCCTGGATCGTTATGGCCCGTAGCTCTGGTGCGTCGGGTCCTCCCACTGGGCACTCGGCCCCCGGCCTTGTGAATCGGCTCCCTCCGTCGAGCGGACCTGCAAAACAGGAGAGACTTGGGCTGGGGATTCCGACGAAGACACTCCGACGATCAAGTCAGTGGGACAATCAAGGATAACAGAAGACCTCTGAGGTAGAGAGCTTGGGGAACTCTCTGCTTCTAGAGGGTGATAAAAATAGAAGATAAATGGAAGATAATATTGAAAGGATTATGCCCTATAAGCCAATATTTGTATCTCCCAGACCATTGTAAATTGACAAGTTAATAAAGGCAATAATTTTTCATCATTCGCTGTGTCATTATATGATAAACCCCATAGATTAGGGCTATGGTTGTAGGGCTATGATGAGATCATACCAGTGAGATCTAAGGCCTTAAAACCCTAATCTAGAATATTCCTAGTCATAGGAACCCTGAGTTGGGGATCAGGGTTTCCGGTTAGACTGGCACATCCTATATATGCTGAAAAGGGTGACTACTCTCACAGTCACTTGTGTAGGACACTAATACAAGGATGTGGGTGCTCATTAGCGAATGAGTTCACTGAAGGGATCCAGTTTGAGAACATCTAATGGAGCCTTAGCTGCATGTCAACAGATGTTTCTCATAGTGGGAGTTGTACAAGTAGTCCTATGACCTGAGACTGCCATAATACCTTATGTACATGAACCCATGCTTTGGTTCAATCTCAATCATGACACTGGGTCATGCACGAGGATGATGCTGGGTATGGTGAATTGTATATGAAGGTAATGAGTAGGTCAACAAGGAATTGATCACTCCTAGTAGGAGGAGATTGCATCCAGCCAAATTAGGTCAGATGATGATTCAGGAAATCTTTGATCAAAGTACAGATATTAGAAATGATTTCTAATATCGAATTAATTGAATCATTAGTGTATGACTGAGCTGGGAATGAGTATAAACTAGATTTGACATGATTCCATATCCATAGTTATATTCGGGATGCAAGATGATTGAAGGATCGAATTGTACGGGAACTTTCCACTGAAGGGTAGTTTTGGAATTTCACCAGAATTTCCATATCTTCCGGGTAGACATGACACGTTGCTAGACGTCAATCTTGTCTTGTGGGTTGATCAAATTAAATGGTTTAATTGGATCACTAATTAGGAGGAGTCCTAATTGACTGACTCGAGTTAGCTCGATTTGACCTAAATCGATTAGAATGAGTTCTGATCAAATTAGGTCAACTTGCACTCGGACCCACTGCTGGCTAAGTATGGAACCCAATGGGTCACACACTTAGGACAGATAATCAAGGTTTTAATTTGGAATTAAATCTCGTTTGCAGATGAACACACTAGCATGTGTTGCAAACCATGGCTTCTACTTGAATCGGATTTGAGTTAGGGTTCCGATTTGGTCTTTTCTAGATCCAAATTCATTCCGGTTTGAATCTAATTGAAGATTCAAGACATTGGGCTAATAGTAGGCTAGCAATTGGGCTAACCTAAGAGGCTAAACCCCTTTCCCACATCGCCTAAGCCTTTTCCCCTCTTTTCCCACGCGCGCGCGCAAGGAGAAGAGTCCACGCGCGCGTGGACTCTCTCCAAGCGGCGTTTCTGCGTGACAAAAAGAGAGGAAGTCGGCGTTTTTGGCTGAAGAGGCGTGGAAGAGAGTCCACCTAGGTGTGGACTCTTCAAAAAATTGGAATTACCATGAAAAAGAAAGAAAAAAACACCGAAGGGGCGCGACTCTTCTTTCTGCGCGCGCCCTTCTGTGTTTTTCACGATTCTTCCTTGCGTCTTCCCATCCCAAAGGCCGTGAGATTAATCCCAAGGGCCGTGAGATAAAGGAAAAGGACGTGAGAAGGGAGAGAGGGACGTGAGAGGATGATTACAGGGAAGAAGGCGCCTCTCTGTCGCCTATTTAAGGAGAAGACTTCACCGTAAAAAATGATTCCAGATTTTCTACGGCGAAGCCTTGCTTCTTTTTCCTTCTCCCTCTCCAGAAGATTGTTTCCCCCTCCTCTCTTTCCTCTTTGATTCCTTTACAGAGCCTAGGCTCTGTCGAATCTCAGAACAGAAGGAGAGTCAGAGAGAAACTCTCCGACGGTAAAGGAAGAAGGCGCCTCTCCTTTCTTTCTTACATTAAGACAATCTTGTCTTAATTTTCTTCTCCCTCCAAGACAAGTCTTGTCCCATTTTAGGACAAGGGCTTATTCTTAAGACAAGAGTGTCTTGAGGGGCCAAAGTTGCTAGAAGACGAGGAGAAGGGTAAGAGAGAAGGTTTAGTCCCAGTTTGGCTAGAGGAGTCCTAGCCAATAGCCCATATATCAAGTTCTTTGGGTAGAGCTTGATTGGAAGGAACCCAATTAAGGAGTCAGTGTCTTGATCATCTGCCCGTGTGGATCATCATCGGAGGGCGGACAAGTGGACGCCTGGTGTGTTCAAGAGGCTACTCAATTTGGAGTTCATTTCTGCATCAGACTGGTAATAGCGATCTGAGGTTAGTATTTAAACAATGTTTAAATTTGGACATGCATGTAGTCATAGTTTTAATTGCTAATAAGGAGATTTTGGGATTAGGGTTCGGACCTGATTTCATAAAATTTTCAAATCCACGCTTCCGCACTGGTTCCCGAATCCAACAGTCGTATCAGAGCTTCCTTATTAGGATCAAAACTTATGCAGTTCAATTCATGCTTTATTGAATGATGTAGTATCATGTTAAAGTTTTTATATTGATGCACAATGCATGTCTTTGATTGAACATGAGTTTGATGATTGCCACCAGTTAGAGTTTTCCACTGAAACCCTAATTGTCTTAGAGATATGATTAGCCCTGGAGCCATCATACTGAAATAAGGTTGCCCTGGCATAATGGTGTATCCATTATGTGGTAAATGGTTGTCCTAGTATGATGGCACACATTTCACATATTTGCTTAGTTTAAAGCATGTATTAATATATGTGATAGCTTTTAATTGAATGTGCTGGCATTGCAAAAATCCCTCTTGAAATTATATTAAGTGGTAGTATAGTTAACCGATAAGCATTATTAGTCATGATGGATAATTAGTCATTTCGGTGTCTAGAAAGGTGGTTCTGGGAAGGTAAAGGGAATCGTGGTTTTTAATTGGTTCCGTTGTCTGACCTGGCCAATTTTTTAAATTGGTGTCTAGGAAAGCAACGGGGGGACCCCCACATCTCTTCCACTAGCCTGGCCGATCTGATTGATTTAATTCTTGACTAACATGCTTGGTGTTAAAATACTATTATTGGCCTTCCTTCATGATAGGTCATTATTGTGTTACGATCTATACTAGGTTTGTTGTGTACACACAAGACCTAATATGATGACTAACACAATTTTTGGCCTAATACAATTATTTGTTTATGGCATGATTTAATGTAATATTTTGTTGTGTACACACAAGGGTATTACTATTAAAGTCATGACTATATGGCTATGAAGGGTCTTACTTAACTAAAATATTATAGTTTGTAGTGTATACACAAGGCTATTAATATTTTAGAGGCCGGGATAAGTTGAGAATTGTACGGGTTACAATTGGAGAGAGATTTCCTACCTATGAACTTATATAAGATTTGTTGTGTACACACAAGGTCTTTTATAAGGGATTGGGATCTCAACCCCACTAAGAAAAACTAATTAGGGTTTTCTCGATCATCGTATAGAGGGTTATGATGCTCGATAAAATAGTGGGAGACATAATTAAATTAAAGTCCTAATTTAATTATGTATTGTCATTTCATGGTTGTTTGCTTATGTATTGTTCTTTGTTTAAATGTAGATAAATGGCCTCTTCACTCTCACTCCGTAGTATTTTAGATACCAACAAATTGACTGGGCCTAATTATGTTGATTGGCTGAGAAATTTAAAAATAGTACTCAGTCAAGAAAGAATTTTCTATATTCTTGATACCCCAATTTTGGAACCACCAAGGGAAGATGCCTCGCAAGAGGAGAAGACCACATATAATATGTGGCAAAATGACTCACTTACTGTCAAGTGTGTTATGCTTGCCTCTATGACTAATGAGTTGCAGAGGCAGCATGATAGCATGGATACTAACTCCATACTGCTCAATTTAAAAGAGCTTTATGGAGAACACAGTAGAACTGCTAGATATGAAATATCTAAGCAGTTGTTCCGTGCAAGGATGACAGAAGGTACATCAGTACAAGACCATGTATTAAAGATAATTGATCTGATCACTAGATTAGGTCAATTAGGTTTTGTAATGGATGGGGAGTTGAATCAAGACTTGATCTTGCAATCACTCCCAGAGTCATTTTCACAGTTTGTTCTTAATTACCATATGAACAAACTTAATTCTTCCTTGCCTGAGCTGTTAAATATGTTGAAGACAGCAGAGAGCCATGTAAAGAAAAATAAGGCTCCAGTTCTTCTTGTGGATAAGAAGAAGACAGGCAAAAAGGGTCCCAGTAAGAGGATGAATCCCAAAGGGGGCATTAAGAAGAAGAAAGGAAAGAAGGCCTCCGGACAGATGACCTGCTTTCATTGTGGCAAGCCGGGTCATTGGAAAAGGAACTGCAAGGTTTACCTTGCAAGTGTGAAGCCTGGTGCATCAGAGGCACCAAAAGGTATGAAAGAAGTTCATACTATTTTGTCATTGGATTCTTCCATTTCAAATACTTGGGTGTTGGATACCGCCTGTGGTCATAACATCTGCAAATCATTGCAGGGACTTCAGGGGCTTAAAGTATTGAAGGAAGGTAACTTTGAGCTCTACGGTGCTGGAGGGGACCCCATCCAAGCAGAAGCTATAGGGACTTATGTTTTGAAGTTACCTTCAGGGAAGATCTTGGAGCTAAGGAATTGTTACTATATGCCAAAAATCATTAGAAATATCATATCTGTACCCTTGTTACTTAAACAAGGATATACTATGAATGTAATGAGCAGTGGCTGCTCAATTTCTTTATCTAATGAAATTATATGTTATGGCATATTCTGCAATGGTCTATTAACTCTTTCCACTAATGACAATATTTTTCATGTTTCTAACAAACAGAAAAGAGATGATGTAAACAATACCTTACTTTGGCATTGTCGACTTGGACATATTAGTGAGACTAGGATTAACAAGTTATACAAAGAAAATTTCTTTGATCCTTATAACTATGAGTCATTAGGAACTTGTGAATCATGTCTCATGGGTAAGATGACCAAGACTCCATTTAGTGGACATGGAGAAAGGACAAAAGAGTTATTGGGACTCATACACACAGATGTATGTGGGCCTATGACAACTCAAGCCCATGGTGGATACTCATACTTCATCACATTTACTGATGATTTTTCAAGGTATGGATTTGTGTATCTAATGAAATATAAGTCCGATGCTTTTGAAAATTTTTTAGAGTATCAAAGTATGGTAGAGAAACAGACAGGAAAAAGTATAAAGATCCTCCGATCAGATAGAGGAGGTGAGTACTTATCCACTGAGTTTCTTGATCACCTTAAAGATAAGGGGATCATCTCTGAATGGACTCCTCCTTACACACCACATTAAATGGTGTTGCTGAAAGGAGGAATCGTACTTTATTGGATATGGTACGGTCTATGATGTGCTTCACGGAGTTACCTTTTTCTTTCTAGGGATATGCTTTGGAAACAGCAACTTATATCTTGAATATAGTACCATCTAAAACTGTCTCTAGCACTCCATATGAATTATGGAGAGGTAAGAAGCCCAATCTTAAGTATATTAAGATATGGGGATGTCCAGCCTATGTAAAAAGAAATTTTGGACATAAACTAGATGCTAGAGCAGACAAATGTCTATTTATCGGATATCCTAGAGATAGTATAGGATATCTGTTCTACCACCCTACTGAGCAAAAGTTTTCGGTCAGTAGGCATGCCACTTTTATGGAAAAAGAATTCATCCTACAAAAGGGCACTGGTAGGAATATCGAACTTAATGAAATTCAACAAATAGACACATCTCAGTCAAGTAACAACATAGTTAATATAGAACCTGAACACACTCCTATCCGTAGGTCTGATAGGGTGCGACAGGCACCTGAGAGGTATGGGTTCATAATCGAAAATAATGAAGCCCAAATCATTCAAATGATGAGCCTCTAACCTATACGGAAGCAGTCATGAGTAGAGACTCAGACAGATGGCTGGAAGCCATGAGATCCGAGATGGACTCCATGTATGTCAACCAAGTATGGTCTTTGGTTGATGCACCAGAGGGTATTAACCCTATTGGGTGTAAATGGGTCTATAAAAGGAAGATTGGGGCAGATGGCCAAGTTGAAACTTATAAAGCCAGATTGGTGGCTAAGGATTTCAGACAAAAACAGGGAATAGATTATGATGAAACATTTTTCCCTGTTGCCATGCTCAAATCTATTCGGATTATGCTTGCTATAGCAGCATATCATGATTATGAGATCTGGCAAATGGATGTAAAAACTGCATTCCTCAATGGTTTCCTTGAGGAAGAGGTTTATATGTCACAGCCAGAAGGTTTTGTCTTGGAGACTAAACCTAATCAGGTATGTAGGCTAAAGAAATCCATTTATGGATTAAAGCAAGCGTCCAGGAGTTGGAACGTCCGATTTGATAAAACAGTCAAAGAATTTGATTTTTTCAAAAATGAGGATGAACCTTGTGTGTACAAGAAGACTAGTGGGAGTGCCATAGTTTTCTTAGTTCTATATGTTGATGATATACTTCTTATTGGGAATGATATCCCAATGTTACAATCAGTCAAAGTGTGGTTATCGAAACAGTTTTCCATGAAAGACTTGGGAGAAGCATCCTATATACTGGGTATAAAGATCTATAGAGAAAGATCAAGAAGGATGCTAGGCTTATCCCAGTCTAGGTACATTGACCAGGTGCTAAAGAGATTTAGCATGGAGGAAAGTAAAAGAGGTTACTTACCTATTGGTCATGGCATACGTCTTTCTAAGAGGATGTCTCCTAAGACACCTGAAGAAAGAAATAGAATGAGTTCTATACCTTATGCTTCGGCTATAGGGTCGATTATGTATGCTATGTTATGTACCAGGCCTGATGTGGCATATGCCTTGGGTGTAGCCAGTAGATTTCAGGCTGATCCAGGAGAGGATCACTGGAAGGCTGTAAAAAATATTCTTAAGTACCTGAGAAGGACTAAGGATATTTTTCTTATATACGGAGGATCTGATCTTAAACTAGAAGCCTATTCAGACTCTAGTTTTCAATCAGACCCAGATGATAGTAAATACATTTCAGGGTATGTCTTTACCTTGAATGGTGGAGCAGTAAGTTGGAAGAGCACTAAACAGCAGACTGTAGCTGACTCAACTACCGAGGCAGAGTACATAGCTGTCAGTGAAGCCGCCAAGGAAGCTGTCTGGATGAAGAAATTCATCACAGAGTTGGGAGTAGTTCCTGAGATTGAGAACCCGGTGCCACTCTATTGTGATAACACTGGAGCAGTTGCTCAAGCTAAGGAACCGAGAGCCCATCACAAGTCCAAGCACATTCTGAGATGCTTCCATCTTGTCCGAGAGATAATCGAGAGACAAGAAGTCTGCATCAATAGAG
The DNA here is from genome assembly GCA_021397845.1 of Areca catechu. Classification (NCBI taxonomy): domain Eukaryota; kingdom Viridiplantae; phylum Streptophyta; class Magnoliopsida; order Arecales; family Arecaceae; genus Areca; species Areca catechu. The sequence goes on along the minus strand of CM038042.1, from coordinate 89,259,114 downwards.
TGGATACAAAGAACAACATAGCAGACCCGTTCACTAAGGCTCTACCACAGCGGGAGTTTGATCGCCACCTCGACAGTATGGGGTTAAAGAATAAGAGCGATTGGCTTTAGTGCAAGTGGGAGATTGAAAGGATTATGCCCTATAAGCCAATATTTGTATCTCCCAGACCATTGTAAATTGACAAGTTAATAAAGGCAATAATTTTTCATCATTCGCTGTGTCATTATATGATGAACCCCATAGATTAGGGCTATGGTTGTAGGGCTATGATGAGATCATACCAGTGAGATCTAAGGCCTTAAAACCCTAATCTAGAATATTCCTAGTCATAGGAACCCTGAGTTGGGGATCAGGGTTTCCGGTTAGACTGGCACATCCTATGTATGCTGAAAAGGGTGACTGCTCTCACAGTCACTTGTGTAGGACACTAATACAAGGATGTGGGTGCTCATTAGCGAATGAGTTCACTGAAGGGATCCAGTTTGAGAACATCTAATGGAGCCTTAGCTGCATGTCAACAGATGTTTCTCATAGTGGGAGTTGTACAAGTAGTCCTATGACCTGAGACTGCCATAATACCTTATGTACATGAACCCATGCTTTGGTTCAATCTCAATCATGACACTGGGTCATGCACGAGGTTGATGCTGGGTATGGTGAATTGTATATGAAGGTAATGAGTAGGTCAACAAGGAATTGATCACTCCTAGTAGGAGGAGATTGCATCCAGCCAAATTAGGTCAGATGATGATTCAGGAAATCTTTGATCAAAGTACAGATATTAGAAATGATTTCTAATATCGAATTAATTGAATCATTAGTGTATGACTGAGCTGGGAATGAGTATAAACTGGATTTGACATGATTCCATATCCATAGTTATATTCGGGATGCAAGATGATTGAAGGATCGAATTGTACGGGAACTTTCCACTGAAGGGTAGTTTTGGAATTTCACCAGAATTTCCATATCTTCCGGGTAGACATGACACGTTGCTAGACGTCAATCTTGTCTTATGGGTTGATCAAATTAAATGGTTTAATTAGATCACTAATTAGGAGGAGTCCTAATTGACTGACTCGAGTTAGCTCGATTTGACCTAAATCGATTAGAATGAGTTCTGATCAAATTAGGTCAACTTGCACTCGGACCCACTGCTGGCTAAGTATGGAACCCAATGGGTCACACACTTAGGACAGATAATCAAGGTTTTAATTTGGAATTAAATCTCGTTTGCAGATGAACACACTAGCATGTGTTGCAAACCATGGCTTCTACTTGAATCGGATTCGAGTTAGGGTTCCGATTTGGTCTTTTCTAGATCCAAATTCATTCCGGTTTGAATCTAATTGAAGATTCAAGACATTGGGCTAATAGTAGGCTAGCAATTGGGCTAACCTAAGAGGCTAAACCCCTTTCCCACATTGCCTAAGCCTTTTCCCCTCTTTTCCCACGCGCGCGCGCAAGGAGAAGAGTCCACGCGCGCGTGGACTCTCTCCAAGCGGCGTTTCTGCGTGACAAAAAGAGAGGAAGTCAGCATTTTTGGCTGAAGAGGCATGGAAGAGAGTCCACCTAGGCGTGGACTCTTCAAAAAATTGGAATTATCGTGAAAAAGAAAGAAAAAAACACCGAAGGGGCGCGACTCTTCTTTCTGCGCGCGCCCTTCTGTGTTTTTCACGATTCTTCCTTGCGTCTTCCCATCCTAAAGGCCGTGAGATTAATCCCAAGGGCCGTGAGATAAAGGAAAAGGACGTGAGAAGGGAGAGAGGGACGTGAGAGGATGATTACAGGGAAGAAGGTGCCTCTCTGTCGCCTATTTAAGGAGAAGACTTCACCGTAAAAAATGATTCCAGATTTTCTACGGCGAAGCCTTGCTTCTTTTTCCTTCTCCCTCTCCAGAAGATTGTTTCCCCCTCCTCTCTTTCCTCTTTGATTCCTTTACAGAGCCTAGGCTCTGTCGAATCTCAGAACAGAAGGAGAGTCAGAGAGAAACTCTCCGACGGTAAAGGAAGAAGGCGCCTCTCCTTTCTTTCTTACATTAAGACAATCTTGTCTTAATTTTCTTCTCCCTCCAAGACAAGCCTTGTCCCATTTTAGGACAAGGGCTTATTCTTAAGACAAGAGTGTCTTGAGGGGCCAAAGTTGCTAGAAGACGAGGAGAAGGGTAAGAGAGAAGGTTTAGTCCCAGTTTGGCTAGAGGAGTCCTAGCCAATAGCCCATATATCAAGTTCTTTGGGTAGAGCTTGATTGGAAGGAACCCAATTAAGGAGTCAGTGTCTTGATCATCTGCCCGTGTGGATCACCATCGGAGGGCGGACAAGTGGACGCCTGGTGTGTTCAAGAGGCTACTCAATTTGGAGTTCATTTCTGCATCAGACTGGTAATAGCGATCTGAGGTTAGTATTTAAACAATGTTTAAATTTGGACACGCATGTAGTCATAGTTTTAATTGCTAATAAGGAGATTTTGGGATTAGGGTTCGGACCTGATTTCATAAAATTTTCAAATCCACGCTTCCGCACTGGTTCCCGAATCCAACAGATAATGCAGGACTCAAGAGAGTTGGTCACCTCTTTCCCCCTTACCTCTTCCTGCTAGCCTTCTATAGACGAGCGACTCTTGGTGTTCAGAGAGGTGCGTTCTTCTTGGCATAGGCCTGTGAGGCTTGTGCAGGCTTAGGAGATTAAGATAGGTTGGTGAACCTTCTTCTTCTAGATGGTTCAGGAGATTGGTGAAGGGGCACAATGCCTCGGATGGGGCACTCCTTCCTGATTGGTATAAAAAGTGATCTGGAAGGCTTTAACGTAACCCCCTTGCGGGCGGCGCACTACAGGACCTGTAGCAAGTCTGGCAGGGATGGTGATTTTATGTGCCGGGCTGCCATCCAGGCTTCCTCCATACCTGCATTTTGAGAAGCATACTTGGGATGAAGTCAGATGGACCATGGCACGCGAGCCGAGATGAGGTAGGTGAGGCTCTTCGTGTGCACGATTCGAGGTGTCCCGCGGCGAGGCTAGGTCATAGAGCCTTTCTGTGCATGGAGAGGTCTGTAGAGGTTTCTATGCACATGGGCCGAGGCACACGAGGCAAGCGCGCGGATCGAGGTGAGGCATGCGGTCTCTTCATGCATGCAAAACCCCACTGGAGCGGGACTCTGGGCTGCCCCAAGCGGATGCCGGGCAGAGCCGGATTGCAGCGAGGCCCAGGTTGATGGCAGGCATGCACCAGGCAAGCTAAGGTGCTGCCCGACTTTTGCTAGGCGATGTGCGAGCCAGGGCGAGAATCCATACCGGATTGGGGTGGAGCCGCGCTGCTTCCCGTGCTTGTGGAGATCGAGATGGACCGTCCGTCAGAGCACAACGGAGCATGATGAGAGCGGCTTGCTAGACCGTGGGGCTACCCTGAGATGGGAGGAGCCAAACTGCGGGCGGAGCCATCTTGGGGTCGGACTCTTCACGGGGGAGAATGCCAAGCTAGGCGTTGCCGGACTGGGCGGAGCCGAAGTCGACGAAGTCGGAGCCGGTTCAGGCATGAGCAGATGCAGGGTAGAGCCGAAGTCGGTGGAGCCAGAGCCAATCCGAGTGCGGGCGATCGCAGGGCGAGGCCGAAGTCGTCGAAGCCAGAGCCGGATTGGGTGCGGGCGGATGCAGGGTGCACTCCTGGCCAGAGCCGGGCTTGTCGAGTCACCAAGGTGGAGACGGACTGAGCGGACACAGGGCGCGTGGGCATTTTGTGCCAGACTGGGAGCCGAAGAAGTCATGCCAGACTTGGCACGGGTGGAGGCGATGTGTAGGCCTCCCGCGGGGTGCCAAGGCGTCGGAGCCGAGGTGGACTGGGCACCGAAGCGACCGGAGGGACTGGGTGTCACCGTGGCCATGCGGGCAAGGTCACGCCGAACTGGGAGCCACCAAGCAGTGTCAGACTTGGCGCGGGTGGAGGCGATGTGTAGGCCTCCCACGAGCTAGGTGCGGAGCGGGCAGAGAAGGGCTGCCTTGGACGCGCTATGGGTGGAAAGGCTTGACTGCGGGCATGCCACAGATGGAAGGGCTGGACCACTGGAGGAAGAGCTGGACAGCGGGCATGCCGCGGGCGGAAGAGCTGGACCGTGGGCAAAGCAGGGGTAGCCTCAGGCGTGCCGAGCTAACTTGGGCATGGTCTTGCTGCAGCCATGACCCTGGTACCGAACTGGGATGCAGGCTGAGCCGAGGCACCGAAGTGAGGCTGAGGTAGCGAAGTACATGGCCGAGGTGGGGCCGAGGTTGAGAAGTACATGACCGAGATGGGGCCGAGGTGTCGAGCTGAGCTGAACTGCCACTGGACTTCGTGCATGGCCGAAGTGAGGCTGAGGTGGTGAAGTAACTGGCAGAGGTGGGGCCGAGGTACCGCCTGGCCAATCTCCTCAAGCGGACCCACCGTCTTCTTTGGATGGGAGACCGTGAAGCATGTGACCATGTCAGCCACCAAGGAGGATGCCGTGTCAGGGTCGAATTGATTTTTTTACTATTGTAACACATATAAATGTCGCCATCATCATTATCTTCCAGCTACTTTTTCATATCATATAAGTTCCTAGGTTTTGTTTTGATAATAATAGCCTAATCTTTATCTTTTACATCTTATACAAAAAATACTTGACAAGCTTGAGATCAAAAAATGAATTGATCATCCTTCAATAAGACACCATACGTATCAACCTTGAAAAATTTATAAGTGTAAATCTATTTGCATCTTGTTTCAAATCTCTTAATGAATTTATATCTACCCAATCACATCTAAATAATACTACTTTAAACATTCCATAATAATCCAACTCATAAATATCTTTAAGTGCACTATAATAAGTTTTTCTATCCACTTCTACTGTAGCACTGCTATTCTGTATTTTTCTATATTTCTCATAATCTTTAGTATAGAATTTAAAACCATTGATTATGAAACCATTATATATTCACAACTTTATTAGATCCTCGAGCTAGGACTATTAATTCATTTGAGTAATTTCTCTCCATCATTGTTGATACCTAAAAAATAATAAATAATATTAATGAGTTATTTGATGTTAAATGTATACAAAATCCATATATTCTTTAAATATATATCAAACATATTTTGAAAGTCATACAGGAAATAACTCGACTAACCATCGCTGCTCAATCCTTGGATTGGGATAAGTGCTCTGATTAGCTTATCACTGGGATATTAAAAATTTGCTACATAAAATATTCATTGTTCATTTAGACATTATATAAGATATGATATTTAAATTTGAAATGCCTTAGATATACTAACCTATAATGGTCAGATATTATATCACTATGAAGTCACACATAATGATGTATTTGTGTTATAGATTTCTGGTCAAATATAATATTTTTACTTTTTTCCATGATTCTGCCAGTAGTTGAAAACTTATATAATTCTGCATTGTCTACAAAATTACTAAACTTTTGAGGTCTATTAAATACAGTTTCTATATTTTAAAGATATTTTAAATAAAATGTCAAACATTCTTGAGAAATGTATACTTCAGCAATCGAGCCCTCGGGATAGGATCTATTTCATACACAATCTTTCAGTCGCACAAAATACCTTCGAGAATTAAAAATTTATTTACATATCATTATGATGCTACTTCTACTAAAAATATATATAGGTTAAAAACTGACAATAATACCTCTCAATAAGATGCATCCATCTATAGCGTATGGTCACCAAGCTTCACTTTCGAAGCTAAGTGAATGAGTAGATGTACCATAATGATAAAAAATCTAAGAAGAAAAAAATTTTCCATCTAGCAAAGTATAATCGTAACATTAGACTCCAACTGATTAAGCACTATAGGATCAATAACTTTTGAACATAATGTTCTTTAATAACAATCGAATTATAACTACAAAAACTTGTTTAGGCACTATCGATCTTAAAGCTATTGGAAAGATATCTTGCATCAATATGTGACTATCATGACTTTTAAGATTTAAACTTTTTCAATATTTTATATACACACATTGTGAAATATTTAATGCATATCTATCATGTACTTTAATATTTTTTAAAACTATCAAAAAATTATCTTTTCTTATGCAGACATTGTATAACACATAGAAAATAAATAAATTCTATCATTAGTAAGCATATTGGGATGAAGTTCCTATCGGATATCCAATTCTTTTAAATTAAGTCATGCCTTCATGTTATCTTTAGTCTTTCCATCAAGGTTCAATAATATTCCAAGTAGATTATCACAAATATTATTTTCTATGTGCATGATATCAAGATCATACCGAATAAGATTGTATTTCTAAAAGGTAAGTCAAAGAAGATACTTTTCTTCTATAAATATTTACTAGGCTGATGTTTAGATGCTATATGTACATCTTCCTCATTTTCATTTTTGAAAAAATTATCAGGATCTTTAAATACCTGTACATTCATAGTACCAATATTCACTTCCTTTGATAACCCTTCTTGATCATCCCTCCCTTTTTTTTTACAAAACTTCAAGAATTTACTATATATGTAATTGTTGCCATTTATTTGTCTACGAACATTAGCTCTAGAAAGTGGAATAGGTGCACATCCCAATGCTATAGTACCATCAAACAAATCTTTTTAAAATCGAAATGGATAATTTGCTTCTAACTATCGACGATGTTTCATAAAAAAAAAAAATTTCTTCATGTTTTAACCAAATTGAATATATTATGTCTGCACAACAAGGACATATAATATGTCCCTTTGTACTCCAGCTAGATAAATTAGTAATATGCTAGAAAATTATTAATAGTCTATAACAAGCTGCTCATAGTTTAAATATTTGACCATTGAAAGCATCGATTGCATCAATATCCTCTCATAAATATTTCAATTTCTTTATTAAAGGTTATAAAAAAATATCAATATCATTACCTGGATCCTTATCACCTAGAATAACCATTGACATGATAAATAAGGATTGTTTTATGCACATCCATGGTGGTATATTTTATGGTATTAGAACAATGGCCAAGTGCTATATGTAGAACTCAGAGTCTAAAATGGATTGAAGCCATCTGAAGCTAAACCTAACCTAATATTATGAATATCAGAGGCAAGATTAGAATGTTTAGCATTAAATACTTTCTATGCTAAACTATTTGCTAGATGTCTCAACATTCCATCCTTCATATGTCCTTCATCATGTCATCTCATTATTGAAGCTATTTTTGATGATGTATATAGCCTCCTCAATCTAGGAATAAAAGGAAAGTAATGCAATACCTTTGCTAGTATCTTTTACTCTGCATTGTATCTGCTCCATTCATTACATCATCCTCATCTTCTTTATGGGTTGTCTATCGTGAAGATCTACATATATTGCATGACTCTCAATCAGTATTTTTATCATGATATAACATACAGTCTTTTGAATAACTATGTTTCTTTTCATATCTAAGATCCAATTCTTTTACAACTTTCTTAGCTTTATAATAAGAGGATGATAAACCAGTGCTTTCTGGAAATACATCATTTAATTACTTGAGAAGCACGATAAAATTCTTTTCAGATCATCCATTTATATATTTTGAATAGAATAAATATACAAAAAAAGAGGTATTAAAAAATCTCAAATAGCCTAGATATAATTATTCATCTACATATTTCATTAAATTATGATATTGACCTGACTTACTAATTGATGGTTGTATATGCTCCTCAACATATGTTCATTTCATAAATGTAAAATCCTAGCATATTCTAGCTACTTCAAGTGTACTATTGGAACCTCCTAAGTTTTGACACTATATCCAAAAGCATCTATCATTAAACCCCTTATATCATCATCTCCTATAGCGAATGTCTTGCATGTTACTGGATCCAAGATTAGACAAGGATTGATTACTTGATAATGGCAATATAAATTCTCCATAAAAAAATCACTCAATATAACCTCTTACAATACCATTCCATATCAAATGTTCTTTCATGGTTTATGGATTTAGAGAAGAACTATTAATACATCTTCGGCATGGACATAAAATCTTTATATTTAAACTACTTTTATTCATACCAAATTTAATGAAATCACGAACTCCATCTAAATATTCTTTAGTATTTCTCGATTTATTTATCTAGCTTTTATTCATTATAGGATAAAATGATCGAACTTGCAAATTATCTAAAAGCAAAAAAATTAGACAATCAATATTAATACAATGAGTAAAAATATTAAAAATATATAAAGCATAAATAACTTACATAATAAATGCATCTTATCACCAGCTAATAGGTAAAGATAGGTCCTATTCCATTCAAGAATTGTATTAATTATATAGGTCATTTACAATAATCAAACGATATGTACTAAGGATTGAAAAAAATTTCAACACTATTTTATTTTAGTTCTCCCTACGCGGCTAAAGATATATGAGGAGAACTAAAAGAACATGCAGTCCAAAATATATCTCGAACCCTATGCATACTACTTGATTACTATAATTATCTATATAATTATTTACAATTTTCAAATTGTCCAAACTAGACAATTAATTGGCCAATATACATAATTCTTCCACTCATATAAAAAAATATATATGTACGAGTGCTAAAGAATATGTATATTAATTAATTGATGGGTCTATGTTATATGCAATGAAAGTTTTGTAAAAGAATATTGATAAAGCCATAATAAATCATGGTAAAGCTATACAAGGTATTGAAATAAAAGATTTACAATAAAGAACCATAAAATGACATTAGCATTATAATATTAGCATAATAATGCATAGCACAAAACTATAAACTAAATTACTTAGAAAGAAATTTCAGTTCAAACTAATTGTTTTACATAATGAGCATGTTATCAATTGATTGCATAATGACCATTCCACATAAAATAAAATAACATAAAAATTATAGACTTTTTTCTCCCATGGTATTTGGACTAGGAAAGGATTGTATTGATGTGAGCCTTTTTAAATTCACCTTGCTATCGATGATCCAATGGGAAATTCAGCATTGTCCAGCTCAATCTAGCTAGATTTCCCAAAAGATCCTAAAACATAAACATCTAAACGGTGCACTCCATTAACCAGATAATGACATACTTCATTTATCAGCTAGATAAACTAATAAAGATATTTTTTTTAGTAAATTAGAAATCTAGGTTGATACCAAAAGATTAATAATCCTTCTAATGATAGACTTGATCGACTAAAAAAACTAATCTTAAAAGATTGAGATAAATTAGAAATATGGAAAAAAATATATATGGCTCACAAAAATTGTGACATATAGTATTTTATGATAATTAGAGTTGTGACGAGGAATTTTTTTTTTATGATCAATATAGGAGTCATGGAGTCGACCAAAACTTCTCTTATTCATAAAAGGATGCGGTGTGCAAACTGCCGCCACATGGTCACAACGAACAGTCTGATGATGCCTTTTTCTACTCTCTATTCGTCTCCTATCCTTAAGGAGTTCCTTATTAATCAAGTCATGAAGCAAAGTAGCTTGGCAAAATAATATCCATTATTAGTAAGTCTTAGGAAGTGGTCTTCCTTGATCTTTCCTTCTAAAAAACAAAATCATGATAATGCATCAACATCATAACTAGAAGAGGACTTGGTCTAAGTGCACACATAATGTCTGGTTTGTAGTGCTTGAAAAATACTTCATATCGGAGCCAAACTATCAAAACAAAACTCTAGCCCCAAATTTAAGCACCAACTTTTCCAAGAATAGGATAAGAGGAAAAAAGGCATTATTTTGTAATGTCCACCACCATCGATCTCCACCATTGTAAAATATATTAATTTTGGTCTAGAATAGCCAAAAGACTAGTCTAATTTCCATGACTCAGTCCTCGTTAATAATTAATGGCACTGGATCCAATTGGACCTAGCTAGATAACATATGCACCCTTCCATCATCTACAACTCATCCAATTGATAGGGAGAGTACAGCATCATTGGTTGCAAAGTTACTTGTTTACTTCACCAAAATACCTTATCATAAGTTAGCAAATGCTTTGGTTCAACCTTTTATAATTTGGGTGTTGTCATGAGCCCACCCAAACCATACAATTTAGAATATCTAAAATCATTCTCATTCATTACTGGATCAGGACATCTCTTAGTTAATAATGTTTGTGTTTACAAGAATTATTGCCTATAATTCCAATATGCTCATCAATTAAGTGAGTTGATGATCGTTAGTAACATCTCCTGTTGAACTTTTTGCATATTTAAATGTTTTATTGCATTGGAATCATAATTGTTAAGTGCAATTCTGTTAGCTCACAGTCTGGTAGCCGGTAGAACCCAAGCTTTAGATTGATTTTTCCAATAGGTTCAATTGATCACAGGTCATTGCAAATATTTTATGGTAATGACATCGATAGTGGCACATAGATTAGATCATCCATATAGAAGTTTGTTTGCATTTCTTTATCATTTCTCGTACCATTACCCGTGTAACATTCTTTTTTTTTTTAAGGGTATTTCTGGGGTAACGTTCAAAAATGAACTTTTTGCTAAGACTATAGTAATATAATATAAAAATTTTAAAGGAACTCTGTAAATATATCTCTTTTCCTTCGCTACCTAGAAAAATATAGACCATAATAAAAGAATCATAGCAACCATAATAAAAGAATCATAGCAACTCTGATACATTTTAAATTCTAACCTAAAGGTTCTAAGTAATGATCTTTCAATTTCTAACAAACAATGATCTTAAGCAACCGTAGTTTCATCTCAGAGCACAACTTATTATAATATTTGACTTAACACTAGTTATATTTGTTTTTGTAGAGAATGCATTTCTTGTTTAACGAATATATGATAACATTGATAGACTAATCACCTAGTCTCTTTTTATTTTAAATTCCATTTTTTAATCTGCTTTCTTCTATGAAGTCTAAAACTTAAAATAATTTTAAAAAATATATCTAAAAAAGTTACTTTCTAGTACTAACAACCAAATTTCTTTGCATTTATCTATTGTGTGGTTCAATCTTAAGGAACCCTAAGAAAGTTCCCATTATTGAATAATTGGATGGAAGAATCTTTCCTAGGTTTAGGATTTCAATTGTCCATTCACCATAGCTTATCAAAGAAAGGACATTGAGTGTGGAAGAAAGTAGTACCTCTTTTAAAAAAATCTTCAATCACCCCCACTATCAAGTGTGCTATCGAAAACCTATATGTTTTTGGATACTCCAGGTGCAATTTAGAATGATTTAGTGAACAATAACAAAGTTAAATTAAGCCAATGCCTCCTTGGATGCATTATAAAACTTTGTATACTTTATAAAACATATATTGATCCACTAATTTTCAAGTGGATTCATAAAAAAAAAAAAAAAAAATCCAAGTGGATGAACGATGATGATTTGTGGTAATGTGAAGAAACTGCCGTACCAAAAAAAAAAAAGGAAGAAAAATTGAAGGGGTAACTGAGATGATGGTCAAACCCTAACATTTTAAAAGAAAATAAAAGAAGATTTATTATTTTCTTGAAATCGCCGCATGATGAGGGCCTCCAAATTGTGCACTATCCAAAAATACTAAGGGACTGGATTTCAAATAAAGAAAGTGCCAGCATCATGGACAAAGCTTAATGGGACCCTCGGACTCTAATTTTGAACTAATTAGAGTTTGATTTCCATTTAGTCCGAATGCACCTATGCACAATAGGTAATGCTTACCAAGACCAACAACTTCATTTTGTAATAGCCTTCTTAAAGTTGAAGATGACAAATGGATGCAAGCTACTTTATTTTGTAGTATTGATTTGCTTATTGGCATTACTTTCCTCATAGCTTGGGCCGGGGAGAGCTCTTAAATTCAACTGCAACTAGAAAAAAAACTCTTTCATCAATATTTTCAAATAAAACTAAATAATTAACCAAAGTTTTCATATTAAATATTAATAAAACTTATAAAAAAAGTTATATATGCTGCAAAAGCAATTTACTTTTAAGTTCATTGTACTTTATGTGCCTACCTTCGTATGGATGCATGCATGTATTTTAGTCTATGCATGCATACTGATAATGGATGATTGCATAAAATAAGGGATGATCATAAATATGGTTAAGAGTAATCATACAGGTATATATAATGACCCAATAAATTTAAAATTGCACCTTTTCTTGCCAAAAAAAAAAATTTTTTTTCCTCCAAATTCAAAATCAAGCAAACTTCTCTAATTTATTTGATTGAGAATTTTTCCATGCATTTATTAGATCATGTTTATTATTTTTCCCTTTCCCTTAAAAGCATTTAGCTTCTGTTTTCATGCTTCCACCATAAACTACACCCATTGCAAAATGGTAACTATAATCACCCAACTAAAAATAAGCAAATCCGGTAAATGGTACCAATTCAATCATTGGTTTTCAGATCTAATCCCAAAGGCAATATCAATTTTGATTAACAAGCAATAGTCTAGCAAATTAGGATATGGGACACATGACACCACCACCGTCCAAGGAATCTCACCCATTACTTTGAACCCTCTTTACATCCCACGCATCAATAACTAGATCGTTTAGTCATTCACCTAACAGTGCCAATAATGAACAACTTCGGTGTAAATCACAAACTATGGGTTAATGGCATGGATCAATCAGGAATAGGAAAAACAAAAAACAAAAGAAATATAAACAATGGCAAAATGAAAGAATGGGTTTTTTCCCATATATACTTTAGCAATAATGGATAACAAAAAGAAAGGCGCACCAAAATTCGATCATCTTGTTGGTTCCTCTTGGTTGAAGACCCACCTTTTTATCATTTCAGAGATCTTCTAACCTACTTCAAAAAAAAAAAATCCAGATTTCATGGAGGAAATGGTGGAGAGAGGCCTTGGATTTGGCAATGGAAAACAACGATGATAGAATGACCCCAAGATGGGGTCTTGCTTCGGGATCAAGATTGCGAGGGTGCGAAAGAACATGAATCCACTTGAAATGGAGGAGGGAGGGAGGATGTGAGGGAAAACTGATGGGATCAACGAGGGAAGGTGCCAGGAAGTAGTGCTAGGAATAGGGTTTGGGAGAAGGGAAAGAAAATTCATGCCAAGAAGAGGTGTCGTTTTAACCCGAGCAGGTAAAAAGCATCGATAGATCCCATACTCTATTTGTTGATGCTTTTAAGCATTGTTAATTGCTGATGCTATAAAAAAGCATCGATAGGCATGCATGACTTCTCGACGCTTCATACTGGCATCAGGAAAAAATGGTTGGTTTTTATCATATCTGCTGTAGTGTTTATTATCTTAATTATATGACTAGATATTGAAAGCATCAAATGTATTAAAACTTTTGGTGGGACTTGTTTTTCCTATACAACCAATAATAATTTAGAATTATTATAATTCATTTATGGTTCTTGAGGAATTGCATCAATATTATTAGAACTATGACTTTGGAAAGTAATTAGATCTTCATTTGGCATATCTCTAAGTAGTTTTCAACACATTGTAAAGGATCAAGTTGCTATTTGAATTTAATCCTTGGAAAATCTTTTGTAAATTACCAAACTCAAAGTCCAATCATGTAATGGTCAACCCATTTATAGTTGTATCTAATGATAGATCAAGATTATAAATATGAAACATGGTTCATTTAAATCATATCTAGATTGTTTAATTATAAAGTTGCTTAGGTCATGTTGAATTATTTCTTGATTTCAAACAATGCGAAACTAACTTTGACTTTGAGATTTTTAGGGATAGAATTGTGCCCTACATGCCAATCACATGGTTGATACGAAGAAACATTTTTATATTTTATCATCCTACTCATGTATGTTGGCTTAATCCTATGATTTTGATGATTAACAAAACGTTGAGTACATATTTTGTAGTAATGTTTAAATTGAGTTATGAGTTTTCATGAATCAAGCACCTCAAATTCTCAAAATTAGAGTATCATGGCACACTTTGGAAGTAAAGCATTTTTTGTGATTTGAGAAGTCTTCTCCACTGAAAAAGGTCACAAAAGGGTTTAATTTTGGTTTATAATTATTACATTTAAGTTTCATTGAATATTCTTAAGTTTTTGGCATGTTTGGCACTTATTTTTGGAAATTGTAGAACCAAGTGTCGACATCTGGAAGCCAAGTGTCGATACTTCAGCATTTGACACGAAGATTTTTTCACCGGCATGCCAAGTGTCGATACTCAGAACTCAAGTATCGACATCTAAAACTCAAGTGTCGACATCTAGAATTCCAAGTGTCGACTCAAGGCCTAAGATTTTTGAAAATACAGAACATGCCATGTGGAACATTTTCTGTGTCAAGTGTCGACACCTGAACACCAAGTGTCGACACCTGAAAACCAAGTGTCGATACCTGAAAGCTAAGTGTCAACATCTGATAGCCAAGTGTCGACACTTGGGTTCTGACAGCTCCAACGGATCTATTTTCTGATGGCCAAAACTACCTTTTTTCAGTCCCTAACGGCTAGTTTTTGATCTCTAACGGTCTTAAACGATTTTTTGGAGGTTTTTGATGTATTTAATCTTCACTAAACTCATTCATGAAGTAAGAGAAGAAAGAGAAGCAAGAAAATATCCAAGAGACAGACATTCTTCAAGAACTTCACTTCCAAAAGCTAAAAATGAGAGATTCCTCTGAAAAAGCCTTCACTCCTTTCATTTCATCTTTTCAAAAGTATTCTTGAGAAGATTCCAAAGTCAAGTCACATCAAGCAACCATCAAGAGCTTCAAAGATTCCTCATTCTACTCTAAAAGAGAGTTTGATTGTATTTCAATTCTTGTATTTTGAATTTTATTATTGTGTTGACCTAGCTTTCAAGGTTCGTTGTGTGGTTGTTGGTGAGACAACGGGACAAAACTAACTAGGATTAACTTGTAAGCCCGAAGACAAAACAAATGTAAAGGTTGTTGGTGAGCCTAAGTGATAAAACCAACTTATATTTTGACTTGTGAGCCTTGTAAAACAAGTTGGCTGTAATCCTTATGAGATTATAGTAGAATTTCCAAGGGTGGCTTGGGGAGTGGACGTAGGTGCTTGGTTTGCACCGAACCACTATAAAACTTGTTGTTTGTGTGTGTGATTGCTCTTCTTACTTATTGCTTTTAATTTTCTGCATTTAATTCATTATCTTCTACTACATACTATTGAGTTATTCACATTACTCATAAACACTTCAAAGACCGGCACATAATTGCTTTAAATTTTTGAAAGATCCAATTCACCCTCCCTCTTGGGCTCCATTTCTGGGTAACAAGTGGTATAAGAGCACCGGTACTCTCTTGTAGGTCAAATAATCTTGAGTAAAATATCATGGCAGTCCCAATAGGATAGGTGTTGTAGAAGGCCAAGCCTCTAACCGTCTCCCATTGTTCAATGGCACTAACTACACGTATTGGAAAACACGCATGCACATATACATTCAAGCCATGGACTATAATATTTGGAAGACCATTGTTAAAGGCCCGCATCAGCCCACTATGTTGATTAATGGCATTCCCACTCCCAAAATAGAATATAATTGGGATGAGAAAGGCATTAAGCAAATAGAGCTTAATGCAAAGGCTATGAATCTATTGTTTTGTGCTTTAGACCTAAGCGAATTTAATAAAATTTCAAATTGTCTCTCCGCAAAGAAAATATGGGACATGCTTGAGGTTACCCATGAGGGTACTCATCAAGTGAAAACCACCAAAGTGAACATGCTCATCCATACATATGAGTTGTTCAAAATGGAACCTTCTGAATCTATTAGTGAAATGTATACAAAATTCACTAATATTGTAAATGGAATGAGAAGTTTAGGAAAGATTATTTCTAATGGTGAACTTGTAAACAAACTTCTCAGGTCTCTTCTGGCTTCATGGGATGCAAAAGTCACAGCAATAGAAGAAGCCAAAGATGTAAATACACTTCCTCTCAAGCAACTCTTGGGCTCATTGATGACCTATGAGCTCTCTTTAAAGCAAAAGACTGTGGACTATGACAAGAAGAATAAAGTAATTGCTTTCAAGTCCACCAATAAAGATGAATCAAATGAAGACTCTGAAAAAGAAGATGAAGAAGATGAAATGGCTCTCATGGCAAGAAAGTTTAGGAGGTTCATGAGAAAGAAGAAATACAACTTCAAAAGGAAATCTCAGAAGGGAGAGCCTAGCAAAGAGAAGGAGAAAGAGAAAGAGAAAGAGTAGCCCACATTTTTAAGTGCAAGAAATCGGGCCACTTTAAGATGGACTGCCCCCTAATTAAAAAGAGTAAAAAAAGAAAAGAAAGAAGGCTATGATGACAACCTGGAGTGACAGCGAAGACTCCAGTTCTGAAGAAGAACAGCAAGAGGTTGTAAACTTCTGTTTGATGGCCAATAATGATAAGGTACTATCTGAAACTAAAAATGAATTTACATTTAATGAATTACATGAGATTTTTGATGAATTAGTTATTGAATTTCAAAAACTGAAATCAAAGCATAAAGAATTAAAGAAGAAAAATCTGGTTTTGGCTAAAATAAATGACAAGTATTTAATTGAAAATGATTTCTTGCTCCAAGAAAATAAAAAGTTAAAAGATAAAGTTTATCTTCTTGAAAAGGAAAAGGAAGATTTCAAAAAGAAAAACTCTTTTACTTTAACTGAAAATTTTACAAAACAAAACTAAGAAATTTTGCAAGAAAACAAGAAATACAAAGAACTTGAAAAATTGAAACCCTTTGTTGAAAAATTTACCTACAGTTATGAAAAACTGAATATGCTTTTAAATAACCAAAGGGCTATTTTTAATAAAGCTGGTTTAGGTTTTAAAATTCAAAAATAGCAAAAATTTTTCAAGAATTTCTTTGTGCCTGCATCATCCTCTATTACTTGCTATACTTGTAGCATTGTTGGACATAAATCTTATTCATGCAATAAAAGGAATATAAGCAAAGTGAAAAAAGTTTGGATTCCAAAAGGAACCACTATCACTAACCTTAAAGGATCCAAGATGACTTAGGTACCTAAAGTCTCTACCTAATTTATATTGTAGGTGTGCCTTGCAACCAATAAAAGAAGAATGTGATATCTCGATAGCGGTTGCTCAAGGCACATGACTGGAGATTTGCAATAGTTCTCATTACTTGAATATCAAAATGGTGGTAATGTTACTTTTGGTGATAATGGAAAGGGCAAGATTGTCGGAATCGATAAAGTCTATATCACCCCCTCTTCTTACATTGATAATGTTTTATATGTTGATGGTTTAAAGCACAATTTACTTAGCATTAGTCAGTTATGTGATAGATTTTAAAGTTATTTTCGAATCTTCTATGTACATTATTTCTAGTCTAAATGACAATGGCATCAAGTTTATTAGTCATAGGCATGGTAATATTTATATGGTTGATCTTGATGATCTTCTTGTTCAAAATGGTCAATGCCTAGTGGCAATAAAAGCCAAGATCAATGAAACTAGTTAGCTTTGGCATCGTAGACTAGGACATGCTAGTATGCATTTGATTTCAAAACTTAGTAAAAATGATTTGATAAAAGATTTGCCAAAACTTAGGTTTGAAAAAGACAAGATTTGTAGTGCTTGCCAACTTAGAAAACAAACCAAATCATCTTTTAAACTAAAAGGAGTAGTCTCTACATCTAGATTCTTAGAATTACATCATATGGACCTCTTTGGGCCAACTAGAACATCTAATTTGGGAGGTAAGAAGTATGGTCTAGTTATTGTAGACGATTTCTCAAGTTTTACATGAGTTATGTTTTTAGCACACAAAGATGAAACGTTTTCTGTATTCATTAGATTTCATAAAAAGGTTTCAAATAAAAAAGGTGTTTCTATTATTTCTTTGAGAAGTGATCATAGAACATAATTTGAAAATTCTGAGTTTGATAAGTTTTGTAGTGAAAATGGCATTCATCATAATTTTTCTGCACCAAGGACACCTCAACAAAATGGGATGGTAGAAAGGAAAAATAGAACTCTTGAAGAAATGGCATGCAAATGATTTGCGAAAATGACCTACCTAGATATTTTTGGACGGAAGCCATAAACACTGCATGCTATATCTTAAACCATATTTTAATCCGATCTATTTTAAAGAAAACACCTTATGAGCTTTGGAAAGGTAGGAAACCTTCAATAAAATATTTTCGAGTTTTTGGATGCCGTTGTTTTATCTTAAACAATGGCAAGGATAATCTAAGCAAATTTGATGCCAAGTTAGATGAGGGTGTCTTTTTAGGCTACTCTACATCTAGCAAGGTATACAGGGTCTTCAACAAAAGGATACTTGTTATTGAAGAATCCATCCATGTTGTATTTGATGAAGCTAATCAAAAATCTTATAGAAAAGAATATACTCTTGATAATGAAACAGGTAGAAAAAGAACTGAAGAAATGAACAATCATGAAGAACCCATCAAGGAGGAAGATGATCAAAATAATGAAAAAGAGCCAGATCAAGGAGGTGAAAAAGCATCATTACCAGATCCTCTACCTAAAAAATGGAGGTATGCTCATGGACACCCCAAAGAACTTATCATTGGTGATCCATCTAAAGGGATAAGTACTCATTCATCTCTTAGAAATGTTTATGATTATTTAGCTTTTGTTTCTCAAAAAGAACCTAAGTCTGTTGAAGAAGCTGAAAATGATTGTAATTGAATTAATGCTATGCAAGATAAACTTAATCAATTCAAAAGAAATAATATTTGGACTTCGGTAGATAGACCTTTAGTATTTCAATAATTGGCACAAAATGGATTTTTAGAAATAAACTTGATGAAAATAGAATTGTTACTAGAATTAAAGCTAGACTAATTGCCAAATGATACAATCAGGAGGAAGGGATTGATTTTGATGAAACCTTTGCTCATGTTGCTAGACTTGAAGCAATTAGGCTATTATTGGCTTTTGCATGTTTTATGAATTTTAAATTATTTCAAATGGATGTCAAAAGTGCCTTTTTGAATGGTTTTATCAAAGAAAAAGTTTATGTTGAGCAACCACCTGGTTTTAAAAATCCTGAATTTCTAAATCATATTTTTAAACTTCATAAAACTTTGCATGGTTTGAAACAAGCTCCAAGAGCTTGGTATGATCGATTGAGTTCTTTCTTACTCAAAAATAATTTTACTAGAGGTAATGTAGATACTACTTTGTTTTTGAAAAAGAAGAATGATAATCTCTTAGTAGTACAAGTCTATATGGATGATATCATATTTGGTGCTACTAACGAATCTCTCTATCAAGAATTTGCAAAGTTAATGCAGGGTGAGTTCGAGATAAGCATGATGAGAGAACTTAACTTCATCCTCGGACTCTAGATAAAGCAAACAAAAGAGGGGATCTTCATCAACCAAGCAAAGTACACAAAATAAATACTAAAAAAGTTTGGGATGGAGAACACCAAGCTATTAGGTACACCAAGATATTAGGTACACCAATGAGCTCCTCTTGTAAGCTTGATAAAGATGAATCAGATAAATCTGTTGACCAAAAGCTTTATAGAGGAATGATTGGTTCATTATTGTATCTAACTGCTAGTAGGCTAGATATTATATTCAGTGTTTGTATGTGTGTAAGATATCAGTCTGCCCCTAAAGAGTCTCATCTTTTGGCTGTTAAATACATACTTAGATATTTATCTGGCATAATTGATATTAATCTTTGGTACTCTAGAGATCTTCATTTGAATTGATTGCTTATTCTGATGCTGATTTTGCTAGGTATAAACTTAATCGGAAAAATACTAGTGGAACCTATCAATTTCTTGAGGTTAATTTGATTTCATGGAGTAGCAAGAAACATAATTCAGTTGCTCTATCTACGGCAGAAGCCGAATATATAGCAGCTAGAAGCTGTTGTGCTCAAATCCTATGGATCAAACAACAACTCGAAGATTTTGGCATAAAACTAATTAAGACACCCATAAGATGTGATAATACTAGTGTAATCAATCTAACTAAGAATCCTATGCAACATTCAAGAAGTAAACACATTGAAATAAGACATCACTTTATAAGAGATCATGTGCAAAACTCTAATGTGGTGCTTGAATTTGTGTGTACTGATAATCAACTAGCTAATGTGTTTACCAAATCCCTAAGTGAAAAGAGATTTTGTATGATTAGAAGAGAGTTAGGTATCATTGACCCATTCTCTTGAACTCTCTTAACTTGTACTCTATCCAATTCATATTCACCAAAAATCACTCGTGTGGAAATCTTAGATTTTTAGGGCATCGACCGAACCTTTTTCTTTTTTATTCCTCTTTTTCCCTTGTGCCCTAGTGGTCCCCTACAGTACTCCAACCGTCGAAATAGTGCATTTCCATCCTTGTCCCTTCGTATTCAAGTAATCTTCTCCCTCTTTTCTTCGTTTAAACCATGAATCTCGTCCGTGTTCCTCTGATTTGATTTTCATCTCATTTAATCTCCATTTTCCATTGATTTTGGATGTCGTGTTCTTCTTGTTTTGTTATTTCCCCTTTGAGGACCGATTTTTCAGCTCTTTCCTTGGATTGTTGTGGCTCATGGTCACCCCCTCCATTTTCTCCTTCTCGGTTCAATCTCCTTGGCCAAACCCTCCATTTCTCCTTTCCTTCTCTTTCCGTTTTCTCATTTTCTCATATCTCTTGTTTGGTTGTTTGTGCTGCAAGATCTTCTCTTCTTTCCATTTTTGGCAATTTTCCCCTCTTCCCTTTGATTTCCTTTGGCTAGATTATTACCTTTCTTAGTTTCATTTCCTTCCACTCTCTTTCACTTGTTGGAGATTATGGACCAAGGAAGAAGTTGGCTTGTAAAAGAAAATTCGGTCAGAGCTCAGCTGAAAGAAGAACCAAAGCTCAGGATGACAGTCATCAGTAGCAGCAGATGAGCTGACTGTTCCCCTGCCTTCTCCTTCAGCAGAGAGGTTTTCGGGGAAGATGATCGCTGCGGGATGTTGTGTGGATCTCGGATTTTTTGATCGTCAAAGCTTCAGACTACATGAGATTCTCGAGTTTGCCGGTTTAGTTCCCTTTTGCACTATGATAGAAAGGTACTACCCCCACCTGATTTGAGAGTTCTACGGTAGTTTGGAATGTAGCAGATTAGCCTGGCATGCTACAGTCAGAGGAATCTGAATTTTGGTAGATGAGTCAGTTCTGAGCAGGATATGGGATATCCCTCACCGAGGGATCGTGGCTTATACTATTGATGACCGTGTGGAGGCCTATCAGTGCATTCTGGAGAGAGATGACATTCACGGTGTGGCAATGGTTACCGCAAACCATCTTTCAGTAGAGATGAGGCTCCTTCATCATATCATTGCCAGCATGTTGCTCCCGAAGATAGGTCGATTCTACTTCATTACTGAGTGGGGCTTATGCTCATGGTGTGTTTGTCTCGAAGGACTGCTGTTGATCTACCAACTTTCATGTTAGTTCAGATGAGAGATACAGCCACTCAGCGGAGACATTGTTTGCCCTACAGCATGGGATTGACTCGCATATTTCATGCTTATGGTATAACCTTGGAGGAGGAGGCCTCCAAGGAGATTCTTCATACAGATGTTTATGATGAGAGATCTCTACATCACATGGGCTATAGGAGACAGGCTAGCAGATGGGTGCACAGGGAGTCTAGTCAGGAGCCCAACGAGGAGGATGAGTTACGAGAGGCTGAGGTCGGGCCATCAGGGCCATCAGATACACCTTCCAGGCAGTACCAGCAGCAAGCCAGAGCCAGAGCCAGTGATTCCTTCACCAGCAGCTACACCTTCTGCAGCTCCTTCGTGTTAGTTCAAATGAGGGATGCAGCCACTCAGCAGAGACACTGTTTGCCCTACGGAATGGGATTGACTCGCATATTTCGTGCTTATGGTATACCCTTGGAGGAGGAGGCCTCCAAGGAGATTCTTCATACAGATGTTTATGATGAGAGATCTCTACATCACATGGGCTATAGGAGACAGGCTGGTAGATGGGTGCGCAGGGAGTCTAGTCAGGAGCCCAACGAGGAGGATGAGT
The DNA here is from genome assembly GCA_021397845.1 of Areca catechu. Classification (NCBI taxonomy): domain Eukaryota; kingdom Viridiplantae; phylum Streptophyta; class Magnoliopsida; order Arecales; family Arecaceae; genus Areca; species Areca catechu. The sequence goes on along the minus strand of CM038042.1, from coordinate 89,237,129 downwards.
TACGAGAGGCTGAGGCCGGGCCATCAGATATACCTTCCAGGGCAGCACCAGCAGCAGAGCTAGAGCCAGAGCTAGTGACTCCTTCACCAGCAGCTACACCTTCTGCAGCTCCTCCGTCAGCTATGAGGGATGCAGCCACTCAGCGGAGACACTATTTGCCCTACGGCATGGGATTGACTCACATATTTCATGCTTATGGTATACCCTTGGAGGAGGAGGCCTCCAAGGAGATTCTTCATACAGATGTTTATGATGAGAGATCTCTACATCACATGGGCTATAGGAGATAGGCTAGCAGATGGGTGCGCAGGGAGTCTAGTCAGGAGCCCAACGAGGAGGATGAGTTACGAGAGGCTGAGGCCGGTCCATCAGATACACCTTCCAGGGCAGCACCAGTAGTAGAGCTAGAGCTAGAGCCAGTGACTCCTTCACCAGCAGCTACACCTTCTGCATCTCCTCCGTCAGCTACTATTTCATCCTTTGAGGAGCACGCACGTCATCAGTTTACAGAGCTTCGGAGTGAGGTGGTCAAATTGGGAGTCCGAACTACTCAACTTCGGATCGAGATTAAGGAACTTCGTGCCCACACATCTGAGCAGCTCACTAATGTTCGGAGGATGATGGAGGCCGAATTCACATGTATCGAGGAGATGTTGAGAGCTTTACTGCCTTCAAGATCTTCTGAACCAACTGATCCTCTCCTCCTCCACCTGCTAATGATAATGGAGATCACCCAGATACTCATGATGGCACACATAGTGGTGATGGCGACGGTGATGGTGACAGAGGCACAGCTGAGGGTGATGGCAGTGGTAGTTCAGATGGTAGTGTTGACTGAGCTGGTCAGTATGAGTTAATGAGCAGAGAGTCTCAGACTCCAGCTGCTCCCATGATCCCTTCTCCAACTGATCAGATTGATTCTACTCCTGTTTTTGTGACACCTGATGACATTCTACCTCCCACATCAACCAGATCTTCTCGAGTTGTACCCACTCATGGACCCTCCACTAGGACTAGGAGCCATAAGATACTTGAGCCACCTAAAGCCCTAGTACCCAGGTCCAGGATTAGTGCCCCTATCTATTTTGAGCTCCCATCTGATGAGGAGTAGCCTCACAGATGTTTATCTTGTTGTTAGTTACTTTTATGACTTGTTATAGTACTTATCTTGACTGTTTCACCTAACTTGTATCATGTTTCAGTATTGTTGTATCACTAACAACAATTTTTGTAGCTGAAAATTTGATTATATATATATGTGTGTGTTTCTATTTTATTTGCATCTCAGTTTATGATCACTCTTGTAACAATTAAGTGGTGTATTGAACTTTGTATTTTATGAAAAAGTTCATTTTCTTTATGTTACTTCCTACTCTATGCATTTGATCCAATACCTTTTCGATTTCTTGATAATCTAATCTTGTATCATGGACTAATGCATTAATTTAAGGGGAGTTTACTCCTTTTTTATGTTGTATGTTGATAAAAAGGGGGAGTAGATATATTACTTACAAGCATTTTCTTCAATTTTTAAAATGTCTCATACTTTAAACTCTCTTAGGGAGAGAGAATTTTGATTTCAATATCTATTGAGCATATCTCTCCTTCATTGAATTGTTTTATATGAGTTTTAAAGTTCAATTTAGGGGATACATTATCAAAATTGAATTCGAATGCTTATCTTACTCAAAGTTTTGTCATCATCAAAAAGGAAGAGATTATTGGCTTTATCCCGTGATTTTGATGATTAATAAAATGTTGAGTATATATTTTGTACTAATATTTAAATTGTAGTTATGAGCTTTCAGGAATCAAGCACCTCAAATTTTCAAAATTAGAGTATCATGGCACGCTTTGGAAGCAAAGCATGTTTCATGATTTGAGAAGTCTTCTCTACTGAAAAAGGCCACAAAAGGGTTCAATTTTGGTTTACAATTGTTGCATTTAAGTTTCATTGAATATCCTTAAGTTTTTGGCATATTTGGCACTTGTTTTTGAAATTGCAAAACCAAGTGTCGACACCTAGAAGCCCAAGTATCGACATTTCAGCATTTGGTATGCAAAATTTTTCTACTAGCACGCTAAGTGTCGACACTCAGAACTCAAGTGTCAACACCTGAAACTCAAGTGTCGACATCTAGAATTTCAAGTGTCAACTCAAGGCCTGAGATTTTTGAAAATATAGAACATGCCATCTGGAATATCTTCTATGTCAACTATCGACACCTGAACACCAAGTGTCGATACCTGAAAGTTCAAGAGTCGACACCTGAAAACCAAGTATCGATACCTGAAAGCCAAGTATCAACACCTGACAGCCAAGTGTCGACACTCGGGTTCTGACAGCTCAAATAGATCTATTTTTTGATGGCAAGAACTGTCTTTTTTCAGCCCCTAATGGCTAGTTTTTGATCCCTAACGATCTTAAATGGTTTTTTGAAGGTTTTTGATGTATTTAAGCTTCACCAAACTCATTCATGAAGCATGAGAAGAAAGAGAAGCAAGAAAATATCCAAGAGACAGATATTCTTCAAGAACTTCACTTCCAAAAGCCAAAAAGGAGAGATTCCTCTAAAAAGCCTCTGCTCCTTTCATTTCTCTTTCCAAAAGTGTTCTTGAAAAGATTCCAAAGTCAAGTCATATCAAGCAATCATCAAGAGCTTCAAAGATTCCTCATTCCACTCTAGAAGAGAGTTTGATTGTGTTTCAATTCTTGTATTCTGAATTTATTATTGTGTTGACCTAGCTTTCAAGGTTCTTGAAAGTAGGTTGTGTGGTTCTTGGTGAGCCAAAGAGACAAAACCAACTAAGATTAACTTGTGAGCCCGAAGACAAAACAAGTATAAAGTTGTTGGTGAGCCTAGGTGACAAAACCAACTTAGATTTTGACTTGTGAGTCTTGTAAAACAAGTCAGCTATAATCCTTGTGAGATTATAGTGGAATTCCCAAGGGTGGCTTGGGGAGTGGACGTAGGTGCTTGGTTTGTACCGAACCACTATAAAACTTATTGTTTGTGTGTGTGATTGCTCTTCTTACTTCTTTCTTTTAAATTTCTGCATTTAATTCATTGTCTTATGCTGCATACCATTGAGTTATTCACATGGCTCACAAACACTTCAAAGACCGACATATAATTGCTTTAAGTTTTTGAAAGACCCAATTCACCCCCCTCTTAGGCTCCATTTCTAGGCAACAATGTAAATAATATTATTATGTATTAAAATAATGAGGTGTTTTATTTTGCCATATGTTGCATCTTGTTAAAGATTATGATGAACCCGATAGATTAAGACAATGGTTTTAGGGCCATGATGAGATCATGTCAGTGATACCTAAACCTTGATAATCTGATCTAAAATATTTTCAATTATAAAATCATCAAGTCGGGGATTGATGATATCGGCTAGATTGGCACATCCTATATATGCTTGATGGAGAGGGTAATTGATCTTACAATCACTTATATGAAGATACTAATATAAGAATATGGATGCTCATTAGAGAAAGAGTTCACTAGACTAACCTATAGAAAGAACATCTAATTAAGCCTTAATAGCTTACCAATGAATGGTTCTCTGGTAGAAATGGTGCTAGTCCTTTGACATAAGATCACATGGTACCTTGTGTATATGAATCTATACATTGGTTCATATACCTTAGCATGACCTTTGAGAATTATGTGAGATGTTCTGAGCATGGTGAATTATGTATAGAGGTTATAAATAGTTAATAAGGGATTGATCACTCCTTGTAAATGGAAAGAACATCCTATATGATCTCATAAGTGATGTGACTCAAGAGTCTAGCCAAAGTAGAATGAAAATTAAGAAGAGTTCCAGATGTTTCGTTAATTGAGTCATTGTCTTATATCAAGATATATATGGTTAGACATTTGGGCTTGACAAGAATCCATACCCATGGCCTTTCCAGGATGTTGTATGATCGAAGAATTAAATTATATAGTAATTCACTATTGACCTCGGAAATGATTTTGATAATTACAAAATATTAGAGCATGAATTATATACTAATATTTTTCAAATATTTAAGAATATTTTTGTAGAAAGCTTTCCAATACATAACCTTTAATTGAAGATCCTATAGAACATTGGAATAGTTAATAAGCTCATTTGTATTAATCAAAATCCCTTTAAGAACTTTGTGTAGCAATTAGGATGTGTATGGTGAGCACCTATAAGTTTTTAGAAATATTTTCGAGTATAGAAAGTTCACTTGTATTCATTAAGTTTTCTTAGAATGCTTTGAGAGATTTTTGTATCGTGGAAAGAAAAAAGAAGTTATCTCTTATATTTGAATTAGAATGCATATTCCTAAAAATATTTAGAATCACTTGGAAGATACTTAGAAGACATGTAGAAGCATTAAAGAGTCAAATCATTTCAATTTCTTGAAGTTTTGAAGAACAAGCTACAAGAGCTAACTCTGGCATGGCATGGTGACTGGCATAGTTCAAAGAGCTGACTCCTACTCTAACGAGCTTTCTCTCTTAGATAGGTAGAAATCAAGTTTTTTGGATACTATGAAAATGAGCTGACTCCTATTTTGCGAGCCTTCTCTCTCAGGAAGGATAGAAATAAGTTTTTGAAGATTATTCAAAAGAGTAGACTCTTGTTCTACGAGCCTTCTCTTTCAAGGAGACAGAAATCCAATTTTTTGGACACTACTGAGTTGAGCAGACTCCTCTACTTTGAGCTGACTCTCATCCCAAGGATTGCAACAGTATGGTTAGTTCTAGAACTTCAAGGAGACAGAAATCCAATTTTTTGGACACTAATGAGTTGAGCAGACCCCTCTGCTTTGAGCTGACTCTCATCCTAAGGATTGCAACAGTTTGGTTAGTTCTAGAACTTGCAAAACTTGATTCTAATATTTCTAAAGGCTATTTCTTGGTTCATAATAGCTATAAATTGCTAGAAGTGATTTTAAATACATGAAAAAATATCTGAAAGATATAAATTCTTGAATTGAAATCAAAGAAAATATTTATTGAAGATACTTGAACAAGAACTTGAGATTTCTTTCCAATCATTGGGAACAAGAAGAATATTCTATGCAATCATTGAAAACTCAAGATGAACTTTGACTTCTTCCCACCTAACCTCTTGAAGCATTAAGTGAGAATTGAAGAGAGCATTAAAGAGCAACTTTTGAAACCCTTGAGCAGCTATATACCAAGCTTCAACTATAATAATCAGCTCTTTTTAAAGTTTGTTTTCTGTTGCTTTATTTTATATTTTGAGTTGTTTATTTTAGTAAGGAGCCAAAACTTTGAATTAGATTAGGTTTTAATTGGTTGACCTCAAAAAATCAATTAGATTGTTTGTGAGCCCAAAAATAAATGTGTATTTGAATTTTGATTAGTAAGCCTTCAAAATCCAATTGAATTGTTTGTAACCCCATAAAACAAAAGTTGTACTTGGGTTTTGGATTATGAGCCTGGGATAAAATAATTTGACTATATTCTTATGAAAATATAGTGAAATCCCAAGTGGATCTTGGAGAGTGGATGTAGGAGTTGGGATTGCTCTGAATCATTATAAATTTATTATGTTTGTGTGATTGTTTATCTTACTTTCTCTCTTAGTTTCCATAAATCACACTACACTGCTCACTTTCGATTAAAGTTTTTAAAGACATACTTATTTTTAATTTTTGAAAAACCAATTCACCCCCTTTTGGATAGTCAATCTGGGTAACAATTGGTATCAAAGCTATATCTCAATGCTACTAATCCAACGATTAGGAGAAAAGATTATGGCAACCTATATGAGCACTTTATTAGCTGAAAGACAATTTAGTTATAGACCTCCACTTTCAATGTCACTCACTATACTTATTAAAAGGCTAGAATGAGAATATATATTCAAGCTATAGACTTCCAATTATAGAGAGTAATCATGAAAGGTCCTCACACACCCACTAAAAGGTTTGATGGCATAGACATCCCAAAATCGAAAGATGAATGGGATGATCATGATAGGAAGATAACTAAAATAAATATAAAAGTCATGAACCTTTTATTGTGCACTAAATCCTAATGAGTTTAACCAGATTTTCACCTATAATTCTGCAAAAAAGATTTGGATAGACTTGAAATTACACATGAGGGCACCAACCAAGTTAAAAATTCAAAAATTAACTTGCTCATGTACAATTATGAATTAATCAAAATAAAATCCATTAAGACCATTTCTAAAATGTTTACAAGGTTTACAGATATTATTAATGGTCTTAAAAATCTTGGCAGGATATACTCTAATAGTGACTTGGTGACAAAATTCTTAATTACTACTAGATAAATGTGATCCAAAGTGTATTGCAATTTGGGAAGCTAAGGATCTCAATAACTTATCATTGGAAGAGCTTTTTGGATCCTTGATGGTGTATAAACTTTATTTGAAGTGCCATAGCGATGAGGAAGAAAAGAAAAAAAAATAGCTCTCAAAGCTACAACTGAAGGACAAAAGAAAGAAGAAGAGAAAAGCTCCTCATTTGAAGAAGAGTCAGGAGATAATGATATGGCCCTTATGATGAGAAGGTTTAGGAGATTCATGGGCAAGTATAGATCAAAGTTTAGAAAGAGGAACTTAGCTAAGGAGGAGCCAAGTAAAGAAAAAGATAAAGAAAATGATTAGGATCAATAGCTCATTTGCTATAATGCAAAAAACTAAAGCACTATCAATCGGACTATCCTATGTTAAAGAAGAGCCATAAGAAGGACAAGAAGAAGAAAGTTATGGTTGCAACATAGAATGATAGTAATGAATCAAGCTTTAATGAAAAGGCAAAGCAAACAAAATTTGTTAATCTATGCTTAATGGCTTTGGAAGATGAGATTTGTTCTGAACCTAATATTGAATTTACTTATGATGAATTATACATAGTTTTTTATGATTTTCTTACTGAATTCACGAAAGCTAGTTTAAAAAATAAAGCTCTCAAACAATCAAATGATACTTTACTTAAAGAAAAGATGGAAGCTTTAAAAAAATGATGCTTTGCAAAAAGAAATGGACATTCTACTTCAAAGAAATAAAGCATTGGAAAAGAAAAAAGATAAATGCTTTGAGAAAAATAAAAGTTTACAAGATGAAAACAAAATTCTGCAAAATGAAGTATAATGATTAAAGCCTTTGTTTGATAAGCTAACATTAAGCTCTAATAAACTTGAGCTAATAATTAAGAGCCAAAGAGAAACCAACAATAAAGCTAGAATTGGATACAACTTAAGATTCAATAACAAATTTTTGGCAAATAGATTTTCTTCATCTAACAAAGAGCAAAAATCCATTGTTATTTATTTTTGCTGTAATGGAACTGGACACAAAGCTTATGAGTGCAACTTAAGAAAGAAAAACATAAATAAAGTTAAGAAAATTTGGATTCCAAAAGGAACCATGGAAACAAAATTAAAAGGATCCAAGAGAGCTTGGATACCTAAAAATATGACTTAATTTGTTTAACAGTGATGTCTTGTAGCCTAAGGATCAAAAAGAAGATGGTACTTGGATAGTGGCTGTTTAGGATATATAATGGATGATAAGAAATAATTCTTTACTCTAGAAATGAAAAAAGGTGACATTATAACTTTTGGAGATAATGGAAGGGAAGAATTATTGGCATTGGTAAGATTAAAATCATCCCTTCAATATTCATTAAAAATATATTGCTAGTAGACAAATTGAAGCATAATCTATTAAGTACTAGTTAATTATATGACAAAGGCTTCAAAGTATTGTTTGAATTTTCAATATGCATAGTTACTAGCTCTCTTGATTCAAGCATAAAATTTATAGGACATAGACTTCGAAACATATATAGTATACTTAAATGTGCTAGCCATGAAAAGTAGTACAAGTCTAGTGGCCATAAATGCTCAAATCAAAAAAATTAATTAGCTTTGGTATAAGAAACTTGGATATACTAGCATGCATACTTTATCTAAATTAATCTTTAAAAAGTTAATAAAGGTTTACCTAAACTTAATTTTGAAAATAATCATGTATGTGATGCTTGTCAATATAGTAAACAAATAAGAGAGTTTCAAATCTAAAAATGTTGTTTCAATATCTAGACTTTAAAGCTACTATACATGAACTTATTTGGACCAACTAAGATCACAAGCCTAGGAGGTAAGAAATATAGACTTGTGATAGTAGATGACTTTTCTAGATTGACTTGGATATTATTTTTGGCATACAAAGATGAAGTATTCACTATTTTTCAGAAATTTCATAGAAAGGTTTCTAATCAAAAAAATATATCAATTATTTTAATAAGAAGTGATCACGACACAGAATTTGAAAATCAATATTTTGAAAAATTTTATAATGATCATTTCATTGATCAAACTTTTTACCTCCAATGTACTATAACAAAATAGTATTGTAGAGAAAAAGAATAGAATATTAGAAGAAATGGACCGAATAATGTTATATGAAGGTAATCTTTTAAAGTACTTTTAGATTGAAGCTATGAACACTAGATATTATATTCTAAATCATGTTCTTATTAGACCTATTCTAAAGAAAATCTCCTATGAGCTTTGGAATGATAAAAAACCAAACATAAGTAACTTTCATGTATTTGGTTGTAAATATTATCTTAAACAATGAAAAAGGTAGCCTTGAAAAATTTGATGCAAAATCTAATGAAGATATCTTTTTTGATTATTCGAATTCAAATAAAGCCCAGGGAGTTTTCAAAAAAAGGACTTTAACTATTGAAGAATATATTCATATTATCTTTGATGAATCTAACTCTTCACTTTCTAGAAAAAGAAGAGTGTATAGACTATGATGCAGGTACCTTGAATGAAGGAATGAGGGACTTAAGCCTAAAAGATAAACAAATTGAAGAAGAAAAGGAAAAAGTAAGTAAAAAGCATGGTGATTTGCCTAAGGAATGGAGGTATGTACATCATTATCCTAAGGACTTAATTATAGGTGATCCCTCACAGGATATTAAAACTATATTTTCATTTAGAAATACTTTTGATTATTTTAAATTTATTTCTTAAATTAAACCCAATTGCATAGAGGAAGCAGAAACGATCCAAATTGGATGATGGCTAAGCAAGAAGAGTTAAACCAATTTGAGAGGAACAATATTTATACTTTAGTTAATAGACTTAAAGAACATCCTGTTATATATACCAAATGGGTATTTAGAAGTAAATTAGATGAACAATATAATGTAGTTAAAAACAAAGCAAGATTTATGATCAAAGAATATAATTAAGAAGAGGGAATAGATTTTGATAAAACATATGCACTTGTAGTATGATTAGAGGCTATAAGACTTTTGCTTATATTTGCTTGTCATATAATTTTAAATTTTTCAAATGGATGTAAAAAGTATTTTTCTAAATGATTATGTTTCTAAAGAAATTTTTATAGAGCAACCTTCTAGATTTAAAAGTTATAATCTACATAATATATTTTCAAATTGAATAAAGTTTTGTATGGTCTTAAGCAATCCCCTAGAGCTTGGTATGAAAGGCTTAGCAAATTTTGCTTGAAAATAATTTTACAAGTGATAGTCTAGATACAACCTTGTTCATTAAAAGAAAAGATGATGAAATGTTAGCTGTACAAGTTTACATATATGATATAATCTTTAGTACAACTATTGAAGATCTTTGCCAAAAATTTGCTAAGCTTATGCAGGATGAATTTAAAATGAGTATGTTAGGTGAGCTGACATTCTTCCTTGGATTTCAAATCAAACAAACAAAGGAAGGGACATTTATTAACCAAACCAAGTATATCAAGAAACTATTAAAGAAGTTTGGGATGGAATCCTTAAAAGAAATAGGCATTTCAATAAGTCTAACTTGCAAGCTTGATAAAGATGAAGAAGGAAATAGCATTAATCAAAAGCTATATCGAGATAGGATTAAATCCTTATTATATTTAACTACTAGTATACCTGATATCCTATTTAGTATATATATATATGTGCTAGACTTCAAGCTAATCCAAAAGAATCATATATATTTGCTATTAAAAGAATTATAAGATATCTTAAAGGAATATATAACTTAGGATTATGGTATTATAAACACTCATCATTAGATTTAATTAGTTATTCTGATGCTGATTATGGTGATTATAAAATTGATAAAAAGAATACTAGTATAACATGCTAATTTACAGGGTTGAACATAATCTCATGGCATAGTAAGAAACAAAACTCCATAGCACTATCCACTACGAAGCAGAATTGTTCCTACAAGGAGTTATTATACTCAAGTACTTTGGTGTTAAACAAACTAAAATTTCTATCAGATATGATAATACCAGTACTATTAATTTGACTAAAAACCCTATTTAACATTTTAGAAAAAAATACAGAGATTAGACATCATTTTATTAAGGAACATATACAAAATAGAGATATTAAACTAGAATTGATTTGTATTGAAAAATAATTAGTGACATATTCACTAAGCCACTTAGTGAGGATAGGTTTTCAATGATTAGAGGTGAATTAGGTCTATATGATTCATTTTAGAAATTTCACCTAGAAATTTTCAAAAATCTAATTTTTTTTCTAGAGCTAATCCTAATCATTTTAGATATAATGGAACCATAATTAGCATGTTTAAGTCCTCTAGAATTCATTTCCAACCTTTTTTAACCCAAAAACTTAGGTTTTGCTCAAGTTGACTCAAGCTGACCTAAGCTTGAGTGAGCTGACTCAGATATCGGAGGTACTATTTTTTAAAATCTCTTAAAATACAAGGTAACTTCTTTCACCTTACTGTAAAATCGATCCAAATTATCACCTTTCACCCTCCAATACTATAGAAAACCTAGGGGACCACAGTGAAACCTAGATTTGAGTGATTCCTATCAAGAATGGGTCTAAGAAAGGCATTGGCTTACAACAGAAAGAGAACCCACGATTCCGCATTGATCAAATAGAGCAAAGAGATGGAATGATGAGCCGAACCTTATAACTCCACAAACTCGGCCTCAAATAGGGTTTTCTATGGCCACTTGACCTGTTACCACAAGTAGGAGAGTTTACTTTGATCTTTTGGAGCAAGAGCACTTTTGGATTGAGGACTGGATTTAAAGACAAGGGTGGGAGAGATTTTATTTACTTGAAGTTCCTATTTACCCCACTCTAGTGAGATATGTTTTTTAGAATTTAAGGATTGGACATGATTCAATTAGCTCCACAATAAAGTATCAACTTATTATTTTGGATGAAACCTATTTGAGCCAGTTGCTTGAAATGCTGAAGGAAGGAAGTGCTACCTAATCTTAAGGATATGTTTGGTAGCAGGTAATCCATCCAAATTACTCGTAATTTAATAGGGCCCCACCATATTACTATATTTGATATATTTTCTGGATAATAATCTATCCTACTGGTAATCTAGATTATCTTTAGAAAGGAAAGTAATCTAGATTACCACCTCTCAAGTAATCTTTTGGATAATATTATCCTCCCCTTTTCTATTCCTCTTATAATATAATATATATATCATTATAAAAATATACTATAATATAATATTATTATATCATATTATATTATTATAATATATTACATAATAATATTAATAATATATATGATAAACTATATAATATTATAAGTATATTATTATTATAATATATAATGATATAATATAATATTAATATCTTTTATTAATATAATAATAATATAATAATATTGTAAATAAAATAATATAATAGTATATAATTTTATATTTTATTATTTTATTTTATTTTATAATATTAAAAATATAAAATTAATTAATATATTACATAATATTATAATATTATAATATTAATATAATATATTAAATGTAACATAGTATATTAATATTAAATATATGTATATATAATATAAAATTTTTATATTAAATTTATTGAGTATAAAAAAATAAATTAATTTAATATAAAAATATAAAATATTTAATATTTAATATATTTTATAATATAAAATATTTAAAATATATATTTTTATGAATAAAATATAGATTTAATTTAGGAGTATTCTGAAAATTTGATTTTACCTTATATAACATTACCTGCATGTACCAAACATAATAATTCACATTACTAGTAATTCACATCACCTTTCAGGATTGCCTGGCAATGCACCAAATGTAACGTAAAGAAAAAGATGATGGATTGAGAACTATTTTAGAAAGGAAGATAAAAAGCATAAAATATCTATAAGCTATTCAGCTTTTATTAGAAATGAGATTACTCTATAACATAGTTTGCCAAATTTTCTTTTTGAAAACTAGAAGATTTGATTGGGTCACAGAGAGGGATGTTGCATTTATGCATTGCATAATTGAAGGACACCTAAGTAATCTGCCTTTTTGATGCTATCCCAAATGAAGGAAGCAGCTAGGAGATAGCGAGCTTATCTACCCTATGGCATGGTCTTCACTCTCATCTTTGAAGAGTTCAGGGTGGATTATACTAGCAAGGATGCCAGGAGATTACTGCACATTGACCGGCATAGTGAGAGGTTACTTCACCATATGGGCTATTAGAAGATTGACGAAAGATGGATGAAGAGGATCTCAAGTTAGAGAATAGCTAGATCATACTCTTCATATGATGATTTTGCTATAGGTGGTGGTGATGATCATGATGATGTTGATGGTGATGAAGAAGAGGATGATGAAAATGATGATGATGATGTTAGAAAATGTATCCTAAAGCAATTGTCTAGGTTATAGATGATTGCTCTTTATAATTTATACAATAATCATTAATAAAGTTAATTTTGGTAGTTTATCTCTTTTTGCATCTTTTTTTAAACTCTTTTGAAATAAAATCCATAAAACCACTTACGTTCGATAGAGAAAGATTTATCGAGTAGTTCTTAATATGTTCGTGACCAAATGATACATTATTATGTAGGATGATAATGTTTATCGAGCATAAGTCATTGTATGCCATATATGTTGGTTGTTCTCATAATCAAAGAGTATGGAGATACTAGTATAGTATATAGGTGAGTGTAAGAGTACATTGCATTGAAAGTGACAACTTTGTAGAGTACCTTGCTATTAAGAGTATTTCTCAAAAGGATATGGATATAACTATCCCTCCAATCTAAGATCACCATATTGACTTATAAGCAACTTATTATACTTAGGTGCCGGACTACCTAGATTTCTAATCTAGTGATGAAAGGTTACTATATGCAGTTAAGTACTTGTTAAGTTAGTGATGAGTCAAAATGGGATTGACCTCTCCAAAGTATTGGAGAAAATGCTTTACTGTGTTTTAATTTAGCAAGATCTTAGCTAGGACAATCCTTGTGAGAAGTATAGGATTTGTTAGGTTGAGGCACATCTAGATGCAATATTGAAGAGTTAGTAGTTGACTCTTAAGTCATCCTGAGCATTAGATCAAAGGAATGAATTATATAGAAACCATATACCTGGATTCTTGAATGTTACTTCACAAATATTCAATCTATTTGAATGTCAGTACTATTGCTAGATGGTCGTATCGATTAGTTCAGAAATTAGTTTCTAGGCTATTGGCTTAGTATTCGAACATATGGGATCATACACATTAAGAAGTTTTAAACCAATTATGATAGTTGATTAATGATTAAGGATCATTTAGTGGTAAAACTATAAATATGATTAATAATTAATCCTATATAAATATTATAAATTAATAATTAATTTGTTGCCTAGTTAGCCAACCCAAGAGAGGGGTGAATTGGGTTTGAAAAAATTTAAGCAAGTATGTGCCTTTTGAAAAACTGTGTGGTGAGTGAAGTGATAGTGTATTGCAAGCGGAAGTAAATAAAAATACAAGAGCAAGAATAAATACAAATACCACAAGATTTAGAGTGGTTTGGAGCAATCCAGCTCCTACATCCACTACCTAAAGTGCCACTTAGGATTTCCACTATATTTAGCTCGAATACAGCTGGATTGTTTTCTTATGGGCTCACAATCCAAAACCCAATACAAAGTTAATTTTCTCGGGCTCACTAATAACCCAACTTAGTTTTCAAGACTAACCATAACCCAAAACTAATTCATAAGCTACAGCCACCTGCTATACTTGTAACAACTCAAAAACATAATTAACAAAAGAAGCAATGCAAAAAACAAACCCAATATATTGAATGGTTACAATTGAAGCTCTTAATGAGACCTTGAATGCTTCTTCAATGCTCTTGAAGGCTCTCTCAACTCTTCAAAGATAAACTCAAGAAGTTAGCAGGAAGTTGTTGGTGAACTTGAGTTTTCACTTGAAAGCTTTTAGAACATTCAATATTCTCTTTAAAGTTTCATAAAAGTTCTTTTTACTTCACTTAAATCCTTCACTTATAGCTTCTTGAGGTGTTCCTAGGTGAATATGGCCGTTAGATTTCCTTGGAAGTCAAAAACTAGCTGTTGGGAGGCTATAGATCAAGAAATTCAAATTCTGGAACTAGTTGTTACTGTTCAAATTCTAGGATTTGAGTTGGCTTGCAGACTTCGAGTTGGCTCGGATTGATAGTGAAGTAAAACTGCAGTCTATGAGAGTCGGCTCATTTCATATTAGAGTCAGCTCAATTGACTAAAATCTCAGAAGTAGATATCTTACACTCTGTGAGAGTCGACTTAGATCTTCATTGAGTTGGCTCGAATGTTGTGTATCAGAAAATTTTTGTGCTGTACCAAACAATGTATCAACTCTAATTAATTGAGTTGGCTCGAGTGAAACTTCTTCAGAGTCTTCAAAAAAATTCAAACTTCTTCCAAATAACTTCTAAGATATTTAAACTTAAAATTACATTGATTTGGCCCTTTTATATAATCATACAATTGAATTTACTTGAGCTCTTAAATAAATGAAACTTTTTCTTTGAGTACATGAATTCATTCCAATGGTCTTGAATTGTAGGGGGAATGATTGTCCATTTGAAACATCCTACAAAATTTTTTTAAACATTTGAAAAGTATTAGTATCAAATGCATGCTCCAATATTTTATAATCATCAAAATCATTCCAAGGGTCAACAATCTCACCCTTTTTGATGATAACAAAATACTAGGCATGGAAATAATAAGTACCTTTATATTTATAACTGTATCAGAATAAATGACAACTGTATTAGAGTAAATGAGTTTAGAATGTGCTATACAGTGTATCACGCAATTCACATTATGAGTTCAAATTATGATCTAGTATAGAAGTTCATTTTACAATTTGATAAAGTATCAGAGCTTTACAAGTTAAGTATCAGAGCTATTAAGCATTCATTTTGTAAATTAACTGAAGTATCAGAGATTTGTATAATAGTTAATTTTACAAGTTAACTGAAGTATTAGAGCTATTGTCAATTTATTTTACAAATTGACTGAAGTATCAGAGCTTTAGAGTGAAATGTCAAGTTTATTATAATTTTATAAAATATACTCCCCTTGCTTAAGCATTTTGCATACACATTGCACATATAATTTCTCATGTAGTTTTTCATTGTGATTTCATATTATCCTCATATTTTTTTATGCATTACATAATATTATTATCACATTATATGATCATTTTCCATGCTTCACATATTTCTCCCCTTTTTATTATCAACAAAGAGTATAAATGCTCCCTCTTACTATAGAATTCAATATTATCACACATTTAGACAGAAACAAGAGTAAATAACTATGATTGTCATAAAAGAGAGATTTCATTTTAGTACATGTAATACAATGAGATACATGAAACACAACAAAAACATAATATAAATAAGACATCTATGAGGCTAGTCCTCATCAGATGGAAGATCTAAGACAACAAAAGCTATAACCCTAAATGCTAAAGGCCTAGGAGTCTGATGAGTCATGTTCCTAATCCTAAGAGAAGGGCCAAATCTAGGGGTCCTAGATCTATGATACTATCTAGGTAGGTGCTACTTTAGTATGTGCTAGAGGAATAGGCTCTGGCTCAGTAGCTGAAAGTAATGGTGTCCTCTTATCTGTAAAAGCATCTGATAATGAAGAGTTTTGGTGCCAGAGAGGATCTAAGTAACAGGTGTATCATGAATGCTCTACTCAGGCTGCTCTACTCAAGTGCTATAGGTGTGTCCACAACATGTGGATCTGAATGCACATCTGCCTGCTGATCAAAGTCCTGTCCATCATGTGGTGACGAAGGAGGTGATCCAGGAGGTCCAGCTGAGGTAGATTGAGTAGAGCTACAAGAATTTGACTGAAACCATCTCTCATCTCGGTCTGTAGTAGATCAATCCATGAATGTACCTCTGTTCGAACAGTTTGTAAATCAAATCTAAGAGCAAAAATATCATCCCGAAGCATCTGTATCTACTTAGAATCATGCTGCCCACCAATATTGGGCTCAAAAGGAACTGATGGAGGAGGTGTGGTAGGTACTGGCTCTGAAGGTCTAGCCTCATCATCTGGCTCATCCTCATCACTAGTTTGCTCAGCAGCATCTGCACCAACTGGAATATCATCCACATCATCATCCTTAGAATGAGTTGTCCTTTATCTAGATACCTTCTTCATCCATACTCCCTCAACTTTGTGGTACCCCATCCTATGCAATAACTTCTCTGAATATCTATCAGTATGTAGTAGTGGTCTGCTATCCTCAATTGTCAGTGAAAGATTGTGCCCTGAAAGCCAATTGAAATATTGTATTTCGATCCCAAAATCAATGAATTGACATTATTATAATAAAGGCATTATTTTCATCATACGATGTGTCTTTATGATTATATGATGAACCCCATAGATTAGGGCTATGGTTCTAGGGTTATGATGAGATCATACCAGTGAGACCTAAAGCCTTAAAACCCTAATCTAAAATATTCCTGGTCGATGGGACATTGAGTTGGGGATCAATGTTTCTGGCAAGACCAGCACATCCTATATATGCTTTGTGATGAGGGTGACTGATCTCACAGTCACTTGTGTTTGACACTAATACTAGGATGTGAGTGTTCATTAAAGAATGAGTTCACTGAATTGATCCAGATTGAGAATATCTAACGGAACCTTATCTGTTTGTCAATAGATAATTCTCATAGTGGGAGTAGTGCATGTGGTCCTTTGACCTGAGACTACCATGGTACCTTATATATATGAATCCATACTTTGGTTCGCAATCAATCATG
The DNA here is from genome assembly GCA_021397845.1 of Areca catechu. Classification (NCBI taxonomy): domain Eukaryota; kingdom Viridiplantae; phylum Streptophyta; class Magnoliopsida; order Arecales; family Arecaceae; genus Areca; species Areca catechu. The sequence continues at coordinate 89,219,986 of CM038042.1, read as the reverse complement.
ACACTGAGTCATGCACGAGGTGATATTGGGTATGGTGGATTGTATATGGAGGTTGTGAGTAGGTCAACAAGGAATTGATCAGCCCTAGTAAGAGGGAATTGCATCCAGCTAATTTTGATCAAATGATGGATTCAGGAAATCCTTGATCAAAGTATGAACATTAAAGTTATTTCTAATGGTTCATTAATGAATCATCATTATAAAGATTGAGCTAGGGATGAATATGAAATTGGATTTGACAAGTATCCATATTCATAATCATATTCGGGATGCAAGTTGATCAAAGGACTGAATTGCCCGGTAACTCACCACTGAAGGGTATTTTGGTAATTCCACCAAAATTCCACATCTTCTGGATAGACATGATACGTTGCTAGACGTCAATCTTGTCTTGTAGGTATATGATTGAATTATAGTAATTCAAATCAGTTAATTAGAATTAGATTCTAATTGACCGAGTCGAGCTAGTTTGAGTTGACCTAAATCGGCTTAGTTGAGATCTAACCGAATTAAGTCAAATAGAACTCGGATCTACTGCTGGCTAGGTGTGGAACCCAATGGGTCACACACAAAAGAGAATTGATGAAGGATTTAATTTGGAATTAAATCATGTTTGCAGGATAAACACACTAGCATGTGTTGCAGACCCAATTTCTATTCGAATCAGATTCGAATTTGGTTCCGAATTGGCTTAATTAGGTTCTAATTGAACCAGATTAAGGTCTAATTTAAATTTTAGGACATTGGGCTAACCCATGGCTGAACCCAAGTGAATCAAGTGCACTGAGACTCTCTCTCCAAGCCGCCCACACCATTCCTCACCCGCGCGCACCAAGAAGAAGAGTCCACGCGCGTGTGGACTCCACTTCACGCGCGTGGGAAGGAAATTCCATCGAAGAAAAATCAGAAAAAGGGGGCGATTTGGATCCTTATCTGACGTCATTGGATTTGGATCTGATGGCCAGAAAAATTAAGAAAAAAGATCCGTCGTTTTTCGGTCGCAAGTCCATCTTCAAAAGTCGTGATTCTTCCTGAAGTTTTTCCGAGAGTCTCCTCGTCGGAAAAATAAAAATTAAATCAGAGAATCATGATTTTTGGTTGAGGGGATGCGTGAGGAATGAGGGATCGTGATTCCTGGGGTTTCAGAGGGTTGCAATGTTTTGAGAAAATGCCCCTCTGAAATCTATAAAAGGATTTGGGTTCTCGGGGGTTTCTTTCAGATAATCAAATTCAGAGATCATATTCCTCTCCTCCTCTCCGGAATACTCCTTCCCTTTATGCTTGTTGGGTATTGTTTCCCTTACAGAGATAATCTCTGTCGAAACTCTGACCCTAAACAAGAATAAGAGGAAGGTCTTGAACGGTAAAGGAAAGGGAAAAGGAAGGGTTGTTCTTTTCATTTCTTTCTTGAATTAAGACTTTACTTGTCTTAATTTCTTATTCCAATTCAATTCAAGAAAAGGAATTCAAGAAAAGGAATTCAAGAAAGGGAATTCAAGAAAAGAATTCAAGAAGAGGAAAGAAGGAAGAAAAAAATTTTCAAGAAAGAAAATTTTAGCCTAAAAGTCCAAGAATTGAATTCTTGAAAAAGAATTCAAGAAGAGGAGCCAAGAACAAGAAATTGTAGTCTTCATCTTTTTCTGTGTGGATCACCATTGGAGGGTGAACATTTGGGCACCTGGTGGAGATTTAAAGTTTGGATTTTAGCAATACAGGTTAGTACTTTAATATGAGTTTAAATCTTATATATACATGTTATATGTTTTAATTCTTTTTAGGAGATCTTGGGTTAAGGGTTTGGTGAAGATTTCATAAAGATAAAAATTTTGAAATCTATGTTTCCGCCTTGCCACCGAACCCTATAGTGGTATCAGAGCCAGGTTATTAAGATTAAAATATATATGCTGATTTTTAGATGCATATGTATATAAGTAACATATGATATTGTATATGTTTGATGTAATGTCACCAAATAGAGTTTTCACTCAAACCCTAATTGTTGTAGAGATATGTTTAGACATCTAGTCATCATACTGAAATAAGGTTGCCCTGGCATAATGGTGGATCCATTATGTGGTAAATGGTTGTCCTAGTATGATGACATATTAATCACATATTTGTGTTAATTATGCATATATGTTTGATGTATGCCACTAATTAAGGTTTTCACTTAAACCTTAATTTGTATAGAGATATGTTTAGCCTTCTAGTCATCATACTGAAATAAGGTTGCCCTGGCATAATGGTGGATCCATTATGTGGTAAATGGTTGTCCTAGTATGATGGCACACTATGGCACATATTTGCTAGGTTATATAAAGAATGTGCTTTGTTTTAATAAAGCCCTCTTTAAAAACATATTAAGTTGTAGTGTCATATACCAAAAGCAAAAATAATCAATATGATTAGTTTATCATTCGGTATCTAGGAAAAGTGGTTCATGATCGGTAAAGAGGACGTGGTTTTTAATTGGTTCCGTTGACTGACCTGGCCAATTCTTATTGGTGTCTAAGAAAGCAACGGGGGGACTCCCACCACTCTCCCACTTACCTGGCCGATAAGATTAACTTAATTATTGATTGATATGCTTAGTGTAATATTCACTACAAGTGGCCTTCCTTCATGCCAAGTCATTATTATGTTATGATCCATATTAGGTTTGTTGTGTACACACAAGGCCTTTTATGGTGACTAACATAATTTTGGCTTGGTACATTTGATGTTTATGGCATGATTTAATATAATACTTTGTTGTGTACACACAAGGATATTATAATTAATATCATGACTATATAGCAATGAAGGGTCTAACTTAACTAAAATATTATAATTTGTTGTGTACACACAAGGCTATTAATATTTTAGAGGCCAAGATAAGTTGAGAATTGTATGAGTTATAATTGGAAAGAGTTTTCCTACCTTTGAACTTATATAAGATTTGTTGTGTACACACAAGGTCTTTTGTAAGGAATTAGGATCTCAACCCTACTAAGAACCAATTAGGGTTTTCTCGATCATCATATGGAGGGTTATGATGCTTGATAAAATAGTGGGAGACATAATTAAGTTAAAGTCCTAATTAATTATGTTTTGTCAACATTGGTTGTTTGCTTATGTAATGTTCTTTGTTAATGTAGATTAAACGGCCTCTTCACTCTAACTCCGTAGCATTCTTGATGCAAATAAATTGACTGGACCAAACTATGTTGATTGGTTGAGAAACCTGAAGATAGTACTCAGCCAAGAAAGAATTTCTTATATTCTTGATACCCCAACCTTGGAACCATTAGGGGAAGATCCCTCGCAAGAGGATAAGACCACATATAACTTGTGGCAAAATGACTCACTTACTGTCAAGTGTATAATGCTTGCCTCTATGACCAATGAGTTACAGAGGCAACATGAAAGCATGGACACAAACTCCATATTGCTCAATCTAAAAGAACTTTATGGAGAACATAGTCGAACTGCAAGATATGAAATATTTAAGCAGTTATTCCGTGCAAGGATGACAGAAGGTACATCCATACAAGACATGTATTAAAGGTTATTGACATAATCACCCGATTGGGTCAATTGGGGTTTGTTATGGATGGGGAGTTGAATCAGGATTTAATCCTGCAGTCACTCCCAGAGTCATTTTCACAGTTTGTTCTTAATTATCATATGAACAAACTTCACACTTCCTTGCCTGAGCTGTTGAATATGTTAAAAACAGCAGAGAGCCATTTAAAGAAAAATAAGGCTCCACTTCTTCTTGTGGATGGTGTAAACAAGAAAAAAATAGGCAAAAAGGGTTCCAAGAGGAGGTTGAACCCAAAAGGGGACATCAAGAAAAAAAAAGGAAAGAAGGCCTCCGGACAAATGACCTGCTTTCATTGTGGCAAGCCGAGTCACTGGAAAAGAAACTGCAAGGTTTACCTTGCAAGTGTGAAGCCTGGTACTAGTGATGCACCAAAAGGTATGTATAAGATACATACAATTTTGTCATTAGACTCTTCTAATTCAAACTCTTAGGTATTGGATACTGCTTGTGGTCATCATATCTGCAAATCATTGCAGGGACTACAGAACATTAGAGTTTTGAAAGAAGGCGACTTCGAGCTCTACGGTGCTGGAGGAGATTCCATCCAAGCAGAAGCTGTAGGGACTTATATATTGAAGCTGCCTTCTGGAAAGATTTTAGAGTTAAAAAATTGTTATTTTATGCCTAGAATCATTAGAAACATCATATCTGTACCCTTGTTACTTAAACAAGGATATATTATGAATGTAATGAGCAGTGGCTGCTCAATCAGTTTTTCTAATGAAATAATATTTAATGGCATATTTTGCAATGGTCTCTTAACTCTATCTTCTGATGACAATATACTACATGTTAGTAATAAACGAAAAAGAGATGAAGTAAACAATACTTTACTTTGGCACTGTCGTCTTGGACATATTAGTGAGCAAAGGATTAACAAGTTATACAAGAAAAATTCCTTAATCCTTATGACTATGAATCATTAGGAACTTGTGAATCATGTCTCATGGGTAAAATGACCAAGACTCCATTTAGTGGACATAATGAAAGGACAACTGAGTTATTAGGACTTATACACACTGATGTATGTGGACCTATGACAACTCAGGACAAGGTGGATACTCATATTTCATCACATTCACTGATGATTTTTCAAGGTACGGATTTGTGTATCTAATGAAACATAAGTCTGAAGCTTTTGAAAAATTTTTAGAGTATCAAAGTATGGTAGAGAAACAAACGGGGAAAAGTATTAAGATCCTTCGATCAGATAGAGGAGGTGAATACTTATCCACCGAGTTTCTTGATCACCTTAAAGAAAAGGGAATCATCTCTGAATGGACTCCTCCTTACACACCACAATTAAATGGTGTTGCTGAAAGGAGAAATCGTACTTTATTAAATATGGTACGGTCCATGATGTGCTTCACAGACTTACCTGTTTCTTTCTGGGGATATGCCTTGGAAACAGCGGCTAATATTTTAAATAGAGTACCATCCAAATCTGTATCTAGCACTCCATATGAGTTATGGAGGGGAAAGAAACCCAATCTTAAGTATCTTAAGATATGGGGATGTCCAGCCTATGTCAAAAGAAATTTTGGACATAAGCTTGATGTTAGAGCAGAAAAGTGTCTATTTGTTGGATATCTTAAAGATAGTATAGGATATCTGTTCTACCACCCTACTGAACAAAAGGTTTTAGTCAGCAGGCATGCCACTTTTATGGAGAAAGAGTTCATCCTACAAAAGGGCAGTGGGAGAAATATTGAACTTGAAGAAGTTCAACAAGTAGATACATCTCAACCAAATCATAACATAGTTAGTATAGAACCTGAACACACCACTCCTATCCGTAGGTCTGATAGGGTGCGACATGCACCTGAGAGGTATGGGTTCATTATTGAAAATAATGAAGCCCGAATCATTGATAATGATGAGCCTCTAACATATACGGATGCTGTCATGAGTAGTGACTCAGACAGATGGCTGGAAGCCATGAGATCCGAAATGGACTCCATGTATGTCAACCAAGTCTGGACTTTGGTTGATGCACCAGAGGGTGTTAACCCTATTGGATGCAAATGGGTCTATAAGAAAAAAATTGGGGCAGATGGCCAAGTTGAAACTTATAAAGCCAGATTAGTGGCTAAGGGTTTCAGACAAAAACAGGGAATAGATTATGATGAAACATTTTCTTCTGTTGCCATGCTCAAATCTATTCGGATCATGCTTGCTATAGCAGCATATCATGATTATGAAATCTGGCAGATGGATGTGAAAACCGCATTCCTCAATGGTTTCCTTGAGGAAGAGGTTTATATGTCACAGCCAGAAGGTTTTGTCTTGGAGACTAAACCTAATCAGGTATGTAGGCTGAAGAAATCTATTTATGGATTAAAGCAAGCATCTAGGAGTTGGAACATCCGATTTGATAAGACAGTCAAAGAATTTGACTTTATCAAAAATGAGGATGAACCTTGTGTGTACAAGAAGACTAGTGGGAGTGCCATAGTTTTCTTGGTTCTGTATGTAGATGACATACTCCTCATTGGGAATGATATCCCAATGTTACAATCAGTCAAGGTATGGTTATCTAAACAGTTTTCCATGAAAGACTTGGGAGAAGCATCTTATATACTAGGCATCAAGATCTATAGAGATAGATCTAGGAGGATGCTAGGTTTATCCCAGTCTAAGTACATTGACCAAGTGCTAAAAAGATTTAGCATGGAGGAAAGTAAAAGAGGTTACTTACCTATTGGTCATGGCATACATCTTTCTAAAAAGATGTCTCCTAAGACACCTGAAGAAAGAAATAGAATGAATTCTATACCTTATGCTTCGGCAGTAGGGTCTATTATGTATGCTATGTTATGTACTAGGCCTGATGTGGCATATGCCTTAGGTATAGCCAGCAGGTTTCAGGCTGATCCAGGAGAGGATCATTGGAAGGCTGTGAAAAATATTCTTAAGTACTTAAGAAGAACTAAGGATATTTTTCTAATATACGGAGGATCTGATCTTAAACTAGAAGCTTATTCAGATTCTAGTTTTCAATCAGATCCAGATGACAGCAAATCTATATCTGGGTTTGTTTTTACCCTAAATGGAGGAGCTGTAAGCTGGAAGAGTTCTAAACAGCAAACTGTAGCTGACTCAACAACTGAGGCAGAGTACATTGCTGTTAGTGAAGCTGCCAAGGAAGCTGTCTGGATGAAGAAGTTCATATCAGAGTTGGGCGTAGTTCCTGAGATTGAAGGTCCAGTATCACATTACTGTGATAATACGAGGGCTGTTGCTCAAGCAAAGGAACCAAAAGCTCATCACAAATCAAAGCACATTCTGAGATGCTTCCATCTCGTTTGAGAGATTGTCGAAAGACAAGAAGTCTGCATTAAAAGAGTAGAAATGAAGAACAACATAGCAAACCCGTTCACTAAGGCTCTATCACAGCGAGAGTTTGATCGCCACCTTGATTGTATGGGGTTAAGATTTAAAGGCGATTGGCTTTAGTGCAAGTGGGAGATTGAAAGATTGTGCCCTGAAAGCCAATTGAAATATTGTATTTCGATCCCAAAATCAATGAATTGACATTATTATAATAAAGGCATTATTTTCATCATACGCTGTGTCTTTATGATTATATGATGAACCCCATAGATTAGGGCTATGGTTCTAGGATTATGATGAGATCATACCAGTGAGACCTAAAGCCTTAAAACCCTAATCTAAAATATTCCTGGTTGATAGGACATTGAGTTGGGGATCAATGTTTCCGGCAAGACCAGCACATCCTATATATGCTTTGTGATGAGGGTGACTGATCTCACAGTCACTTGTGTTTGACACTAATACTAGGATGTGAGTGTTCATTAGAGAATGAGTTCACTGAATTGATCTAGATTGAGAATATCTAATGGAACCTTATCTGTTTGTCAATAGATAATTCTCATAGTGGGAGTAGTGCATGTGGTCCTTTTACCTGAGACTACCATGGTACCTTATATATATGAATCCATACTTTGGTTCGCAATCAATCATGACACTGAGTCATGCACGAGGTGATACTGGGTATGGTGGATTGTATATGGAGGTTGTGAGTAGGTCAACAAGGAATTGATCAGCCCTGGTAAGAGGGAATTGCATCCAGCTAATTTCAATCAAATGATGGATTCAGGAAATCTTTGATCAAAGTATGAACATTAGAGTTAATTTCTAATGGTTCATTAATGAATCATCATTATAAAGATTGAGCTAGAGATGAATATGAAATTGGATTTGACAAGTATCCATATTCATAATCATATTCGGGATGCAAGTTGATCAAAGGACTGAATTGCCGGTAACTCACCACTGAAGGGTATTTTGGTAATTCACACCAAAATTTCACATCTTCTGGGTAGACATGATACGTTGCTAGACGTCAATCTTGTCTTGTAGGTATATGATTGAATTATGGTAATTCAAATCAGTTAATTAGAATTAGATTCTAATTGACCGAGTCGAGCTAGTTTGAGTTGACCTAAATCGGCTTAGTTGAGATCTAACCGAATTAAGTCAAATAGCACTCGGACCTACTGCTGGCTAGGTGTGGAACCCAATGGGTCACACACAAAAGAGAATTGATGAAGGATTTAATTTGGAATTAAATCATGTTTGCAGGATAAACACACTAGCATGTGTTGCAGACCCAATTTCTATTCGAATCAGATTCGAATTTGGTTCCGAATTGGGCTTAATTGGGTTATAATTGAACCAGATTAAGGTCTAATTTAAATTTTAGGATATTGGGCTAACCCATGGCTGAACCCAAGTGAATCAAGTGCACTGAGACTCTCTCTCCAAGCCGCCCACACCCTTCCTCACCCGCGCGTGCCAAGAAGAAGTGTCCACGCGCGTGTGGACTCCTCTTCACGCGCGTGGGAAGGAAATTCCATCAGAGAAAAATCAGAAAAAGGGGGCGATTTGGATCCTTGTCTGACATCCTTGGATCTGGATCTGATGGCCAGAAAAATTAAGGAAAATGATCCATCATTTTTCGGTCGCAAGTCCGTCTTCAAAAGTCGCGATTCTTCCTGAAGTTTTTCCGAGAGTCCTCCTCGTCGAAAAAACGAAAATTAAATCGGAGAATCATGATTTTTGGTTGAGGGGACGCGTGAGGAATGAGGGATCGTGATTCCTGGGGTTTCAGAGGGTTGCAATGTTTTGAGAAAATGCCCCTCTGAAATCTATAAAAGGGTTTGGGTTCTCGGGGGTTTCTTTCAGATAATCAAATTCAGAGATCATATTCCTCTCCTCCTCTCCGGAATACTCCTTTCCTTTATGCTTGTTGGGTATTGTTTCCCTTACAGAGATAATCTCTGTCGAAACTCTGACCCTAAACAAGAATAAGAGGAAGGTCTTGAACGGTAAAGGAAAGGGAAAAGGAAGGGTCTGTTCTTCTTCATTTCTTTCTTGAATTAAGACTTTACTTGTCTTAATTTCTTCTTCCAATTCAATTCAAGAAAAGGAATTCAAGAAAAGGAATTCAAGAAAGGGAATTCAAGAAAAGAATTCAAGAAGCAGAAAGAAGGAAGAAAAGAAATTTTCAAGAAAGAAAATTTCAGCCTAAAAGTCCAAGAATTGAATTCTTGAAAAACAATTCAAGAAGAGGAGCCAAGAACAAGAAGTTGTAGTCTTCATCTTTTTCTGTGTGGATCACCATTGGAGGGTGAACATTTGGGCACCTGGTGGAGATTTAAAGTTTGGATTTTAGCAATACAGGTTAGTACTTTAATATGAGTTTAAATCTTATATATACATGTTATATGTTTTAATTCTTTTTAGGAGATCTTGGGTTAAGGGTTTGGTGAAGATTTCATAAAGATAAAAATTTTGAAATCTATGTTTCCGCCTTGCCACCGAACCCTACAGTCAGGTCAAAACCACAATCCTGGAATAAAAGAGTAAAGGCCATCTCGTAGGGTAGACATGCTTCGGCCTTGCAAGCAGCATCTCTGATCTAAGCCATCATAATAAATGGTAGATTGAGGGCCTCGCCCTCAATAAAAGAGAAAAGGCCATCTTGTAGGGTAGACATGCTCCGGCCTTACGAGCAGCATCTCTGATCTGAGCCATCATAATAAATGGTAGATTGAGGGCCTCCCCCTCAATCATATATCTCATAAACATCATGTCATGCTCGCTTACCCAATCAAATCTCCAATCTTAGATAAAAACACTCTGCTAATAATATTGTGAAGTAATCTCATCTCAAGTGATAATTTATTTGCTTAAATATTAGAGATACCTTCTACATTCCTTCTCTCTAGAATAGTCCTCAATGTACTCTGTCTATCCTTTATGTTCAAGTAACACTTCCAATTTTTGGCATTTGAAGAACCCTACTTAACCTAACTTCATTAATAGAAATAGTAACTCCTTTCACTATAGAGAGTATCTGGTGTGCTCCAAATGACAAATGCTCAAAAAAGGTCCTGACCAATGTGGGATAAATAGGGACATCCAATGAACAGAAAAACTCCCAACCTTGGCTTTAATCCAATCTCCAATTCGAAAACTTTGTTGTTCTAGAAAAGTAAAATCTACTCTTCTACTTGAAGTAACTAGTCTGTTTTTCATTTGGATGATTTGCCATTATGGAGGAGATGGAATTATGTTTCTTGTTGAGTCGACTCATCCTGCCTTCTTTTGGATCTTCTCTCCACTTGAACAGTGCTAGATGTTGTCCATTTAGATCTCTTTGCCACAGCTCTCTTGGGTGCATAAGATGTAAGATCAAAGGGATTTGGAAGGATTAAGTGGTCCCTAGGGCTAGAAAAGAGAGTGGTCCCTAATGTTCGGGTTCAACAGTAAATAGAAGGGTGAATAGAAGTTTTTAGGGCTTGCAGTCCTTAAGTAGGCCCACCATCCGAATTGACTCGTCCAGGTAACTTTTCCTGCTCGAGTCAGCTCGAGCAAAACTAAGGAAAATAGTTCCTAGTCTTAATGAAATGATTTCTAATCCTAGAAAAATACTAGAAAATGTATGTATCAACCTTAAATAGGTGATGGAGGTTCTCTAGATAAATTTTTCTTAATTCTTGAAAAAGTTAGGTCAAAATTCTAAAAAGGATCACAAAAGTCTAATTCTCCTATAATCATTTGAAATCTATCCTCACTAAGGGATTTAGTAAAGATGTCAGCTAATTATTTTTCAGTACAAACAAATTCAAGTTTAATGTCACCATTTTGAACATAATCCCTAATGAAATGATGTCTAATTTCAATATGTTTAGTTCTTGAATGCTGAATAGGATTCTTTGTTAAGTTGATAGCACTTGTGCTATCACATTTGATTGAAATTTTAGATTGAATAATACTATAATCTTCTAGTTATTGCTTAATCCATAACACTTGAGCACAACAACTCCCTGCAGCTACATACTCTATCTCAGTAGTAAACAGTGCCACGGAATTTTGTTTCTTGATGTGCCATGAGATTAAGTTCAACTTTAGAAATTGACATGTGCCACTAGTGATCTTTCTATCAATTTTACAACCATCATAATCAGTATCTGAAAAATCTATTAAATTTAAACATGAAGGTTTAGAATATCATAATCCTAAGTTTGATATATCTTTGAGATATCTTATGATTCTTTTTAACAGTAAGTATATATGATTCTTTAGAATTAGCTTGAAATCTTGCACATATACAAACACTAAATAGTATATCAGGTCTACTTATAGTCAAATAAAGTAGAGATCCAATCATACCTCGATATAATTTTTGATCAACTTTGTTACTTTCATCATCTTTATCAAGTTTGCAGGTTAGGCTCATGGGTGTGCCAATTTTTTTTGTAGATTCTATCCTAAACTTCTTCAATAGTTCTTTAATATACTTTGTTTGGTTAATGAATATCCTTTCCTTTGTTTATTTAATTTGTAGTCCAAGGAAGAAAGTGAGTTCACACATCATGCTCATTTCAAATTCTCCTGTATTAGCTTGGCAAATTTTGACAAAAAGTTTCATTAGTTGCACCAAAGATTATATCATCAATATAAATTTGTACAACTAATAATTCATCTTTTCTCTTAATAAACAATGTTGCATCTACTTCTTTTGAAATTATTTTCTAAAAGAAATTTGCTCAACCTCTCATACCATGCTCTTGGTAGTTGTTTTAAACCATATAAAGCTTTATTTAGTTTGAAAACATGGTTTGGAAAAAAGTGATTTTCAAAATTGGGAGGTTGTTCTATAAAAACTTCTTCAATATAGCCATTAAAAAGTACTTTTTACATCCATTTGAAAAAGTTTAAATTTCATTTGACATGCAAATGCGAGTAAGAATCTTATGGCTTTTAATCTTGCTACAGGTGGAAAAGTTTCATCAAAATCTATTCCTTCCTCTTAATTATATCCTTTAGCAACTAATCTAACTTTGTTTCTAACTACATTACCTTTGTCATCTAATTTATTTCTAAAAATCCATTTAGAACCTATAACAGGATGTTCCTTAGGTCTAGCTACTAAAGTCCATACATTGTTCCTTTCAAATTGATTAAGTTCCTCTCGCATAGCCATCATCCAATATGGATCACTTTCGGCTTTCTCTATGCAGTTAGGTTCAACTTGATAAACAAATGCTAAATAGTCAAAGGTGTCTCTAAAAGATGATCTAGTTCTTACTCCTTGTGAGGGATCACAAATAATTAATTCTTTAGGATGAGAATGGACGTACCTCCAATCTTTTAGTAACTCATCATGTTCTATACTTACCTTCTCCTTTTTCTTATTCAACTTGTTTTTCCTTCAAGCTTAAGTCCTTTACTCCATCATTCAGGAAACCTGCATCATTATCAATACACTCTTCTTTTCTTGAAAGTGTGAGGTTGGACTCATCGAAAATAACATGAATTGATTCTTCAATAGTTAAAGTTCTTTTGTTGAAAGCTCTATATGCTTTACTAGTAATTGAATATCCAAGAAATATGCCTTGATTAGATATTGTATCAAATTTACCTAAGTTATCTTTTTCATTGTTCAAGATATAACATTTACATCTAAAAACATAAAAGTAATGAATATTTGATTTTCTATCATTCCAAAGCTTATAAGGGATTTTTTTCAAAATTGGTCTAATCAAAATACGGTTTAATATATAACATGCAGTGTTCACAGCTTCTGCCCAAAAATACCTTGAAAGATTGCCTTCACACAACATGGTTCGTGCCATCTCTTCCAATATTCTATTTTTGTTTCCACAACATCATTTTGTTATGGTATTCTAGGAGCTCAAAAGTTGTGATCAATGCCATGTTATGTATAAAATTCTTCAAAGTATTAATTTTTGAATTCAATACCATGATCACTTCTAATTGAAACAATTGAAAGATTTTTCTGATTTAAAATCTTTTTATGAGATTTTAAAAAACTTTAAAAGCTTCATCTTTATGTACAAGAAATAAAATCCAAGTGAATCATGAAAAATCTACGATCACAAGTCCATATTTCATACCTTCTAGGCTTGTGATCCTAGTTGGTCCAAATAAGTCCATGTATAGCAGTTCTAAGGGTCTTGATGTTGAAACAATATTTTTAAATTTAAAACTTCCTCTAGTTTGTTTACTATATTGACATACATTACAAACATGATCAAAATCATCTTTAAATTTTGGTAAACCTCTAACTAAATCTTTGAAAATTAATTTTGCTAAAGTATGCATGCTAGAATGATCCAATCTTTTATGCCAAAATAAACTAGATTCCTTAGTTTTAGCATTCAAAGCCATTAGACTTGTACTACTCAATATTGCTAGATCATTCAAATCTACTATATAAATATTTTCAAGTCTATGACCAACAAACCTAATGCTAGAATCAAGAGAGCTAGTTACTATATACATTGAAGATTCAAAAGCAACTTTGAAGCCTTTATCACATAATTGACTAATGCTCAATAGATTATACTTTAATTTGTCTAGCAACACATTTTCAATATAAGTAGAAGGGGTAATTTTGATATTACCAATGTTGGAAATTATATCCTAAAGCCAATCATCTAGGCTATAGATGTTTGTGCAACTTATGTATATGTATATGAATTATTGCATTGAATAAAAAAATTATTCTGGTTGTTCATCACATGTCATCTTCCTAATTGAACTCTTGTATGATGATATTTTTTGAGCTATCTTATATGCGATGTAGAGATGATGTATCGTGTAGTTCATAAATTGGTTCGCAATCAAAGGATATGTTGTTTCAGGATGATAGTATATCAAGAGTAGGTCGTTGATGTCATATATGTTGGTTGTCCTCTTAATCAAGTAGCATGAAGATGCTGGTATGACATCATATGTTGTGTTTGACACTTCACTAAATGACTCTCATGCGAGATTCTCTTTCTGTCGAAAATGAGTCTTGTATTAGAATGTGGACATGAATTATCCTCTGACTTGAAATCACTATGGCAACTTGCAAGCAACTCACTTTGCTTAGGTGCTGGACTACCCGGATTTCTAATCCGGTGATGGAAGGTTATTGGGTACAGTCAAGCACTTGTGTAGCGGTAGTAGGATCGAGATAGAATTGATCTTTTCAAATGGTTTGGATTGAATACTTAATATGCCTTAATTGAGAAAGACCTTGGCCAGGGCATTTCTTGTAAGGAGTTACAAGAATTCTTTATTTGAGACATATTGAGATGCACTGATTAGGGTTGGGCAGTTTAACCCTAAGCCATCTAGAGCATTAGGAGATTAAAGGAATAAGTTCACTACTATTCCATATTCGACAAGTTCATGTTGCTCTGCAACCTTCAACCTATCTGGATGCTAGGTGTCATTGCTAGATGGTAACTTTGGCTGGTACTAGAAATGTTTCCATGCTACTGGTTTAGTGTTTGAACCTATGGAGTCACACACTAAGGATTTCTTCTTGCTTTGTTGGCATGGGAACGATTGGGAATCGTTACGGACTCATTTGACAAAGAGTTATCAAAAACTCGAGCCGGCTCATTTTAATGAGTTGACTCAAGTCATCCAAGCCGACTCGAGCAGTCGAGTCGACTCGACTGATGGGTTATGGTAAAATCTGAGAACCCTCCATTAAATACTGTAATTGTTATAGAAGTTTAATGGTTGGCATTTCTGGGTTGTTATTACCTGCTATTGCTGAAGTCCAAAGGTCTCCTGACCTGCTAGAATCCCAAGAGACTAAAACCTACCTTTAATCTCTCATTATACCCCTTAATGGTTTTGGGGGCTGCTGTTAAAAAGGCAGGGCTGAAGAAGGTGGATGGTTGAGGTTTCTGACATTCCACTCCAAAAATTTGGATCGAAGTTGAGACTTTGCTTAGAAAATTTCTGAGACAGAGATCTTGCTTGATCCTTGAGAGATTGCAAGATTTGATCTCCGGATAGAGTGAGGTTTAGGTTTTGGGATTCTTGAGTGCATACCTTCTATTGAAGGTTTGGGACAGCATTGGGAAAGGGTTCTCAAGCATCTTTATTCCAGCACCACTGCAGCAACAGTCTTTTAAGGAGTTGAAGGAGTCCACATATCTTCAAGGAGTTGAAGGAGTCCTTGCTGCTAACATTGTTTGCAAGGGGCTAGCACCTTGAAGGAAGGAGAAAAAACCATGCTACACGGTGTGAACCACCCATAGAGGCGGTACGCGTGTGCTGCTTGCAGAGCAGGAGTTTTTTTCATATGTTGGAGCACCCTTGGGATTGTGACCGAGAGCCAAGAATTTTGTTGCAACCTTTGGTGAATGTCACTAAGGTATGCCTTTATTTTATGTATGCCATAATTATCATTGCTGCATCATTGTGTGATTTCTGGAATGGTTCTATTTTTCATACAATGTTTGCATGATTTCATATTTACATTACTCTATATGTATCTTGATCCTAGTAAGGGCTTGTGTTAATTAGATTAACATCTACAAATAAAATGGTTTTATTGTTTTCCACTGCTTCATGCCTTTAGAAAAGTTTTAAAATGCATGTGTCACCCCTAGGAACAGTTTCTTACAATCAATTCCGATAATTTTCTCCTTGCCATTATCACCAAATGTAACCATTCCACCATCTTTCATTTCAAGGGTGATGAATTGATCTTTGTCATCCATCATGTGTCTTGAACAACTGCTATCTAGATATCATCTCTTCTTTGAATTTTGGGCTGTAAGACATTCCTGCAAAACAATCAAGTAAAATTTTTAGGTATCCAAGCTTTCTTCGATCCTTGATGGTTAGTAGCTGTGGTTCCTTTAGGAATCCAAATCTTTTTCACTTTGTTTTTGTTCTTTCTTATTAGATTACATTCATAAGCTTTGTGTCAACCCCATTGCAACAAAAGCAAATAACTTTTGACTTTTGAAAGGAATTGAAAAAGGAAAACTTCGATGCATAAGATTTTGAAGCTGAAAATTTATTTATATGCATTGTATTATACCAATTCCAACTTTATCATTAGATTTCCTTTAATCTTTCAATATTAGCCCAAGTTTTTTTGAACTTAAAGTCAATTTATCAACAAGAGGTGAGTCTATTTATTTCAATTTGTAAACCTTTATTCTTTTCAAGACATTCATCTTTTTCAGCTTGTAATACTTTGCATTTTTTAGAAATATTACTTAATTCTTTTTGTAAAAGATTATTCTTTTCAAAAATTTTATTCTTTTCTTTCAATAATATATCATAATTACTTTTCATGAAGTTGATTTTCAAACCAGCTTTTTTATATTCAGTTAAAAGTTCTTGAAAAGCGGTATGTAATTTATCATAAGTAAATTCATAAATAGGTTCACTAGATTACCTCATCTTCTAGACCCATTAGACATATATTAATAGATTTTGAAGTCTTCCTCTTCATTTGAAGTAAATTCATCGCTGTCGCTCCATGTAGCCATCATGACTTTCTTTTTCTTCTTCTTGTATCCCTTTTTCAATATGGGACATTCAAAACAGTAGTGCCCCGGCTTCTTGCATTCAGAACAAATTGGTTGTTGCTCATTTTCTTTATCTTTGTCTTTCTCTTTTTCTTTATTTTATTCACCTTTGTCAAGGTACTTACTCCAATATCTTGACATTCTTTTGTCGATAAATCTTTTGAATCTCCTCATAACTAAAGCTATATCATCATCTCCTAGTTCTTCATCCGATGAGAGGCTTTCTTCTACTTTTTCTTCTTCTTGCTTTTTAATCTCAGCTGCAGCCTTGAATGTTATAGATTTCTTTTTCTTACTATCCTCTTCGCTACGACGCTGCATTATTAGTTCATGAGTAATTAAAGAACCAAGAAGTTCATCAAGTAAAAGTGTGTTTAAGTCATTGGCTTCTTGTATTGCAACGACCTTGGGATCCCATTTATCTAGTAAAGATCTAAGAATCTTTTGGACAAGATCAGTATTGGAATATACGCTGCCAAGACTTTTTAAACCATTAATAATATCTGTAAATCTAGTAAACATTTCAGATATTGTTTCATTTGATTCAATTTTGAAGAGCTCATAATTGTGCACAAGAATATTAATTTTAGAGGTCTTTACTTATGTTGTGCCTTCATGTGTAACTTGTAATTTATCCTAAATTTCGTTTACCGAAGTGCAAGTAGAAATTTGGTTAAACTCATTTGCATCAAAAGCACAATAAAGAAGGTTCATGGCTTTGGCATTTAGTTCACCCATTTTCATGTTATATTCATCCCATTCCTCTTCCAATTTTGGGATGTCTATTCCATCAACCTTTTTAAGGGTATCTGTGGTTCTTTCAAGATTATTCTTCATAATTAAAAGTCAATAGCTTGTATATATATTTTCATTCTAGCCTTCCAATAGCCTTCCAATAGGTGTAATTGGTGCCGATGAAAAGTGGAGGTCTATTGCTTGATTGACCTTCGGTCAAAGATGTGCTCATTTGGGTTGTCATAAAACTTTTCTCTTAATCGTTAGATTAATGGCACTAAGACATGGCTCTGATACCACTTGTTGCCCAGTTGGCCAACCCAAGAGGAGGGTGAATTGGATTTGAAAAAATTTAAGTATGTACCTTTTGAAAAATTGTGTGATAAGTGAAGTGATAGAGTATTGCAAGTGGAAGTAAATAAGAATGCAAGAGCAAGAACAAACACAAACACCATAAGATTTAGAATGGTTTGGAGCAACCCAGTCCTACATCCACTATCCAAGGTGCACACTTAGGATTTTCACTATATTCACCCCGAATACAGCCAGATTATTTTCCTACAAGCACACAATCCAAAATCCAATACAAAGTTTTCTCCAGCTTACAAACAATCCAACTTGGTTTTCAAGGCCAATTAATAACCCAAAACCAATTCATAAGCTACAGCCACCTGCTGTACTTGTAACAACTCAAAAATATAGTTAACAAAAAAAGCAACGCAAAAAACAAATCTAATGTATTGAATGGTTACAGTTGAAGCTCTTAATGAGACCTTCTTGAATGCTTCATCAATGCTCTTCAAGGCTCTCTTAACTCTTCAAAGATAAACTCAAGAAGTTGGTGGGAAGTTGTTGGTGAACTTGAGTTTTTACTTGAAAGCTCTTAGAACATTAAATATTCTCTTTAAAGTTCCATAAAAGTTCTTTTTTCTTCGCTTAAATCCTTCATTTATAGCTTCTTGATGTGTTCCTTGTGAAATATGGCCGTTAAAGTTCCTTGGAAGTCAAAAATAGCTATTGGGAGGCTAGAGGAATCAAGAAATTCAAATTCTGGAATAGCCATTACTGTTCAAATTCTAGGATTTGAGTTGGCTCAACTTCAAGTCGGCTCAGATTGACAATGAAGTAAAACTGCAGTCTGTGAGAGTTGGCTCATTTCAGATTAGAGTCGGCTCAATTGATTGAAGTCATAGAAGCAAACATCTTCCACTCTGTGAGAGTCGGCTCAGATCTTCATTGAGTCAGCTCAAATGTTGTATATCAGAAAATTTCTATGCCGTGCCAAACAATGTATCAGCTCTAATTAATTGAGTCGGCTCGAGTGAAACTTCTTCAGAGTCTTCCAAAAAGCTTCAAACTTCTTCCAAACAACTTCTAAACAACTTCTAAGATATTTAAACTTAAAATTACATTGATCTGGCCCTTTTACATAATTATACAATTAAATTACTTAGGGCTCTTAAATACATAAAATTTTTTCTTTGAGTACATGAATTCATTCCAATGGTTTTAGAATTGTAGGATGAATGATTGTCCATTTAAAACATCCTACAAAATTTTTTAAACATTTAAAAACTATTAGTATCAAATGCATGCTCCAATATTTTGTAATCATCAAATCATTCCAGGAATTTTCATAATTAATTATAATTAATTATAAAAAAGATTAATTAGTAATTAGATTGCTAATTATCTTAATTGGATTGAGCAAAGAGGTTTAGGTCAGGCCTAAATGAACATGGTTCAATTAGTTTTTACCCGGTTACGTTATTCGATATCCTAATCTAAGGGTTTCTAATTTCAATTTGATTCAGACTTGGACTCGGTTAAAGTTATTTATAATCAAATTAGTTTTGACTCCTAACTATTTTTTGTCAAATCTTGGTCAAACCCTAACATAGTCTAACTTATTTCTTTTCTAAAAATTCTTCGCACATTCCTATAATTTTTTTTTGAATTATCCATGAAGAAAATTAGTTTTTTATCCTCTCTCATTTTTATTTAGAATAAGATTGGTTTGAATTAATCTAAATTTATTTGAATTTAATTAGAAGAGTTCTATTGGGAATAGAACTCCTAATCCTATTCAAATTACATCACCTTATTCTAATCTAAATCCTCCTCTAATTAATGCAATTTTAATTTAGATTTTAATAATATGTGCAACATTAAGAGGCTTATTACAGGGTAAATTTGAAGTGAAACTACTAGAAAAATAAGAGGGAGGTGGCAAAAAAATCAAGATAAGCATGAAGGGATTTTTTCTTGGATTCTAGCTCTAGATCTTCTAAGGAGAGAGAAAAAGAAAATAAAAGAGTTTTAGATTTTATTTTTTCCTCCACCCTTAATCCTTTTGTCCTTCAATTATTGATCTTCTTAGAGGGTTCAAGAAGGTCCAATAAATATTTTTATTTCAGCCATCCAGTGGCCTTCATAAGAATCTAACAGTTCTTGGGAGATTGATCGAGTTGGAGCTTTATATGGATGATTCATAGAGGCCGAACACTTTGTACAACTGTAAAGTAATGTGGACAACCCTTACCATGTATCATCAATAGTGGTGATCATTAATCCATGATCAGGTATGGAATTCGATCTCATAGTTATTTGTACATTAGATCTATAGCATGCATCGACTAGATTGACGTATGTTGATTTTATTTTCTATATTGCATATCATGTTACGATCCTCAAAGGGATTATTAAATTTGATCTATATGTATATTTTTCTATTTAAAATAGTTTTAAAATAGATATACTTTCACTATAAATTATAAAAAAATATGCATAAATTCTAGGTGATTTTCAATAGTGGTATCAAAGTGATCAGTTTTTATAGCATATATGTAGATATAAAACTTTACATAGTATATGTAATCTAAATCTGAGTAACTACTTCAAATTGGGTTAATTATCATGGCTATCCAGTCATAGAAAAAATGTAGGATTTAAAGGCCCTCTCTTCCCATTCCATGGGATCTCTTATCACATATAGAAGTGCTGCTTGTGATTATATCCTATAAACAAGAGAGGTGAAAGAAAAATCATTAAAATTATTTAATAACTAGATCTATTTTTTAGTAATTTAACCATTATTAATTTTCTATTTTGGATATGAAATTAATGTATTAGGATTTATTTTTATGTTTAGAACATGAAATATAAAATTAATTTCAGCATATGACTATATTGTATAGTTGAGATCTAAAAGTATTTAATATATATGTGATGTATGTAAATTATTTAGATCTAAAATTTAGTAAAATTAATCTTGATTAATTAATAGAATTAAGAGGTCTAAGATTAGATCTAGAATTATGAATTAAAGATCTAATCATATTTCATAAATATCATGGACTTTGGATTAGCTTGAATTAGGTAAATAATTGGGTTAGACCTAGGATTAGAATTTTGAATAATATGGACCTAATAGAGAATTGAATTTAATCTAACCAAAAATTGATTAAGATTAGATCAAGAGATCAAGTTTTTTCTAGATCAAATCTATAGTGATAGTTTAATCAAGTCTAAATTAGAACAAACAGACTTGATTATGGCTCAATGATCAGACCCAAGTCCTTAAGCTAGTCTAATTGAATTTGAAGAACTAATTGGTATCTAAGATAAGTTTGGCATTTGATCATAATTATTAATTGGGGCTACTCTTACCTGACTAACTTGGTTAGTATCTAAGGAAAGAGGTTAATGGCGGAACCCTTCCATTGATCTCACTTATCTGGTGAATGTGATTAGTTAGTTTTTGACTAGACAGCTTACTGATTCAAGTTAACCCATGCCAGCAAGGATGATCTAGCTTGATTAATCTTGATGCCCTTGGATCAATTATATCTTAGACCCTCATCATAGACTTGGTGAAGTCGGTGGGAGGATTGGTGCATGTCTTCTCTCTTTTAAATTTTTAATAAAAGTTTTTTACTTATTAGGTCTCTAAAATGACTAAGTTATGGAGATAACCGAGTCATAGCCTCCTATTAAGATGACGGTAATGGGTTCAATAGTTAAGATAACCAAGTCATAGTTAAGATAATTATTGGAGGTCCAAATATATGGTACTCATCTGGCTACTAGAATTATCATTCATATTATGATGGTTCAGTGCAACTTTCTTAATAGTGGTCAAGTAAGCTGGCCAAAGTCTAGCTTAACCATTCATGGGTTAGAAGCTCTGAGTCAGGTATGCTAATAGTTGGACCTAACTAGAACTTTCAATAGAGGTCCAAAGACCTGTTAAAGAGGTGCTTGAGATAAAATTAATACTAGAAATTATTTAGGAAAATAATTAGTTAGAACCTACCTTTAGATGCACATGGGTGGACCAGCCAAACTCAAGTTTATGTATAGTTTATTGGATACTAGGACCCACTAAGAAATTTATGTAATTCCTCGAAATGGAGGTAGAGGCTACCAATTCATATAAACTAGTGGGGAGACCTTTAGACTCAAGTTCAAGTCTTTAGGATTAAATAATTCATGTACTAATATGTCTTATTCTCTTTCTTCTTCAATGTTAAACATGAGTAATACATTGTCACTCCATTTATTATTGGATAAAGAAAAATTGATGGAACCCAATTTTGATAATTGGTATCAAAAATTGAAAATCATCTTGGAGCATGAACGGATCTTGTACGTGCTGACAGATCTAGCACCTGAGAAGGTCACTCCTAATGCTCAAGGTCTAATCAAGACACTTACCAAAAGTAGCTCAATGACTGAACCACGGTTCTATGCATAATGCGGGCATCCATGGATAATGAACTCAATCACAAATTTGAGGATGCTCAGCTATAGGATATGTTTCAAGTATTAAAAGAATCCTTCGACACTCCTAATGATGCTGAAAGGTACATAAAGTCTTGTGCCATCTTTAATGCTAAGATGAGGGAAGGGACATCAATCACTGATCATGTATTGTACATGATTAAACTAATCAAGCACCTTAACAAACTTAGGTTTCCCTTGCATGAGTAGCTTGGGAAGGATGTGATCTTGAATTTTTTATTAAAGTCATACCTTGACTTCCTTAGTCATTTCAAAATGACTAAGCCTATAGTCAATTACCATGGTCTGCTAGGGTTGCTGCAGACTTGTGAGAAGGATCATCAGCTCTTCAAGGGGCCAGTGAATGTAGTGGGAGGATCTATTTTGACAAAGCATCATCCCTTTAAGAAAGGAAAGAAGAAAAAGAAGGTACAACATGCTCAGCAAAGTCAAACCAAGAAGATGAAGTCTGACCAGAGTCAGGCAGAGTACTTCTATAAAAGCAAGAGTATTGGAAGAAGAATTATCCTCTTTACATTGCCTTGCTGGGCCCGAATAGTCAAGGAAGAAGAAGAACCGACAAGCAATTACTGGACAAGGTACTTATATGATAATACCTTGTAATTTTTTTATTTGAGATTCTACTACCTAAGTATTGGATATCAAAAGCCCTATTAATATTTACAATTATTACAAGGTCTAAAGGTTAGTATAGGATTTGAAGATGGTGAGAGATTCCTGAATATTAGAGATGGAAGAGCAGTTCCATTCTAGCTTTAAGAATTGTTAAGCTTGTATTCAATAAAATGTTATTGTTTTAGATGATTATCATTATGTCCTAGTTTTATGATGAATGTTATTTCTGTAGGCCTTTTGGCCAAGAATAATTTTTATTTATCAATAAAAGATAATTATTGTGATATCATTTAAATAGTATTACTATTATACATGGACAATTGAAAAATAATATTTATATTTTATCACAATCTGTTAGTATAGTGTACATGTCTAGCAAATACCCTATATTAGATAATATATCTGATATTTACCTTTGGCATTGTAGGCTAGGTCATATTGACAAGAATAAGATAAATAGGTTGAGATAATAAGGTCTCCTTAAGATCAATGATTATGAATCATTGCTAACTTGTGAATCTTGCCTTCTTGGAAAGATGACCAAGTCACCTTTTACTAGAAAAGATGAAAGAGCCACTGAGATTCTGAGTCTAGTATATAGTGATGTATGTGGACCCATGATCACTTTAGCCATAGATGGAACTACTTCATCACATCATAGATGACCAATCGAGATATGGGTACATCTACCTTATGAAATATAAGTTAGAATTATTTAAAATATTTAAATGATTCATAATAAAATAGAAAAATAAACTAGGAAGAGTATTAAAACTTTTCAATCTGATCGAGGAGGTGAATACCTTACAAAAGAGTTTTTGGCATACTTAGAAAAGAATGGGTTCTCTCGCAATGGACAACTCCTAGGACACCTCAGCATAATGGAGTGTCTAAAAGGAGGAATCGAACCTTGTTAGATGTTGTTTAGTCCATGATGGGGTTTGCAAGTCTACCAATCTCCTTTTAGGGATATGCACTCAAGTTGGCTTGCTACATTCTAAATAAAGTTTCCAGCAATTTTGTAAATAAAACACCATATGAGTTATGGTCAGGGCATAAGCCATGTCTCTTACACCTTAGGGTTTGGGGATACAAATATTTAAAAATAGACAAGCTCGGACTTAGATCTAATAAGTATATTTTCAAAGGATACCCAAAAGAGACTAAGGGTCATTTCTTCTACCATAATGATAAACAAAAAGTATTCATCTATAATAGGATAGCCTTTTTGGAAAAAAGTTTCTTAGAGAAGGAACTAATACCACTAAGGTTGAACTTGAAGAAGTTTGATAGGTAGAAGAACTAATATCGTTGATTGAACACTTAGAACCATATTTGATTGGATCAAACCTGAAGCCCATTGTAGATGCATCATTAAGAAGATCTAGTAGAGTACCGCATTAGCTGGATAGATACTATGATTTTTTTGGTCCAGGATGGTATCTTATTAGACTTGATAAAAATAATGAAGATCCAATCACTTATATGGATGCAATTTAGAGTGCCGACTCTAAGAAATGGCCAGAAGCCATGAAATCCAAAATGGAGCTAATGAAAGTCAATGATAAATGGACACTCGTTGATCCACCTGAAAGGATAAAATCCATATAATGCAAGTGGACTTTCAAAAGAAAAAGAAGCATAGATGGAAAGTGGAGACCAATAAAGCCCATC
Source organism: Areca catechu (assembly GCA_021397845.1). Classification (NCBI taxonomy): domain Eukaryota; kingdom Viridiplantae; phylum Streptophyta; class Magnoliopsida; order Arecales; family Arecaceae; genus Areca; species Areca catechu. The sequence goes on along the minus strand of CM038042.1, from coordinate 89,195,686 downwards.
TAGTTACCAAGGAATATCGCCAATGTTGACTATGATAAGACATTTTCACGGTAGCAATGCTCAAGTTTATTCAGATTATACTTGCTTTAGTATACATTTTAATTTTGAGATCTAGCAAATGGATGTGAAAATCATTATCTTAAATGGAGAGCTGAAAGAAGAGGTATATATGATACAATTAAAGGGTTCACATTTATAAATAAATCAAAAGTGTACAAGCTTTAGGGATCCATTTATGGATTGAAGCAGGCATCTCGAAGTTGGAACATATATTTTGATAAAGTGGTCTGAACATATGGCTTCATTAGGAATGGGGAAGAGCCCTACATGTACAAATGGGCTAATGGTTTAGTTGTAGTATTTCTTGTTTTGTGATGTGAACTTTAAGTTTAACCGCAAGCACATGATATGCAGAGTAGCATGTCTAGCAAGTACGAGTCAATCCCACAAGGAAATTGTATTTAAACTATGTTCAAATCCTTACTTAAGTGAGCTTCAACAAAGATAAGCAAAAGTTAATTAAATAGAAAGATAAATAATTTAAAGATCTACGACTTTTGAATCCTCTAGACCAATGATTTAGAAAATCTCTCTAATGATCTCTCTTATAACATCCTTCTAACTTCTTCCTTTGTATTAACAAAGTATGGATTATGAAGAGGTTTTAACTAAACTATAATCCATCAAGGTTTTACAAGGAAAGAAGAGAAAAGAGTAAAAAAATTATTAAGCCTTCTATCTGTTACCCTCCTTGTACTAAATCAAGCATGAACTATGAAGGAATTGAAACCCAACTATAATCCATCAAGTCTCTTGGCAAGAAATTTAAAAAGGAAGTGAGACTCTAAAAAAATAAAGCCCAAGAAGAGATCCAAGAACATGGCTTTTAATAATGGTCTAGCTTCATCGCCAACCCTAGAAAGTTTGCTTAGCTAGACATGATTTAAATTAAAAATTTTAAAAGTTATTTTAAAAAAAATAAAATCAATCTAACTACTTGCTGAAATTTAAATTACAGAATTTAACTATGCAAAATAAAAACTACACTAATTACAAAAAATTAATTGCATAATTTAAATTGCAAGAATGTAAACTATCCTAATACAAAAATTAAAAAATATAAAAGTAATTAAAACTGAAAAAATAAACTTTTAGTGCTACCAAATCTAATTACAAATCATTTAACTCCTAAGCCATTAATAGGGCTTGGAGTAAAAATAAATAAAAATAAAACTAGATCCTGATTGATAGAGGCTCTCTCTTTCTAACTTACTCTCTTGTATGTTGGAAGGGCAGAAGAAATAGGAAGGGGCAAGAAGAAAGGGATGGCAGCTGGAACTGGAATGGAAGTGGAATGCAGAATTCTACGGTAAATGTCTCTTATATAGGTAAAGGGGAACGCATCGGGTCCGTATGGGAAACGTGTTGGTTTTTCATTATGATATGCCTCAATAGCTTTGGTTCTTATCTTATCTCCACACCCATTTCAGTTCCACATCCTTATCTCCCACACCCGTTTAAGTTCCATATCCTTATCTCCACACTCACTCACACGATAAAAATTAAACTCCGATATATCCTCGAACTTCTTCCGATCTATTTTCCCTTCAGACATCCAATCTCCCGACAAGTTTGGACCGATATCAAGAGGATGATGAGAGAGTGGCACAGTGGGAAACTTGGATGGAGGACTGGAAGGCATGGCAATAGGTGACATGCGGACCCTTAGGAAGATGATGGCTTAGTGAAAAATTTGAGGGCTGCCAGGGAAGAAGACAGCTGGCGACTCCGGCGATGTGGAAGATGGTGCTCAGCCAGTGCAGGCAGTGATGGAAGAGTGCAGACCTGGCGGAGACCTGAGATGGAGGAGATGGTGAACGGTGGTGGAAAACGGGGTGGACGATAGTGATGGACATCAATGGCAGTTGGAAAATGGAGAACTGGTCAGTGTAGAGCTGGATGGTGCCACCACTCGGCGGTGACAGAGGGCTGAGGAAGAAGACCTGTGGTGATGGCAGCAACAGGGATGAACAGGAGAGATGGGAAGAAGATGACCGTGGCTTTACCTTGGATTTTTTCGACATAGGAAGGTTCTCCAGCATGTTCCTGGCCACGAGGAGGCTCCAGACAATATGGGAAGGAGTTCCGGCAAATTTCCCAGCGAGATTGGTGCTCGGTTTGGTATGTGGTCCATGGACAGGGGTCATGGACCAGCAACAATGGTAGCCATGGACCATCCTGGATTCTATGAACCATTCAACCAATCCATGATAGACCGGCTGCTTTAATTTCTATGCAAGTTCTTTAAAATTCACTTCCCAACTCAATTGAAGTCCGATTTAAACACTTTTGCACTATTGGATTCCAAAATTTGGCCTCTTCATGTTGGCAGAGTCCTTTCATACAAAATACTACATAAAATTATCAATTTTAATTAAATAAAGATAATTTGATATATAAATTAATGCTTTTATGGCTAATTTTTTGCATTTATCACTCCCCCCAACTAAAATCTTATTCATCCTCAAGTAAAAATAAAAGATAGTTCATTAATTACTTATTAGAAAATAATTGAGAAGGCTACTAGAAACTCTTAATACCTTATACAAGTTTACTTAGACTCCAAGGTTGTTCTCATACCCTTTTTATAAATAGAAAATTTTCCATTAGATAGTATATGAAATGGGTCATTGGAGTATTAATAGCTTCAAGTAAATTGGTTAAGTACAAACAGGACTTTTTCAAGATAATTCTTGACCAACTCCTATTGTTATTTCTAAATCCTCTATCCCTTGGAGTGGTGAGATATTGTTTTAGTGCAAGTATGTTCCTCTTACTGTTAAATTTTTCTTTCACCTTTTTCTTTCATCATTTTTTTTTAATACAGACCGTGCAATGCCTTAATCTCTTAAGCTTTCTATCTGATCCTTGTAACAAGTTTTTGATCAATGTCTCTCAGACCAGTTGGTCTTAGGGCACTAGGTATAGAACACCCCTCAAACTTACTGGCTTGAGTCAGAAAGGCTACAGATCAAAACTGGCTATATAGCAAAATTTCTTCACATCTCTACTTTTGATGCGAGACTCAATTTACTTAGACGAAGAGGCCCGGTTACTCCGTGTAATGATGTTTAGAACTTACTTTTATTATCTCATTTTTGTTCTTTTCTTTCTTTTTTTAACTAATAAAGGAAACTTTGCATTATCAATACCCACACACATTCAAGAGATAGATTCTTCTTTGATGCGAATAGGAGGATTAAAATTATCTAGAAATTGATTTCATTCTTACCAATTTTACTTGAGTCTATTAATATTTTATCTCTCAATATTTCAAAAATTATCTAGACTGTTCAATCAATTACTTATCAAAAGTATGTGATTTACCCTAAATCCAAGATCGACAAGTGTAAGAATGATAAGGTGAAGGTAGCTCCAAATATACACTTATTCTGCTTATTATCCCCTCATAAAAAAAATTCTAAATATATACATGATATGATATAAAAGGAAATAAAGACACCTAAGGAAGAGTTTTATTGAGCTTTCCCCCCAACTTAGCCAATGGAGCTCATTTGAGTCAGAATCTGAAAAACCTAATATATTAAAAAGAAAATAATTAGAAAGAAAGAAGTTAGGTTGCCTCCCAAGAGCACTAAGTTTAAAGTCTTCAGCCAAACTTGATAGCAAGCTAATCAAGATATGTTGTTCATAAAGAACCATGGCATCCTCCATAGATTTGTGGGTAGTTCCAAGAATGGTTTTAATCATTAATTATTTAACTTTGAAAACAACACCATTGCTTGGGATTTCGATTCCTACAGTCCCATATGGAAAGACTTCTTTAACTAAGAAAGGTCCTATTCATCTAGACCTAAGCTTTCCAAGAAAAAGATGTAACCTCGAATTATATAATAGAACTTTCTGTCCAAGAGTAAAAGATTTTCTATGAATTGCTTAATCATGAAATACTTTTATTCTTTCCTTGTATATCCTAGCATTCTCATAAGCTTCATTTCTAAGTTCTTCTAATTCATTAATCTGAAGCTTCCTATGATTTATGGCTAAGTCCAAGTCCATGTTTAATTTTTTTATTGCCTATATAGCTTTGTGTTCTAATTCAACAAGCAAGTAACATGATTTCCAAGCACAATCCTATAAGGAGACATTCCTAGGTTGGTCTTGTAGACGGTGCGGTATGCCCAAAGTGCATCAACTAATTTCAAAGACCAATCTTTTCTATTAGCATTAACAGTTTTCTCCACGATTTGTTTGATTTGTCTATTGGACATCTCTAGTTGCCCACTAGTTTGAGGATGATATGGCATAGCTAACTTGTGGGTAACATTATATTTTTTCATTAAGGTGGCAAAGGGTCGGTTATAAAAGTGTCCTTCGATCACTAATGATTGCTCTAGGAGTACCAAAATGAAAAAGAATATTTTTTTTAAGAGATTTAATGACTACTTTGCTATCAGTGGATCTACATAGAATAGCTTCTATCCACTTAGAGACATAATCAACAGCCACTAGAATATATTCATTTCCAAAGGAGTTTGGAAATGGTCCCATAAAATCGATCCCCAAACATCAAAAATCTTGACCACTAAAATTAGATTGAGTGGCATCATATCTCTCTTAGTGATCCGACCCATTCGTTGGCATCGAACAAAACTTTTACAATACACATATGCGTCCTTAAATAAATTAGGCCATAAAATCCACATTGAAGTACTTTGGCAGTTTTCTTCTTAGATGCGAAGTGACCACCACATGCTTGGTCATGACAAAATGATAGAAACTTCTAACCTCATTATCCAGGATAAACCTCCTAATGATATGATCAGGACACTGTTTAAACAGGTATGGATCATCCCAGATGAAGTACTTCACTTGGAAAAGAATTTATGTTTATCCTGAGTAGTCCAATAAGAAAGAACTTTACCAATGGCTAAATAATTTACAATATCAGCAACCATGATTCAGTGGACACGGACATGAGTTGTTCATCAGAAAAGAATTCATTGATAGGTGGTTCACTAGATAGTTCAATTATGATTTGGGACAAGTGATCAACTACAACATTTTCTGTTCATTTCTTGTCCTTAATCTCTAGATCAAATTCTTAAAGGAGCAAAATCCATCTTATTAAGAATGCCTTAGCATCTTTCTTTGCTAGGAGATATTTAATGGTTGAGTGGTCAATATAAACAATAGTGTGTGACCCAACCAAGTAAGATCTAAATTTTTATAAGACAAAGACAACAACTAGGAACTCCTTTATAGTACTGTAATTAAATTGCGCATCATTTAAGATTTTACTTGTATAATAAATAACTCTAGGCAACTTATTAATTCTTTGACCTAAAATGTACCTATAGCATGATCAGATGCATCGCATATGAGTTCAAAGTGTTCGTTCCATATAGGTGGATGAATAATGGGAGTGAAAATGAGTACCTTTTTGAGAAATTCAAAAGACTCTAAGCACTCAGGAGTAAACTCAAATTTACTTCCTTTGCTAATAAATTTGTTAATGGGCGAGCCACTTTGCTAAAATTGGGTATGAACCTTCTATAAAATCAAGCATATCCTAAAAATGAACAATTTTTTTAATAGACTTGGGTGGTGGAAGACTTGCAATCGGGTCAACTTCGGCCTTGTCAACTTCTATTCCCTTTTCAAAATTACATGGTTAAGAACTATACCTTCTTTAACCATAAATTGATTTTTTCTAACTAAGACTAAATGATTCTCCTTACATCTTTCTAGAACTAGTCGCAGATGGTTTAAACATTCGGAGAAGATAAGGTCAAACACAGAAAAGTCATCCATGAAAATTTCTAAAAATTGTTCAACCATGTTAGAAAAAATGTTGATCATACATCTTTGGAAGGTTGCTAGTGCATTACATAACCCAAAAGGCATGCACCTATAAGCAAAGGTTTTGAATGGGTAGGTGAATATGGTCTTTTCCTGATCTTCAGGGGCTATGAGGATCTGGTTATAGCCAAAGTATCCATCAAGAAAATAATATAACTCCTATCCAGCTAATTTTTCTAATATCTGGTCAATAAAAGGCAAAGGAAAGTGATCTTTCCTTGTTGCTGCATTCAATTTTCTATAATCTATACAAACCCTCCATCCTGTTTGAATCCTAGTTAAGGTAAGTTCATTTTCTTCATTCTGAATCACTATTTTTCCAGACTTTTTGGGTACCACTTGAACAGGACTTATCCATGAACTATTAGAAATGGAATAAATAATTTCATGATCAAGTAATTTCAAAATCTCTTTTTGACTACTTCCTTCATGGATGGGTTTAATCTTCTTTGAGCTTCTCTAGTTGGTTTAGCCTCTTCCTCTAAGTATATCCTATGTTGAACTATGGAAAGGCTTATTCCCTAATGTCTATCATGGTCCAGCCTATTGCTTCTTGATTTTCTCTCATAATAGTTAAGAGCTTATCCTCTTGTTTAGGATTTAGGTCTAAGGCAATAATTATAGGCAAGGTTTTCTCTAGACCTAATTATGCATACAGGTGCTTAGGGAGGGATTTTAATTCTAATTTGGGTGCTTCCTCTATTAATGGCTTGATTGATGGTTTAGCCATTTCTATAAGTGTTTCAGTAGGAGGCTCCCATCTCTTGCTATTTTTATTATCTCCAAATATTTTATCAATATTCTCAAATTCATGGGTTGACCAGATACTAGACCCAAGATCGACTTCCTCATCGCTAATGTCTATGGATTCATAATTTCATCTTAGATTACATTCACATTAGCATGCTTGGTGGATTATTGTTCTAAATTGAATATATTTAGCTCAATAGTCATGTTCCCAAAAGATAGTTTCATAAGTCCATTCCGACAATTAATTTCAGCATTAGTAGTAGCTAGAATGGTCTTCCTAAAATAACTAGGATATGACCCTCAAGATTTAATACGATTCAATCTCCAAAATAATGAAATCTATAGGAAAGATGAATTTACCAACCTTAATTAGGACATCCTCTACCATTCCTTTAGGGATCCTAAAAGATCGATCTGCTAATTGTAATGTGATCCTTATTGGCTGAAATTTTCCCAATCCCAATTGCTCATAAAATGAATAGGGCAGAATATTTACACTAACCCCTAAATCAAATAATGCCTTCTCATTGTAGGTTTCTCCTATAACACATGAAACTATTGGAGATCCTGAATCCTTTACTTTATAAGCATATGACTCAACAAATATGAGCTCACACTTGCTGCTAAGAAATCTCTCTTTGGTATATTGGTAGTCCTTTTCTGGTACAAAGATCTTTTAAGAATTTGGCATAAGTCGAAACCTATTGGATCATGTCTAATAAAGGATATTTACTTGAACTTGCTTAAAAACCTCTAATATTTTATCTAAATATTCTAATTATTTATTAAACCTTAATCGAATTGGAAAAGGAGCTCTAGAGATTGTGGGTACCTGGTTTGGTGGACTATTAGTTTCAAAATATTGAGTTTGTAAGGTAGGTTGTTCATTGGGTGGCTTAGCTGACTCAACAGGCTTAGTAGTTAAGTCCTCTCTAGTGTCAAATGTATCTACCTTATTATCCACTTGCTTTCCTGATCTTAAAAAATGAATAGCATTTACTTGATTGACTTGATTTCCTTGGATGGTCGACCATTTGGTTTCTGGATTGGGCTCAGGTGGCTAGGTAGCCTACCTTGTTCTCTTTCATTAATGGTAGATGCTAGCTGACCCACCTGCATTTCTAAATGGGCTATGGCCTGAGAGTTTGAATTTAGGAGTTGGCCCGTGGTTTGCATAAAATTACTTAATGTAACATTGGTGTCAGCATTGGATTTGGCTAGGGCTTCTAGACTTTTCTCTAAAGAATTAAGTTTCTTATCATTGTTATTATTAAAGCCTGGTGGCGATGGGTTGTTCATTATAGGATAAGGTCTTAGGTTTCATTGATTGAAGCTAGGACCACCTATATTTGAATTCTGTGACCATCAGAAATTTGGATGATTCCTCCATCCTGGATTATATGTGGGTACATAGGGATTGTTCATTGGTCTCTGGTATATAGCATTCACCTGTGCACATCCATTTTCTATTGGGTTCATCTAAAGGGGACATTCTTCAAGGACATGATCTGGTGCATTGCACCTGTTACATATGGGCGCAGATACTTGGTCACACTAGATGGTCTCTGAAGTTCTAAGACCTCAAACCTATGTGTTAAGGTTGCAATTTTGGCCTCTACAACTAGGAAAGTCTGAATTTTGTGTACTCCACCTCTCGAAGGTATGGATCTTTCTAGTTTCCTAGTTGTTTCCCATTATAAACTTTTTTCACCTAGGTCTTCTAGAAATTGACATACTTTATTGGATTCTTTATACATAAATTGATCTTAGCACATGGACTCTATCATCATTTGTGAATTGGAATCTAAACCTTCATAAATGATTTGGCATAGTCTCCATGTTTTTATATCATGGTGTGGACATTGGGTCAAGAGGTTCTTGAACCAGTCAAAGTATTTCCAAAATGACTCACTAGCTAATTGATAGAATTGATTTATTTCATTTATAATTTTAGCTATGTTATGATGGAGAAATATTTTTTTAAGAACACTCTTACAAAGCCCTCCCAGGTCATGATAGATTGATTTGAAAGACTATAAAACCACTTTTTAGCATTATCCTTAAGGCAAAGTTCATCAATCTCAGCTTGATTTTGTCCTCTGATAATTGTTGTAGCCTCATAGTTGCACAAACCTCTTCAAATCCCCTAATAAATATATATGCATCCTCTATTCCCATGAATTTTGGAATCATATTAATTATCTAAGGCTTGATTTTAAAATTATTAGTAGTGGGTTAGGACAATCTTATGTAAGAAGGTTGAACGGAACCAACTGGATAACACAAATCCTTAAGAGTTTGGGTTTGATTTATTAAATCCATTGTAGAGGTCGTAGGATCTGAAACAGAAATTAAATCAGTTCTAACTAATCGACCTGATATCCTTCTCCACACAGGAGATGGAGAATTTACTATATTCAATATATCTTCTATTTTTTTAATTTTGTATATATATATATTAGTTTTCTTATTTTATTTATTTTTTATTTTTACTTTAGGAGCTTTACTTCAAAAAAAATTTAAATTAATTCAATATTTTCATATCTTAGGACAACCATGCAACATAACTTCCAATTATGTCAGGGCAACCTTATGTCAGGATAATCAAGATTGAAAAAAAAATTAAAATAAAGTTTTTTTCAAACAAGTTTCAAACAAAATCTATCTTGGGGTTATCCTAAACTAGACAACTCCTAACTATTCCAAGTCAACCTTCAAGCACTCCAAGTTCAAACCAATTTACCAAATGACCAGGTAAGTATAGGATTAACGGGTCCCCCATTGCTTTTCTTAGACACCAATTAGATTGGCCAGGTCAGCGAACGGAACCAAATAAAGAACCACCTTTCTTTGAGACTAAGATCTCTGAACCACTTTTCTAGACACCAATTCAATGATCGAAACTAGCTTGGTATAACTCTTAGATATCCTTGTCCTAATAAGCTTGGATATCCCTAGGATCAGCGACTAATTAATTTATTTAAAGGCTTGGGTTTATGCAGATGGAGTCTTGTTTATGGGCTAAGAAAGGGTGATGAACTCCCCATCTTATCTTATTTAGGTTTTTGCCCTTAAAATAATTTAAAAATGCTTATGCACAACAAAAAAAACAAACAAGTTTAAATTAAAAACTAAATTAAACTAAAATCAAGATAATATGCTGAGAGAAAAATGGATAATTTAAATTTTGTACCTGGCTTCCAGCACTCACCAACTAAAAAAAAATATTATATAGATCAAATTAAAGTTAAAGCAAGAAATTTAAAACAAATTTAAAACATACCAATTTCCCAGCAATAATGCCAAAAACTTAATGTGAACTTTAAGTTTAACCGCAAGTGCATGGTGTGTAGAGTACCACATCTAGCGAGTACGGATCGATCCCACGAGAATTTATATTTAAACTATATTCAAATCCTTACTTAAGTGAGCTTTAACAAAGATAAGCAAAAGTTAATTAAATAAAAAACATAAATAATTTAAAGATCAAAGGTTTTTGAAACTAGACTAATGATTTAGAAAACCTCTCTAATGATCTCTCCTATAACATCCTTCCAACTTCTTCCTTTATATTAACTAAGTATAGATTATGAAGAAATTTTAACTCGACTATAATACATCAAGATTTTACAAGGAAAGAAAAGAAAAGAGTAAAAAAAATTATTGAGCCTTCTTATCTATTACCCTTCTTGCACCGAATTAAGCATGAACTATGAAAGAATTGAAATCCAACTATAATACATCAAGTCTCTTGGCAAGAAGTTTAAAAAGGAAGTGAGACTCTAAAAAAATCAAAACCCAAGAAGAGATCTAAGAAAAGACCTTCTATCATGGTCTGGCTTTATCGCCAACCCTAAAAGATTCACTTATCTAGACATGATTTAAATTAAAACTTAAAAATTATTTTTAAAAAAATAAAATCAATCTAACTACTTGCTGAAATTTAAATTGTATAATTTAAATGTGCATAAATAAAAACTACACTAATTATAGAAAATTAAATTGCATAATTTAAATTGCAAGAATGTAAACTATCCTAATACAGAATTAAAATTGTAAAAGTAATTAAAACTAGAAAAATCAAATTTGTATTGCTATCAAATCTAATTACCAACCATTTAAATCCTAAGCCATTAACAGGACTTGGAGTAAAAAAAAATAAAAATTAAACTAGATCTTGATTGACAGAGGCTCTCTCTCCCTAGCTACTCTCCTTCTCGTATGTTGTAAGGGTGGAAGAAAATGGGAAGAAGAAATGGGAAGGGGCAAGAAGAAAGGGATGGTAGCTGGAAGTGGAATGGAAATGGAATGCCAAATTTACGGTAGATGTCTCTTATATAGGTAGAGGGGAACACGTCGGGTCCGTGTGGGAACCGTGTTGGTTCTCAACTTTTCATCATGATCTGCCTCAACAGCTTTGGTTCTTATCCTTATCTCCATACCCATTTCAGTTCCGCATCCTTATCTCCATACCCACTCACATGATAAAAATTAAACTCCAGTATATCCTCGAACTTCTTCCGATCTATTGTTCCTTCAAACATCCAATCTCCCGACAAGTATAGACCCACATCAAGAGGATGATGAGAGAGTGGCACAGTGGGAAACTCGGATGGAGGACTGGAAGGCATGGCAACAAGTGGCGTGCGGACCCGTAAGAAGATGATGGCTCAATGAAAATAATTGAGGGCTGCTAGGGAAGATGGCTATCATGGCGGCTCCAGCGATGTGGAAGACGGTGCTCGACCAGTGCAGGCGATGATGGAAGAGTGCAAACCTGGTGGAGACCTGAGATGGAGGAGATGGTGAACGACGATGGAAAACAGGGCGGATGATGGAGATGGGCATCAATGGCAGCTGGGAAATAGAGAACTGGTTAGTATAGAGCTAGACGGTGCCACCACTCAGTGGCGACGGAGGGATGAGGAAGAAGACCTGCGATGATGGCAGCAACAGGGATGAACAGCGGAGATGGGAAGAAGATGACTGTGGCTTTTCCTTGGATTTTTTCAGCATGGGAAGGTGCTCTGGTGTGTCCTCGGCAATGATGCCAAAAACTTGATATGAACTTTAAGTTTAACCGTAAGTGCACGGTGTGCAGAATAGCACGTCTAGCAAGTACGGGTTGATCTGATGAAAAATTTGTGTTTGAACTATGTTCAAACCCTTGCTTAGGTGAGCTTCAACAAAGATAAGCAAAAATTAATCAAATTGATGAAAAAACTAATTAAAAAAATGTAGGGATTTGAATCTACTAGACCAATGACTTACAAACCTTTCTAATGATCTCTCCTATAACATCCTTCCAACTTCTTTCTTTGTATTAACCAAGTATGGATTATAAAGAGAATTTAATCCAACTATAATTCATTAAGGTTTTACAAGGAAGAAGAGAAATGAGTAAAAAAATTATTGAGCCTTCTATCTGTTACTTTCCTTGTACCGAATCAAGCATGAACTATGAAGGGATTGAAATTCAATAATAGCTCATCAAGTCTCTTGGCAAGAAGTTAAAAAGGAAGAAAGCTTCTTAAAAATCAAAGCCCAAGAAGAAATCTAAAGAAAGGCTTCTAATCATGATCTAGCTTCATCACCAATCCTAGAGGATTCGCTTAGCCAGACATGATTTAAATTAAAAATTTTAATAATTATTAAAAAAAACCAAATAAATATAACTACATGTTGAAATGTAAATTACAGAATTTAAATGTACAAAAATAAAAACTACACTAATTATAGAAAATTAAATTGCATAATTTAAATTGCAAGAATGTAAACTATTATAATATAGAAATTAAAAATTGTAAAAGTAATTAAAACTAGAAAAATAAACTTTTATTGCTACCAAATCTAATTACAACCATTTAACTTCTAAGCCATTAAACAGGCTTGGAGTAAAAAATATAAAAAATAAAAATAAAAATAAAACTAGATCCTGATTGACATAGGCCTTTCTCTCTAGCTTACTCTCCTTCTCATATGTTGGAAGGGTGGAAGAAAATGGGAAGAAGAGATAGGAAAGGGCAAAAAAAAAAATAATAGAACACGGGCTGGGAGTGGAATGCAGAATCTATGGTAGATGTCTCTTATATAGGCAGAGGGGAACGCGTCGGGTCCATGTGGGAACCACGTTGGTTTCTTATCATGATTCACCTCAATGGCTTTGGTTCTTATCCTTATCTCCACATCCATTTCAGTTCCACATCCTTATCTCCACACCCACTCGCACGATAAAAATTAAACTATGGTATATCCTCGAACTTCTTCCGATTTATTTTCCTTCGAACATCCAATCTCCTGAGAAGTTTGGACTGACATCAAGAAGATGATAAGAGAGTGGCACAGTAGGAAACTCGGACCGAGGATTGGAAGGTGTGGCAACAGGCGTCGTTCTTATCTTTATCTCTACACCCGTTTCAGTTCCACATCCTTATCTCCACACTCGCTTGCATGATAAAAATTAAACTCCGGTATATCCTCGAACTTCTTCCAATTTATTTCCCTTTGTACATCCAATCTCCCGACAAGTTTGGACCAACATCAGGATGATGATGAGAGAGTGGCACAGTGGGAAACTCGGATGAAGGACTAGAAGGCATGACAACAAGTGGCGTGCAGACCCGTAGGAAGATGATGGCTTAGTGAAAATAATTGAGGGATTCTAGGGAAGAAGACGGCTATCATGGTGGCTCCGGTGATGTGAAAGATGGTGCCCGGCTCGTGTAGGCGGTGATGGAAGAGTGCAGACATGGCGGAGATGATGGGGACATTGACTAACCCAGAATCTGAAGCAGCCCAGATCAAACCTGAAGCCCAGCCCAGAACCTGAAACCCAGCCCAGCCCAGCCGGACCAACCTAGAAGCCAGCCTAGAACCTGAAGCCAACCCAGCCCAACCCTGGGGCCCAAGATCCTGGAGTCGATGAGCACACATTCCGGTGCAGCACAAATCCCGAAGTACACAAACCTCAGAGCAAAATAAATATAATATTTATTTTTATGGGTGTACAAGGGATTGGGGTATCCTGAAATTTTAGGATTAGTTTCCATATGATTTTTTAGAATTTATTTTATCATTATTTTAGGATTTATCTTGTTTTTAGGATTTTAGGGATTAGTTAAATTTTAATAGTTTGAATGTTTAGGATTGAGTTGAGGTATCAGGATATCGGATATCTCAGAGTAGCCTATTTATTATTTTACCGATCAAATAAAAAAATAATAATTATGATGAATTATTGAAAAAAAAATTTGCTTCGTTTCTCCGGGTAAGGAGATCGTTGTTTCTTAGGATAGGTGAAGGGCCCTTCCAGGTAGGAGAAGGGTACCTCAATTTTTGTCCCTTCCGGATAGAAGAAGGGTGAGAAGCCTGTAGTACTTTTTTTTTCCTTCTGAGATCTTCCTTTCCATCTTTCCTCTCCGTCACTTCTCTATTTCAACTCCGAACACAGATCCCATCGAACTCATCCCCTAACGAACAGTCACAGATGCTGCAACCAGAGCCAACCCCTCGCTGAGCCACCTTCACAACACCTGTGGTATGCTTCGACCTCCTTTCTCACTGTCGTCGACTGTTTCCCACCACCGACCACTAACACCGTCAGACAGTGTCCCACCAATGCACGACCTCCACAGCCGACAACCGACCACGGGACCAAGAAGACCTCTGCCAGGATCCATCGCTGCCAAGTCTTTGGCCAACCATCGCTACCCCTCCGAGCCCCTGCGCCACCATTGCTGGTCTCCATCGATCGGAAATCTCCCTCCGGTCTAGTGCCCTCATCCGTCTCCGCCGCTCCCAGTCGACCGTCCATCTCCTCTGCTCCCAACTGGCCATCCATGTCCTCCGCTCCCAGCCAGTCGTCCATCTCCTCCTCTCCCAGCCCATGCCCGTGATGCCCGACACCCACCGGAGAGCCCGTGCCTTCATCTCTCGTGCCGCTGCCATCATGCCAGTGCCATCGCCGAAGAGCCCACAAGCGAAACCCGCCAGACTTCCCTCCAGAAAACCCTCCCCTATTCCACCATTTCTCCATGGAGGAGATGACGCCTGCACGATCGTGAAAGCAGGGTCATCCTCTCCTTTGCCGACTTTAGCCTAAGGCATGAAGAGGAAAACATAAAATTAGGAAAAAAAATGAAAAAAAATTGAAAGAAAAAAATATGAAAAAAAAAGGTTACATTTGAATAAAAAATTGGGAAAAAATAATTGGATTTTGGTTAAACCTGGCTTAAGGTCATTTCTTAACGACCAACGGTCCGATCTCGTAGAATAAATATTGATCGGGGTCTGTTTCCCATCAACTTGGTATCAGAGCCTTCGTTCCACTTCAAATTTGGTATCAAAGCAAGTTTAGGTTAGGTTAGCTAATTTATTTTAATTATATTATTTTAGACCCCATCAACTTGGTATCAGAGCCTTCATTCCACTTCAAATTTGGTATCAGAACAAGTTTAGGTTAGGTTAGCTAATTTTATTTTAATTATATTATTTGTAAAAAATATTTCAGTCTACAGATGATGCATCGAGGAGCCAATTTTTTGAAGCCTGACCGACGAAGTCAAGTTCTCCCCATCCCCACCTCGGAGAAAATGATGGGGACATCGACTAGCCTAGAATCTGAAGTAGCCCAGATCAAACATGAAGCCCAGCCCAGAACATGAAGCCCAACCCAACCCAAAACCTGAAGCCAGCCCAACCCAGAAGCCAGCCTAGAACCTGAAACCAACCCAGCCCAAACCCTGGGGCCCAAGATCTTGGAGTTGATGAGCACACATTCCGGTACAGCACAAATCCCGAAGTATACAAACGTCAAAGCAGCATAAATATAATATTTTATTTCTATGGGTGTACGAGAGATTGGGGTATCTTGAAATTTTATTTTTTAGAATTTATTTTATCGTTGTTTTAGGATTTATCTTATTTTAGGATTTAGGTGGATTAGTTTAATTTTAATAGTTTGAATGTTTAGGATTGAGTTGAGGTATCAAGATATCGGATATCTTAGAGTAGCCAATTTATGTTTTATTGATCAAATAAAAAAATAATTATTATAATGAATTATTGAAAAAAAAAAATTTTGCTTCGTTTCTCTGGGTAGGGAGATCGTTGTTTCTCCGGGTAGGAGAAGGGCCCTTCCGGGTAGGAGAAGGTGCCTTAGTTTTTATCCCTTCCGGATATGAGAAGGGTGAGAAGCCTGCAGTACTTTTTTTTTCCTTCCGAGATCTTCCTTTCCATCTTCTTCTCCGTCTCTTTTCTATTTCACTCCCGAATATAGATCCATCGAACCCATCCCCTAACGAACAGTCACCAATGCTGCAACCCGAACATAGATCCCATCGAACCCATCCCCTAACGAACAGTCACCGATGCTACAACCGAAGCCAACCCCTCGCTGGGCCACCTTCACAACACATGTGGTATACTTTGGCCTCCTTTCTCACTATCGTCGACTGTTTCCCACCACCGTCGGACAGTGTCCCACCACCGCACGACCTCCACCGCCGGCAACCGACAACGAGGACAAGGAAGAACTCTGCCTAGGATCCATTGCTACCAAGTCTTCGACCGACCACCGCTGCCCCTCTAAGCCCCTACGCCACTATTGCTGGTCTCCATCGATCAGAAATCTCTCTCCGGTCCAGCACCCTCGTCTGTCTCCTTCGCTCCCAGCTAGCCATCCATCTCCTCCGCTCCCGGCCGGCCGTCCGTCTCCTCCGCTCCCAGCCGATCGTCCATCTCCTCCGCTCCCAGCCCACGCCCGTGATGCCGACGCCCGCCGGAGAGCCCGTGCCTTCATCTCCCGTGCCACTGCCGTCATGCCAATGCCGTCGCCGGAGAGCCCACTGGCAAAACCCGCCGAACTTCCCTCTAGAAAATCCTTCCCTGTTCCACCATTTCTCCATGGAGGAGATGACGCCTGCACGATCGTGAAAGTAGGGTCATCCTCTCCTTTGCCGACTTTAGCCTAAGGCATGAAGAGGAAAAAATAAAATTATGAAAAAAAATGGAAAAAAATGAAAGAAAAAAAATGAAAAAAAAAGGTTTCATTTGAATAAAAAAATTAGAGAAAAATAATTGGATTTTGGTTTAACCTAGCCTATGGTCATTTCTTAACGACCAACGGTCCGATCTTGTAGAATAAATATTGATCGAGGTCTGTTCCCCATCAACTTGGTATCAGAGCCTTCGTTCCGCATCAAATTTGGTATCAGAGCAAGGTTAGGTTAGGTTAGCTAATTTATTTTAATTATATTATTTGTAAAAAAAAATATTTCAGCTATAGATGATGCATCGAGGAGCCAATTTCTGAAGCCTGACTCGACGGAGTCGAGTTCTCCCTTTTGCCGCTCTCGTCGCCGCGCCCGTGCCGCGGATCAGCTGATCCTTCCTGACCGCCTGGCGAGGGAGCCTCCCTTCCCCGCGGGAACCTGCAAAAAAGGGGTTAGAAGACCCTGGCCGGGGATCCCGGCGAGGGAGCTCCGACGGTCAAGTCAGTAGACGACGAGAAGGAACAGACTCTCCCACCCGGGCCCTCGAGAGGGTCCCAGATTTAGAGAGTTAATTGGTGAAGGAAGCGCTCTGGGGACCGGAATTTGGCTGGGCTTGCTTGCCGAACTCACGCCCAGTGTTCCCCTCTCGGGATCCTGGTTTTCCTCTCTCGACGCAAGGCCTTGTGCCGGTGCTCCTCCTCCCTTGTCCCCAGGCTAATTGGCTTACCTTGTAGTCCCCAGATTCTTCCCTCTTTATCTCCCTCCATCGTGCGCTTGTCCTTTTCCTCCTCGGAAACTCCCCTCCCCTGTTTTCCTTCCTTTTCCCTTTTGGTGAAGGAGGCCAGGCGCTTTCCGGCCTCGTCCGCCGGGCCCAGCAGGGAAAGGCAAAGACAGGAGAGAAAAGAGGGAGGGCGGCGCTGGCAGAGCGGCCGTCGTCAGGCCTCGGGCTCTGTGAGAGCGCTCCCTTCCCCGAGCGTGGGCGCCATCCGTTTATGGGGCCTGTTCTGTCAGGATCGGGTCTCTCGGCCGGGACCTGCCGGGCCGATGCAAGTGACGTTCCGCGTGCCGCCGCCCTCCGTACGGGACGCCGTCTGGGGTCTGTACGCCCGAGGGGTGGTCTCGGGACCCGTCTCTCTCCCCGGGGCCTCTCCCGTACGAGCGGTCTGACCTCGGCTGAGCTGGACCCGTCTCCGGGGGCCAACTGGCGGAGGCAAGGGATCGGCCGACCTTGGCTCAGGTGGACCCCTCCTGGGCGGACACCTGGCGAGGCGGCAGGGGTCGCCTGGCTTCGGCCGAGGTGGGCCCGTCTCCGGGTGGCCACCTGGCGAAAGGCGAAGGATCGGCCGACCTTGGCTCAGGTGGACCCCTCCTGGCGGACACCTGGCGAGGCGGCAGGGGGTCGCCTGGCTTCGGCCGAGGTGGGCCCGTCTCCGGGTGGCCACCTGGCGAAAGGCGAAGGATCGCCGACCTCGGCTCAGTGGACCCCTCCTGAGCGGACACCTGGCGAGGCGGCAGGGGGTCGCCTGGCTTCGGCCGAGGTGGCCGTCTCCGGGTGGCCACCTGGCGAAAGGCGAAGGACGACCGACCTCGCTCAGGTGGACCCCTCCTGGGTGGACACCTGGCGAGGCGGCAGGGGGCCGCCCGACTTCGGCCGACCTCACTCGGTCGGAACCCTCCGGCCCGGGCGCCGATGAAGTGGTAGAGGAACTCCGGGCCGAGCTTGACCTCGGCGAGGGCGTTTTGCTTTAGACAGTCGTAGGGTGGTGCGGTCTTTGCCGCTCCTAGCCATGTGGACGTGGCGCAAAATCCGGCGGGAAACTTACACGTGGCTTGCTCTCATTCGCGATACCTGAGCCTGTCCACGTCACTGTCATGGCTGTAACAGTTGCCCCCCAGCCCGCTTTCCGTCGGGACGTCGTAGAACGGGACGTCGGATTAAATGCGGACATGACGTGGGGAGGCGAAGATCTCGCATCATAATTGCCACGATCCTCGCTCGTCGTGGCTCGATGCGGCTGAAGACCTATGGGGAGCCGCCACGCGTCGTCCACTTGCCCGTAATCAATGCGTCGCTTCGAGGCAGAGGCCGTTACTCTGCTAACGAGGCGTCGTCGGTGTCGGGCGTGCGCCCACGTGGCGACCATCCAGTGGTCGGAGGCGGAATGATGGGTACGGCTGCTGTCGGCTGAGTTTGAAAGGGAGGGACTTCCAGAACGAGGCCTTTTCCCTTGCTTCGTGGGCGGTTTGCTGCAGCTAACAACTTCTGCTGCTCGCGCTCGTTTGTGCATTTTCGGTGAGTGCCTCCTTCTCCTTCTTCGGCCCCCCTCCTTCTTCGCATTCTCTGTCCGATTTCTTTGTCCTTTCCTTTTCCATGGCGCGCCGTCGCCATGTCTCCTCCAATCCGGACGAGGCCGGTCCATCCCGGCCGAGGACTCCATCTTCTTCCTCCTCGATGAGGAGGTAATCCCAGAGGAGGTCCGCCGGCGTTTGCAACCCGGGGTGTCACTATTGGCATCCCCAGGGGGATCCGGCCCCCTCCGGTTGCGCCTGCCGTGCCCCTCCGCTCTCTTCCTGCCTTGCCTTCTCTTCCTGCTCCGCCATCTCTTCCCGCCGGTCCCTCCGGTCATGCTTCTACCATGACCGAAGGTGACCTTTCTCTGCTCCGGGATGCCTATGGCATCCCGGGTCTATCCGTCTCTTTGCTCCGCGGTCCGGGAGCGCGTCACCATGAGTGGCCCCGGCCGCATTGCTTTCTACGAAGACTTCCTCCTCGGGGTCTTCGTTTTCCTCTGCACCCTTTCTTTCTTTCCTTCCTCAGCCACTTCCGGCTCGTCCCGGCCCAGCTGGCTCCTAATGCCATCCGGGTCATTTTCTCCTTTATTGTCTTCTGCCACTTTCACGGGTTCGTTGCCCGTTTTTTCTCTCTTCAGGGCCCTGTTCACCCTGAAGAAGTGCTCCACCGATGACGGCTGGTGGTACATCTCGCCCCGGCCTAGGTGTCTCCGGTTCGACCTCCCTTCCTCGGTCAAGGATGGAGAGCCGTTTTTCTTCGCCTCGGTCGACGACGTCGATTGGGCCTGGAGCGAACCGGACCGGTCGCCGAACCGGAATTCCCGAGTGGAGTCCTGCGGACCAGGAGTCCTACGCCCAGCTCCTGAGTGACGTGGTCCCGGCGCTCGAGGTTCTGCTCTCTGAGCAGAACCTTTATGAGGCCGGCATCAGTCCCATCCGTGAGACTGGTGAGATTTGGCCCCGCATTGATTTCTACCTCCCCCTCTTTTTTTTTTTTTTAGGTCGAGCTGTCTGACCTTCTGTCTTTTCATTTTGCAGGGATGAGTTTTCTTTGGAGAACCTCCTGGAGGGGCGGCCCAGCGGGACGCCGTGGAGGTGGACGAGCCCGCAGCGAAGAGGGCTCGTACAGAGCGAGCCGGGAGGTCGTGGCGGCGACCGTGCCCGACCCAGATGCTGCCATTTCCCCGCCCAGGCCACCTCAGGGCGGGTTCCTGGTACTTCGGCCACGCGCCTGGCGGCGCCGCGGAGAGAGCTCCAGCGCCCCGCTCCGCCATCTCCGGGCCTGTCATTGCCGCCAGCCCGACAGCGCCGTCTGTGGCAACCGCCGGCCCGTCGGTTGCGGCTCCGGCCGAGAGGGCAGCTGCCGCAGGGTCGGCCCGAAGGTCCGGCACCGGTGATCTCCCACCGGGACTCGGTCATCCCGACAGGGGACTGGCGGAGAAGATGATGGAGTACGCCTCCACCGCCCGGGACCGCCGAGCTCGGGGCGCCGAGACTATGCGGACGCCCTGCTCGGCATCCTTCCTCAGCTTTTCACGTAAGTGCGAGCTTCCTCTTCTTTCTCTTTTTTTTCAACCTCGAGGCTTTTCTGCCTCTGCTCTGACAGGTGTTGACTTTGTATTGCAGATCGGGAACGACGTCCTCTTACTGAGGAATTACCTCGTAGGGAACGCCAAGAGGGACTCCGATCGGAGCTGAAGCTCGGCAAGCTCGCGGCCGACGTGAAGGATCTGATGGAGAAGGGGGCCGAGCTGCGAGCCGAGAAGCAAGCCCTCCGGTCCGACCTGGCGCGTTCCGAGGAGCGGAACAAGGAGCTGGAGGCCTCCTTGTCGGAGGAGCGGGCCTCCAACCAGCGCCGAACCGAGGAGGAGGCGGCGGAGAAGGCCCGCCTGCAGGCCCACTCCAATGGGTGGAGCGCCAGCTGGAGGAGGCCCGACGAGAGGTGGCCGCGGCGAAAGAGCGGAGCGCCTACGTCAACGGCTCCTGGAGGCGGCCAAGCGGGAAGCGCAAGAAGCCGTCCCCAGTTTCCGAGCCTCCGACGAGTTCACGGCGGAGGTCCGGGAGGCCGCCGTGGACTCCTTCCTGAAGGGGTTCCGGATGTGCCGGGAGAAGGTGGGGGCCTTCTTCCCCCACCTGGACCTGAGCGGGGTCGTCGTCGGCGGCCGGAAGCCAGGGGGCGAGAGCAGGGTTCCCGGCGCGGCCAGAGCGACGCCTGCGGCGCCGTCGACCAGCGATGCCGCGGCCCCCGGAACAGCCCCAGGAGCCGGCAACTGCAGAGGTTGAGGAGCAGCGCCCGCGCCTCCGGCAGATGGTTCCGAACCCGCGCCCCAGTGACCCGGCACCATCTTTTTGTTCTATCTTTGTAGTTTTTGTTTTTTGGGGAGTCCCGGCCTGTCGGGGCTCCCAGCTTGTAACGACTACTTATATTAATGAAGATCCAAGCTTTATCGAAACTTGTTCGTCGTTTCGTTATACTTTTCTCTTCTTTTCTTTCTGAGATGTCGGTCTGGAACACCTGAAGTAACTGCAGGCCTGGTCCTTCCATTGCTCAAATCGAAGGATGGGCCCGCTGAGCCACGTCGCAGCGAGGCAAACCTTGAGCAGGTCCGATTTTGGGTTGCCTTCATGCTTGGGCGAACAACACGGTTTCTGCACCGTCTTCCAGATCGAAACTCGGGATCTCCGGACTAAGCTTGGTGCCGCAGGCTTTCTCAAGCCTTGCGCGGCTCACTGAGCTGTGCCCCGGGCTCGCGTGGGCGAACTGGGTTCGGCGCCACCTTCCAGGCCGAAGCCCAGGATCTTCCGACTGAGCTCAATGCCGCAGGCTTTCTCAAACCTTGCGCGGCTTGCTGAGCTGTGCTCCGGGCTTGCGTGGGCGAACTGGGTTCGGCGCCACCTTCCAGGCCGAAGCCCAGGACTTCCGACTGAGCTCAATGCCGCAGGCTTTCTCAAACCTTGCGCGGCTTGCTGAGCTGTGCTCCGGGCTTGCGTGGGCGAACTGGGTTCGGCGCCACCTTCCAGGCCGAAGCCCAGGATCTTTCGGACTGAGCTCATGCCGCAGCTTCCTCAAACCTTGCACGGCTTGCTGAGCTGTGCTCCGGGCTTGCATGGGCGAACTGGGTTCGGCGCCACCTTCCAGGCCAAGCCCAGGATCTTCCGGACTGAGCTCAATGCCGTAGGCTTTCTCAAACCTTGCGCGG
The DNA here is from genome assembly GCA_021397845.1 of Areca catechu. NCBI lineage: Eukaryota > Viridiplantae > Streptophyta > Magnoliopsida > Arecales > Arecaceae > Areca > Areca catechu. The sequence continues at coordinate 89,173,569 of CM038042.1, read as the reverse complement.
CTTGCTGAGCTGTGCTCCGGGCTTGCGTGGGCGAACTGGTTCGGCGCCACCTTCCAGGCCGAAGCCCAGGATCTTCCGGACTGAGCTCAATGCCGCAGGCTTTCTCAAACCTTGCGCGGCTTGCTGAGCTGTGCTCCGGGCTTGCGTGGGCGAACTGGGTTCGGCGCCACCTTCCAGGCCGAAGCCCAGGATCTTCCGGACTGAGCTCGATGCCTCAGCCTTCTTGTCGAAGTTTTGGAGGAGTGTGTGAACTGGGGAAGCTTTGTTATAGAAACTGGGAGCCTTACATCACTGGTAGTACATTCTCAGGTTCGAGGAGTTCCAAGTCCGGGGAACCTGGCACCTCCCAATTCTTCCAAGTAATATGCTCCATGAGGGAGGGCTTCCGCCACCCGATATGGGCCTTCCCAGTTGGGTGAAAGCTTGCCGCATTCCCGTGGCTGGAGGCTTCCGCGCGTCGGAGGACCAAGTCCCCGGGACGAAAAACCTTCGGCCGCACTCGGGAGTTGTAATATCTGGCTACACGTTGCCGGTATGCCGCCATTCGGATTCGGGCCTTGTCCCTTGTTTCCTCGAGAAGGTCCAGGTTGAGCATCATCCTGCCGGGTTTTCTGTCTCGTCATATTGCTCCACGCGCAGTGTGGTAGGCTGAGCTCGATCGGGATGACTGCCTCGGCTCCGAAGACGAGGTTGAATGGAGTTTCGTCGGTAGCCGTCCTTGGGGTAGTGTGGTATGCCCAAAGAACGCTGGGAAGCTCGTCGGCCCACCTGCCCCTGGCTTGGTCTAGCCGCGTGCGGAGGCCCTGAAGAATGGTCCTGTTCGTGACTTCGGCTTCCCCGTTGGTCTGAGGGTGCGCCACCGAGGTGAAGCGATGCTTGATGCCGAGGTCGCTGCAGAAGTCTCCGAACTCCCGACAGTCGAACTGGCGTCCGTTGTCGGTGACCACGGTGTGGGGGAGGCCGAAGCGACAGATGATGGACTTCCAGAAGAACTTGGCGACGTTTGCTTCGGTGATTCTCGCCAAGGGCTCGGCCTCGACCCACTTCGTGAAGTAGTCGATAGCCACTATCAAGAACTTCCGCTGACCGGACGCCGGCGGGAATGGGCCCAGGAGGTCCATCCCCCACTGGGCGAACGGCCAGGGGCTGAGAGCTGAGAGATTGGGTTGGAGGGTTGCCGCTGCACCGTGGCGTGACGCTGGCATCGATCGCACTTCTTCACGAAGTCGGCGGCGTCTTCCTTCATTGTCTCCCAGAAGTAGCCTTGACGGAGGGCCTTGTATGCCAATGCCCTGCCCCCCACGTGGTTCCCGCAGATGCCTTCGTGAATCTCCTGGAGCACAAGCTTGGCTTCTGTGGGTCCGATGCACTTGAGGAGGGGGTAAGAGTAGGATCTTCGATATAACTGCCCGTCCATCAGACGAACCGCACGGTTTCTTCCTGATGAGGCGAGCCGCCTCTCGGTCCTCCGGCAGGGTGCCGCTGGTGATGTACGCAGCGTACTTGTCCATCCAGCCGGGCTCCTGGCTGACCTGATGGACCTCCACCGGTGCTTCGAGGCTTGGGACCTCAAGTCGCTCCACATGAGCGCGTCCCAGCATCGTGTCCGGCAGGTTGCCAGCCGAGAGAGGGCATCGCGCGGCGTTCTCCTCCCCGCGGGTATATGGAAGATGTTGAAGCGCCGGAACTTGGACGCGCCCGCCTTGACGAGCTCCAAATACTTCGCCATCTGGGGGTCGTGCGCGACGTACTCCCCGACACCTGCCCCGCCACGAGCTGGGAGTCAGTGAAAGCTCTGAGGTTGGTCACGCCCAGCTCGCGGGAGACTCTCAGTCCGGCAAGAAGTGCCTCGTACTCCGCCTGGTTGTTTGTTGCGGGGAACTGGAAGCGGAGTGCGCACTCGGCGACGACCCCGTCGCCGTTGGCAAGGATGAGCCCAGCTCCGCTTCCGCCGGAGTTTGAGGCCCCGTCCACATGGAGGATCCAGGCGTCCTCTCCGGGCTCGTCGGTGCCGATCTCCATCGGCCGGGCCGGGGGGCCCTCCTCGGGCTCCTTGCCCAAGCCTGCGCACTCGACCAAGAAATCGGCCAGCACCTGCGCCTTCATGGCCGACCTCGGTCGTATGTAATGTCGAACTCGCTGAGTTTCAGTGCCCACTTGGCCAATCGTCCCGAAGTATCGGGTCGGCTGAGCACCGCTTTCAGCGGTTGGTCCGTCAAGACAGCGATGGGGTGTGCTTGAAATAGGGCCTGAGACGCTGGGCAGACACTATTAGCGCAAAAACAAGTTTCTCGGGCCGGGAATACCTGAGCTCCGTGTCTCGGAGGAGTTTACTGGTATAGTACACCGGCCGCTGGAGCCCGTGGTCGTCGGTTCGGACCAAGACAGAGCTGACGCCTCCGGGGTAACCGCCAAGTAGAGGGTTAGCTCCTCTCCCTCCTCGGGCCTGGACAGCAAAGGTGGGGACGCGAGCGTCTTCTTCAGCTCCTCGAAGGCCTGCTGGCACTCCTCGGTCCAAGCAAAGCCATTCATCTTCCTCAGCACCTTGAAGAAGGGACGGCAGCGGTCCGCCGACCTGGAAATAAAACGGCTAAGGGCCGCAACTCGGCCGGTTAATTGTTGCACTGCTTCTTGGAGGCGGGCTGCTCCATGTCCAGGATGGCCTGGACCTTCTCCGGGTTGGCCTCGATTCCTCTTTGGGTCACCATAAACCCCAGGAACTTCCCGGCGAGACGCCGAAGGCACACTTCGCCGGGTTGAGTTTCATCTGATGGCGCCGGAGGTTGCCGAATGTTTCCGTCAGGTCGGCCACGTGGTCCGAATCGAGTTTGCTCATTACCAGCATGTCGTCCACGTACACCTGCATGTTGCGGCCTATCTGGTCTTTGAAGACTTTATTGACCAGACGTTGGTACGTCGCCCCCGCGTTCTTGAGGCCGAAGGGCATCATCCTGTAGCAGAAAGTCCCGCGGTCAGTTATGAAGGCAGTGCGCTCTTCGTCCTCCGGGTTCATCCGGATCTGGTTGTATCCGGAGAAGGCGTCCGTGAATGACAGGAGGCGATGCCCCGATGTGGTGTCGACCAGCTGGTCGATCTTCGCAGAGGGAAGCTATCCTTCGGGCAGGCTCGTTGAGGTCGGTGTAGTCCACACAGATCCTCCACTTACCACTACTCTTCTTTACCATGACCACGTTTGCTAGCCAGCTGGGGTATTGGACTTCTCGGACAAAACCGGCGGCGAGGAGCTTTTCTACCTCCTCGTTGATCGCCTTCTGCCTTTCCATGGCGAAGCTTCTCTTCTTCTGGCGGACCGGGCGGCAACTTGGGTCCACGTTCAGCTGTGCATGATGATCTCGGCGGGATGCCCGGCATGTCGGCCGCTGACCAGGCGAACACGTCAGCGTTGGCTCGGAGGAACTCCAGCAGGCGGGTTCGCTCTTCCTCGGGGAGCTGGGCCCCGACTTGCACCGTCTTCATGGGGTCCGAACTGAGGGGGAAAGTTAGCAGGCGCTCTACGGGCCCTCCCCTGGGTTCCTTCTCTCTCAGATCGAGATCTTCGATATCGTGGGCGAGCTCTGCACTCCTGGTGCCTGGGACCGTCTGGAGGCAGAGCGGAACCGGTTGGATTGTCCCCTTCATTTCCCCGGGCCCGAAAGGCGTGGGAACTGCACCAACAGCCTCCTCGTGGAGATGGTGGCGTCCAGTTGGTTGAGCCCGGGACGCCCGAGAATGGCGTTGTAAGGTGAAGGGAGCTTGACGACAGTGAATGTTTATCATGACGGTCGCCTGCCGGGCGGGATCCGGCGGTGACCGGAGAGTGATCTCTCCTTCGACCCCCACGGAGTCTCCTGTAAAACCTACCAGCGGGATGTGTACTGGTTTCAGCCGATCGGAGATAAGTTCATTCGAGAGAAAGCATCGTAAAAAAGTACGTCGGCCGAGCTTCCACTATCCACCATGATTCGATGTACAGGATGCTTCGCGATGGTCATCTCGACCACCACGGCATCGTTGTTTACATTGTCATTGATTTCCCCTCCCTCGGGAGGGATTACATTCTCCGGAACTTCCCGGGCTCTCTTCATGCTCGGCCGGGCCCCCGCGCGAGATCATGCCCACGGGCTTCTCCGTTGGGCGGTTGTCGATCGCCGGGACAGGCGGTAGGGCCGCGAGCGGCTGCCCTTCAGAGGGGCCTCGTTCTTGACGAACTTCCTGAGGTAACCCTGCTGATCAGCTCCTCAATTTCCCGCTTCAGATGGCGACACTCCTCCGTGTCGTGCCCGTGTTCGCGATGGAACTGGCAGTACTTCGATTTGTCTCGGGCGGCTCTCGTTTCTGAGGAGGAGGTCGGCGGAGGTAGCGCTCGCCCCTCGATTTCCATGAGGATCTTCGTTCGAGATGCGAGGAGAGGGGTGTACCTCCGCTCTGGAGTGGCTTCGCCTCTCGGCTTTGGATTTGGGCGGAGCTCGGCAGATGGCCCGGCCCTCCGAGCTCCCGGATGTCCCTCGGGAGCGGCTTCTTTGGAGTCTTCCCGTCCAGCTCTCGACGGGTGCGGTCGGCCTCCTCCGCTCGGATGTACTTGTGGGCGCGGAGGAGGAGCTCAGAATACGTCCTGGGCGGCTTCTTGTCCAGGGAATAGGTTAGGGGGACGTCTTGAGTCCGCGCTTCAAGGCCAGCATGGCGACGGGCTCGTCCAAGCTGTAGATCTCCAGTGCTGCGGTCTTGAACCGGGTGATGTAGTCCCGGAGCAGCTCCTGGTCCTGCTGGCGGATGGAGAAGAGGCTGTCCACCTCTCTTGGCACCTTTCGACAGGCGTCGAAGTGCGCCACGAACTTTCCTTCCAACTGCTGGAAGGAGCAAATGGATCCGGGCTCGAGACGGTGAACCAGACTCGAGCGGCCTTCCGAAGGTCGCAGGGAAGGCGATGCACAGGAGGGCGTCGGTGGCGCCCTGGACCCTCATGAGAGCTTTATAGCTCTCCAAATGGTCCAGGGGGTCGGTGGTCCCGTCGTAGGGGTCCACCTGCGGCATGCGGACCGTTTCGGGATCGGTTCCGCCTGGATTTCTTCAGAGAAGGGGGGGGGGAGTCGTAGCCCGCCGGGCCAGCCGACGAGTTCTGCAGGTCGGCGAACCGTCGGCGAACTCCGCCAACTTGCGCTCATGCTCTTCTAGGCGCCTCTCGCCTGGCTGGCGCCTGATGGCCTCGTCGGTGGAGTCTTCCACCGAGACTGCAGGTGAAGGGGGCGCCGATCGGTCTCGGCGCGAGGTCTGGCCTCGGCGTCGCTTGCTGCGATGCGCCGTTTCGGCCCCATCGGCCGGGATCGACTCTCGTGATCCTCCGAACCGAATAGTTTTTCTTCGCGGGAGCTTGGTGGCTCCCCCGAGGGTGGAGATAGCCCGCGGATGGGACGGCCTGCCTTGGATTGAGCGCAGCTCCCATGCTGCCCCGCGGCTCGGGCCGCGGGAGTCCCTGGCTGAGGCTGAGTGGCCAGTGACCGCTGCTGATGCTGAAGCTGTCGACCGCTGAGGTCAAGGTCTGCAGCTGCTGGACGATGGCCGCAAGGGATCCGTCCACCGGGGCAGGCTGCTGCGAAAGAGGGGGAGGAGCCGGAAGCTCCCGTTCGGGGTGTGGCCCCCTGGAGGGGAGTGGGCTTCTCCCACACGGCTGGTGACGCCTCGCGACCACGAGTGACCACCATTGCTGGAGAGCGCGACACCTGCAGAAAGCTGGTTCCCACTAGGGTTTAGTGTCCTGCCCCCTACCTGGCGCGCCAATCGTTGCCGCTCTCGTCGCCGCGCCCGTGCCGCGGATCAGCTGATCCTTCCTGACCGCCTGGCGAGGGAGCCTCCCTTCCCGCGGGGAACCTGCAAAAAAGGGGTTGAAGACCCTGGCCGGGGATCCCGGCGAGGGAGCTCCGACGGTCAAGTCAGTAGACGACGAGAAGGACAGACTCTCCCACCCGGCCCTCGAGAGGGTCCCAGATTTAGAGAGTTAATTGGTGAAGGAAGCGCTCTGGGGACCGGAATTTCGGCTGGGCTTGCTTGCCGAACTCACACCCAGTGTTCCCCTCTCGGATCCCTGGTTTCTCTCTCGACGCAAGGCCTTGTGCCGGTGCTCCTCTCTTGTCCCCGGCTAATTGGCTTACCTTGTAGTCCCCAGATTCTTCCTCTTTATCTCCCTCCATCGTGCGCTTGTCCTTTTCCTCCTCGGAACTCCCCTCCCCTGTTTTTCCTTCCTTTTCCTTTTTGGTGAAGGAGGCCAGGCGGCTTTCCGACCTCGTCCGCCGGGCCCAGCAGGGAAAAGGCAAAGACAGGAGAGAAAAAGAGGGGCGCGGCGCTGGCAGAGCGGCCGGTCGTCAGGCCTCGGGCTCTGTGAGAGCGCTCCCTTCCCCGAGCATGGGCGCCATCCGTTTATGGGGCCTGTTCTGTCAGATCGGGTCTCTCGGCTGCGGGACCTGCCGGGCCGATGCAAGTGACGTTCCGCGTGCCGCCGCCCTCCGTACGGGATGCCGTCTGGGGTCTGTACGGCCCGAGGGGTGGTCTCGGGACCCGTCTCTCTCCCCGGGGCCTCTCCGTACGAGCGGTCTGACCTCGGCTGAGCTGGACCCGTCTCCGGGGGCCAACTGGCGAGAGGCAAGGGATCGGCCGACCTTGGCTCAGGTGGACCCCTCCTGGGCGGACACCTGGCGAGGCGGCAGGGGGTCGCCTGGCTTCGGCCGAGGTGGGCCCGTCTCCGGGTGGCCACCTGGCGAAAGGCGAAGGATCGGCCGACCTTGGCTCAGGTGGACCCCTCCTGGCGGACACCTGGCGAGGCGGCAGGGGGTCGCCTAGCTTCGGCCGAGGTGGGCCCGTCTCCGGGTGGCCACCTGGCGAAGGCGAAGGATCGGCCGACCTCGGCTCAGGTGGACCCCTCCTGGGCGGACACCTGGCGAGGCGGCAGGGGGTCGCCTGGCTTCGGCCGAGGTGGGCCCGTCTCCGGTGGCCACCTGGCGAAAGGCGAAGGACCGGCCGACCTCGGCTCAGGTGGACCCCTCCTGGGTGGACACCTGGCGAGGCGGCAGGGGGCCGCCCGACTTCGGCCGACCTCACTCGTTCGGAACCCTCCGGGCCCTGCGCCGATGAAGTGGTAGAGGAACTCCCGGCCGAGCTTGACCTCGGCGAGGGCGGTTTGCTTTAGACAGTCGTAGGGTGGTGCGTCTTTGCCGCTCCTAGCCATGTGGACGTGGCGCAAAATCCGGCTGGGAAACTTACACGTGGCTTGCTCTCATTCGCGATACCTGAGCCTGTCCACGTCACTGTCACAGCTGTAACACTCCCCATTCTCAGAAAAATGCCTGGGGACATCGACTAGCCCAGAATCTAAAGCAACCCATATCAAACCTCAAGCCCAGCCTAGAACCTGAAGCCAGCCCAGCCTAGAACCTGAAGCCAGCCCAGCCCAAAACCTGAAGCCAACCAACCCAGAAGCCAGCTTAGACCTGAAGCCAATCCAGTCCAAACCTTGGGGCCCAAGATCCTGGAGTCGATGAGCACACATTCCGGTGCAACACAAATTCCAAAGTACATAAACCTCAGAGCATGATATAAATATTTTATTTCTATGGGTGTGCGAGGGATTGGGATATCTTGAGATTTTAGGATTAGTTTCCGTATGATTTTTTAGAATTTATTTTATTGTTGTTTTAGGATTTATCTTGCTTTTAGGATTTAGGTGGGTTAGTTTAATTTTAATAGTTTGAATGTTTAGGATTGAGTTGAGGTATCAGGATATCAGATATGAGTAGCCTATTTATTGTTTTATCGATCAAATAAAAAAATAATTATTATGATGAATTATTGAAAAAAAATATTTGCTTCGTTTCTCCGGGTAGGGAGATCTTGTTTCTCCGGGTAGGAGAAGGGCCCTTCCGAGTAGGAGAAGGGTTCCTCAATCTTTGTCCCTTCGGGTAGGAGAAGGGTGAGAAGCCTGTAGTACTTTTCTTTTCCTTCTGAGATCTTCCTTTCCATCTTTCCTCTCCGTCTCTTCTCTATTTCAACTCCCGAACACAGATCCCACCAAACCCATCCCCTAACGAACAGTCACCGATGCTACAACCGAAGCCAACCCCTCGTTGAGCCACCTTCACAACACTTGTGGTATGCTTCGGCCTCCTTTCTCACTATCGTCGACTGTTTCCCACCACCGTTGGACAGTGTCCCACCACCGCACAACCTCCACCGCCGGCAACTGACAACGAGGACCAAGAAGAACTCTGCCTAGGATCCATTGCTGCAAAGTCTTCGACCGACCACCGCTGCCCCTCCGAGCCCCTGCGCCATCGTTGCTGGTCTCCATCGATCAGAAATCTCCCTCCGGTCCAGCACCCTCGTCCGTCTCCTCCACTCCCAGCCGGCCGACCGTCTCCTCCGCTCCCAGTCGGCCATCCGTCTCCTCCGCTCCCAGCCGATTGTCCATCTCCTCCGCTCCCAGCTGGCCATCCATCTCCTCTGCTCCCAGCTGGCCATCCATCTCCTCCGCTCCTAGCCCACGTCCGTGATGCCCGACGCCTGCCGGAGAGCCCGTGCCTTCATCTCTCGTGCCGCTGCCGACATGCCAGTGCCATCGCCGGAGAGCCCACCGGCGAAACCCGTCGGACTTCCCTCTGGAAAACCCTCCCCTGTTCCACCATTTCTTTGTGGAGGAGATGATGTCTGCACGATCGTGAAAGCAGGGTCATCCTCTCCTTTGCCAACTTTAGCCTAAGGCATGAAGAAGAAAAAATAAAATTAGGAAAAAAAGAAAAAAAAATGAAAAAAAAGGTTTCATTTGAATAAAAAAATTGGAAAAAAATAATTGGATTTTGGTTTAACCTAGCATAGCATCGTTTCTTAACAACCAATGGTTTGATCTCATAGAATAAATATTGATCGAGGTCTGTTCCCTATTAGGAGACCTAAGACGAAGGATGGTGAATGGCGATGGAAAATGGGGTGGACAACGGTGGAGATGGACATCAATGGCATTTGGGAAATGGAGAACTGGTCGGTGTAGAGCTGGACGGTGCCACCACTCGATGGCGATGGAGGGTTGAGGAAGAAGACCTACAGCGACGGCAACAACAGGGATGAATAGCGGAGATGGGAAGAAGATGACCGTGGCTTTTCCTTGAATTTTTTCAGCATGGGAAGGTTCTCTGACATGTTCTCAACCACGAGAAGGCTCCCAGCGATGTAGGAAGGAGTTCTGGCAACTTCCGCAATGAGATCGATGCTTGGTTTGGTTTGTGGTCCACAGGTAGGGGTCGTGGACCAGCAACAATGGCAGCCATGGACCATCCTAGATTCTATGAACCATTCAACAGGTCCATGGTGGACCGGCTGCTTTAATTTCTATGCAATTTCTTGTTAATTCCTTTAAAATTCACTTCCCAACTCAATTGATGTCTGATTTAAACGTCGTTTGTACCATTGGATCCCAAAATTTGGCCTCTTCGTGTTGGCAGGGTTCTTTCATACAAAATACTACATAAAATTATTAATTTTTATTATATAAAGATAATTTGATATATAAATTAATGTTTTTATGGCTAATTTTTATGCATTTATCATTTTGTATGTAGATAACATTCTCTTGATCGAGAATGATATTCCAAGATTGCAAGGAATAAAAGTATCCTGTCTTCTCAATTCTTCGTGAACGACTTGGGAGAAGCATCCTACATCCTATGAATGAAGCTCTATAGGAATAGATCTAAAAGGTTACTAGGGTTAATCCAGTCTACATACATTAAGACCATATTGAAGCGATTCAGTATGATGAATTCTAAAAAAGGTTATATCTTCATGGACTTGGGAGAAGCATCCTACATCCTAGGAATGAAGCTTTATATGAATAGATCTAAAAGGTTGCTAGGTTTAACCCAGTCTACATATATTGAGACCATACTGAAGCAGTTCAGTATGGTGAATTCTAAGAAAGGCTATATTTTGATAGACCATGAATTAATCTCTCAAAGAAGGATTGTCTGACCAGTCCTCAGGAGAGAGAGCATATGAGTAGGATTTGATATGCCTCAAAAGTGGAATCTTTTATGTACACTATGACATATACGAGACTAGATGTGGCATATTCACTAGGAGTAATGAGTAAATAACAATCTAATCCAGGTGAGAACCATTGGAAGGTCGTAAAAATCATCCTTAAGTATTTGAAAAATATTAAGGATTAGTGGCTCATTTTTGGAGATTCTAACTTAAAACTAGTCAGTTATATTGACTTAAGTTTTCAGTCAGATAGGGATAACAGCAATAATGTGTCATGTCATATCTTTATGTTGAATAGAGGAGCTATCTACCGGAAAAGTTTCAAGCAGCACAATATGATCGATTTTGTTTGCGAGGCAAAGTATATTGCGGCATTCGATGCTACAAAGAAAACTGTTTGGCTATGGAAATTCATCACCGAGCTTGGAGTGGCACCCTCCATTGATAGCCCAGTTCTCTTATATTGTATAATACTAGGGCCATAGCTTAAGTGAAAGAACCAAAGGTTCATTAGTAGACCAAGCGCATTCTACATCGCTACTACCTTGTCGGGGAGATAGTAGATCGAAATGACATTAACCTTCAGAAGATTGATGGAAATGAGAACTTGGCTAACCATTGACTAAAGTCCTTAAAATCAAAGAATTCGATGATCACAAGTGGAAGATGGATATTTGATACTATCTGTTGGCTCTAGTCCAAGTGAGAGTTGTTAGAAAATGTGTCCTGAAGCTAATTATCTAGACTATAGAGAATTAAGCTCTTTATAATTTATACATAAATTATTAATAAAATAAAATTTATTTTCAATAGTTCATATATTTTGCATCTTCCTTTGAACACTTTGAGATGAAGTCCTTGGAACTACTTCAGTTTGATAAAAGAGGATTTATCGAGTAGTTCTTAAACATGTTCATGACCAAATGATATGTTGTTACTTAGGATGACAACGTTTATCAAGCATAGATTATTGTAAGCCATATGGGTTAGTTGTCCTTATAACTAAGAAATGTGAAGGCACTAGTATGGCATGCAGGTGAGTGTAGGAGTACATTACACTGAATGTGACTAACTCTGTAAGTACTTTGTTGTCAAGAGTATTTCTCAAAAGGATATGTGTATAAGTATCCCTCCAACCTAAAATCACCACAATAACTTACAAGCAACTCATTATACTTAGGTGCCAGACTACCTAGATTTCTAATCTAGTGATGGAAGGTTATTAGATGTAGTCAAGTACTTGTTAAGTCAGTGATAAGTCAAGATGGGATTGACCATCCCAAGGTATTGAAAAAATATTTTATTATATTTTAATTTAGAAAGACCATGGCCAGGGCAATCCTTATGAGCAGTCACAAGATTTATTTGGTTGAGACATATCTGGATGCACTATTCAGAAGTTAGGAGTTGGCAATTCACTCTCAAGTTATCCTAAGCATAAGGTCAAAGGGATGAATTATATACAAACCATATATCTGGGTTCTTACATGTTGCTTCATGAACATTTGATTTATCTAGATGTCTAGAACCATTACTAGATGGTCACATCGATTAGTTCAAGAATTGGCTCGTAGACTATCGACTTAGCATTCGAACCTATAGGGTCACACATAAGAAATTTTGATCGATCATGATGGTCGATTAATGATTAAAAATCATTTAGTGACAAAATTATAAATATGATTAACAATTAATCCTATACAAATATTATAAATTAATAATTAATTAATTATATAAGGATTAACTATCAATTGGATTTTAAATTAACTTAATTGGATTGAGCAAAGAGATTTGGATCAAGCCTAATTGAATTTGGTTCAATTGGGTTTCAACCAATTAGGTTATTCGATAACTTAATCACTAAGAATTTCTAATTTTGATTTGATTAAAACTTGGACTCAATTAATTCTAGATTTAATTAGAATTTAATTAAATCTAATTGAGATCTAATTAAATTTTGTTCAAGTTAGTTAAATTAGTTATAACCAAATTAGTTTTGATTCGTAACTAATTTTGATCAAATCTTGGTCAAATCCTAACCTAGTCTAACCACTACAACCATTCTAGCTAAAAAAGACCTTTCCTTATACTTTAAAGCATCGCTAAAAACTATCCTGATGCTTTAAAAGGTGTCGCAAAAATATTGAGAATGTAGCCATGGAAAATTTTTTTCCCGATGCTTTAAAGTATCAAGAAAAATCATTTTCCTGATGTTTTAAAACGATGAGAAAACCCTTTTCTCGATGCTTTAAAGTATTGAGAAAAACCCTTTTTTCCGATGCTTCAAAGCATCAAAAAAAGCCCAATTTTTTCCAACACTTTTCTCAGCACTTTAAAGCATTAATCTAATTTTTTCCAATGCTTTATAAAGCATCGAAATAATCTAGTTTTTTCCTATGCTTTTCTTGATACTTTAAAGCTCGAGAAAAACTGGACTTTTTTTCATTTTTCTCAATGCTTTAAATCATCGGTAATTACAGATTTTTTAAAAAAATAAAATAAATAATTTTTTTAAATAAAATCTATACATATATTTTTTAAATCTATATAATGAAATCATAACAAACATAAAATTACATTACTAACATTCTTTACATCAAAATTAAAATCTCAAATATAAAAATCATTACAATATAATATAAAAAAATTTGTTACAATCTAAATTTTAACAAAATTAAAAAATACATCGAGTAGAAGATTTAAAATAAAAAAAATTGAGGTCAATGATCTGCAGGAGGAAGATCGTCATCCTGTCCACGAGGATTTAATGTTCTAGAAGCCTATAAAAAATATTTAAAATATTTAAGTTATGAACCTATTAATGAGAATATATTATATATATAATTGATTTAATATAATAATATATATTTAATAATATATGTATTTACCTGATGTGGAACAAACATATGTACGACAGATGTAAGGCACTCAATGTGCTCTCTCATACTCTCCATCGCTGCTCTATCAGCAGCATGGCTCTATCGCATCTCATCTATCTTCTTAAGTTTACGAACATATGCATCATGAGCACCCTCTGCAGCATCACGAGTAAATCTACTAACCACATATAACTAAGTGGAGGTGACTCTAACACCGTAACCCCTCACTTGATCGTAGTGCTCCGGCCCCATCAGTTTCGTGAACACCTAGCCTCGATACGACTACTCTATGTAGATTCTACAGACTCATTGACATGCTCCGCAATAAGAGCTTAACTCTTTCCTTTATTAATTTAGAAAAATTAGTTAGAATGACTAACAAAATTAAATTAAAATCATTGCATTAAATAAATTATAATAAATAATTACATATATATCTCTTAACTCATCTTTGATAGAAGTGCCATCATGGTGAGTATGAGTCATCTAATAAAACTCCATCTTACCAGGTTCCCTCCCATGCTTATCCATCTATAAGAGAAATTATAATTTTAAACAAATAATTCAAATAAATTTAAAAATTATTTAAGTACCACGATACATATAAGTATCATAAGTATCGTCGTGATACGTATAAGTATCGCGATACTTGTAAGTGTCGTCGCAATACGTATAAATATTGCGATACTTGTAAGTGTCATCGCGATGCGTATAAATATCATTGCGATACGTATAAATGTCATCGCGATACGTATAAATATCGTGATACTTATAAGTGTCGTCGCGATATGTACAAATGTCATCGTGATACGTATACATATCGCGATACATATACATCATCGATGATACATAATATTAATTTCATTAAAATCTATAAATAATTTAATATAAAAAATATAAATTTATAATTTAAAAAATATACGAACTTTTATTTGACTCGCGTATAACTCCTAGATCCTAATGTATGGAGAATAAACATAACTACTCTGCAGCTCTATCAATATTAGAATATATCTACAAAATCAAATAACTAACTTGTTATAAACTGAAAGTAAAACATATATATATAATATACAATATAAATCCAATATTTTAATAAAGTTGCTTAATAGATTAAATTAGAAGATACTTGTCCCCTCTCAAAAAACCAATAATAAACCAACTCCACCCAATGATAAAAGGGTACACAAGAGGACAAGTATGAACTACCTGCTCCTCAATCATACCCGATAACTTGTACTTCATCTTCAACTGTGCTTTATATTTTTTCTATTTCTAGTTGAAAGACTTCAGTACAAAAACATGAACGAATGGAAGGAGTCTAGACTTAAACTGAAAAAAAATAAATATTAAAAATAATCATCCAGATACCAAAAGAAATTAAAAAAATAAGAAATCCATCCGCCTCCATCATATAATACCTTGCCAATATAAAGTATTGTTGCTGAAAGAATATAAAATATAACATAATGTCAACTATTCAAAATAATAAATGTTTAGTTTTAATTTTTTATCTGAACAACTCATAAAATCTCAACTTTATACGTCGGAAGCATGTCATTCCACTTTACATAACTTAGTGGACAAAGCTGATACCTTCATGCAATTGTCTCTAAAAATGAACTTAATAAGCTGATGACTTTTTTAATTCTGTCCCTGTTGATTGTACTCAACCACTATCTTCGTACCCTCGTGCATCTGCCAGACATTCCGTACTACTGTAGGCTCGTATGTACATGTAACACTCCCAGATCCATATGGAAAAAAATAGATATAAATAAACTATAATAAGAAATGTAATGAAATTTTATCAAACCAAATTAAAAATAAAGTATCCTAAATGTGTAGCTCATCATTTGCTACATCAACGAGAGGATCATGCTGCTCTGAGGATGCCATACCTGCAGTAGACTGCTGTGCCGAAGGACTGGCTGCAACCTTCGATACTGAAGGACCAGCATGAACCTGTTGCACCGAAGAAGTACCCACCTCAACCTGTTGTGCTGAAGAAGTGCCGACCTCTGTTCATAAGTACTGGAACTGCACACAATGAATCATCACGAGCATGACATAATATTATGAATTAAACATAATAATTACTACAAATTGTATACATTGCAAAATTTAATACCATTAAGAATCAACCATTAGTATTTCCTTCAAATTCCATCCCAATCAAGGATACCGTAAAATGAACGTCATCAACTAGTATAAAATTGAATGGCATGGAATGTATATAATTATCATCATCTTTATCAACTTGCAGCTACTTTCCCATATCATATAAATCCCTAGATTTTGTTTTAATAACAGTAACCTAATCTTTATCTTTTACATCTTGTACAAAAATTACTTAACAAGCTTGAAAAAAAAATGAATAGATCATCCTTCGATAATACACCAGTATTCAACCTTATAAAATTTATAAGTGTAAATCCATTTGCATCTTGTTTCAAATCCCTTGATGAATTTATATCTACCGAATCATATCTAAATAATATGACTTTGAAGATTTCATAGTAATCTAACTCATAAATATCTTTAAGTACACCATAATATATTTTTTGATCTACTTCCACCATAACATTGCTATTCTATATTTTTCTAAATTTCTCACAATCTTTAGTATAGAATTTAAAACCATTAATTATGAAACACTATACATGTTGACAACTTTGTTAGGTCCTCAAGCTAGGACTATTAATTCATCAGAATAATTTTGCTCCATCATCGTTGATACCTACAAATAATAAAAAATATTAACGAGTTATTATATGTTAAATCTATCCATATATTCTTTAAATATATGTCAAACCTGTTGTAAAAGTCATATAGAAAATAACTCGACTAACCATCACTGCTCAATCCTTAGATTAAATCGAGTGCTGGATTAGCTTGTCGCTGGGATATTAAAAATTTACTGCATAAAATTTATATTGTTTATTTAAACCAAAAGATAAGATATGATATTTAAACTTACAATGCACTAAATATACTAACTTATGATAGTGAGATATTATTTTACTATGAAGTAATGCATAACGATGTGCTTATGCCATTCATTTCTGATCCAATACAATACTTTCAATTTTTTTATTACTCTACCAACTGTAGAAAACTTATATAATCCTGCATTGTCTACAAAATTACTATGCCTTGGGGTCTATTAAATACAATATCTACACCTTGAAGGTATCTTGAATAAAATGTCAAGCACTCTTTAGCAATATATCCTTTCGCAATCAAACCTTCTGGATAGGCTCTATTTCGAACATAATCTTTCAATCATACAAGATACTAATAAGAATTAAAAATTTATGCACACATCATTATGACTCTACTTTTATCAAATATATATAAAGATTAAAAATTGATAATAATATCTCTCAATAGGATACATCCATCTATAGTATACCGGTCTAGTAAGTTTAACTTTAGAAGCTAAGTGAATGAGTAGATGTACCATGTTACCACCAAGATCGCCGTGGCCCATAGCTGCTGTCGGCGCCGAAGCGCGCTCTCTTTGCTGTCTCGCCGTCCGGTGGTCCTGGACTTGCAAAACAGGGGTTAGTGACCCGGGCCGGGATTTTCGGCAGGGGCACTCCGACGGTCAAGTCAGTGACGATACAGGGGAACAGATCCTCCTGGTCGAACCCCTCTTGATGGAATCCATGCTAGGAGGAGTGAGTGGTGTTGGAGTGGGATGCAAGTATGTCGGGGGAAGAGTGGCCCGGCTAGAGGGAGTCTCTGTGTGGCCTTTCTACCCGCCCTCGCATGGATTTTCTTATAGTGCTGTGCTCTTTGGTTGAGCTTGCACTTGTGTTAGAGTGGTATGGCTTATGTCTTGCTTGTATTGTTGTTGTTACCACCGAGTTATGTAGGCTAGGTTACCGTTGGGCGTTCATCTTGGGATCTCCACCGGGCTGTCGGGAACGTGCGGTAGTGTCCCAAGGAGCCTTTCTCGATCCATGATAAGGGAAGCTGTCATGTGCTCTGACATTCCCCTTGGTCACCTCATTCCAAGAAACCTGGCAGTACCTTGATTGGTAGGCCGCCATCCCTGAGATTCGAATCTCCTGGTTGACTTCCTCTTTCAGATGGTTCAGGTGGTTGGTGAGGAGCATGGCGCCTCGATCAATGAGCCTCTCCCCTTTCTGGTGTAACCGGTGGCTGCAGGCGGTCATTGTAGTCTGGCAGGTGTCTCAGTGCAGTCCTCGGGTGGCTCACTGGTATCCTGGGATGGCGGTGCTTACGCCTGAACTGGAATGGCAGGGCTCGCTCCGACCTAGACGCCCCGAGCTCGCGGGATCACCTCGGTGGAGGAGGGCAGAGCGCGGGCCCGATCCAGAGGGCTCAACCTCGAAGAGGCTCCACGTGGCAGAGGAGGGTCGAGCTCGACTCCGACCACAGGGCTCGATCTCCAAGGGTCTCGCTCTTGAGGGCAGAGTGCGGGCCCGGTCCAGAGGGCTCAACCTCGAAGAGGCTCCACGTGGCGGAGGAGGGCTGAGCTAAACTCCGACCACGGGGCTCGATCTCCGAGGGTCTCGCTCTGGAGGGCAGAGTGCGGGCCCGGTTCAGAGAGCTCAACCTCGAAGAGGCTCCACGTGGCGGAGGAGGGCTGAGCTCAACTCCGACCACGGAGCTCGATCTCCGAAGGTCTCGCTTTGGAGGGCCGAGTGTGGGCCCGGTCCAGAGGGCTCAACCTCGAAGAGGCTCCACGTGGCGGAGGAGGGCTGAGCTCGACTCTGACCACGGGGCTCGATCTTCGAGGGTCTCACTCTGGAGGGCAGAGTACGACTCTGACTTAGGCATCCCGAGCTCGCGGGTCTGACCTGGTGGAGGATGGAGCTCGGCTCTGACAGGCGGTCCCGTTGTCCTAGAAGAGCTCAGCTCAGTGAAGGAGTCCGAGCAAGAGAATTGACGTGGCATCTGACACGACAGCTTCCTTCATCGTGGCACATGTCAGTTGTCCCATGTCAGCGATCTTGCCGCATCATTTGGCCCCCACTCCCGAGGCTCGTTAGTGCGCGGCGCTCGGGCTGAAGGGAGTAATTATGATGCTGACATGGAAAGACGGAGATCTAGCGCAATGATGGCCATAATTGCTGGCGCTCTGTGAGATGGTCCTGCAGGCCAGTGCGGGGGTGCCACATGGCCACATCCGAGGAGCAGTTAATGTTGGCATAGAATTTAGAGCCGCTGGGATGCCCTTTTCATCGATGGACAGCATGTGGCGTGAATCCGTTGGCAGAGGGATCGTAACGGTACGGATGCACCGGGTCACTTCGAAATGAAAAGATGTTTTTACCCAAAACATCTATTCTTTTGAATTCTCTGTGCCCGCTACGATATCCGAGTCTTCTCCTTCTTCCCAGATGCCTCAGATCTTCTAAGGAACCAGGTTAGTCCCCTCTTTCTTCCCCCTTCGCCAAAGTAGGGCCCTTCCTCCGAGTCGAGTCCGTTCTTTCGTCCTCTCCTTCGAGTCCTTTGCTTCTCTTGTTCTTGAGGATGTCCCACTTTGGCTCGGGCTTCCGCCCCTCCACTGATCAAGATGAAGCTGATCCTTCCGAGCGAAGGCCGGCGTCTCCTTCTTCTTCCGGTGAGGAGGATGCGACTCGCTTTGAGTTCAGTAGGAGGCATCCTCCCGGTCCGGTGCTCATCAAGGAACCAGGGTCCAGTCCTTCTCTTCCTCCTCCTTTCGAACCTGCTCCTGAGTCCGTCCAGTCCACAGGTCCTGGCAGGATCGCCTCGACGATCACCGTCGAGGAGCTGGGGACCATCCGAGATGTATATGACATCCCGCATTCTGTCCGGCTTTTGATCCCTAGTCCAGGGAAACGGGTCACTTCCAGTGGCCCGGGCCACATAGCTTTCTATGAGGAGACTTTTTCTGGGGGTCTCTGCTTTCCCTTCCATCCATTCTTCATGTACGTCCTGAATAAATACCGTTTAATCCCTGCTCAGTTAGTACCAAATGCCATTAGGGTCAATTTGTCCTTTGTTGTGCTTTGTCACCTGCACGGGTTTGTTGCCCGCTTCTCTCTGTTCAGGGCTTTCTTTGCCTTGAAGCACTACCCGACCGAGGACGGGTGGTGATCCTTGTCTTCCTACCCGAAGGGCATTAAGTTTGAGCTCCCCTCTTCCATCAAGGGATGGAAGAGTAAGCTCTTCGCTACGGTTGAGGGGGTCGATTAGGTCTGGAGTGATCCAGACCAGTCTCCCAACCGAAACTCTTTGGTCGATGCGACTGATCGGGATGACTACGAGCAGCTCCGCACCGCCTAGGTCCCTCCTCTCGAGATTCTATTATCAGAGCAGAACCTCTCCGACACCGGGATCGACCCAACGAATGGGTTGGGTGAGTTTGACCTGAACATTTCTTCTCCTTTTGTATTTATGCTCCTTGCATTGTTTTCTGTGAATCTTGACTGTTATATGGCTTGCATGTAGGTATGATCTTCACGGAGAGTGACCTACTGGCGATCACCCAGAAGAGGCCGCCAACCGGGCTGGTCGGGGAGTCTCCATCGAGGCGAGTTAGGGGCGAGAGTGCATCTACGTCCGCTCCCACCATGGCGTCCGACCCGAGTCGGTTGGTGACCAAGGCTGCTTCTCCTGCACCGGCTGATTAGAGATGGGGGGCGATCAGATCTGCTTCCACCTTGCTAGCTAGCCAGAGTTCAAGGGCGGTTAGAGCTACCCCTGCACCAATGGAGAGGGTGGCACCTGCAACACCGGGGCCGGTCCTGCGGGCGGTCCAGAAGATCCCAAAGCGACTCAGTCGTCAGGGAGCGACCCCCACCGCAGAGCCTGAGGTAGTTGCCCGGGCGAGGGCCGCAGCTGCTGCCGCTGTGTCCCCCAGTTCTCTGAGTCCGTCTGTGATCGAGGTCGAGGTCGAGGAAGTTCAAGCCGGGGCTGAGACTGTGACCGAAGTGCCGCCTGCATGGGTGCCAGGTCCTCAGCCCGTCCTCAGGGGCCTTGTTGTTAGTGGGACAAGGCCACCTACCTCGGGAGAGAGTTGGAGGGAGGAGGCGCAATGTCGACTCCCTTTCAAGATAGGGATGGAGAGCTCTTTCCTCCGGAGGATGGCATTTGTAATTAACTTGTGTTAATAAAATATGAATCTTTCTGTTGCCCATTCATTACCTGATTCTTCCCTCCTTTTCTCTTTCTTTCCTTCCCCTCCCACTCTTTCTTTTTCCTTTTCTTCTTTTTTTACTCTTTTTTTTTTTTGAGATGAGTGGGGAGATCAGAGAAGAGGGTCTCACCTTGCCTGGGCTTTGGTGTCGGCAAGTGGGCATAGGATTTCAGCAGTTGTGAGCAGTTGGGCTCAAAGATTCCTTGGCCGGAGAGCTGGACCCCGGTCCAGGGTACCTGAGAGCTGGGCTCAGGGCATGAATGCCTTGGAGCTAGGATCGAGGCCTTCTTGGCCGGAGAGCTGGGCCCTGGTCCAAGGGTTGCCTGAGAGCCGGGCTCAGGTCTTTGGTGCCTTGGAGCTAGGCTCGAGGCTTCTTCTTCTGGAGAGCTGGGCCCCGGGTCTTGGTTACCTGAAAGTTGGGCTCAGGTCTTGACATCTCGGAGCTGAGCTCGAAGACGTTGATGATTGAGAGTAGCTTGGCTCAAAGTTCCCTTGGCCGGAGAGCTGGGCTTTGATCTTGGGTTACTTGAGAGTTGGGCTCAGGTCTTGGTACCTCGGAGCTGGGCTCGAAGGCATTGATGATTGAGAGCAGCTTGGCTCGAAGATCCCTTGGCCAGAGAGCTAGGCTCCAGTCTTGGGTTGCCTGAGAGTTGGGCTCAGGTCTTGGCACCTCGGAGCTGGGCTCGAAGGCATTGATGATTGAGAGCAGCTTGGCTCGAAGGTCCCTTGGCCGGAGAGCTGGGCTCCGGTCTTGGGTTTCCTGAGAGTTGGGCTAATGTCTTGGCACCTCAGAGCTGGGATTGAAGGCGTTGATGATTGGGAGCAGCTTGGCTCGAAGATCCCTTGGCCGGAGAGCTGGGCTCCAGTCTTGGGTTGCCTGAGAGTTGGGCTCAGGTCTTGGCACCTCGGAGCTGGGCTCGAAGGTATTGATGATTGAGAGCAGCTTGGCTCGAAGATCCCTTGGCCGGAGAGCTGGGCTCCAGTCTTGGGTTGCCTGAGAGCTAGGCTCAGGTCTTGGCACCTCGGAGCTGGGCTCAAAGACGTTGATGATTGGGAGCAGCTTGGCTCGAAGATCCCTTGACCGGAGAGCTGGGCTCCGGTCTTGGGTTGCCTGAGAGTTGGGCTCAGGTCTTGGCGCCTCAGAGCTGGGCTCAAAAGCGTTGATGATTGAGAGCAGCTTGGCTCGAAGATTCCTATGCCGAAGAGCTGGGCTCCAGTCTTGGGTTGCCTGAGAGCTGGGCTCAGGTCTTGGCACCTCGGAGTTGGGCTCGAAGGCGTTGATGATTGGGAGCAGCTTGGCTCGAAGATCCCTTGGCTGGAGAGCTGGGCTCCAGTCTTGGGTTGCCTGAGAGTTGGGTTTAGGTCTTGGCGCCTCGTAGCTAGGCTCGAAGGTGTTGATGATTGAGAGCAGCTTAGCTCGAAGATACCTTGGCCGGAGAGCTAGGCTCTGGTCTTGGGTTGCTTGAGAGTTGGGCTTAGGTCTTGATACCTCGGAGCTGGGCTCGAAGGCATTTTGGAGGTTTTCCTGCAAGGCAGATAGATACTCGCGCAAAGGAAAAGCCATTATTATTATTATTGATGGGAAACCTTACATTATTGATAATATCTTCGCAGATTGCAGGCATTCCATGTTCGAGGGAACCTGACGCCATCGAGATCTTCGAGGTAATAGGCCCCTTGTGAGATGGCCTCAGCCACCTTGTAGGGGCCTTCCCAGTTCGGTGAGAGCTTGCCGCACTCTCGGGGTTGAGATGCTTCTGCCCGGCGTAGCACCAAGTCTCCAGGTTTGAAGGCTTTTGGCATGACCTGGGCATTGTAGTACCAGGCTACTCGTTGCCGGTATGCCGTCATTCATAGCCGGGCTTTATCCCTTGTTTCTTCGAGGAGATCCAGGTTGAGCAGGAGGTGTGCCGAGTTTCGCGCCTCGTCATACTGCTGCACTCGTAGCATGGGCACGCCAAGCTCGACTGCAATGATCACCTCGGCACCGAAAACAAGGTTGAAGGGCATCTCGTCGGTCGCCATTCTAGGCATCATGTGGTAGGCCCACAGAACGCTTGGGAGTTCTTCCACCCACCTGCCCTTAGCTTGGTCCAGCCTGGTCCTGAGTCCTTAGAGGATGGTCTGGTTGGTCACCTCGACTTCCCCATTTGTTTGAGGGTGAGCCACTGAGGTGAATCAGTATTAGATGCCGTGTTCGGCGCAGAACCCTTCGAACTCCTGATTGTCGAACTATCGCCCGTTTCAGTGATGATATAACGAGGGAGTCCGAAGCGGCAAATGATTGACTTCCAAAAGAACTGGCGGACATTGGCTTCCGTAATCCAGGCCAGTGGCTCTGCTTCGACCCACTTGGTGAAGTAGTCGATCGCCACCAGCAGGAATCTTCGCTGCCCTGGTGCAGGGGAAAACGGTCCCAAGATATCCATTCCCCACTGGGCAAAAGGCCAAGGGGCTGAGAGTTGGGAGATCGGCGCCGTCGGTTGGTGCTGTATGTTCACATGGCGCTGGCACTTGTCGCATTTTTTAACGAAGTCGACGGCATCCTCCCTCATGGTCTCCCAGAAGTATCCCTGGCGAAGGGCTTTATAAGCCAGTATTCTCCCCCCCACATGGTTCCCGCAAAGGCCTTCGTGTATCTCTTGGAGCACAAAGGTTGCCTCGACGGGCCTGAGGCACTTCAGGAGCGGATAAGAGTAGGATCGATGGTAGAGCTAGTGTTCCATCAGAATGAACCGGGAGGCCTTCTTCTTGACGAGGGCTACTTCTACGCGGTCCTCGGATAGGGAGCCATCGGTGATGTACCTGAAGTACTTGTCCATCCAGCTCGGCTCGGGGGTGACTTGATGCACCTCCTCTAAGCTTTCATAGCTGGGACTTTCAAGGTACTCGATGTAGGCACGTCCCAGTGATGAGTCCGGCAGGGTCGCGAGTCTAGATAGTGCATCCGCACGTGCATTCTCCCCACGGGGAATGTGGAAGATGCTGAAGCGCCAGAAGCCTGTCGTGCTCGCACGGACCTACTCCAGGTACTTCATCATCTGGGTGTCCCTGGCTTCATACTCTCCGAAGACTTGTCCGGCAACTAGCTGGGAGTCGGTGAAGACTTTTAGATTCTGCACTCCCAGCTCGCGGGAGACTCTTAGACCTGCGAGGAGTGCCTCATACTTCGCCTGGTTGTTTGTTGCGGCGAACTTGAAGCGGAGGGTGCATTCCATCACAACCCCATCGCTATTGGTGAGGATGAGGCCTGCTCCGCTCTCGCCGAAATTGGATGCCCCATCCACGTGGAGGATCCAAGGTTCCTCTCCTAGTCCAGGCTCCATTATTGTCTGCTCTGGCTCCTCGGCGAACCCGGTGCACTCGACCATGAAGTCAGCTAGGACTTGGGACTTCTGTGAGGACCTCGGTTGGTACACTATGTCGAACTCGCTGAGCAGCAGGGAGCACTTGGCCAATCTCCCGGAAGTCTTGAGTCGGCTGAGTATGGTTCTCAGTAGCTGGTCCGTCATGACCACTATTGGGTGTGCTTGGAAGTAGGGCCTGAGGCGCTTAGCAGACATTATTAGTGCAAAAATGAGTTTCTCGAAGCGAGTATACCTGATCTCCACATCACGGAGGATTTTGCTGGTGTAATATATCGGCTTTTGAGATTTGTTCTCATCTGCGCAGATGAGAATCGAGCTGATGGCTCCTGGTATAACCGCCAGATAGAGCAGGAGCTCCTCCCCCTCCTCCGGCCTGGAGAGCAACGGGAGAGAGGCGAGGAATTTCTTTAGCTCCTCGAAGGGTGTTCTACACTCCTCCGTCCAGGTGAAGTCGTGCATCTTGCGCAGCACCTTGAAAAATAGAAGGCAACGATCGGCCAACCTCGAGATGAACCTGCTGAGGGCGGCAATACGCCCCGTCAGGTACTGGACCTGCTTCTTAGAGGCCGGGTGCTCCATGTCGATGATTGCCTGAACCATTTCTGGGTTCGCTTCAATGCCTCTCTGAGTGACCATAAAGCCGAGGAACTTCCCTGCCGCCACTCTGAAAGCGTACTTCGCCGGATTCAACTTCATCTGATGTTGCCGCATTCAACTTCATCTGATGTTGCCGCAGGTTGTGGAAGGATTCGACGAGGTCAGCGATATGGCTCGAGCTCGGCTTCTCATGACGAGCATGTCATCCACATACACTTGCATGTTCCAGCCAATTTGGTCCTTGAAGACCTTACTGACCAGACGCTAGTATGTAGCTCCTACATTCTTCAGACCGAAGGGCATCATCCTATAGCAGTACGTCCCCTGGTCGGTGATGAAGGCAGTGTGCTCCTCATCTTCTGGGTGCATACGGATCTAGTTGTATCCAGAGAATGCATCCATGAAGGAGAGCAGCCTGTGGCCAGAGGTGGCGTCCACCAGCTAGTCGATCTTCAGTAGAGGGAAGCTATCCTTCAAGCAAGCTTTGTTGAGGTCGGTGTAGTCTACACAGATCCTCCACTTACTATTGTTCTTCCTTACCATTACTACATTCGCCAGCCAGCTCGGATACTGGACCTCTCGAACGAAGCCAGCAGCTAGGAGTTTGTCAACTTCCTCCTTGATAGTTGCTTGCCTCTCCGGGGCGAAACTTCTCTTCTTCTGCCGAACTAGTCTATGCTTTGGGTCAACACTCAATTTGTGAGTAATGATGTCAGGAGGGATACCTGGCATGTCCGCCGCTGTCCAAGCGAATACATCCGCACTTGCCCGCAGGAACTCCAGTAGTTGAGCCCTCTCCTCCATGGGTAGCTGGGCTCCAATCTGTACTGTCTTCATGGGATCATCTCCGAGTGGGTAAGAGAGTAGGCGCTCAACCGGGCCTCCCCTGCGGTCTTGGACCCTTTGGTCGAGATCATCTGCCTTGGGGTCATCCTTGGGGACCTTGGCCCCAGGGAGGGTTGGAAGCAATGCTACACCAGCTGGGGTGCTCCACTCATTTCCCCAACACCGTAGGGAGTGGGGAACTGTACAAGTAGCCTCTTAGTGGAGAGAACGGTGTCGAGCAAGTTAAGCCCGGGTCGGCCCAAGATCACGTTGTAGGAAGAAGGAAGCCTTATAACCATAAAAGTCATCATAATGCTGCTCTGCCGAGATGGGGTCCCGGTGGTGACCGAGAGAGTGATCTCTCCCTCTATCCTTACGGAATCACCTGTGAAACCAACAAGGGGTGTATGCACAGGTTTGAGTTGATTGGGGAAAAGGTTCATCCTGGAGAAGGCATCATAAAAAAGCATATCTATGGAGCTTCCACCATCAACCATGATGTGTTTTACAGGATGCTTCACGATCGTCATCTCGACGACCATGGCATCATTATTTACATTTTTCCCCCGTCTTCTCCTTCCCTCATAAAGGGGAGTACATTCTCAGGATCCCCTGCCCCCCGGGCCTTTTTGGGCGTGCGCGCAGCTTCCCAGGAGATCATGCCCACTGGCTTCTCGGTAGGGTGGTTGTCGATAGCTGGAGCTAGCGGGAGAGTGACGAGCGCCTGGGATTCCACCTAAGGTCTGCCCCCCACGAACCTTTTGAGGTAGTCCCTCTTGATGAGTTCTTCGATTTCCCACTTGAGGTTGTGGCATTTCTCGGTGTCGTTGTCATGATCGCGGTCAAAGCGACAGTACTTTGTTTTGTCACGGCCGATGGAGGGCTTCATCGAAGGCAGGCATCTCAGGTAGTCCTCGCCTTCGATCTCCATGAGGATTTTTATCCTCAGGGCGAGGAGAGGGGTGTAACTCTCCTTAGGAACGGGAGCGCCTTTCGGTCTCGGCCCCCTCCGAGAGTTCGGAACCTGAGGTCCTGGCTTCCGGGTTCTGGGCGTCTCGGTGGGGGTCGGCTTCTTCAGTGGCTTCCCATCGAGCTCCCGTCTCGTACGATCTGCCTCCTCGGCACGGATGTACTTTTGCGCTCGAAGGAGGAGCTTGGAATAAGTCTTGGAGGGCTTCTTGTCGAGCAAGTAGGTCAGGCAAGAGGTCCTGAGCCCTCGCTTTAGTGCCAGCATGGCAACTGGCTCATCAAGATTGTAAATCTCCAACACGGCAGCCTTGAAGTGGGCCACGTAGTCCCGCAGGGGCTCGCGGTCCTGCTGCCGGATGGAGAAGAGGCTGTCTGCCTCTCGTGGCAACTTTTGACAAGCGTCGAAGTGGGCCACGAACTTCTGCCCTAGCTGGGCAAAAGAGTTGATGCTCTCCGGCTCTAAATGGGTGAACCACACACGGGCTGCTTTCCGGAAAGTGGCTGGGAAGGCGATGCAGAGGAGGGCATCGGTGGCCCCTGGACCCTCATGAGAGCCCGGTAGCTCTCCAGGTGGTCCAAGGGGTCGATGGTCCCATCATAAGGATCCACCTGCGGCATACGAAACCGACTCGAAATTGGCTCCCCTTGGATTTCTTGGGAGAAAGGGGGACGGGCGTCGTAGCTTGCTGGCTCGCTAGCTTAGCCCGATAGATTGGCAAATCGGCGGGAAAACTCTGCCAACTTGCGGTCATGCTCCTCCAGGCACTTCTCCGCCGTGCACCTGATGGCTTCATTAGTGGACCCCTTCGCCGAAGGAGACGGAGAAGGTGACATGGGTGCATGGCACCTATGGCGGGGGGTCTTACTTTTCCTACCTCGGTGGGGCTTGGATGCTGCCCGCCCAAGGTTTGGTGAGTGGTTCTCCCTGTCGACAGACCCAGCTCATTGTCTTTTCGCCGGAGTTTGATGGCTACCCCGGTTGTCAATGACGGCCCACGGCTGTGAAGGCCTTCTTTGGAAGGAACGCAAGCTATCGCAGGGGGCAGCAGCATGAGCCGCGGGAGTCCCTGGCTGCTGGTGGGTGGCCAAGTACCGGTGCTGGTGCTGGAGCTGGCGCACTGCTGTGGCAAGGATCTGCATTTGCTGGGTGAGTGCGGCCAGCTGAGACTCCGTCGGAGGTGGTTGAACTAGAGCGGATGGCCCCGCCTCTGGGTTGTGTGGGTTCCCCCGGGAGGGGGAGTCCCCTGCATGGCTGGCGGAGGCCTCTCGTGCCCGTGTCGTCACCATCCTTCCGTGGAACTTACTTGTAGAAGAGAAAAAAGGGGGGGCTTGGACTAGATCAAGGACTGTTCACGGAGACACCCCTACCTGGTGCGCCAATCTGTTGCCGCCAAGATCGTCATGGCCCGTAGATGCTGTCGACGCCGGAGCATGCTCCCTTTGCTGTCTCGCCGTTCGGTGGTCCTGGACCTGCAAAACAGGGGTTAGTAACCCGGGCCAGGGTTTCCAGTAGGGGCACTCCGACGGTGAAGTCAGTGACGATCCAGGGAAACAGATCCTCCTGATCTAGCCCCTCTTGATGGACTCCACGCTAGGAGGAATGAGTGGTGTGAGAGTGGGATGCAAGTATGTCGGGGAAAGAGTGGCCTGGCTAGAGGGAGTCTCTGTGTGGCCTTTCCGCCCGCCCTCGCATGGATTTTCTTGTGGTGCTGTGCTCTTTGATTGAGCTTGCACTTGTGTTAGAGTGGTATGGCTTATATCTTGCTTGTATTGTTGTTGTTACCTACGAGTTTTGTAGGCTAGGTTACAGTCGGGCATTCGTCTTGGGATCTCCACCGGGCTGTCAGGCGCGTGCGGCGATGTCCCGAAGAGCCTTTCCCGATCCATGATAAGGGAAGCTGTCATATGCTCTGACATTCTCCTTGGTCGTCTCATTCCGGAAAACCTTGTAGTACCTCGATTGGTGGGCCGCCGCCCCTGGGATTTGAATCTCCTGATTGACTTCCTCTTTCAAGTGGTTCAGGTAGTTGGTGAGGAGCATGGTGCCTCGATCAGTGGGCCTCTCCCATTTCTGGTGTAACCGGCGGCTGCAGGCAGTCATTGCAGTCTGGCAGGTGTCTCAGTGCAGTCCCCGGATGGCTCGTCAGTGTCCTGGGATGGCGGTGCTTACGCCTGAGCTGGGGGCTGAGCTGTAATGGCAGGGCTCGCTCCGACCTAGACGCCCCGAGCTCGCGGGGTCGCCTCGATGGAGGGCAGAGCGCGGGCCCGGTCCAGAGGGCTCAACCTCGAAGAGGCTCCACGTGGCAGAGAAGGGCCGAGCTCGACTCTGACCACAGGGCTCGATCTCCGAGGATCTCGCTCTAAAGGGCAGAGTGCGGGCCCGGTCCAGAGGGCTCAACCTCAAAGAGGCTCCACATGGCGGAGGAGGGCTGAGCTCGACTCCGACCATGGGGCTCGATCTCCTAGGGTCTCGCTCTAGAGGGTAGAGTGCGGGCCCGGTCCAGAGGGCTCAACCTCGAAGAGGCTCCACGTGACGGAGGAGGGCTGAGCTCGACTCCGACCACGGGGCTCGATCTCCGAGGGTCTCGCTCTGGAGGGCAGAATGCGGCTCCGACCTAGGTGTCCCGAGCTCGTGGGTCCGACTTGACGGAGGACGGAGCTCGGCTCCGACAGGCGATCCCGTTGTCCTGAGGGAGCTCGGCTCGACGAAGGAGTCTGAGCAGGAGAATTGACGTGGCGTCTGACGCGACGACTTCCTTCGTCGTGGTACCTGTCAGCTGCCCCATGTCAGCGATCTTGCCGCATCATATCATAATAGTAAAAAATCTTGATGAAAAAATATTTTTATTTGACAAAGTGTAATCATAATATAGACTCCAACTGATAAGCTCTCCAAGATCAATAACTTTTGAACATAATGCCTTGAAGAATGATGATAATCGAATTATAGCTGCAAGAACTTGTTTAGGCAATGATGATCTTAAAGCTATTGAAAAGATATCTTTCATCAATATGTGACCATCATAACTTTTAATATTAGTAATTTTTCGATCTTTAAGATACACACCTTAAAATATTTGATGCATATTCATTAGGTACTTTTATATTTTTCAATACTATCAAAAAATTATCTTATTCTAGAGCAAACATTATATAAGATGTAGGAGGTAAATAAATTCTATCATTAGCATGCATTTTGGGATGAAGCTCCTGTCGGATACCCAATTCTTTTAAATCCAATCGTGTCTTTCTATCAAGATTCAACATTGTTCTAAGCAGATTATCACAAATATTCTTCTATATGTACATGACAATAAGATTATATCGAATAAGATTATGTTCTCAATAAGGTAAGTTAAAGAAGATACTTCTTTTCTTCCATAAATATTTACTAGGCTGATTTGTAGATGCTATCTATTCACCTTCTCATTTTTATTTTCAAAATAATTATCAGGATCTTCAAATACTCGTGCATCCATACAACTAGTATTTACTTGTTCTAACATTCCTTCATGATCATCCTTCCCTCTTTTTTTAGAAGACATTGAGAATTTTCTATACATGTACCTGATGGAATTCATTTGTCTATAAATATTGGTTCTAGAAGGTGAAATAGGTATACATTCTAATTCTATGGTACCATCAAATAATTTTTTCTGAAATCGAAATGGATGATTTGATTCTAACCATCAACAATGTCCCATATAACAAAATTTTCCTCCATGTTTTAACTAAATTGAATGTATCAAATTTGCACAATAAGGACATGCAACCATTCCTTTATACTTTAACCTGATAAATTGGTATATACTGGAAAATCATTAATGGTTTTTTTGCAACCCGTCCCTTTATACTTTAACCTGATAAATTGGCATATGCTGAAAAATCATTAATGGTTTATAACAAAATTGCTCGTAGTTTAAATGTTTGATCATTGAAAGCATCAATTGCATCAACACCTTTTCATAACTGTTTCAATTCCTTTATTAAAAAGATTATAGAAAAATATCAATATCATTTCCTAGACCCTTATCATTTGGAATAACCATTGACAAGATAAGTGAAAATTTTTTCATGCATAGCCAGGATGGTAAATTGTATGGTATTAAAATAACTAGTCAAGAGCAATATATAGAATTTAGAGTCAAAAAGGATTGAAGTCATTTGAAGCTAAACCCAACCAAACATTATGAATATCAGATATGAAATTAGAATACCTAGCATTAAATGATTTCTATGCTAAACTATCTGCCAAATGTCTCAACATTCCATTATTCATACACCCTTCATCATGCCATCTCATTAATGAAGTTATTTTCGATAATGAATATAGCCTCCTCAATCAAGAAAAAAGAGAAAAGTAACGTAATACCTTCGCTAGTTTCTTTGTACGCCATAGTATATCTGTTCTGATTATTATGTCATCCTCATCTTCACCGTGAATTGTCCATCACGAAGATCCATATATATTGTACGACTCTCGATCATCATTTTCACCATGATATAATATACAGTCTTTTGGACAACTATAAATTTTGAAATCCAAGATCTAATTTGTTGACAACTTTCTTTACTTCATAATAAGATGATAGTAAACCAATGTCTTCTGAAAATACATTTGTTAGTAAATTGAGAAGCATGGTAAAACTTTTTCCAGACAATCTATTCATATATTTTATATGGAATAAATATATAAGAAAAGATATCTTAAAAAATTTCAAATAGTCAGGATGTAGTTGTTCATCTACATCTTTCATTAAATTATGATACCGAGCTGACTCAGTAGTTGATGGTGGCATCTGCTCCTCGACATATATATGTTCCATGAAAGTAAAACCCTCACATATTCCTGCTGTTTCATATGTAGTACTCGAACCTCCAAAATGTTGAACACCATGTCGAAAAGTATCTATGATCAATCCCATTATATTATCATCCACTACAGGATTTTCTTGCATATTATTGGATCCAAGATTAGACGAGGGTTGATTACTTAATATTGCAACATAAATATTTCATGAAAAATTCACTCAGTATAACATCTTACAAAACCATTCTATATCAAATGTTCTTCAATGATTTGTGGATCCAAACAAGAACTGTTAACATATTATCGACATGAACAAAAAATCTTTCCATTCAAACTACTTTTATCCATATCAAATTTAATGAAATTACGAACTCCATCTAAATATTCTTTGGTATTTCTTAGTTTATTTATCTAACTTTTATCCATATTAGGATAAAATAATCGAACTGTCAAGTTATCTAAAAGTAAGAAGATTTTTTCAGTCAATAATAATGCACCAAGTAGAACTTTTAAAAATAATATGAAAAATAATAAAACTTAACTAATAAATACACCCTATCACCAACTAATAAGTAAAGATAAATCCTATTCCATTCAAGAATTGTATTAATTATGTAGGTCATTTACAGTAATCAAACAATACATAATAAGAGCTCTAAAAAAAATTTGGTAACATTTCTCTTTAGTTCTCCCCATACGACTAAAGATATGTAAGGAAAACTAAAAGAAAATGCTATCCAAAATATATCTTGAACTGTATTCATATCGCTTGATTATTATAAGTACCTACAAAATTATTTATAATTTTCAAACTATCCAAATTGGACAATCAATTGACCACGGTACATAATTCTCTCACCCGTAAAAAAAAATATAAATATACAGATACTATAGAATATATACATTAATCAATTGACATGTCTATGTTTTTATGCCATGCAAGTTTTATAAAAAAGATTTAAAAAATCATAATTGATCATAGCAAAGATATACACGATATCAAAATGAAAGATCTGCAATAATAAACAAATATGATGACATTAGCAATGTAAATATATAATGATAATGCGTAGCACAAAACCAAGAATCAAATTGCTCTGGTAAATTTCAAAGCACAATGGGGAGTATGTCTATGATCAAGAATACAAGTGATTGAAGATCACCTTCTCTATTCCTATTTCTAAAATAATTTCATGTCATCCCATGAAAATAATTATGATGGTTTTAAAGATGTTTATCTTTAAACATGCTCCTTAGGTCAACATTGTTAATCAACTGATTCCCTTTTTATTGTTCAAGCTTCAGCCAAAACCAATTTGTTTAGATTTTTGAAGAAAAATTTAGCTTGAAACCAATCTAGTTTCATGTTCTAAGCTACAATCAATTGATTGTGGTTCAGCATTGCTCACAACTGATTGGTACAAATCATTGTAGCAATGTCAATTTATTACCTAGCTTCTTTGAGTCATTAATTTTTTAAAATTTTGCATCATTTATCCAAGTCCTTTTTGTGCCCTTTCTATTATTAAATGAAAAGGTACCACCAAATCAAGACCACACTCTTTTTTCTAATGAGGCACCATCATTAGAGATATAGTTAGCAAGTATGCAACGTTTTCCTTACATATCCTTCGCTATTTACCAAAGAATCCACGTATCCATTAATAAAATTTAAGTCCTTTTGTATAATTAATTGGTGGGACCCTTTTATAGGTCATAGAAGTTTATCATATAGCAGTAACCCCAACTTCAGGTCCTTTGTACCTACAATGTACCTTTTTTTGGGGTTGATTAATGCTTTAAAAATATTCTCTAATTTTGTTGGACTTTCTGTGAATTTTTAGAGAAGCTGCCCCGTATGTTTCTCATTTCTAATATGCAATAACCATTTAACAGTCAATACAAGATTAAAGATGGTTTCATCATAATTTTTGGCTGCATCAGACTGCCAATAGATTTCATGTAAATAATAATAATAATAAAGTAGGCAATTCTGATATAGCACATTTGGAATGTCAAAATCACTTGCAAGATTTCGCAGCACTTCTTATACATCAAGGGGAAGCACAAGCAAGCTTGTTCCATCAGAATATGTGCCCTCTCTTGAATCCTGGATTTCAATTTAATTAAATTCTTTATTTACTTTCTTTAAGTTACAGTCATCCAAGATAGTACATTATGAGCTAAGTTAGTGGACAAATGATAGTACAAGCAATGCTAAGTGAATGACATGACCAATGAAAAAGCCAAGTGCACCTGCTGCAAGCAGGCATGGAAAAGATCACATGAACAAAATTATGCATTAATTGTTAACAGGGAAAAAAAAAGGAACTGCCAAAGCCAGTGCCTTTGATATAAAACTGATCAGAGATCTGCCTCAAGGAATAATGGTCACCGGTCTTAGTATTGTAATTGCCCTCAAATATGAGATGCTGAAAGCGAGCCTTCAATGCCTGCTTCAAACTGTCCAACAGGGATTGAGAATGAAAACCAGAATTATTGGTGAAGCATAAAAGAATTGGATACAAAAGAATAATAAGGAATTTAAACTGCATGTCTCAAACTCACATGCTTGACATGACATTTTTAGAAAGTTAAGAATCAGGATGTGTTTGAAAGCATGATAATGAATTACAGTGCATAAACAAAACTATGCCAAAACTCTTTCATTTAATAGCAATAAATCAATAACGTATCTATCTCAGTCTAATCAAATAAAAGTAATCAAGTATTATATAAAGACAAATTAAACAATGATCCCGTTATAGGATTGTAAATGTTTTATTTCAAGTTTTTCAAAACTAGGATGGATGGAAGCGTGGCTGAATGCTGGAGTGAGGGCAGGATTGAACCCAGGTCTCTTGCATCAACACAAGAGACTTCACCAACTCACATGGTTGGACCACTAGTATATCTTATTAAATTAATCAAGTGATCATTATAATTTAGTAATGCAATAATTAGAACTTGGATGGTTGTTTTGGAGAAAACTTAAAACAGTTAATTAATAGGATTTTGATATACAAATTTTCTACTTAATCAAGAGTATCTGTAAAACCTGAGTTTGTGTGTCTATAGATTGTTGCAAGCTTCTGCATTTGAATTGAACAGATCTGACCAAACAAAACAACCGCATTCCTAAATCCCAAATTCAACGTTTCATTTATCAGAGCATGCACATGAGCTGTGATAGATTATGCTACTCATATACAAAGACATCCATACACATCTTTTTTAAAAGAAAGTTTCATATACAAAAATATGAACATGTTAACATGCACATGATCATGATCTTGCTGTACAAAATAACAAAAGATCCTCCATGCTAGCTAATGCATCATCATTGATCAGAAAAGTTAGAAGAGGTAAAAATAGGAAAAAAAAGAAAACGTCAACAAAAGACGTTACACATTATTTTATTATGTTTTCAATTATCTATGATCATTATTTCTGTAGCTCGGTAGTTTTAGACTATGTTAACTTAAAATTTAATGCATTAGATATCTTATATTTTAATAATTTCCTAATCTCCCCCTTCTTATAAAATTTCATCCTCTAAGAATATTTCTATATTTTATTTTAATAACTGTTTAGGAAAGTAAAAAGAAATCCAAGCACATCTCATTCTATTTCATTTTACTAACACATCTGAGGAAGAAAAGCTGGTCCAAGCATGTCTCATTCTAAGCCATTAGCGATGTAATCATATTTCATTCTATTTTTAATTGAATAATCTAAGCTAGAAAAAGAAAGTAAAAACCCATCTTATTTCATTATCTTATTTAATGTATCAAACTTTTTTCTTATGAAAGACAAAAAAAACTCATCTAAGAAATCAAAGAGTTACAAGAACCCATGATGCTTTCTAATTTGGAAAGACACATCATGAATACATCTTTCCCATTATAAGAACAAAGATTGGCCAAAAATAATATAGATTAGATTATTAGAGCCTTTAGATAAAGATATTAAATACTATTGACAAATTTTAGAAAATGCTTGCATGATATTAAGCATATACAGTTGTTAAAAAAAGCAGGTTCAATCAGTTCTGGCCAAAATTGACTGAAGCAAAAATTTCAAATACCATCAAATAAATCATATAGTTTGGAGAGTGTCCGTTTCCCCATGTTTCACACTATTTAATACTCCAAAGCTCTATACTACCGCCAAAATTCCAACAAGAATCTGATTTTATGCACCTGCTGTCTTAGCTTCTCCTATCTTACTTTGTGGCCCATAACTCACAGAATTTAGATAAATATTTTATACAAGAATTGGATCATGGTAGGTACACTGCAAACATATACCTGAACATTCCCGGCCAAACACTTTCACCTAACCAAGCCGATCTTCAGAATATGTATGAAGAAAGATTGTAGTCTATACGACTCTTGTTTTCCTTAATGCAAATTAATTGATATGGCCAAATTAAGCATCATGATTCAAAGATCTGGCATCAAGATATTAACCATGCAACACACACACAAGCTCATGCTGTTTGTCATGGCTTCAAAACTCTTCTCATAGACATTGGTATATACATAACTGCCTGTTCCAAATCACATCAAGCAGCAAAAATTTTAAAAAAATGTCAAAAACCACATATATTTATAACAAATCTTACCTGTTGCCTTTACTTTACCGAAGAACACAATCAAGCATGAACAGGCATAGAAATGCATCTCTAAAAGACATAAAATTGTCAATGGATTTTGTTGTTTGTGGATAAGCCACATGGCCGGCTTTGCTATTAATTAACAATCAGGCAAGGCAACTTATTGCTGTATGCAAGCATGTGCATAAATGTATAAAAATAAGTCATCTTCTCATTCTTAGCTAGATACCTTATTCCCAAATCTATACTTCTTTTATCATTTCATACAACCAAGAACAAGAAATCAAATAACTCGGATCAATAGGACCCTATGGTGTTTGATATAAACTTCATAATCAGGACTTTTTGACTAGGCTGAGCACCACGATCAGACATGAAACAACATCAATATGTGCAAAATGCACAACATTCTTATGAACTGCTATAAATATAGAAACCTAATTTATAGGAAAGGTACCAAAATCCCACAAAGCAGATCTAGCTAGATCCAATATAGTTTTAATCTTTCCCAATATTTAACCAACAGAGTTACTAAAATGTATGACATAACATAAATATATTAATTAACATATACACAGGGACAAATTAGGCACATATGTCCTTGATTAGGACCTATAAGAGTTTTCATTTCACAGATCCATTTCATCTATAAGAGATGCTTCTTTGTGAATTAACTATCAACTAAAAAGTGTTTCATAGATATTTGATTTGTCTGACTATATGTAAGAAAGTAAGAAACTAGACAATACATGTTTAACATTCAATATCATCATAAACATAAAAAAATGTATAAGTGCATAAATAACTTAGGGATATAATTATGTCATCAAGACCAGTATTGCAGTCTTCAAAAAATCAAACGTGGACACAATGTCCAACATGAGCACCCAAAGTTTTTAATAAAGGTGCACTTGCAACCAAAGCACCTTGATCAGCACCCGTATCTTCATCCATCAATAGAGTTGCTTTTACAATTTTGGAGAATGATACATGAATCTTATTTTACATTTTCAATATTGGCATTACATCCACCTTAAGTATCTCATACTAGCAACATTACCTATCACAGCCCCCTCCACCCCCACCCCACACCCCCACCAAAACACACACACAAAGCCTTCGGCCATACAATGTATCTGCTTGTCTGACAATCTTGCATAACTTTTTTTCTTAAGTTAGCAGAATTTTGACAATCACAACTGCGATTATGATCGATAAAAGCTGATGCTCAATAATCACATCTCCATGTCCTTTTGCGAGAGGAGAAATAAATGTTAAAAAGCAGATCTGAACCATTGACTCTGACAAACCCCATGTCTCCATAAACATTATAATGAAATTAGATTCCAAGTTCTCCCTGGTAGTTTGACAAACATCTATACCATTATTCTCCATTCTATTCATCCATGGAACCACCCTAAAATTCAGACCTTATATTTGGTATAAATACCATATATTTGAGGGCTTTCACTCAAATATCAAAATTTGCTTTTCAATGAAAAGATGATAAAACAACATAATCCCCAATTTCGATAATAAAACAACAATTTCCACTTCAACAGAATCCCCAAACAAGAAACCCCTGATAACTGGAAAAAAAAGTAACTTTTGCTAGCGGGACAAATCAATACACATAATTTTAACAATACGACGATCATTTTCAGTTCAAGATAATATCCGAACCAGAAACCTAGGAATCGGAGTGACCAAAAAAACATAAATAAATATTCAGTAATAAATTCATAAACTCCCATCGATCCAGGGAATGAAGCGAAGCATTCGTCAAGAAATCGGTGCAAGATCGCACAAAAAATGAATCATGGAGGACAAGGCCCCGAATCGACTCGCGTGATCCGTAGATGGCAGCGAGAAGCAAACTCACCGTAGGCCAAGATCTAGTAAGGGAACGCACATGCTAGACCCTAGTGGACGAATGCCGGCAGAGCGAGGATCAGCGATCGACAGCGCGGTGCCTAGGACGGCGCCGGTGCGAGGGTGGGATGTTGGGAGGGGAAATGGTGGTGGGGCGGCATCGGTGTGAATGAAACTAGGGTTAGGAGGGGGAAATCGTGGTATGAGGGAAAAAACCTACTAACCTAGCAATGGTTTAAAACGTCGTTAAATCCTTGTTTTTGTCGACGGAGCAGCATATCCCTAACCTTATTCCCTAACATTTCTAAGTATAGTTATTTAATAATGCTTCCAAAAAAGTATCACATACTTCCGGAACTTCCTGATATTAAAAAATATGTTTCAATATCAACCAACTAATTTATAGATGATTGTGTTATTATCATAATTATATATAAATTATATTGAATAAAATATTTATTTTAACTATTCATTATATTTTATATTTTTTAATAATAAATTCTTACGTGATGAAGTCCTTAGAACTAGTTTGATGTCATAAAGAGAGAATATATCGTTTAGTTCTTAAATTAGTTCATGACCAAGTGATATATTATTATAAGATGATAGTGTATCAAGTGTAGGTCGTTGTATATCATAGTCGTTGGTTGTCCTTTTAACCAAGAAGTATGGAGATACTGATATGGTATGCAGGTATTATGTATGACACTTCATAGAAGTGACCATCTGTAAAACACTCTTTCTGTCAAAGAGTAGTTCACATTAGGATATGGATATAAATGTTCACTTAAGATCACCATGGTAGCTTGCAAGTAACTTATTGTGGTTAAGTATCGTACTATCCGAATTTCTAATCCAATGATGAAAGGTTGCTAGGTACAGTCAAGTACTTGTATAGCAGTGGTTGGATCAATATGGGATTAACCACTTCAAAAAAGTTTGGAGTGAATGACTCATTATGTCTCAATTGAGTAAAACCTTGGCCAGGATAGTCCTTGTAAGCAGTTACAGGAATGTTGAGTTTGAAACATATTGTGATGGACTATTCTAGGATTGGGCAGATAAATCCTAAATCTTCCGAAGCATTGAGGGTTAAAGGAATGTATTATATAATTTTCATATCCATTTGGTTCTTGATAGTTACTCTGCAACCTTCGACCTATCCGGATGCTGGGTGTCATTACTAAATGGCAATTTTGGCTGGTACTGGAAGTGTTCTAGTACTACCGGCTTAGTGTTCGAACCATGGGATCACATACCATAGGGGTTTCTGATTGTCCTAATGGCTATTGAAGATAGGAATCATTTTTTTGGACTCTTTGAATAATTTGATTGTCCATCTACATTTTGGAGTCGACTCATGAGTCGACTCTGTTGTAGGAATTTGATGATTTGTCAAGTGTTGATACATCATGTTACAAATGTTGTGACAAAATGTTTTAATTACTAAATTTTGATAATTATATGGAGGGTTAGTGGCAATGTGATTGCTTGATTAACTCAATTTGATTGAGCAATTAAGTTTGTATCAAACCGAATGTGATTCGATTGGGCTCGGGTTAGGTCCAATGTGATTGGACTAAATTACTGCATCCCATTTCAGATTTGAGTTTGAATTATGAATTCAAGTTTTGATTTGATATTTAAATTCAGAATTTAGTTTGAATTTAAAAGGATGCAACTCCCATGGCCTTGAATGTCATGTAACCCCCCATAATTATGTAATCCCATAACTCATGTAACCCCCTTTGTTTTGTAGCTCTCCCCTTTTCTTCTCTCCCCACTTATCTCTATTTTTGGGGGCTGAATGCAGATGTGGAGAAGAGAGATTTTAGAAAGTTTTTGCTGAAAAAACCTTTAAAAGACGAAGAAAAGGCTAGAAAATTTTTTGAAACCTTTGTGTGGGGAAGAAAGGTTTGGGTTTGAGTGTATGCTGCCTAGTGTTCTAGGCTTGGGAAGAGTGTCCCGGGAAGGGTTCTTGAGTGCACTTCATAAATCCTCCATAGTACTTCTTCATCTCCTAGAGTGTCCCGATGAAGAAGAAGAAGAGTCCATAAGCCATTTCGTTTTGACGAAGCTAGTACTTCAAAGGAAGAAGGTCAAGGAAGACTCCGGTGTGGATTACCTGTAGAGGCCGGATATGTGTGTGGCTTCCAGAGTAATTATCTTCCTTGATAAGCTTTTCCTCAACCCGGCGAGTGTTGCATCGGATTAAAGGTAAGGTTCTTGGTGTATTTGCTAAAGAAGTATGTTTTAGCATGTACATCGAACATAGAGTGGTTCTATGTGATGCACGACTTTGTGTGCTTATGTTTTCTTTCATTTGCATGTTCAAATTCATACATGATCCTGTTTGTAGGCCTATATTAGAAATGTTCTAATATTATATGTTGATTAATATGATTAATCTAGTATTCCGCTACGATGCAAGGTTGAAAAATTTTAAAGTTGCATGACTATTGCCTACATAACGTTTCCTTACAGTGGTATCAGAGCCAGGTTCATTTGTATGATTATTTTACATGTAGATATGAAATCTTAGTTTCCTTTCACATTGGAAGTACTTGGATTAAGATGAATTCGCCATGGCCATCCGGTCATAGGAGAGAAGTAGGGTTTAAAGGCCCCCTCTTCCCATTCAATGGGATCTCTTATGGCGAGCAAGGGTGCCTCTTACGTCATGATCTTATGAAGAAGAAAAGTAAAATGTTTAGTAGATTAAAATAGTTTTAATCTTGTCGATCTTTAATTTGTTTAGATATGATCTAATACAATGATATGATCTAAATCCACTGAAAAGTTTAGTGAAAATCTTTGAATTTTTGTAAAATTGTTTCACATATTTGAAATCATTTCAAATAATAAGTGATTAATTGAAAATGTTTTAATTAGAATTGATAAACTTAATTATGAATTAAGTTGCCTGATAACCTTTTAAGATTTAGGAATGTGATTAAAAATCTTAAGAAATGATCAAAACCTTGGGTTAATTGGATTAGCTATGACTAAGTCCTTAATTGGATTAGACCTAAGTTTAGATTAAATGGATTAAATAGAGAATAAGCCTAATCAAATATTGTATTAGGTCTCTTCTTTATAGATCACTCTAATTAGTTAGTTTAATCAGTCTATACATCTAAATGGACTTGATTTTTGGCTTTGTGGTGAGCTCGAGTCTTTTGGATAGTCCAATTGAGTCTGGTAAACCAATTGGTATCTAAGGTAAGTATGGCATCTTGATCAAGGTTCTTTGGGTCTAACTCTTACCTGGCCAACTCAAGGTTGGTGTCAAAGGCAAGAGGCTTACTTGGCACAACTCATCCCTTGATCTCACTTACCAAGCCAATATGGTGAACCAGGATCGATCGGGTAACTTGTTGATTCGAGTTAACCCATGTCAACTAAGGTTAATCAGTCATGACTGGTTATTAGGTGCCCAAGGACCAATTAATCATAAACCCCTCTATGAGATAATGGGAGGTTTCTTAATTAGGTCTATGTCTTCTCTTAATGTGTCACAATGAATTAAATCCTTTAAATTATTAGGTCCTTTAAAAGACAGTTATAGGATAACCTAGTTTTAACCTCCCATTAAGTGGATGGTAATGAGTCCATTAGTAGGGTGATCATTGGCATATCCAAAGATCGGGTGGTCATCAGGCTGGTGGAATTGCCATTCATAATATGATGGCTCAGTGCAACTATCATAATAAGTGGTCAGGTTAGCCGGCCAAAGTCAGGCTTGATCATTCGTTTAGTTAGAAGCATTGAAGTCGGTCATTGTTGACTCTGGTCTTGATTTTGATGATTGACAAAATACTTAAGTACATATGAATACTAATTATATTTTTAAGTATATTTATCAGTTCCTAGTACTCATCCATGTTGAATGAAGAAATCCATGTTTTCAGTTGAAAAAAGTTCTTAAATTAATGGAAAATCAAGTATATGGACTTTGGAATTGATATGGAAGAACTTGAAGAGGCTAAAAATCAATTTTGGAGGAGTTTCAGCACTGGCATATTCAAGTGTCGACTCAAGGCCTGAGAACAAGAAAAGACAGAACAGTGTCAAACCAGAATTTTTTGCTTTGAGCTGACCTAAGTGTCGACTCATGAGGTCGACTCATGGGAAGTGTCGACTCAAGAGGTTGACTCATGAAAAAAATTCACGAAATTCAAGTGTCGATCCTTGGTGTAATGGCTAGTTTTTCAGAAATATAGAATTGATTCCAACTTGCTTCAAATGGCTAGTTTTTCATCTCCAATGGTCATAAACGGTTATCTATGGTTTGGAGGGCTATATAAACACCAAAAATCAAATGGGAAAGCAATCCTTTGGAGAGTTTTATTGAATACACTTAGGAATTCATTGCTTTGAATGGTTCAAGCCTTCAAGCTTCCAAGATTAAGAGAAAGCTTCCAAGTCCACATCTTCATCAACATTCAAAGGCTTCAACATCTTGAAGATAAGTTTTTTATCAACTTTCAAGGACTTCAAAGAGATATTTGCTTTATTTAAGAAAGCTTTTTCTTGTATTCTTTTCATATTGTGCTTACTTTGTTTATTAAGATTTTTGGTGAGCCTTGAGAAACCAAAGAGGTTTGTTGGTGAGCTTTGTGTGAAAACCAACAAGGTTGTTTGTAAGCCTAAGTTACAAAACCAACAAGGTTGTTGGTGATCTTGTAAAACCAACATAGGTTGTTGGTGAACCCGTAAAACTATAAAAGGTTATTGGTTAGCCTAAGTTAGAAAACCAACAAGGGATTTTGACTTATGAGTCCAGAAAAATAAATTGGGTTTTGATTAGTGAGCCCGAAAAACTAATCGACTATAATTTTGGTGATTATAATGAAATTTCCAAGGAGAACATGGAAAATAGATGTAGGTGCCTTGGAGTGCACCAAACCACTATATATTCTTGTGTTTGTGATTGCTCGTATTTATTGCTTATTTACTCTTGTATTTACTTTATTAATTCCGTTGCATATTTTCATTAAGCACACAAACACTTTGGCAAAATACAAGTACTTAATTGCAATTAGCACATACTTGTTGAAATAGTTCTAATAATTTATAAAACCCAATTCACCCCTCCTCTTAGGTTGCATCATCACTGGGTAATAATTGATATCAGAGCCTGG
Source organism: Areca catechu (assembly GCA_021397845.1). Taxonomy (NCBI): domain Eukaryota; kingdom Viridiplantae; phylum Streptophyta; class Magnoliopsida; order Arecales; family Arecaceae; genus Areca; species Areca catechu. The sequence continues at coordinate 89,131,326 of CM038042.1, read as the reverse complement.
AACCCAAAATCGTTGGTATCTAAACTTTGTGCTTTGCAAAGAATCCAATGATTTTGAGTTAAAAGATCATGGCAACCCTTGTAGGTATTAGTGTTAGACCACCGTTTTTCAATGGCATAAATTACACATATTAGAAAGCATGCATGCGCATTTATTTCAATATATAGATTATTATCTTTGGAAAATGATTATTAATGGTCCTCATATTCCTTCTATTTTGTTTAATGGCATTCTCATTCCAAAACTCGAAGAGGATTGGAATGAATATGACATTAAGTAATCCGAAATTAATGCTAAAGTAATGAACTTTTTTTATTGTGCATTGGACTTTAATGAATTCAATAGGATCTCCACATTCACATCGGCAAAGGAAATATAGGATATACTTGAGGTTACTCATGAGGGTACTTCTTAAGTGAAGTACTAAAATTAATTTGTTTGTACATTCTTTTGAAATGTTTAAAATGTTGCACTATGAATCTATATCTGATATGTATGGAAGATTTATGAATATTATTAATGAATTGAAAAGTCTTGGCAAAGTCTATACTAATGCTGATTTGGTTAATAAGATTCTTAGGTCTTTGCCAACATCATGGGATCCAAAGGTAACGACGATCCAAGAAGCCAAAGATATTAAAACCCTACCTTCAGAAGAGCTCATCGGTTCAGTCATGACCTATGAGTTGAACTAATGGCAAAAAAAGTAGTTGCTGATCAAGAGAAGAAGAAGATAATAACCCTCAAGGCCAAGAAGAAAATCAAGGCAATGATGGCAACTTGGAGTGATAGTGAAGATTCTAGTTCGGAGGAAGAACAAGAAGTTTCCCATCTTTGCTTCATGGTAAATGAGGAAGAGGTATGTGCTAAAAATAAATATAATTTTACCTTTGATGAATTATATGATGCATTCAATGATCTTGTGCATGAATATAAATTGCTAAAAATTAAACACAGTAAAATAAAAAGACATGTAGATTTTTTTTTCTTAAGAACACCAATCTTGCCAATAAATATGATGATTTAAATATAAAGATTGATGTTTTATAAAATAATAAGAATAAACTTTCTAAAGAAAAAGAAATTTTAGAAAAAGAAAATATTGATTTGAAAAATTTATGCAATAAGTTTTCAAATGAGAAAAATATTTTATTGAGTGAAATAGAAATTCTAAAAAGATCCAAGATTTTTGTATTAATTGATGAGCTTTTAAAGAAAAAAAAAAATTTGAGTTGAAAAACAAGAATTTCTTTGTTGCTATTTCTTCCAATATTGCATGCTTTAATTATAAAAAATTTGGATTTAATGCATATCCTTATAGATTAAGAAAAGTTTGGATTTCAAAATGAACCATATTTACTAACCCTAAAGGACCTAATAAAGTTTGGGTACCAAAATTGTCCACTTAATATGTTTTGTAGGAATGTTTTACAGCCCAACATGAAGAAAGAAAGTTTTTGAAAAGTGGGTATACAAGATAATTTAAAGAAGTGGACCTACTATATTTTGGACTAAATGGTAAAGGAAGGATTATATATATTGGTAAATTATAAACATCTCCTTCCATATAGAAAATGTAGTTGAAATAAAACTTGTTATATATTTGTCCTTTTATTTGATAAATGTTGCAGTTAATCATTTTTATGTTATCAATCATTCTAAAAGGTGCTTAATTAGAATCAAGTTTAGACTTATAGTCATTGATTATGATCATAAACTTTTTGATGTTGATGAATTTCATGCTATCATGATTAAACTTATGATTATAAGACCTCTTGATTTTGATTAATGTATCTTAAATTACCCCATGAAAAATATTTTTAAAGTTGCATATTATTTTGAAAATTATTTTAATTAATTAATTAGATTCCAGTTTAGACTAATAGTCATTTGTTGTGATCATGAACTTTTGATGTTGATGGATTTCATGCTTTCATAATTAAACTTGTGATTATTAGACTTTCACTTGATTTTAATTAATATAGTTTTAAACTATTTTAAGTGAAATGTTAAGATTTTGTTGACCCCTGGAATGATTTTGATGATTACAAAATATTGGAGCATGTATGCTTTACAAATTCTTTCAATCATTTAAGAAGTTTTGCAGGAAATTGTTTATCTTTAAATCAATTGATTTTCTATCTAGTTGAAAAGTATTTCAACATTATATGAACTCTTATATCCTTCAAGATGTAAAGTCCTAATCCTTCATGTATGTAATCTTATAAAATGGGCTCTAAAATTATAAAGAGTAAGTAGGTTAGAATTTGTTTGGTAAGCTCTTTGAAGCTTCTTGGAAGACTTGCTCTTGTTGGAATCTTAAATTGAAGAAGTTTGGAGAAGTTTTGAAGCATAAAAAGAATTTTTGTAAAAGCTAACTCAGGGATCAAGAGCCAACTCCTATTCTGGCACGACACAAAAATTTCAGAGTTTCAGAAGCTCGAGCCGACTCAGGCCTCAAGAGCCGACTCAATGAAGAACTTATATTTTTGGTGACTGAGATCTCGAGCCGACTCAAGCCCAGGAGAGCCGACTCATCCAGAGTTTGTTTTGTTGGTGACTGTGACTTTGAGCCAACTCAGCTTTGACTCATGCAGAATTTGATTTTTCATTGATTGACAGTTTGAGCCAACTCAACCCAGAAGAGCTGACTTGCACAGAATTTTTATTTGGATTGTCTAAGACTTCGAGCCAACTCATGGACCTTGAGTCGACTCAAGTGACAGGTTTTTGCAGTCTAACGGCTAGTTGCAGAATCTCATTTTTGAACTCCAAATATCCTCCAACGGCTCTATTTCGATTTCCTAGGCCCTACAATGGCTATTTTTGATTGAAGATATAAAAGAGAGTATTTATGAAGGTTTAAACAATTTTTTGAAAGATTATTCATTGCTTATCCTTTGGAAGTTGAAGAGTTTTCAAGTCTTTCACCAACTCACTTCAAGAGCATTCAAGAAAGGATTCAAAGCTTCACCAACTAATCTTCATCCTTGAATCCAACTTTTTGAAGAAGAAAAGAAGTAGCTTGAAGAGCATTAAAGAGCATTCAAAGCTAGGCTTCAATTTGATCTTCATCGGTGACACTCAAACAAGTTTGGTTTGTTATATAGTTGCTTTACACATTTGATATATTTTATTTTCTCTCTAAGAACAGCAAGGGGCTGTGTCTTAAGAGAGTGTTAAAGGTTTTTAGGTGAGCCTTTCAAAACCTAAGTTGGATTTCTTGGTAATCCCGATATAAAATCAAGAGTGGGTTTTCTTTGGTGATCCCGGTAAAATCAAAGTGTATAGGTTTGGATTGTGAGCCTGTTAAAACAATCCGATTGTATTTCGATGGAAGATATAGTGGAAATCCCAAGTGATGCTTGGATAGTGGACATAGGAGCGGGTTGCTCTGAACCACTCTAAATTTTTTGTGTTTGTGATTGTGCTTATTTAACTTCATTGCATTTATTTCTTTGCTTCTGCATTGCATATTTCACCATAACGCTAAAAGGATTTTAAATTGCATATATTTGTAAAAGTTTTTTATAATCCCAATTCACCCCCCTCTTGGGAAGCCACATGGGCAACAGATTTATATGTTTTCATGAAATGTATACATTTTTTGGCATTTATGCTTAAGTTAGAAATGATTTGGATCAAGACTAGAACCGGTAGTTAAGGATTACATTTAAGAAGAAGGTATGCACATTGATAAATTCTTACTTCAGTAGCTAGACTTGCTATTAAGTTATTTCTAGCATTTGTATGGATATCAAATCATTTTAAATAAATTTAAAATCATGCTAAAAGTTTTTAAATGATCAATCCTTTGTATTTTGAAAATCATGTATATCTTGAAAATTTCAAATCTTGATGGTTGTGGTTTCATGTTTTATTCCTCAAATAAATACATATTTTTAAGGGAGAATAATATTTAGGGGAGCATCCAAAGATTTGTTGTCATTATATACATGTATGATGCTTTCAATGATATCATACTTATATAACACTATTACTCCTTCTTATTTTCAAATATAATCCTTTGAGGGGAGTTACATTCAATTGGTATCAAGATTTATTTCATTAAGAATCTTAAAAAAAGAGAGAAGAGCTCCTAGTAACTGCTTCGGCTTGGGTTAGTCACCATGGCCATCCAGTTATAGGAGCTAAGTAGGGTTTAAAGACTTTCTCTTCTCATTCAATGGGATCTCTTATGACGTGTTGGGGTGCCATTGTGGCCTTATCCCATGAACAAGTGAGGTGAATGGATTGTTTCTTGCTATCAGTTACGTATATTAAAGCTAATATATATTGAATTATTTTTTGCATATGTATCTCATTTTATGGTATCATTTTCAACCAGTATCATATTTAATCGGTACCATGATTAATTGATTTCATGTATTGATTTTGATGATCTACTTGCTATTCTTTCACCTTCATTCCCATTTTGTAATATCTTTTATCCTTTTTCATGATAACAAAAAAGGAGAGAAATATGTTAAGTATGAAAAGGGGAAAGATATGATAAACATGAAAAATTATAAGAGAAATGAAAGAAAGTGCAAAAAGGGGAAGAAGAAAGCAAAATGTTTAATCTTAAGGGAAGAATTAGCAAAAGTCAAGAATGTATAAAAATTTTGAATGATTTTTGAAAATATTTTTGAAATCATATTTTGAGGAGGAGCTTGATACTCATTGATTTTGAGCTTACATGTCGATCTTATTATTAATCTTTTTAAGCTTATCCTGTTCATATATTTAAAGATTTTGTCATCATCAAAAAGGGAGAGATTGTTGACTCTGGTCTTGATTTTGATGATTAACAAAATACTTAAGTACATATGAGTACTAATTATATTTTAAGTATATTTATCAGATCTTAGTATTCATCCATGATGAATGAAGAAATCCATGTTTTCAATTGAAGAAAGTCCTTAAATTAATGGAAAATCAAGTATATGGACTTTGGAATTGATATAGAAGAACTTGAAGAGGCTAAAAATCAATTTTGGAGAAGTTTCAGCAAGTTTCAGCACTGACATATTCAAGTGTCGACTCAAGGCCTAAAAACAAGAAAAAGACAGAATAGTGTCAAACCAGGATTTTTTGCCTTGAGCTGACCTAAGTGTCGACTCATGAGGTCGACTCATGGGACGTGTCAACTCAAGAGGTCGACTCATGAAAAAAATTTAGAAAATTCAAGTGTCAACACTTTGTGTAATGGCTAGTTTTTCAGAAGTGCAGAATTGATTCCAATTTGCTTCAAATGACTAGTTTTTCATCCCCAACGGTTATAAATGATCATCTATGGTTTGGAGAGCTATATAAACACCAAAAATCAAATGGGAAAGCGATCCTTTGGAGAGTTTTATTGAATGCACTTAAGGATTCATTGCTTTGAGTGGTTCAAACCTTCAAGCTTTCAAGATTGAGAGAAAGCTTCCAAGTCCACATATTCATCAACATTCAAAGGCTTCAACATCTTGAAGATAAGTTCATCGACTTTCAAGGACTTCAAAGAGATACTTGCTTTATTTAAGAAAGCTTTTTCTTGTATTCTTTTCATATTATGCTTACTTTGTTTATTAAGGTTTTTTATGAGCCTTGGAAAATCAAAGAGGTTTGTTGGTGAGCTTTGTATGAAAATCAACAAGGTTGTTTATAAGTCTAAGTTACAAAACCAATAAGATTGTTGGTGATCCTGTAAAACCAACATAGGTTGTCGGTGAACCTGTAAAACTATCAGAGGTTGTTGGTTAGCCTAAGTTAGAAAACCAACAAGAGGTTTTGACTTGTGAGCCCGGAAAAACAAGTTAGGTTTTGATTAGTGAGCCCGGAAAACTAATTGACTGTAATCTGGGTGATTATAGTGAAATTTTCAAAAAAAACTTGGAAAGTAGATGTAAGTGCCTTGGAGTGCATCGAACCACTATATATTCTTGTATTTGTGATTGCATTTATTTATTGCTTATTTACTCTTATATTTACTTTGTTAATTTCGTTGCATATTTTCATTAAGCACACAAACACTTTGGTAAAATACAAGTACTTAATTGCAATTAGCACATACTTGTTGAAATAGTTCTAATAATTTATAAAACCCAATTCACCCCCCTCTTGGGTTGCATCATCACTGGGCAACAATTGGTATCAGAGCCTGGAACCCAAAATCGTTGGTATCTAAACTTGGTGCTTTGCAAAGAATCTAATGGTTTTGAGTTAAAAGATCATGGCAACCCTTGTAGGTATTAGTGTTAGACCACTGCTTTTCAATGACACAAATTATACATTGGAAAACATGTATGCGCATTTATATTCAATCTATAGATTATTATCTTTGGAAAATGATTTTTAATGGTCCTCATATTCCTTCTATTTTGGTTAATGACATTCTCATTCCAAAACTCGGAGAGGATTGGAATGAATATGACATTAAGCAATCTAAAATTAATGCTAAAGCAATAAACTTGCTTTATTGTGCATTGGACTTTATAATAAATTCAATAGGATCTCCACATGCACATCGGTAAAGGAAATATGGGATACACTTGAGGTTACTCATAAGGGTACTCCTCAAGTAAAGAATACTAAAATTAATTTGCTTGTACATTCTTTTGAAATGTTTAAAATGCTACACTATGAATCTATATCTGATATGTATGGAAGATTTATGAATATTATTAATAAATTGAAAAGTCTTGGCAAAATCTATACTAATGTTGATTTAGTTAATAAGATTTTTAGGTCTTTGCCAACATCATGGGATCCAAAGGTAACGACGATCCAAGAAGCCAAAGATATTGAAACCCTACCATTGGAGGAGCTCATCGGTTCACTCATGACCTATGAGTTTAACTTATGGCAAAAGGAAGTGGTTGCTGATCAAGAGAAGAAGAAGATAATACCCCTTAAGGCCAAGAAGAAAATCAAGACAATGATGGCAACTTGGAGCATTAGTAAAGATTCTAGTTCGGAGGAAGAACAAGAAGTTGCCCATCTTTGCTTCATGGCAAATGAGGAAGAGGTATGTGCTAAAAATAAATATGATTTTACTTTTGATGAATTACATGATGCATTCAATGATCTTGTGCATGAATACAAATTGCTAAAAATTGAGCACAAGAAATTAAATATACATGTAGATTCTTTTTCTCTTGAGACCACAGATATTGCCAATAAAAATGATGATTTAAATATAAAGATTGATGCTTTAAAAAATGATAAGAATAATCTTTCTAAAGAAAAAAAAAATTTAGAAAAAAAAATATTGATTTGAAAAATTTATGTAATAAGTTTTCAAATGAGAAAAATATTTTATTGAATGAAATAGAAATTCTAAAAAGATCCAAGATTTTTGTATTAATTGATGAGCTTTTAAAGAAAAACAAAAATCTTGAGTTGAAAAACAAGAATTTCTTTGTTGCTACTTCTTCCAATATTGCATGCTTTAATTATGAAAAATTTGAATTTAATGCATATCCCTATAGATTAAGAAAAGTTTGGGTTTCAAAACGAACCATATTTACTAACCCTAAAGGATCCAAGAAAGTTTGGGTACCAAAATTATCTACTTAGTATATTTTGCAGGAATGTCTTGTAGCTCAACATGAAGAAAGAAAATTTTTGAAAAGTAGGCGTACAAGATAATTTTAAAAAGTGGACCTACTACATTTTGGACTAAATGGTAAAGGAAGGATTATACATTTTGGTAAATTATAAACATCTCCTTCCATATAGAAAATATAGTTGAAATAAAACTTGTTATATATTTGTCCTTTTATTTGATAAATGTTGCAGTTAATCATTTTTATGTTATCAGTCATTCTGAAAGGTGCTTAATTAAAATCAAGTTTAGACTTATAGTCATTGATTATGATCATGAACTTTTTGATGTTGATGAATTTCATGCTATCTTGATTTAACTTACGATTATAAGACATTCTCTTGATTTTGATTAATGTATCTTAAATTACCTCATGAAAAATATTTTTAAAGTTACATATTGTTTTGAAAATTATTTCAATTGATTAATTAGAATCAAGTTTAGACTAATAATCATTTGTTGTGATTATGAACTTTTTGATGTTGATGGATTTCATGCTTTCATGATTAAACTTGTGATTATTAGACTTCCACTTGATTTTGATTAATATAGTTTTAAACTATTTCAAGTAAAATATTAAGATTTATATGTTCTCATGAAATGTATACATTTTTTGGCATCTATGCTTAGGTTAGAAATGATTTGGATCAAGACTAGAACTGGTAGTTAAGGATTACATTTAAGAAGAAGGTATGCACATTGATAAATCTTTACTTCAGTAGCTAGACTTGCTATTAAGTTATTTCTAGCATTTGTATGGATATCAAATCATTTTAAATAAATTTGAAATCATGCTAAAAGTTTTTAAATGATCAATCCTTTGTATTTTGAAAATCATGTATATCTTGAAAATTTCAAGTCTTGATGGTTATGCTTTCATGTTTTATTCCTCAAATGAATGCATATTTTTAAGGGAGAATAATATTTAGGAGAGCATCCAAAGCTTTTTTGTCATCATATACATGTTGATGCTTTCATTGATATCATACTTATATTACTCTATTACTCCTCTTTGTTTTCAAATCTAATCCTTTGAGGGGAGTTACATTCAATTGGTATCAAGATTTTTTTCATTAAAAATCTTACAAAAGGAGAGAAGAGCTCCTAATAACTGCTTCGAATTGGGTTAGTCACCATGGCCGTCCGGTCATAGAAGCTAAGTAGGGTTTAAAGACCCTTTATTCCCATTCAATAGGATCTCTTATGACGTGTTTGGGTGCCACTGTGGCCTTATCCCATGAACAAGTGAGGTGAATGGATTATTTCTTGCTATCAGTTATGCATATTAGAGCTAATATACATTGTATTATTTTTTGCATGTGCATCTCATTTTGTGGTATCATGTTTAACTAGTATCATATTTAATTAGAATTATGATTAATTGATTTCATGTATTGATTTTGATGATTTACTTGCTATTCTTTCCATCTTCATTCCTATTTTGTATTGTCTTTCATCCTTTTTCATGATGACAAAAAGGGAGAGAAATATGTTAAGTATGAAAAGATGAAAGATATGATAAACATGAAAAATTATAAGAGAAATGAAAGAAAGTGCAAAAAGGGGAAGAAGAAAGCAAAATGTTTTAATCTTAAAGGAAGAATTAGCAAAAAGGAAGAATGTATAAAAATTTTGAATAATTTTTAAAAATATTTTTGAAATCATATTTGAGGGGGAGCTTGATACTCATTGATTTTGAGCTTTTATGTTTATCTTATTGTTAATCTTTTTAAGCTTATCCTGTTCATATATTTAAAGATTTTGTCATCATCAAAAAGGAGAAGATTGTTAACTCTGGTCTTGATTTTGATGATTAATAAAATATTTAAGTGTATATGAATACTAATTATATTTTTAAGTATGTTTATCAGATCTTAGTACTCATCCAATTGAATGAAGAAATCCATATTTTTAGTTGAAGAAAGTCCTTAAATTAATGGAAAATCAAGTATATGGACTTTGAAATTGATATGGAAGAACTTGAAGAGAATAAAAATCAATTTTGGAGAAGTTTCAGCAAGTTTCAGCACTAGCACATTCAAGTGTTGACTCAAAGTATCAACTTAAGGCTTGAGAACAAGAAAAAGATAGAACTGTGTCAAACCAGAATTTTTTATCTTGAGTTAACCTAAGTGTCGAATCATGAGATCGACTCATGGAAAGTGATGACTCAAGAGATCGACTCATGAAAAAAAAATAGCAAATTCAAGTATCGATACTTGGTGTAATGGCTAGTTTTTCAAAAGTCTAGAATTAATTCAACTTGCTTCAAACGGCTAGTTTTTCATCCCCAACGGTCATCTATGGTTTGGAGAGCTATATAAATACCAAAAATCAAATGGGGAAGCAATCCTTTGGAGAGTTTTATTGAATACACTTAAGGATTCATTGCTTTAAGTGGTTCAAGCCTTCAAGCTTCCAAGATTGAGAGAAAGCTTCCAGGTCCACATCTTCATCAACATTCAAAGGCTTCAACATCTTAAAGACAAGTTCTTCATCAACTTTCAAGAGCTTCAAAGAGATTTTTACTTTATTTAAGAAATCTTTTTCTTGTATTCTTTTCATATTGTGCTTATTTTGTTTGTTAAGGTTTTTAGTGAGCCTTGGAAAATCAAAGAGATTTGTTGGTGAGCCTTGTATGAAAACCAACAAGGTTGTTGGTAAGCCTAAGTTACAAAAGCAACAAGGTTGCTGGTGATCCCGTAAAATCAACATAGGTTGTTGGTGAACTCGTAAAACCATTGGAGGTTGTTAATTAGCTTAAGTTAGAAAACCAACAAGGGGTTTTGACTTGTGTGCCCAGAAAAATAAGTTAGGTTTTGATTAGTGAGCCTGGAAAACTAATCGACTGTAATCTTGGTGATTATAGTGAAATTTTCAAAAAAAACTTGGGGAGTGGATGTAGGTGCCTTGGAATGCACTGAACCACTATATATTCTTGTATTTGTGATTGCTCTTATTTATTACGTATTTACTCTTGCATTTACTTTGTTAATTATATTGTATATTTTCATTAAGCATACAAACACTTTGGCAAAATACAAGTACTTAATTGCAATTAGCATATACTTGTTGAAATAGTTCTAATAATTTATAAAACCTAATTCACCCCCCTCTTGGGTTGTATCATCATTGGGCAACAGTCATGTTAATAGTTGGACCTAACTAGGACCTTCAATTGGAGGTCCAAAGGCCGATTTATTGGCATCTTGGGGCAAACATTATTTACTAGAAATTGCTTCGAGAAGTAATTGGTTGTGAACCTACATTTAGATGCATATGGGTTGGCCAGCCAAAGTTGGGCTCATGTGTAATATATTGGATTCTAGTACCAGCTAAGGAGTAAGTGTTATTCTTCGGATTGGAGTGTAGAGGCTACCAGTTTGCACAAAATTGTAGGAGAAATCTTTAGACTAAAGTCCATGTCTTTAGGATGTTAATAATTTATATACCCTAATATATTTTTTTTGGGTGTTTTCCTTTTAGATTATGTCTACCAGTCTATCACCCCGATCACTACTTGATAATGACAAACTTATGGGTCCTAACTTCGATAACTGGTATCGAAGACTCAGAATAGTTATGGAGCACGAAAGGATCTTATATGTGATGGTGGATCCTGCACCGAGGAACCTGCTGCCAATGCCCGTATTGCAGTTAGGAAAGCTTATCAGAAGTGGCTCTTGAATGCACTATGGTGCAATGTATTATGTTGGTAGCAATGAACGATGAGTTTAGTCGCAAGTTTGATGAAGCCCAGCTAGAGAAGATCCTTCAAAAGTTGGAGTCTTTTGGCACACCTGATGATGTTAAGCGGTACAGGATTTTCTCTACCATTTTCAACACTCGGATGCATGATAAAGCATCAGTCACTGATTATGTACTGTAAATGATCGAGTTGATTGAGCGTTTAAGCTAGCTCAAATTTTTCTTGCATGAGCAGCTAGGAAAAGATATGATTTTGAATTCCTTGCCTCCCTCCTACTTGGACTTTCTCGATCACTACAGATTGAATAGGCTTGTAGTAAACTACCATGGTTTGTTGGGTTTACTGCAGACCTACAAGAAAGATCATCAGCTCAATAAAGGGTTGGTGAACCTAGTGGGAGGCAGTGTGACAGGATGTTATCCCTTTGGAAAAGGGAAAAAGAAAAAGAATAAATCCAAGAAGGTGAAAAGTGTTGGACCTAGTTAGACGAGGAAGAAGGCTAATTAGAGTAAGGCAGAGTGCTTCTATTACAAGAAGCAAGGTCATTGAAGGAGGAATTGTCCTATCTACCTTACTACTCTTGACCCAAACAGGTCGAAGAAGAGAAAGCAGCAAGCTGTTGCTGCACAAGGTAATTATAAGATAACACCTTATAATTTCTCTATATATGATATTACTAATTAAGTATTGGATACCAAAAGTCCTATTCATATTTGTAATTCTTTGCAAGAGCTTCAAGTTAGTAGGAGATTCGAGGATGGTGAGAGATTCTTGAACGTGAAAAATGGAAGCCAAGTTCCAATCCCTGTATGGGAGTTATCAAGCTAGCTTTCGAGTCTTGTAATATCATTTTGAATGACTGTCATTACTATCCATCTTTTCTTATGAATGTCATTTCTGTAGGCCAGTTGGCCAATAAAAATTATGAATTTTTAATAAAGAATGATGTTTTTTCTATAATTGTGAATAGTGTGAAACTTATGGATGGACGTTAAGTAATGGCCTATACTTACTATCATGACCTGTTACAGTAATGACTACTTCTTGCAAACTCTCTAGAATAGATAATGTCAGTGATACTTATCTCTGGCACTATAGACTAGGTCATATTAACAAGAACATGATCAATAAGTTAGTTAGAGAAGGTCTCTAGAAAATCAGTGATTGTGAATCACTGCTAACTTGTGAATCTTGTCTTCTTGGTAAAATGACCAAGTCACCTTTTTCTAGAAAAGGTGAGTGAGCCAATGATATTTTTAATCTGGTACATACTGATGTATGTAGACCAATGAATATAAGTACCAGGGGTGGGTATAACTATTTCATTACATTTATAGATGACATATCCAGGTATGGTTATGTCTTTTTAATGAGACATAAATTTGAGTCATTTGAAATATTCAAACGATATTGTAATGAAATAGAAAAATAAACTGGAAAGTTTATTAAAACCCTTCGATCAGATCGAGATGGTGAGTATCTTTCTGGTGAGTTTCTGACTTATCTTGAGGAGAATGGGATTCTTTCTCAATGGACTCCTCTAGGGACATCTCAGTTTAATGGAATATCTTAAAGGAGGAATCAGACTCTATTAGATATGGTCTGATCCATGATGGGCTTAGCCACTCTACCTATATCCTTTTGGGGATATGCTCTTGAATCAGCGTGTTATCTTCTGAATAGGGATCCTAGTAAATCCGTTGACAAAACTCCATATAAGATATGGACTGGGAGTAAGCCAACACTTTCATATCTTCGGGTTTGGGGGTGTCCAGCTTATGTCAAACATTTACGATGGATAAACTTGGACTTAGGTCTGACAAGTGCCTCTTTGTTGGGTATCCAAAGGAGTCTAAAGGGTATTTCTTTTATCTACCTGAGGAACATAGAGTGTTTGTCTGTCTTAGGGCTACCTTTTTAGAAAGGGAGTACCTTATTGAAGGCACTCGAGCTGCTGAGGTTGAACTTGGGGAAGTTCAACAAGTAGAGGAAACAACACATTCTAGGACTGCTATAGAACTAGATTTAATAAGATCTGAGCCTATTATGCAACCATTAAGGAGATCCAGTAGAATACCGTGTCAACAGATATATACTATGACTTTCTGGTCCAGGACGGTGATCCTGTTGAGCTCGATGAGAACAACAAGGATCTGATCACCTATATGGATGTAATGCAGAGGTTTGACTCTATGAAATGGCTTGAGGCCATAAAATCTGAAATGGAGTTTATAATAATCAACAATGTGTGGACATTGGTTGATCCACCTGAAGGGATAAAACTCATTGGGTGTAAATAGATCTTCAAGATGAAGAAGGGCGTAGACGGGTAGGTGAAGACCTATAAAGCCTGTCTAGTTGTCAAGGGATATCGGCAACGTTATGGTATAGATTATGACAAGATGTTTTCCTCTGTGGCAATGCTCAAGTGTATTTGGATTATGCTTGCTCTGGCAGCATATCTAAACTATGAAATCTAGTAAATGGATGTCTGAACAACTTTCCTAAATGGTAAATTGGAAGAGGAGGTGTATATGATGCAACCTAAAGGGTTCACATCCATAGATGAGTCTAAGGTGTGCAAGCTATAGAGATCCATTTATGGACTGAAGTAGGCATCTCGGAGTTGGAACATGCATTTTGATAAATGTATCAAAATGTATGGCTTCGTTAAGAACAGAGAAGAACCCTACATATGTAAATGGGCTAATGGTTATGTAGTTATATTTCTTGTTCTGTATGTGGATGACATTTTCTTAATCGGGAATGATATTCATGCATTACAAGGAATAAAGATTTGGTTATCATCTCAGTTTTCTATGAAAGACTTGGGTGAAGCTTCCTACATACTTGGTATGAAAATCTATAGAGATAGATCTAGGAAGCTTTGGGATTTTCTCAATCTACGTACATAGACACTGTGCTGAAATAGTTCAGCATGAAAAATTTCAAGAAAGGCTATCTTTCGATAGGCCATGGAATTACTCTTTCCAAGAAGGATTGTGTGACAATTCCCGAGGAAAGAGCGGTATGAGTAGGATTTCATATGCTTCGACAGTGGGTTCTATCAAGTACCATGTACTAGACCAGATATAGCATACTCACTAGGGGTAGTGAGTAGATACCAATTTGACCTAGGTGAGGTACATTGAAAGGTAGTAAAGACTATCTTTAAGTATTTGCAAAATACTAAAGACCAATGGCTAATTTATGAAGAACCTGATTTAAAACTTGTGGGGTATACTGATTCCAATTTTCAGTCAGATAGAGATGACAGCAAGAGTGTATCCAAATTTGTGTTTATCCTGAATGGAGGAGCCATCTGTTGAAAAAGTTCTAAGCAGCATACAGTGGCAGACTCACTATGCGAAGCAGAGTACATTGCAGCATTAGATGCCATAAAGAAGGCTGTGTGGTTGTGGAAGTTCCTAGGCGAGTTGGGAGTGGTACCTTTCTTGGATGGTCTTATTCTGGTGTACTGTAACTGTGCTAGAGTCATTGCTCAAGCCAAAGAGCTAAAGTTCTATCAATGTACCAAGCACATTCTGCATCGCTACCACCTTGTACGAAAGATCGTGGAACGAGGTGACATCTAACTTATGAAGATCGATAGAAAGGAGAATCTGGCTGACCCCTTCACTAAAGCTATTGGAGTTCAAGAGTTCAATGATTGTAAATGGAAGATAGGAATACGATTCTGTCTGATTGGCTTTAGTCTAAGTGGGAGTTGTTGAAAAATGTATCCCAAAGCTAATCGTCTAGCTCGTAGATGGTTGAACTATTATTGTAATTATATATGAATTATATTAAATAAAATATTTATTCTGGCTGTTCATCATATTTTACATCTTCCTATAATGAACTCTTGTGTGATGAAGTCCATAGGACTACTTTGATGTGATATAGAGAGGATATATCATCTAGTTCTTAATTGGTTCGTGACGAAATAATATATTGTTACAGGATGATAGTATATCAAGTGTAGGTCGTTGAATATCATAGTCATTGGTTGTCCTCTTAACCAAGGAGTGTGGAGACACTGATATGGCATACAGGTGTTGTATATGACACTTCACCGGAAGTGACCCATCTGTAGAACACTCTTTCTGCCAAAAAGTAGTTCGCATTAGGATATGGATATAAGTGTTCCTCTGACTTAAGATCACCATGGTAGCTTGCAAGTAACTTACTGTGCTTAGGTGTCGGACTACTCAAATTTTTAAT
The DNA here is from genome assembly GCA_021397845.1 of Areca catechu. NCBI lineage: Eukaryota > Viridiplantae > Streptophyta > Magnoliopsida > Arecales > Arecaceae > Areca > Areca catechu. Next base: position 89,115,802 of record CM038042.1, on the reverse strand, counting down.
CTGGTGATGAAAGGTTGCTAGGTACAATCAAGTACTTGTATAGTAGTGGTTGGATCAAGATGGGATTAACCCCTCCAAAAGAGTTTGGAGTGAATGACTCATTTTGTCTCAATTGAGTAAAACCTTGGCCAAGGTAGTCCTTATAAGCAGTTACAGAGATTTTGAGTTTGAGACATATTGTGATGGACTATTCTAGGGTTGGGTAGATAAATCCTAAGTCTTTCAGAGCATTGAGGGTTAAAGGAATGTATTATATAATTATCATATCCATTTGGTTCTTGATATTTGTTCTACAACCTTCGACCTATCCAGACGCTGGATGTCATTACTAGATGGCTACTTTGGCTGATACTGGAAGTGTTCTAGTACTATCGTCTTAGTGTTCGAACCTATGGGATCACACACCATAGGGTTTGTTAACTCCGGTATTGATTTTGATGATTAATAAATATTTAAGTATATTTGAGTACTAATAGTTTGTTAAAGTATGTTTTATCAGAAAAAGTTATTTATCAAGTTTACTGAATAGGATTGCTTGTCAAATAGTTGAAGAAGTCCTCTCTATGGATGAAACATTAAAGATAAATAGACTTGAGTACATAAGAATGGCTTGAAAGGACTTATATTTTAATTTTGAAGAAGATTAAGTAGAGTTTTAGTTCAATTTCAAAAAGTTTCAGCAAGTATCGATTTAAAGTGTCGACTCACTATGCAAGTGTCAACTCATAGAAGCTTGAGCTGATACGCAGAAGAAGACTTAGATGGCACGGTTAAAGTGTCGACTCATGTAGCTCAAGTGTCGACTTATGTGTTGACTCAAGGATTAAGGCCTAAGACAAATTTTTTACAGAACATGCTGAATTTCAAGACTTCCCTTAAGTGTCAACTTATGGAAGCAAAGTGTCGACTCAAGTGTCGACTCACCAGATGAAGTGTCGACTCACCTGAGATCTCCAGAGAACTTCAAGAAACCTCTTTGAACTAAGTATCGACTCATGGAAACCAAGTGTCGACTCATGACCTGAAGTCTCGACACTTGCAGTTCTGGTGAACAGTAACGACTAATTTTTTTGAAGTCCAGAATTTGCCCTTTTCACCTCCAACGGCTAGTTTCTCCTCTCCAACGGTTATAAAATGTCATTTAAGCCTTGGGATGGTATTTAAAGAGGATTAATCTCAAGTAGGAAGCAACTAATGAAAAAGAAAATAAAAAAGAAGAGCATTCACTCCAATATTCATTGAGAGCAACTACTTTTATGTGAAAAGAAGCCTTCAAGCATTCAAAGCAATCAAGAGCATTCAAGTCCAACCATTTGAGCATTGATTGAGGCTTCAACAACTTGAAGATAAGCAACTTCAAAGAGCTTCAAAGAGATAACACTTTTATTTGAAAGCTTTCTTGTATTTCTTACATTCTTACTTGTCTTTTATTGAGGTTGGTTGGTGAGCCTGTGTATTAAAACCAACAAAGATTTTTGGTGAGCCTTAAAAAAACTAAAGAGATTTTTAGTTAGTCTTGTAAAAATCAAGGAGGTTGTTGGTAAGCCTAAGTTACAAAACCAACTAGATTTTTGGTTAGCCCATAAAACCAAAGGGATTTTGACTTATATTCCTAGTGAAAATAAGTTAGGTTTTGATTAGTGAGCTCGAAAAATTAATCAGCTATAATCAAGAGTGATTATAGTGAATTCCCAAGGGAAGCTTGAGGAGTGGATGTAGGTGCCTTGGTGTGCACCGAACCACTATACTTCTTGGTATTTATGGTTGCTTGTTCTCTCATTACTTGCTCTTAGTTTTAGTGCATTTACTTATATATTTTCTGCTGCATACTCTAGAAGAGCACATAATACTTGTTTTACACTAGCACTTGAATTGTCTTTTAATTGGCACATACTTGTTTAAAATTTTTAAAACCCAATTCACCCCCCCTCTTGGGTTGCATCACTGGGCAACAGGGTTTTTGATTGACCTAATGGCTATCGAACAACTGGGAATCATTTTTCTGGACTCTTTGGATAATTTGATTGTCCATCTACATTTCAGAGTCAACTCATGAGTCGACTCAGTTGTAGGGATTTGATGATTTGTCAAGTATTGACACATCATATTATAATGTTGTGACAAAGATTTTAATTACTAAGTTTTGGTAATTTTATAGGGGGTTAGTGGCAATGTGATTGCTTGATTAACTCAATTTGATTGAGTAATTAAGTTTGGGTCAAACCGAATGTGATTTGGTTTGAGCTCGAGTTAGGTCCAATGTGATTGGGCTAAATCATTGCATCTCGTTTCAGATTTAAGTTTGAATTATGAATTCGAATTTTGATCTGGCATTTAAATTTAGAATTTAGTTTGAATTTAAAATGATGCAACTCCCATGGCCTTGAATGTCATGTAACCTCTTGTAATCCCATAACTCATGTAACCCCCTTTGTTTTGTAACTCTCCCCTTTTCTTCTCTCCCCACTTACCTCTATATTTGCGGGTTGAATGAGGATGTGGAGAAGAGAGATTTTTGAAAGTTTTTGCTAAAAAAAAACCTTTAAAAGAGGGAGAAAAGGCTAGAAAATATTTTGAGACCTTTGTATGGGGAAGAAAGGTATGGATTTGGGTGTGTGCTGCCTAGTGTTATATAGGCTTGGGAAGAGTGTCTTGGGAAGGGTTCTTGAGTGCACTTTCTAAATCCTCCATAGTACTTCTTCATCTCCTGGAGTGTCCCGACGAAGAAGAAGAAAAATAAGAAGAGTCCATAAGCCATTTCATTCCAGTGAGCACTTTAAAGGAAGAAGGTCAAGGAACAACTCTAGTATGGATCACCTATAGAGGTTGGACACCTGCACGGCTTCCAAAGCAATTATCTTTCTTGGTGAGCTTTTCCTCCACCCGACGAGTGTCACATCGGATTAAAGGTAAGGTTCTTGGTGTGTTTGCTAAAGAAGTGTAATTTAGCATATGCATCGAATATAGAGTGGTTCCATGTGATGCACGACTTTGTATGCTTATATTTTTTTTCATTTGCATGTTAATATTCATACATGATCCTGTTTGTAGGCCTATATTATAAATATTCTAATATTATATATTGATTAATATGATTAATCTAGTCTTCCGCTGCGATGCAAGGTTAAAAAATTTTAAAGTTGCATGACTATTGCCTACATAACATTTCCTTACACCCGATGTTTCTTCCTAGCGTCGGGAAAAAAAGGTTGGCTTTTGTAATTTCCATTGTAGTGAACTTATTTTCTTTCCTAAAAATTTTCCATGCCTTCTTAGAATTTTTTATAAATTCTCCATGAAAAAAAATTAGTTTTTCTTTCACGCTCATTTTCATATTAGGATTGGTTTGAATTAAATCTAAATTTATTTGAATTTAATTAAAGGAGTTCCATTGGAAATAGAACTCCTAATCCTATTTAAACTACATCACCTTATCCTAATCTAAATCCTCCTTGAATCAATGCAATTTCAATTTAGTTTTAAGCATATGCGTGCATTAAGAGGCCTATTACAAGGTAAAACCTGAAGTGAAATTTACTAGAAAGATAAGAGAGAGGGGGTGTGAAAATCAAGATAGGTGTGAAGGGGTTTTTCTTGGATCTAGTGCTAGGTTTTCTAAGGAGATGGAAAAAGAAAATAAAAAAGAGTCTTTTAGATTTTATTTTTCCTCCACCATTGATTATCTTTGTCCTCCAATTCTTGATATTCTTGAGGGTTCAAGAAGATCCAAACAATGTTTTTAATTAACCATCCAGTGGCCTTCGCAGGAATCTAGCATTCCAAAGAGGTTAATCATGTCGAAGCTTCGTGTGGATGATGAAAGAAAAGTACCCTAAAAGCTAATCTTTATAAGGGCATTATAGTAATCTACCAACTCTTGTATGATATTATTTAATTAATAAAAATCATATTTATTCATCATATTGCTATGTCTATATATTAGATTATGATAAACTCATAGGTTAGAGCAATGAAATTAGGGTTATGATGAAAATCATAATAGTGAGACCTAAGTTCCTATAAACCCTAATCTAAAAGGTTCCTAGTCATTGGATCATCGATTAAGAGATCGATGTTACCGATAAGACTAGCACATCCTATGTATGCTCGATGGAGAGGGCGGTTGGTCTCATAGCCACTTGTGTAGGGATACTAATACAAAGATATGGGTGCTCATTAGGATATGAGTTCATTGAATTGATTCGCATTAAGAATATTTTATGGTGGTCTTACTACTTGTCAAAAAATGGTTCTTATAGTGGGAGTTGTACATGTGATCCTTGGACCTGAGATCACCATGATTTTTTATGTACATAAAGCCATATTTTGGTTCACACTCATTCATGACAATTAAGTCATATACTGGGTAATTTCGGATATGGTGGATTGTGTATAAAAGATGTGAGTGGATCAACAAGGAATCGATCATTCATAGTAAGAGAAAATTTATCCCAAGTAATCTTTTCGATTGATGGCTCAAAGAGTTCTTGATCAAAGCAGGATGAGATTAGAAATAGTTTCTAAATCAGTCATCAGTAGAGTCTTCATTATCGAATTGAGATTCAAAAGGATTAAGTAATTAGGTTTGACAATTATCCATACCCATCACTTATTCGGGATAAAGGAAGATCAAAGGATTAAATTATACGGAGACTTTCCACTCAAGAATATTTTGGTAAATTTTACTAAATTCCTTATCTTTCGAGTAGGCATGACATGTTGATAAACATCAATCATGTCTTGTAGGAGATCATGAATAAAATTGATTGGATTCATGAATCAATTTGAAACTTGGTTCAAATTGGTAACTTGGGTCAACTCAAATTGACTTAATTAGGTCAATCAATTTTGATTGGATCGAAACAGCTTGGACCTAGACCTACTGCTGGCTAGATGTGGAACCCAAAGGGTTACACACATTAGGGAATTGGCCTAGGAAGTCAATTGAATTTTATTAGGATCATGGGATCCTAATTGGCTAGCTAGATTACATACTAGCATATATAGGTTAGCCTAACTCCTAACCCAATTGTTTGGATCTATTAGCTTGCTAATTGGGCTAGCCAATTTAAGTGAGACTTAAATTGGAATGAGTTCTAAGTGGGGTGGCATTTTTTAGATTTTATCTGCAATAAAGAATCCTTTATATGCCAAAACCAAGAGTCCCAAGGGCATGGGACTCTTGGCACCAAATGGTATATGTGGCAATATAAGGGGCGTAGAAGGACCTTAATCACCTTTTAGGTGATAAACCTCTTTTAATCCTCTTTTATTTGACACCCATTTTGAATAGGCTTTGACTGGTCAAAAAAGGTCTTTGGCATGGATAATGGTTGGCGCATAAAATGAAGGGTCTGACTCTTCTCTTTAGCATGCAATCTCAAAATTAGAAGTCCTTCTGTTTGAAGACTTCTTGGTTGACTAAAACTTTCTATCAAATCCCACACTCCTTAGCCTTTCCTTGACTGGTCAATTGCCACATGGCAAGAGGAGAAAAAGTGCTGGAATTTTGAAGAGACGTAAAGGTGTTTCTTGGCACATGGAATGACATGTTCTTTCATCCAAAAGACTCCTTTGTGAAGGGTCTTATTTGATCACTTGATTGGCTAATCAAGGGCTGATGAGAAGACATATCAGGCACCTCTTTATTTCCTATATAAAGGCATCGGTGATTGATGCCAAGATTATTCCGAATCATTCTTAACTTCTTGCATTATCCACCTCGTCTCTCCCTTCCCTTGTTAGGACAAAAGTGTTCTTTTAAGACAAGTCTGCCATTCTTAAGACAAGGGTGGGAAGAGAATAAGGTAATGATAAAAAAAAACAAGAGAGGTTTTGGAAAGGGCTCAAAGTGCTCTATTGGAGGGCAAAGGTTCGAGCGAGGAAGACGAGGTTGCCAAAGAAATAAAGACTGTCAAAAGAGTCCCAGTGAAGTAAGCAACTTACTAGGAGTGCTTCTTAGGATCAATTTCTATATGGATCACCTCTAGAGGGCATGCATTTGTGTGCCTAGTGGAAACAAGTGGGAATCAGCATTCCAGGTATTCCTTTATAACCCTAAAGATTAGATTTATTAATTGTTATGCTTAGTGGTCCTAGGGTTTAGGGTTTCGACCGGTCAGGATTTTAAATATAAAATTTTGTAACCTAGTCTTCCACTATGCTCAGCCTAGGTGTAACCAAACAGTGGTATCATAGCCACCTTACTGCATGCAATTAGTAATTTCTTTAGTGTTGATTGCTTACAATGCAATGAATCGATGCATGATTAATTTAAATTACATACGAGATATGTTATATCCTAGTAACTGCTTTGGATTGGATTAGTCACCATGGCCATCTATTTATAGGAGTTAATTAGGGTTTCATGGCCCTCTCATCCCATTCAATGGGGTCTCCTATGGCATGTTGGGGTGCCGCTGTGGCCATATCCCATGAACAAGTGAGGTGAACAGATTGATGTTATAATCATGCTTATGATATGCATATTAGGGTTAATATGCTTGATTGATGGAATGAATATTATGTTGACATGATTAATCAGGATGTGTTAGAGACCATCAAAGCCCTCATATGGTATGAGGTTTTTAATTGATTCCATTGTCTGATCTGGCCAATTCATTTGGTATCTAAGGAAGCAATGGGGGGACCCCCTCATCTCTTCTACTTACCTTGCCAATTTGGCTATATCAAGACCTTAAGTTGGAAATGCTAATTGATCAGACACACTATAATTTGCCTTCCTTCATGCTAAGTGTAGTTCATGCTAATAACTATAGTTGGTTTGTTGTGTAACACAAGGCCTACCCTAGTGTTAGATATAAATTACCTTAATGCATTTAATGCTTTATTGTATGTTTGATAGTGTTGCTTTGTTGTGCAACACAAGGGCAACATTATTCAAACATGTCTATATAGAATTAAAGGGTCTGACTAAATTAAGATATTATAGTTTGTTGTGTAACACAAGGCTATAAGTATCTTAGAGGCAGTTGATTTATTTTTCTGATATATGATGGATTATAGTTAAAACTAGAAGAATATACAGATTCTAGATTCCAATCAGATCCAGATGATAACAAATCCATATTACGATATATCTTCACCCTATATGGTGGTGCAGTGAGTTGGAAAAGTTCAAAGCATCCAACTGTAGCCGACTCAGTTACTAAAGCAGAATACATAGCTACAAGTGAAGTCGCAAAGGAAGTTATCTAGATAAAGAAATTCATCATTGAATTGGGTGTGGTTCTTGAAATACAATAACCAGTGTCACTTAATTATGATAATATTGGAGCTATTGCGCAAGCTAAGAAATCTAGGTCTCATCAAAAGTCCAAGCACATTCTATGATGCTTCCATCTCAACCGAGAGATCATAGGAAGACAAAATGTTGTCATCGAATGAATGAAAATAAAGAATAATATAGCATACCCATTCACTAAAGCATTACCTTAGCATCATTTTGATCGCCACTTAGATTGTATGGGCATAAGATACAAGGACGATTGGCTTTAGTACAAGTAGGAGATTGAAAGAAAAGTGCCTTAAAAGCCAATCTTTATAAGGCATTATAGTAATTTACCAACTCTTGTATGACATTATTTAATTAATAAAAGGCATATTTATTCATCATATTGCTGTTTCTATATTATAGATTATGATGAACCCATAGATTAGGATAATGGAATTGAGGTTATGATAAAAATCATAATGGTAAACCTAAGTTCCTATAAACCCTAATATAAAAGGTTCCTCGTCATTGGATCATCGATTGAGGATCAATGTTACCGGTAAGACTAGCACATCCTATGTATGCTCGATAGAGAGGGTGGTTGGTCTCACATCCACTTATGTAGGGACACTAATACAAGGATGTGGGTGCTCGTTAGGATATGAGTTCACTAAACTGATCCGCATTAAGAACATCTTATGGAGGTCTTACTAGTCAAAAGATGGTTCTTATAGTGGGACTTGTACATGTGATCCTTGGACCTGAGATCACCATGGTTCCTTATGTACATGAAGCCATATTTTGGTTTATACTCATTCATGATAATTAAGTATGTACGGGGTGATTTTGGATATGATGGATTATGAATGAAGGATATGAGTGGATCAATAAGGAATCGATCATTCCTAGTAAGAAAAGATTTATCCCAAGTATGGCTAGGGAGTCTTTGATCAAAGCAGGATGAGATTAGAAATGGTTTCTAAATCTGTCATCAGTAGAGTCTTCATTGTCGAATTGAGATTCAAAAGGATTAGGTAATTGGGTTTGACAATTATCCATACCCATCACTTATTCGGGATAAAGGGAGATCGAAGGATTGAATTGTATGGAGACTGCTTACTAAAGGATATTTTGATAATTTTTATCAAATTCCTTATCTTCTGGGTAGGCATGACACGTTGCTAGACATCAATCATGTCTTGTAGGTGATCAGGAATAAAATTGATTGGATTCATGAGTCAATTTGAAAGTTGGTTCGAATTGGTAACTTGGTCAGCTCGAATTGACCTAATTAGGTCAATCGATTTTGATTGGATCAAAATAGCTTGGACCTAGACCTACTGCTAGCTAGATGTGAAATCCAAAGGGTCACACACATTAGAAAATTGGCCTTGGAAGTCAATTGAATTTTATTAGGGTCATGTGTGAAGGTGAAAAACACCTATACCTAGCATACACTATGCAAGAAAAACAGAGTAGAAAAAATGCATTTTAAAATATGTTTAGATATGCACAGCGGAAGGCTCGGTAGATAGATCTAAACTATCTATCGATCTGCCCGCAACAGGAACTAGTATAAAGACCTAGCATGCACATAACATCAAAAATAACACAAACATAAAGGTCATACCTCTATACCTCGGCGAGTGCTGGAGATAAGCAGTGAAGAGCTCTGAGGAGGAGGAAGGCACTCGAGCCACACAAGCATCTGCCTCTACAGGATATCCACACCTGGGCTCGACTCTGATCAACTCCCTCGAAGTGCTAGCTCTTTGGGATCCTTGGCCGATCTTCTACTTCCAAGAAGACTAGGAGGAGAGCAGGAACCCTTTCCTAAAACCTCACTCCCAAAACTTAGCTTGATTGCTAGGTAGTGCACACCCAATCCCTAAAGCTCTCACTCTTCTCAATCTTTTTCTCCCAAAAAGCTCTTTTGCTATTGTTGTGTTGTTGTGTGTGTAACCCCAGCAGCCACTACAAAGACCTCTATTTATAGGAGCTGCCAAGAAAGGGAGAAGAAGGAAGGAGGAGAGAATGGGGGAGAGGATCAAGTTCATTCCAAATAGGTCCAACCCAAAGAAGAAAGTATGACCTTCATACCATAAAACCATGGAGCCAAAATTGGTTTGAATTTGAAATTCAAACCAAGCCAAAACATGCCCAAAAATCCTCCACGAAATCCTCCCAGAAAATCTGATCATCACAGGAAGTGTTGACACTCAAAAATGGCCAAGTGTTAACACTTCACCAAGTGTCGACACCTACAAAATACCAAGTGTCAACACTTGGAGCAAAGTCAATTATATTGACTTCAGGTGACGACAAACGATTCCCAATAGTCGATTAACAACAAAAGATCAGATAGAAATCCTCTATGGTATGTGATCCTATAGGTTCGAATACTAAACTGGTAGCACTGGAACATTTCCAGTACTAATCAAAGTCCTTATCTAGCAATGATACCCAACATCCAGATAGGTTGAAGATGCAGAGCACCTCACAAGAACCTCTGGCATATGGTTGCCGCATAATACATCCCTTTGACCTTATAATGCTCAGGATGACCTAGGGTTAAACTGCCAATCCTAATACGGTTTATCCAGATCATGTCTTAACCTCACAAGTTCTGTGACTCCTCACAAGAACTACTCTGGCCAAGGTTTTGCTAAATTGAGACATAGTGAGTCATTCACTCCAAACTATTTGGAGAGGTCAATTCTATCTTGATTCACCACCGCTCCACAAGTACTTGACTACACCCAGAAACCTTCCATCACTGGATTAGAAATCCAGGTTGTCCGGCACCAAAGTACAGTGTGTTACTTGCAAGCTGCCATGGGACCTCAAGTCTGAGGGACACATATTCCCATATCCCTTCGCGAGCAACCCTTTGGAAGAAGGGAGCTCCGTAGATGGTCATGTTCAGTGAAATGTCATACACTTCACTTGTATGTCACATCAGTGTCTCCACACTCCTTGGTTAAGAGGACAACTAACAAATGTGATATATAACAACCTATCTTGATACATCGTCGTCCTATAATAATGTATCCTTTGGTTGTGAACCGGCTTATGAACTACTTGATATATCCTCTCTATTCAAAACAAAATAGTTCTAAGGACTCCATCATACAAGAGTTCATTACAGGAAAATATAAAATGATGGATAGCCAAAAATAAATAACTTTTATTTATTATTATTAAAAATTTATATACAAATACAAATTAGTACAACCATCTATAGCCTAGATGATTGACTTTGGGACATAATTCTCAATAACTCCTACTTGGACTAAAGCCAATCAGTACAGAATCTCATTCCCATTTTCCTTTTACAACAGTCGAACTCTTGAACTCCGACGGCTTTGGTGAAGGAGTTAGCCAGGTTCTCCTTTCCATCGATCTTCTGAAGGTCAATGTCACATTGTTCCACGATCTCTCATACAAGGTGATAGCACCGTAGAATATGCTTTATGCGGTGATAAGACTTCGGCTCTTTGCCTTAAGCAATGGCTCCAGTGTTGTCACAGTATGCCAGAACAGGACCATACAGAGAAGGTGCCACTCCTAGCTCGCCAAAGAACTTCCATAACCATACAGCTTCCTTCGCTGCATCAGATGCTGCAATGTACTCTGCTTCACAAACTGAGTCCGCCACAGTAGGCTGCTTGGAACTTTTCCAGCAGACAGCTCCTCTGTTCAGGGTAAAGACAAAACCTGACACACTCTTGCTATCATCTTTATCTGACTGGAAACTGGAGTTAGTATACCCCACAAGTTTCATGTCAGATTCTTCATAAATGAGCCATTGGTCCTTAGTATTTCGTAAATACTTAAGGATGATTTTAACCACTTTCTAATGAGCTTCACCTGGGTTAGACTGGTATCTGCTCACTACACCTAGTGAATATGCCACGTCTGGTCTAGTACATGTCATGGCATACATGATATAACCCACTATCGAAGCATATGGAATTCTACTCATACGCTTTCTCTCCTCAGGAGTTGTCGCATAATTTCATTTGGAGAGATCAATTCTAGTACCTATCAGGAGATAGCCCTTCTTGGAATTCTCCATGCTAAACCGTTTTAGCACGGTGTCGATGTACGTAGACTGGGACAGTCCTAGAAGCCTCTTAGATCTATCTCTATAGATCTTCATACCTAGTATGTAAGAGGCTTCATCCAAGTCCTTCATAGAGAACTGAGATGATAACCAGACCTTTATTCCTTGCAGTGCTGCGATGTCATTCCCGATTAAGAGAATGTCATCCACATACAACACACGAAATACAATCACAGAACCATTAGCCTATTTGTAAATGCAAGGCTCTTCTCCATTCCTAACGAAGCCATACGACTTGATACACTTATCAAATCGCATGTTCCAACTCCTGGATGCTTGCTTCAGTCCATAGGTGGACTTTTGAAGTTTGCACACCTTTGAAACATCTGTGGATGTGAACCCTTCAGGTTGTATCATATATACCTCCTCTTCCAACTCACCATTTAGGAAAGCTGTTCGGACATCCATTTGCTAGATTTCATAGTCAAAGTGTGCTGCTAAAGCAAGCATAATCTGAATGGATTTGAGCATTGCCATAGGAGAGAACGTCTCGTCATAGTCAATACCATAATGTTGACGATATCCCTTGGCAACCAGATGGGCTTTCTAGGTCTCTACCTTTCCGTCTGTGCCCCTTTTTCTTTTGAAAATCCATTTGCACCCAATGGATTTTATCCCTTCAGGTGGATCAACCAATGTCCATACAATTTTGATTTCCATGGACTCCATTTCGGATTTCATGGCTCCTAGCCATGACTCAGAGTCGGACCTCTGCAATGCATCCATATAGGTGATCGGATCCTCATTGTTCTCATCGAGTTCAATGGGATCACCGTCCTGGACCAAGAAACCGTAGTATCTGTCCGGTCGACTCGGTACTCTACCAGATCTCCTTAATGGTTCCTGAGTGGGCTCAGGGTATGATCTAATCACAACCGGTTCTATGTTGTCCCTTAAGTGTGTATGTTCTTCTACTTGTTGAACTTCACTAAGTTCAATCTTAGTGGCTACAGTCCCTTCACCAAGGAACTCCTTTTCCAAAAAATAGCCCTAAGACTGACGAACAACTTTTCCAGATCCGATATCACATATAGGATCCGTTCGTGCTCCAGGACAATCCTGAGCCTTCGATACCAGCTATCGAAGTTGGGTCCATTGAGTTTCTCGTTGTCGAGAAGAGACCGGAGTGATAGGTTGGAAGACATCTAAAAGGAAAACCAAAACTAATTAGTATATATGAATAATTAACCTAAAGACATGGACTTAAGTCTAAAGGTCCCTCCCACTATTTGCATAGATTGGCAGCCTCTAACTCCAATCCGAGAAATTACTTTAATTCCTTAGTGGGTACTAGAGTCCAATAAACAACACATGAGCCCGACTTTGGCCGACCCACCATGTATGTCTAAAGATAGGTTCTTTAACCGATTACTTCTCCAAGTAACCTCTAGTAATTGGGTTTTGCCCCATGGAGCACTTCAATCGGCCTTTAGGCCTCCTATTGAAGGTCCCGGTTAGGTCCAACCATTAACATGACAAAATTCAATGCTTCTAACTAACGAATGGTCAAGCCCGACTTTGGCCAGCTCACCTGACCACCATTAAGAGAGTCGCACTAAGCCATCATATTAGGAACAACAATTCCAATAGCTTGATGAACACCCGGTCTTTGGATCTGTCGATGAACACCAAACTAATGGACACATTACTATCCCACTTAATGGGAGGCTAGGACTTGGTTATCTCTATAACTTTGTCCTTTGAAGGACCTAATAATTTAGAGGGTTTTAATTAATGTGACAGATGAAGAGAAGAGAAGACATGGATCAACCTCCCACTGACCACATCAGCAATCAAGGAGGGTTACACATAACTAATGATCCATGGGCACCTAAAATCAGTCAAGACTGATTAACCTTGGGTGATAAGGGTTAACACGAGTCAATGAGCTATCTAATCAATCCTGATTGACCACATTGGCCAGGTAAGTGAGATCATGGATTGGGTTCCACCATTAACTGTCTTGCCTAGACACCAACAGAGTTGGCCAGGTAAGAGGTAGCCCCAAAGAACCATGATCACAATGCCAAACTTACCTCGACACCAATCGGTTCATCAGACTTGATTAGACTAGCCTAAGGACTCGGGCTTTCCACTGAGCCATAAATTAGATCCATTTAGATTATGGACTAATCAATCTAACTATTAGATAGATCTAGAGAAGAAATCCTAACTCAACTTTTGATTAGATTAGTTCTCTAACTTGTCCAATGAATCTAAACTTAGGTCTAACCCAATCAAGGATCTAATAGAAGCTAACCCATGACCCTTAAGGCTTATTGAAATGACTTAAGATCTTTGAATCACATTCCTAGAGTACTTAGTCAATCTTAATTCAAAATTAAGTTCAATGGCCTTAAATAAATTAAAAAAATTTTAATTTATCATGTAAAATAATTTTACAACAAATTCAAAATTTAAATTCATTGTTTTCAGCATTTTCTACAACCAAGTGTTGACACTTCAAGAGTAAGTGTCGACTCAAGGCCTGAGATAGGGAATAGAAAATAGAACAACATATTTTCTGGCATGCCTCAAGTGTCGACACTTCAAGGGTCAAGTGTCGACACTTCAGGCTCAAGTGTCAACACTTCAGGGTCAAGTGTCGACACTCCAGCCTGTCTCAGAACAAAAACAGAAACCAGATCTTAGGAAATTTTTCCATGAGCCAACACTTCAAAGGCCAAGTGTCGATTCACAGCCTGAGATAACGAAAAACTGTGATTTGAAACCCGATGTTTCTCCAAACATACAAACAAAAAATGATCAAAATAATTTTTAGATCTTATCTAAAGTTGTTTTATGATCATGTCATTAGATTAAAATATTTTTAACCTACAAATTACTTTCTTCTTATTTTCTTTTTCATGAGTCAATCACAGTGGCACCCCTACACGTCATAAGAGATCCCATTAAATGGGAAGAGAGGGCCTTGCAGCCCTACTTCTCTCCTACGACTGGACGGCCTAGTGAAGCACTCAATCCAAGTACTTAAGAAGAAAGGAGAAGTTATTAGCATGCTAGCATCATTATACTACAAAATGAACCTATTGCTCTGATACCATTGAAGGTGAAAAACACCTACACCTAGCATACATACATTATGCAAAAAAAACAGGGCAGAGAAAATGCATTTAAAATATTTTTAGACATGCACATCAGAAGACTCGGTAGATACATCTAAACTATCTATTGATCTGCTCGCAACAAGAACTAGTATAAAGACCTAGCATGCATATAACATCAAAAATAATACAAACATAAAGGTCATACCTCTATACCTCGGTGAGTGCTGGAGATAAGCAGTGAAAAGCTCTGAGGAGGAGGAGGGCTCTTGAGCCACATAAGCGTCTGGCCTCTACAGGATGTTCACACCTAGGCTCGACTCTAATCAACTCCCTCGAAGTGCTAGATCTTTGGGATCCTTAGCCGATCTTCTTCTTCCAGAAAGACTAGGAGGAGAGCAGGAACCCTTTTCCAAAACCTCACTCCCAAAACCTAGCTTGATTGCTAGGTAGCGCATACCCAATCCCTAAAGCTCTCACTCTTCTCAATCTTTTTCTCCCAAAAAACTCTTTTGCTGTTGTTGTGTTGTTGTGTGTGTAACCCCAGCAGCCACTACAAAGACCTCTATTTATAGGAGCTGCCAAGAGAGGGAGAAGGAGGAAGGAGGAGAGATGAGAGGAGAGAATGGGGGAGAGGATCAAGGTCATTCCAAATGGATCCAACCCAAAGAGGAAAGTATGACCTTCATACCATAAAACCTTGGAGCCAAAACTGGTTTGAATTCAAAATTCAAACCAGGTCAAAACATGCCTAAAAATCCTCCACGAAATCCTCCCAGAAAATCTGCTCGTCACAAAAAGTGTCGACATTCGAAAATGGCCAAGTGTTGACACTTCACCAAGTGTCGACACCTGCAAAATACCAAGTGTCGACACTTGGAGCAAAATCAATCATATTGACTTCAGGTGATGACAAACAATTCCCAATCATCAATTAGCTACAAAAGATCATATAGAAATCCTCTATGGTGTGTGACCCCATAGGTTTGAATACTAAACCGGTAGCACTGGAACATTTCCAGTACCAATCAAAGTCCTCATCTAGCAATGATACCTGACATCCAGATAGGTCAAAGATGCAGAGCACCTCACAAGAACCTCTGGCATATGGTTGCCGCACAATACATCCATTTGATCTTATAATGCTCAGGATGATCTAGGGTTAGACTGCCAACCTTAATATGGTTTATCCATATCATGTCTCAACCTCACAAGTTCTGTGACTCCTCACAAGAACTACCCTGCCCAAGATTTTGCTAAATTAAGACGGTGAGTCATTCACTCCAAACTATTTAGAGAGGTCAATTCCATCTTGATCCACCACCGCTCCATAAGTACTTGATTGTACCCAAAAACTTTCCATCACTAGATTAGAAATCCAGGTAGTCTGGCACCAAAGTAAAGTGAGTTGCTTGCAGGCTGCCATGGTGACCTCAGGTCTGAGGGACACATATACCCATATCCCTTCGCAAGCAACCCTTTGGCAGAAGGGGGCTCCGCAGATGGTCACATTCAATGAAATGTCATACACTTTACTTGTATGTCACATCAATGTCTCCACACTCCTTGGTTAAGAGGATAACTAATAAATGTGACATACAACAACCTATACTTGATACCTCGTCGTCCTATAACAATGTATCCTTTGGTTGTGAACCGGTTTAAGAACTACTTGATATATCCTCTCTATATCAAAACAAAGTAGTTCTAAGCACTCCATCATACAAGAGTTCATTACAGGAAAATGTAAAATGATGGACAGCCAAAAATAAATAACTTTTATTTATTATTATTAAAAATTCATATATAAATACAAAATAGCATAACCGTCTACAGCCTAAACGATTGGCTTTGGGACACAATTCCCAACAATGTGATCCTAATTGGCTAGCTAGATTACATACTAGCATTATAGGTTAGCCTAACTGCTAACCCAATTGGTTTGGGTCTATTAGCTTGCTAATTGGGCTAACCAATTTAAGTAAGACCTAAATTGGCATGAATTCTAAGTAGGGCAGCATTTTTTAGATTGTATCTACAATAAAAGAAGCCTTTATGCGCCAAAACCAAGAGTCTCAGGGGCATGGGACTCTTGGCACCAAATGGTATACGTGGCAATTTAAGGGACGCAGAAGGACTAAGAGTCCTTCTGCTTATTAATCACCTTTTAGGTGATAAACCTCTTTTAATCCTCTTTCATTTGACACCCATTTTGAATAGGCTTTGACTGGTCAAAGAAGGGCTTTGGCATGGATAATGGTTGGCACATAAAATGAAGGGTCGCGACTCTTCCCTTTGGCATGCAATCTCAAAACTAGAGTCCTTCTTTTGAAGACTTCTTGGTTGACTGAAACTTCCTATCGATTCCCACACCCCTTAGCCTTTCTTTGACTAGTCAATTGCCACATGGCAAGAGGAGAAAAAGTGCTGGAATTTTGAAGAGACGTAAAGGTGTTTCTTGGCGCATGGAATGACATGTTCTTTCATCCAAAAGACTCCTTTGTGAAGGGTCTTATTTGATCACTTGATTGGCTGATCAAGGGCTTATGAGAAGACATATCAGGCACCTCTTTATTTCCTATATAAAGACATTGGTGATTGATGCCAAGATTATTCCGAATCATTTTTAACTTTCTTGCTTTATCCACCTTGTCTATTCCTTCCCTTGTTAGGACAAAAGTCTTCTTTTAAGACAAGTCCGCCATTCTTAAGACAAGTGTTTAGGAAGAGAATAAGGTAATGATAAGAAGAAACAAGAGAGGTTTTGGAAAGGGCTCAAAGTGCTCTACTGGAGAGCAAAGGTTCGAGCAAGGAAGACGAGGCTGCTAAAGAAAGAAAGACTGTCAAAAGAGTCCCAGTGGAGTAAGCAACTTACTAGGAGTTCTTCTTAGGATCAATTTCTATGTGGATCACCTCTAAAGGGCATGCATTTGTATATGCCTAGTGAAAACAAGTGGGAATTAGCATTCTAGGTGTTCCTCTATAATCCTAAAGATTAGATTTATTAATTGTTATGCTTAAGTGGTCCTAGGGTTTAAGGTTCCAGCTGGTCAGGGTTTCAAATATGAAAATTTTTAAACCCAGTCTTCCATTGTGCCCGGCCTAAGTAACCAAACAAATGATTCATAGAGGCTAGACACCCTATGCAGTTATAAAGTGATGTGGAGAGCTGATGGGGACATCGACCAGCCCAGCCCAGAAGCCAGCCTAGAACCTGAAGCCCAGCCCAGAATCCAGCCCAGCCTAAAACCTGAAGCCAGCTTAGCCCGAAACCGAAACTAGCCCAGCCCAAACCTTGAAGCCCCAAATCCTGAAGTCGATACAGCACATATCCCGGAGCAGCATGGATCCCAATGTAGCACGAATCCCAGAGCATACCCATATAAAATAAGTGCAATGTTTTTATGGGTGTACGAGAGATTGAAATATTAGGATATTTTTTTAGGATTTATCTCGACTATTTGAAAGTTATTTTTAGGATTTAGTTGGATTAGTTTATTTTAATAGTTTGAATGTATTAGGATTAAGGTTAAGATATCAAGATATCGGATATCTTAGAGTAGCCTATTTATTATTTTGTCGATCAAATAAAATCAAACGATAAATTTTTGGAATGAAAAAATAAGAACTCCTGGTTAAGAAGAGGGTGCATCACTCCTGGTTAAGGAGGGTGCTGATGCCCTACATGGTCACTCTGGTTAAAAGTGGGCACTGAAGCCTGGGTGGGGAACCCAACCATGGTTTTTATTTTTTCTTCCTAAATTTATCATTCGATCTTTTTTCTCCAACTCTTGTTCTTCATCCCTGCTTCCCTATTTCTTTGGATTACCGAATTCTTCTCTATCCCCCATGCTGTTCCAATCTTGAACAGTCCAATTCTCGAATACTCCAACCCATCGTCAATCAACCATCGAGCAGTCTTTCCCGATCCACCCGACCACCATTTCTTAGATTCGTTCGAGCACCATCACCCAGCACGCCTACGCTTGTGCCAAAGGAGCGTGCCCTCCTCTTTGTCATAATCGATCCCACCGGAGACATCCTTGTCCGCTGTTTCCCATGAAGTCCCATCCCTGTGCCTACCCTCTTCCGTTCATGAGCAAGCCACACCCTCCACCCAAGATCTTCGTTCCCCGTCCTCCTCTCCACCCCTACCGGCAAATCGATGATTGACAATCACCGGAAGAGAGGCTACACTACTGGCCATCCGACTCCTTCGAGATCTGCATGATGCCTGTCTCCACAATGCCAACCGAATGGCTCAGCCACCCCTGTGCACAAATCTCCACCGAGACTGCCCGTGCCCCATCGGATATATTCCCTGCTTCCCGTCAGCCGCCCGTCGCCCCATCATCCCATCGTCCATTAGATCACATCCGCCACTATCGGAACCAACCAAGATCGAGCGCATCACCGAGCCTGTGCCATCTAACCACCAATTACCCAGTCCATGATCACCACCGCCAGAGCAAATCGACGAAATCTCTTACGTGCCAGCCAGCCTCCCATTCATGCCACTGCCTCTGCCTAATGCCGATGCTGGTGAAATCCTTCCAAAGCTGCTCCCTGTCGCAATGCCCGATGCCTCATCGCCATTGCCAAACACTGCCACCACGTGTTCCCCGTGCCACCGTCTACCTCCCATCATCGATGCCGGAGAAGACTATCGGTTCCGTTGAAATCGCCGGTGAAGTCCCCCCCTCCGCGAGCCTCCATGTTGCTAGTTCGGTCCATGGAGAAGAAGAGGGAGTTGAGCACGAACGTGAAAGCCATTCCAGTTTTCTCAATGCCAACTTCAAGTGCAGTCTTCTACATGGTTCTCAAAGCCAAGCCGTCTACCTAATGTTGACTTTAGAAAAAGCATAGAAAAAAAAGACCATGAGAAAAAAAGTGAAAAAATATAGAGAAAAAAAATGAAGAAAAAAAATATGAAAAAAAAATTTGGGGAAAAAATAAATTGGGTTTAACCTAGCTTAGGGTCATTTCTTAACGACCAACGGTCCGATCTCCTAGAATAAATATTGATCAGGCTCTGTCTCGCATCAATTTTTGGTATCAAAGCGAGGTTAGGCTAGGTTAGTTAATTTTATTTTTATTACATTATTTGTAAAAAAAAATTAGTCTGCAGATGATGTGCATCCTGAAGCTAGAAGATTGCTGTAGCTTGATTCAATGGAGTCGAGTTCTCCCCACCTCAGGGGAATGATGGGGATATCGATCAGCCCAGCCCAGAAGCCAGCCCAGAACCTGAAGCCCAGCCCAAAAGTCGGCCTAGAATCTAGCCCAACCTGAAACCTGAAGCCAGCCCAGCCCGAAACCTGAAGTCAGCCTAGCCCAAACCTGAAGCCCCAAATCTTAAAGTTGATGCAGCACATATCCTGCAGCAGCATGGATCCCGGAGTAGTACGAATCCCAGAGCACATCCAAATGAAATAAGTCTAATTTTTTTATGGGTGTATGAGGGATTGGGATATTAGGATATTTTTTTAGGATTTATCATGATTATTTGAAAGTTATTTTTAGGATTTAGTTGGATTAGTTTATTTTAATAGTTTGAATGTATTAGGATTAAGGTTGAGGTATCAGGATATCGGATATCTTAGAGTAGCCTATTTATTGTTTTGTTGATCAAATAAAATCAGACGATGAATTTTTGGGATGGGAAAATAAGAACTCCTGGTTAAGGAGAGGGTGCATCACTCCTGGTTAAGGAGGGTGCTGATGCCTTACATGGTCACTCTGGTTAAGAGTGGCGCTGAAGCCTGGGTGGGGAACCCAACCATGGTTTTATTTTTTTTCTTAAATTTATCATTTGATCTTTCTTGTCCAACTCTTTTCTTCATCCCTGCTCCCATGTTTCTTTGGATTACCGAATTCTTCTCTCTCCCCCACGCTGTTCCAATCCTGAATAGTCTAATTCTCGAATACTCTAGCACATCGTTAATCAACCACCGAGTAGTCTTTCCGATCTACCCGACCACCTATCCCGGATCTGTTCGAGCACCATCACCCGGCATGCGTACGCCCGTGCCAAAGGAGCGTGCCCTCCTCTTCGTCACAGTTGATCCCACCGGAGACATCCCTGTCCACTATTTCCCGTGAAAGTCCCATCCCTATGCCTACCCTCTTTCGTCCATGAGCAAGCCACGCCCTCCGCCCAAGATCTTCGTTCCCCGTCCTCCTCTCCGCCCCTACCGACAAATCAATTACTGACAACCACTGGGAGAGAGGCTACGCCACCGGCCATCTGGCTCCTTTGAGATCCACACGATGCCCATCTCCACAATGCCAATCGAACAGCTCAACCGCCCTTGAGCATAGATCTCTGTTTAGACTGCCCGTGTGCCCCACCGGATCTCTTCCCTACTTCCTGTCAGCCGCCTGTACCCCATCTCCATCAGATCACATCGGCCACTATCGAAACCAACCAAGATCGAGCGCATCACCGAGCCTGTGCCATCCAACCACCAATTGCCCAGTCCATGATCACCGTCACCAGAGCAAAATGCCAGAATCTCTTACGTGCCGGCCAGCCTCCCGTTCATGCCACTGCCTCCACCCAGCACCGACGCCGATGAAATCCTTCTGAAGCCACTCTCTGTTGTAACACCCGATGCCTCACCATTGTCACCAAATGCTGTCACCATGTGTTCCCCTTGCCACTGCCCGCCTCCCATCGCCGGTGCCGGAGAAGACCATCGGTTTCGTTGAAATCATCGGTGAAGACCCCCTCCACAAGCCTCCCTATTGCTGGTTCGATCCATGGAGAAGAAGAGGGAGTTGAGCATGAACGTGAAAGCCATTTTGGTTTTCTCAATGCCAACTTCAAGTGCAGTCTTCTGCACGATTCTTAGAGCCAAGCCGGCTACTCAATGCCAACTTTAGAAAAAGCATAGAAAAAAAGATCATGAGAAAAAAAGTGGAAAGGAAAATATAGAGAAAAAAAATGAAGGAAAAAAATATATAAACAAAAATTTGGGGAAAAAATAAATTGGGTTTTACCTAGCCTAGGGTCATTTCTTAACGACCAATGGTCCGATCTTCTAGAATAAATATTGATCGAGGTCTATCCCGTATTAAGAGCCCTTACCACATATCATCAATAGTATGATCATCAACCCATGATCAGGTATGGGATTTGATCTCATTGTAGATTAGATCTATAGCGTGCATCGGCTAGATTGATGCATGCTATTTTATTCTTTATATTACATATCATGTTATGATCCTTATAGGATTTATTAGATTTGATCTATATGCATATTTTTCTATATAAAATAGTTTTAAAATAGATGTACTTCCACTATAAATTATAAAAAAACATGTATGAAATCTTGGTCATTTTTTAACAGAGGAGGCTCCTGCTACTAGACTATCATTGGGAGAGACCTCTGGACAAGCCTGCTAGTCCGAAGACTGCACCTACTAAGCCTACATTTACCACACAAGCTTCTGCAAAGCCATTTCTACCACCTACAACTTTGACTACTATTGGTGTCACCTTGGAGTAATTTACTTTGCTCTCAAATGCACTGGTCGCTATAGTCAGCTCTATGGTAGGTGACATGAGATAGGATATTCATGATATTTTTAGGAGCTGCAAGGAGTTCAGAGTAGCATAGAGAGAGCTCTCACTTTAGATGGATGTGATTGAGTATAAACAGAGGACACATGATATGTATCAGTTCGATATTTCATATTTGAGAGCAGACTTTGGATGCATGCGAGATGCCACATATAGTTTTAAGATGTTTTTGTCATCGAATAAAAGTAGCGAAGAATTTATTTGAAACCAAGTTTGGGTGTGTCCCGCCTCCTTCCCCCCTTCCTCCTTTCCCTCTTCTTCCCCCCTCTCTCTTCTCTCTTCCTAGTTCTACTTTCCCTATTCCTCTTCCTGGTTCTCCTTCTTCCTCTATCCCTCTTATTCTCTCAATCTATTCTTCTTATTCCTCTTCTATCCCTCCTGATCTTCTTCCCTTTCCTGTCTATTACTTCTTTCTCCTGCCATCAAGTCAAACTTCCCAAGCACACCATTGATAAGCATCCATAACCCATGAACTGCCTCCCCTGTTTCAACTCATCTCGTCGACCATCCCTCCATTGTCCAACCCTTCTTCACCGGAGACACCTCCACCCCTGTCCTTCACCCATGAAGCTTCCCACATCATCTCCTTCCATAGGACTAAGAGCAGCCCCAATCCATTCTAGCTGCCACTGAACCCTCTCCTCTTCCCCTCCGTGGCCTCAATTCGAACACTCCAACTCACTAGGAACTCCTGATCAACTCCCTACCCAGGTCGACGCCCCTCCATTCGCCATCACCATTGCACCGCCCGAGACTGAGTGCGCCACCGCCTCCTTCCTCCTATCCAGCGCCCGTCGGCCATTTTTCCCAACCAAGCCGGACCTCCTTCCCTCCAGCCGGTCAACCACCCCATCTCCCCCTTCCGACCGTCATCCCCCAAACCATCTTTCATTGATGTCCGATGACCGCCCTCTCCTGCTGTAGCCCAGTGACTGTCCCTACCATTGGTCTCCCACGCATCACCATTGTTGCCAGCCGAAGCTCCCTCCCCAGATCCAACACCTTCACTCGGAATCGACTGCACCTGAGCCACCCACCATCTTCAACCCCTCAGATTGTGCCCACCGTCTTCCTCACTAGTGGAGTCGCTGCAGCCGAAGCTCCTCCCTCGAAGCCCCCTCCTGCCACCTGAGATGCCATCTACTGCGCGGCCCCCTTCCACCATCACCAGCTACCGGAAGTAGAGCCCATGCTACCAACCGTTGGTCGTGCCACCTTTCTTCGACGAGGATAACTTCAGAATGCTGATGAGATTCGGAAGGAAGATCCATTCCTTTGTTCGGAAGCTTGGATCCGTGGTGGCATCCAACACGAACGTGAAAGCGAGGGAGCCTCTGCATGCTTATCAAAGCATAGCCGGCTTTGTTTGCTGACTTCAAATAAGGAATAAAATAAAAAAAGGGGTGAAAAAAATAGAAAAAAAATTAGAGAAAAAAAATGAATGAAAAAATATGAAAAAAAAGGGTTTTGGTTTGACCTAGCCTAGTGGTCGTTTCTTAACGACCAATGGTCCGACCTTCTTAAACCAATTTTGATTAGGGTTGTCCCGCATCAACAAGGATGTGGGTGCTCATTAGGGAATGAGTTCACTGAACCAATCCACCTTGAGAACATCTTATGGAGGTCTTACTACTTGTCAAAAGATGGTTCTTATAGTGGGAGTTGTGCATGTGATCCTTAGACCTGAGACTACCATAGTATCTTGTGCACATGAACCTATATTTTGGTGCATACTCAGTCATGGTAATTAAGTCATGTATCGGGTGTTTTTGAATATGGTGGATTGTGTATGAAGGTAATGAGTAGGGTCAATAAGAAATCGATTACTCCAAGTAAGAGGAGAACTTATCCCATGAAATTTCTTCGATTATTGA
Organism: Areca catechu; assembly: GCA_021397845.1. Classification (NCBI taxonomy): domain Eukaryota; kingdom Viridiplantae; phylum Streptophyta; class Magnoliopsida; order Arecales; family Arecaceae; genus Areca; species Areca catechu. Next base: position 89,091,918 of record CM038042.1, on the reverse strand, counting down.
CTCAGGAAGTCTTTGATCAAAGTAGGATGAGATTAGATAGGGTTCTAATCTTTCATTGATTAGTATTCATTATTGAATTGAGATTCAAAAGGATTAAGTGCTAGAGCTTGACAATTCTTCATACCCATCACTTATTTAGGATAAAGGAAGATCAAAGGATTGAATTACACGATAACTTTTCACTGAAGGATATTTTGATAATTTCAACCAAATTCCATATCTTCCAGGTAGGCATGACATGTTGCTAGACATCAATAATGTCTTGTAGATTTTCATGAATCAAATTGATTGGATTATGAGTCAATTCGAAAGCTGGTTCGAATTGGCAACTTAGGTTAGCTCCATTGACCTAATTAGGTCAATCGGGTTCGATTGGATTGAATTGGCTTGGACTAGACCTATTACAGGCTAGATGTGGAGCCCAAAGGGTCACACATATTAGAAAATTGGCCAATAAAATCAATTAGATTTTATTAGGGTCATGGGCCCCTAATTGTCTAGCTAATTGACATACTAGCATATGTTGGCTAGCCCAACTCCTAACCCAATTGGATTGGGTCTAGTTGCTTGTTATTTGGACTAACCAATTTAAGTAGAAATTAAATTGGGTTGAGTCCTAAGTGGGGCAGCCTAATTTAGATTTTATCTAGATTTTTATTGGACTTATCTTGGATTTATGGAAGAGTCCATGTTGGTATGGACTCTTGGATGCCAATTTGGTTTCACGCTAATATTAGTATGCATAGAAGGACAAAGAGTCCTTCCGCCAGTCAGACACAAGTCCTAGATAAGTGCTAAGGCTCTTATCCTAATCTCCACACCTTTTTGAAGTATTTTTTAATGATTAAAAGATGGAGATTTTATGGAAGGAGGTTGCGCAACATGAAAGGTCCCGACCCTTCATGGATGGGCGCTAATAATTCATCACAGAGTCCTGTTTGAAGGCTCTTAGATATCCGATGCATCCCTTCATACTTCCATGACTTTTGGCACTTTAAATGACTAGTAATTAATATGTGGTAGGAGATTAAAATGCTGGAAAAATTGAAAAGATATTTATATATCTCTTGGTTTATGGAAGGGTGTATCATGATAAGTCATCCATCCAATAAGACTCCTTCTCATTGAAGGGTCTTATCAGATGGCTGCAGAAGAGGCATATCAGGTGCCCCATCCTACTCTATATAAGGCATCGGTGTTTTGATGCCAGAGCAGTTCAATTCCCATCAGAAAACCCAACCTGCTATTTTCTCTTCCTACCCCTTAAGACAAGGTTTGTCTTTTTAAGACAAAGCTTGTTCTTTAGAGACAAGGCTAGTCTTTTAAGACAAGAGCCTAGGGAGAAAAATAGAGGGGATATTCGAGATCTGAGAGTGGATATAGAGAGGTATCTGAGTGCCCTATAGGAGGGTAGGGAGTCCAGCAAGAGAGAGTTTGAAAGGCTGCCAAAAGAGTCCCACTCAAACAAGCAACTATTATAAGAGTTCTTCCTTGGTCCGGTTCTTGTGTGGATCACCTTTGGAGGGCATGCACTTGTGTGCCTCGTGGAAATAAAGGATAATAGCACTTCAAGTATTCTTCTATAGCTCTAAAATTTAGATTTATTAATTGTTATGCACAAGTAGTCCTAGGGTTTAGGGTTCTGGTCGGTCAAGGTTTTAAAAATGAAAATTTTGAAACCCAATCTTTCACTGTGCCCAGCCTAAGAACCCAACAAATGCTCGAAAGCCATTGGCTGGGCTGACATTAAAAAGCCTTTGGCCTGATACTCAACTTTTGAAAGTCTTTAATTGGGACATCCAGTCAATGCCTGAAAGCTTTTGACTGAGCCAACATTGGAAAACCTTAGCCCCGATGCTCAACTCCTAAAATCCTTTGATTGAGATATCTAGTGAACTGTCGAAAGCCTTTGACTAGAATATTCAGTCAATCCTCAAAAGCTTTTGATCAGGCTAGTATTAGAAAGCCTTTGGCTCGATGCTCAACTCCTAAAAGAATTTGGCTAGGACATCGAGTTAATACCCTAAAGCCTTTGGCCAGTCCAGGCCAGCATTAGAAAGCCTTTGGCCCGATGCTCAACTCTTGGAGGCCTTTGGTTGGGACATCCAGTCAATGCCCAAAAGTCTTTGATGAGGCCAGTATTGGAATGCCTTTGGCCCAATGCTCATGCTCAACTCTTGAAAACCTTTGGCCAGGAAATCTAGTCAACTCCCAAAAACCTTTGGCTAGGACATCCAGTCAATAATCGAAAGTCTTTGGCTGGGCTGGCATTGAAAAGCCTTTGAATCGATGCTCAACTCATGAAAGCTTTTGGTTGGGATGTCTAGTCAATACTTGAAAGCCTTTGGCTAGACCAATGTTGGAAAGCCTTTAGCCTGGTACTTAACTCCCGAAAGCCTTTGGCCGAGACCTCTAGTCAACTCTCGAAAGCCTTTGGCTAGGACATCCAGTCAATGCCCGAAAGCCTTTGGTCAAGCTAGCATTGAAAAGCCTTTGGCCTAAACTCAACTCCTGAAGGCCTTTGGCTGGGACATCTAGTCTACTCCCAAAAGCCTTTGACTAGGATATCCAGTCAATGCTCTAAAGCTTTTGGCCGGGCCAGCAATGGAAAGCTTTTATCTTGATGCTCAACTCCTAAAAGCCTTTGGCTAGGACATTCAGTCCATGCCCGAAGGCTTCTGGTCAGGATGTGAAGCTTCAAAGCTTGCAATTCTCTTGCTTGACTAGCACTATTGAATACCTGGAAGCTAATAAATGAATATTATCTTCACCATGAGAAGCTCGCGGGTTGGTGCCCTATACTTCTCGATATCTAGGAACTAGCCCAACATCAGAGAGTTGGCAACCCAGCAATAATAGCACCGAATGCCCATTACTCTGTAGATAATTTTATACCAAATCATTCTGGGCATGATGACAAGGCATTTCCACCTCGGATCACATTCGACCTTAGGTGGACTATCCTAATAGAAGCCATCCCTAATAGAAGCCATCCACATGAGGATGGCCTTGACATGATGTTCTATTACAAAAGCCACATCCAGATTATAGCATGATGGCAATAATAGACTCCAGTCTCTATCAACATTTGGTATAATTTAAATTCTTTGATACTTAATAGGACATCAAAAAGATTCATAATCATACACACACTAAGTCACAACACTTCAACAAAAATCTAAAATCTTTCATTGATAATATGAAAAAGACCCAAAGGTCCTACAAATTGGCCATCTTTATGAGGTCGACCAAGGATAGTTACACTAAAGAAAAGATGAAAGAAAAGAAAAAAGAGACTAGACTAATTTAGACATGAGGGGCTCCAGGAACTTCTCTGGTTCTAATTGCCTCTAGTCCAGGAGTTGATTCACTTTTGATGGGAGCCTCATCATCTAACTTGTCCTCACCTAAGAAATCTAAGTTGAGGTCTGAGTAGTGCTTTAGGACCCTCCTTTGAGTGCTGTCCATCCCCTCAATGAAGGCCAGTACGGTAAAAGTGAGTTTTCTTGATAGCATTATTTAGAGACTTTACAAGCCTCCACCGCTTGCTGAGTGGCTTCCTCCTTATGCGCCTTGAGATCTTTGTCTCTTGACATGCAGCCTCCAGCTCCTTTTTTGAAAGGAGCTCATCCTTTAGGGTTTTGATCTCCCAATTCTTCTCAGTCTCAACCTATTTGATACTAGCCACGATCGTCTTCTGGTGGCCTTCGCTTCCTTCAAGTAGGTCCTTAGATTCTCTTTCTTTTTCTACTCGAATACCCAACACCCTCTCAAATTATCGTAATTATTTATAAAGTGGCATACCTGTAAGATAATTAATCTGACAATAAGTTACTGAAGTCAGATAACCAAATTGATAAGAATAAAAAATACTGACCCGTATCATGCTTAGGATGCCATCCCTTTGGCGATATAAGTTCTCCTCACCAACTATTCACTCCATATCAATAGGGTGGATAAAATTTTTAAAAGCACAAAGGGTGACCTCCCAGTCATCAAAGGTGCAAGTCTCAAATCTTGGAGCTTCTTCTTCTGGAACCCCCTTGAAGGTGACTGCCAGGCTGGCAGAAGAAAAAGACCTAGCATTGGATGTCCGGGAATGTTTTGAAGGTACCAGAGGAGCAAGCTCCAATGGATCCATCGACATCACCTCAAATTCAGTGATAGTTATAGCCAATACCCCTAATGACTCCCCAAAAATGGGAGCATATCTGACCTTTTTCTTTTCCAATGGCTCTCCTTAACTCTCAATTATGTACGAGATCTATTATACCCAATCAGCTTTTCTCTGTACCAGACCAAAGATCTGACTGACCCACTTGAGGCCGATCGACCCACTTGAGGTCTGACCAACCACTAGAGGTCCTGCTGACCCACTCGAGGTTCGACTGACCTGTTTGAGGTCCGACTGACCTGCTTCAGCCGGGCCATATTAATCAGAAGGCTCCAGAAGCCCCTTTTAGATGGTACTAGAATTCTGTTATAATAGATCCCACGATGCAGCCACGTCCCGGTGCCACATGGCCATCACCCTGATTCTTCTAGGGGTAGATCGGATATTTTCAGCCTAGTCCCTAACAGATTCTGGTAGTGTTCCATACCTATATAAGGTAAATGAGGGACTCTTAGCAATAGGGGACTTTCCTTCTCCATGAGCGATCTCCTTTTGATTCCTTCACTCTGTTGCTCTAAGGCTCCCACTAACTTAGCCATCGAAGTGTCCCCTGTCAGAACACCACCGGTCCATGGGACTTCTTTGCGGGAACCGGGAGAGGCATGCTCTAGCTAGGTCGAGAGAACCCAGTCCGGGAAATTTAGCAGCAATAGGTTGGTGCTAGAGGAAGGGCCCTGAACCTTCATTCTCATTTCCCTTCTCTAAAAGGAGGAATCTACTGCTAAGATGATGGTGAAGGAAGAGCTCAGAACACGTTCAATAGGAGAGGCTACTCCAAGTCAAGATCGAGAGAACCTCCTAAGGAGAATAATGCCACCAAGCCTACCATCACTCTGGGATAGCAGCAGTTCCAGACCATTCTTAATCGCGTTGACACTCTTGCCACTACGGTCCAGAACCTCCAAGATGCGGCCAATGATAGATAGCAATTACTCGGGGCATCCCAAAGTGGCCATCATCCTACTGTTGAGGGAAGTCAATAGCAAGGAGTCCCTCAACTCCGCTCCCATGCAACCCCGGAGCCCCGGAGGTCACAAAGGGCTCATGTTGATGGAAAGAGAGTGACGTCCACCTCACACTCCTCTGCGGACTTGGTCCCTGATGACGATCAGTGCCGCGGCGAGGACCGAGGGACTACACTAGCAAGCTCCAGCGCATGGAGGAGAAGATTGCTGAGTTGGTCGACCGATAGAAGGGAGAAGGGGCGCAGGCATACGACTCTCACCCACCTTTCTTTGCCAGAAGCATGGGAAAAGCTATCCCCTGTCACTTCAAGATACCATAGGTGGACGCCTCGATGGCACCACCAATCCACTGGATGATTTGAACACTTACAAGGCCCACATGATGGTACAGGATGCTTCTGATGCCCTCCACTACATCGCCTTCCCTGCGACACTCAGGAAGGCAGCTCATATGTGGTTCTCCGACATCCGACTAGGTACGATCCATTCCTTCTTTCAACTAGAAAAACTCTTTTTGTCCCATTTCAGGACCTACAGCCGGATGCCAAGGAACACGGATTGCCTCTTCCTCATGCAGCAGAAGGAAGGAGAAACCCTCCAGGATTACATGGCCCATTTAATTCGGTGGCCATGGAGGTCCCAGACCTCAACGAACAAGTAGCTATGTCGGCCTTCAAGAGGGGGTTGCGATTGTCCAGGCTCACCTTCTCGCTAGACAAAAAATTTCTGACAAGCTACTCCAAACTACTGGCCCAGGCGCAAAAATATGCCTGGCAGAAGAACAAGTGGCAGGCCGATGCCATGCTGAAGGGAGGTCAGCTCCCAAGAAGAGGAGTGACAAGGCTCCTGAAGTTCAACCTCCCAATGATGGCACTAACTCGACCCGAAGTTCAAGACTTACACACCTCTCTCCTTCCAGAGAGAGAAAATCCTTATGGAGATAGAGAAGGAGACCTTCCTGCAAGGCCTCGCCCAATGAGGAGCCCCTCCACATCAAGGAGTAGGGATAAGTACTACCGGTTCCATCATGACCATGGGCACAGCACAGAAGACTGCCTCTAGTTGAAGGATGCGATCAAAGATTTGATCAGGTGGGGGTACTTGCATAAGTACGTCCGACCCCAGAGGAATCGGGCTGAAACTTCTACTGCCAAAAACCCCCAGGAGGAAATAGAGCTGCCCAACTAGCACCCTATTGATGGAAATGTGGGCATGCTCCACCATTGGTCCGACTGGAGGTATGAAGAAGGTCAAGACATCTCGAAGAGGCCTCGGAGTTCTAATGTAATCAGCTTCTCCGACGAAGACTTCCTAGAGGTCCAGATCTCTGGGAATGATCTTGTTGTTGTATCGATAGTAATTGCCAATTATGATATAAGGAGGATCCTTATTGATAATGGAAGCTCCACTGAAGTTTTACTATATGATACTTTTGTCAGAATGAACTTGCCTAGAACCAGGCTGCAAGAATCTCCAATGCCTTTGACAGGTTTCGGGGGGAACTCTGTCGGCGTAGAAGGAGAAATAACTCTGCCCGTGATAATCAGGTCAGAGCCTTATCAAAAGACCCTTCCCATCAATTTTGTGGCCGTACGCATGGCATCGACTTACAATGCCATATTAGGACAACCGTCTTAACAAATTCTGATCCATTGTGTCTATCTACCACTTGATGGTGAAATTCCTGACTCAGAATGAAGTCGGAGTGATGAGGGGGGATTGTAGGATGGCCAAGCAGTGTTAAACTTTCAAGACAGGCAATCAGAAGATCGTTCTATCTTGGAATAGCTTGATCCCAGGACTGAAGCCTACTACTACGGATAACTGGTCGAGATGATTCTATTCATACCCCTCGAGAGGACGATCCCACTAGGGTCCTGCAGATCGAAAGCACACTTAGCGAAGAAGCCAAGTTGGAGTTGGTCAGTTTTTTATTGGACAATGCCGATATCTTCGCCTGGTCAGTATCGGACATGCCAGGAATCCCATCGGAGGTCATAACCCACCAGCTCAAGGTGGACCTAGCTTACAAACCTGTCCAAGAAGAAGAAGAGTTTCACCCCTGAGAGATAGAGGGCGATTGATGAGGAGATCAAGAAGCTCTCCGAAGCAGGCTTCATTAAAGAAGCCCACTACCTCGACTAGTTGGCGAATGTTGTGATGGTGAGGAAAGCTAACAAAAAATGGAGGATATGTGTGGACTACACTCACCTCAACAAAGCTTGCCCGAAGGATAGCTTTTCCTTACCAAAGATCGATCAATTGGTGGATGCCACTACCGGTCATCAGCTCCTGAGATTCATGGACACCTTCTCCGGGTACAACCAAATTAGCATGCACCCGAAGGATGAGGAGAAGACAGCCTTTATCACTGACAAAGGGTTGTATTGCTACAAAATATAACCTTCAGTCTGAAGAACGCCGGAGCCACCTTTCAAAGGCTGATCAACAGGATCTCTAAAGAGCAGCTGGAAAGGAACATGGAGGCGTACGTTGACGATATAATAGTCAAGAGCCTCCGAGTGGCCAGCCATATCAAAGATCTAAAAGAATCTTTCGACACCTTGAGGCACCATCGCATGAAGTTGAACCCAGCCAAATGCACTTTTGGGGTGACCTCCGAAAAATTCCTTGGCTTTCTGGTTACACAATGAGGAATTGAGGTCAACCTTGACAAAATTAAAGCCATCATCGACATGGGACATCCAACCAGCAAGAAGCAGGTGCAGAAACTCACAGGCCAGATAGCCTCTCTCAGCCGCCTTATTTCTAGATCGGCCAAAAAGTGTCTCCCTTTTTCTAAAACTCTGCGACAGTCGGATCGCCTCCAATGGACCGATGAGTGTCGATCGGCCTTCGAAGCACTGAAGGCGTATTTGAAGACTCCTCCCTTACTTGCTAAGCCTGTGGAGGGAGAGCCCCTGTACCTATATCTATCGGTGTCGGATGAGGTAATGAGCCCCGTCCTCATCCAGATAGGAGAGAACAATCAGCAAAGGCCTGTCTACTATATCAGCAAAGTATTCCATGATGCTGAAATAAGGTATCCCAAGATGCAAAAGCTTGTTTACTCCCTGATCATGGCAGCCAAGCGACTGCGGCCTTACTTTCAGACACATCTAATTATAGTCCTGACTGATCAACCTCTTAAGGCGATCCTCAGAAGTCCCGATACTTCAGGGTGACTTGCCAAGTGGGTCATCAAGCTTGGCAAATTCGACATTTCCATCTAGCTTCGATTGGCCATGAAGGCTCAGGTGATCACCGACTTCATAGCAAAGTGTACCTGGAGACAGGAAACACCTATGCAAATAGTCGACACATCTGAGGATGACATTATTGAAGAATCAGAACCCACCTGGACATTCCATGTGGAAGGGCATCTAACCTTGCTGGTTATGGAGCAAGCTTAATCCTGGCCGACCCTGACAGACAGAGCCTAGAATATGCCTTGCATTTCACATTCCAAGTATCAAACAACTAGGTGAAATATGAAGCCCTCCTTGCAAGACTGAGGATAGCTGATGAGCTAGGCATCAGTTGGATCAGGGCCTTCTCCGATTCCTAACCGGTGGTGAACCAGGTGAGGGCGAGTTCAAGATGAGAGATCCGACCCTGGCCAAATACTTGGCAAGGTACAAAGCCTTGTGACTCGACTTAATTATTTCGAGATTTTCTCTATACCTCGAATGCAGAATTCTTGGACAGATGCCTTGTCACAGTTGGCCACTATCATCACCAACTCCTCCTACCGACCTACATGGAGTACCTGCAATGCCCAAGCATTGCTAAAGAGATAGCTGGAGTCCATCAAGTGGAGCGAGAAGCCTCTTGGATGGACCCCATCCTTGCATTCCTCATGGAAGGAACCCTATCGGAAGATAAGACCGAAGCCAAGCATGTGCACTAGACTGCTTCAAAGTACATCATCCTCGATAGAACTCTCTACAAATAGTCGTTCACGCAACCATTGCTGAAGTGCCTTGGGCCGTCGGAAGCCAATTACACACTTAGAGAGGTTCATAAGGGCATATGTAGTGACCACCTGGGAGGTAGGTCCTTGGCCTACAAGATCATCCAACAGGGCTACTACTGGCCGACCATCCAAAAGGACGCGTCGGACTTTGTCAAAAAGTGCGATGCATGCCAGAGGTACTCCAACATTTAAAGATGACCAGCTAGTCAGCTAACCCCGCGACCACCCCTTGGCTGTTCGTATAATGGGGAATGGACATCCTTCGGCCATTCCCACCAGTGTCCGGACAATGGAAGTTATTGATCGTAGCCATCGACTACTTTACCAAATAGGTGGAAGCTGAGCTGCTGGCACAAATCACATAAACCAAGGTGGAAAACTTCATCCGAAACTATATTATCTTTTGGTTCGGCATACCATAGGCAATCATCATCGATAATGCAAGACAGTTCAACAACCCAAAATTTTGGGACTTCTGCTAGCAGTAACATATTTTGCACTGGCTAACTTCAGTCGGACATCTCAAATCCAACGGGGAAGCCAAAATCACCAATCGAATGATCCTGCATGGGTTGAAGACTTGACTGAATGATGCCAAAGGACTCTAGGTAGAAGAACTTCATTCGATGCTCTAGGCCTATCTAACTACCTCCCAGATGGTGATTGGAGAAACTCCATTCAATCTCACCTACGGGAGTGAGGTAGTCATACCGGTGGAAGTCTCCCTGTAATCCTTTCGGATCAATCATTTTGCCGAACCAGCCAACTTTGAGCGGAGAAGGATTGACCTCGACTTGCTCGAAGAAACCCGACTCCAAGCTGACTTGAAGATGGCCACAAATCACCAAAGGATGGCCAAATATTACAACTCTCGATTCAAGGCTCGAAGCTTCCGGGTCGAAGACTTGGTTCTGTAGAGGATAGAGATATCCAGGCTGACCGAATAAGGAAAGCTCTCCCCCAACTAGGAAGGCCCCTATCGGGTAATTGAAGTGATTTGAACCAGAACTTACCAACTCGAGCATCTAGACGGACAATAAGTGGCTCATCCTTGGAATGTAGATAACCTCCACAAATATTATCAATAAAGACCATAATTCATTCTACAAAAAAGTCCGATCTCGCTTGATAAAGACTCTAGGGCAGCCCACTCAAAGTCCGACCCTGCTCAAAAAAGGCTCTAGGACAGCCTACTCAAATTCTAACCCCGCTTGGCAAAGGCTCTAGGGTAGCCCATTTAAAGTCCGACCTCGTTCGGTAAAGGCTCTAGGATAGCCCACTCAAAGTCCGACCCCGCTCGGCAAAGGCTCTAGGGCTGCCCACTCAAAGTCTGACCCTGCTCGATAAAGACTCTAGGGTAGCCCACTCAAAGTCCGACCTCGCTCGGTAAAGGCTCTAGGGCAGCCCACTCAAAGTCCAACCTCGCTCGGTAAAGGCCCTAGGGCAGCCCACTCAAAGTCCAACCTCGCTCAGCAAAGGCTCTAGGACAGCCCACTTAAAGTCCGACCCCGCTTGGCAAAGGCTCTAGGGCAGCCAACTTAAAGTCTGACCTCGCTCGGTAAAGGCAAAGGCTCTAGGGAAGCCCACTCAAAGTCCAACCCTGATCAGCAAAGGCTCTAGGGTAGCTCACTCAAATCTGACCTCGCTCGGCAAAGGCAAAGGCTCTAGGGCAGCCCACTCAAAGTCCAACCCCACTCGGCAAAGGCTCTAGGGTAGCCCACTCAAATTCCGACCCCGCTCGGTAAAGGCTCTAGGGTAGCCCATTCAAAGTCCGACCTCGCTCGGCAAGGGCTCTAGGGCAGCCCACTCAAAGTCCATTCTTGCTTGGCAAAGGCTCTAGTGTAGCCCACTCAAAGTCCAACCTAGATCGAAAAATTCTACTTAAAGTCCCTAAATACTTGAGGGATTTCCCTATAAATGGCTAAGTTCAAAATTTCCTTAGGAATATTTCTGATAGAGATGAGTTCGGACTAAACCAATCTCTCGACACTTAGAAATATTTTTAAAAGAAATGAGTTCAGACCAGGCCGACTGCTCCATATTTAGAAAAATAAACACTGAAGACACATATCAAAAGAACAAGTCATTTTACTCCTTAACAAAAGATTTTTACAAAAGCAGATAGACTTTTACAAATATTCTTAAGTCTGGCCCTGTGAGTACATAGGGGGACTGACTGGAGGAACTTCGGCTTCAGCCTCCTGCACCGCATCGAAAGTCTGACCGAATCATCTGTCGGTCCCACATCAGTAGCAGCCTGGACGTTAGCTCCGATGTCGGTCGGGCCCCTTGCCTTTCTTGCATGGCAGCAGCTTGGGCATCAGCCTGATGTCGGTCAGCTTGCTTCTTCTTCCACTGGCTGTGTCAGTTGTAGGGCAGACAAGTCAAGCTCCAGGAAGGCCTCGACTACCTTCTTCAGGAAGTCATCGTAGCCGTAGTCAAAGCTTGCCTCTCTGGCCTCCTCCATCTCCTCCTCGAAGCTGGCAGAAGCCTTGCACTCCGCCATGGCATTACTGACCTGCTCCACCGCCAGCTCTTTAGCCTCCTTCAATTGGGCCATGTATTTTGTCGACACAGCTTGGTGGGCTCGAGAGTTCCTCTCGATGTCGGTAGACTGCTCCTCTTCCTCGCTCAACTGATGGATTAAGGAGCTCACCTTCACCTTCTTCTTCTTCAATCTGGCCTCCCGGTCAACCATTTGAACTTGCAGGTCTTATGCTTGCTTCTTCAGGGATTTGACTTTGGCCCGACTGGCTGATAGTCTTTCCTCCATGACCTTTCGTGATGCCTCCACCGCTGCTCTGGCTATCTCTAACCTCTCGACCTTCTTGGCCGAGGTCACTATCATAAAAAGCATCTCACCAAGACCCTCGTCCATTAATGAGATCTCATGGAGAAGCTACAAATAACAAAACAGTGTTAGTCATATATAAGGAACGAGGAGAAGAGGATAGAAGTTGGAGGGCTAATGACTTACCCTCATCAGGTTGAGGTAGGAGCTCTTCACTACCTCATTCAGATTCTGCCGACTCGACTCTTCCCAGTCGGCTTCCATGATCATCCCCTTAAGCAGGTCCTTGGCCTGCCCGGGGTCGTGGAGAGCGTGCCAGCACTGGAATGTTTCATAGCTGACTTCGCTGACCTCCACTCATTCAATCGCTCCCTTCCCCTTGTTGCTGGGTGAGCTGCCTCTATCGACTCAACTGATGATGGGGCTGAGGTTGTTGCCACTTCGGCCGACTCAAACGGTGCTTGCTTCGGTCCGGCGGCCGACTCCCTGGAGATGGGCGAAGGTCCTAGTCCTTTTGCCGCCAACCTCTCCGATAGAGGCATGTTATCCTCTTCAGAGTTTGATGCCATTATGATTGCGGGCCTCTCCTCCACCCGTTGTTTCTTTACCTTGTCCGCGGTCGGCTCCGCGGACTGGGCGGCCCTCTTCCTTGCCGCCCGCTTTGCTACCTTTGCTCTGTCAGGTTTCATCTTCTCCTGTTACAAGGACAAAACCAAAGTAAGTAAAGAAATCCCATGGAACAAAAAGAAGACCGACGACAGCAGCTTCTATCCTACCTAAGCATTTGTGGTGGCTGATTTCAGCCAATTGGAGGCTGTCCTCCCAAAGCAACGCATATATCATGGTGATGCTGACCGCCTCCATCCTATTGAAGTCTGCCTGGTCGACCATCAGCACTGCCCTCCCTTCATTGGCTGTTAGCCTTGGTACCCCCATGATAGAGCAAAATCGCAAGGCTGAAGACTATCCATGAAAAGGAATATGGATTTCCATCCATGGATGGCGACGGAAGACCCCCCAGTATCTTCCGTCCAGGGTGAGGGCTAAACATCCACCACCTTGGCTCCTAAAGTCTTTCTTCAGGATAAAGAAGTTGGTGAAGAGGGAAGAACTAGGCTCGGCTCCGGCTCTCCGGCACAGAACCATGAAGAAGCTAATCGCTTGAATACTATTCGGGGTCAACTGCGCAGTGGAGATCCTATACAGGTTAAAGACCTCTATAAAGAAATCACACAGGGGGAACCTAAGTCCTGCCTTAAGGTGATCCTCATATATCAGAAGGGCTCTCGAACTCAGTGGCCCACTCACCTTTCCTTCCCGATTCAGGACAGAGAGGTGCAAGGTAGAAAGAATGTTATACCAAACCCTAAGAGCCTCTACCCTCTCCCGTGTCATCTTAGACCGGATTTCGCTGGGGCCTAACTCCTTCTCTCTATGGCTGGAACTTTGGCTACCAGAGGCCATTACTATGGAGTTTGAAGAAAAGGGGACTAACCTGGGAGTTGTTTTCCTAAGGGGATGGTGACGGTGAAAGGAGCACTCTATCTCTTCGAATGTGAATGTAGCAAGGAACTCCACCTAGAACCTCAGCACCTCCTTTTATAGCCCTTGAGAGAGTTGGTTTCCATTGTCCCTTGACCCACATGACCCAAACACCAGGCGGTACAACTCTCCACGTGACAGAAGCCGATGCGATGCAAGGGAGCACATTTAAGCCACAATCCACGTGATCGCCAGATCAATGGCGAAGAGTTCGCCTCCAGTACGGCACCGATCGCCCAGATGTTGCCAAGTCACTCAACTCACTTCGAAGCTCGACGATCGAGCGAGCTAGGCTGGCCCTTCATCATTGTGCCCCTTTCGCATTAACTGCCACTCTCCCACCTCCAATGCGGGGTCGCCACCTATCCTGGGTGCAAATCTTTGAAGATTGGACATGACCAGATACAGCACGCCTGATCAATCCACAATCATTTCAAGAACAGGTGCATTCAATGCAAGGATGATGCTCTCGCCCTTCAAAACCATAAGCCCTCTCGAAGGCCAAGAGCAGGGGGCAACTGTTATACCCAATCAGCTTTTCTCTGAATTGGACCAAAGATCCGACCGACCTACTTAAGGCTGACCGACCCGCTTGAGGTTTGACCGACCCACTTGAGGCCGACCGACCAGCTTGAGGTCTGATCGACCCACTCGAGGTCCTGCCGACCCACTCGAGGTCCGACTGACCTACTTCAGCCGGGACATACTAATCAGAAAGCTTCATAAGCCCCTTCCAGCTAGTACCAGAATTCTGTTACAACAGATTCCATGATGCAGCCATGTCCTGGTGCCACCTGGCCACCACCCTTATTCTTTTAGGGGTAGATAAGATATTTCTAACCTAGCCCCTAACAGATTCTGGTAGTGTTCCATGCCTATATAAGGTAAATGGGGGACTCCGAGCAGTAGGGGCACTTTCCTTCTCCACGTGCAATCTCCTTTTGATTCCTCCATTCTGTTGCTCTAAGGCTCCCACTAACTTAGCCATCAGAGTGTCCCCCACCAGAACACCACCGATCCATGGGACTTCTTTGCAGGAACTGGGAGAGGCGCGCTCCAGCCAGGCCTAGAGAACCTGGTCTGGGAGATTCAGCAGCAACAAAATCCATATCTAAATATAGAGAGAGAATACTTAGAGAAAAGAGAAAAGAGAATCTGAATCAAGGAAATAGAATGAATGAGCTATAATTCTTCTCACCTCTTAGCTGAACCAACTAACCCCCCATGTTGAAAAGGGCCACCTTGGATAGTGGTGTTTTCAAGCTCAGAACCTGAAAATGTCAAAGAATGCTGACCCATTCCTCCTCTTCCCTAGATAAAAGTGCCAGATAAGTTATTTAACATGATTGGGTCCTGCAATGCTGGAAACCTCAGTCATTATAAACCTCAGTCATTATAACTAGGTGACTCATAAAAAATAAATGCTCCTTAGAATGATGAATAGAAGGAGTTTCTTGAATTAGAGGGTGTTGCCTCTTATGGGGATGGCAAACCACCATCCACGATATTGGCGATGTTTGTCAAGGGAAAAGAAGGCCCTAAATAGTGGAACAGCGGGATAGATCCTAGCCAAGGAACAAGCCATTGAAAAGGTGTAGAGGAACCACCACATATTTGGCATTACTATGCAAGGAGGTAAACCTATGGCCCTAAATAACTTGATGAAAAAAGGAAATAGTGGTAATCTTAACCCAGCTAGGAAATACTCCTTGTATAGAGTCAACTGACCTGGGGAGGCTTACATGCTCGATTGGTACTGAGCAGGATCTCCAGTCCAAATTCTAGGGAATCTAGTATTTGCTTCGCAACCTTACAAGAGCTAGCTCCCAAATCTCGGATCCAAATAAGTCCAAGAAGGAAATTATCCTCAAGATCTCTTGAAGTTCTTCTTCAAGGTCCTAATCCTAAAGGAGTTCACCTTTAAGATTCTCAAAGGATCCTCCCTCAGGATCTCCTACCTCCCAAGGCAAGGCTACAACTATGGTCACCTTGCTGCCCAAAATAGCTTCTATACCTTTGGCAGAAATTCTTGATTCTGTAGGATCATCGTTCGAAGACCATGACCCACCTATTTTAGAAGACCATATGGGACTTGACATTACAAAATCAAGCAAAATATGAAAACATAAAGGAAGAAATTATCCCAAAAATAAATGGAAAGAACTCCCAAAAACTTGTGACTGAAAACAAATGATGAAAACTACCAAAATCTAGAACAAAAATATCTTAAAAGCAATGAAGGAACCCCATAATCAAACCTAAGGTGGAACACGAATGATCTAAATAGGTGAGAAAAAGGGAAAACTATAGCAAACACCGATGAAACTCACCAGAGATAGTCGATTGGCAAATCTTAAGGAAGAAGAGGCGAGACGAGGATGAAGAGTACTTTGAAAGCAAAAGGTAAATCAGGTACCAAGGCTTCTCTTAGTTATAAAAATCCTTCCAACAGCCAAGATGCAGTTAAAGCAAAACTAACCTACTAGATGGCCAATAAATGGCACTAGGAGGTTAGTGAGGTCATGGCCTTGTAGATCACTAGCTTCAAAGCACCCCTTACCATCTCATCATTTACATACGAAGAGGCTATGACCTTTCTCAAGCACTACACCACCAAGAGCTACCATGATGTCATTAACACTCATCGTTCCCCATGATAAACCATCCCTTTGAGTGATATACCATATCAAAAGAGATTTAGAAATTAAACATGATTTGATAGACAAAGGATTTCGACTACCCCAACATCCCCCCAAAAAATTATTGAATGGAAATTAACCAAGTCAAAATTCCTTACAATAATGGTATGCTCAAAAATACCGAATTACAACACTCCAAAAAAATTGTTTCATTCATTTCAAAGGTGATTAGAAGATTAAGATAGAGACAAAAAGCAAAGATTACGATGGGTAAGGATCCTAATTCCTCGCAACCACTCATTATTCATCTAGCTTGCCTGAAGGGATGACAATGCTCGCTCGATGATGGGAACCCAAAGCAAATGACTTTAGCTTCCAGAAAAACTTGAGCCACCAAAAGTTGATAGTCTTTGAATCCAGCTTCACACACTTTGCTTTCAATATGACAGAGTCGAGTCTCAACAACTCCAGCATGTGCTTCGGCCAAGGATGCCTTACTTTATAATCCATGATCTATTTATCTTAGGCATTATTACTTCTCCTAACTTTATCAATACTTACCTTGGCTGCCTCCAATTGGGTATGCAAGGATATATTCTCCTCCATCTCCATGAACTGATATTTCTAAATCCATTAGAAAGAAGTCGCATCCCTATTCCTTTCTTCCTCCAGCACCCCTTGAAGGAATTGAACCTCGGCTAAGGCCTCACCTCTGGCATATTCTACTTGTGAAATTCTCTCTTCCTATTCTGAAAATCCATCATCTTATTTTCAATTATGGGCAAGACAAATTTCCTCCCATAGCCATGCTTTTTTACTTCTAGCCAAATTAAGTTCTTTCCATAGCCATTGAATTCAGCTACCTGCCTCAGCCTTAATGTTATCAATTTTGGCTTGAGACCTTTTTTACATTTCAACTATTTCTGCTTGGGCATTCAAGAAAGCTTGTTCCTTCCTTTGATGCATATCCTCCTAAGAACTACCTGCTTTGGCTAACTTTATTGCCAAACGAACAATGTCCTTCCATAACACATCCACATGTTTCTTCCATTCATGAAACTCTTTCACTTCAAAAGCATGAATCTTAACTTCACTATGCTTCTTTTCAGCATCTGCAACTTTCTCCTCCATTGTAATGACCTTTTCTTTGGCAGCTCCAATCGCTTCCATGAAATAATGGAGGTGACTAGCCAACTGGATAATTAACTTAAAGGTTGCATCTCCAGATTCTCCCGATCTTGTCTTGAATACATGACAAATGCTGGCTGCCTGGAGGAAAGCTAATACCCGCTCTTTGATCGATAGACCTTGGGGCACATCCAAAACATCAAACCCATCTCCTGATACTTCTACTCCATGGATGCTAAAAAAGGATCGAGACCCTTACTACTCCATGGATGTTAAAGAAGGATCAAACCCATCTCCTGATACTTCTACTCCATGGATGTTAAAGAAGGATCGGGACCCTTACTACCTGAAGCACTGGCCTTATGACATTTCTCAAAACTAGCCTCCGTAAATCTCAAATGTTGCACGGATCCATCATTACTAGAAAGATCATCAAAAAATCCACCAAAAATCATCTACTTCATCGAAAATCACTGCCCAGCAAGTGTGAAACCTCTCCAACAGAAGAATAGACAAATTCAAGCTACCCTTAAAACCCTTTTAAGAAAGGTAGCCACTTTAACTCTTACCATTCTTTGGCATAAATAAAAGATATGGAAGCCATTTGCTAACCAAATCCCTTTTCATGAGAAAATAAAAGCCAATATTGTTGACTTACAAGATTTCTTGGGAATGGCACTAAAACTACTCCTTGGCCTGAATACTTCATAGTCAGACTAAGGAGTGGGGGACAATTGATATGGGGAGAAAACCCTACTCGTAGAATCTTGAAGGTCAATAGTGAAGGAAATCATCCAAACCTAAGCCAAGGTAGTCGGGAGCTGACTAATTAATTTGGTTTTTGGTATCAAGACTATGGTACCTTGGACATGAACATACCAGACCAAAATTATCAAGTTCACCCCGTAGGGATGACATATTATCAAATCATGTAAGAGCAATAAGTTCTAGTTTAGGATACATTTCTGAAAAATCTCACTGTTCATTTTGACCTACCTCATCAAGATAAGGTGAAGGAGCAACATTCTGACTCCCAAACCATCATGTTAACCACACCAAGGCATATTCGGTCCCCTGGGACTCCATCAACTTTAACCTCCAGCCTTATAGTTCTCCATCGAATGTAAACCCACGGTCTCCAAGACTCTTTATCGGGTTCCATCTTCAGCCATCCTAACATCTCCTGGATTAGCATTCAACCATTCAGATTAATAGCAAGTGGACCTCTAATCAAGAGGAATTCGGGTGATAACTTCATACATAATTAATGATCGATCTCTTCACTCTTGGAATTTATGGGACTCCAATACCACAGAACCTTGGGGCTACCAAATTTCTCCATCGAGAGTCAAAACCTACCTATTAATAGCTTACCACCAAATGCCCAAATGAAGGCTAACGGATACTTATTCTAAGGTACTCCTTATAATAGATAAATAATCAAATCCCATAATAAAAGGTTAATCTCAATCATTAAAGAGGCATGGCCTCTATTAAGCCATAATTCTTAAGCCGTTAAGGCTAATGGTGGGAAAACAGACAAGACAAGATGCCCATTAATGACAAGGGGTATTCTAGATAAAGGAACTGCATTCACCTCTCAGCAATCATGATAGAAGAAAAAGATCCGATCTTCACTTATCCACCAACTATCTAAAAGAATAGTACCCTGAAAGCTAATCATATTTCTTATATATCAAGGGCATTTCTATAAATTCTTCCAACTCATATATGATATTGATAAAAATATTTTGTTTCATCATATGTTATGTCTTATATTTGTTGTTATTAAGATTATGATGAACCCCATAGATTAGAACAATGATTTTTGGGTTATGATGGAGTTTATAATATCAAGACCTAAGATTTTATAAATCCTAATCTAAAATATTTTTAGTCAAAGGATCATTGAGTTGGGGATCGATATTTTCGGAGAGACTGGCACATCCTATGTATGCTCAATGAAAAGAGTGCTTAGTCTCATGACACTTATGTAGGGACACTAATACATGGATGCGGGTGCTCATCAAGGTATGAGTTCACTGAATTGATCGATGATGATAATATCATATGAAATTCTTACTTGTCAAAAGATGTTCTCTTAGTGAAAGTTATGCAAGTGATTCTTAGACTTGAGATCACTTAGTATCTTGTATACATGAATCCATATTTTGGTTTATACTCATTCATGACTTAGTCATGTATAGGATGTTCATGAATATGGTGAGTTGTATATAAAAGTTATGAGTAGGTCAATAAGGAATCAGTCACTTCTAATAAAAGAAATATTTATTCCATGTAATCTCATCAAATGATGACTTAAAAAATGTCTTTGATCAAAGCAGGATGAAATTAGAAAAGGATTTCTAATCTTTCATCAATCAAGTCTTCATTAGTGATTTAAGGTTTGAATGAATAAAGTGTGAGGGTTTAATGCTTTTTCATACCCATCACTTATTCGGGATAAGGGAAGATCAAAGGATTGAATGCATGGTAACATTTCATTGAAGGGTATTTTGATAATTTTAACTAAATTTGTTATCTTTTAGATAGGCATGACACGTTGCTAGATGTCAATTATGTCTCATAGGTTTTTATAAATTAAATTGATTAAATTCATGAGTCAATTTGAAAGATGGTTCAAATTGGCAACTAGGATTAGCTCGATTTGACCTAATTTAATTAGTTGATTTCTAATCAAACTAAATTGACATGAACCTAGACCTAATACTAGCCATATGTGAAGTCTAAAGGGTCACACATATTAAGGAATTGATCAAGAAAGACATTTATATTTTCATAGGGGTTATAGGGTCTTAATTATCTAGCTAATTAAGATACTAGCATATGTTGGCTAGCCTAACTTCTAACCTAATTAGATTGGATTTTTATTTGGGCTAACTAATTTGAGTGGGACTTAAATTGGGTTGAACATTAAGTGGGGCAGTCAAATTAGGATTTATCTAAAATATTTATGCCTGAAAGTTAATCACAGTTATTGTATCAGTGGCATTTTTGTATACTCCCAACTCAAGATTGATATAAAGGCAATTTATGATTTATCATTTGTTGTGTCTTATATTTTAATTATAAGATTATGATGAACCCTATAGGTTAAGACAATGGAATTAGGGTTATGATGGATATCATAATGATGAGACCTAAGTTTGTATAAATCCTAATATAAAATATTCCTAGTTGATGGATCATCGATTCAGGATTCGATGAATTCGGAAAGACTAGCACGTCCTATAATGCTCGATGGAGAGGGTGGTTGGTCTCATAGCTATTTGTGTAGATATACTATACAAGGATATGAGTACTCATTAGGTTATGAGTTCACTGAACTGATTTAATAAGAGAACATCAAATGGAAGTCTTACTTATTAAAAGAATGTTCTCTTAGTGGGAGTTATGCATGTGGTCCTTAGACCTGAGACTATCATAGTACCTTATGCATATGAACCCATATTTTGGTGCATACTCATTCATGATAATTAAGTCATGTACGAGGTGCTTCTGGATATGGTAGATTGTGTATGAGGTAATGAGTAGGTCAATAAGGAATTGATCACTCCTAGTAAGAGGAGAAGTTATCTCATGTGATCTCTTCGAATGATGACTCTGGAAGTCTTTGATCAAAGCATGATGAGATTATATAGGGTTTCTAATCTTTCATCGATCAAGTTTTCATTATCGAATTAATATTTGAAAGGATTAAGTGTTAGGATTTGATATTTATCCATGCCCATCCTTAATCGGGATAAAGAAAGATCGAATGATTAAATTGCACAGTAACTTTTCATTGAAGGATATTTTAGTAATTTTTATCAAATTTCTCATCTTCTGGGTAGGCATGACACATTGCTAGATGTCAATCATATCTTGTGAGTTTTCATGGATCAATTCGATTGGATTCATGAGTCAATTCAGAAGTTGGTTTGAATTGGCAACTTAGGTCAGCTCATTTGACCTAATTAGGTCAATCGAGTTTGATTGGATTGAATTGGCTTGGACCTAGACCTACTGCTAGCTAGATATGGCACCCAAAGGATCACATACATTAGGGAATTGGCCAAGGAAGTCAAATGTATATTTATTAGGGTCATGGGATCCTAATTGGCTGGCTAATTGACATACTAGCATATGTTGGCTAGCCCAACTCCTAACTCAATTGAATTAGGTCGGCTTGGTTGCTAATTAGGCTAACCAATTTAAGTGATATTTAAATTAGGTTGAGTTTTAAGTGGGGTAGCCTAATTTAGTATTTATCTAAATTTATTTGGCATTTATCTTGGTCAAATTAAAGAGTCCTACAAGGCATGGACTCTTGGCGCCAATTCTTGGTATGCGCCAAAATGCATGTGCATAGAAGGACCAAGAGTCCTTCTGCCTGTCAGTCACCAAGGCTAGATAAAGTCCAAAAGACTTCATCCTCATCTCCATGCCCCTTTTGGAAGAGCATTGATTGGTCAAAAGGGTGGAATTCGGTGTGGAAGGGATTGGTGCAAAAGGAAGAGTTGTGTCTCTTCATTTTGGTGCTAATTTGAGACCAGGAGTCCTTCTGTTTAAAGGCTCTTGTGTTTCTCTGATCCCCACATCTGAAATCATACCTTTTGGGCTTCCCATAACCGATCAAGACCATGTGGTAGGAGAGAAATTGCTAGAAACCGAAGAGACAAAGACTTGTCTCTTGGCGCATGAAAGGTATTTTCCAGATATGTCTTTCTATCCTTATAAGACTCCTTCTGTTTGAAGGGTCTTATCAAATAGCTAGTGGATAGACGTATCAGGCACCCCATCCCACTCTATATAATGGAATTGGTAATCTGATGCCAAAGGAGATGAGACTCCCATCAGAATACTACTGCTATTTTCTCTCCCTCTCCCTTAAGACAAGTTTGTCTCTTTAAACATAACTTGTTCTTTCTAGACAAGGCTAGTCTAATTAAGACAAGATCCTAAGGAGAAAAATAGAAGGGATATTAGAAACTGAGAGTGGATTCAGAGTGTTCTCTGAGAGCCTTATAGAAGGGTAGGGGATCTAGCAAAGAAAGAAAGTTTGAAAGGCTGCCGGAAGAGTACCAGGCAAACAAGCAACCTTCGTAGGAGTGCTTCCTTGGTCCCATTTTTATGTGGATCATCTCTGGAAGGCATGCACTTGTGTGCCTCTGGAAATTAAGGAATACATCATTCCAGGTATTCCTTTATAATCCTAAATATTTGTTTTATTAGTTGTTATGCACAAGTAGTCCTAGGGTTTAAGGCTCTGGCCGGTTAGGATTTCAAATATGAAATTTTTGGAACCTAGTCTTTTGCTACACTCGGCCTAGGTAACCCAACATTATCTTGATTTTATAGCCTTTATCCATGTATTAAACCAAGAGTCCCAAGGGCTTAGGACTCTTGGCACCAATATTGGTGTGTGCATATATTAAGGAATGCAGAAGGACCAAGAATCCTATAATTAAATTACCTTTTTGGTGATAAACTTTAGCCCCTATCCTCTCTCATCCATGCCCAATTAAACTAGATTTGACTGGTCAAATTAAAAAATTATGGGCATGATTTCATGTGGGTGCATAAAGGGATGCAACGCTTGGGATATATGGCTCATGGAATGGACTATAGTCCTACTTATCAATCACCTTTTCTAGATAAGCCTTTCTAGTTTATACATCTATTGGGGTGTTGGACCAAGTCTTTAATTCTTAAATTAAAGACTAATTATCAAATTTTTCTTTCAAAGAGTTATAATAAGCAACTTTTGGTACAAAATATTTATGAAACAATGTATGTTTCACTTATTACCTTTCTGCCTAGAGACTCCTTCTGCTTAAAAGGTCTTATCTGATATGTTAAATATCATATTAGAGGTTGATGAAAGGGTTTTTAAGCACCTCCTCTCTTCCTATTTAAAGGCTTTGATGATTGAAACCAAAGCATCTGAAGTTTATCCGACAACTCTCTTCCTTCCCTTATTGGGACAAGTCTTTTATTTTAAGACAAGTCTACCATTTTAAGACAAGGATTTACAAAGAGAATTAGAAAGAATAATAAGATAGTAAGAGAGTTTTCAAAAAGCTTTTAAGGTACTCTTCAAAAGGATAAAGGTCCTAAAAGAGAGGAAAGGCTGCTAAAAGAAGAAAGGCTGCCAGGAAGAGTTTCTAGTCAAGCAAGCAAGAGTGCTTCCTTGATCCAGTTCCTATGCAGATCACCTCTAGAGGGCATACACTTGTGTGCCTAGTGGAATAAAGGATATTAGCATTACAGGTATTCTTCTATTTTCTAATATTTTGCCTAGTTAATTGATATGATCAAGGGGGTCCTGGATCTAGGGTTTCGATTGACTTGGGTTTCAATGTTAAAATTTTGAAATATGGTCTTCTATTGTGCAACCGTAACCTTATAGTGTTATCAGAGCCTCCTTGATTAATTCAATTGATAGTCAATTAAATGTTTAAATGATTATATACTATCTAATTATATCTAGTATAATAGTTGTAGCATATGTTGGTTGATGTTTGCCACTGTTAGGTATTGTACTTAAACCCTAATCGACATAAAGATATATTTAGATTATTCAGTCATTATTCTGAAACAAGGTTATCCTAACATAGCGATGGATGTCTACTATGTTGTAAGGTTGTCCTAGAATGAGGACACACTTGGCATATATAATGTGTGGTATTATATGTCTATTAGATAGTTTGTAGTATTAAGATATGCATGAGACCATGAAAGCCCTTATTAAAAAATATAATTAGTCGTAGTGTTATAAAATCATGATGGCAAATCTATTTAGGATTTGATTGATTAATTGGTGTCTAGAAAAGTGGTTCTAGGAGGTAAAGAGAACATGGTTTTTAATTGGGTCCATTGCTTACCTGGCCAAATTTTTGGTGTCTAAGGCAAAGTGCAAGGGGCCTCCCACCTCTCTCTCACTTACTTCCATTTGATTGATTTAGACCTTGAACTGAAAAATGCTAGTTGACAAAATACTACTAATATCCTTCCTTCATGCTAAGCCAAATTCATGTCAAAAAACTATATAGTAGGTTTGTTGTATAACACAAAGCCTGCTTTAGGGTTTGATGTGAAATTTGTCTTAGTATATCTAATGCTTTATAGCCTGATTGATGGTATTTCCTTATTGTACAACACAAGAGAAATATTATTCAAATATGACTATATGGAATTGAAGGGTCTGACTAAACTAAGACATTATAATTTGTTGTGTAACATAAGGCTGTAAGTGTCTTAGAGGCAGTTATCATGTTGAGAGTTACATGAACTGCAATTAAAAAAGAAAATCTTTTATCCTTGAACTCATAAATGTTTGTTGTGTAACACAAGGCATTTATAAGGAATTGGGGTCTCAACCCCACTAAAGAAATCCTATTAGGGTTTCTCACTTACCATAGGTGAGGACTATGGTATTCGTAGAAAAATAGTGAAAGACATAATTATATTGATAAGTCTTATCTAGTTGTGTATATCATCTTGAGTGGCTACTTATATATTATTCTTTATTTTATGTAGATTAATATTATGGCTTCTACTTTATCACTACGTGGTATTTTAGATGCCAATTAGTTGACCAGTTCCGATTATGTGGATTGGTTAAGGAACCTGAGAATTGTCTTAACTTAGAAAAAGGTAGCCTACATCCTCGATTCTCCTGATCCAGATCTGATTGGAATGATGCTTCAAAAGAGAAAAGGGCCACATATAAAATATGGCAGAATGACAGTTTAATTGTCAAGTGCATTATGTTGGCCTCTATGAGCAATGAATTGTAGAGGAAACATAAAAAAATAGAGTTCAGTCCATACTACTTAATCTCAAAGAGGTTTATGGAGAGAAAAGTAGGGTTGCCCGATATGAAATATCAAAGTAATTGTTCCAAGCACGTGTGAGTTAGGGCTCGCCATTCAAGACCATTACTAAAGATGATTGACTAATCACTTGATTAGGCTAATTAGGATTTGTTATGGATGGAGAGCTTAATCTGGACTTAATCCTACAATCATTCCTAGATTCATTCTCTCAGTTTATCATGAACTATCACATGAACAAACTGAACATTTTATTACCTAAGCTGCTTAACATGCTTAAGATAGCTGAGAGCCATTTTAAAGGGAACAAGGCTCTTCTTCTTCTAATTAATGGGAAGAAAAAAATATTAATGAAAAGGATTTAAAAAGAAAGCGATATCCTAAGAAAAGCATCCATAAGAGGAAGAAGGCAAAGAAGCCCTCTACTGATGGAACCTATTTTCACTATGGCAAGTAAAGACACTAGAAGAAGAAGTGCAAGTCATATATTACTAGTTTGAAGCTTGATCACTTTTCTCTAGCATTGTCGATTAGGTCACATTAGTGAGTCTAGGATAAACAAATTATACAAAGATAAATTTTTTGATCCTTATAGTTATCAATCATTAGGAACTTGTGAGTCCTATCTCATAGGTAAAATGACTAAATCTCCATGTACTGGTCATGGAGATAGGGCAACGAGTTATTAGGGCTAATACATATAGATGTTGTTGGGAATTATGTCCCAAAGTCAATCATCTAAGCTGTAGATGGTTGTGCGACTCATGTATATGTATATGAATTATTGAATTGAATAAAAGGTTTATTTTGGTTGTTCATCACATGTCATCTTCCTAATTGAACTCTTGTGTGATGATGTCCTTTGAGCTACCTTATATGCGATGTAGAGAGAATGTGTCATGTAGTTCATAAATCCATTCGTGACCAAAGGATACGCTGTTTCAGGATGATGGTGTATCGAGAGTAGGTCATTGATGTCATATCTGTTGGTTGTCCTCTTAACCAAGTAGCATGGAGATGCTAGTATGACTTCAGATGTTGTGTTTGACATTTCACTGAACGTGACTCTCTGTAAAATTCTCTTTCTACCAAAGAGAAGTCTTGCATTAGATGTGGACATAAATTATTCCTCTGACTTGAGATCACTATGGTAGCTCGCAAGCAACTCACTATGCTTAGGTGCCAAACTACCCGGATTTCTAATTCGGTGATGGAAGGTTGCTGGGTATAGTCAAGTACTTGTATAGCGATATAGGATCGATATAGGATTGACCTCTCCAAATGATTTGGATTGAATGCTTAATATGCCTCGATTAAGAAAGATCGTGGCCAAGGCATTCCTTGTAAGGAGTTATAAGGATTCTTTGTTTGAGAGATATTGAGATGGATTGATTAGGGTTGGATAGTTTAACCCTATGCCATCCGGAGTATTAGGAGGTTCAAGGAATAAGTTCAGTGATATTCCATATTCAACTGGTTCATGTTACTCTGCAACCTTCAACCTATCCGGATGCCGGGTGTCATTGCTAGATGGTGACTTTGGCTGGTACTGGAAATATTCCCGTGCTACTAATTTAGTGTTTGAACCTATGGGGTCATACACCGAGGGTTTCTTCTTACTTTGTTGACATGCGAATGATTGGGATCATTTCGGACTCGCTTGACAAGGTGTTGTCAAACTTCTGTTTGAGCCAACTCTTTTTGAACGAGTCAACTCGTCTGTCGAACTACTGTAAACCGAAACTGCTTCATTTAATTATGTAATTGTTGTGGGGATTTAATGGATGCATTTCTGGGTTTTATGACCTACGGTTGCTAAATCCCAAGAGGCTTATAACCCCTCTAAATCCTAAAAGTCTCTTTCCTCCATATAATCTCTCCCTTGCTGGATTGCTGGAAGATTTAATCATCCCAATTTTTCTTCCAACTCTCCTTGCTGCTGTTCCTTGTCCTTTGGAGAATGCTACACGAGATCAAGATTTGAATCTTGATTTTTGAGAGATTGTTGAAGGGGAAAGTGAGTTTTGGGAGGGACCCTTGAGTACCTTCTATTGAAGGTTTTGGGACAGAGCATTGGGAAAGGATTTTTGAGTGTCTTTGTTCCAACAATGCTACAACAACCAGCCTTCAAAGGAGTTGAAGGTGTCCACTCTTCTTCAAAGAGTTGAAGAAGAAGGAGTCAACCCGATTAAGATTCTGGAGAGGCTAGCACCCCGAAGGAAGGAGAAGAAATCACGCTACACGGTGTGAACCACCCGTAGAGGTGGTGCATGTGCATCACTTGTAGAGTTCAATCTTGTTCCTTGCAAGTAGACCCGGAGCTCTTGCCATAGATTGCCGCAATCCCAGGTGATCATCACTGAGGTACGGCTTTAGATTATATGTTTGTCACATTATAATTTGCTGCATGATTTTATGATTCCTAGAATGGTTCTGTATTTCATACAATGCCTAGATGATTTCATATTTAAATTACTCTAGTGCATCAAGATTTGCGTAGGAAACCTGTGTTAATTAGATTAACATATGTAGATAAATGGTTTATCTTCTTTCACTGCATTATGTCATTTAAAAAGGTTTTGAATTGCATGTCTTGGGGCGTGTCGAGCATGGTGCCCCTTCCTTAAGTTCCCTAATAGATGTATGTGGACCTATGTCAACTCAAGCCAGAGAAGGATACCTTATTTCATTACCTTTACTGATGATTTATCTAGGTTTGGATATGTGTATCTTATAAAACATAAATCTGAAGCCTTTGATAAATTTAAAGAGTATCAAAGTAGTTAAGAAATAAACCAGAAAGAGTATTAAAATCCTTCGTCAGATTGAAAAGGAGAATACTTATCTAGTAAATTTCTTGATCATCTTAAGAACAAAGTCATTCTCTCATAATGGACACCTCCATATACACCACAATTAAATGGTATAGCAAAAAGGAGAATCGTACCTTGTTAAACATGGTAAGGTCTATGATGAGCTTTACTGATCTTCCTGTATCCTTCTGGGATTATGCCCTAGAAATTGCTGCTTATATACTAAATAGAGTACCATCAAAATTAGTAGCTAGCACTCTATATGAATTATGGAAAGATAAAAGAACAAGTCTCAAATATCTTAAGATTTGGGGTTGCCCGATTTATATGTGAAATGTGTTTGGACATAAACTGACTACTAGAGCTGATAAATGTAGGTTCATAGATTATCACCAAGAGGGTATTGGATACCTTTTTTATCATCGTACTGAACAAAAGAATTTTGTCAGTAGGCATGCCATTTTCTTGGAAAAAATAATTTATCCAAGAAGGAGGTAGTAGGAGGATAAGTGAACTTAGTGAAGTTTAGGATCTACAAACTACTCCTATACACAATCAACCTTAAATTTCTCAACCATAAGTACCTACTAATCAGGTACAACCACAATACACACCTCCTCTTCGTAGGTCAGAGAGAGTGCAGAATGCACCTCTCAGATATGGCTTTGTAATTGGAAATGATAATGAAGCTAGCATCATTCAAGAAGATGATCCTTTAACCTATACAAAAGTAGTCAAGAGTAAAGACTCTGACGAATGGCTTAATGCCATGAAATCTAAAATGGACTCCATGTATTCCAACCAGGTTTGGACCTTGGTTGATCCACCTAAGAGAGTAAACCCAATAGGCTGCAAATGGGTCTTCAAAAGGAAGATTGGAGTAGATGGCCAAGTAGAAACTTACAAGGCTAGGCTAGTGACAAAATGTTTCAACAAAGATATGGAATTGACTATGATAAAACGTTTTCACCAATAGCTATACTCAAGTCCTTTAGGATTTTGCTTTCTATATCTACATATTATAATTATGAAATATGGCAAATGGATGTAAAGACTACCTTCCTTAATGGATATCTTGAGGAAGAAGTCTATATATCATAATCAGAAGGGTTTGTCTCAAGTGAGAGGCCAAACCAAGTATGTAAGCTTAAGAAATCTATTTATTGATTAAAGCAAGCATCGAGGAGTTGGAACATCCACTTTGATGAAACAATCAAGGAATTTGGTTTCATCAAACATGTGGATGAACCATGTGTGTATAAAAAGATAAGTGGGAGTGCCATTATCTTCTTAATATTGTATGTTGATGACATACTTATCATTGTAAATGATATTCCAACATAGAAATCAGTCAAAGCTTAGCTATCTAAGCAATTTTTCATGAAGAACTTGAAAGAAGCATCTTATATACTAGGCATAAAGATATATAGAGATAGATCTAAGAGGATGCTCGACTTATCCCAATCCAAGTACATTGACTTTATGAAAAGATTCAATATGGAGGGGAGTAAAAGGGATCACTTGCCCATGAGTCAAGGCATGCGTTTTTCTAAAAAGATGTCTCCTAAGATACTTGAAGAGAGACAAAGGATGAGTAAGCTTCCTTATGCTTCAACTATAGGATCCATTATGTATGCCATGTTTATACCATGCCCGATGTTGCTTATGCCTTAGGCATACCAAGTAGATTCTAGGTTGATCCAGAGGAGGATCATTGGAAAGATATGAAAAATATTTTAAGTACCTTAAAAGGATTAAAGATATTTTTTTTTGATATATAGAGGATCATATTTAAAACTAGAAGACTATACTGATTCTAGTTTTTAATCAGATCTAGATGATAGTAATCCATATCAAGGTATGTCTTTACTCTATATGGAGGTGCAGTGAGTTAAAAAAGTACCAAGCGACAAACTACAGCTGACTCGGTTACTGAGATAGAATATATAGCTGCTAGTGAGGTTGCTAAGGAAGCTGTCTAGATAAAAAAGTTCATCTCGGAGTTGGGTATAGTTCCTATGATACAACAACTAGTGCCACTTTATTGTGATAACACTAGAGTTATTGCACAAGCTAAAGAACCGAGGTATCATCAGAAGTCCAAGCACATCTTAAGGCACTTCCATCTTGTTTGTAAAATTATTGATAGACAAGATGTGATTTTAGAACAAGTAAATACAAAGAACAACATAGCAGACCCATTCACTAAGGCCTTTTCTCAATAGCAATTTGATCACCATTTAGATTATATGGGAATTAAATACAAGGGTGATTGGCTTTAGTACAAGTAGGAGATTGAAAGAATAATACCCTAAAAGTTAATCATATTTCTTATGCATCAAGGAATTTTCTATAAAATTTTTCTAACTCATGTATGATATTAATAAAAGATATTTTGTTTCATCATATGCTATGCTTTATACTTTGTTGTTATTAAGATTATGATGAATCCCATAGATTAGGGCAATGATTTTGGGTTATGATGGAGTTCATAATAATGAGACCTAAGATTTAAAAAATTCTAATATAAAATATTCCCAGTCAAAAGATCATTGAGTCAAGGATCGATATTTTCAAAAGATTGGCATATCCTATGTATGCTCAATAGAGAGAGTGGTTGGTCTCATGACTACTTATATAGGGATACTAATATAAGGATGTGGGTGCTCATCAGAGTATGAGTTCATTGAATTGATCCATAATAAGAACATCTTATGTAAGTCATGTCAAAAGATGATTCTCTTAGTGAAGTTGTGCAAGTGATCCTTAGACCTAAGATCACCATGGTATCTTGTACACATGAATCCATATATTGGTTCATACTCATTCATGACTTAGTCATGTACGGGATGTTCATGGATGTGGTGAATTATGTATGAAGGTTATAAGTAGGTCAACATTTATCTCATGTAATCTCATCAAATAATGACTCAGGATGTCTTTGATTAAAGCAAGATAAAATTAGAAAAAGATTTTTATCATTCATTGGTTGAGTCTTCATTAGTTATTTAAGGTTCGAATGAATAAAGTATGAGGGTTTGATAATTTTCCATACCTATCACTTATTGGGATAAGGGAAGATTGAAGGATTGAATTACACGGTAACTTATCATTAAAGGATATTTTTATAATTTTTATCAAATTTCTCATCTTCTGGGTAGGTATAATAGTTGCTAGACGTCAATCATATCTTATAGATTTTCATAAATTAAATTGATTGAATTTATGAGTTAATTTGAAAGATGGTTTAAATTAGTAGCTAGATTTAGCTTGATTTTATCTAATTAGATTAGTTGATTTCAAATTGAACTAAATCAACATGAACCTAGACCTACTACTAGCTAGATGATGAGTCCAAAGGGTTTCATGCATTAAAAAATTAATCAAGAAAGTTATTTATTTATATTAGGATCATAGGATCCTAATTGGCTAGCTAATTACATACTAGCTAATATGTTGGCTAGCCTAACTCCTAACCTAATTAGATTGGATTTAAATACTTGTTATTTGGGCTAACTAATTTGAGTGAGACTTAAATTGGGTTGATCCTTAAGTGAGGTAGCCAAATTTAGGTTTTATCCTAATTTTATAGCCTTTACTATGTATTAAACCAAGAGTCCCAAGGGCTTGGGACTCGTCATGCCAATATTGGCATGTGCATATATTAAGGGGCACAGAAGAACCAAGAGTCCTTCTATAATTAAATCACCTATTTAGTGATAAACCATACCCCTATGCTCTCTGATCCATGTCCAATTAGACTAGATTAGACTGGTTAAATTAAGAAATTATGGGCATGATTTCATGTGGGCTCATGAAGGGATGCAATGCTTAGGATATATGGTCATGGGATGGACTAGAGTCCTTCTGCTTATCAATCCCTTTTCCAAATATGCCTTTCTAGTTTATACGCCTATTGGGGCATTGGAACAAGCCTTTAATTCTTAAATTAAAGACTAATTATCAGATTTTTCTCAAAGAGTTGTGATGACCAACTCTTGGTGCAAAATATTTGTGAAACAATGTATGTTTCACTTAGCGCCTTTCTGCATAGAGACTCCTTCTACTTGAAAGATCTTATCTAATATATTAAATATCATATTAGAAATTGATGAAATGGTGTTTTAAGTACCTCCTCTCTTCCTATTTAAAAGCTTTTGGTGATTGAAACCAAAGCATTCAAAGTTTGTCCTGACAACTATCTTCCTTTCCTTGTTAGGACAAGTCTTTTATTTTAAGATAAGTATACCATTTTAAAACAAGGACTTAGAAAGACAATTAGAAAGGATAATTGGATCGTAAGAGAGTTTTTCGAAAGATTTTGAGGTACTCTTATGAAAGAAAAATATCCTAGAATAGAGGAAAGGCTACAAAAGGAAGAAAGGCTACCAGGAATAGTTCTAGTCAAGCAAGCAAGAGGGTGCTTCCTTTATCCAGTTCCTATGTAGATCATCTCTGGAAGGCATACACTTATATGCCTAGTAGAGTAAAGTATATTAGCATTATAAGTATTTTTTTTTTTAAATATTTTGCCTTGTTAATTGATATGATCAAGGAGATTCTGGGTCTAGGAATTTGGTTGACTAGGATTTCAAGGATTAAAATTTTGAAATTCGGTCTTCTGCTATGTAATCATAACCTTGCACCATCATGTCAAAATTCTCTAAAGTACCTTGGGAGATTAAATATAAAAGGAAGTTCTCAGCAAACTCTCTAGAGGTATGCCCCCCTTTGCATCTCTTGTGCTCTAATTTTTTATTATCATTATTCTTTGTAGTCTAAGATACTGACCTGAGCATCGGAGAGCCTTCACTAGAGCCACCTTTGACCAGGGCTTCTTTTATAGGTATAGCTATCAATATTCTCTCTCCAACCTACTCAAGTATTCGAGGTGAATTTCTATACCATCAGGTTCAATTTGAATCCGATTTGAACCAATTTCGAACTAAAGTGAATCCTAATCCAATTAGGACTTTAATCCATCTCCCACGTGGATATGAAATCATATTAGCCTTAAATAAGATCAAGTATAATTAAATTATATCTAATTTAATTTAATTAAGACTTGATCCATAAATTAATTAAGTCTAATTGCATTGCAACACTTATAATTAAGTCCCTTGGCTAATAATTAGAAGTTTTTAAATATGTAACTCTTACATAATTAGTAGTTTCTAAATATATAATTATTACATAGCTAGCAATTCCTAAATATATAACCCTTATATATTAATCCAACTATATGATCAAGTCAAGCTCCATTTGTATGTAACCCTGTAGATTCTTTTCTGTTTGGTAGTAAGACATATCATGTCTCCATCATAATATCACAAAACTCTTTCCAATGTGTAGGAAAATCCTAACTCACCCCATCGAGGATTGTTGTTCCAAAATGATCCTAGTAAGTTTTTACAATCTACCAGTAATACCTAGTAGCATGTAGTGGCAATCCAACAGAATAAAAATATCATAACCTTTAGGAATAGTTACCAGGTAATTGAGTTTTTCTATTAGAGTCCCGATAAGATGCAATCATGGAAACTCGTCAAATCTTAAATATCCAACATATGAAAGACTTAATTAGCTTAAGTCCAAATCATGAATCTTATGGAAACTCTTTTCCATCTATCACAATGCCATGGCCATGGTCTTAAGGACTTAGCTTCTTAAATTGTATGAGAGAAGTCCTCGAGTACTAAGGTCGATAGATCCTATATAAGTGCGCACCCTACTTCTACAATGAACCTACCATATCTGACATATATTATGAGGATCCAAATAGTTAAGAGATCAAATTTATGTACAGTTAAACTACAATAACCCCATTATGAGCAATTGAAGCATCGTAGGTCAAAAATCTACTTATACAACTATAGCATCGACAAAGTCATTGATGAGTAAATAGATATCTAAGTGACTTCTCGTGTTGGTCACACTTAGTATTATTATTCTCTTACAACCATCTATACCTCACTCCAGTGTCCCCATAATATAAAATCAAGATCCGTCTATCCAAAAGGGAAGCGATCCATGCATCGATCTAATCGGATTAAACATCATCACTATGATGATTCTATAATCGAGAGTAATTTAAAAATTAATCTAATGACATATATCTCAAATTCTCAACTCTTAAGAATGTGTTATTAGATTAATTTCTTAGATGATACATGAATACATATGCAATATGTCCGGATAAAATAGCCTAATTAAAAATTATTAAATATAAAATTATGTCCTAGAAAGAAAATATGTATATGGCAAATTGACTTCTAGGGCATATGCCTAACAATTTCTCACTTATACTAAAGCCAATCAACCATATACCTCAGTCCCATCTTCTCAAAATGTGCTTCAATCATCTACTAGCTAAAGCTTACAAAGCTTGTAGATCTACCATATCTCATGTAAAGTTTACTCTTTGCACCTTAATAAGGCAATCATGAATAATATAATCATAGCTCTATCTATTCGAACTTCTTGTAAATAGCTAAAGTTATGGCACTGTTGTTGCTATAGTAGAGTATTATGGCATCTGATGACATCATACTAAATTCTATAACAATCTTTTAACCAGAATATATCCTTGTACCCTTAGTAGTGATGATGTTGTTATCTTTCCTGGTCAAACCTACAATGATCAGTTCTTAATTTGAAACTCTTTCAAACCATCATTGTACAAGAATACATCTTGATGTATACCTTCTAACATTATCATCAGATATGAAGTCTTAATATATGTATCCTTGTTCCCTCAATTCTCCCACATTATGTTGGGAATGTGTCCTAAATTCAATTATCTAGCTATAGACAACCACTATATTTGTATATAAATTAAATTAGTATAATTTATTTAGCAATTCATCATTTTTATATCTTCTTTTTATGAACTCTTTTTTATAATGAAGTCTGTTACGGCCGTAACGGTGACGTGGCCAGGCTCAGATACCGCCGAATATGATCGAGCCACGTGGAGGTTTCTCCGGTCGAGTCAGCGCCACATCGCCAAGGCCGAGCTCGGCAAGACTACTCCGCCAGACGACTTCCTAAGACAAACTGCTCTCGCCGAAGTCGAGCTCGGTTCGGGGCTCCTCTACCACCTCGCCTGGTGCCCACCCAGGAGGGGTCTGCCTAGGCCGAGGTCGCTCGATCCTTCGCTCCTTCGCCAGGTGGCCCCCCTGGAGACGGGCCCACCTCGGCCGAAGCCAGGCGACCTCCTGCCACCTCGCCAGGTGTCCACCCAGGAGGGGTCCACCTAGGCCGAGGTCGGTCGATCCCTTGCTCCTTCGCCAGGTGGCCCCCCCGGAGACGGGCCCACCTCGGTCGAAGCCAGGCGACCTCCTGCCACCTCGCCAGGTGTCCACCCAGGAGGGGTCCACCTAGGCCGAGGTCGGCCGATCCTTCGCTCCTTTGCCAGGTGGCCCCCGGAGACGGGCCCACCTCGGCCGAAGCCAGGAGACCTCCTGCCACCTCGCCAGGTGTCCACCCAGGAGGGGTCCACCTAGGCCGAGGTCGGCCGATCCCTCGCTCCTTCGCCAGGTGGCCCCCGGAGATGGGCCCACCTCGGTCGAAGCCAGGCGACCTCCTGCCACCTCGCCAGGTGTCCACCCAGGAGGGGTCCACCTAGGCCGAGGTCGGCCGATCCTTCGCTCCTTCGCCAGGTGGCCCCCGGAGACGGGCCCACCTCGGCCGAAGCCAGGCGACCTCCTGCCACCTCGCCAGGTGTCCACCCAGGAGGGGTCCACCTAGGTCGAGGTCGGTCGATCCTTCGCTCCTTCGCCAGGTGGCCCCCGGAGACGGGCCCACCTCGGCCGAAGCCAGGACCCCCTGCCACCTCGCCAGGTGTCCACCCAGGAGGGGTCCACCTAGGCCGAGGTCGACGGATCCTTCGCTCCTTCGCCAGGTGGCCCCCGGAGACAGGCCCACCTCAGCCGAAGCCAGGCCGCCCATACGGAGAAGGTCCCAGGAAGGAGGCGCAGGCCCCGAGGTCATCCCTCGGGCCGTACGCATCATAGACGGTGCCCCGTATGGATGGCGGCGGCACGCGAAACACCATTTGCATCGGCCCGACAGGTCCCGCAGTCGAGAGGCGCGATTCTGACAAAGCAGGCCCCATAGATGGATGGCGCCCACACTTGGAAAAAGAATGCTCTCACTGGGCCCGAGTTCTGACCGGCCGCCTTACCAGCGCCGCCCCCCCCCTTTTCTGTCTTTGCCTTTTCCCTGTTGGGCTCGGTGGACGAGGTAGGAAAGCCGCCTGGCCCTCCTCACCGAAAAGGGGAAAGAGAAAGGGACAGAGGAGGGGAGCCTCCCAGGAGGAGAAGACAGGCGAACGACGGGAAGAATAAAAGGAAGGAATCTGGGGACGACAAGGTAAGCGAACAAGCCTGGGGACAAGAAGAAACAGCGGCAAAAGGCCTCGCTCCGAGAGTGAGATCCAAGATCCCGAGAGGGGATCACTCGGCGTGAGCTCGGCAAGGAGGCCCGGCCGAATTTCTGGTCCCCAGTGCACCTTTCTTTCTAGTAAATTCTCTAAGTCTGGAACCCTTTCGGGGGTCCGTCTTGGAGAGTCTGTTCCTTCTCGTCGTCTACTGACTTGACTGTCGGAGCTCCCTCACCGGGATCCCCGGCCAGGGTCTTCTAACCCCTTCTTGTAGGTTCGCCACAGCCGGGGAGGCTCCCTCGCCAGGGGTCAGGAAGGATCCACGGATCCGAGGCACGGGCGCGGCGACGAAAGCAGCAACAAAGTCCTTAGAACTATTAAGTTTTGATAAAGGTGATGAGGATTTATTGAATTGTCCTTAAATTATGTTTACAACCAAATGATATGTTATTTAAATGATAACAGTTATCAAGTATAGATCATTGTATGCCTTATGGATTGGTTATCCTTGTAACTAATTAGTGTGGAGACATTGGTATAGCATGCAGGTGAAATATCAGAGAATATTTTTACTAAATGTAACTCAGCTACAGAGTACTCTATTGTCAAGAGCAACTCACAAAGGATATGGATATATATGTCCCTCCAAAATGAGATCGCCACGGTGACTTGCAAGTAACTCACTATGCTTTGGTACTAAACTATCTGTTTTTTTAATACACTAATGAAAGGTTTCTGGGGATAGTAAAGTAATTACCAAGTCTATGTATGAATCAAGATAGAATTAACCGCTTCAGGTTATAAGAGTTTATATTTTGATATGTTTCAATTCAATAAAACCTTGGCCTGAATAATCCTTATGATCAATCATAGGATTTATGAAGCAAACTACTGAGATTATTGATTAAGGGTTTTGCAGTTTGTCCTGAAGTCATCCTTAGTAGAAGGGTCAAAATGATGAATATTGCTTTGCATACGAAAACCATATGCCCAGGTTCTTAAATATTGCTTTATAAATATTCAACCTATTCAAACATCATGTATCATTACTAGATGGTCACTTCGATTAGTATAGATATTTTTTTTGTACTATTGGCTTAGTATTTGAACCTATGGAGTCATGCACATAAGTCAAGCAACATGAAAGAAGGCTTGACCTAAGATCTATTTGTTCAATTTGGAAGCAGGTGACTTAATTGAATAAATGGACTTAATTAATTAAGAATTCATTTGTAAGCTGCCAAGGAGGTTGTTTAGTTATGGAAGTTCATCCATGAACTCGGGGTAGTTCCCTTAGTTAATAGTTCCATCCCACTATATTGTGATAGTACTAAAGCCATTGCACAAGCCAAGGAACCCAAGTCCCGTTAGAGAACCAAACACATTCTGTGATGAGAGATCGTTAGGAGCTTTATACGAGAGATCGTTGACATAGGTAATGTTGATTTATAGAAGATCAATGAAAAAAGAACCTGGCCAACCCCTTCACTTATGCTCTTAGAATCAAAAAGTTTGATGAACACAAGTACAAGATGGGTATTAGATATTATTCTAATTGGCTTTAGTCCAAGTGGGAGTTTGTTGGGAATGTATAGACGACCACTATATTTGTATATGAATTAAACTAATAAAAGTTTTTTGGCAGTTCATCATACTTACATCTTCCTTTTATGAATCTTTTTTATGATAAAGTCCT
The DNA here is from genome assembly GCA_021397845.1 of Areca catechu. NCBI lineage: Eukaryota > Viridiplantae > Streptophyta > Magnoliopsida > Arecales > Arecaceae > Areca > Areca catechu. The sequence goes on along the minus strand of CM038042.1, from coordinate 89,053,973 downwards.
TACAATTATTAAATTTTGATAAAGGCATGAAAATTTATCAAATATTTCTTAAGTTATGTTCACAACCAAATGATATATTATTTGGATGGCAACATTTATCTAGTATAGGTCGTTGTGTACTGTAGGAGTACATTTTCACTAAATGTGACTCAGTTGTGGAGTTCTCTGCTATCAAGAGTAGCTCATGAAGGATATGTGTATATGTTTCCCTCCAACTTGAGATCACCATGGTGACTTACAAGTAACTCACTATGCTTTGGTGCCAGACTATCTATATTTTTAATATAGTAATAAAAGGTTTCTGGGCATAGTTAAGTATTTGCCAAGTTTATGTATGAATCAAGATGGAATTGACCATTCCAGGTTATAGGAGTTCATGCTTCGGTGTATTTCAATTCAATAAAACTTTGGTCAAGATAATCCTTGTGATCATTCATAGGATTTATGAAGTTGAAATACTACCTGGATGACCAATTAAGGGTTTGATAGTTTGTCCTGAAGTCATCCTTAGCATAAGGGTCAAATGGATGAATTATACAAAAATATATGCTCGAGTTCTTAAATGCTGCTTTGTAAATATTTAACCTATCTGAACATCGAGTATTATTACTATATAGTCACTTCAATTAGTACAGGTAGTCACTCAATTAGTACAAGAATTTGTTCCTATACTACCGGCTTAGCATTTGAACCTATGGAGTTATGCACATAAGTCAAGCAATGTAGGAGAAGGCATAGGATCTACATCTTCCTAGATCTATCTCTATAGACCTATATTTTTAAATATAGGATGCTTTTCCAAGGTCTTTCATAGAGAATTCTCTAGACAATCATAACCTAACCTAAGTCAATTGGGAATCACATTCCTAATAGGAGAATGTTATTCATATACAATATGAGAAACTTGATAGTCTCCCACTGACCTTTTATAAACACATGGTTCATCTTCTTATTCTTGATAAAATCAAATGATTTGATCATGTCATTGAAACAAGCATTCCAACTCTAAGATATTTATTTCAATCTATTTACATTGACCCTTTGTAGTTTTCAGACCTTATGATCTCCATCACTATCCATCTACCAAATCTCATCATGATAAATTGTAACAGCAATTAGTATGAATTTAAGCATGGTTAAGGTAAAAAGTGAAAGAATAGAGCCCTACAAGCCAATCATATTTCATATATGATAAAAACTTTTTTGTTATTTCTTTCACCTCATGTATGACATTTATTATTATTCAATAATAAAGAGGCAATTTTTTGTTTTATCATATGTCGTATCTTATTCATTTTTTGTCTTAATATTATGATGAACTTCATTGATTAGGCAATAGTTTTAGGGTTATGATGGGTTCATAATAGTGAGACCTAAAATCTAGAAAGCCTTAGTCTAAAACATTCTCATTCATAGGATCATCGAGTTGGGATCGATATTTCTAGTAAAACTGACACATCCTATGTATGCTTAATGAAGAGCGTGGTTAGTCTCACAACCACTTATATAGAGACACTAATATAAGGATGTGGGTGCTCATTTAAAAATAAGTTCATTGAATTGATCTACAATGAGAATATCCTATTGAGTCTTACATACTTGTCAAAAGTTAGCTCTTTAAGTGAGAGTTGTGCAAGTGATCCTTGGACCTGAGATCACCATAGAATCTTATGCACATGAATCCATGTTTTGGTTCATGCTTATTCATGACTAAGTCATATACGAGGTATTCTGGATATGGTAGAATGTAACAAAGATTGTGAGTAGTTCAACAAAGAATTGATCATTTCTAGTAAGAGAAGATTTTATCCCTTGTAATCTCATCATATGATAACTCAAAATGCCTTTGATTAAAGCAGGATGAAACTAGAAACAATTTCTAATCTTTCATTGATCAAGTTTTCATTAATGGATTGAGATTTATATAAAGAAAGTGTTAAGATTTGACATAAATCCATACCTATCGCTTATTCAGGATAAGGGATGATCGAAGAATTGAATTGCATGATAACTTGCCATTGAAAGGTATTTTTGGTATTTCTATCAAATTCTATATTTTCTAGATAAGCATGATACATTGCTAGATATCAATCATGTCTTGTAATTATTTATGAATTAAAGTGTTTAATCATGAGTCAATTAGAAAGTTTTAATTTGACAACTTGGATTGATATGAGTTTGATCTAATTTGATTAGTCAAGTTCTAATTGAACCAGATCAACATGAACCTAGATCTACATAGCTAGATGTGGAACCCAAAAGGTCACACATGCTAAGGAATTGATTAAGGGAGTCAATAGAATTTTATGATGGGTCATTGGATCCTAATTGGCTAGCTAATTGACATGTTAAAACATGTTTGCTAACCTAAATCCTGACCTAATTAGATTTGGTCCATAACCTTGCTATTTAGGCTAACTTATTTAAGTGGGACTTAAATAGAATTGACTTTTGAGGGGGCAGCCAAATTGGGGTGCCTCTTAGCCTTTATCCATGACAAATAGCAAGAGTCCTAAAGGCTAGGGACTCTTGATAACGCATGGAATTATTGTGCACAATGTTAGCATGCAGAAGGAGCAAGAGTCCTTTTGTTGATTAATCATAATTCCAAGCACCTTCTTATCCATTGTCTCTCTCTTCTCCATGCCTCATTGTTGCCTAGCGTAGTAACCCAAGGGGGGGGTGAATTGGGTTTCTTTAAAAAATTAAACCAAATATGTGCTACACTTTAAAGTATTTGTGAAGCTATGTAAATGAGCATACAATAAATAAGATGCAATGCAATGAATATAAACTGCACATGCAAGAGAGCAAGGAATACACACACAAATACAAAGGTTTATAGTGGTTCGGTGCATATCAAGCACCTACATCCACTCCCCAAGCTATCCCTTGGAAATGTTACTATAATAAACCTAGATTACAGCCAACTTGTTTTCAAGGGCTCACAAGTCAAACCCAAAGTTGGTTTTCTCACTTAGACTCACCAACAACCTTTACTCAAGCCAACCTAGGCTTGGATTCTAATTCATGGCTTGGAAGGGCCTAACACCTAGTTTCAAACACCCTTGAAACTAGTCACAATAAATAAAATCAGAGATACAGGGATAAAGCACAAGCAAAATAAGAGAATATCAGGGTTCTTCTCCATTTGTATATGCAGGGTTCTTCTCCTACAATGTAAGAATGTCATTCCTGATTAAGAGAATATCATCCACATACAAAATAAAAAATATAACCACTAAACCATTAGTCCATTTGTATATGCAGGGTTCTTCTCCATTCTTTACGAAGCCATATATTCTGATCACCTTATCAACATGTATTTTCCAACTCTGAGATGCCAGCTTCAATCCATAAATGGGTCTCTAAAGCTTGTACACCTTGGATTTATTTATGAATGTGAACCCTTTAGGTTGTTTCATATACACTTCTTCCAGCTATCCATTTAGTAAAGTGGATTTAACATCCATTTGTAAGAATTCAAAATTGAGATGTGCGGTAATATCAAGCATAATCCAAATGGACTTGAGCATTGCTATAGATGGAAACATATGTCCATAATCAATTCCATAATGTTGATAATATCCCTTGGCAACTAAATTGGCTTTATAGGTTTTCACCTTCCCATTTGTGCCCCTTTTTCTTTTAAAAATCCATTTATACCCTTTAGGTTTTAACCCTTTAGGTGGATCAATGAGTATCCATACATCATTGACCTCATGGACTCTATTTTGGACTTCATGGCTTCAAGCCATTCATCAGAGTCAGACTTTGCATGACATCCATATAGGCGATCAGATCTTCATTATTTTTATCAAGTTCAACATGATCATCATCCTGGACCAAGAAATCATAATATTTGTCTAGCTAACATGGTACTCTATCAGATCTCCTTAATGGGCCTCTACAATGGGCTATGGGTTTGATATAATCAAATCTAGTTCAGAAGGTTCGTTATTTATGTTGGTTCTTCTACCTATTGAACTTCTTCAAGTTCAACCTTAGTGGCATTAGTTCCTTCTTCAAGGAACTCTTTTTCTAAAAGATTACCCTATTGCTGATGAACACTTTTTGTTCATCAGTATAGTAGAAGAAATTGCCCTTAGTTTCTTTCAGGTACCTATAAAAATATTCTTGTGAGACCTAGGTCCGAGTTTGTCCATTTCAAATGTTTGACATAAAGTGGACATCCCTAGACCCTAAGGTTGAGAGTCCCGGCTTATGCCCTGTCTATATCTCATATGGTGTTTTATTTAGAGACATGCTAGGAACTCTATTAAGAATGTAACAAGCAACTCAAGTGCATATCCCCAAAAGAAAATAGGCAAACTCGCAAATCCTATCACGGACCGAACCATATCTAACAGAGTTTGATTACTCCTTTCTGACACTTCATTATGCTAAGATATCCCAAGAGATATCCATTGAGAGAGAATCTCATTCTCTTCTAAATATGTCAAAAACTCATTGGTGATGTATTTTTCTTCTCAATCAGATCGAAAAGTTTTACTACTCTTTCCAATTTATTTTTCTACTTCATTACAGAATTGTTTGAATATTTCAAATGATTTAGAATTATATTTTATTAGGTAGATATACCCATACCTCGATAAGTTATCAATGAATGTGATAAAGTAGTAATTATTGGAAAAACACCTAGGATTTCATGCATCTTTTTTATAATTTATAGCAAAAGCAAATATATTTTAAAATTATTTTAAATAAAAAATCATGCATACAGATCAAATATAATAAATCCTATAAGGATCGTAAATGATATGCAATATAAAAAATAAAATTAGCATTTATTGATCAACTGATGCACGCTGTAAATCATATCTACTGACATGAGATCGAATCTCATACCTGATCATGAGTCAATGATTGTCACTATCGATGGCATATGGTAAGGGTTCTCAAATCACTTTGCAGCCATATAGGTGTTTGGCCTCTATGAATTGTCCACACGACGCACCGACATGATCAACCTTCTTGAACTGCTAGATCTACACGAAGGCCACTGGATGGTTGAAATAATAATTTCTTGGATCTTCTTGAACCCTCCAAGAAGGCTAAGAAGAGGATCAAGAGGTGATTAGATGGAGGAAGAAGAATAAAATCAAGAAAAACCCTTTCTCTTTCTCTTCTTTTTCTCTCTCCCTTCAAACCCTAAAGCCTAAGGTCCTCTCACTCCAACCAAGATGTCATGACCACTTCTCAATTTTTTTTCGTAGTATTTTTGAGTTACCTCATAATAATTCTTCTCTCCAATTATCACATGATACCAGCAAATCAAATTTAAATCAACATGGAGAAAGGATTTGGATAGGATTAGATTAGGGAGATAGAGTGTTACTTAGACTAAGAGTTTGATTCCTAATCAGACTTCTCCAATTTAAATTCAAAATTTAATTAAACTCATACTTGATTTAATGCTTATCAAACTTGGAGAAAGAGGGGCATGTAATCTCCTTTTGGCATGAGAAAACTCTATGCAAATCCCAAGGTAGCATGGAGAAAAAAATAGGGAAGAAGAAAGTGGTGCTAAGTGGGGTTTTTGACTTTGACTTGGTCAAAATTAGTTAGGAATTAAATCAAATTTAGTTACATGCAACTAATTAACTATACCTAATATAATTAGATCTGAATTAACTTAGGTAAATCCTAATCAAATTAGAAATTAATCAAGTCCAAGTCAGGATCAAACTCAAATTAAAAATCTCTTAGTGATTAGGTCATCGTATAACCAAATAGGGTGAAATCTAATTGAACTAAATTCAAGTAGGCTTGACCTAAAACTCTTTGCTCAATCAAATTAAACCAAATAGCAATCTAATTACTAATAATCCTTTTATTAATTAGTAATTAATTAATAATTAACTTATAACATTTATATAGGGTTAATTGTTAATCATATTTATAATTTTATCATTGAATGATCTTAATGTTAATCAGCCATCATGATCAATCAAAAACTTCTTATGTGTGTAACTCCATAGGTTCGAATACTAAGTTAGTATCCTACAAATCAATTCTTGAACTAATCAATATGACTATTTAGCAATGGTACCTGACGTCTAGATAGGTTGAATGATTATAAAGCAACATTCAAGAACCCAGGTATATGATTATTAAATCAATTGCCAAATCCTGAATAGTATATCTAGATGTATTTCAACCTAACAAATTCTTTGGATCCTCATAAGAATTACCCTGGCTAAGATCTTGCTAAATTAAAATACAGTAGAGCATTTTTGCCAACATCATGGAGTGGTTAATCCCATCTTGACTCAAACACTGACTTAATAATACATGACTGCACCTAGTATCCTTCTATCACTGGATTAGAAATCCAAGTAGTCCAGTACTTTAGTATAGTGAGTTGCTTACAAGTCCATGATGATCTCAGGTCGAGGGAATATTTATACCCATATCCTTCTAAGAGATACTCTTGATAGTAAAGTACTCAATGGTATTAGTCACATTCAATGTAATGTACTCCTACACTTACCTGCATGCCACAGTAGTGTCTCCCCACTCCTTAATTATGAGAATAATTAACCCATATAGCATACAACGACATATACTCAATAAACGTCATTGTCCCAAGTAACAACGTATTATTTGGTTGTAAACAAGTTTAAGAACTATATAATAGATCCTCATTGCATAGAAGTAGTTCTAGAAACTTCATCATAAAAGAGTTTATAAAAAAAGATGTATACATAGTGATGAATTACCAAAAGTAATCTTTAGTTATTAATGAATCATGTACAAATTATAAAGAGCTAAACCATTTACATCCTAGATGATTGGCTTTAGAACACAATTTCTAACAACTACCACTTGATTAAAGATAATTGGAACATTATCAATTACCCATCTTTCACTTGTGATCATCAAACTTTTTGATTTTGAGAGCTTTAGTAAATGGGTTGGTCAAGTTTTCCTTTCTATCGATCTTTTGAAGGTTAACTTTATATTGATTTACAATCTCCCGAACAAGGTGGTAGCGATGCAGAGTATGCTTGGTCCACTGATGAGTCTTTGGTTCTTTCACTTGAGCTATGACACGAGTGCTATCACAATATAGAATAACTAGACCATCCATGGAGGGTGCCACTCCAAGCCACCAATGAACTTTCATAGTGAAACAATATCCTTTGCAATATCAGAAGCTGTAATATACTATGCCTTGCAAACTAAATCGGCCATAATGTGCTACTTGAAACTTTTCTAGTAGATTGCTTCTCTATTCAGGGTAAAGACATAATCTGATATACTCTTGCTATCATTCCTATCTGACTAAAAACTCGAGTCAATATAACTGACAGTTTCAAGTCAGAATCTCTATAAATGAGCCACGGGTCCTTACTGTTTCTCAAATACTTAAGGATAGTTTTTATGACCTTCCAATGGTTCTCACCTAAATCAAATTGGTATCTACTCACAACTCTAGGTGAGTATACCACATCTGGTCTTGTACATGTCATAGTGTACATTATAGATCTAACTACTAAAATATATGGAATCCTACTCATACGCTCTCTCTTGAGGAGTTATCAAACAATCCTTCTTAGAGTGAGTAATTTCATGGCCTATGAAAGATAGCCTTTCTTGGAGTTCTCTGTGCTGAACCACTTCAGCATGGTTTCAATACATGTGGACTGGATTAACCTTAGCAAACTTTTAGATCTATTTTTATAGATCTTCATCCCTAGGATGTAGGATGCTTCTTCCAAGTCCTTCATGGAGAATTGAGAAGATAGTTGTTGGGGCTGGTATCTAGCCTATTGTTGGAGTATGCTAGAGAAGAGGTACTCATAAGTTCTCTCAAAAAAGACCCCACCAGAGATGGTTCCGGTGGAGCCACTGATGTGGGCACCAAGATCAGACAGATGTTTCTCAACCCTCTGTAGATCTCGGATTAGGATTTTAATTTGTTAGGTCCTGTAATAAGGCTTCAAGCCTGAGCATTTTATTTTTGAGTCATGTATCTAGTTTCAATTTTTGTTTTGGTCATGTACCTTAGCTAATTTGGTCAAGTTAGGGTCAATTGGTCCTGTAATTAGCCAAGTTGGTTCACCAGCTCAAGTCAATTTGAAAATGGGCTCAAGCTAGTTTGAAGGTAGGTTCACAAGTGGGCAAACAAGTCAAGCCCAATTAAAGAAGAGTAAGCCACCTCTCCTCCACACCAAGTAGGAGTGCCAACTAGGAGTGCCACATCATTAGTGCCACATGGCATGGAAGGTGCCACTTCAGCTCATGAGGAGTGCCACATCATCAGTGCCACATGGCATGGGGAGGCCCACTTCACCAAGCTCCTTTGGGCAGCCAACTGGAGTACCACATCATCAGTGCCACATAGCATGGGAGGTGCCACTTCAGCTCATGAGGAGTGCCACATCATCAGTGCCACATGGCATGGGGAGGTGCCACTTCACCAAGCTCCTTTGGGTGGCCAAGTCAAGATGAAAAATTCAAATTCAAATTCATGTTTGACTCCCATTAATCTCCCCTTGATCCAAGTAGACAATATCCACACAACACTCCCCATATCAAGCCTCCCCTTGATCCAAGCCAACAACATCCTCACTCCACTCCATAAATCAAGCTACCAAGATCAAGCTTCATGAAATAATTCAAAATTCAAAAGTTAGATGCCAAGTTCCATGAAGGAGGAATTTAAAATTCAAATGGGCACCCTTTGATTCATGAAAACAACATCCTCTCTTCACTCCCCCAAATCAAGCTTTGTAACATCCCTTTTTAAATTTTGAATGTAGTCTTGGGTGCTTATAAAAGGACCCTAACCCTCTTGTAAGAATTTTGAATGAATGAAAAAAAGAGAGAATTTCTTCTTCCAATTGCCCTTGTCTTCTAGACTAGAAACTCTATGAGAGAGCGCCTTTATCCTTCAAGACATCGAGGGGTGAGAGGCCCTGAGTTACCATCCTCCTTCGCAAGCCATCCAGTCATCTTCAAGCTTGGACGCCCCTCGAAATCTCCATTTGGATGCCTAGCAAGAAGAGCCTCCTCGACCACCATTCTCAACCCTTTCCCATCCCTTCTTACTTGCTTATATCTTTTTCTTGATGTTTCCTAATCCTTCACTTGGGTGTTCGCAGGTCCTCCAAGTGCCACGAATAATAGAGCTAATCTTCCTTGCCTTCACACCATTGGACTGAAAGCCAGCATTTCGTAGGGTTGAAAGCTTGATCCTTTAGGATGCATCCGCGAGAGTGAGTGAACTCGGCATCGGGTGCATCAAAGTTTTTCAAGGTTTGCATCCCTAATCTCCTAAGTAGGTATTGATCTAAAGCTAAGTCCTACGGGGTTTCTCAATCCCGGGGTCCTCTCCTTATCTTTGTTTAGGGGCTATCTTGTATGCTAGAAAGTTCTTATCTTTATAGAATCTCTAGATCTGCTCTTTGCTTGTCTTCAGGAATCCTTAAATCCATTAAAAACTTAAAATAACAAAAGAAGAATCATTAGCATGCATCTTAGCATCTCCATCCCACATCAAGTCTGGTATCAGAGCATGGTTAGGACTTATTTCTTCTTAAGTACTTGGATTGGGTGCTTTACCATGGCTGTCCAATCATAGAAAAAAGTAGGGCTGCAAGACCCTCACATCCCATTTAAAGGGATTTTCTATGGCATGTAGGGGTGCCGATGTGATTGACCATTGAAGGGGATTTTGATGATTTTTATTTTTCTAGATTTTGCATAATTAGAAGTATTTTAAAGAATTTTTTCAAATTTTATTGCAGTCTGTAGAATTTCTACATATCGGAATGCTACTTGAGAACAAATCTATTCTGAAATTCCAGCAAGTGCATTTCATCACACTTTCATTCCCATATAGTTTAATTTTGCATTTAGGTTCATATTTTTTTTTCAGCATCTTATTTCTGCTAACATGCATCAAAATCCAAAATAACAAAACTTAGATACATTGCAATAGGTTTCATGTGTATGCCATCATTTACATAATTAACTTAAGGGCATCAATATCACAAGATAAGGGAAGGAGGTCATTATCTTTTCTTAGCCCAAAAATAACTACCCTTGCATTACGAACCTAAGCCTAATCTAAAATCAAGTAGCAACCTACTAGGTTAGGGACACCCATGAGTTGAGTTTAACCATTTTGGGGAAGCTAGTACATGCAACCCTTCAATTAGTACCAGGAAGTCGATGTCTAAGCAAAGGTCTAGCGTCAAACGACCTAAGTGGTGTTGTGGTTCTTTAATTGGGTCCTTGCGAAAGCAAGGGAGGCCTCCCACCCTCCCACCTCTTACTTGGCCGGCGAAAGGGCTAGTTGTTGCACTGTGTGTCTTCTACGTTGACCCATTCTGATTGAACTCCTTGGTCTAGCAAATCCGTAGCACCATTCATTGTGTGTTGCATGTCTAGTCTAGATTAGGAGTCCATTAGCCCATTAGTCCATATCTAGCCCAGTGTAGTCATGGGATCAAACCTTGAAGCCCACTTATGGGCCCTTAGTGAACAACTGGCCCAATTGAACCAAAAGATGGCCCAAGCAGAGGCACGGGCAGAAGCCTACAAGGCCCATGCTAAATTCAACTCCTCTAGGCCCAATTCCTTGATCCAAGAGCCTATGATCATGATCTTGCCCCTGAGTCTAGCCCTAGGAGCCCATACCCATACTTGGTTGACTCCGAGGAGGGACCCATTAGAGCACCCAACCTTATGCACCCACTTTTGATAGAAGATAAGAGGTGTATATCAATTGAGAGGAGAGCATGGATCACTATTTCGAGTACACTAGGATGTCGAAGTTAGAAAAATTTAGATTGGCCACACGATGGTTAACCTGATATGCTAAGTGGCATTGGGTAGCTATTGAGGATGAATGTTATCAAAGAGAAGATAGAATATGAGTTGGAAAACCATGAGAAGTAGGCTAAGAGAAAAGTACCTACGTAGATTTTATTAGCAAAGACTTTTAGACCAATGGTAGGAATTGAGGTAGGGTAATAAAACTGTGTCTAAGTACATTGACAAATTCAATAAGTTTATCAGGAGATGTAACACAGTTGAGTCTGAGGCTATGATCATATCAAGGTTTCGAGCTGGCCTACATTTGGATATCCAAAGGGAGCTTTATTTTAGAAAGATCAATGACATGGAGTAGGCTTACCAAACTACGAGGAATTGTGAGCGTTTCCAAAGGACACCCACCTATAGTAGACCTGAACCCTTTAGAAACCCTAGCCGAACCCTAGGATCTCGCCAAGGGTATAGTCAAGTCTACCCGAGTCGACCCAATATGAGCCAACCCGACCCGAGTCGATCCAACCCTAACCCGAGTCAACCCACCCTTGCTACCCCATGTGTTCACCACGGGGACATTAAAGAGGAGGAATATATTGCAGACCTAGAATTGGTTGACCCAAAAAACACCCAGGCTGAAGCTATTTTGAAGGACCCTCAGAAGATCCTGAACCCACCAGTGAGCCTAAAGTAGAAGTATATGAGGTTAACATGAGTTTGGTAGACGAATATGATGGAGAAGACTGTGAGGAGGACAACTCTAGTACCTTACCTGAGGAAATCCTTAGAGAAGATAAGATTGTTGAGCCTAGTCCTGAAACATCAGAACAACATGAAATTAGTGAGGACTTGGTTCCTGTAAGCCAATGCCCTCAGGAAGAACCACTCCTTTAGCCTCAACCCGAGATCTCATTCAGCTCCCTTGTAAAGAGTTTATTCCTCTAACCCCAGTTGATAACCTTTTTCTAGAACTGACCAAGTCTTCCTTTCATGAAAAATTTGCCCTTACAATGACCAAATTCTCCATCCATCAATTTGACGTTATGACACCCATAGATCAATATTCAAATCTTAAGGTCATCCCGAGTAACCAAGGTCTGTTTCATGCTTCCCATAGATTGCCCCAAGACTCCGATTCCTATTTTCTACCCTTCCCTGATTCTTCTGACGTGTTAGAACCATTAGATTATATTTCATTGAGATTACCAAACTATATGAATCCTTAGAGCCCATCCCATTTGCTACCTACTTTCGAAAGACCCTCTGATATTTACTAGAAGTTCATGATAAATTCTCATGTGCATACCAAACTAGGGTCAAACCTAGAGAGTCTACAGTCTGTTAGGTTTAGGCCCAAGAGTCAATAAAATTCCTCTCAATTGGAATACATAGTTGAGTCTGCTTTTTATCAAGTGTCAGTATGAGTCCCAGAGTTCGTAGAATCTTTTGCACAGCATATTAGAAGCATGCATAAGGAGATTAACAGAAATCAACCTAAGTAATAATACATACAAAAAATTGGTTGATTCCCGAAAATAAGCCAAAGAATTTGATATTGGAGATTTTGTAATGATTAGACTTAGGCTGAATAGTTTTCACCAGGAACCATTAAGAAACTTCATGCTTGTGGAGCTAGCCCCTTTAGAGTAATAAAGAGAGTTGGCCCTAATGCCTATGTGCTTGAGCTACCCCCGGATTATGGTATTAGCTTGACTTTTAATATCTCGGACTTAGTCGAGTATAGGAAACCAGCAAACATACCCAACGAGCCATTTGGGCCTGACCTTTCATTTGAGAGCGAACCATCCACCTCCAATTTTATCTAAGAGAGGAGAGTGGATCGAGCATGTCCTAGATGATCAAGCTATCACCATCTGGGATAAAGGCTATCGCATTACTTGGTCTGATGGCAAGGCCGACCGAAGTCCAATGTTTTGTGGATTACCCAAGAGGACTTGCAGTGCCTCGACCCCGACCTTCTGAAGAAATATCAAAGCCAAACAACCCTTACTCGATAGGGTCGAGTTCCTCCCATCCCGGAAGAATTAGTGTGAGCACCAGGATCAGACAGAGGCTTCTCAGCCCTCTGTGGATCTCGGATTAGGGTTTTAATTTGTTAGGTCCTGTAATAAGGCTTCAAGCCTGAGCATTTTATTTTTGAGTCATGTATCTAGTTTTAATTTTTGTTTTGGTCTGGCCAATTTGGTCAAGTTAAGATCAATTGGTCCTGTAATTAGCCAAGTTGGTTCACCAGCTCAAGTCAATTTGAAAATGGGCTCAAGCTAGTTTGAAGATGGGTTCACAAGTAGGCAAAAAAGTCAAGCCCAATTAAAGAAGAGTAAGCCACCTCTCCACACCAAGTAGGAGTGCCAACTGGAGTGCCACATCATTAGTGCCACATGCCATGGAAGGCACCACTTCAGCTCATGAGGAGTGCCACATCATCAGTGCCACATAGCATGGGAGTTGCCACTTCAGCTCATGAGGAGTGCCACATCATCAGTGCCACATGGCATGAGGAGGCCCACTTCACCAAGCTCCTTTGGGCAGCCAACTAGAGTGCCACATCATCAGTGCCACATAGCATGGGAGGAGCCACTTCAGCTCATGAGGAGTGCCACATCATCAGTGCCACATGGCATGGATTGGCACCACTTCACCAAGCTCCTTTGGGTGGCCAAGTCAAGATGAAAAATTCAAATTCAAATTCATGTTTGACTCCCATTAATCTTCCCTTGATCCAAGTAGACAATATCCACACAACACTCCCCATATCAAGCCTCCCCTTGATCTAAGCCAACAACATCCTCACTCCACTCCACAAATCAAGCTACCGAGATCAAGCTGCATGAAAAGATTCAAAGTTCAAAAGTTAGATGCCAAGTTTCATGAAGGAGGAATTCAAAATTCAAATGGGTGCCCCTTGATTCATGAAGACAGCATTTTCTCTTCACTCCCCCAAATCAAGCTTTGTAACTTTCCTTTTCAAATTTTGAATGTAGACTTGGGTGCTTATAAAAGGACCCTAATCCTCTTGTAAGAATTTTGAATGAATGAAAAAAAAGAGAGAATTTCTTCTTCCAGTTGCCCTTGTCTTCTAGACTAGGAACTCTGTGAGAGAGCGCCTTTGTCCTTCGGGACATCGAGGGGTGAGAGGTCCTGAGTTACCATCCTCCTTCGCAAGCCATCCAGTCATCTTCAAGCTTGGATGCCCCTGGAAACTCCATCTGGATGCCTAGCAAGAAGAGCCTCCTCGACCACCATTCTCAACCCTTTCCCATCCCTTCTTACTTGCTTATATCTTCTTCTTGATGTTTCCTAATCCTTCACTTGGGTATTCGCAGGTCCTCCAGGTGCCACGAACAACGGAGTCGGTCTTCCTTGCCTCCGCGACCATCGGACAAAAAGCCGGTGAATCCGCAGGGTTGAAGGTTTGATCCTCCAGCCGCATCCGTGAGAGTGAGTGAACTCGGCATCGGGCGCATCAGAGTTTTTCAAGATTTGCATCCCTAATCCCTAAGTAGGTATTGATCTAGAGCTAAGTCCTATGGGATTTCTCAATCCCGGAGTCCTCTCCTTATCTTGTTTAGGAGCTGTGTTGCATGCTAGAAAGTTCTTATCTTTATAGAATCTCTAGATCTGCTCTTTGCTTGTCTTTGGGAATCCTTAAATTCATTAAAAATTTAAAATAAAAAAAGAAGAATAATTAGCATGCATCTTAGCATCTTAGTCCTACATCAACCACTCTAGTGGATAACGCGATACTAGATAATAGGAAAAGAAAGTAGAGTGGAGGATGGCAAGTGTGTCTCTGAATCTCTCCTTGTTTCTCCTTTCTTCCCTTATATCCTCGATTCTTCAGGCATTGCATGGATGGAAGATGGGTTAGTCAAACCTAGTTGGTTGTCCCATCATGTCAGGTACAGATCATTTCAAGTGACTATGTGTAAAGCCATGCCACCTATTTATCCCTTTGATGATGACATCCTTGTCTCAATTGGTTGCCAGGCATTTTCATTAACTGTTGTCTAAAAGATCACCTAGAAAGAGTTGCATCACATTTATTAGAGTATCTGTTAGAGATTACCAGATGTGATCTCCAAATCGCATCCTCGGGTTGATGAGGAGGTAGATGGGATAGCCCCTCTTAAGAGGTCTTAGCATGCTATACTCGAGGGTGTCGGTTCACCACTGAAGGTCACAGTCATCATCATTTCATTAGGGGTCGGCTACACTAAGGAGCCGAAATTAGGGAGTTGGGGCATTAAGGTTCGCTTGATAGGAATTGCAGCCAGTCCAACAACTCCAGACATGGCCAAAAGTCACATGCATCCATACGCAACCGTGATGGGTGCCGGGGCCTGGCATGATCGAACGTCGAGTTATGGAGGAATGATGGTTCGGATCTGTTCAAGGACAAGGGAATGGATAGGGGTTTGGCTTCTATCGATTACTTTATCTTGGGTGTTGGAGATATCTAAGATCATATGGAAGTATTTTGGTGACTCCTTACTTGAGAGCGAGTCTCAAGGCTACCCCAAGTTACATGAGTTGAAAAAGACAAAGGTAGAATTGTTGGTCTTCTCTAGAGGGACAAATATAAAAAGGATTCGGCATTATCAAGTTCACTAGGGGCTAGACCTATGTGTCATCAGGCCACTGAGGAAAAAGGAAAGTGGAGGAAATTTTCCCCCATCAATAGCACCCTACTTTTTTGACTGGGAGTGGAACATTCCTATTGGAAGGGTATATAGGACCTCTATCCTAGGGGACGATGATACAAGGTCAGGGCTAAGGTTTTGTACATCATGGAACAATCACATATAGTCATAGAATTCTTTCTAGTAGATGAGGCTAGGTAGTAATTGCTCTCTCTTATAAATAGGGGTATTAAAGTATCCTCCTTAGGTCTATAGTTGAGTTTAGGAGGGGAGTTTACAGTGTTTAAAGGCAATTTTTGATGACGGGCAATTTCTAGCAATGATTTTGATAGGAGGGCAATTTCCAATGAACCTCCAGTCACTCAATGAATGCAATTTGGGGATTGATGGACCCCATGGGGTGTGGTAGAAATATAGGATTGGCTAAGAGGTCTGGGGGGTCATGCGATTCACCTAAATCACTTGGGGAATGCCATGACTCTTTTTTAGAGACTAGAGAGGTGAAGATGACTACACCAGGTTTTATCCAACCATCGTGGGGTTTTGAGGAGGTGGCTAAACTGATGCAACTTTCAACAGTGCCTACTAAAGCCCTGGAAAATCGAATGACTGACTGCATTCCCTATAGGGGCTATATTTCAGGATCTATGCCTCAGTTACATCACTTGCTTCGATGTGTAAGTTTTATTTTTGTAGTGTTAGCTTAATCTTAATCATGGCGACATCCACTTTTATATTCTCAATATAGCTTGGAGAGGTTAGCAACAAGGTGTTTGCCAGACTAAAGGAAAGAGCGATGGAGACCAAAGGGGAGTTGTGTGAGGCTTTAGCTCACACGTTTGAGGTGGAGCTAGTGTTTAGAAAAGAAAGAGATCAGGAAAATCTCTATTCATAGCTTAGTTCATGCAGCCATAAGTTAGGCGAAATGCATCTATAGCTGACTAAGGTGCAAAAGATTGAATCTCAACTCATCACAAAAGCTAAGGCCAACATCACAACCATTAAGGGGAACCATTGGGTGTGGCTAAAGGAGTCGAGGGAGCAGGCCAATGTCCAAATATGTTGGCTCTAGGATGAGCTTAGATCAGTTCAAGATCAGAATAAATGGTTATGGGAGGAGCTCCAAAAGGCTTGAAGCTAGCTTCAAGCTGAGGGCTCTTCAGACTAGCTAATAGAAGTAGTTCGACAGGCTGAGTAGGTCAGGGATGAGGCTTTGGCCAAGGCTCGGTTCCTTCAATAGGCATTAAAAGATGAATAAAGATGGAATGAAGTTGCATTTCGATGGGTTCAGGGATGCCAGCCTGAAGATATGGTAGAAGTTCTGACTGTTAAAGGCCACTTAAAAGCAGCCAAAGCCGCCATTAAAGAATTAGCTATCTTCATGGCAAAGAGATTGCAAGGCTAGAGAAGGAGCTATCAATTGCCCAAGTTTAGGCCCAGATACGTGAAGGCATTGCAAAAGTTTGACTTGGTCATGCTCAGGAGTTGGCATACAAGATTTGATTTTAGGAGTGTCGAACTTTTGCATCTCACCTTCTTCCCAAGGACAAGGCTCACGTGCTCTAAGTTCCTCTTGAGGAGCAGGCTTTAGCGATGAGTGAATTAATTTTAGATCAAAAACAATAAATTAATTAAGATTAAATTACTAAAAAATAAATCTAATAATTAAAATAATTTTAATAAAAAAATCTTTTTATTTCACTTATTCATGGGATATAACCACAAGTGCCATCCCTACATGCTAAAGGAGACCCCATAGAATGGGAAGAGAGGGCCTTTAAACCCTACTTTTCTTCAATGACTGGATGGCCAAGAGGATTATCCTAATCTGAAGCAATTACTCGAAGTTAGATTACCTAATCTTACATCTAACATATAAGATTCTACATCTACATATCATGTTAAAAAACTGATCTGTGATAAAATACCTAGGATTTCATGCATATTTTTTTATAATTTATAGTGGAAGAAAATCTATTTTAAACTATTTTAAATAAAAAATTATATATATAAATAAAATCTATAAATCCTACAAAGATTGTAACATGATATGTAACATAGAAAATAAAATTAGCATGCAACGATCTAATTGATGCATGTTGTAGATCATATTTACCAAGACTATGAGATTGAATCTTATACCTGATCATGGATTGATGATTGCCACTATCGATGGCACATAATAAGGGCTCTCCACATCGCTTCATAGCTGCATAAGGTGTTTGGCATCTATGAATCATCAACACAAAGCTCGGATGTGATCAAACTCCTTGAACTGCTAGATCCGCATGAAGGCCACTAGATGGTTGAAATAAAATATTTTTTGGATCTTCTTAAACCCTCCAAGAAGATCAAGAAGAGTATCAAGAGGTGATTAGATGGAGGAAGAAGAATAAAATCAAGAAAAATCCTTTTTTCTTTCTCTTCTTTTTCTCTCTCTCTTCAAACCCTAGCACTTAAAAGTCCTCTCATGCCAACCAAGATGTCATGCCAACTTCTCATTTTTTTTTTCACAATATTTTAGAGATACCTCACAGTAATTCTTCTCTCCAATTATCACACAATCCTAGCAAATAAAATTTAAATCAATGTGGAGAAAGGATTTGGATAGGATTAGATTAGGGAGATAGATATTTACTTGGACTAAGAGTTTGATTTCTAATCAAAATCCTCCAATTTAAATTCAAATTTTAATTAAACTCATACCTAATTTAATCCTTATCAAACCTAGAGAAAGAGGGTGTGTAATCTCTTTTTGGTGTGAGAAAACTCCATGTTGCCCCAGATAGTGTGGAGAAAAAATAGGGAAGAAGCAAGTGGCTCTATGTGAGGTTTTTGACTTTGACTTGGTTAAAATTAATTAGAAATTAAACCAAATTTAGTTACACCCAACTAATTAACTAAATCTAATCTAAATAAATCTAAATTAAATTAATTAAATCTTAATCAATTTGTAAATTAATTAAGTCCAAGTAAGGAATTAAAAATTCCTTAGCGATTAGGTTATCGTATAACCAAATCGAGTGAAATCTAACTAAACCAAATTCAATTAGGATTGACCTAAACCACTTTACTCAATCAAATTAAGCTAATTAGTAATATAATTACTAATTAATCTTTGTATTAATTTATAATTAATTAATTATTAATTTATAATATTTGTATAGGGTTAATTGTTAATCATATTTATAATTCTATCATTGAATGATTCTTAATCGTTAATTAGCCATCATGATCGATCAAAAGTTTTTTTTGTGTGTGACCCCATAGGTTAAAATACTAAGCCAGTAGCTCCGGAATCAATTTTTGAACTAGTCAATGCAACCATCTTGCAATGGTGCCCAACATCCGAATAGATCGAATGATTGCAAGGTAATATTCAAGAATCCAAGCATATGGTTACCATATAATTAAACCCTTTGACCAAATGCTCAGGATGACTTAGAGTCAATTGCCAACTCCTGAATAGTACATTCAGATGTGTCTCAACATAACAGAACCTATAACTTCTCACAAGGATTATCCTAGCCAAGGTCTTGCTAAATTGAAATATGGTATAGCATTTTTTCTAATACTTTGGAGTGGTCAATCCCATCTTTACTCACACACCAACTTAACAAGTACTTGACTATACCCAGTAGCCTTCCATCACTGGATTAGAAACTCAAGTAGTCCGGTACCTAAGTATAATGAGTTACTTATAAGTTACCATGGTGATCTCAAGTCGAAGAGTTACTTATACCATATCCTTCTAAGAGATATTCTTAACAACAAAGTACTTCACAGTATTGGTCATGTTTATGTAGTATACTCCTATACTCACCTGCATGCATACTAGCATCTCCACACTCCTTTGTCATAAAGGCAACCAACCCATATGGTACACAATAATCTATACTTGATAAACATCATCATCCCAAGTAATAATGTATCATTTGGTCATAAACAGATTTAAGAACTACATAAGAAATCTTCCTTTATCGATCAAAAGTAGTTCTAAGGATTTCATCATAAAAGAGTTCATAAAGGAAGATGTAGTGATGATGTACTAAAAATAATCTTTATTTATTAATGAATCATGTATAAATTATAAAGAGCTCAATCGTCTATATCCCAAATGATTAGTTTTATGACACATTTCCTAACAGTAATATCCATCTATGGTAGAAGTGTTCATAGGTCCACATTCATTACTATATACTAGACTTAGAACTTCAATTGCTCTTTTATATTTTCCAGCAAAAGATGACTTAATCATCTTAATAAAAGATAGGATTCACAGGTTATCAAACTTGTGCCTATTGAGCATTGATCGGCTTTACACCTCTTGGACGTTGATCAGCCTTGTGCCTCTTGGGCATTTATCAAACTGTGCCTATTGGGCATTAATCGACTTTACTCCTCTTGGGCATTGATCAACTTTGTGCCTCTTGGGCATTTATCGACTTTACGCCTCTTGGACATTAAGTTGCTAGGTTTGAATCTTCAATAGGTCAGTATAAACAGACCAAACAAACCAAACTTGTCGTATCCCAATACTAGTCCCCCCAGTTTCTAAGTTCATTAATTAAAAATCAGAAACTGTCAGAAGCTTCCATTCTTGGGTAGCATGCTTTGATGACGTATCAAACTCTGATAGAGTAGGCGGTTATAAAAACTAACAGCTGTATCCTGCTCTCATCATTATAATTTTTGAAATCCCAAAAGGCTGAAAGATCTTTGTCAAAATAAATGCATCCATCCCATCAACAGAATGTTGCCTTCAGATTACGAAGGGTCATTTTGATTCTTCGAGAAATCCTACATTTTTACCAGATATTTGCGGACAGGTGACCAGATCTGGATTAGTCTCATTATTCGAGAGAAATCTTAAACCATTGAAGGGTACTATATAAACAGCATCCTCCCTAAGAAAATAAGTTTCCACCATTTCAATCCCTTTGCCTTAGGAGCAAAAGAAATCCCTCAGGTCGGCCTCTATTCTTCTTCTTCTTCTTCTTGTTTTAAGTTAATCTGTCTTTACTTTCTCTCTCTCCATTATGGCTAGAATATTAGAGGTCAGTCATACCGAAAACCCTGAGAAATCTACTTCCCAACAACAGAAAAAACAAGCCGAATCTATAAAGATAGGTGATGTTAGGTCTTCTTTAACTGAACACGGAATATTAGCATTGAAACAATATTATAACATCTCAGATGAGTATGTCGTAATCCTTCCTAGTTTTGAAGAACAAATAGATAGGCCTCCCTATGGCAGCCTGACAATTTATAAAGAATATCTAAGGGCCGGTCTTAGATTTTTGATACATCCTTTTTTCCTCACAATCTTCAGACTATATCGGGTACTACCATCTCAACTAACTCTGTTGCCCAGAAATGGAGCCCAAGAGGGGGGGGGGGTGAATTGGATCTTTTAAAAATTTAAGACAATAATGAGAGGGACAAGTGGTGCTTGTGAACAAAGATGAATTCAATGCAAGATATTTAAAGTGTTAGCAATAATTAAAGAGCAAGAGAGGAAGAGAGCAATCACACACAAACACAAGGTTTATAGTGGTTCGGTGCAAACCTAGCACCTACATCCACTCCCCAAGCCACCCTTGGGAATTTCACTATAATCCAAACTAGATTACAGTTGACTTGTTTTTCACAAGGCTCACAAGTCAAAATCTAAGTTGGTTTTATCACTTAGGCTTACCAACAAACCTTAACACTTGTTTTGTCTTCGGGCTCACAAGTTAACCCTAGTTGGTTTTATCCCTTTGGCTCACCAACAAACCACAATAACCTTCTTTCAAGACACCCTTGAAAGCAAGGTCAAATCACAATAAAAATGATATACAATTTAAAACTAAAACAAACTCTCTTCAAGAGTAGATTGGAATCTTTGAAGCTCAAGTGGATGCTTTGTCTTCACTCTTCCTTGGAATCTCCTTCAAAGTGTCTCTTTGGAATGAAATAAGGATGAGCTTGTAGGCTTTTCAAGGAATCAAACTACAAGAGCTTTTGATGTGAAGTATTTGAGAGAATATTGGCTTTTTGCCTTTTGAGTGGACTTGAATGCACTTCAATACACTTCTTTTTAAAATGAGGTTGGTGGAGGTTAAATACACCAAGAACCTTCCAAAAAATGGTTTGTGACCGTTGGTACCTCGGAAATAGCCGTTTGGAGCTTGAAAAGCAAGTTCTGTAAGCCAAAAAAATAGATCCGTTAGAGCTGTCAGGCTGCAAGTGTCGACACTTGGCTGTCAGGTGTCGACACTTGGCTATCAAGTGTCGACACTTGATCTCTGGGTGTCGACACTTGAACTTTCAAGTGTCGACACTTGATGCACAGGTGTCGACACTTGATACAAAAATTCTCAAATTACGAAGTTCTGTATTTTCAAAATTCTTAGGCCTTGAGTCGACACTTGGAACCTAAGTGTCGACACTTGGTTGTAGGTGTCGACACTTGGCGTGCTAAGATTTTTGTCTGTACCAAATGCTGAAGTGTCGACACTTGACTGTCCAGGTGTCGACACTTGAGACTGAAAAATCTCAGATTCAAGTGTAAATGCCTCGAAAACATAAATATAATTCTTGAAAACAAAAACACATAATATTTAAACATTTTTATGCCCTTTTTCAATAAAGAGGATATCCAGATTTGTGAGAATTGCTCCGTGCCATTACGTGCCATAAACCATAAGTTTTTGAGATTTTGAGGTGCTTTCTTCCTGAAAACTCACAACTTGAAATCCTCATTAGTATACAATATGCACTCAATGTTTTGTTATTCATCAAAATCACTGGGTGGAGCCAACAATCTCCCCCTTTTTGATGATGACAAAACCTTGAGTAAAATGGCAATACATTTCAGGCTTTAACTATTATAATTTATGAATATGAATTTAAGTCCATAAGAGAGGCAAAAACTTCATAGTTAGGAAAAATCAATCTTCCCCTTAATTAGATGCTTCTTATTAAGGTAAACTTCAAACATTCTTACAAGGTGAAACCACAAAATTTATGAATCAACACAACCAATATAATTTCTCAACAAATTTATGAATTAACACTTTTTCTCCCCCTTTTTGTCAATCATTAGAAAGGGAAATAACCTCCCCCTCACAATGAGCATGGAGACAAAAAGAGAATCAAATAAGATAGATATCAGAGCCAAAATTATACCAATTTAAAAGAGCATCAGAGCTAAAAAATATACCAAGATAAAAGAGTATCAGAGCCCAAAAAAATAGTAAATTGAATCAGTCAAACACAAATAATGAGCAATGAACTGAAATATATATAATAGATAAGTTTTCAGTACAAAATTTGCTGAGCCATCAGCAAGAGCTGAAACATACAGATATCATCAAAGTCATATAAATATCAGATATACAACATATGAGCTATAACAGACATCTGTGAGGCTAATCCTCATTAGATGGAACCTCAAGACTGAATGGAGCACAGATCCTAGATCTAGTGGCTAATGCCCTAGGAGGTGCTAAAGCTCGACGACTCCTAGTACGCCAGAAGGACCAAAGGTGGGTACAACCCTAGATGATCTAGTGTGTTAGCTCCACCCAGTGATTTTGATGAATAACAAAACATTGAGTGCATGTTGTATTCTAATGAGGATTTCAAGTTGTGAGTTTTTAGGAAGAGAGCACTTTAAAATCTCAAAAACTTATGGCTTATGGAACGTAATGGCACGGAACAATTCTCACAAATCCAGGCATCCTCTTCATTGAAAAAGGGCATAAAAAATGTTTAAATTATGTGTTTATGTTTTGTACAATTATATTTATGTTTTCAAGGCATTTACACTTGAATCTGAGATTTTTCAGTCTCAAGTGTCGACACCTGGACATTAAAATGTCGACACTTAAGCATTTGGCATAGACAAAAATCCTTGGCACGCCAAGTATCGACACCTATATCCAAGTGTCGACACCAGTGTCGACACTTAGGTTCCAAGTGTCGACTCAAGGCCTTTGAAAATACAGAACTTTGTTATATTGAGGATTTTGTGTCAAGTGTCGACACCTGTGCATCAAGTGTCGATACTTGAATGTTCAAGTGTCGACACCCAGAGATCAAGTGTCGACACTTGACGGCCAAGTGTCGACACTTGACAGCCAAGTGTTGACACTTGCAGCCTGACAGCTCTAACGGATCTATTTTTCTGGCTTGCAGAACTTGCTTTTCAAGCTACAAACGGCTATTTTCGAGGTACCAACAGTCACAAACTATTTTTTGGAAGGTTCTTGGTGTATTTAACCTCCACCAACCTCATTTTAAAGTAAGAGAAGTGTATTGAAGTGCATTCAAGTCCACTCAAAAGGCAAAAAGCCAATATTCTCTCAAATACTTCACATCAAAAGCCTCTTGTAGTTTGATTCCTTGAAAAGCCTACAAGCTCATCCTTATTTCATTCCAAAAGAGACACTTTGAAGGAGATCCAAGGAAGAGTGAAGACAAAGCATCCACTTAAGCTTCAAAGATTCCAATTTACTCTTGAAGAGAGTTTGTTGTAGTTTTAAATTGTATATCTATTTTTATTGTGATTTGACCTTGCTTTCAAGGGTATCTTGAAAGAAGGTTATTGTGATTTGTTGGTGAGCCAAAGGGATAAAACCAACTAGGGTTAACTTGTGAGCCCGAAGACAAAACAAGTGTTATGGTTTGTTGGTAAGCCTAAGTGACAAAATCAACTTAGGTTTTGACTTGTGAGCCTTGTGAAAAACAAGTCGACTGTAATCTAGTGTGAATTATAGTGAAATTCCCAAGGGTGGCTTGGAAAGTGGATGTAGGTGCTAGGTTTGCACTGAACCACTATAAACCTTGTGTTTGTGTGTGATTACTCTCTTCCTCTCTTGCTCTTTAATTATTGCTAATATCTTGCATTGAGTTTTTCATTATTCACAAGCACCACTTGTCCCTCACATTATTGTCTTAAATTTTTAAAAGACTCAATTCACCCCCCTCTTGGACTCCATTTCCTACAAGAAGCTCATGGGGATGGAGATTCCTCCGATAAAAGAACTTCATGATGAAAAAGAGCTTTTTTCGACGGAAATCAGCCCTAAACCTTCTTTAGGTATCTTCATCGTTGATATTATTTCTTCATTCCTTTTTTTACAATCAATCTCAATCTTTGACCTTCCAATTATTGCAAATTCATCAATCATGGTTGATGTTCGGAAGCTTCAAAAATTTTTGAAGAAGAGAAGAGCAAAAGCCACTCCTTTCAACCAAGAGGAAGGAAGAACTAAAAGACCGAAGAAAATAAAACCGACAAATTCAACAACTTCGGCGGTCTCATTAGATCTCATTTCTTCGATATTAATAGCAAGTGTATCGGAAGATGACGAAGTTCCACTATCAACATCTCTTTAACCTCCATCACAAGAAAGATGACCAATGGGAATTTTAGGAGCTAGTCCATCACTGTCTTCTGCTGACCGAACCGATAGAGGAAAGGCTCCAATGAGGGAGGAGAAAGAAGAAGAGAGAATTCTGGCTGCAAATATAACAGCCGATTTTCTCGTATATGCTGATGATTCGGGTCTGAATGATCCAATGTTGGCCCGTCGCCTTTTAAATTCCATCATTATTCCAAGAGACTGGGAAATCACTAAGTCCCAGCAAATTGATGATACCATTCTGTTACTCCACCCCACATTGCTGAAGGTATAAAATCAAACTTGTTCTTTTAAAAAGTTAGTCTTTTTTTTTATTGAATCTGACTAATTTGAAATGTAAATAAATAACTCATCCATGGAATCCAAATCATGGATGAAAGTCTGAAAAATTTCAACTAATTCTGCCAAACTATGCACAACGAAGTGAATGTTACAAAGGTGAAAAAAGAGGTTGCTGAGGAACTAAAAAATGCCATGGAAAAGAAACTAAAAGAATCAGCAACCAAAACGTTACCTCTAGAAGCAAAGCTAAATGAAGCAAGGTCAAAAATAAATGCCATGGAATCAAAATTAAGAAGAAAAACAAGAAAATTCGATCGATGTCCCTCAACCTGGAGAAAGCCGAAGAAAAAACTCAACAACCGAAAAGAAAATTTTAGCGGCTGAAGAAAGAACTTTAACGGCAACAAAAAAGATTGAGCAAGCCATTGAAGAAGCTGTCAATGGAGCTATAAAGAAATATATTCAATCGAAAGCCTTTGACGATAAGCTTC
The DNA here is from genome assembly GCA_021397845.1 of Areca catechu. NCBI lineage: Eukaryota > Viridiplantae > Streptophyta > Magnoliopsida > Arecales > Arecaceae > Areca > Areca catechu. The sequence continues at coordinate 89,028,323 of CM038042.1, read as the reverse complement.
ATGAAGCAGGAGTTGAAAGCTACAACCTCGGTCTCGCCGATTGTTTGAATAAGGTAAAGAAATTTTACCCCAACTTAGATATTTCAAAGATAGAGGAAGACTTCGATGAAGAGGATTCTGATGAAGAAAATTCTGACAAAGAAGATCAGGTCGGAGAACCAATCATAGATCAAAGCGAAGAAGCAGTTGGTGATCAAACCAAAGAATCAGCACCAGACTCTCAAATCCTCGAAGAAACACCATTAGTTCTTACTGTAAACCAGGTTGAAATAGAAGAAAGTGCAATTGAAAAGAATGTGAATGACCAATGATGAAGAACTTATTTGGTTTTTAATGTGAAATGAAGAATTTTTCTTTTTAATGATGTTCAATGGATTGCAAAAGTTCCAACTTTATAAATGAAAAAAACTTCTAAGTATAAAATCATCGAATCAAACAAGAAAGTTTCTGAGAAAGACTGAGCTAATCATGAAATTATTTAAATCAAATTATAAACACTAATTTTTATTCGAAAAAATTTAGTTAAAACAATTCCAAATAAGTTCATTGAACAAGAATCTTTAACAGAATAAGTTGATCGAAAAGCATGATTTCTAACTTCTCCTAAGGAAGAAGTTAATACTTACTGAATATTTGGAAAAATAATTCTTAAACTAACCAAACCCTAACTTACTCATAGATGATGTAATACTCCCATCCGATTTACTAAACATCTTATCCCTTTCTCTTTATATTTTAAGAAAAAGAGTCCTTTGTAAAGAATTTTCTAGATAAGTCCAATAAGCAATCATACCAACTTTGCCAAATGTCATCTTTCTATTAGAAGAAGAGTTGTTCGGCAGGCCTTATAATGGCATTTGTCAGTATTTGGAAGCCGTATGAGATTTGAATTTGAATTCAAACCAAATGCCAATATATATATGTCTATAACTGGCTTTCCGAGAATTAGAAATGGTGCACGGACTCCCACCAAATCAGGATCTCAAACGTGTCGAAATCTAGGAATACCTCAAAATTTGGACCATAAATCATGGCCATTGGCACTCTCTATATAAAGAGACCCCAGGCCTAGATCTTTGAGATAATTTTTGTTTCAAGTTTCTCTTCTTTTTTGAAACTCTTTGTTTTCAGGAATACTTCCAAGAAGAATCTTCATCATATTTAAGAAATGGAGTCAAGTGAAAAGAAACTTCATCAAATGTCTAAAAAGAAAACCGGACCAGTAAGATTCAGAGAGGAAAGGTCATGTGTAAGAAGAAGCCGCTTATCAAGGAGTGCTTTTAGTAAGCCGGAATTTCCCGAATATGTCGCATCTTCGTCCGAAGAAGAGATACAAGAGCCTTTCGTTCCTCTTTCAAAAGAAAAAGAGCATGACCCATCCATTAAGCATACTTCAATGGAAAAAGGAAAAGCTCCGGTGGAGGAAACATCTGATCCGAATGATAACAAAGCTGTTCAAATGCTAGTTGCCGATACAAGTGTCAACAATCTGAAGCTAGCAAAAACCATACTACAATCTACCATTCTTCGGAGGGATTGGGAGGCAACAATCAAACATGAGTGAAAGAGATTCTATCTTCCATCTATCCAGAATCATGAAGGTTGATAATACTTCTTCTCTTTCCAAAACAATCTATTTGTATTTTAATGATTTTCCAAATCTTTTGTCCAGTTTATCAATGATATATCCATGATTGAAGAAAGTTGGGATCCAACAACCAGCCTTCAGAAAGATCTTTAAAATCAATTAGCAGCAACCAAGGAGGAAAAGGACAAGGCTGATGCTGATCAGAGAGTCTTAGAATCAAGAGTTGTTAGATCAACTGCAATGACCCTGTCTTTGCAGAGACAAGTTGAAAGGCAAGCCGCGTAGCTTGTGGATGATGCAGCTACAAGAAGAAAAATACTTCAACAGGCAGATGAAGCCATAGAAGAGAAAACCTGAGCATACAAAAATTTGTTAAGTCAAAAATCCATAATGAAGAAGAAGATAGCATTTCTTAAGAAGAAATTGGAACAAACCGAACAAGAAAATACTTCATTGATCCAACGGGGGCTTCTTGTAGTCGAAGAGTTTAAAAAATCTGAAGCCTTTAATAGAGGGATGGAACAAGTAGGAGCCAAAGGCTATGAATTTGGCTTTGAAGACTATATCAATAAGGTTAAAAGATCATACCCTGACCTTGATTTATCCTCCATTTCCATAAATTACTTTACAGAGAAAGAAGAAAAGAAACCAATCGATAATCTGATAACTTCACCTGTTAAGGAAACATCAGAAAAAGCTGAATAATATTTGTAATAGAGAGCTAGCAGCAGTTCCTAGTGAATCAATGTTCATTGCTGCTTCTCCTTCTTTTGACTTCATGTAATCAGAATGTCAATGAAATCTTCATGTTCTCAATATTTCAAATATTTGAGATAACATTATTAACAGAATAATAAGCCACATTGTCCATTATTACTTGTCTCATGGTTAACTTATCAAGTCGACCTTTCAATCAATCGATCATCTTGACGTTAACATACTATTGAATTGGTGAATCAGACCAACCCAATTTGTTGAATTGTAGTCAGCTTATCAGGCCAACTTTTAATTGATCAGCAAGTTATATGGATCATTAAATATCGATGAGTTAGTGGGTCAGACCAACTCTATTTATCGGATTGTAGTCAGCTTATCAAGTCAACTTTTAATTGATCAGCAAGTTAGACTGATCATTAAATACCGATGAGTTAGTGGGTCAGACCAACTCTATTTGTCAGATTGTAGTCAGCTTATCAAGCCAACTTTTAATTGATTAGCAAGTTATACTGATCATTAAATATCCATGAGTTAGTGGGTCAGACAAACTCTATTTGTCGGATTGTAGTCAGCTTATCAGGCCAACCTTTCTTTTCTCTATTTTCTAAAGAACAATTTATTCTCATATATATCTTTTATATAAAAGAGAAAGGAGAAAGAAAATCTTATTATTGATGATATTTTAGAAGGTTTTCAATATTCCATGGTCTAGCCAATGGATAACCATCTAAAGTTTCAAGTCGATAGGTCTCAGGTCGCACAATCTCAGTGATGCGATAAGGACCCTCCAAATTTGGTGCAAGTTTATCCTATTCAGTTGGTCGAGATATAGTTGTTCGGCACAAAACAAGGTCTCCACTCGAAAAACTCGAGCCTTGACTCTTGAATTATAATACCGTGCTACTCTCTGTCGATATGCTGTCATCTTTATTTGTGTCTGTAATCTAGAATTTTCAAGTAGATCTAGATCTATCCTTCTTTGATCAGCATTGTCAGATTCTTCGAAGCAGTCGGTTCTTCTTGAACGAAGAACAATCTCTATAGGCAACATAGCTTCACTCCCATAAGAAAGGTTGAACGGGGATTCTCCCATTGTAGATCGAGGAGTTGTTCGGTAAGCCCATAAAACGGAGTTGAGTTCATCAGCCCAAGCTCCTTTGGCTTCATTTAGTCAGGTTTTCAATCCATGAAAGATTGTCCGATTAGTTACCTCAGCTTTTCCATTAGCCTGAGGATGTCTGATAGATGTCAATTTGTGAAGAATACCATATTGAGCACAGAAATCCTTGAATCTTTGATTATCAAACTGCCTCCCATTATCTGTAATGATAGCATGAGAAATTCTAAACCTATATATGATAAAATTTTTAACAAATATTTCAACTTTTGCTTCAGTGATCAAATCTAGGGGCTCAGCTTCTACCCATTTTGTGAAATAATCAATGGCAACAATCAAGAATTTTTGCTGTCCAGAAGCTGGAGGAAACGGACCAAGTATATCCATTCCCTATTGAGCAAATGGCCAAGGAGTCGTTAATTGTGTTAGCTGACTGGCAGGACGCCTTTGAATATTTGCATACCTTTGACAAGAATCACATTTTCTTACAAAATCTAGAGCATCCTTCTGTATAGTCGGCCAATAATACCCCTTCCTTAAATTTTATAGGCTAAAGACCTTCCTTCCAAATGATCACCGCATATACCTTCATGCACTTCTCTAAGAGCATAATCTGCATCTGATGGAGATAAACACTTCAACAGTAGCTGGAAAAATGATTTTTTATATAACAAACTGTCCAGGATAATATATTGAGAAGCAGTCTTTTAGAGTTGTTTAGCCTCTACATTATTTTCGGGCAATACTCCATTAGTCAGATATTTAATTATCGGACTGATCCAATCCATTTCAGGTTCTATTTGAAGAACCTTTTCTTTTTCAGTTGTTGAAATACTTGGGATTTCTAGATGTTCCATAAAAGTATGACCCATTTGGTCAGGTGGAGAAGTAGCCAATCTAGACAATGAATTGGCTTGAGAATTATCAATTCTAGGGATGTGACTGATGTCCCATGAATCAAATAAGGCTCCAAGCTCTTGAACTTTCTTTAAATACAGAGCTAAAGTAGCATCGCAAACTTCAAAATCTCCTTTTACCTGGTTGATGACCAATTGTAAATCAGATAATACCTTCAAGCTTCGGACATTCACTTCCTTTGCAATTCTAAAACCAGCCAGGAGGGCTTCATATTCAGCTTGATTGTTGGAGACTTTGAAAGAGAATTGAAGTGCAGACTCTATGACATCTCCATTTAGGCTAGAAAAGATCAACCCTACTCCACAACCAAAAGAATTGCAAGCTCCATCCATATGTAATATCCAAGGTGCATCAGTCATCCCCATTTCATTGGATGGTTGAACTTCCTTCTCATTGTCACCCCAGGTACATTCGACTATAAAATCAGCCAGTACTTGAGCTTTCATTATAGATCGAGGCCAATAAGTGATGTCATATTCACTTAATTTGACTGCCCATTTTGCCATCTAGCCAGAAGTATCAGGACACTATAAAACAGTTCTCAGAGGTTAATCGGTCAGTACAATAATTCGATGGGACTGAAAATATGGCCAGAGGCATTTGGTCGATATCACCAAGGTATAAACAATCTTCTAGAGTTTTGGGTACCTTGTTTCCGCATCATAAAGAACTTTGCTAATATAATAAATGGGCTTATGTAATTCATTAGAGTCCTTTCTGACCAACACAGAACTAATTACTTCATCAGATGCAGCCAGATAAAGATACAAATCTTCTCCTTCTTGAGATTTAGATAATATGATCAGATTTGTCAAATACTTCTTAAGCTCTTCAAATGCTGACCGATAGTCATTTGACCAATTAAATTCCTTGGTTTGTCGTAAAGCCTTGAAAAAAGGCAAACATCTTTCAGCTGAACGAGAGATGAATCGGCTTAACGAAGCGATTTGTCCAGTCAATTGTTGGACTTCTTTCTTATTAGCTGGAGGTCTCATATCCAAGATGGCTCGGATCTTTTCTGGGTTGGCTTCAATCCCCCGCTTCATAACCATAAAGTCTAGGAATTTCCCAGAAGTTACACCAAAAACATATTTGGTCGGATTTAATTTCATGTGATTTTTCTGCAAAATATCAAAGGCTATCTGCAAATCTTTAATATGATCATCAGACTGATTACTCTTAACGATCATATCATCTACATATACCTCCATAGTCCTTCCAATTTGACCTTCAAAGATCTTGTTTACTAACCTCTGATAAGTAGCTCCAGCATTTTTAAGACCAAATGGCATCACTTTGTAACAATATATCCCCCGATCTGTGATGAAAGATGTCTTTTCTTCATCTGCTGGACTTATTCGTATATGATTATATCCAGAGAAAGTATCCATAAAACTTAAAAATTTATGCCTGGTCGTTGCATCAACTAGTTGATCAATTTTAGGTAAAGGAAAACTATCTTTAGGACATGCCTTATTAAGATCGGTAAAATCTATGCATATCCTCCATTTTTCATTAGCTTTCCTGACCATTACTACATTGGCAAGCCAGTTAGGATAGTGAACTTCTCTGATAAATCCAGCATCATGCAACTTGGTCACTTCTTCATTGATAACCTTTTATCTTTCTAGGGCAAAATTTTGCTTCTTTTGTCGAACAGGCCGACTAAGCGGATCAACCTTGAGCTCATGCATAATCACTTCAATGGGAATCCCCAACATATCGGTAGCCGTCCATGCAAATATATCAAGATTTTTTTGCAGGAAGTCGATCAACTTCTTTTGGTATTCAGTAAGTGAACTTCCAATCTGAACAGTTCTAGTAGGATTTTCCTTTATCAAGGGAACATGAATAGTTCTTTCTACTGATATGCTGGCTTCTTCAATCAGATCATGTGGATCCATTTGTTTTGAGATGGATTTGTTGATTGATTGTTGATTTTAAATTGTCAAACATTGACGAGCCATCTGTTGGTTTCCTCTTACTTCTCCAATCCCATTTTGGGTTGGAAATTTCATCAAAAAATGGTATGTTGATACAATGGCATGGAACTTATTCAGGGTAGGTCTTCCTAAAATGGCATTATAAGCAGAAGGAATCCGAACAACCATAAAAGTAAGAGGGAAAGTCCTTTGCTTCGGTGCTATCCCAAGAGTCACAGGGAGTGTGATTTCTCCTTCTACTCTTACAGAATTTCTCCCAAACCCAGTCAATCGCACATGAATTCTCTGTAACTTATTAGTTGGTAAATTTATCTTAACAAATGCATCATAAAGCAAGACCTCGGTGGAACTTCTATTATCGATCAAAATTCTATGTACATCATAGTTTGCAATAATTGCAAAAATCACTACAGGATCATTATGAGGCATCTGAACGTCTTGTAAGTCATCATCAGAAAAGATAACACTTTCTCGAAGCCTTTTAGGACTCCGATCATCTTCAAAACATGCATGGCAAATCATTCCGACTGATCCATCAGTCGGTTGTTGGTTTGGGAGCTCCATCCCATCAGTGATCATCCTTGGAACTGCCGGCCTTGGCACTGCCATCTCAATTGGTCAGTTTTGATTTGGATTTCAGACATATCTATCCAAATAGCCCTTCTTAATCAAAGCTTCAATTTCATCTCACAGTTGGATACATTCTTCCATTGTATTCCCATGATCATAATGATACCGACAATATTTAGCCTTATTTTGCATGGCTTGTGGGGCTCTCATTGGCCTAGGTCTTTGAAGAAAATTTTCTTTCTCAATTTCCATAGAATCTTCTCTCTTGGGAGAGTCAGGGGGGTATAAGCGTTAAATCAATTGACGTAGTTCCTGCTGACCAACTCCCTTGGCCTTTGACCTTGTCGATGAATTGATCGGATCCCATGTAATCGGGATTCATCCTCCTTGGCCTTCTTCTTACTTGGAACCAATTTTTTCTCTATCTGTCACTGGCTCAAGGCCTGTTCTTCGACCAGGACATACTTTTGAGCATGGTCTAGTAACTCGAAGTAATTGGTCAAAAATTTTTTATCCAAGGAGAATGTGAATCTGGACGCTTGTAAGCCCTTTTTCATAACAGACATCGTCATGTATTCATTAAGATCCGGAATCTCCAACGTGGCAGAATTAAACCTCTTGATGTAATCTCTCAAAGACTCCCCTTCCAACTGCTGAATAAAGAATAAGCTATTAGAATTTCTGGGCATTTTTTTGCTTGTTCTGAAGTGGGAGATGAACAACTTCTCTAACTGACTGAATGAATGAATAGTGTCTGGTTGTAGACTTGAATACCACGTTCTTGCTGATTTCTTTAAGGTCGCAGGGAAGGCAAGACAATGAAGTGCGTTTGATGCCCCCTGGACAATATATGGGCTTTAAAAGCTACCCAAATGATCCAAAGGGTCAGACGACCCATCATACAGCTCAATTTGTGGGACCCTGAAATGATGTGGAATTTTTTCCTCCATAACCTTTTTAGAAAAAGGCAGCAAGATATCACAACTTGGTGCTGCATCCTCTATTTTCCTCTACTCAAGAACTCTGGCAATCTGCAACTCTAGCTTTCTGAACTTCCTATCAAAATCATTAGCTCTTGCAAGATGTTGCACTTGGGTACTGTCAAGAGTCAATTCTTCAGATGACATCGAATGAGATCGTGGACGTTTCCCCTTATTTCGCTTCTTGATGTGATGGTGAGATCGGTGATGATGCTTTGAAGGAGACTGTTGACCTGAAGAATATTGATAAGATGAATGTCTTCTTGGACTGGGATGTTTACTTACCTGAAGAGAGGGTTGCTGGCTACTTCTTGATACAGCAGGTTGTGATGACTCTTTCGCTGCGATCTCTTGAAGGTTTTGTATTGCTGCAGTAAGTACTTCCACCTTGTCACACAAAGTGTTTAACCTTTCTTGATCCATGTTTCTGGCAGGCAAAGCTCCCACCCTTTCGCCAAGAATAGGATCATTTCCCTTTGAAGAATGGGGAATATCTTCTGCTGGCAAATTCCTCTTCCTACCTTTCATCATGTTTCCTTCCAGATTCTTGAAACTCCTTCAATGAGTTTCCCTACCTAGCACGCCAATCTGTTGCATCCAAACAAATTACAACAAACTTGAATTAAAAAAGAAGTGGATCGAGCTGATTTGATCTAGCTCCCCACCATCTTCTTGGAGGATCTGGGTGTTGAGGCAGCTCTCAAGCTCGTTAATGGAGTCTGAATGGAAACAGATAAGATCTGAAGGAAGGCTAAGTGAAGGGTGTTCCAAAAAAATAGTCCCATCTTCATCGCACTCGGTGGTATTTATAGGCCACGAACCTAACCGCTTACAACTGTCATCCAGCTGTTAAATAGTTAAACTAAGACATGAGCACGTGCAACAAAAGGCTATCCATAGTTGATCAGGCCTTTTCCAGATGTTGAATGATCTCTGCATTATTTGAACATTGATCAGCTTTATCTCTCGGAAGTTAGTCAATCTTATGCCTGTTGAGAGTTGATCAACCTCATTATTCTTGGGCATTGATCTGCTTTACGCCTCTTAGGCATTGATCAAACTTGTGCCTATTGGGCATTGATCGGCTTTACACCTCTTGGGCGTTGATCAGCCTTGTGCCTCTTGGGCATTGATCAAACTTGTGCCTATTAGGCATTAATCGGCTTTACGCCTCTTGGGCGTTGATCAGCCTTGTGCCTCTTGGACATTTATCAAACTTGTGTCTATTGGGCATTAATCGGCTTTACGCCTCTTGGGCGCTGATTAGCCTTGTGCCTCTTGGGCATTGATCAAACTTGTGCCAATTGGGATTGATCGGCTTTACGTCTCTTGGACATTGATCAGTCTTGTACCTCTTGGGCATTTATCAAACTTATGCCTATTGGGCATTGATCAGCTTTACGCCTCTTGGGCATTGATTAGCCTTGTGCCTCTTGGGCATTTATCAAACTTATGCCTATTGGATATTGATCGGCTTTACACCTCTTGGACGTTGATCAGCCTTGTGCCTCTTGGACATTTATAAAACTTGTGCCTATTGGGCATTGATCGGCTTTACACCTCTTGGGCATTGATCAGCCTTGTATCTCTTGGGCATTGATCAAACTTGTGCCTATTGGGCATTGATCGGCTTTATGCCTCTTGGATGTTGATCAGCCTTGTGCCTCTTGGGCATTGATCAAACTTGTGCCTATTGGGCATTGATCGGCTTTACGCCTCTTGGACATTGATCAGCCTTGTGCCTCTTGGGCATTTATCAAACTTGCACCTATTGGGCATTGATCGACTTTACGCCTCTTGGGCATTGATCAGCCTTGTGCCTCTTGGGCATTTATCAAACTTATGCCTATTGGGCATTGATCGGCTTTACGCCTCTTGAACGTTGATCAGCCTTGTGTCTCTTGGGCATTTATCAAACTTGTGCCTATTGGGCATTGATCGGCTTTACGCCTCTTGGGCGTTGATCAGCCTTATGCCTCTTGGGCATTTATCGACTTTACGCCTCTTAAACGTTGAGTTTCCAGGTTCGAATCTTCAATAGGTCAGTATAAACAGACCAAACAAACCAAACTTGTCGTATCCTAACACTATTTATCCTATTATTATTAATATGACCTATAATGCCAATGGTAAATATCAGACACATTATCTAATTTAGAATTTTGTTAAATATGTACATTAAACCAATAGGCTATGATAAAATATAAATATTATTTTTAATTATACATGCATTATAGTAATACCATTTACAATGACAATGCAATAATCATCTTTTATTGATAAATGAAAATATTCTTGGCCAAAAGGCCTACAGAAATTACATTCATCATAAAACTAGGATAATAATGACAATCACTCAAAATAATAATATTATCATCGAAAACAAGCTTGACAGCTCTTAAAGCTAGAACTGGAACTGCTCTTCCAACTTTAACATTCAGAAATCTCTTACCATCTTCAAATCTTTTACTAACTTAAAGTCCCTGCAATGAATTATAAATATTAATTGGACTTCTATTATTTAATACCCAGGTAGTAGTATCATAAATTGAGAAGTTACAAGGTATTATAATATAAGTACCTTGTCCAGCAATCGATTGTTGATTCTTCTTCTTTTTTGGCTTGTCGGGTCTAGAGAGATAATGTAAAGAGGATAATTACTCTTTCAATAACCCTGCTTCTTATAATAGAAGCAATCTGCCTGACTTTTGTTGGACTTAAACTTCTTGGTTTGACTTAGTAGAGTCGCCATAGCATGTTACACCATCTTATTATTTTCTTTTTTCCTTTCTTAAAGGAATGATACCCTATCGAAATAGAACCTGCCATTACATTCATAGCCTCTTGTGGAGCTGATGATCCTTTTCATAAGTCTGTAGCAATCCCAGCAAACCATGGTAGTTGACTACAGGCTTAGTCATTTTATTATTAACTAAGAAAGTTGAGGTAGGATGTTGATAAAAAATTTAGAATCGCATCTTTCTCCAGCTACTCATATAAAGGAAACCAAAGTTTGCTCAGGCGCTTGATCAATTTGATCATATATAGTACATGATCGATGACCAACATCCCTTCCCTCATCCTGGCATTGAAAATGGTACAAGATATTTTATACCTTTCAATATTGTTGGGAGTGTTGAAGGATTCTTTCAACACATGAAATATATCCTCTTGTTGTATTATGCAGGCATCTATAAATATATTCTTTATCTTCTTCTTCTTCTTCTTCACTGCTTGAGCTGCCTATTACCCTGACATTTGTCCCTTTCTTCCTCCAAATACCTTCAACTTGGATGTAACCCATTCTTTCTAGTGACTTGGAGGTATAGACTGTATGGTGCAGTTCAACTCCATCTTCACCTTCCAAATTCACTCTTTGAGACTTGAACAACATGGTTAGCATCATTCCATAGGGTAAGCAAGACTTGGCCTTTCTAACAATCTCCTTCATTTGCATAATGATAATGTGAGATAGATTTACAGGAGTCTTTTCTAAGATGTGTTCCATAAGGCATAGGTTTTTCTCACTTACCCAATCAAATCTTCCTGTCCTTTGTAAAAATATTTTGCAAATGAAATTATATAGCAATCTCATTTCAAGAGATAAGGTATTAGCAAAAACTGTTCCAATTTCACTAACATCTTCTCTATTTAGGATTGTTCTTAAAGCCTTTTCTCTATTGTCAATCACTAGGAATTTCACTCCATCAGTAGGTAAGTCCAGTAGACAATGTAGGAATTCTTCATTGACAATAATTCTTTTTCTTTTAATAGTAGACTCAACATGATTTGTTCCCAATCTCAGATTTTCATAAAAATTTCTAACAAGAGAGGGATAGGACTTCTCATTTAGGGAGCAAAACTTTCTCCAACCTTGATCTTCGATCAAATCACCAATTTTTAATCCAATCTCCTTAATAAATTCAAAGTTAATGCAACAGCCAGAGGTTACCGGTCTTGTCGACATTGAAGGGATTTGACATGGAACAGTTGGAACATCCCTTGCAGCTTCTTCCATAAGTTCCTCATTGTGAACAGTGGCAGTTGGCTCTTCTTGATGCCTCTTAGTCCTTCTTTCCCTTTCCACGGTCGGTGTAGCCCTAGTAGAGCATTTCTCGGTAGCACGTTTTGGTGCCATTGCTAGGAAAGAGGAAGAAAAGAGAGATTGGAGAGTTTAGAAGGAAGATAGGAATTTTTGGAATAGGATTATGAGAGGAACGAACCGTTAGAGAAGATAAAATAGAGGTTAGACAGTTCGGAGAGGGGTTTATATCCCAAAATAAAAAACTCAGGCACGAAATTCCCGTCGACTCGAATAAGCCCTAGAAAGGCTCGAGTTGGCTCGGCCAGAACTCTCCCAAAACACTTAGAGAATCTAGTCGACTCGAAAAAGCTCGAGCCGGCTAGGCCAGAACATGCTCAAAACACTCAGAAGATCCAGTCGACTCGGCTTAAAAACCAGTCGACTCGAACAGAGAAGTTTGGTTTTTGGAAAACTTAATCACTAACCAGAGAGATTTTGGAGAGAATTTCTCAGGAAATTAAGGCTCTATAATATAGAATGAAATCAGGAGATTCTTTAGATAATGTTTCCTTAAATTTGAAGGAATTAGATTAGAGAATTTTGAAAGGATTGCAAAGTCCTAATTCACTCCTAATTAGTTCAAACCTGTCTTGATTAAGTGGCTTAGTAAATATGTCAGCTAATTGATCTTCAGTAGGAACAAAATCAAGTACTATATCATCATTTTAAACATGATCTCTAATAAAATGATGTCTAATTTCAATGTGTTTGGTTCTAGAGTGTTGAATTAGATTCTTTGTCAAATTGATAGCACTTGTGTTATTATATTTAATTAAAATTTTAGATTGTGATACACCAAAGTCTTCTAGTTGTTGTTTAATCCATAACACTTGAGCACAACAACTACCAGCAGCCACGTACTAAGCCTCAACTGTGGACAAGGCTACGGAGTTTTGCTTCTTACAGTGCCATGAGATTAAATTCAACCCTAGAAATTGGCATGTACCGCTAGTGCTTTTCTATCTATTTTACAACCAGCATAGTTAGCATCAGAGAATCCAATCAAATTCAAGGTAGAATGTTTAGAATACCAAATTTCTAAATTACTTGTTCCTTTCAAGTATTTAATTATTCTTTTAACAGCAAGCATATGTTTTTCTTTTGGTGATGACTGAAATCTAGTACATACACATACACTATATAATATGTCAGGTCTACTTGCAGTCAAATACAATAAGAATCCGATCATACCTTTATATAGCTTTTGGTCAACATTGGATCCATTTTCATCTTTGTCCAATCTGCAAGCTGGGCTCATGGGTGTGCCCATTGATTTGCTACTCTCCATACCAAACTTTTTGATGATTTCTTTGATGTATTTGGCTTGGTTAATGAAGATACCTTCCTTTGTTTATTTTACTTGAAGTCCAAGGCTGTAGTTTAGTTCGCCCATTAAGCTCATTTCAAATTCTCCCTGCATAAGCTTAGCAAATTCTTTACGTAGAGATTTGTTAGTTGCACCAAAAATGATATCATCAACATATATTTGTACGACTAAGATGTCATTATTCTTCTTTTTGATAAATAAGATTTTGTTTACATTTTCTCTTGAAAAATTATTTTCAATTAAGAAAGTGCTAAGTCTATCATACCAGGCTCTAAGTGCTTGTTTCAAACCATACAATGCTTTGTTCAGTTTAAATACATGGTTTGAAAAAGTGTGATTTGTAAAACCTGGTGGTTGTTCCACAAAAACTTATTCAGAATTCATGTAGCAAGCAAATGCAAGTAGTAATCTAATGGCTTCTAATATTGCTACAGGTGCATAAGTTTTATCAAAATCAATACCTTCTTCTTGGTTATATCCCTTAGCCACTAATCTAGCTTTGTTTCTTATTATGTTTCCTTACTCATCTAATTTATTCCTATAGACCCATTTGGTTCCTATTATTGGATGGTCAGCAGGTCTATCTACAAGTGTCCATACCTTATTCCTTTCAAACTGGTTTAATTCTCCATGCATTGCCATCATCCAGTTTGGGTCAGTCTCAGCGTCTTCTAGGCTATGGGGTTCTATTTGTGATACAAAGGGTAAGTAATTATGTGCATCTTTATGTGCAAACCTAGTCCTAATACCATGTGAAGGATCTCCTATGATTAATTTTTTTGGGTGAGATGTAACATACCTCCAGTCCCTTGGTAGATCGGTGTGATCCTTACTTACCGTTTCTTCTCCATCTTGAGTGTCTTTATCTTGAATGCTCAAGTCATCCATTCCTTTTTGCAATGTACCTGCATCATTATCTATGCACTCTTCTTGTCTAGAAGGTATAGGGTAGTTTCAATAAATACAACATGTACTGACTCTTCAACAGTATGAGTCCTTTTATTAAAAACCCAATATGCTTTGCTATGTAATGAATAACCTAGAAAAATTGCATCATCAGCTTTTAAATCAAATTTTTCTAAATTATCTTTTCCATTGTTATGCACAAAGAATTTGCATTCAAATACATGAAAATAACTAATATTGGGTTTTTGATTATTCCAAAGCTCATAGGAGATATTCTTTAAATAGGATGGATCAAAACACGGTTTAAGATATAGCATGCAGTGTTCACCGCTTCTGCCCAAAAGTACTTTGGAAGATTGCCTTCGCACAATATTATGCGAGCCATTTCTTCCAATGTCCTATTTTTTCTCTCTACAATACCATTTTGTTGAGGTGTTCTAGGAGCGAAGAAGTTGTGATCAATGCCAAATTCAGTACAATAATCTTCAAAAAATTGATTTTCAAACTCAGTTCCATGATCACTTCTAATTGAAATTAAAGATAAGTTCTTTTGATTTGAAACCTTTTTATGGAATTTTCTGAAAACATGAAAAGTTTCATCTTTCGAAGCAATAAACAAAACCCAAGTAAATCTTGAAAAATCATCTACTATCACAAGAGCATATTTCATACCTCCTAGGCTTGTGGTCCTAGTAGGTCTGAAAAGGTCCATGTGAAGTAGTTCAAGTTGTCTTGTTGTAGAAACTATATTTTTTGATTTAAAACTCCCCCTGATTTGTTTACCCATTTGGTATGCATCACAAACATGATTTAAATCGACTTTAAAGTTAGGCATGCCTCTAACAAGATCTTTAAAAATCAATTTGGCAATAGTATGTATGCTAGCATGACCTAGTCGTCCATGCCATAATAAACATGACTCTTTGGTCTTAGCATTCATTGCAACTTGACATGGCAAGATCATTAAGATCTACCACATAGATATTTTCAAGTCTATGTCCAATGAACTTATTACTAGAATCTAAAGAGTTAGTTACTATACACATAAAAGATTCAAAGACAACCTTGAAGCCTTTATCACACAATTAACTTATGCTTAAGAGATTATGCTTCAACTTGTCTACTAGCAAAACATTTTCAATAAAAGTAAAGGGAGTTATTTTGATCTTACCAATACCGATTATTCTCCCTTTGTCATTATCTCCAAAGGTGACCATGCCTCCTTTCATTTCAAGGGTGATAAACTAGTCCTTGTCACCCGTCATATGTCTTGAGCAGCCACTATCTAAGTACCACCTTTTTTTCAATCTTTGGGCTACAAGACATTCCTGCAAAATAATCAATGAATTCTTTTAGGTACCCAAGCTACCTTGGGTCCTTGCAGGTCAGCAGAGGTGGTTCCTTTGGGAACCCAGATTTTTCTTATATTCTTATGGACATTTCTAGAATTATTGCAATCAAAAGCTTTATATCCTATTCTTTTGCAAACATAGCATACAACTTTAGAGTTTTTAATAGGGGCAGAATTAGAAGTTCTAAAAGTTGATGTAATTGATGCAGATTTTGAACCTTTTGAAATATAAACATTTTTGCTCAAGTTCTTAGGAACATACAATAAAGACTTTGAAGTTGAAACAGTTTTTGGTGTAGCCAAAACTTTTTGAGATAAGATATTTTGAACAGGTCCTTTAGATTTCACAAAAGTAGTTGCTGAAATTCCATTCATAATAGAAGTTTTAAAACCAATTCTAGCTTTGTTTACTGAAATTCGTTGTTCTTTTAAAATTAACTCAAGCTTATTTGAAGACAAAGTAAGTTTTTCAACTAAGGACTTGAGTTTTGTAACCTCCTTTTTTAGTTCAATATTTTTAATAAGTAAATCCTTGTTTTTCTTTTTAGATAAAAGATTTTCATTTTTCAGTTTTTCATTTCTTTCAGAAAAGTCATGTCGTACTTTTTGCAGTAATAGGTTCTTTTCTGAAATTTCATTTTTCTGTTTGAGTAAAGAGTCATTCATATTTTTCAATGATTTTATCTTTACTACAGCTTTCTTAAATTTAGATAATAGATCATGAAAAGCAGAATTTAATTCGTCAAATATAAATTCAGTGCAATTGTTAGGGGATGTTACCTCATCTTTGAGACCCATTAAACATAGATTTGCAGTCTTGGTGGTCTCTTCTTCTTCAGACGAAGATGAATCTTCACTATCGGACCATGTGGCAATCATGGCTTTCTTCTTCTTTTTCTGTCTGAAGGATTTCTTCAATAGAGGACAGTCCGGACGAATGTGCCCTGGCTTCTTGCTTTCATAGCATGTGGGGCCTACTTCTTTATCTTTCTCTCTTTCCTTTTCTTTTTCTTTTCCATAATCCTTCCTATGAAATTTCGGTTGTATCTTCCTTTCTTTCTTCCCATGAATTTTCTGAATCTCCTCACAACCATTGCAATATCATCATTTTCTAAGTCATCATTGGAGGAGGTGCTTTCTTCTTCAGACTCTTCATCATCCCTCTTTGATTCGGTAGCAGCTCTGAAGGCTATAGTCTTCTTTTTCTTCTGTTCGTCTTCAGTTCTGTGCTGCATAGTCAGCTCGTGGGTGATGAGTGATCCCAGTAGTTCATCTAATAGTAATGTGTTGAGATCTTTGGCCTCCTGGATTGCTGTCACCTTGGGATCCCACTTGTCAGGTAAAGATCGGAGTATCTTCTGAACTAGATCAGCATTTGAGTATACCCTGCCAAGACTCTTTAAATCATTAATAATATCTGTAAATCTAGAGAACATGGCAGAAATTATTTCAGAAGCTTCCATTTTAAACAGTTCATAGTTGTGAACTAAAATATTTATCTTTGAGATTTTCACTTGGAAAGTTTCCTCATGGGTCACTTCGAATTTGTCCTAGATTTTCTTTGCTGAAGAGCAAGTGAAAATTCAGTTGAACTCATTTGCATCCAAAGCACAAGTAAATTCATTGCTTTGGCATTCAATTCTTCCATTTTCATATCATGATCATCCCAGTCCTCTTCAGGCTTAGGGATGTCCACGCCATCAACTTTGATCGTGGAATGTGTGGCCCTTTTAAGATGACCTTCCATAATTGAAAATCTACAGCTTGAATGTAAATTTTTATTCGTGCTTTCCAATAAGAGTAATTAATGCCTGTGAATAGTGGAGGTCTATTTGTTGACTGGCCTTCGGCCAAGGATGTACTCATGGGATGAGCCATCAATCTTTACTCAGGTAATCAGAGACTCTGCTCTGATACCAGCTGTTGCCCATGTGGCTTTTTCCAAGAGGGGGGTGAATTGGAAATTACAAAATTTTTTGCAAATATATGTACAAGTAATTCCTTTTAGTGGTTGAGTGCTGTGTTAATCAGAGAATAAGTGTAGAAGCTGAAAAGTAAGTAAAGCACAACACAAACAAGACAAGTTTAGAGTGGTTCGGAGTAACCCAGCTCCTAAGTCCACTACCCAAGTTCACCACTCGGGATTTTCACTATATCCCCCAAATCGGAATACAGTCGGATTGTTTTACAGGCTCACAATCCCAACCTCTACACTTTGGTTTTTAAACCGGGCTCACCAAAGAAACCGACATTAGGTTTTCACAGGCTCACCTAGAACCTCTACACTTTGGTTTTTAAAAATGCACACCAAAGAAACCTATTTGGTTTTTACAATCGGGCTCACTAATAACCCAAATATTCTAAGAGTAGAATAAAAAAGCAACAAAATGACAAACTCAATTGTCTGGTGGTTGCTAATGCAGCTCCAGTGAATCTCAAGTGAGTGCTCTTCAATGAACTTCAATGGCTTCCTTGCTTTCCTCAAAAGATGCTTCAAGCTTCTGATAAGAGTTGGTGAAGGCTTGAAGACTGACTTCAAAGCGCAAGTGCTCTCTCTCTCCTTACTTCAATAAATGTTCAATAAATGCTTAATAACTCATTAGACTCTCTAAGGATGTTCTCATACCTCATATATAGAGACTTCAACTACCTTCCCTTGATTTTGAACGTTGTAGACCGTTGGAAAGTGACAGGTTACCGCTGGAGCACTTTTGGAATTCAAACTCAGAAAACTAGAACTAGCCGTTGGAAGTGACCCCGTCATTCCAGTCAGCTCGGACATTCTTCGAGTCGGCTAGGATCAGGTTCGGGTCGGCTCGGTTGAAGACCAGTCGGCTAGGTTCCACAATTGAGAAAAAGACTCACTCTGGACGAGTCGGCTAGGCTAAAATCCAGTCGGCTCGGATCCCTGAGATTCTCAGAATATTTTCAACTAAGTTCTAGACGAGTCGGCTGGGACTTGGTGCCAGTCGGCTGGGTTGGCATGCCAAAGATCTTCTTTCTTGTGCCAGTACTAGAGTCGGCTGGTTCCTCCTTCCAGTCGGCTCGAGATTGGTTCTTCAGCCAGACCAAATTCAATTCTCCAGAACTCTTATGCCAAGCTTTGAAGACTTCCTCAAGGTCTTCTTACAATGAAATCAAGAAAAATTGAAGCTTGAAAACCATTAGAAGTAACCCTTTATCTTGATTTAAGTAGGAAATTTTTGTTGGGTTCTTCTTTACAAGATTCTAATCACTTACAACTCAATACAAAGCAATAAAGATTGTAGGGTTTAGAAAGTATGTCAATGTAGTCGTCCTACAAAAACTTGTCAACCATTTGAAGAGTTGTTAGATAACCAGATGTATGCTCCAATGTTTTGTTATCATCAAAATCACTTCAGGGTTCAACATACATATACTATATTTAGGCCCAAGTTTGTTCGGCCAACCCCTATGCATCAATGGATAGGTTCTTAATCAATTATTCTTCTAAATAATTTCTAGTATTAATTTTATCTTAGGCACCTCTTCAGTTGGCATTTGCACCTCTACTGAAAGTCCTGGTTAGGTCCAACTATTAACATGAGAACTCAATGGATCAAGCTAACAATAATCAGGCTTGAGTTTGCTCGACCTACCGTCATAAGAAATTCACATCCAAGTCAATCATATTGCAAATGATAATTCCAATAGCAGATGAGCATCAAGCATTTGCACCTCCAATAAAAATCCAATCTATTGGAACTATTATCACCCAATTCAATGGGAGGCTATGACCTGATTATGTCCATAACTTTATCATTTTAGGGACCTAATAATTTAGAGGATTTTATTAGATGGTTAAGAAGAGAAAAGAAGATATAAACTAATTAGTCAACAATCCTTCCACTAACTTTACCAAGTATGTGATAAGGGTTGAAGATAAATTTTCCAAGGGCACTTAGATTAATCATCCTAATCATCCTTACTGGCATGGGTTTACTCAAATCAATAAGCTATCTGATCAAAATCTAATTGACCACATTGGCCAGGTAAGTGAGATCGATGGGAGGGTTGCGCCATTAACCTCTTTCCTTAGACACGAACAAGTTGGCCAGGTAAGAGGTAGTCCCAATCAATAACCATGATCAAAATCAATTCATCAGATTTGATTAGACTAGCCTAATGACTCCGGTCTAACCACTAAGCAAAATCAGGGCCACTTGATAAAGTATGGACTTTGATGTGGGGTAAACCCCCCACCCTCACAGTTCTAAGGATCCCTAGGAATAATGAAGGCATGGGCCATCACCAGTCATCTCCTAGATTAACTAAGGTCATGCTTAAGTCTTTACCAATATCACTGACCCTCAATAACAAGCCTTTCTTATTCAGATTATTTATATACAAAGTAATTGCTTAAATGAAACATCAACCAAACACCTGCAAAATATGAAGGAATCTCACCAGAGTTGCCCCTGGAATTCTTCGATGAAACAACACCAATTATATGTTATGTCCATGAGATGCTGCATCCAAAGTTTATCCCTAAAAGACCCTTGAGCTAATGGGAAAATAAAATTCCAAGGCAGCATATTCTTAGATAACCTAAGAATAAAACTAAAGCAGAACCTCGGCCTTTTACCCAGTTTATATTCATTCTTACAGAACCTTGGCCTAAATATGCCATAGCCTGGTAGACCCTAGTTTTGCATGTTATGGCTAAGTATGGAGCTTCGACCTAAATGTGTCTAAACCTAAATGTATCAGAGCTTGAAAGACACTAGTTCCGCATGTTCAACTAAGTATGGAGCCTCGACCTAAATATGCCATAGCTTGGCAAATCCTAGTTGTGCATGTTTTAGGTAAGTATGTGCTTGGCCTAAATGTGCCATAGCTTGGCAGACTCTCGTTCATGTTCTAGTGAAGTATGGTCCATTGACCAAATTGACCCTTAGCCTAATTTGTACTCAACCTGAAGAACCATCAGCTCGGTTCATCTTTAAAACCCTTAGCCTTATTGACCCTCAGCTTAGTCAACTTCAGCCTCTTCAAAAGACCCACCTTGCCTTTAATAATTGAGCCCACCACACCAACCAGGACCATTCCCAAAAGATCCTTGACCAACCCTTTTCCCTTGACCTTAGCAAGAGGATTAGGTTTCACCTAGGACACTTGAGCTCAAGAAGAGAGAAATACCTTAGTAAAATGTTCCTAGGCAACCATAATAAAATAAATAACTGATGCTCGTTTCCATGCATGACCAGGAGGATATATCCTATAATTGCCATCAAGCCCTCTCAATCAAGAGAGTTGTGACTCATTCCCTACAATAGTCCCCATCACCATTAAGAAGAGCAACTGGCAGCATGCATGAGACAAAGGTTCTAATTAATGAGAGGTAGATATTCTAGACAAATAGAATGGCTCGCTGTCAACTTTTTAACAATAGCTTACAACCTAATCACTTCTTATCAAATCCCACTAAAGATTTTGGCATTCCCAAAATATCCTCTCCATCTACCTATAAAAGGGGACTCCCTATGAGCCCCCAAAGTATGCATATATATATATATATATATATATATATATATATACATATATGCTCTCTTTATGCTTTTCTAAGAAAAGCTCTCTCTTTATCTCTTTTATTATTCTACTTAGATTTCTTTCTACTACTATCTATTTACCAACTTGAGCATTGGAGTACCCATATCGGGGCCACCCTTGGTCGGCTTTTCTATAGGTACAGTCAAAAATGCATCCCCTCCAACAACCTCCGGCATAAAGGAAAGAAGCAGCATCAATAGATTGGCACCATATATGTGAACAACGGCTACTATTCATCCATTTTTAGAAGGAAACACTAAATAGAATGTCGACATCACTCCACTCTATTTTTTAGTCTATGGTTTGGATACTGACTTGAGCATCGGAGGATCTTCACCAGAGCCACCTCTGGTCAGGGCTTCTTTTGTAGGTATAGCCATCAACATCTCATCTCTATCTCACTTTGCACTCAAGTAGATCTAGCACTATCAAATAAAGGAAGGGCTTGATATTCGCCCATCTCTTGAAAGAAACTTCAAGCACATAATCAATGCCACCTAGCAGTGCAACCACTTGGCATTTCAGTGGCATCACTTCCTGGTGGGCTAGCCAGACCACTGGAGGCCTTGCTCCAATTAGCACTACTCAACTGGGGGGCCAACTTAGACTCGATCATGGTCTAGATAATTTAAACACCATGGTCCAACGGCTTCAATAGATATGTCCATCATCCTCTCCAACATGGATGGTGATGCCCAGATCGATGATAAGGCCACCATAAAGAAATAATAATAATAATAATGATAAATAATAATAATAAGAGAGAAAAAAAAATAAGGAGAAAAAGAGAAGAAAGAAAGGAGAAAAGGAAGAAGAAGAAAGAGAGAGGTGGCATCTCTCTAGTTTTCTGGTACTCCAATATCATCTTGAAACAAAAAAATTTTTGGAGGCCTCCTCATGCCCATCTCCTCCATGTGGAAAGCCCTCAGGCATCCCTCTCCATTTTCATCCATGTGGAGCCAACTCGAGGCCCTCCACCTCTATCTCCATCCACCTTGACATTCTCATTATTCGATTGGGGGGTCAAACTGGACCTAACTATGGTGCAAATAATCAAACGCCTAGGCTTGGCAAAGTTACTAGTGAATATAGGCATGGAGTTTTATTTCATTAATTTTTAATCTTATCCAAAGGCAGCATCTCGTATATAAAAATTACAAAAAATCCTTTATGCGGTGGAGAAATTATTGCATAGATCATGCTCAAGTGCACCAAGGCAAATCATAAAATTTATGCATGGCGGTTAACATGCAAGTGGGAGTCAGTATATACCAAGGACAATGCGGGGTTTGGGGACCGCCTAGGGGTGGCCATATCCGGGGTCTAACTCCTTACCCCTTGTTTGGTCAATCAAAAAAAAAAAAAAAATTTGGGACAATGTGGGTGTTATTTAGTTTGGGATTTGGCATGATTCATCAAACCTCAACCAAGTATGGAAGCACGAAAACGTGCTCTAGCTGGAAGCCAGGAGGAACGTGCTCTAGCTGGAAGCCAGGAGGAACCTCTTCCATACTCCCCAGATCAAGGCAAAGATCAGCCATTACCCAGGCCTATGGTAGAAGCCCTCTAGAGGTTTTCACCTCCATTTCCTTCCTATTCGTAGAGAGCTGGTCAAAGGTCCTCCACCTCCATTTTGTCCACCGAGGGAAGCCACCTGAGATCCGTCCAACTCTGGCATTCTCACCAATAGCACCCGTAATTTCCTCGATTGTGAACATCAAGCCGTATGCACCCGGGCCATGGGAACCTTGGTCCCGAATGCCTCTGCCACAAGCACTCTGGCCACAAATGCCTTGACCGCAAGATCCTCCATTGCAAGCTCCTTGGCCGCGAGCTTCCTGTGCTATCCTGCTTCCCTTGGCCAAAAATGCTTCGATTGAAAAAAGTTTCAACCACGAACTCCCTGTGGCATCAATCTCCCCGGTCACAAACTTCTCAGATACGAATGCCATGACCACAAATACCCTTGGCCATGAATGCTCTGGTAGCAATCTCCTAGGACATGGAAACCTTGGCCCCAAGTGCCTCAGCAATTTCATCCAAGGGAAACATAGGTTTCGACCAAGTTGGAAATCACCCCGGCCAATGGCTCAACCTGGCATATCCCTTTGGCATTCTATCCATGAACAACCCTTCCCATGAGTGCTACTCCCTCGGCTGGGTCATTTGCCAAAACCACTTTAGTAGCCTCGATGTTTGGTGTGGTGCAAGGTGAGGGCATTCAAGAAATTCCTGGGTGCCTTCTAGCATGCCCTCTCTAACTTTTGTGGCGGTCTCACTGCCTTGCCTTGTAGATCTGGCATTGGGAGCAAGAAGTGGACCCTTCCGAAGATCATCATCAATCATTTTGTTTTGGTCGAGGGATGTTCCAATCTCT
The DNA here is from genome assembly GCA_021397845.1 of Areca catechu. Lineage (NCBI taxonomy): Eukaryota > Viridiplantae > Streptophyta > Magnoliopsida > Arecales > Arecaceae > Areca > Areca catechu. The sequence continues at coordinate 89,004,874 of CM038042.1, read as the reverse complement.
TCCAAGCCAAGCATCTCTACCATGAAGCCCAAGCAAGTACTCTGACCACGATGCCTCGAACAAAGAGACGTCCTACGGCACCTCGGCCAAGCTGCTTCGACCACAAAGTGATGACATCCAAAGGGTCACTCTATGCCATCTCAACAAGACTGAACCTCGACTATGCCATGATCCTTAACAGTGCCGCTGAGCCTTACAAGTGTTAACAAGGCTCGGCCAAAAACTAATGAGGAAGAAAATGTTGAAGAGTTTGTGAGGCCTCTCCATCTTCGCCTCCTACCAGATTGATGGAAGCTTACTTGATCTTCATCTTTGGTATCACCAGTGGCATCGTCTACAACCTATTCAGCCCATGACTTACTTTCATCGCTAGTGCTCTCTCTGGCATCACCTCAAGCCTCCCCTAAATCGGCCAAGGTAAAGCACAGTTAAAAAGGCCCCATCCCAAGGGGTTGCCTTCAACCTCGGCTGCCTTGACACCTCCCAGATGGCTTGGCCAAAAAGAATTGAGGTGAAGCATAGTTGAGTCCTATCGCCAGTCGACTATGGATCAACAATGGTGTTTCGAAAAAAAGGTCGACTTCATTACTTTGAGGAAAGTTCCTGGCCTAACTTATTTTCTTAACTCACGGTTGACCCTACACAAGATTAAGCTACGTTGGCACATTAAATCAATGCACATATATAAATATTATTTCATGACCAGAAGCTAGGCATGCGGCCACCCTCCCATGGCCAAGGCATTCACTATATTTAATATTGGGCCCCATATGCTCACTTTGCAGGACCTCCCTTGTCGGCTCATCACCCGAACTCCTGATTAAATTTAATCTTTCTGGAAAACTCCCATCTGTTGCATAGACCTTCTCTCTTGCTAGCCCACCAGCTGATAACAAGCTACTATAAGAAAACTAACTACAGCATGGAAAATGAATGCCAGTACTGGCGGGTGATTTGATAGTAAATCCAAAAAATTAAAGACTCTATTACTCAACTAGTGAAACTCCTCCACTTTATCATCTAGTGAAGTACCGGCGCTGCCCAAGCAAATCAGATATGGCCTTCTCAAATATATCTCAGCTCCAATTGACCTTCTCAAACAAGTCTCTACTAAAATTGATCTTCTCAAATATACTTTAGGCTATATTGGATATTTCCAAATACATGTCTCATATTATATTTAGCTTCCTCAAAAGTATACCTCAAATACTATTAGGCAAAGACTCCAAGTTTTTTATTTTGGCCATCTTAGCTTCATAATTGGCTCTAACTTTGAAAATCTCATACTATGGCATGCTAAAATACCCCAGCCAATCATTTACAGAAGATCTTCTCAATCTCAAACCAAGTAATTTTCTCCATTTTAAAGAAAATTTGCTTTAAGATAGAATACATTATTGTTATTCTATAGAAAGTAGAATGTCTCCAAAATGGCCTGTAGTTGGCTTGAGCCTCAGTAGCCCACCATGGCTCAATGTAATTTGTTGAAGGTCGAATAGCCTTGGACCTAGTTGATGTTCAACATCCGAAAGTTTTGATCGGGCCAGCATTGAAAGCCTTTGGCCTGATGGTCAACTCCTAAGAGCCTTTGGCCAGGACATGAAGATTCAATGCTCGAAAGCCTTCAACCTGATGCTCAACTCCTGAAAGCTTTTAGCCAAGACATGAAGATTCAATGCTCGAAAGCCTTTGGCCAGGACATAAAGATTCAACGCTCGAAAGCCTTTAGTTAGACCAGTATTGAAAAGCCTTTAGCCTGACACTCAATTCCTAAAAGCCTTTGACCATGACATAAAGATTTAATATTTGAAAGCCTTAACCGGGTTAGCATTGGAAAGCCTTTGGCTTAATGCTCAACTTCCGAAAGCCTTTGATCAGGAAGTAAAGATTCAACATTTAAAAGCCTTTGGCCAGGCTAGCATTAGAAAGCCTTTGGCCAGGCTAGCTTTAGAAAGCCTTTAGCCTGATGCTCAATTCTTGAAAGTCTTTGGCTAGGATGTAAACATTCAACACTTGAAAGCCTTTAACCGAGCCAGCATTAAAAAGCCTTTGTCTTGATACTCAACTCCTGAAATTCTTTGTCCAAGACATAAAGATTCAACATCCAAAAGCTTTTGATCAAGTTAGTGTTGGAAAGCCTTTGGCATGATGCTCAACTCCCGAAAGTCTTTAGCCAAAATGTAAAGATTCATTACTTGAAAGCCTTTGGCCAAACCTCATATTCAATGCTAGAAAACCTTTGATTGGCATTTATTTTATAAGCATCTAAATGGCATTTGTCTATGAAGTGAGCCCCTATTCGGTATTTATTCTATGAGGTAAGCCTCTAACTAGTATCTATTCTATGAAACAAGCATTTGATTGGCATTTACTATATGAGTCACTCTTCAATAACCTATGTTTGGCCAAAAAGCCTTAAAGACCTATGATTGGTCCAACAAAATTTAATGTATCACTACTTGGCATGTGCATCAAAGAAGTCTATTGCATCTTTATTCTCTAATATAAATCGGGACATTTGACTGTGGAAACCCTCAAATTTCTTAGGTGTATAGCTGAATTTACTCTTCAATCTAAGATGCTTTGTACTTAGCCTAAAAAGTGGAGGGTAATTGATGTGGGATAAACCTCCCACCCTAAAATTTCCAAGGATCCCTAGGAATAATGAAGGCATGGCAGTCACCAGCCATCTCCTAGACAAACTATGATCATGCTCAAGTCTCTACCGGTATCACCAAATCTTAGGTCGAGCCTTTCATGTTCAGATTATTTATAAACAAAGTAATTGCTCAAATGAAACATCAACCAAACACATACAAATTATAAAAGAATGTCACCAAAGTTGCCCTTGGAATTCCTCGATGAAACAACACTAGTTATATGTCATCTCCATGAGATGCCACGTCCAAAGTTTATCCCTGAAAGACCCTTGAGCTAAGAGAAAAATAAAATTCCAAGGCAGCATATTATTAAGTAACTTGAGAATAAAACTAAGCCAGAATCTTAGTCTAAATGTATCGTAGCCTGGCAAACCCTAGTTTTGCATGTTCTAGTTAAGTATAGAGCCTCAAGCTAAATGTATCATAGCTTGGCAGACCCTAGTTCTACATGTTCTGGCTAAGTATAAAGCCTTGGCCTAAATAAGCCTTGGTTTAAATGTGCCTTGACCTTGATATGCCATAGCTTGGTAGACCCTAGTTCTACATGTTCTAGCTAAGTATATGCCTTAACCTAAATTTGTCATAGCCTGGCAGACTCTAGTTCTGCAGGTTCTGGTAAAGTATAGACCCTTGGTCAAATTGACCCTTGGCCTAATTTATCCTCAGCTTAGACAACCATCAACTTGGTTTCCTTAGAATCCTCAGCCTTATTGAACCTCAGCTTGGTCAACTTCAACCTCTTCAAAAGGCCCACCTTGCCTTCAATAATTGAGCCCTAGTACACCAACTAGGGCCATTCCCAAAAGATCATCGGCTCTAGCCACCCTCGACTGATGCAGGACAAATGCACAAGGATGGATCACTGGCGAGCATAGAAGTCACCAAGGATTAGGGTTTGCAGAAAGAAGAAAGAAGAGGGTGAAGGATAACTGGGGTTCACACAGATTTCCCATGGAGGACAAGCACACAGACAAAGGGCTCACACAAATGCCCTAGGGATCACACAGATACCCTAAAAAGTTCACACAGAACTTAAAAATTTCATTCATTCATAGCATAAAAAATACAAGAGGGGGTGGGGTATTTATAGGTTCACCCCAAGGTACATGACTTGAGGGCTAAGAAACCCTGACTTGTGGCCAAGAAATTCTGGTGGACCTAGTCAACAGTGGGCCTTTGTCTTGGACTAGAGCTCTCTCTTGTAGGCTTGGCGACATGAAAGGGTCCAGGTGCATGAAGGCCAGCTCTGGTTGGGGGGCCTGGTGAATCTCCGGGTCTGCTTACTCTCCTTTTGGATCTTGACATGAATGAAAATTACAGGACTTGATCTAACTCACTTGATTGGACTTAAAATAGCTAGACTCGACTAAATGGACTCAACTGGACTCAAAATAAAACATACTAGACTCTTGGATCCCCATCATTTTCCTGTAGTAGGGAGAACTCGACTCCATCAGTCAGGCTCAGCGGGGTTGATGGAACTGAAACCAATCAAAAAGGACTCCGATGCTAGGTTCATCCATTTTTATTTTTTTTATTTTTTTTCAACTTCTTTTCTTTTCTTTTCTTTTCTTTTATTTTTTTCATCTCTGCTCTAAAAATCATGCAACTTTGGAAGCTGTGCGATGCTGAAATCTGTGCTGCTCCAGAAATCATGCACTGAAGTCGACAATAGGGGATGGCACTACTTTCACATTCGTGCTATCCCCTTTCTTCTCCATGGTCCGAAGGCGAACGGAGTAGGGGGTCTTCTGGTCGGATCTCACCGGTGATGGCACCAGGGAGCAGGCAGCAGCACGGGGAGGCTTCGTCGATGGGCTTTGTCGGTAATGGCGCTAAGGATGACGGTGGCTACTTCTTCATGATCCATTGCAAGGTGGAGCAGGGAAGGAAGTCCAGTGGAGCTCGTCGGTGTCGGTGCTGGGTGGAGGACGATGCCGGCACGGGAGGATGATGATTGGATGGACGGGGTTTCGATGGCTGGCAGCGTCGTACGGATCTATGGCACGGGCAGCGACGGTGGGTGTGTGGCAGCCATGGGATGTGATCGGGCTTCACGGGTGGAGGTGTCGCTCTGGTGGCCTGGGGTGGTGCTGGTCGGTGAAAGGAACTTGGCCGGAGATGGGCCGTCAGCTGCTGGCGGTGGCTTCATAGACAGACACGTCGGTGGGGCATTAGGGAGGGTCACAGGATGGAGGCGAAGAAGGGTTTCGGGTGGGAACTTCCGAATTAGCATCGGTGGAGGCATGATCGGTGGCGTTCCCGGTTGCAAGCGATGTGGAGATGGGCTTCACGAGCGATGGCAGCAGGGGTGTCGACACAGAGAAGAGTCGGGAAGAAGAAACGTACCCTAATCCATCTGGGCTCTGATACCAAGTTGATATGGGACAGATGCATGAGGATGGATCGCTGGCGAGCGTAGAAGTCACCAGGGATTAGGGTTTGTAGGAAGAAGAAAGAAGAGGGTGAAGGATAACTGGGGTTCACATAGATTCCTTATGGAGGATAAGCACATAGCAAAGGGCTCACACAGATGCCCTAGGGATCACACAGATACCCTAAAAAGTTCACACAGAACTCAAGAAATCTTATTCATCCATAGCATAAAAAATACAAAAGGGGGTGGAGTATTTATAGATTCATCCCAGGGTACATGACTTGAGGGCTAAGAAATCCTGACTTGTGGACTAAGAAATCCTGGTGGACCTGGTCAACAATGAGCCTTTGTCTTGGACTGGAGCTCTCTCTTGTGGGCTTGGCGGCATGAAAGGGTCGAGGTGCATGAAGGCCAGCTCTGGTTGGGGGGCCTGGTGAATCTCCGGGTCTGCTTACTCTCCTCTTGGATCTTGACATGAATGAAAATAATAGGACTTGATCTAACTCACTTGATTGGACTGAAAATAGCTAGACTCGACTAAATGGACTCAAAATAAAATATACTAGACTCTCGGGTCCCCATCATCGACCCTCGGCCTTAAGGAGAGGATTAGGTCTGGCCTAGGACCCTTGAGCTCAAGAAGAGGGAAATACCTTAGTAAAATACTCCTAGGAAACTATAATAAAATAAATAAACGATGCTCATTCCCATGCATGACCAGGAGGATATATCCTATAATTGCCAGCAAGCCCTCTTAATCAAGGGAGATGTGACCCATTCTCGACAACATACTCCTCACCATTAAGAAGAGCAGCTGGCAGCATGCATGAGACAAAGTTTCAAATTTATGAGAGATAGATATTCTGAACAAATAAAATGACTCATTGTCAAACTCTTCAACAAAAGCCTATATCTTAATCACTTATTATCAAATCCCATTAGAGGTTTCGGCATTTCCAAAATACCCTCTCCATCTACCTATAAAAAGAGGCTCCCTAGGAGCCCCCCAAGCACACATATATATATGCTCATTTTATACTTTTCTAAGTAGATCTCTCTCTTTATCTCTTTCATTATTCTACTTAGATTTCTTTGTACTATTGCCTATTTACTGACTTGAACATCAAAATCCTATATCAGGAATATATCAGTAGGCTTTTTTATAGGTACGATCATGAGCGTGCCCCCTTCAACAACCTCCAGCATATAGATAAGAAGCAGCATCAATAGAATAACACCGTTTATGAGAACGATAAGCCATTGTTCATCCATTTTCCAGAGGAAACACCAAGCAGAATCTTGATATCACTCCACTCCATTTTTTACTCTATGCCTAAGATACTGACTTGAGCATTGGAGGGACTTCGCTGAAACTACCTCTGATCAGGACTTCTTTTATAGCACCATCAGACTTGATCAAGCTATTACTATAGAATTGATCTAGAGAATCCTTAACCTAATCCTAATTAATTTTTGATTAGGTTAAATCAATTTCTCTATTAGATTTATATTAATCAAAATTTTAACCGTAGGTCTAACCTAGTTAATTAACTGATTCAAACTAACCCATAGCCCAAGGTTTAAGAATTACATTAGATCTTTCATTCATAATTCTAGATCTAATATTTAACATCTTAATTCTAGTAATTAATCAAGTTTAATTATGCTAAATTTAGATCTAAACAATTTAAATGCATCTCATACAAATTAAATAATTTTAGATCCATACTATACAACATAGTTATAATGCTAAAATTTATATTATATTTATATTCTAAACATAAAATTAAAACATAAAACTTAATTTCAGATCACAAACAAGAAATTAATCAAGATTAAATTATAAAAAATTAGATCTAAAAATTTAAATAATTTTAATAAATTTTTTTTCACCTCACTTGGTCATGGGATGGATCACATGGCATCCCTACATGCCATAGAGATCCCATGGAATGCAAAGAGAGGGCCTTTAAACCCTACTTTTCTTCTATGACTGGATGGCCATGGTGATTAACCAATCCAAAGTTGTTACTTGGATATTAAGCACATAAAATTAGGTTTTACATTCTAAACATTTCATGTCAAGAAACCTATGGCTCTGATATCACTGTTAAAAATCGAGGTAGGGTTTCATACATATAATTTTTTTAAATTTCTAGTAGAAGCAAATCAGATTAAAAATATTTTTAATTAAAAAATTATGCTTTAGATTGAATCTAAAAAAAATCCTATCAAGGATCTAGAACATGATATGCATAAAAAGTAAATGCTGAAATTGAAAACCAACATGCTTTGATCTTGTGGATGCACGCTATAAATCAAATAAATAAAAAACTGTGAGATCAGATCTCATACCTTAGCATAGATCACTGATCTCCACTACTGATGAACATGATATTGATATTTTTTAGGTTACGTCATAGCCATATAGTGCATTTGGCCTTTACAGCAAGTCCACATGAAGCCCTGAAGTAGATCAGCATTCTTGAATTGCTAGTTCTTCATGAAGGCCACCTGATGGCTGATTTGTCTCCTTCAAAACTTCTTAGACCCTCCAAGAACAAGATTAGATGAAGAACAAGGAGGAATATGAGGTGGAAGAAAAATAAAAGGAAGAAAGAACTTTTCTATTTTTCTCTCTTTCTCCCTAAAACCCTAGCACCAAGAAAACCATGCCCCTCTTGATTTTCACACACACTCACCCTTCTCAATTTTTTTCTTCAGTGATTTTTTCCTAAAACCCATGGTGAACTTCTTTCTCTATAGTGCATGTCCATTAGAAAATTCAAATAAAAAGGCATGGAGAAAGGATGAGGAGAAAAGGCTAAGGTAAGATAAGGATAAAGCTAAGAGTTCCTACTAAAACTCTATCAATTTGAATTCAAAACCTATGAGAACTTAAAATAGATTTAATCCTCATCTAATCCACATCCAAATGAGAGAAAGGGTGGGCAACAAAGAGGATTTGTCATGAGAAAACATCACAAAAATTTGAATTGGCATGGAGAAATTCTAGGAGAAATCTTAGGATGGCACTAGGAATGGATTTTAATTCTAATTAAATCCAAATTGAGTTCCAATCAAATAAAATTTGGTTTAACTTAATGAAATAACTAAACCTAATCTAATTAGATCCCTAATATATTAGCTAAATTCTAATTAAATTAGAAATTAATCGAGCCTAAGTCTGGATCAAATCAGAATTAAAACTCCTTAGCGATTAGGTCTTATAACCTAATCGGGTAAGACCTAATTGAACCTAATTCAATTAGACTTGATCTAAACCTCTTTGCTCAATCAAATTGAGCCAATTAGTAATCTAGTTGCTAATTAATCCTCCTATAATTCATTAATGCTTAGTGAATTATTTGTTTCTAATATTTGTACAATGTTAATTATTAATCATATTGACAATTATATCCTTGAACAATTCTTAATCGTTAATCAATCATCATGATTAGTCAAAAACTTTTATTATATGTGACCCCATAGGTTTAAATACTAAATTGATAGTACCAAAATAAATTTTTAAACTAATCAATATGACAATCTAATAATAGTACCCGATGTCTAGATAGGTTGAATGATTGCAAAGCAACATTTAAAAACCTAGGCATATGGTACCATATAATTTATCCCTTTGACCTAATGCTTAAGATGACTTTAAAGTCAACTAGCAACTCATAATTAGTGCATCTAGAGATATCTCAACCTAATAAATCCTGTGACTCCTCACAAGGATTACTTTGGTCAAGATTTTGGTAAATTAAAACATAATAAAGTATTATCTCCAACACTTTGAAGTGGTCAATCTCATCTTACTCACATACAGACTTTACAAGTACTTGACTATACCCAAAAACTTTTTATCACTATATTAGAAATATAAGCAATCCAGTATCAAAGTACAGTGATTGCTTGCAAGTCACCGTAGCGACCTCAGGTTGGAGAGATACTTATATCCATATCCTTCTATAAGATACTCTTCATAGCAGAGTGCTCTACAGAGTTAGTCATATTTAGTGAAATCTATACCTATACTTACCTGCATGCCATACCAGTATCTCCATAATGTTTGGTTATGAGGATAACCAACTCAAATGGCACACAATGACCTATACTCAATTAAAATTATCATCTTAGATAACAACATATCATTTGATCATGAACATATTTAAGAACTACATGATAAATCTTTCTTTATCAATAAAAGTAGTTTTAAGAACTTTATCATAAAAGAGCTCTAAAAAAGATGCGCAAAATGTGATAAACTACCAAAATAACTTTTATTTATTAATAATTCTTATACAAATTATAATAAGTTCAACCGTCTACAACTCACACAATTGGTTTTAGGATACATTTTCTAATAATTTGTTATGTAATACAAGGCATTTGTGAGGAATTGAGATCTTAACCCTACTAAAGAAATCTTGGTAGGGCTTCTTACTTACCATAAGTGAGGGCTATGATATTCATGATAAAATAGTGGGAGACATAATTAGATTTAAAACTCCTCATCTAATTGAGTATGTCATCTTGAGTGGTTTGCTTATCTATTATTTTTTATTTAATATAAAATAATTTCATGGCTTATTCACTATGTTAGATGCCAATAAATTGACCAATCTCAATTATATGGATTGGTTATGGAATTTAAGGATTACCTTTCACAAGAGAAGGTCCCTCCTGGAAGAGCCTATTTTTACTATGGCAAGCAGGGCCACTGGTGATGCAGGATGCTAGATGGAGTTTTAAACTTAGAACCTAGCAAACTAAAATGAGTAATGATTCTACCACATATTATCAAGATTCATGCATACGAGGGAGCAAATAAATTTAATGTAAGAGGCTACAAGATGAAAGTTATATTATCCACAATATAGTTTCCATTCAATCAAAAGTAGAAAGGACCTAATGGTTGAGAAACCATTCTAACTAGGATATGTACCTTCAAATAATCAGATCTAAGAGTTTAGAAAGGGTTCACTTACCAACATGAGCTCTCACACTTTTGGTGGTGGTTTAATTTCAGCACTCCAAGGATTGATGGTTAGACTTGAAGACTATCACTCCTTGGATGGATGACTCCTAACATAGATGATTTCGAAGTAAAGCAAACCTTATCTTCAGCTCGAGATCATGGAGGATCCTGCAATGAAAAATACTAGTGGCCGTGGAAGGATTGAAAGGAAAAAGGAGTTGAGAAGAATTGAAAGGAGGGAAAGCAAGATGGTGGTTGGCGTCTCATTGGATGAAGGGTTGGCATCTTGGATGGATGGTTGGGCCTCACACCCTCTCCCTCATGGAGTGACAAATGCAATGAGCAAATGGAAGAAGAAAAGGAGTTTTCATTAATTCATAATAATGGTTTGATTACAAGAGGTAATTAGGGGTATTTATAGACTTTCCTAGCCTATTCAAATTTGAATTACAAGCATAAAGAGTGGAGTGAAGAGTGGAGGGACAAGTGGGATTATATGCATGAAGAGTGGAGAGATAAGTGGGGTAGTTACAACTTAAATTCAAGTTTAAATTCTAACATTCTTAGGCACCCAAATGGAGGTGATGTGGCATGGGAGGTGAGGTGGCATCTTAGCATGGAGGTGATGTGGCATAGGAGGTGAGGTGGCTTCCTATATTGACATGGTGAGGTGGCACTCACTGCAACTTGGCATGTTGGTTGAGGTGGTTTGCTCCATCCAATCTTGATGCTTCATGATTTTTGATGCGGCATACATATAGGAAATATGGCATGAATGACTAAAGCAATTAAGCTAATTAAACTCTAAACATATGATTATAATTCATTCAAAGAGGAGTCATTTGGATGCATAGAAGAAGACTAAATTGGAAGGCTAAAATGCTTCGCAGTGCAAATCTAGATTAAGTTAAGAAATAAGGACCTACGTGGCTAGAGAAACCATCTAATTAGGACTTTACCCTATTCAGAATCTCAGACCTCAAGAGGTAAGGATAGGGTTTAGAGACCAATAATGACTTTCAAAGACCCTACACTAACCTTACTATAGGAACTCTCAAGACTGGCGATTGAATGATCAAACCAAACCACCCATTAGAAGTAGAGGTCCTTGCTGCTGAGCTGAGGGCAAGGAGGACTTCATCCTGGACCGGGTACTCATTAGGATCCTGCAAGAATACCCATTAGTATTGTAGGAAAACTTGAAGATAGCATGGAATAGAAATAATGGAAGGGAGGGAGTAGAGGATTGTTGATGATCTAGGTGGAGTGTGGCCGGCTGATCTTGAAGATGAGATAGGCGTCAATGGAAGAAGAACTTTTGCTAGAATTTGATAACTAAAGCACTTGGTTGAGCCTCTCACTCAATCCCTCATGGATGGCATTTGCAAACACAAATGGAGATAAGAAAATTCTGAATTTCATTCATTCAAAAGCATCCTTTTACAAAGAGATTAGGGGCCTATTTATAACCTTCTAAGCCCCATTTGAAATTCAAATTTTACATGAGAGGGAGAAATGTAGTTACATATTTGAATTTCAAAATTCATGAAAAGGGGGCACCAAATCTGAAAATCTGCATGCATGGGTGCCAAGTATCTAAATCTGAAAATCTTCATATATGGATGCCAAGTGTCCAAATATGAAAATCTGCATGCATGGGTGCCAAGTGTCCAAATCTAAAATTCTTCATGTATGGGTGCCAAGTGTCCAAATCTGAAAATCTTCATGTATGGGTGCCAAGTGTCCATTCTCTTGGATAAGGTGTTTGGTGAGGTGGCTTCAATCAAAGTTTCATTCCATCCAATGGCTCTTATTCATGCACCCTTGATTTGAAGATTTACTTGATGTAGCTTTGGTTCATCCCATGGTCCAATTATATGCTCCCTTGGTTAGGCTTGACTCAAGCTTAAAAGAAAAATTACAACTCAATTTGGACTTGAATACATTTGACTCTTACAACTCAATTGACCCAAGGCTTCAAGACCTAATACTTAGCAAGACTCAAACATAAAATTCATGATACAAGAAGAATTAACTAGACTCAAGACTCAGACTAAGAACAAGTTAACAAGGTTAGAACTCAATTTGCAATCCATAAAAAATTGGTGTTGCTTAGGTTTGATTGAAGTCTTCTTTTAACCTTGGTGCCCGCACCAATTCCCTCGAGGTGGAAAGAACTTGACTCTATCGAGTAGGGATCTATTTTACTTTGGTAGTACTCTAATAAGTCTAGGTTGATTCTCTGTAGATCCTCTCGAGTAATCCATGAGTCTTCAGACTCAGGTCGACCTTGCCAACGAACTAAATAGCATTGGTAACCTTTATTCCGAGTGGTGATGGCTTGGTCATCCAGAATTCGCTCAATCTTATCTCGCCGTTCTGGTAGAATTGTTGGTGGACACTCAGGATGGATTCACTCTCAATAATTGGCTCAGGCTCAAATGGCTAGCTAGGTATCATTATTGGCTCCTTATACTCTACTAGGTCTGAAACATTGAAAGTCAAGCTGATATCTAAATCAGATGGTAAGTCTAGCACATACGCATTAGATCCTATTTTCTTTATAACTTTAAACGGACCTGCACTACGAGCATGCAATTTTTTTAAGGTTCCTAGTGGGAACTACTCTGGTCTAAGCCTTATCATAACATAATCTCCTTCAGTGAATTCTTTGACTCTTCTACGTGAATTTGCTATATGCCTATAAGTTTCATTGCTTAATTGGATCTTTTCATAAATTTCTTTATGTATATCTCTAATATGTTGTGCATATGACTCAGCTGATTTAGGAACTCATGCTTGTGTGGGTAAAGGGATAAGATCTAAGGGCTTCCTAGGTTTGTAACCATGGACCACTTCAAATGGGCTCTTCCCAGTAGATCTATTGACTGAGCTGTTGTAAGCAAATTCAGCACGAGGGAATAAGAGATCCCAATTTCCTGTACTGTCACCAACAAGACATCTAAGTAGATTTCCTAGACTCTAATTGACTACTTTAGTTTGGCCATCAGTCTGAGGATGATAAGTAGTGGAGAATTTCAGTTTGATTCCTAGCATATGCCAAAGGGTCTTCCAAAAATAGCTAGTGAACCTAATATCTCTATCAGATACAATGGTTTTGGGTAAACCATGTAGTCTAACCACCTCGTCAAGAAAAGTTTGGCCATTCTAGAAGCATCCAGGGTTTGAGAATATGGGATGAAGTGAGCCATCTTAGAAAATCGATCACTATAACGAAGATGGAACCATGTCTCCTAGAGGTCTTTGAGAGTCCTAGTACAAAGTCCATACTAAGATCCTACCATGGACAATCAGGGACTGTAAGGGAGTGTACAGACCGGTGTTCTATCTTTGCTGTTTGGCAACAGCACATGTTCGACATTGGGCTACAACTTGGGCCACATTCCTTTTGAGGCCAGGCCAAAAGAATTGGTCTTCTACTGCTATGATGGTCTTGTTTCTTCCAAAATGACCTGCTATGCCTCCAGCATGAACTTCCCAGATCAAAAACTCTCTAATGGAAGTTCGGGGAACACATAATTGATTTCCTTTGAAAAGGAATCTATCTAGGAGAGTATAGTCACTATGTACACTAGATGGTCCATGTTGGAGGGATTGGTAGATTTCACTAAAGTCTTGAGACTTAGGGTATTCCTCTTTCAGTCTATCAAACCCTACAACCTCGGTGCTAACTGAGGTCAAAAACATAGATCGTCGGCTTAATCATCCACAACCCTATTTTCAGTGCCAGCATGATGCTTCAGTACAAAGGTGTAAGCATGAATGAATTCTACCCATTTTTCATGCCTAGGGTTCAGTTTCTTTTGGGAATTAAGGAATCGTAAGGCTTCATGATCGGAATAAAGAACAAATTCCTGCGGTAGTAAATAGTGTCTCCAATACCTCAAAGCCTGAACTACCGCATACAATTTCCTATCGTATGTCGAGTATCTCGTCCTTGCTTCATTCAATTTCTCACTAAATAATGCCACTGGATGACTCTCTTGACTCAAAACTCCTCCAATACCTACTCCAGAGGCATCACAAGCAACCTCAAATACCTTTGAAAAATTGGGTAACCTCAAAATAGGTGCTTGTGTCATTTTCTTCTTTATTTCTAGGAAGGCTCTATCGACAGATTTTGTCCATTCAAAGTTTCCTTCCTAATGCAGTCAGTAATGGGTGCTACCATTGTGCTGAATCCTTTAATGAATCTCCTATAGAATGTGGCTAAACCGTGGAAACTATGGACATCATGGATGCTTTTGGGTACGGGCCACTCGACTATGAACTTGACCTTTTCAGGGTCGGCAGACACCCCTTCAGTGGTGACAACAAATCCTAGAAAATAACTCTATGGGTCATGAATTCACATTTCTTGAGGTTGGCATAGAGACTATCTTGTCTAAGGGCTTGGCAAACCTATTTCAATGGTTCAAATGGTCTTCCTTAGTTTTATTGTAGATGAGAATGTCATCAAAGTAGACCACTACGAACTTCCCAATGAATGTCCTCAAAACCTGGGTCATGATCCTCATGAAGGTACTAGGTGCATTGGACAGGCCGAAAGGCATCACTACCCACTCATACAAGCCATCTTTGGTTTTGAAGGCAGTTTTCCATTCGTCCACAGGCCTGATTCTTACTTGATGATAGCCACTCTTAAGATCAATTTTGGAGAAAATCTTTGCTCCGGCCATCATATCCAACATGTCGTCTAAACGGGGAATAGGAAAACGGTACTTAATGGTAATTTTATTTATGACCCTGCTATCTACACACATTCTCCATATACCATCTTTTTTAGGGGTCAGAAGGGCTGGTACTGCACATGGGCTTAGGCTCTCTCTAATGAATCCCTTTTGGAGAAGCTCTCCAACTTGACATTATAACTCAGAGTGTTCTATAGGGTTCATTCTATAATAGGGGAGGTTCGGTAATGTCAATCCTGGGATCAAATCTATGGCATGTTGAATGTCTCTCAAGGGTGGAAGGTGATTAGGAAGGTCTTCGGGAAAGATGTCTTGAAACTCCTCTAAAAACCCTAACACTT
This sequence comes from Areca catechu, assembly GCA_021397845.1. NCBI lineage: Eukaryota > Viridiplantae > Streptophyta > Magnoliopsida > Arecales > Arecaceae > Areca > Areca catechu. Next base: position 88,989,800 of record CM038042.1, on the reverse strand, counting down.
CCTCGGGTTTTTCCTTATGGGGTTGGTCCTGATTTTCCTTAGCTGCTACAACCCAAATAGGTGAACCATTGCTAAGCTCTTGCTCCAATTCTTCAGTAGTGATCATGTTATCCCCTATTTCTTATCCTTCAAGTGACTTGATCCTCTCTTAACTTGGTCCTTAGGTGGTGAGGAATTGATTACAATCTTCTTCCCATTATGAGTGAAAGAACATGAATTAGAACGACCGTAAAGTATAACATCATGATCATACAACCATGGTCAGCCTAATATGATGCTACTAACTCCCATTGGAAGAACATCGCACCAAACCTTTTTTTGGTATGATTGGAACTGGATTGTGACTTGGCACCTAGACTTAATGGGAATTGAGTTTGAATCTATCCAGGATACCTTATATGGATTAAAATGGGGCATAGTGGGTAAACCTAGGTTCTTGACTGTATTGGTTGATATGGCATTGACGCAGCTACCACTATCTAAGATGACCTTGCACACCTTCTCTCCTATCTTAATAAAGGTTTGTAGGATACTAGTCCTATGCCAATCTTCTTGCTCCTTGGTTTGGGTCAAGACACATCTTACAACTCCTAGGGTTTTTGATGAGTCTATGATCTCTTCATCCCCTTCATACTCATCAGCTAAACTCACACCTGCCTCATACACTTCTTCTTCCTCCTCACAGTTCTCTATGGGTTTCGTAACCTCTTCTTCTACTTCCCCTATGTGTAATGCTCTAGTGGGACATTGGCTTGTGTAGTGACCTATCTTGTGGCACCTAAAACAATGAACATTTCCTTCTCTTCGAACCTCAGGACTTTTTCCTTTATCTTCTCTTTGAACTAATAGAGTAGCAGGACTGGGTCTGTTGGTTGGACTTGGGTTTGAAATGGGTCTATTTCTAGGAGGATTAATCCTAGTGGGCTCAGGTCGGCAAAATAAAGGTCTCCTCTGGAATCTCTCACAGTCTCTAGTAACCTGGTAGGCTTGGTCTAGGTCATGAACTTCTCTCAAAAATAGTTCTTTCTGGATCTCCTCATGTAGTCCTGCTCTAAACCTAGATAAGGTTGCTGCCTCAAACTCAACCACATTGCATCTCATCATGAACTCATCAAACTTGGCAACATATTCGGACACTATCTTATTCCCTTAAGTTAATCATTGCCATTGATCCAAGAGTCTCTGTTCATAGGACATTGATAAATACTTCTCCCTAAGTTTCACCTTCATAGCTCTCCAAGTGGCTATAGGTATGTCACCCCTCTGTCGACTCATACTCTCAACATTACTCCAACACAATCTAGCCTGACGGACCAATCTAAGTTTGGCAAACTTAAATTTTCTATCTTCCGACATTTCATACCAATCAAAATATTGGTCCATATCACCCTCCCAGTCTATATACACCTTAGGATCCAAGTTTCCATCAAATGTGGGTGCATCTAGACGAATGTTTCTAAGGGCTCTCTCATCCTGGTCAACATAATCATGGTGAACTCTCCTTGGTTGTGGGTTAGGAGTATACTCTTGGCATTGGGCTCTAGGATGGACATGTGGCAATTTGGGTGATTGTGGCTCAGAAGGGACCAAACGGACATCTTCAAGGGTTCCTATTCTCTCTTCCATTCGATCAAACCTAGTGTTCAATTGCTTTAACTGCTCAGTCATAGTTCTCATCAGGGTTTCTAGATTGGGGTCCATGGAAGAACTGGGATGGTCAAGTGAATGCTGATAGGAAGTTCCTGATCTAGTTGTCATGCACACATAGACTCAAACTCAGGCTAGAGGCTTGCTAGACCTAGAGTCCAAACCAAATATTAGGTCAAGATGATAATCTTGGTTGTAGTAACTTGGCACCTGGCCAGGTAAGTGTAAGGTTAGTGGAGGTCCTCTTGGCTTACCTTAGTCACCAATTTGAAATTGGCCAGGTAAGCGGACCAACCCACCTTCCTTCGGGCTCTTGTCCCTGAACCACTTGCCTAGACACCAGATACACAAGCACACACAAACAAGTTGTCCAAATTGGCTTGACACTTGGTTCGACCCGACCTTGTGGGTGTCCTTAGCTCACTAGAACAAATTAAGTGTCTACTCAGTTTTAATTAAGGGTTGGGCCCGATATGCAGAATGGTGATTTTGGGCTAAGGACAGGCCATGAAATCCTGTCCCCATGTCATAATGATGCCCTTAAAATGATTTATCATGAGATGAATGCAAGCATGCATATGAACCCTAATTTCAGGTGCAGAAATTTAGTGTGTTGCAGTTCTGAAGTGGGGCAGAGAAGTGCTATAAATTAATCTCAAAAAATTCTGAGAAAATCACAAAATACTCCTAACTTGTAGAGGATATACCAGATGAAAGGAATAAAAAATTCAAATCTATGCTTGGCTAGACAATTCCTGGAACTTAGACAATGCTAAAAGAAACAGAACAGAACATTCATAAATTTCTGCAGCAGTGATGAAGTGCAAGAATTTTTATTTTTTCTGTGGTTTTTCTCCAAAGATAAAATTTTTCATGCTGATAGATAACTTAATATGGATTAGGAGAAAAATTATTTCAATGAAAAATTAACTACTTTTTTTTTGAGTTTTATACAAATTACAGTCAGCCTACTCAGAAATGCAGCAAGGAGAAAATAGAAAGTCCTACCCTAACCTACCATGCTCTGATACCAAATATGATGCGGCATACATATAGGAAATATGGCATGAATGACTAAAGCAATTAAGCTAATTAAACTCTAAACATATGATTATAATTCATTCAAAGAGGAGTCATTTGGATGCATAGAAGAAGACTAAATTGGAAGGCTAAAATGCTTCGTAGTGCAAATCCAGATTAAGTTAAGAAATAAGGACCTACGTGGCTAAAGAAACCATCTAATTAGGACTTTACCCTATTTAGAATCTCAGACCTCAAGAGGTAAGGATATGGTTTAGAGACCAATAATGACTTTCAAAGACCCTATACTAACCTTACTACAGGAACTCTCAAGACTGGTGATTGAATGATCAAACCAAACCATCCATTGGAAGTAGAGGTCCTTGCTGCTGAGTTGAGGGCAAGGAGGACTTCATCCTGGACCCGGTACTCATTAGGATCCTACAAGAGCACCCATTAGTATTGTGGGAAAATTTGAAGATAGCATGGATTAGAAATAATGGAAGGAAAAGAGTAGAGGATTGTTGATGATCTAGGTGGAGTGTGGCCGGCTGATCTTGAAGATGAGGTAGGCATCAATGGAAGAAGAACTTTTGCTGGAATTTCAGAACTAAAGCACTTGGTTGAGCCTCTCACTCAATCCCTCATAGATGGCATTTGCAAACACAAACGGAGATAAGAAAATTCTAAATTTCATTCATTCAAAAGCATCCTTTTACAAAGAGATTAGGAGCCTATTTATAACCTTCTAATCCCCATTTGAAATTCAAATTTACATGAAAAGAGGGGAAAATGTAGTTACGTATTTGAATTTTAAAATTCATGAAAAGGGGGCACCAAATCTAAAAATCTGCATGCATGGGTGCCAAGTGTCTAAATCTAAAAATCTTCATATATGGATGCCAAGTGTCCAAATATGAAAATCTGCATGCATGGGTGCCAAGTGTCCAAATCTGAAAATCTTCATGTATGGGTGCCAAGTATCCATTCTCTTGGATAAGGTGTTTGGTGAGGTGGCTTCAATCAAAGTTTCATTCCATCTAATGGCTCTTATTTCATGCACCCTTGATTTGAAGATCTACTTGATGTAGCTTTGGTTCATCCCATGGTCCAATTATATGCTCCCTTGGTTGGGCTTGACTCAAGCTTAAAAGAAAAATTACAACTCAATTTGGACTTGAATACATTTGACTCTTACAACTCAATTGACCCAAAGCTTCAAGACCTAATACTTAGCAAGACTCAAACATAAAATTCATGATACAAGAAGAATTAACTATACTCAAGACTCATACTAAGAACAAGTTAACAAGGTTAGAACTCAATTTGTAATCCATAAGGAATTGGTGTTGCTTAGGTTTGATTGAAGTCTTCTTTTAACCTTGGTGCCCGCACCAATTTTGATCTTACCTAATTTGAACCAACTTGAACCCAACTTACCTAATTACAAGACCAAATTGATCCCAACATGACCAAATTGAACTTAACTAGACTAAATTGAAATTTAAATTAGAATGGACTCGACTCTAATTATACGACTCATGCTAAAATTAAAAACAAATTTAAAGCCAAAATTGAGTTTGGCTTATTCACTTTCAATCCATAATGAGCTCGACTTGATTAGGTTTGATTGAAATCTCTTACGAACTCTGGTGCTCACACCAACTCTCCCGAGATGGGAAGGCTCGACCCTATCGAGTAGAGGTCAACTTGACTTTGGTAGTATTCTAGTAAGTCTGGGTTGATCCTTTGTAGAGCCTCTCGAGTGATCCATGAGTCTTCGAATTCTGGTTGACTTTACCAATGAACCAAATAGCATTGATAGCCTTTATTCTGGGTAGTGATAGTCTTGTCATCCAGAATACGTTCAATCCTATCTCACCGTTCTGATAATGTGGTTGGTGGACATTCAGGGATAAGTTCACTCTCAAAAATGGGATCAGATCCAAAATGCTCTCTAGGTATCATTGTTGGTTCCTTATACTCTACTAGGTCTAAGATATTGAAAGTTGAATTGAAATCCAAGTCAGATGGTAACTCAAACACATAGGCATTAGGTCCAGTTTTTTTTATTATTTTGAAAGGACCTGCATTGCGAGCATGTAACATTTTCATGATTCCAGGTGGGAACCATTCAGGTCTAAGCCTAATCATTACATAGTCTCCTACATAAAATTCTTTGACTGTCTTATAGAAATTAGCCATATACTTGTAAGTTTTATTGCTCAAGTTAATTTTCTTAGTAATCTTTTTATGCAAATCTCTTACATGCTGTGCATATGACTCATACCAATATCTAATAAATTACAGCTTTGACTATGCATTCCTATCGAAAGGAATTTGTTAAATCTTTAACTACAACTTTGTGCTTGACCCTTGGTTGGTGGGTGACATGCAAATGAAAATTTTACATGGACTCCTAACAAATGCAAATGAGGTCTTCCAGAAATAGGTAGCAAATCTAATGTGCTCAAAGGATTTATGCAACCTGTTAACCTCAACAAAGTGAAATCGAGTAGTTCTAGAAGCATTGGAAGCCTTAGGATAGGGTAGAAAAATAAGAAGAGGATTCGTGGAATAGTCCTTGATTAATGGGGATGACCCTAAGGTCTGGACATTGATTTATATCTACAGGTGATAAAAGGTCCACCTTATGAAAGGATGAGTAAGCAATTTCAGGAAAGAGATCATTAACCAGGACTAAAGGAGTGAATTCCCCCTAAGGGTACTGAATTAAAGAAACCATATCCTCACTAATTTTCTCTTGTTCTTAAATTTTAAGACTAGGCTCTATAATTTGATTCTCTTCTAGTATTTTCTCAAGTAAAGCCCTAGTAGTAGCAGTGTTATACTCCTCATAGTTCCCTTCTTCTAATTGTCCTTCCAATATAGCTTCAGTCTGAGTATTTTCATGGTCAACTAATTCTGGGTCTGCCATATATATTTCCTCTTCAATGTCATCCTTTTGAACAAATGGGATAATAGGAGTGGGTCAACTAAGGGGAACTTGACTAGTACTTGGCTTATATCCAGGGGTACTAATCCTATTAAGTTCAGGTCGATGGGTTATGGGTCCTCTCTACTCATAGGACATAGGAAGGTACTTTTTCCTAAATTTGATCTTCATGGCTCTCCATGTAGCTATGGGCATGTCTCTTCTCTGACGATAAATGTGCTTGACATTTTTCCAATATAATCTCGCCTGGCGGACTAATATAAGTTTGGCAAATTTAAACTTCCTCTTTTCTGACATCTTATACCATTCAAAGTATCGATCCATGTCACCTTTCCAATCAGTGTATATCTTAAGGTCTAGACTTCCATCAAAGGTAGGTGCTTCTAGGCAAACTCTCCTAATGGCTCTTTCATCTTGGTCCATAAAATCAAGGTATGGTCATCTCTGGTTATGTTCCAAGGTAGGTTCATGGTGTTAGGCTCTTCTAGGATTAAGGGGCGTTGGTAGAGGTGATTCAGGTTTAGCATGGGTCACATGGGTCTCTCCTAGGATCCTGATACGCTCCTCCATTCAATCAAACCTATTATTTAATTGGGCAAACTGTTCAGTCATGGTCTTTAGGAGTGTTTCAAAATTGGAATCCATGGTTAAACTAGGCTGGGTTTGGGGCTGCTAATATTGGGTTCCTGATCTAGTGGTCATGCAGCACAGAATTCCTAGTTTCAAGATAGCATGATTGCCAAAACACTAATCAAGATTGCAGTCACCCTTTAAACTGGTCAAGTAAGAGGTGGGACTATAGGAGGCTCCCCTCACTTTCGTGAGGTCCTAATTAAAAATCATAAATCTACTTGAGACATTTGCTGTTGGACCCCTAGCCTTAGACACCAATATCCAGAAGTAAATATAGAATCAATCAATGTTAAGTCTCAACATGATCATAAACTTGACTTATTAATGTCCCTAGTTTTAGGTTCTTACTCAATTTTATGTTAGGCTTGGGTCAATGCAATATGGGTTGGTTATTTTTGGGCCAAGAAAAGGTGATGAAATTCTTTCCTTATCTTATGATAGGATTCTCTTAAATGTTTTAAAATGAATGCACATCCAACAATCTAGCTAATCAATAGAACATAAAGACTAGGAATGTCATGCGCTTCAAAATTCAAGTTTCTAAATTTCAAATTTGAATTTTCAAATTTCAAGTTTTAGAATTCAAATTTAAATTTTAAATTTTATAATTTTGAATTATGGTTAGGTGGATTTTGAATTAGAATGGTGCCAGAAAATTTTGGGATGTTCAATGTGCTAATAAAAGAAAATCATACAAATTCAAGAAATCACTTAAGCAAGTCATGTAATCACACATCAAGCAAGTAATTAGCATATCAAACCTTTAACCTAAGGATCTCATATCCGGTCATAGCTCGTTACTCCCATGGGTTGTGACAGTATACTTTCGTATACCCGCTCAAGAGGCATGAAACCTTAGATCAAAGAATGAAAATAATGCAGATTTTTTTAAAAATTTCAAATCTAAAATCTAGGAGGAAGATTTTAGCCCTGGTTTTTGAACTGGCAATATTAATAAAAAATGCTAATGAAAACTAAGATCTGGAAAGTTATGAAAAGAACTTTCAGATCAATCCTTAATATGTAGAATTTCAGCATGCAGAAAATTTCAGCAACTAGCATACTTGTCCTAGTTAACCTGGCTTTTATACCAAAATGATGCGGGATGCTAGATGGAGTTTTCAACTTAGGAACTTAGCAAACTAAATAAAGCAATGACTCTTCACATCAGCAAGATTCATGCATAATGAACAATAAATTTAATGAAAGAGACTACTAGATGAAAGTTATATTACCCGTAATGTAGTTTCCATTCAATCAAAAGTAGAAATAACCTAATGGTTGAGAAACCATTCTAACTAGGACATGTACCTTCAAATAATTAGACCTAAGAGTCTAGGAAGGGTTTACTTACCAATAATGAGCTCTCACACTTTTGGTGGTGGTTTAATTTCAGCACTCCAAGGATTAACGGTTGGACTTGAAGACTATCACTCCTTGGATGGATGACTCCTAATGTAGATGGTTTCGAATCAAAGCAAACCTAATCTTCAGCTCGAGATCATGGAGGATCCTACAATGGAAAACATTAGTGGCCATGGAAGGATTGAAAGGAAAACGGAGTTGAGAAGAATTGAAAGAAGGGGAAGCAAGATGGTGGTTGGCGTCTCCTTAGATGAATGGTTGGCATCTCCTTAGGTGAATGGTTGGTGTCTTGGATGGATGAAGGATTGGCGACTTAGGTGGATGAAGGGTTGGCATCTTGGATGGATTGTTGGGCCGTGCACCCTCTCCCTCACGGAGTGACAAATGCAACAAGAAAATGGAAAAAGAAAAGAAACTTTCATTCATTTATCATAGTGATTTGATTACAAGAGGTTAGGGGTATTTATAGACTTCTCTAGCCCATTCAAATTTGAATTACAAGCATAAAGAGTGGAGTGAAGAGTGGAGGGATAAGTGGGATTACATGCATGAAGAGTAGAGAGACAAGTGGGATAATTACAACTTGAATTCAAGTTCAAATTTTAACATTCTTGGGCGCCCAAATGGAGGTTATGTGGCATGAGAGGTGAGGTGGCTTCCCATCTTGGCATGGTGAGGTGGCACTCCAACTTGGCATGTTGGTTGAGGTGGTTTGCTCCATCCAATCTTGATGCTTCATGGTTTTGATCTTACATAATTTAAACCAACTTGAACCTAACTTGCCTAATTACAAGACCCAACTAATTAAAAGACTGATAGGGGACACGCACTGATTCCAAAAATGATGAGAGACGGGATGAGGGAAAGGATTGTCAGTGAGCTGAGAAGTCATCTAAGATTAGGGTACCACTAGATTTTTATATTTTTTTTTCTAAGAAGGTGGTGAAGGAAACAATGAAGTTGGGAGATAAAAGTTTGGACTCTCATGAACTTCGAGACTCATACTCACGGAGAGATCTCTCACCTCTAGGGCATCTCACCCACATCGCTAATGAGCCATTAGGGTAAGTCTCAAAGGTCATGAGGGCGGTAAAGAAGGTGGAATCAAAGGAAGGGGATAATTAGACATAATCTCATATCATGTCCTAGGGTTGGGCCTCTCACCCTCTCCACGGAGCGAAAGAAGAATCTCTCTTCTTTAAAAACTCATCTTTATCAACAAAATTATTTTTTTTACAAAGGAATGAGGGTGGTATTTATAGACCTTTTTTCCAAACCCTCATTTGAATTTGAATACAAGATAGAAAGATAAGGGTTCAAATTCAAATACAAGATAAGGATAAGGGGTTTAAATACAAGTAAGGCCTATCCCAATCCTAACAATCTCAGATATCCTAATCGTAACAAACAATCTTATTTTTTTTTAAAAATAAACTTATCCTAAATCTCTAATCCTAAAAATAACTTATTCTCGAATTTAAATTTATTTGCATTGGGATATATGCTACTTCAAGATCTGTGCTGCTAATGTCCACACCATTGCCCTAAGGTAGTGAGAACTTGACTTCGTCGAGTCCAGCTTCAACTTGACTTCAGGCTCCTGGGACATCCAACTTGACTCGTCAATAGCCATGAGATAGATTTTTTTATCAGCTCTACTCTATGAATCGTGCATCTTTGAAAATCATGTAGCTCTAAAGATCATGAGCTTTGTGGATCATCCAACTTTGAAGATCGTGTAGCTTTGAGATCCATGCAGAGCTTGAAGTTGGCAATAGTGACGGGATTGCTTTCATGATCGTGCATGGCTTCTTCCTCTTCCATAGATGGAGGCTTGGTGGAACAGGGGGGCATCGGTGGGAGATGAACAAAGGATTGGGAGGCGGGGTTCGGAGGGAAAGATGGGCATGCTCGATTTCGATTGGTGAATCCAGAAGATCTAGCGGTAAGGCATCACAGTAGCAGAGGATTCGATGAGATCTGGCAGGGAGATTGGCATCACGGCAGTAGGGGAATCCAATGGGAGATGGGGTGTCTAGCAGGATCCGGTGGGGATGGAGAAGATCTGGTGGGGAGATCTAGAAGAGGATGGGGAAGTTGCGGGTGGTGGGATTTGGTGGTGTTCTCTGGTCGATTTGGTGGAGGTCAGATGGGATCTTAGCAGGTAAAAGAGTGGAAAGAAAGAAGATGATGAGGTTCATAGCACCACATGTCGATTCCGAAGTGGAGGACGAGGGAGAAGACCTCAAGCGAAAGATCGAATGAAGGGATCACCTTCGGGATGAGAAAAACAAGGGGTTCGGCAGGAGTTAGGAGAGACAATGTTGATGGTCTTGGAAGATGAAGCATGCCCTAATCCTCTAGCTCTGATTCCAAAAATTGATGGGGTGTCGATGGGATGGGTCCGTGATTGGGCATCCAAGATGGATTCTTGAATTTGAATTTATCTGGATCAGGATCTATGCTACTTCAAGATCTATGCTGCTGATGTCCGCATCAAAGACCAAATTGATCCCAATATGACCAAATCGAACCTAACTAGACAAAATTGAAATTGAAATTGGAATGGACTCGACTCTAATTACAAGACTCATGCTGAAATTAAAAACAAAGTTGAAGCCAAAATTGAGTTTGGCTTATTCACTTGTAATCCATAAAGAGCTCGACTTGATTAGGTTTGATTGAACTCTCTTACGAACTCTGGTTTCACACCAATGGAAGAAAAACTATAAGTGCTATCTTGCAAGTTTAAAGCATAGTGCAAGTGGAGTATCAAAAAATTTGTATATGATACAAACTAACTTTTCATTGAGTGCTTCAACTTCTGATTTATGAATATTGGATACCACATATAGATCTCAAATATGCAAGTCATCGCCTAGACTATGGAGAATTAGAAATTTGAAGAAAGGTGACTTCGAGCTGCATGGCATGAGTGGTCAATCCATTCAAGCAAAAGATATTGGCACCTATTTATTGTTACTGCCTTTGGATAAAATATTGGAATTAAAATATTATTATTATATTTCAAATATCATTAGAAATATAATTTATATACCCTTGTTATTACAATATGGTTTTGGAATTAATAAAAAGAGCAATGGTTACTTAATTTTTCATTCTAATGAGTTATTTGGAAATGGTTATCTGAATTGATGCATCTAGAAATAGTCGCTCCTACATGGATGCCACATGGCTTGCCACCTCACTTGTGAACTCATCACCAAGCCATATCATCTACCAGCTCAAGCCATTTCATCTACCAGCCCAGCATAGCAAGCAAGCTCCTTAAAGCCCGACACATGGCCCCCACTACCGTGCAAGCAAGTGGTGTGCCCTCCTCCTGCAGGGGGTAGGTGGCCTTGCACCATAGCCCTCTGACACTGGCCACCACTCATTAATTTGGGCAGCACACTCATTGAGTTTAGAGCTCCATGCCAGCTCCAGCATTCCTTTGGAAGCATGCCTACCATGTAGATGAGCTCCGCACCATCTCTGCCCACTCCTCCAGACATACCAACCACCTCTCCCTACACCACACACCCCATAAGCATCAGGTACTCCAGAGGTTCTTCCAGGAAGCTCCTTCACCATAGGGACTTTTCCTAGGCAAGTGTCCCTAAGCATCCAGAGCCATTTGTGTGACATCACAATCCTCCTAAAGCTAGCCAAGAGTTTTTGATCTCTGTTTGGGCGAAGTCTAGGACCACCTTTCCTAGCTTAAGCCTCGCCTAGCCTCATCGAGCCTTGCCTAAGTCTTTCACACGCTCCTGAGACTAGCTAGAAGCCATCTCCACTACCTCACCTATGTCTCAATACACCATTCGCCATCTCTACTGCCTCACCTACACCCATCTCCAATACTTCACCCACTTCTATCTTATCTCACCAGCACTCCACTGATGCATCATTCATATAGAAGTTACAACACCCTCTCTCTTTTTCTTTTGCATCCATCGAGACTAACTTAGGCATCAGAAGGTCTATCTTGGAAAACTACCCCATTGTAACCTCATAGTTGAACTTTCGTGTCTTCTTCATTTTCTAGGTTTTGGAGCACTTGTACTAGATAAAGTGGAACCTGGAGCTATCCAAGTCAATAGCCACATCATCAAGTCTTGGATGAACTGTAATAGATTAGCACTAGAAAAAGGATTCTTGGTCCAAATAACTATAGGGAGGACTTGTAGCTTTTCTTCTCCTTTAGCAGTCATGGCGAAGAAGAAGGCAGTGATTAAATCTGCCGCTCCTATAGAGGAACTAGTAGCCCCAAAGGATCATCCCCAAACTCTTTTAGATAAGGTGCAGTCGAGCCTTCAACTGTTCCTCCAAACATAATTAAGTAGTTTCACCAGCTTTTATCCTGTGTCGAGTTGCTTGCCACCATAGTGCAAGCTCTACAACAACCCTCAACTTAGCCTACTCCAAGGCCCATCGAGTATCAACCTTTAAATGTTCCTCCTTCAATGTAGGAGGTAGACCAAAATGGGGTAACCCATTTTGCTAAAGTAGGGACACCTCCACCGGCTCCTCAACTAGCTAGTAGCCCCGAATGGGCCCCAAATCATCATCCATCATAGCCCTTGATACCTCAAGGGGGCATGCTGCACACATCACTCCCGTTGCCAAGGTAGGAATCAAGAATATAGTTATCCCATCTCACTCTCTTCTTCGTTATCATAGGACTCTTCATTGAAGGGACCACCACACTACATCCAGTGACACATACTCAATGACAAGATGAGCTAGCCTTAAAGTTATGCGAGGTGGATAGTTACTTGGAGGCCCTCCAATGATCGCAAACAATGATAGCCAAGGAGCCACTCTTCACTATACATCCATCTTTCGCTAGACCATCATGGAGGAGCCTATCCCTCGATGCTTCAAAGCTCCCACCATGGAGGTTTACGATGGCTCCACCAATCCCTACGACCATTCAGAGAGCTTTAAAACTCTCATGATGCTATAAAAGGTGTCCAATGCCTTAATGTGCTTTTCCAGGCACCTTCTACGATGTCTTTACCAAGATGAATCTTTCGAGGGATCACTTGCAAAGGATGAGTTCTCCTATAATCAAGTTCTTAGGGGATGCTGTCACTATAAAAGAACAATCACCCTGCTAGTAACTGCAAGCTAAGCCTCGAGGTAAGCAATCATGATGCTGAATTTCTTGGTGGTGAAAGTTTTCTTGTTATACAATGTCATCTTGGGAAGACTAGGCCTAAATGCCCTTCGTGCCATCATATAACCTACATCTATTGATGAATTTCCTGACCACCCAAGGAGTGGGCAAATTCTGAGGCAACCAAGCACTAGCTAGGCAAAGCTATGTGGCCACCTTAAAAGGCAAGAAGCCCCAAGAGGCATTACCTATTGATAGCCTAGATTTCAGAGATGAGCAGGTTGAGCAGTAGGGTCATCTAGTAGAATAGCTTCTCTCATCCCATTGGATGACCGCAACCCAACTCACGAGGTCTAAATCAGGTCTTAGCTAGAAGAGGCCACACATGACCAACTCCTCACCTTCTTAAGAGCCAACATGGATGTCTTCGAATGGATCATTACTGACATGCTGGGCATGGATTTGGAAGTCACGGTGCACCGACTGCTTATCAATCCTTTGCACATGCTAGTGAAGTAAAAGAAGCAACTCTTCACCCGTGAGTGCTAGCAAGCCATCCAACAAGAAGCTGACAAGCTGCATTGGGTTCATTTTTTGAGGTTGGCTATCGTAAATGGCTGGCAAATGTGGTGCTCATCAAGAAGTAAAGTAACAAGTGGTGGGTATGAGTTACTCAGTTTTATGGACACTTTCTTCAAATATAATCAAATCTGGATGACTCTGAAGGATGAAGAAAAAATATCCTTCATCATAGATAGGGGCTCTACTACTACAAGGTGATGTCCTTTGGCCTGAAGAACGTGGGAGCCACTACAAGCATCTCATCAACAAGGTCTTTAAAGATTAGATCGATCATAATGTTGAAGTGTATGTTGATGACAAGCTAATAAAGAGTTGGCAGGTAAAGGATCATGTGGCGGACCTTGAGGAAACCTTCTAAACCTTGAAGAACTATTGGATGAGGCTCAACCTAGCCAGTGTGCCTTTGGGATATCTTCTAGAAAGTTCTTGGGTTCCGTGGTCTTCCACTATGGAATCAAAGCCAATTCAAAAAAGATCTAGGCAGTCCTAGAGATGTCACCACCCAGGACCTGGAAGGAAGTGCAATGCCTAATGGGGTGGATAGCGATAATGAGCAGGTTCATTGCAAGATCAGGTGATAGGTGTCTACCCTTCTTCAAAGCCTTGAGATAGATCAAAGACTTTCACTAGACGGGGGAGTGCCAGATCACCTTTGAGAAGCTTTGCACATACCTTGCTACTACTCTACTATTGATCAAACTGGTGGAATGAAAAATGCTATACTTATACCTAGCCATATTCTCAATTTCAGTGAGCTCCAACCTTGTCTAAGAGGATGAAGGTATGCAGAAGCTAGTATATTATACTAGCAGGTTGCTAAAGGACACGGAGACCGACTATCCAAGGATGGAGAAGGTTGCCTATGCTTTCCAGATCTTATCCTGGTGGCTTTGACCCTACTTCCAGGCACACTCCATCACTATTTTGGCAGACCATCCCATGAGGTCAGTCCTCCAAAAGTTGGACACTAATTTCATATAAAATCCAATTGCATGACCTAGTCGATTCAACCCATGCCCCATCCCTCATATTTTATGCCTTGGATTAAGATATTAAATTCAAAATTTTAGATCTCAAATAATTGATTTAATTCTTAAAAATCATTTTCAACATGGATCAATCTTGTACTAGGACAACCTTTTCACTATAAAAGATTAACCTTATAGCAGGACAACCTTATATTGGTACAATATTGAACCTAATCAATTTTAATTTTATATCTTTAATTAGGTGCACTATGAATATGAGAGTTTAGTCTAGATGTCAAAACTAATTTCTAAACTAAATAATTAGGTTTAATTATCTCATGAAAAACATAATAGACATGAAAGTTTTAGACTTAGAAATTTCATCACTCATGCATTCAAAAATTATAACATTACATCTAATAATAATTTTTAAGATATATGAAATGAATATGAACCATGACTTCTTGATCTAAGTTTTATATCCAAAAATTAATTTTTTTGGATCTAATTTTTAGATTAATTTGACTAAAATTTTAGATCTAGTGTAGATATAGACCATAGAAATTTCAGATCTAAAATTTTGGTTTTCAACCAAAACCTCGGATTTGAATTTTCAAATAAAATATTCTCAATTTTCAGATATGATTTCATATCTAAAATCTCTTTTAAGATCTGAATTCTTAGATCAAAAATTAGAATTTTTAGATCTAATTTCAGAACTAAACTATGTTCATGAACCTTGCTCTGATATCACTTATAGGAATCATATGATGATCCCTGGGTTGAATTTTTAATTAATTAAAACTAATTCATAGTAAAAATAAAATCTACTCTAAGCATGCACAATAAAAACTAATCATGAACATGTAATATGGATCTACAAATAAAAGCAAAAGTAGATTAAACCCATTACCTATTGTACTACTTTGTCTTCATCAGATCAAATCTGATGGATGCCCAGGGTTTTACTGGAGCTGCACACATGCCTAGCCTCTACTGGTATCCATACAGAGATGGCCTGATCAAAGCCCCGAACCCACTCGAGTGCTAGTACCTTATAGGCCTCACTTGGACTATTGGATAAAATTTCCTTTCAATCTTCTTCTTTTTTTCTGACACTAGAGATCCAAGAAAGAAGACGATCTCTTCTTAGGAAATCAAAGAAAAAATATTTTTTTCTTTTTCTCACAAGAACTTTTTAAGCAAGATCAAGAATAGGAGGAGAAAGGAGGGTGATGCAAAAAATATCTCTCATTATTTTGTGTAGTAGGAATATCAAGAAGAAGCATGGGGCAGTATGAAGTGAAAACTCTTGTTGAAAACTAACAAATCAATCTCATGCACACCATAGTAATGTGCATCCCACACTCTTCTTATTCCATGCCATACCTCTATTCTAATTCCCGAGAATCCCTTCTCATCTAGAATTAGGGCAAACTTTGAATCAAATTCAAAATCCAATCTAAATAGATAAGGATGAGGGAAGAGAATCTTGGAATGACCAACTACTTTATGCATCCACTTTTCCTCTCATGCCATATCTAGATTATAACATGAAAGTGAAAGAATTGTGCCCCGAAAGTCAATCAAGTTATTATATCAATGACATTTTTGTACTCTCAACTCAAGATTGATATTAATAAAGGCAATTTTTGATTCATCATATGCTATGTCTTGTATTTTAGTTATAAGATTATGATGAACCTCATAAATTATGGCAATGGTTTTATGATTATAGGGATAACAATGAGACCTAAAACCTATAAACCCTAATCTAGAATATTCTTAGTCATAAGATCATTAATTTGGGGATTGATGAATCCGGATAGATTAGCACATCCTATGTATGCTCGATGGAGAGGATGGTTGGTCTCATGACCACTTTGTAGTGACACTAATACAATAATGTAGGTGTTCATTAGGTTATGAGTTCACTGAATTGATCCGACAAGAGAACATTTAATGGAAGTCTTACTTGTCAAAAGATTATTCTCTTAGTGGGAGTTGTACAATGATCCTTAGACCTAAGATCACCATAGTATCTTATACACATAAATCCATATTTTGGTGTATACTCATTCATGGCAATTAAGTCATGTTCGGGGTGTGTCTAGATATGATGGATTGTGTATGAAGGTAATGAGTGGATCAACAAAGAATAGATCACTCCCAGTAAGAGGAGGACTTATCCCATGTGATCTCTTCGATTGTTAACTCAAGAAGTCTTTGATCAAAGCAGGTTGAGATTAGAAAGGATTTTTATTCTTTCATCGACCAAGTCTTCATTATCGAATTAAGATTCAAAAGAATTAAGTACTACTGTTTGACAATTCTCCATACCCATTACTTATTCAAGATAAAGGGAGATCGAAGGATTGAATTACATGATAACTTTTCACTGATAGGTATTTTGATAATTTCTACCAAATTCCTCATCTTTCGGGTAGGCATGACATGTTGTTAGATGTCAATCATGTGTTGTAGGTTTTCATGAATCAAATTGGATGGATTCATGAGTCAATTTGGAAATTGGTTCGAATAGGCTAACTTGGGCCAGC
This sequence comes from Areca catechu, assembly GCA_021397845.1. Classification (NCBI taxonomy): domain Eukaryota; kingdom Viridiplantae; phylum Streptophyta; class Magnoliopsida; order Arecales; family Arecaceae; genus Areca; species Areca catechu. Next base: position 88,972,949 of record CM038042.1, on the reverse strand, counting down.
TCGATTTGACCTAATTAGGTCAATCATTTCTATTGGATCAAAATAGCTTAGACATGGACCTACTGCTAGTTAGATGTGGATCCCAAAGGGTCATACATGCTAGGAAATTGGCCAAGGAAGTCAATTGGATTTTGGTTAGGGTCAATGGATCCTAATAGGCTGGCTAATTTGCAAAATAGCATTGCATGCTAGCCTAACTCCTAACCCAATTGGATTAGGTTAGTTTGCTTGCTATTTAGGATAACCAATTTAAGTGGGACTTAGATTGGGTTGAATCCTAATAGGGATAGCCAAATTAGGTTTTGTCCTAATTTATCAAGCCTTATCTATTATTTAAACCAGGAGTCCCAAGGGTAGGGACTCTTGGTGCCATTGGCGTGTGCACGAATAAAGAGGCACAGAAGGACCAAGAGTCCTTCTACAAATTAATCACCTTTTAGGTGATAAAGCTCAACCCTTATCCTATCCATTGACATCCATATTGACTAGTATTAGCCAGCCAAATAATGTAATAAAAGGTGTGATTAATGAAGGGATGCGATGCTTGACTCATGGCGCATGGATAAGGAAGAGTCCTTCTACCTATTAATCACCTTTTCTTCCAGATAAACCTCTTCATTTGATATGCCTATTAGGGTGTGGGACCTTGTCTTAAATCTGAAATTAAGAGATTAATTATCAGATTTTACTGTAGAGTTGTAATAAGCAACTCTTGGTGTAGTGATATGACATATCATGATAAGAACTTTCACCTAAAGGACTCATGCTTGAAGGGCCCTATTTGATCATTAGAAAATCAGATCAAGGGTTGAAAAAAATGTTTATCAGGAACCCCCTCACTCATATAAAAAGGCATCAATATTCTTATGCCAAAACATTCAAAAATAATTCAAAAGAAATCCTTTCTATTTCTCTTCCTTCTCTTAGGATAAGAAGTTTTTTTTAAGACAAGACTTATCATTTTAAAACAAGAGCCTAGGAAGAGATATAAGAGTGATAATCGGATTCTAAGAGGGGATTCAAAGATGTCTCTGAGTGCTCTACAAGATGGTAGGGGTTCCAGCAAAGGGAGAAAGGCCGCTGAAGGAAGAAAGGTTGTCGAGAAGAGTCCTAGTCAAATAAGCAAGCTCGGTAGGAGAACTTCCTTGGTCTGATTCCTGTGTGGATTACCTCTGGAGGGCTTACACTTGTGTGCCTTATAGAAATTAAGGAATATACTACTCCAGGTATTCCTCTATAATCTTAAATTATGATTTATTATTTATCATGGTCAATCGGTCCTTAGGTCTAAGGTTTCGATCGAGTAGGATTTCAATAATAAAAGTTTTAAAACTCAGTCTTCCATTGCGTCGGCCCAAAACCAAATAGCAGTATCAGAGCCATCTTGATTCATGCAATTAGTAGTCATTTTAGTGTTAATTGCTTGCTTTGATATGACTCTTGCATGATTAGTTCATATTACATATGTGATATGTTATGCTCCTAGTAACTACTTTGGATTGGGTTGGTCATCATGGCCATCCGGTCATAGGAGCTAAGTAGAATTTAAAGGCCCTTTCTTTCCATTCACTGGGGTCTCCTATGACATGTTGGGATGCTGCTGTGGCCTTATCCCATGAACAAGTGAGGTTTATGGTTAGGTATTTGGGCTTGATATTATTTCATGCTCATGGCCTTTCTAAGATGTATGATTGAAGGATTTAACTGCATAGTAATTCACCATGGAAGGGTGTTTTGGTATTTTCATCAAAATTCTACATCTTTTAGATAGCTACGATATGTTACTAGATGTTAATCTTGGTTTATAAACTTGAACAAATTAAAGAGTTTAATTTAAAAATTAATTAGAAGTTCTAATTAATTAATGCTTTGGATTTGACCTAATTGGATTAAGTTCAAACCTAAGTCCACTACTAGCTTAGGTGTGGAACCTAATGGGTCACACACATTAGGAAGTCAATCATAAACCTAGATTAATAGGATTTAGTGTAAATCCTATGGATCTAATTGATGGAATTTTCTAGGAGCCAAGGTCATCATGCAACTTGCGGAAGTGAATTTTAAACTAAAAAATTCAAACATGAAAACCCTAATTGGCTAAAAGAAACCCTAATGCCGGATCCCCTTAAACATAATCAACTAATGAATCATAAATGAAGTACAAGAAACCCACCTGAAATGTTGTTTTCCACTTCTTCCACAAGACTCACAAGTGTAAGCCCTCCAACGATGATCCACACGAGAATTGAACCAAGAAAGAACTCCTTCTTGAAGTTGCTTGCTAGAGTAGGACTCTTTCTTCAGCCTTTGGATTTTTCACCACTGTAAGGCACCCTGTCCCACTATAGGGCACTTTGAACACTCTCCTAAAGTACTCTTGGTTTTAGGACAACCCTTCTCTAAGACCCCTTAGGCTTATGTCCTAAAATAAAGCCTTGTCCTAGTAGAAAAAACCTTGTCTTAAAAAGATAAGTCTTGTCTTAAAGAAAGAAGGGAGGGAGAGACAGAGAGACACTCAGATAGAACACTCGGTGAAATTGGACTCCTATTCTGGAAGACCGAACAACAACATCTCATTTCATCGTACACCCTTAAATAAGAATTTAAGGGATATGAAAAGCATCCCAAAATTTCTTATCAAATATGTCTCTTCATATCTGATATGATTCTTCAGGACTCAAGAGTCTTATCTGAGTTCTCCAGATTATCTCTCCTCATGCCACATGGCATGTACCAAACTCAAGAGAAAGGAGGCATATTTTCTTGTCTTGTAACCGCAGAAGAAAAATCCTGAGAGCAGAAGGACTCTACCTCAGAATCATGCATAGATGAAGAGACGCGACTCTTCATCTGTGCGCTGTGACTTCTTCTAACTTCATGAAGCCCCTTTGTTCCCTTTTGACCGGTCAACCAAAACCAAAAGGGCATGGAGACTATTTGAAGAGGCATCCCAGATAAGAAACTCCCAGAGTTTCATCTGCTGAAGGACTCTCAATCCTTCTGCACGCACTCTTTTCTCCCGCACGTGCCAAGAGGCGCCAAGAGTCCTAAGCGCCCAGGACTCTTCAATAAACCGAGTTAATGTCCAAATAAAAACTAGATAAAGCCTAGTTTAGGCTGCCTCAATTAGGACTCAACCTAATGTAGGTTTCTCTCAATTAGGTTAGTCCAATTAACAAGCAACTAGACCCAAATCAATTGGGTTAGAAATTGGGTTAGCCTACACATGCTAGTGTGTAATCTGGCTAACCAATTAGGATGCCATGACCCTAATTAAACCATGTATGACTTCTTTGGATAACTCCCTAATGTGTGTGACCCTTTAAGTTCCATATTTAGCTAGCAATAGGTTTAGGTTTGAGCTGATTCAAACCAATCGAACCCGATTGACCTAATTAGGTCAAATTGACTCACCTAATTGTCCAATTTGAATTATCCATCGAATTGACTCATGAAACCAATCCAATTGGTTCATGAAAACCTACAAGACAAGATTGATGTCTAACAACATGTCATGCCTACCCAGAAAATATGGAATTTGGTGGAAAGTATCAAAATACCCTTCAGCAAAAAGTTACCATGCAATTCAATCTTTCGATCTCCCATTATCCCGATTAAGTGATAGGTATGGATACATGTCAAACCCTAACACTTAGTCATATCGAATCTCAGCTCGATCATGAGGACTCAACTGATGACTGATTAGAAACTACTTCTAATCTCATCTTGCTTTGATCAAAGGCTCCTTGAGTCACTCATCGAAGAGATTACATGGGATAATAATTCCTCTTACCAGGAATGATTGATTCCTTGTTGGTCCACTCACATCCTTCATACACCTTCCACCATACCCAGAACACCCTGTACATGACTCAATGTCATAAATGAGTATGAACCAAAAATATGGCTTAGTGTGCACAAGGAACCATGGTGATCTCAGGTCTAAAGATCACATTCACAACTACTACTCTGAGACCTATCTTTTGACAAGCAGTAAGACTTCTATAAGATAGTCCCAGTACGGATTAGTTCAGTGTACTCATACCCTGATGAGCACTTTTATCCTTGTATTAGTGTCACTACACAAATGGTTGTGAGACCAACCATCCTCATTAACTGAGGATACATAGGATAAGCTAGTCTTACCGGATTCATCGATCCCTGAATCAATCATCCATTGACTAGGAACATTTTGATTAGGATTTATAGGAACTTAGGTCTCACTATTATGATCTTTATCATAACCCTAATTCCATTGCCCTAATCTATGGGGTTCATCATAATCCATAAATAAGACACAGCAGTATATGATGAAAATAAATGCCTTTAATTAATATAAGTCATACAAGAGTTGGAAGATAGCATAAATGCCTTTACAATGATTGGCTTTTAGGGAACTTTTCTTTCAATCTCCCACTTGCACTAAAGCAAATCGTCCTTATACTTTATACCCATACTATCTAAGTGGCGATCAAACTACTGCTTGGGTAATACTTTAGTAAATGGGTCTGCTATATTTTTTTGTATCAACTCAATCGATGACAACATCTTGTCTTTCTATTATCTCTCGAACGAGGTGGAACCATCTTAAAATGTGCTTGGACTTATGGTGAGACCTCGGTTCCTTTCCTTGTGCAACAGGTCTAGTGTTATCACAGCATAGCAGCACTGGCTGTTGTATTTCAGGAACCATGCCCAATTTCATGATGAGTTTCTTCATCCAGACAGCTTCCTTCGTGGCTTCACTCGTAGCTATATATTCTGCCTCAGGGACTGAGTCAGCTACTGTTGGCTGCTTTGTACTCTTCCAACTCACTACACCACCATTCAGGGTGAAAACATATCCTAATGTTGATTTGCTATCATCTGGATCTGATTGGAAACTAGAATCTATATAGCCTTCTAGTTTCAATTCAGATCCTCCATATACTAGAAAAATATCTTTAGTCCTTCTCAGGTACTTAAGAATATTTTTCACAGCTTTCCAATGATCCTCTCCTGGATCTGCCTGAAACCTGCTCACTATGCCCAAGGCATAAGCAACATCAGGTCTGGTACATAGCATAGCATACATAATTGATCCTACAACCGAAGCACAAGAAATCATAGCCATCCTCTCTCTTTCTTCTAACGTCTTAGAAGATATTTTCTTAGAGAGATGTATGCCTTGACTTATAGGCAAGTAACGTTTCTTACTTGCATCCATGTTGAATCTCTTCAACACTAAGTAATGTACCTAGACTGGGATAAGCCTAGCATCCTTTTAGATGTATCTCTATAGATCCTTATACCTAGTATATAGGATGCTTCTCCCAAATTTTTCATGAAAAACTTTGATGATAGCCAAGTTTTAACCGATTGTAACATTGGGATATCATTCCCAATGATCATATGTCATCAACATACAAGACCAAGAAAACAAGTACACTCCCACTTGTCTTCTTATACACACATGGTTCATCCTCATTTTTGACAAAACCAAAACTCTTGATTGTTTCATCAAAATGGATGTTCTAACTCCTTGATATTTGCTTTAGTCCATAAATAGACTTCTTTAACTTGCATACCTAGTTTGGTCTCCCACTTGAGATAAAACCCTTTGGCTGTGTCATATAGACTTCTTTCTCAAGGTTTCCATTGAGAAAAGCAGTCTTGACATCCATCTGCCAGATTCATAATCATGGTATGCTGCTATAGCAAGCAAAATCTGAATGGATTTGAGCATGGCTACTGGAGAAAAGGTTTCATCATAGTCAATGCCATGTTTTGTCTAAAACCTTTTGCTACTAGCCTGGCCTTGTAGGTTTCTACTTGACCATCTGCTCCTATCTTCTTCTTAAAGACCCATTTACACCCTATTAGGTTAATTCCATCAGGTGGATCTACCAAGGTCCAAACCTGATTGGAATACATGGAATCCATTTCAAATTTCATGGCACATAACCATTTGTCGGAGTCTTTTCTCTCGACAGCTTCCGAATAGGTCACAGGATCATCATCTTGAATGATACTGACTTCATTGTCATCCCTGATAACAAAGCCATATCTTAGAGGTGCTCCCCGCACCCTTTCTGACCTTCGGAGAGGAGGTGTGTATAGTGGTTGTTCTTGATCAACAAGAACTTCTGGTTGAGGAATTTCATTTGAAGACTCAATAGGTTATTGGTTATGTTCTTCACGTAACTCAAGTAAAGAATCACTACTTCTTTCTGGATAAATTCTTGCTCCAAGAATGTAGCACACCTACTGACAAAAATCTTTTGCTCAGTAGCATTATAAAAGAGGATACCAATACCTACTTTAGGATAACCAACAAACCTACACTTGTCAGCCTTTGCACTTAACTTATGTCCAAAGTTATTTTTGACATAAGCATGGCAACCCCAAATTTTTAAGTACTTAAGACTTGGTCTTTTGCCATTCCATAACTCATATGGAGTGCTACTTACTGACTTAGATAGAACCCTGTTTAAAATATGTGCAGCAATTTCCAGGGCAAGTCCCCAGAAGGAAATGGGAAGATCTGTGAAGCTCATCATGGACCTCACCATGTCTAACAATGTGCGATTTCTCCTTTCTGCCACACCATTTAACTGGGGTGTATAAGGAGGAGTCCATTCAGAGATTATGCCTTTGTCTTTAAGATGGTTTAGAAACTCACTAGACAAGTATTCACCTCCTCGATCAGAACGAAGAGCTTTAATACTATGTCCAATTTGTTTTTCAACCATACTTTGATATTCCTTAAACTTATTAAAAGCTTCAGACTTGTGTTTCATAAGATACACATGACCAAACCTTGATAAATCATCAATAAAAGTGATAAAGTAAGAATATCCACCTCTGGTTTGAGTTGTCATAGGGCCACATACATCAGTATGCACAAGACCTAGTAACTCAGTTACCCTATCTCCATGTCCAGTGAATGGAGACTTGGTCATTTTTCCTTTAAGGCAAGACTCATAAGTTCCTTATGATTGGAAATCATAAGGGTCAAAGTAATTATCTTTGACTAACTTGTTTATCCTTGACTCATTAATATGACCTAACCGGCAATGCCAAGATATGTGATATTGACATTATCTCTCTTTCTCTTCTTATCATTAATAAGAAGTATTTCATCATTGAGTTCCAAAGTAAGAAGACCATTAATGAAATGATGGGGGACTAATTTGCATGCCATTTTTTTGTATGTTTTACATGTTGAGTTAGGTGATTAATTCCCGAATTTCATATCAAAATTATTTGTAGGGAATTTTGTATGAATTTTTAAAGATCAGCATGCAGATTAGGACCTAGAAAAGTAGCAAAGAAGGACCGCCGGGGCTGAGAAGCCTCGGTTAGGGCAAGTTCTCCTGCAATAAAACTACTGGAGGTAGAGGGGTGTACCTGACAATGTCTATGAAGATCGCAGCGAAGGGGTCTCTCATTCCTTGACGGATGCGGCCTGGAAAATGAGCCAAAGAACCGCGGATACCCAGCTTTCTGCTCGGTGATCCGATTGAGGCTTGGCTGGAGTCGTTGGATTCGTAGGAACTCGGGGACCTACAAACGACCTGTCAGGGGTTAGAAAACTCACAAAGGAACAAGAAAACAAATGAAAAACAGCAAGGGAAGGCTTCTTTTGGAGTGGGCGTCCAGGGATCTGAGATGCTTGTTGGCAGCAGGAAGATGATTGCAGCACTGGGAAGAAGAACTCTCGCAAACCCCTTTATGCACACAGCAGGGTATCACACAACTCAATAGAAGAACTCAAGGTTTTCATTCATCAAATTTCTCCTCATACAAGAGGCTAGGGTCCCTTAAATAGACCCTTAACCTTGGGCTCCAAGTAAGGGTACATAAGTCTTTACATAAGAATCCTTTTCCCTCTCAAACCCTAGCTAGAAAATAAGAAAATATTAGATAGAAAAATCACTAAAATTTTTCTTGACTTGGTCAAGACTCCAAGGATGCCTAGGGGGCGTGTTGGGCTTCTAGGAGCAGCAAGGGGCCAGCCCAAAGGGGCCCGGGTGCATGGGTTTGGGCCTCTGGAAGCTGGGGTGGCCTGGTAGCCAGGTAGCAGGAATATTTCCTGGTATCTTACTTCTTAGGGGCTTGGGCTTGGCACCTGGGCTTGATTTCTTTGGGCGAGGATGCAGATGGACCTCTAGAATCATGGAAGCCCTTATTTATGAATATACTTTGGCATCTGGAAGGGAATCTGGGCATCTGGAGGGCATCTGCAAGGAATCAGGGTTTCTGATTTTTCTCCTGGGGTCTTCAAATCTTCAAGCTGGGTTGGACTTGGCTAAACTTCCATGTCTTCAATCTGGTTGGACTTGGTCTTTACTTATATGATGTGGTCTTGAGTCTTCAGTATGCTTTGATAGGACTCAAAAAAATAAAATTAGCTCAACATGAGCTGACTAGCATTGGACTGAACTAGCTCAACATGAGCTGACTAGTACAGAACTGAAATAATAACTCAAAATACTCAAATAACAACTAAAATAGACTCAGATGAGCTAAGCCCTTATTACAGATGGACTCATAAATTATTGAACAATTTACAGAGGATTGAAAAGCCTCTATCTTATTCTGGTGCCTCCGGTGTCCCCACCAATTCTCCAGGGTGGGAGGAACTCGACCCTATCGAGTGAAGGTCAGACTGGCTCACATATCTCTCGAGAAGGTCTGGGTTGAGACGTTGCAAGTCCTCTCGAGAAACTATGAATCGTCGACTCTGGCCGGCCTTGCCATCGGACCAGGAAGCGTTGATAGTCATGGCCCTGGGTCGTGATGGCTTGATCGTCCAAGATACGCTCGATCCGTTCTCCTCTCTCAGGACAAATTTATTTGTGGACACTCTAGGTTAGGGTCACTCACAATGAAAAGGAATAGGTCCAAAGGCCTCACTAGGTAGCACTGCCGGTTCCCTATACTCAACCAGGTCTGTAATATTGAAGGTAGAACTAATGCCCAAATCCGAAGGCAAGTCTAACACCTAGGCATTTGATCCAACCTTCTCTATCACTTTAAAAGGTCCAGCTCTACGAGCATGAAGCTTCTTTTAGGCCTAAGCCTAACCAAGATAGAATCCACTACATCAAATTCTTTGATCCATCTTCGGGAATTAGCCAGTTTGTTTAAAATTAGTATAGGTGGTGAACATGCTGGGCACATGCAGACTCCTAACAAAATGATGCAAAGGACTCAAACTAACACCTAATACACTCGACTTTGCATTCCTATCGAAGGAAATTTATTAGACTTTTATGGGCCTAAACCTAAGAGACTATAGACTATCTAGGTCTGACCCTAGTGTGGTGTGCACAAGAGTATTTACAATGGACTCCAAGCAAATGCCAGAGGGTATGCCAGAAGTATAATGCAAACCTAACATGCGTAATGAATGCATGCAGTACGCTAATCTCAGTTAAATGCAATCTAATAATCCTAGAAATGCTGGAGGTGTCAGGAAAGGGCAGAAAATAGGAAGTGTGTTCAGAATTAGTTTGGTAGGGTAGAGAAAAATGTTCAAGGTTAGTTAGATAAAGTTCGATATAAGAAGGCATGTCAGGAACTAATCCTAGACTAATGAGGTTAACCTTACGAGGTTGAGCTATATCTACAGGGTTTGCATAATGGAAGGATGGGTCACCAATTTCAGGGAAAAGGTCCTTAATGGGAATTATAGGAGGGGACTCATCTTGAAGGTATTGATTCAAAGAGATCAGGTCCTTAATAAATTCTTCTGGCTCTTGTATTTTTGGACTAGACTCTATAATTTGGCCCTCCTCTATGGTTTCCTCAAGTAAGGCTCTAGCAGCAGTACCTAGGTTCTCTTCCTCTATTTGTTCTTCCATTATAGCTTTAGGTTGGATGTGGTCAAGGTCAACTAGCTCTGGGTTGGTTTCTACCTGGGTATCTACTGGGTCAGCTAATTCTAGGTCTACTAAAGGTGTCTCCTCTTCTCCTTCATACTCATCCACTAGGCTCGCATCAGCTTCATACACTTCCGCGTTAATGTAAGCCTTGTCAATCTCAGGAATAGTTGGAGAAGGTCGGCTAGGGGAAAATTGGCTAAGTCCTAGTTTCTGATTATGGACACTAATCCTAGTAGGTTCAAGTTGCCTAAGTGGTAGTGGCTCACTACTGGGCTCATATTTAGGGGTGCTAATCCTATGGGGTTCAAGTTGACTAAGGGAAACCTGACTAGTACTAGATTGATACTTAGGGGTTATGGGTTCTCTGGGCTCATAGGACAAGGGTGCAGATCTATGGGTCATGGGATTATAGAATCTGGGGTCATAGGATTTTGGTCAGCTCTATGGTCAGGTTCTAAGGATGGATCATGATATGGGGTCCTCCTAAGGTTGGGCTCCCTATATGGGTCAGGATATTGGGTTCTCCTAGGGTTGGACTCCTTATATAGGTCAGAATATTGGGTTCTCCTAGGATTGGGCTCTCTATATGGGTCAGAGTATTGGGTTCTCCTAGGATTGGACTCCCTATATGGGTCAGAGTATTGGGTTCTCCTAGGATTGGACTCCCTATATGGGTCAGAGTATTGGGTTTTCCTGGGTTCAGTATCATAATAAGGGACATGGTAAGGGGTTCTTCTAGGTTCAGTATCATAATAAGGGTCATGGTAAGGGGTTCTTCTAGGTTCAGTATTATTGTATGGGTCAGGCTGAGGGGCTCTCCTAGGTTCAACCTCTCGGTATGGATCAGGGTTTGGGGTCCTCCTAGGTTGAGGATTGTAGTACGGGTCAGAATAAGGGGATCTCCTAGGTTCGACCTCATGGTATAGATCAAGGTTTGGGGTTCTCCTAGGTTGAGGGGACTCAGGATCTGGCTCAAATTGTGAACCATGGGTCTTGCTATGGTCCCTACACGGCCTCCTAACTGGTCAAACCTATTGGCAAGATGGTCAATTCTATTGTTGGTTTAGGTAGTAGACTGAGTTAACTGGGTAGTCATCTGGGTAGCTATCTGGGCCATTTGATCAGCTAGGGCTTTTATTTGGGCTTGTAAGTTTTCCATGGGTTCAGACATTTGTGAAGGAGGTGGGTGATATGAAACTCCTGATCTAGTGCTCATGCAAGACTCGATCAGACCGACTACAGCTGACTAGACTTAGAGTCCAAACTAGATGCTCAATCAGGGTGGCAAACTAGCCTATAGTAACCCTGTACTCAGCCAGGCAGGTGTAAGGGGAGTGTTAGGTCCCTGATTGCCAATCCTAGACACCAATCAGAGATTGGCCAGGTAGGCGGACCAGCACACAAGCCCTTCAGGATTGAATCCCTAAACCACCATTCTAGACACCAAGCACAAGGAACATACAGGTTAGTCTTGACACAGTGATCTAACACTTAGCCCGGATCCGACCAGTTGGTGTCCCTAGCCTACTAGGACAAATTAGATCTAATCGATTTTAAGTTAGGCTTGGGACCAAATGCAAGGAAGGTGGTTTTGGGCTAAGGAGAGGTGATTAAATCCTCCCCCCATCTGATATAGCAAGAGTGCCCTTAAAAGTAAATTATGCAATGATGGCTGGCAGATGAGGATGCAAATTAGGGTTTTGATGTTTTTGGTATTTTTGGAGAATATGTTTTTTTTTTTTTTGTAATTTCTTAAATAGAAGAACACTTGCAAATTATGGCCTAATATGCAAGAAATATACTAAAATTAAAAGATATGCAAAAAATGCTAGATAAAACCCTAAAACTTCCAAACTTGTCTTGCTGAAAAAAAAGAGCCAAAAATTTGTAGGCTGTATTTCGGCTTGCAGAAAATTCACAGACCATAATAAAATCTGAAAAAATTATAAAAATTACTGTGAATTATGTTGAATCCGAAAAAATAAATTTCAAAATTTTTGGAGTTTTCAATAGAGATAAATAATTTAAAAAACAGAGCATATATGGACTGAAAAATTGCAGAAAACAAGCCCTAATCTAAGCTCTGATACCAAATGATGGGGGACTAATTTGCATGCCATTTTTTTTGTATGTTTTACATGTTGAGTTAGGTGATTAATTCCCGAATTTCAGACCAAAATTATTTGTAGGGAGTTTGTATGAATTTTTGAAGATCAGCATGCAGATTAGGACCTAGAAAAGTAGCAAAGAAGGACCGCCGGGGCTGAGAAGCCTCGGTTATGGCAAGTTCTCCTGCAATAAAACTACTGGAGGTAGAGGGGTGTACCTGACAATGTCTATGAAGATCGCAGCGAAGGGGTCTCTCGTTCCTCGATGGATGCGGCCTGGAAAACCGAGCCAAAGACCCGCGGATACCCGGCTTTCTGCTCGGTGATCCGATTGAGGCTTGGCTGGAGTCGTTGGATTCGTAGGAACTCGGGGACCTACAAACGAACCTGTCAGGGGTTAGAAAACTCACAAAGGAACAAGAAAACAAATGAAAAACAGCAAGGGAAGGCTTCTTTTGGAGTGGGCGTCCAGGGATCTGAGATGCTTGTTGGCAGCAGGAAGATGATTGCAGCACTAGGAAGAAGAACTCTCGCAAACCCCTTTATGCACACAGCAGGGTATCACACAACTCAATAGAAGAACTCAAGGTTTTCATTCATCAAAATTTCTCCTCATACAAGAGGCTAGGGTCCCTTAAATAGACCCTTAACCTTGGGCTCCAAGTAAGGGTACATAAGTCTTTACATAAGAATCCTTTTCCCTCTCAAACCCTAGCTAGAAAATAAGGAAATATTAGATAGAAAAATCACTAAAATTTTTCTTGACTTGGTCAAGACTCCAAGGACGCCTAGGGGGCGTTTTGGGCTTCTAGGAGCAGCAAGGGGCCGGCCCAAAGGGGCCCGGGTGCATGGGTTTGGGCCTCTGGAAGCTGGGATGGCCTGGTAGCCAGGTAGCTCGAATATTTCCTGGTATCTTGCTTCTTAGGGGCTTGGGCTTGGCACCTGGGCTTGATTTCTTTGGACGAGGATGCAGATGGACCTCTGGAATCATGGAAGCCCTTATTTATGAATATACTTTGGCATCTGGAAGGGAATCTGGACATCTGGAGGGCATCTGTAAGGAATCAGGGTTTTGATTTTTCTCCTGGGGTCTTAAATCTTCAAGCTGGGTTGGACTTGGGCTAAACTTCCATGTCTTCAATCTGGTTGGACTTGGTCTTTACTTATATGATGTGGTCTTGAGTCTTCAGTATGTTTTGATAGGACTCAAAAAAATAAAATTAGCTCAACATGAGCTGACTAGCATTGGACTGAACTAGCTCAACATGAGCTGACTAGTACAGAACTGAAATAACAACTCAAAATACTCAAAAACAACTAAAATGGACTCAGATGAGCTAAGCCCTTATTACAGATGGACTCATAAATTATTGAACAATTTACAGAGGATTGAAAAGCCTCTATCTTATTCTGGTGCCTCCGGTGTCCCCACCATGAAACAACCATGCCCAAATATTTTATTATTTTGAAGAACACAGCAGCCACTGCTCTTTACATTTATTTCATATCCTTGTTGTAATAACAAGGATATATAAATAATATTTCTTACAATATTGGGTATGTAGTAACATTCTTCTAACTTTAACATATTACCCAAAGGTAATAATAAGATACAGGTGCCCATAGCTTCAGCATAAATGGCCTCACCACTTGTCCCATATAGCTTGAAATCACCTTTCTTCAAATTCCTAATTTGGTGGAGTCCCTATAATGAATTGCAGATATGAGATCCACATGCGGTATCCAATACCCATGAATTAGAATTTGAAGAACTCAATGATAAATTTGTTTGTATCATGTACAATCCTTTAGATGCTCCACTTGCATCTTGCTTCACACTTGCAAGATATATCTTGCAATTTTTCTTCTAGTGCCCTTGCTTGCCGTAGTGGAAACATGCTCCATCAGCTTTCTTAGCTTTCTTCTTATTGTGGAAGATCTTCTTAGGGTTGAATTTTCTTTTCAATCCCTTTTTCTTTGCCTGTTTCTTTCTTTCATCAACTAGAAGAAGATGAGCCTTGTCTCCTTTCTAATGGCTCTCTACTGTCTTAAGCATATTAAGCAGCTCTGGCAATGAAGTATTCAATTTGTTTATATGGTAATTAAGAATAATCTGAAAGGGATATGCCCTACAAGCCAATCTATGTTGTATCTTCCAAACCATTGTAATTGACAATTTTCTAAATAAAGGCATTATTTTTCATCATACGCTATGTTTATACTATATGATGAACCCCATAGATTAGGGCTATGATTTTAGGGTTATGATGAGATCATACCAGTGAGACCTAAAATCTTAAAACCTTAAAACCTTAATCTAAAGTATTCCTAGTCAAAGGAACCCTGAGTAGGGGATCAGGGTTTTCTGGTAAGACTAGTACATCCCATGTATACCAGAAAGGGTGACTGCTCTCACAGTCACTTGTGTATGACACTAATACTGGGATGTGGGTGCTCATTGGAGAATGAGTTCACTGATATGATCCAACTTGAGAACATCTAATGGAGTCTTAGCTACATGTCAATAGAAGGTTCTCATAGTGGGAGTGGTACAAGTAATCTTTTAACCTGAGACTGCCATAAGTACCTTATGTACATGAACCCATTCTTTGGTTCAATCCTAATCATGACACTGAGCCATGCACAGGATTGATACTGGGAATGGTGAATTGGATATGAAGGTAATGAGTAGGTCAACAAGGAATCGATCACTCTTAGTAAGAGGAGATTGCATCCAGCTAGTCAACAATCGGATGATGATTTAGGGAATCTTTGATCAAAGTAAAGATATTAGAAATGGTTTCTAATATCAAGATAATCGAATCATCATTATAAGATTGAGATAGAAATAAATATAATATTGGATTTGACATATATCCATATCCATAGTTATATTTTGGGTGCAGGCTGATCGAAAGATTTAATTGTACGGTAACTCTCTACTGAAGGACAATTTTGGTATTTCACCAGAATTTTCATATCTTCTGGGTAGACATGACACGTTGCTAGATGTCAATCTTGTCTTGTGGGTTGATCAAGTTCAAAGATCACTTGTTAGGAAGAGTCCTAATTGATCGAATCGGGTAAGCCCGGTTTGACCTAAATCGATTAGAAAGAGTTCTAATCAAATTAGGTCAACTTGTATTCGAACCCACTGCTGGCTAGATGTGGAACCCAATGGGTCACACACTTAAGAGGATTGATCAAGAGTTTAATTTGGAATTAAATCATCTGTGCAGGATAACACTCTAGTAGGTGTTGCAAACCCTAACTTCTATTCGAATCGGATTCGAATTAGGGTTCCGAATTGGTTCAAATTGGGTTCTAATTGGACCTAATTAGACCCTAATTAAGAAAATAGGAATATGGCTAACCCTATTGGCTAGCTATATAGCTTGGCTAGCCTCCCCACCGACCCCCTTTGTTTTTCCATGCCAAATGCCAAGAGTCCATGCGCTTATGGACTCTTGGCGCGCCATAAGGAAGAGTCATGGCGCATGGACTCTTGGCGCGCCCCAAAAATTTCTCCGATATTTTATTTGGGGCGGCCTCTTTCTTAAGCATTAGCACACCATCTCTCCCCCCTTGGATGGGAATCCAATGGCTGATGGGATTTTGAGAAAGAAGGAATGCGCTAACTCTTCCCGGGCGCACGAAATAACATCTCTTCGGAGATGAAAAGTCGCGACCCCTTCCCTTTTAAAACACCGCGGTTTTTCTTTTAAGAAAAGCCATGGGATTTAATCTGGAAGGCCGTGAGATGGGAAGATGGGGCGTGAGAAATTGAGAAGGGCATGAGAAAGTGATTACGGAGAGGTGTGTAGGCACCTATCTGATTTCTATTTAAATGGTCGGGAAAATCAGAACAGGGGTAATTTTTTCTTTCTTCCTCTCCTGAAGACTCTTTTATTGTTTTCTTGCTCTTGCATTGTTTCTTTTACAGAGTAAACCTCTGTCGAAACTCTGCTACTGAACAAGAATAAAAGTAAAAGTCTCCGACGGTAAAGGAAAGAAACGAGTTCCTATTTGTTCCTTTCTTTCTTACATTAAGACATCATTGTCTTAATTTCTCCTCCAACTTAAGACAAGCCTATGTCCTCTTAGGACAAGGTCTTTTCTTCAAGACAAGGGTGTCTAAAGGTCCAAGGTCTTAGTGGAAGGAGGAGAAGGGGTCAAAGAAAGGGAAGCAAGCTTTTGTGTGGAGGAATTCAAGCCTTAAGTCCAAGCAATTGAGTTCTAGGAAGAAGAACTCAATAGAAGGAACCTTTGAAAAGAAGATAGAGTTGTCTTGATCACTGCTCTGTGTGGATCACCATCGGAGGACGGACACTTGGACGCCTGGTGAATTCAATCAGCCCCTTCACCATCAACTTTGTTGGAATTAGCGATTACAGGTTGGTACTCTAATTCTAATAATGTATGTTTTAATGTTCAATATATGTTTTAATCCTGAATAAGGAGATCTTGGCTAAGGGATTATGGTGCAAATTTTATCATTTTGAAATTACACTTCCGCTGCGGTGCACCGGAATCCCCAACAGTGGTATCAGAGCCACCCTTATTACAGTTAAAACATATGAAAATATTCATGTGGTTTTGATGTAGTGTTGCATGTTAAGGTTTTTTTTTAAACCTTGAATCCTGATAATACTTAGCATATTTTTGTTGCAAATATGTTTTTTGGTGTATGCCACTAGTTAGGGTTTTTCCACTCAAACCCTAATTATTATAGAGATATGATTAGTTTTGAAGTCATCATACTGAAATAAGGTTGCCCTGGCATAATGGTGGATCCATTATGTGGTAAATGGTTCCTAGTATGATGACACACTTAGCACATATTTGTTTTTATCTGTGTGATATCTTCTATTAGAATGTGCTGGCAAATTTTATAAAGCCCTCTTCTTAAAATTATATTAAGTCATAGTATATTTAACTAATAAGCATCACTAGTCATGATGAACAATTGATCATTCGGTGACTAGAAAGGTGGTTCTGGGACGGTAAAGAGAATCGTGGTTTTTAATTGGTTCCGTTGACTGACCTGGACAATTTTTATTGGTGTCTAGGAAAGCAACGGGGGGACTCCCACATCTCTTCCACTTGCCTGGCCGATTTGATTATATTTAAATCTTGACTTAAATGCTTAGTGTTAAAAAAATGCTATATGTTGGCCTTCCTTCATGCTGGATCATTATTGTGTTATGAACCACATTAGGTTTGTTGTGTTATCTGCAAGATCTAATAGGGTGATTGACATAATATTGGTCTAGTGCAAAGATATGCTTACAGTATATTCAGTATAATGCCTTGTTGTGTTATCTGCAAGGGCATTATATTTGAATACTGATTGTATAGAAATGAAAGGGTCTTGACTTAACTAGAACATTATGGTTTGTTGTGTTTTTGCAAGACTTATAATGTTCTAGAGGCCAAGTTATTTTTGAGAATTATATGAGATATAATTGGAAGAGTTTCCTACCTTTGAGCTTATAAAAGATTTGTTGTGTTATCTGCAAGATCTTTTATAAGTTATAAGGATCTCAATCTCACTAAGAAAACCGATCAGGGTTCTTCTCGATTATCATAGTGAGGGCTATGATTTTTGATAAAATAGTGGGAGACATAATTAAATTGAAGACCTAATTTAATTATGTAAGTCATTTCATGGTTGTTTGCTTATGTATTGTTCTTTATTAAATGTAGATAAATGGCATCTTCATTATCACTGAGAAGCATCTTAGATACCAACAAATTGACTTATGTGGACTGGTTGAGAAACTTAAAGATTGTACTGAGTTCATAAAAACTTTCTTATATTCTTGATACCCCTAGTCTTAATCCACTAGGGGATGATGCCACACAGGAAGACATGGCCACATACAAAATGTGGCAGAATGACTCCCTCACTGTCAAATGTATCATACTGGCCTCTATGACCAATGAGTTACAGAGGCAGCATGAAAGCTTGGATACTCAATCCATAATGCTCAATTTAAAGGAGCTTTATGGAGAACAAAGCAGAACTGCTAGATATGAAATATCTAAGCAGTTATTCCATGCTAGGATGACAGAGGGTACATCCGTTCAGGATCATGTCCTGAAGGTAATTGACTTAATCACCAGATTGGGTCAATTAGGGTTTATTATGGATGGGGAGCTGAATCAGGATTTAATCCTGCAATCACTCCCGGAGTCATTTTCTCAGTTTGTCTTAAATTATCACATGAACAAACTGAACACTTCCTTGCCTGAGCTGTTAAATATGTTAAAAACAGCAGAGAGCCATGTTAAGAGAGAAAAGGCTCCACTTCTTCTTGTTGATAAGACCAATAAGAAGAAATCGGGTAAAAAGGGTTTTAGTAGGAGGCTAAACCCTAAGGGTGGCATCAATAAGAACAAGAAAGGAAAGAAGGCCTCAAAACAGTCAACCTGTTTCTTTTGCGGCAAAGCGAGACATTGGAAAAGGAATTGCAAGGCTTACCTTGCAACTGTGAAGCCTGGTGTGGCAGATGCACCAAAAGGTATGTATGAGATACATACTATATTGACATTAAATTCGTCTATATCAAATACTTGGGTATTGGATACCGCTTGTGGTTACCATATATGCAAATCTTTGCAGGACCTCCACAAGCTTAAAGTATTGAAGGAAGGCGACTTCAATCTCTACGGTGCTGGTGGTGATATCATCCAAGCAGAAGCTGTAGGAACCTATATTCTGAAGTTGCCTTCAGGGAAGATCTTGGAGTTAGAAAATTGTTACTAAATGCCAAAGATTATTAGGAACATTATATCTATTCTTTTGTTATTAAAACAAGGATATGTAATGGATGTAACGAGCACTGGTTGCTCGATAATGTTATCTAATAAAATTATTTGTTCTGGCATATTTAGCAATGGGCTCTTAACTCTTTCTTCCAATGATTGTATTTTTCATGTCAATACTAAAAGGAAAAGAAAAGACTTTAATGATACTTTACTTTGGCATCATAGACTTGGTCATGTTAATGAGTCTAGGATTAGCAAGTTATACAAGAAAAATTCCTTGATCCTTATGAGTATGAATCATTAGGAACTTGCGAATCATGTCTCATGGGTAAGATGACAAAAACTCCATTCACTGGACATGGGAAAGGTCAACTGAGTTATTAGGACTTATACATACTGATGTATGTGGTCCAATGATAACTCAGGTCAGAGGAGGATACTCATATTTTATCACTTTTACAGATGATTTATCTAGGTTCGGATATGTGTATCTTATGAAACACAAATCTGAAGCCTTTGATAAATTTAAGGAGTATCAAAGTATGGTCGAAAAATAAACCGGGAAAAGTATTAAAGTTCTTCGTTCTGATCGAGGAGGAGAATACTTATCCACGGAGTTTTTAGACTATCTTAAAGTTAATGGAATCCTTTCTGAATGGACCCCTCCTTATACACCACAGCTAAATGGTATAGCTGAAAGGAGGATTCGTACCTTATTAGATATGGTACGATCCATGATGTGCTTCACAAATTTATCCATTTCCTTCTAGGATCATGCCCTAGAAACTGCTGTTTACATTCTGAACAGGTACCTTCTAAATCCGTTGTTAGTACTCCATATGAAATTTGAAGTAGAAAGAAACCATATCTTAAATATTCAAGGTATGGGGATGTCCAGCTTATGTTAAAAGAAATTTTGGACATAAGTTAGAACCTAGAGCGGATAAATGTCTATTTGTAGGATATCCTAAAGAAGGTAGAGGATATCTATTCTACCATCCTACTGAATAAAAGATTTTTGTCAGCAGGCATGCCACTTTTCAGAAAAAGAGTTCATTTTAGAAAAGGGCAATGGTAGAACTATTGAACTTGGAGAAGTACAAGAAATACAGATAGACAATTCTCAACCATTAGAACATATAGTTAGGACAGAACCAGAACACAAAACTCCTCCTCGTAGGTCTGATAGAGTGCCACGGGCACCTGAGAGGTATGGGTTTATTATTGAAAATAATGAAGCCCAAGTCATTCAAAATGATGAACCTCTGACCTATACGGAAGCTATCTTGAGTACTGATTCAGATAAATGGCAAGAAGCCATGGAATCCGAAGTAGACTCTATGTATGTAAACCAAGTATGGTCTTTGGTTGATGCACCAGAGGGTGTTAATCCTATTGGGTGTAAATGGGTCTATAAGAAAAAGATTGGGGCTGATGGCCAAGTTGAAACCTATAAAGCCAGATTAGTGGCTAAAGGTTTTAGACAAAAACAGGGAATTGATTATGATGAAACATTTTCACCTGTTGCCATGCTCAAATCAATTCGGATTTTACTTGCTATAGCAGCATACCACGATTATGAGATATGGCAGATGGATGTAAAGACTGCATTCCTCAATGGTTTCCTTGAGGAAGAAGTCTACATGTCACAGCCAGAAGGTTTTATTTCAAAGAATAAACCTAATCAAGTATGCAAGCTAAAGAAATCCATTTATGGATTAAAGCAAGCTTCCAGGAGTTGGAATATCCGCTTTGATGAAACTATTAAAAGGTTTGGTTTTATCAAAAATGTGGATGAACCCTGTGTTTATAAGAAGACTAGTGGGAGTGCCATAGTCTTCTTGGTTCTGTATGTAGATGACATACTCCTTATTGGGAATGATATCCCAATGTTGCAATCAGTCAAGGTTTGGCTATCAAACCAGTTTTCCATGAAAGATTTGGGAGAAGCATCCTATATACTAGGTATTAAGATCTATAGAGACAGATCTAAGAGGATGCTAGGTTTATCCCAATCTAGGTACATTGACTTAGTGCTGAAAAGATTCAGCATGGAAGGAAGTAAAAGAGGTTATCTTCCTATGAGTCAAGGCATACATCTTTCTAAAAGGATGTCTCCTAAGACACCTGAAGAAAGAAATAGAATGAATTCTATACCCTATGCTTCGGCAATAGGGTCCATAATGTATGCCATGTTATGTACCAGGCCTGATGTGGCATATGCTTTAGGCACTGTCAGTAGGTTTCAGGCTGATCCAGGAGAGGATCATTGGAAAGCAGTTAAAAATATTCTTAAGTACCTAAGAAGGACTAAGGATATTTTTCTGGTTATGGTGGTTCTGATCTTAAACTAGAAGCTTATTCTGATTCTAGTTTTCAATCAGACCCTGATGATAGAAAATCCATTTCGGGATATGTTTTTACCCTAAATGGTGGAGCAGTGAGTTGGAAGAGTACCAAGCAGCAGACTGTAGCTGACTCAACCACAGAGGCAGAATACATAGCTGTTAGTGAAGCCGCCAAGGAAGCAGTCTGGATGAAGAAGTTCATCACAGAGTTGGGTGTTGTTCCTGAAATTGAAAACCCAGTGCCACTTTACTGTGACAACACTGGGGCTGTTGGTCAAGCTAAGGAACCAAGAGCTCATCATAAGTCCAAGCACATTCTGAGACGCTTCCATCTCGTCCGAGAAATAGTAGAGAGACAAGATGTCTACATAGATAGAGTTGATACAAAGAACAATGTAGCAGACCCGTTCACTAAGGCTCTACCACAGCGAGATTTTGATCGCCACCTCAAATGTATGGGATTAAGATTTAAAGGCGATTGGCTTTAGTGCAAGTGGGAGATTGAAAGGGATATGCCCTACAAGCCAATCTATGTTGTATCTCCCAAACCATTGTAATTGACAATTTTCTAAATAAAGGCATTATTTTTCCATCATACGCTGTGTTTATACTATATGATGAACCCCATAGATTAGGACTATGATTTTAGGGTTATGATGAGATCATACCAGTGAGACCTAAAATCTTAAAACCTTAATTTAAAGTATTCCTAGTCAAAGGAACCCTGAGTAGGGGATCAGGGTTTTCCGGTAAGACTAGCACATCCCATATATACCAGAAAGGGTGACTGCTCTCACAGTCACTTGTGTATGACACTAATACTGGGATGTGGGTGCTCATTGGAGAATGAGTTCACTGATATGATCCAACTTGAGAACATCTAATGGAGTCTTAGCTACATGTCAATAGAAGGTTCTCATAGTGGAGTGGTACAAGTAATCTTTTAACCTGAGACTGCCATAAGTACTTTATGTACATGAACCCATTCTTTGGTTCAATCCTAATCATGACACTGAGCCATGCACAGGATTGATACTGGGAATGGTGAATTGGATATGAAGGTAATGAGTAGGTCAACAAGGAATCGATCACTCTTAGTAAGAGGAGATTGCATCCAGCTAGTCAACAATCGGATAATGATTCAGGGAATCTTTGATCAAAGTAAAGATATTAGAAATGGTTTCTAATATCAAGATAATCGAATCATCATTATAAGATTGAGCTAGAAATAAATATAATATTGGATTTGACATATATCCATATCCATAGTTATATTTTGGGTGCAGGCTGATCGAAAGATTTAATTGTACGGTAACTCTCTACTGAAGGGCAATTTTGGTATTTCACCAAAATTTCCATATCTTCCGGGTAGACATGAAACGTTGCTAGACGTCAATCTTGTCTTGTGGGTTGATCAAGTTCAAAGATCACTTGTTAGGAAGAGTCCTAATTGATCGAATTGGATAAGCCCGGTTTGACCTAAATCGATTAGAAAGAGTTCTAATCAAATTATGTCAACTTGTATTCGAACCCACTGCTGGCTAGATGTGGAATCCAATGGGTCACACACTTAAGAGGATTGATCAAGAGTTTAATTTGGAATTAAATCATCTTTGCAGGATAACACTCTAGCAGGTGTTGCAAACCCTAACTTCTATTCGAATCGGATTCGAATTTGGGTTCCGGATTGGTTCAAACTGGGTTCTAATTGGACCTAATTAGACCCTAATTGAGAAAATAGGAATATGGCTAACCCTATTGGCTAGCCATATAGCTTGGCTAGCCTCCCCACCCGCCCCCTTTGTTTTTCCACGCCAAATGCCAAGAGTCCATGCGCTTATGGACTCTGTCGCGCCATAAGGAAGAGTCCATGGCGCATGGACTCTTGGCGTGCCCCAAAAATTTCTCCGATGATTTTATTTGGGGCGGCCTCTTTCTTAAGCATTAGTGCACCATCTCTCCCCCCTTGGATGGGAATCCAATGGCTGATGGGATTTTGAGAAAGAAGGAATGCGCTAACTCTTCCCGGGCGCGCGAAATAACATCTCTTCGAAGATGAAAAGTCGCGACCCCTTCCCTTTTAAAACACCACGGTTTTTTCTTTAAGAAAAGCCATGGGATTTAATCTGGAAGGCCGTGAGATGGGAAGATGGGGTGTGAGAAATTGAGAGGGGCGTGAGAAAGTGATTACGGAGAGGTGTGTAGGCGCCTATCTAATTTCTATTTAAAGGGTCGAGAAAATCAGAACATGGGTAATTTTTTCTTTCTTCCTCTCCTGAAGACTCTTTTATTTTTTTCTTGCTCTTGCATTGTTTCCTTTACTGAGTAAACCTCTGTCGAAACTCTGCTACTGAACAAGAATAAAAGTAAAAGTCTCCGACGGTAAAGGAAAGAAACGAGTTCCTATTTGTTCCTTTCTTTCTTACATTAAGACATCATTGTCTTAATTTCTCCTCCAACTTAAGACAAGCCTTTGTCCTCTTAGGACAAGGTCTTTTCTTCAAGACAAGGGTATCTAAAGGTCCAAGGTCTTAGTGGAAGGAGGAGAAGGGGTCAAAGAAAGGGAAGCAAGCTTTTGTGTGGAGGAATTCAAGCCATAAGTCCAAGCAATTGAGTTCTACGAAGAAGAACTCAATAGAAGGAACCTTTGAAAAGAAGATAGAGTTGTCTTGATCACTGCTCTGTGTGGATCACCATCGGAGGACGGACACTTGGATGCTTGGTGAATTCAATCAGCCCCTTCACCATCAACTTTGTTGGAATTAGCGATTACAGGTTGGTACTCTAATTCTAATAATGTATGTTTAAATGTTCAATATATGTTTTAATCCTGAATAAGGAGATCTTGGCTAAGGGATTATGGTGCAAATTTTATCATTTTGAAAATATACTTCAGCTGCGGTGCAATGGAATCCCCAACAGTGGTATCAGAGCCACCCTTATTACAGTTAAAACATATGAAAATATTCATGTGGTTTTGATGTAGTGTTGCATGTTAAGGTTTTTTTTTAAATCCTTGAATCCTGATAATACTTAGCATATTTTTGTTGCAAATATGTTTTTTGGTGTATGCCACTAGTTAGGGTTTTTCCACTCAAACCCTAATTATTATAGAGATATGATTAGTTTTGAAGTCATCATACTGAAATAAGGTTGCCCTGGCATAATGGTGGATCCATTATGTGGTAAATGGTTGTCCTAGTATGATGACACACTTAGCACATATTTGTTTTTATCTGTGTGATATCTTCTATTAGAATGTGCTGGCAAATTTTGTAAAGCCCTCTTCTTAAAATTATATTAAGTCATAGTATATTTAACTAATAAGCATCACTAGTCATGATGAACAATTGATCATTCGATGTCTAGAAAGGTGGTTCTGGGACGGTAAAGAGAATCGTGATTTTTAATTGGTTCCGTTGACTGACCTGGCCAATTTTTATTGGTGTCTAGGAAAGCAACGGGGGGACTCCCACATCTCTTCCACTTGCCTGGCCGATTTGATTATATTTAAATCTTGACTTAAATGCTTAGTGTTAAAAAAATGCTATATGTTGGCCTTCCTTCATGCTGGATCATTATTGTGTTATGAACCACATTAGGTTTGTTGTGTTATCTGCAAGATCTAATAGGGTGATTGACATAATATTGGTCTAGTGCAAAGATATGCTTACAGTATATTCAGTATAATGCCTTGTTGTGTTATCTGCAAGGGCATTATATTTGAATACTGACTGTATAGAAAAGAAAGGGTCTTGACTTAACTAGAACATTATGGTTTGTTATGTTTTCTGCAAGACTTATAATGTTCTAGAGGCCAAGTTATTTTTGAGAATTATATGAGATATAATTGGAAGAGTTTCCTACCTTTGAGCTTATAAAAGATTTGTTGTGTTATCTGTAAGATCTTTTATAAGTTATAAGGATCTCAATCTCACTAAGAAAATTGATCAGGGTTCTTCTTGATTATCATAGTGAGGGCTATGATTTTTGATAAAATAGTGGGAGACATAATTAAATTGAAGACGTAATTTAATTATGTAAGTCATTTCATGGTTGTTTGCTTATGTATTGCTCTTTATTAAATGTAGATAAATGGCATCTTCATTATCACTGAGAAGCATCTTAGATACCAACAAATTGACTGGCCCAAACTATATGGACTGGTTGAGAAACTTAAAGATTGTACTGAGTTCAGAAAAACTTTCTTATATTCTTGATAACCCTAGTCTTAATCCACTAGGGGATGATGCCACACAGGAAGACATGGCCACATACAAAATGTGGCAGAATGACTCCCTCACTGTCAAATGTATCATACTGGCCTCTATGACCAATGAGTTACAGAGGCAGCATGAAAGCATGGATACTCAATCCATAATGCTCAATTTAAAGGAGCTTTATGGAGAACAAAGCAGAACTGATAGATATGAAATATCTAAGCAGTTATTCCGTGCTAGGATGATAGAGGGTACATCCGTTCAGGATCATGTCCTGAAGGTAATTGACTTAATCACCAGATTGGGTCAATTAGGGTTTATTATGGATGGGGAGCTGAATTAGGATTTAATCCTGCAATCACTCCCGGAGTCATTTTCTCAGTTTGTCTTAAATTATCACATGAACAAACTGAACACTTCCTTGCCTGAGCTGTTAAATATGTTAAAAACAGCAGAGAGCCACGTTAAGAGAGAAAAGGCTCCACTTCTTCTTGTTGATAAGACCAATAAGAAGAAATCGGGCAAAAAGGGTTTTAGTAGGAGGCTAAACCCTAAGGGTGGCATCAATAAGAACAAGAAAGGAAAGAAGGCCTCAAAACAGTCAACCTGTTTCTTTTGCGGCAAAGCGGGACATTGGAAAAGGAATTGCAAGGCTTACCTTGCAACTGTGAAGCCTGGTGTGGCAGATGCACCAAAAGGTATGTATGAGATGCATACTATATTGACATTAAATTCGTCTATATCAAATACTTGGGTATTGGATACCACTTGTGGTTACCATATATGCAAATCTTTGCAGGACCTCCACAAGCTTAAAGTATTGAAGGAAGGTGACTTCAATCTCTACGGTGCTGGTGGTGATATCATCCAAGCAGAAGCTGTAGGGACCTATATTCTGAAGTTGCCTTCAGGGAAGATCTTGGAGTTAGAAAATTGTTACTAAATGCCAAAGATTATTAGGAACATTATATCTATTCCTTTGTTATTAAAACAAGGATATGTAATGGATGTAACAAGCACTGGTTGCTCGATAATGTTATCTAATAAAATTATTTGTTCTGGCATATTTAGCAATGGGCTCTTAACTCTTTCTTCCAATGATAGTATTTTTCATGTCAATACTAAAAGGAAAAGAAAAGACTTTAATGATACTTTACTTTGGCATCATAGACTTGGTCATGTTAATGAGTCTAGGATTAGCAAGTTATACAAGGAAAAATTCCTTGATCCTTATGAGTATGAATCATTAGGAACTTGCGAATCATGTCTCATGGGTAAGATGACAAAAACTCTATTCACTGGACATAGGGAAAGGTCAACTGAGTTATTAGGACTTATACATACTGATGTATGTGGTCCAATGATAACTCAGGTCAGAGGAGGATACTCATATTTTATCACTTTTACAGATGATTTATCTAGGTTCGGATATGTGTATCTTATGAAACATGATGGGGAACTAATATGCATGCAATTTTTTTTTGTATGTTTTAAATGTTGAGTTAGGTGATTAACTCCAAAATTTTAGATCAAAATTATTTGTAGGGAATTTTGTATGAATTTTTGAAGATCAGCATGCAGATTAGGACCTAGAAAAGTAGCAAAGAAGGACCGCCGGGGCTGAGAAGCCTCGGTTAGGGCAAGTTCTCCTACAATAAAACTACTGGAGGTAGAGGGGTGTACCTGACAACGTCTATGAAGATCGCAGCGAAGGGGTCTCTCGTTCCTCGACGAATGCGGCCTGGAAAACCTAGCCAAAGACCTGCGGATACCCGGCTTTCTGCTCGGTGATCCGATTGAGGCTTGGCTGGAGTCGTTGGATTCGTAGGAACTCAGGGACCTACAAATGACCTGTCAGGGGTTAGAAAGCTCACAAAGGAACAAGAAAACAAAGTAAAAATAGCAAGGGAAGGCTTCTTTTGGAGTGGGCGTCCAGGGATCTGGAGGGTTTGTTGGCAGCAGGAAGATGATTACAAACACCGGGAAGAAGAACTCTCACAAACCCCTTTATGCACACAGCAGGGTATCACACCACTTAATAGAAGAACTCAAGGTTTTCATTCATCAAAAATTTTCCTCATACAAGAGGCTAGGGACCCTTAAATAGACCCTTAACCTTGGGCTCCAAGTAAGGGTACATAAGTCTTTACATAAGAATCCTTTTCCCTCTCAAACCCTAGCTAGAAAATAAGGAAATATTAGGTAGAAAAATCCCTAAAAATTTTCTTGACTTGGTCAAGACTCCAAGGATGCCTAGGGGAGCGTGTTGGGCTTCTAGGAGCAGAAAAAGGCCGGCCCAAAGGGGCTCGGGTGCATGGGTTTGGGCCTCTGGAAGCTGGGGTGGCCTGGTAGCCAGGTAGCAGGAATATTCCCTGGTATCTTGCTTCTTAGGGGCTTGGGCTTGGCACCTGGGCTTGATTTCTTTGGGCTAGGATGCAGATGGACCTCTGGAATCATGGATGCCATTATCTACGAATATACTTTGGCATCTGGAAGGGAATCTGGGCATCTGGAGGGCATCTGCAAGAAATCAGGGTTTTCTGAATTTTCCTCCTGGGGTCTTCAAATCTTCAAGCTGGGTTGGACTTGTGCTATACTTCCATGTCTTCAATCTAGTTGGACTTGGTCTTCACTTGTATGATATAGTCTTGAGTCTTCAGTATGCTTGGACAGGACTCAAAAAAATAAAATTAGCTCAACATGAGCTGACTAGCATTGGACTGAACTAGCTCAACATGAGCTGACTAGTACAGGACTGAAATAACCACTAAAAATACTCAAATAACAACTAAAATGGACTCAGATGAGCTAAGCCCTTATTACAGATGGACTCATAAATTATTGATCAATTTACAGAGGGTTGAAAAAGCCTCTGTCTTATTCTGGTGCCTCAGGTGTCCCCACCAAAACACAAATCTGAAGCCTTTGATAAATTTAAGGAGTATCAAAGTATGGTCGAAAAACAAACCGGAAAAAGTATTAAAGTTCTTCGTTCTGATCGAGAAGGAGAATACTTATCCACGAAGTTTTTAGACTATCTTAAAGTTAATGGAATCCTTTCTGAATGGACCCCTCCTTATACACCACAGCTAAATGGTATAGCTAAAAGGAGGAATCATACCTTATTAGATATGGTACGATCCATGATGTGCTTCACAAATTTACCCATTTCCTTCTGGGGTCATGCCCTAGAAACTGCTGTTTACATTCTGAACAAGGTACCTTCTAAATCCGTTGTTAGTACTCCATATGAAATTTGAAGTGGAAAGAAACCATATCTTAAATATTTCAAGGTATGGGGATGTCCAGCTTATGTTAAAAGAAATTTTGGACATAAGTTAGAACCTAGAGTGGATAAATGACTATTTGTAGGATATCCTAAAGAAGGTAGAGGATATCTATTCTACCATCCTACTGAATAAAAGATTTTTGTCAGCAGGCATGCCACTTTTCTAGAAAAAGAGTTCATTTTAGAAAAGGGCAATGGTAGAACTATTGAACTTGGAGAAGTACAAGAAATACGATAGACAATTCTCAACCATTAGAACATATAGTTAGGACAGAACCAGAACACAAAACTCCTCCTCGTAGGTCTGATAGAGTGCCACGGGCACCTGAGAGGTATGGGTTTATTATTGAAAATAATGAAGCCCAAGTCATTCAAAATGATGAACCTCTGACCTATACAGAAGCTATCTTGAGTACTGATTCAGATATATGGCAAGAAGCCATGGAATCCGAAGTAGACTCTATGTATGTAAACCAAGTATGGTCTTTGGTTGATGCACCAGAGGGTGTTAATCCTATTGGGTGTAAATGGGTCTATAAGAAAAAGATTGGGACTGATGGCCAAGTTGAAACCTATAAAGCCAGATTAGTGGCTAAAGGTTTTAGACAAAAACAGGGAATTGATTATGATGAAACATTTTCACCTGTTGCCATGCTCAAATCAATTCGGATTTTACTTGCTATAGCAGCATACCACGATTATGAGATATGGCAGATGGATGTAAAGACTGCATTCCTCAATGGTTTCCTTGAGGAAGAAGTCTACATGTCACAGCCAGAAGGTTTTATTTCAAAGAATAAACCTAATCAAGTATGCAAGCTAAAGAAATCCATTTATGGATTAAAGCAAGCTTCCAGGAGTTGGAACATCCGCTTTGATGAAACTATTAAAAGGTTTGGTTTTATCAAAAATATGGATGAACCCTGTGTTTATAAGAAGACTAGTGGGAGTGCCATAGTCTTCTTGGTTCTGTATGTAGATGACATACTCCTCATTGGGAATGATATCCCAATGTTGCAATCAGTCAAGGTTTGGCTATCAAACCAGTTTTCCATGAAAGATTTGGGAGAAGCATCCTATATACTAGGTATTAAGATCTATAGAGACAGATCTAAGAGGATGCTAGGTTTATCCCAATCTAGGTACATTGACTTAGTGCTGAAAAGATTCAGCATGGAAGGAAGTAAAAGAGGTTATCTTCCTATGAGTCAACGCATACATCTTTCTAAAAGGATGTCTCCTAAGACACCTGAAGAAAGAAATAGAATAAATTCTATACCCTATGCTTCGGCAATAGGGTCCATAATGTATGCCATGTTATGTACCAGGCCTGATGTGGCATATGCTTTAAGCACTGTCAGTAGGTTTCAGGCTGATCCAGGAGAGGATCATTGGAAAGCAGTTAAAAATATTCTTAAGTACCTAAGAAGGACTAAGGATATTTTTCTGGTGTATGGTGGTTCTGATCTTAAACTAGAAGCTTTTTCTGATTCTAGTTTTCAATCAGACCCTGATGATAGAAAATCCATTTCGGGATATGTTTTTACCCTAAATGGTGGAGCAGTGAGTTGGAAGAGTACCAAGCAGCAGATTGTAGCTGACTCAACCACAGAGGCAGAATACATAGCTGTTAGTGAAGCTGCCAAGGAAGCAGTCTGGATGAAGAAGTTCATCACAGAGTTGGGTGTTGTTCCTGAAATTGAAAACCCAGTGCCACTTTACTGTGACAACACTGGGGCTGTTGGTCAAGCTAAGGAACCAAGAGCTCATCAAAAGTCCAAGCACATTCTGAGACGCTTCCATCTCGTCCGAGAAATAGTAGAGAGACAAGATGTCTACATAGATAGAGTTGATACAAAGAACAATGTAGCAGACCCGTTCACTAAGGCTCTACCACAGCGAGATTTTGATCGCCACCTCGAATGTATGGGATTAAGATTTAAAGGCGATTGGCTTTAGTGCAAGTGGGAGATTGAAAGGGATATGCCCTACAAGCCAATCTATGTTGTATCTCCCAAACCATTGTAATTTACAATTTTCTAAATAAAGGCATTATTTTTCCATCATACCCTGTGTTTATACTATATGATAAACCCCATAGATTAGGACTATGATTTTAGGGTTATGATGAGATCATACCAGTGAGACCTAAAATCTTAAAATCTTAATCTAAAGTATTCCTAGTCAAAGGAACCCTGAGTAGGGGATCAGGGTTTTTCGGTAAGACTAGCACATCCCATATATACCAGAAAGGGTGACTGCTCTCACAGTCACTTGTGTATGACACTAATACTGGGATGTGGGTGCTCATTGGAGAATGAGTTCACTGATATGATCCAACTTGAGAACATCTAATGGAGTCTTAGCTACATGTCAATAGAAGGTTCTCATAGTGGGAGTGGTACAAGTAATCTTTTAACCTGAGACTGCCATAAGTACCTTATGTACATGAACCCATTCTTTGGTTCAATCCTAATCATGACACTGAGCCATGCACTGGATTGATACTGGGAATGGTGAATTGGATATGAAGGTAATGAGTAGGTCAACAAGGAATCGATCACTCTTAGTAAGAGGAGATTGCATCCAGCTAGTCAACAATCGGATGATGATTCAAGGAATCTTTGATCAAAGTAAAGATATTAGAAATGGTTTCTAATATCAAGATAATCGAATCATCATTATAAGATTGAGCTAGAAATAAATATAATATTGGATTTGACATATATCCATATCCATAGTTATATTTTGGGTGCAGGCTGATCGAAAGATTTAATTGTATGGTAACTCTCTACTGAAGGGCAATTTTGGTATTTCACCAAAATTTTCATATCTTCCGGGTTGACATGACACGTTGCTAGACGTCAATCTTGTCTTGTGGGTTGATCAAGTTCAAAGATCACTTGTTAGGAAGAGTCCTAATTGATCGAATCGGGTAATCCCGGTTTGACCTAAATCGATTAGAAAGAGTTCTAATCAAATTATGTCAACTTGTATTCGAACCCACTGCTGGCTAGATGTGGAACCCAATGGGTCACACACTTAAGAGGATTGATCAAGAGTTTAATTTGGAATTAAATCATCTTTGCAGGATAACACTCTAGCAGGTGTTGCAAACCCTAACTTCTATTCGAATCGGATTCGAATTAAGGTTCCGGATTGGTTCAAATTGGGTTCTAATTGGACCTAATTAGACCCTAATTGAGAAAATAGGAATATGGCTAACCCTATTGGCTAGCCTCCCCACCCACCCCCTTTGTTTTTCCATGCCAAATGCCAAGAGTCCATGCGCTTATGGACTCTTGGCGCGCCATAAGGAAGAGTCCATGGAGCATGGACTCTTGGCGCGCCCCAAAAATTTCTCCGATGATTTTATTTGAGGCGGCCTCTTTCTTAAGCATTAGCGCACCATCTCTCCCCCCTTGGATGGGAATCCAATGGCTGATGGGATTTTGAGAAAGAAGGAATGCGCTAACTCTTCCTGGGCACGCAAAATAACATCTCTTCGGAGATGAAAAGTCGCAACCCCTTCCCTTTTAAAACACCGCAATTTTTCCTTTAAGAAAAGCCGTGGGATTTAATCTGGAAGGCCGTGAGATGGGAAGATGGGGCGTCAAAAATTGAGAAGGGCGTGAGAAAGTGATTACGGATAGGTGTGTAGGCGCCTATCTGATTTCTATTTAAAGGGTCGGGAAAATCAGAACAGGGGTAATTTTTTCTTTCTTCCTCTCCTGAAGACTCTTTTATTTTTTTCTTGCTCTTGCATTGTTTCCTTTACAGAGTAAACCTCTGTCGAAACTCTGCTACTGAACAAGAATAAAAGTAAAAATCTCCGACGGTAAAGGAAAGAAACGAGTTCCTATTTGTTCCTTTCTTTCTTACATTAAGATATCATTGTCTTAATTTCTCCTCCAACTTAAGACAAGCCTATGTCCTCTTAGGACAAGGTCTTTTCTTCAAGACAAGGGTGTCTAAAGGTCCAAGGTCTTAGTGGAAGGAGGAGAAGGGGTCAAAGAAAGGGAAGCAAGCTTTTGTGTGGAGGAATTCAAGCCATAAGTCCAAGCAATTGAGTTCTAGGAAGAAGAACTCAATAGAAGGAACCTTTGAAAAGAAGATAGAGTTGTCTTGATCACTGCTCTGTGTGGATCACCATCGGAGGGTGGACACTTGGACGCCTGGTGAATTCAATCAGCCCCTTCACCATCAACTTTGTTGGAATTAGCGATTACAGGTTGGTACTCTAATTCTAACAATGTATGTTTAAATGTTCAATATATGTTTTAATCCTGAATAAGGAGATCTTGGCTAAGGGATTATGGTGCAAATTTCATCATTTTGAAATTACACTTCCGCTGCGGTGCGCCGGAATCCCCAACATAATCTGAGAGAAGGAATCTGGGAGTGACTGCAGGATCAAGTCCTAAATGAGTTCACCATCCATAACAAACCCTAATTGACCTAATTGGGTGATTAAGTCAACAATTTTCAATACGTGGGTTTGTACAGATGAACCCTCGCTCATTCTTGCACGGAACAACTACTTCGATATCTCATATCGATCAGCCCTACTTTGCTCTCTATATAGCTCCTTTAAATTGAGCAATATGGACTGAGGTTCCATACCTTCATGTTGTCTTTGGAGCTCGTTGCTCATCGACGCCAACATGATGCACCTGATAGTTGTACTGTCATTTTGCCACATTCTGTGTGGCAATTTCCTCCTCAAAAGCATCCTCTTCGATCATCTCAGGATCCAGAGAATCAAGAATATAAGAAAGCTACTCCTTAGTTAGGACAATCCTCAGGTTCCTCACCCAGTCCACATAATTAGGACTGGTTAACTTGTTGGCATCTAAAATGCCCCGCAGTGATAAATTTGAAGCCATTATATAAATATCTTACATATAATTAAAGAACAATATCAGCAGACCACCCAAGATGACATTCATAATTAGATAAAAACTTTTATATCTAATTGTCTCCTACTATTTTTTTCGAATACCATAACCCTCAATCTATGGTAATCGAGAAACCTTACTAGTTTCTTTAATGAGGTTGAGATCCTAATTCCTCATGAATGCCTTGTGTGTACACAACAAATACTCATGAGTTCAAAGGTAGGACTTCCTCTCCAATTGCAATCTATGTAATTCTCAACTATTAAACTTGCCTCTAAGACACTTATAGCCTTGTGTATATACAACAAACCATAATATCTTAGTTTAGTCAGACCCTTCATTTCTATATAGCCATGATTGAATAATGTTACCCTTGTGTGTACACAACAAAGCAACAATTCCAATCATGCTATAAAGCACCTAGTGCACCAAGACAAATTTCATATCAAACCCTAAAGTAGGCCTTGTGTGTACACAACAAACCTATTATATTGTTGACATAAATTTTGCTTAGCATAAAGGAAGGCAAATTATAGTATTCTTAATCAATTAGCATTACCAAATTAAGATTTTAGATATGACCAAATTGGCCAGGTAAGTGAAAGGGGTGAGGCGGTTCCCTCGTTGCTTTCCTTAGACAACAATTGAATTGGCCAGGTCAGACAACAGAACCAATTAAAAACCTCAATCCCTTTACCTTCCCAAAACCACTTGCCTAGACACCAACTGGCTGATCATAACCCTAATTGATTTTGCATCATGATTAAGTTTATACTATAACTAAATATGATTTTTAATGAGGGCTTTGATGGTCTCAAATACATCCTAAATTATCATATCAATCTACCATATGCATAACATTGCAAGATTACATAGCAATCATATCATAGCATGATATTTCAATACCCCGTTCACCTCACTTTTTCATGGGATATGGCCACAGCGGCACCCCTACACGCCATAGGAGACCCATTGAATGGAAGGAGAGAGCCTTTAAACCCTACTTGGTTCCTATAATTGGACAGCCATGGTGACTAACCCAATCCAAAGTAGTTACTAGGATAAAACTTGTTATAACAATGCATTTTATCAACAATATGCATAAAATCATATCATAAAAAAATCATGCTATTTTTCATGATAAAATAGAAACCAAACATATGATAATTCTAATATGCATATAATCACAATTCTGGAAGAGTCGGCTCGAAAGGTTTTGGGTCGACTAGGTCTCTTGTTGGGTCGACTCGAATAGGGTTCGGGTCGACTCGAACATGGATGTTCATGAACTTCAAAATGATACATAATTGAATAAACTAAGGGCGGCTCTGACACCACTGATGGGATTTTCTAGGAGCCAAGGTCATCATGCAACTTGCGAAAGTGAATTTTAAACTAAAAAATTCACACATGAAAACCCTAATTGGCTAAAAGAAACCTTAATGCCAGATCCCCTTAGACATAATCAACTAATGAATCATAAATGAAGTACAAGAAACATACCTGAAACATTGTTTTCCACTTCTTCCATAAGACTCATAAGTGTAAGCCCTCCAACGGTGATCCACACGAGAATTGAACCAAGGAAGAACTCCTTCTTGAAGTTGCTTGCTATAGTAGGACTCTTTCTTCAGCCTTTGGACTTTTCACCACTATAGGACACCCTGTCCCACTGTAGGGCACTTTGAACACTCTCCTAAAGCACTCTTGGTTTTAGGACAACCCTCCTCTAGGACCCCTTAGGCTTATGTCCTAAAACAAAGTGTTGTCCTAGTAGAAAAAACCTTGTCTTAACAATACAAGTCTTGTCGTAAAGAAAAGAGGGAGGGAGAAATAGAGGGACACTCAGACAGAACACTCGATGAAATTGGACTCCTATTTTGGAAGATCGAACAACATCTCATTTCATCGTACACCCTTAAATAAAAATTTAAGGGGCGTGAAAAGCATCCCAAAATTTCTTATCAGATATGTCTCTTCATATCTGATAAGATTCTTCAGGACTCAAGAGTCTTATCTAAGTTCTCCAGATGATCTTTCCTCATGCCACATGTGGTGTGGACACCAGAAGCCGAAAGATACTTCACTCCAACAAGGTTAGCCTTATCCCAATTTGGATCGAAGATAATTAGGTTACCTTGTATCTTTTAGTTCAAAAATATTTTATTTTCAAGAGTCATTTCCTTTTCAAGAGTCCTGTAATTAATTTTGAGTTTCAAATCAAGAGTGTTTATTGAGTCCTGTAATTACTTTTAAAATTTCATTTCCTGTAAGTCCATTTCAAGTTTTAAAGTCTAGGTCAGTCAAGTCAGTTCAGTTGAGTTAAGTCTAATTCAGTTGAGTTAAGTCTAATCAAGTCTTAAAGCCAGGAAAGCCAGCAACAAGACTCAAATTCTAGACCCCAGAATATGACCACATGAAGAAGAGAAGATACATCAACCAAGCAAGAGAAAAGGAACATCAACTAGGACCACTGGGCGCCACATGTCATTCTTATCCAAGTAGAAGACCACCACACCATGCCACGTCATCAGGTGCCACTTCACCAGCCACCTCATCACCCTTTGGGCGCCAACAAGGGAGATTCAAATTCAAGGAGATTGGCCACATCCCTCCAAGTCCTCCACCAAATCCTCCAACCCCCCCCATATCCCTCCAAACTCTCTACCAAATCCTCCAACCCCCCTTGTAATCCTCCTCGATTTGGGGAGTTTTTAAATTTCAAAAGCTAGCTTTGTGAGGCTATTAAAAGCCTTGGATGCCCATTGTAAAAGAGATTGATTTTGGAAATGAATGAAGTTTGAAGTGAAGTTGTCTTGAGTTTTATGTGTGAAATTTTTCCTATCTTCTTCTTCCACACCCAAAGCCACTCTCTTCCCTAGCAATTCATCATCCAAGCTCAAGGCAAAGGCATTGGAGTCGGCCAGATCTTCTCAATTATCTTTTCTTTGTTCACAAGTTCTCCCATCCCTTCTTTATGTTTGCATCCTTCAACCTTAACTTTGATCTTCATTGCAGGGTCCTTCGAAGTCCTTGAGTTGTGAACAGGGTTCCCCTTGACAATGAACCAACAAGCTGAAGCCCAAGTCCAGGGTTCTGATCACTGTTATCCAAGTTCTCCAGTCCAGAGCATCAGTAGTTTCAAGTTTTGAATCATAGGAAGGTTGGAAAACTCATCAAGGTAAGTCCTCAATCATTAGCCCCTATTGTCTAGATCTTCTTCCTTCTTAGTTTTAGAGTTGTGTCTAATCATGTAATAGTCCCTTTTCATATAATCCTTAAATCTTATTAAGATGAGTACAATGCTAAGTATAATTAGGTTTCATTGCTCTACAAACCCCATATTCAAAACATTAATCATATGCGTGCCATATCAAATTGGTATCAGAGCATGGTTGCATTAGGGTAGAATAGTTTTCTTTAAATCCAAGCAAGATCTAAAATTCACGCCTCCTGAGCGGGTGTACTCCAGTACACTGTCACGACCCATGGGAATAATGAGCCCCTGGCCGGACGTGAGTTTTTAGATTGAAGTTTTGGGTAAGCCATTGCACTTGTTTGATTAGGTTCTGTTTTCTGAAAATTTGCATCTGTTTACTGTAATCCGTCTGCAGCTCCAAAGGAAAGTCACTGATTTTTTATTTAAATATTTTTTTCTTGTTCCTTTTTAAGTCAGTTATCACCATATTAAATTTCATCATCAGAAAAAAATTATAAAAAAAATGAAAATTTCTGCAGTTCAACACTATCATTAGGGTTCTGTTCTGTCCTTTTTATTTATCTTTAATTGTAGGATCTGCTTAGAGTAGTACAGATTTTATTTTTAAAATTCCTTTCACCTGCATTGAAACATATAAGTTAGAAATCCTCTGTGAATTTTTCAAAATTTTTGGACATTTTTTTCATCACGTTTTCTACACCACTTTCAAACTGCAATACACTTCTGCAGCACCTTTGCATTTCATTCATCTCATGAGAAATCAAATTAAGGGCATCAATTTGACATAGGGTCAGAATTTCATCACCTGTCCCTAGCCCAAAAATCACCAACCAGCATATCGATCCCAGCCCATTAATTAAAATTGAGTAGAACGTTAATTGCCCTAGTGGGTTAGGGACACCAACAAATTGGGTTCAGGTTAGGGTCAAGTTAACTGTGTCAGCTAATTGGTGTGTGCTTACTGGCTTGGTGTCTAGGATTGGTGCATCAGGGCTTGTGATTTGGTCCGCCTACCTGGCCAATCTCAGATTGGTGTCTAAGGTTGGCAATCAGGGACCTTCACTCCCCACCACCTACCTGGCTAAGTCCCATAAGTACTTCTAGCTAGTTGGTTCACTTAATTAGACTTCTAATTTGTGCTCTAGGTCTAGGAAACCTTAGCTCGAACTTGAGTCCACTTCCATGCATGAAAACTAGATCAGGAGCCTCATATTCACCAATCCAGACCCAGTCCAGTGTAGCCATGGACCCGAATCTTGAAACCATGCTGAAAGGCCTAAATGATCTAATGGCCCAATTGAACCAAATGCTGGCTAACCAATTTTCCTTAGACCAACCAACTCCTACTTTCCCATTAGCTCATATGAATGATAGGAGTAAGAACCCTGAAGTACAAGTTGAGTTCATGAATACTCAAGACTTAGGGTATCCTCAAACTGAAGGGCTAGGGAAGGAAGAATGCAAATTTGAACCTAGTAAATATATGTATGAGACTGACATAAGTTTAATAGATAAAAATGAAGGGGAAGACTGTGAAGAGAACAACTTTAATACCTTACCTGAGGAAACCTTTGGTAAAGAAAAGATTATTGAGCATAGTCCTGAAACATCAGAACAACCAAAATTTAGTGAGGACTTGGTTCCCGTAAGACAATGCCCTCAGGAAGAACCCAATACTTTAGCTTCGACACAAGAACTCCTTCAGGTACCTGAGAAGAACCCAATCATTATTCTAGAAGACTTTCCTGATGACCTTCAACTACCTAGAAGCATGCTGCCTGTAGGTCAAAATTCTAATCTTAAGGTCATCATGAGTAACCAAGGTCTATTTCAAGATTCCCCTAAATTATCCCAAGACTCGGATTCCTATTTCCTGCCTTTCCTTAAGTCTTATCCTAATTTTAGAGCCATTAAGTTTCATTTTGATGAGATTACTAGGTTGCATGAGCCTTTAAAGCCTATTCCTTTTGCTACCTACTTTTGGAAAACCTTATGGCATTTGCTAGGAACCCATGGTAAATTCTCATGTACATACCAGACCAGGGTCAAATCTAGAGAGTCATTAATCTGTTAGGTTTAGGCCCTAGAGAGTCCAATAAAATTCCTCTTAATAAAGATGCCTAGTTCAGTCTGCATTTCGTAAGTGCTTGTGTAAGTTTCTGAGTCTGCTGAGTCTTTTGCACAGCATTTCACAAATATGCATAAAAAAATCAGTAATAAGATCAACCTGAGCAATGAAACTTATAAATACTTAGCTGACTCACATAAGAGGGCTAAAGAATTATGTGAAGGGGATTATGCGATGATTAGGCTCAACCCTGAATGGTTTCCTCCTGGAACCACAAAGAAGTTGCATGCCCGCGGAGCGGGACCTTTTAAGATCTTAAAGAAAATAGGGCCTAATGCATATGTTTTGGAACTTCCACCTGATATGGGTATTAGTACAACCTTCAATATTTTAGACCTAGTAGAATACAAAGAACCACTACTAATACCTAGTGAGCCTTTTGAGCCAGAAACTTTCATTGAGAGTGAACATATTTCCGAGTGTCCACCACCAACCTTACCTGAGCAGAGAGAGAGGATTGAGAGAATCCTGGATGACAAGATCATTACTACCAGGAATAAGGACTATCAGCAATACCTGGTTCAATAGTAAGGTCGACCTGAGTCCGACAACTCTTGGATTACTCGAAAGGACCTGCAAAGACTTAACCCAGACTTGTTCGAGCATTACCAGGGCAAAACTGAACCATACTCGACTGGGTCGAGTTCTGCCCACCCCAGGAGAATTGGTGTGGA
This sequence comes from Areca catechu, assembly GCA_021397845.1. Classification (NCBI taxonomy): domain Eukaryota; kingdom Viridiplantae; phylum Streptophyta; class Magnoliopsida; order Arecales; family Arecaceae; genus Areca; species Areca catechu. Next base: position 88,933,424 of record CM038042.1, on the reverse strand, counting down.
CACCAGAAGCCGAAAGATACTTCACTCCAACAAGGTTAGCCTTATCCCAATTTGGATCGAAGATAATTAGGTTACCTTGTATCTTTTAGTTCAAAAATATTTTATTTTCAAGAGTCATTTCCTTTTCAAGAGTCCTGTAATTAATTTTGAGTTTCAAATCAAGAGTGTTTATTGAGTCCTGTAATTACTTTTAAAATTTCATTTCCTGTAAGTCCATTTCAAGTTTTAAAGTCTAGGTCAGTCAAGTCAGTTCAGTTGAGTTAAGTCTAATTCAGTTGAGTTAAGTCTAATCAAGTCTTAAAGCCATGAAAGCCAGCAACAAGACTCAAATTCTAGACCCCAGAATATGACCACATGAAGAAGAGAAGATACATCAACCAAGCAAGAGAAAAGGAACATCAACTAGGACCACTGGGCGCCACATGTCATTCTTATCCAAGTAGAAGACCACCACACCATGCCACGTCATCAGGTGCCACTTCACCAGCCACCTCATCACCCTTTGGGCGCCAACAAGGGAGATTCAAATTCAAGGAGATTGGCCACATCCCTCCAAGTCCTCCACCAAATCCTCCAACCCCCCCCATATCCCTCCAAACTCTCTACCAAATCCTCCAACCCCCCTTGTAATCCTCCTCGATTTGGGGAGTTTTTAAATTTCAAAAGCTAGCTTTGTGAGGCTATTAAAAGCCTTGGATGCCCATTGTAAAAGAGATTGATTTTGGAAATGAATGAAGTTTGAAGTGAAGTTGTCTTGAGTTTTATGTGTGAAATTTTTCCTATCTTCTTCTTCCACACCCAAAGCCACTCTCTTCCCTAGCAATTCATCATCCAAGCTCAAGGCAAAGGCATTGGAGTCGGCCAGATCTTCTCAATTATCTTTTCTTTGTTCACAAGTTCTCCCATCCCTTCTTTATGTTTGCATCCTTCAACCTTAACTTTGATCTTCATTGCAGGGTCCTTCGAAGTCCTTGAGTTGTGAACAGGGTTCCCCTTGACAATGAACCAACAAGCTGAAGCCCAAGTCCAGGGTTCTGATCACTGTTATCCAAGTTCTCCAGTCCAGAGCATCAGTAGTTTCAAGTTTTGAATCATAGGAAGGTTGGAAAACTCATCAAGGTAAGTCCTCAATCATTAGCCCCTATTGTCTAGATCTTCTTCCTTCTTAGTTTTAGAGTTGTGTCTAATCATGTAATAGTCCCTTTTCATATAATCCTTAAATCTTATTAAGATGAGTACAATGCTAAGTATAATTAGGTTTCATTGCTCTACAAACCCCATATTCAAAACATTAATCATATGCGTGCCATATCAAATCAATTTGATGGGGCACGGGATAGGGATAGGATCGTCGGCGAACTAAGAAGTCACCGAAGATTAGGGTATCCTATTTTTTTTTCTATTTTCTGATTTCTTTATGGTGGTGACGAAGGAAAAAAATAGGGATGGAGGATAACGAGGATGGACTACCACGAACCCTGAAACCCACTCTCACAGAGAGACTTCACACCTCTAGGGCATTATACCTACCACCCACCTCACTACATGCAGTCTAGGGTATCTCACCTACCACCCATCTCACTACACGCGGAGCCCAGGGTATTTCACCTGCCACCCAGGTCACTCCTGGAGCCATGAGGGGGATTTCAAAGAATGTGGAGGAAAACAAAGATGGGGGGATAACTAGGGCATCACGCCCCTACGATGTCTTGAAGGACAAAGACAACATCAACACCCGCAGGTGAAGACATAATGGGCCATAGCCCCGAACAACAACTGCCAAACCAACTGACAAACCAAATCCCAAAAATTCAATTTCTTCTCTCTTTTTACAATAGGAATGAGGGGTTATTTATAAGCTCCATAACCCTCATTTGAATTTGAATACAGGATAGGGATAACTCAAATTTAAATACAAGATAGGATAAGATAAGCCTATCCATATCTCAATCATAACCAACAAAATCCTAATTTAAATTTCAAATAAAAGATAAATCCTAAATTTATTTTTCAAATTTATTTGCTGCTCCGAAATTTGTGCTGCTCCGAGATTCGTGCAGGATGATGTCCCCATCATTCTCCTGAGGTGGGGAGAACTCGACTCCGTCGAGTCAAGCTCAGCGGGGTTTGCGCTCTGCTGGGTTGTATGTGAACTCGGAGGTATCAAGACCATACTTTTCCCTCATCCTCTGGCTCCACGCATCATTCCTGCTCTGATACCAAGTTGATGGGGCACGGGATAGGGATAGGATCGTCGGCGAACTAAGAAGTCACCAAAGATTAGGGTATCCTATTTTTTTTTCTATTTTCTGATTTCTTTATGGTGGTGACGAAGGAAAAAAATAGGGATGGAGGATAACGAGGATGGACTACCACGAACCCTGAAACCCACTCTCACAGAGAGACTTCACACCTCTAGGGCATTATACCTACCACCCACCTCACTACATGCAGTCTAGGGTATCTCACCTACCACCCATCTCACTACACGCGGAGCCCAGGGTATTTCACCTGCCACCCAGGTCACTCCTGGAGCCATGAGGGGGATTTCAAAGAATGTGGAGGAAAACGAAGATGGGGGATAACTAGGGCATCACGCCCCTACGATGTCTTGAAGGACAAAGACAACATCAACACCCGTAGGTGAAGACATAATGGGCCATAGCCCCGAACAACAACTGCCAAACCAACTGACAAACCAAATCCCAAAAATTCAATTTCTTCTCTCTTTTTACAATAGGAATGAGGGGTTATTTATAAGCTCCATAACCCTCATTTGAATTTGAATACAGGATAGGGATAACTCAAATTTAAATACAAGATAGGATAAGATAAGCCTATCCATATCTCAATCATAACCAACAAAATCCTAATTTAAATTTCAAATAAAAGATAAATCCTAAATTTATTTTTCAAATTTATTTGCTGCTCCGAAATTTATGCTGCTCCGAGATTCGTGCAGGATGATGTCCCCATCAACATGGCATGTAACGAACTCAAGGGAAAGGAGGCATCTTTTCTTGTCTTGAAACCGTAGAAGAGGAATCCTGAGAGCAAGACTCTGCCTCAGAACCGTGCGCAGATGAAGAGACGCGACTCTTCATCTGCGCGCGCTCACATCTTCTCACTTCATGCCACCCCTTTGTCCCATTTTGACCGGTCAACCAAAACCAAAAGGGTGTGGAGACTATTTGAAGAGGCATCCCAGATAAGAAACTCCCAGAGTTTCATTTGCAAAAGGACTCTCAGTCCTTCTGCACACACTCTTTTCTCCTGCGCGCGCCAAGAGGCGCCAAGAGTCCTGAGCGCCCAGGACTCTTCAATAAATCGGGTTAATACCCAAATAAAAATCAGATAAAGCCTGGTTTAGGCTACCCCAATTAGGACTCAACCTAATGTAGGTTTCCCTCAATTAGGTTAGTCCAATTAACAAGCAACTAGACCCAAATCATTTGGGTTAGGAATTGGGTTAGCCTACACATGCTAGTGTGTAATCTGGCTAACCAATTAAGATGCCATGGCCCTAATTGAACCATGTATGACTTCCTTGGCAACTCCCTAATGTGTGTGACCCTTTGGGTTCCACATTTAACCAGTAGTAGGTTTAGGTTTGGGCTGATTCGAACCAATCAAACCCGATTGACCTAATTAGGTCAAATTGGCTCACCTAATTATCCAATTCGAATTATCCATCGAATTGACTCATGAAACCAATCCAATTAGTTCATGAAAACCTACAAGATAAGATTGACATCTAGCAACGCGTCATGCCTATCTAGAAAATATAAAATTTGGTGAAAAGTACCAAAATATCCTTCAGTAGAAAGTTACCGTGCAATTCAATCTTTCAATATCCCATTATCCTGATTAAGTGATAGGTATGGATATATGTCAAACCCTCACACTTAGTCATATCGAATCTCAGCTCGATCATGAGGACTCAACTGATAACTGATTAGAAACCATTTCTAATCTCATCCTGCTTTGATCAAAGGCTCCTTGAATCACTCATTGAAGAGATTATATGGGATAACAATTTTTCTTACCAGGAATGATCGATTCCTTGTTGGTCCACTCATATCCTTCATACACCTTCCACCATATCCAGAACACCCCGTACATGACTCAATGTCATGAATGAGTATGAACCAAAAATATGGCTTAGTGTGCACAAGGAACCATGGTGATCTCAGGTCTAAAGATCACATACACAACTCCTACTCTGAGCCTATCATTTGACAAGCAGTAAGACTTCTATAAGATAGTCCCGGTAAGGATCAGTTCAGTGTACTCATACCCTGATGAGCACCCTTATTTATGTATTAGTGTCTCTACACAAATGGTTGTGAGACCAACCATCCTCATTTACTGAGCATACATAGGATAAGCTAGTCTTACCAGATTCATCGATCCCCGAATCGATGGCCCATTGACTACGAATATTTTGATTAGGGTTTATAGGAACTTAGATCTCACTATTATGATCTTTATCATAACCCTAATTCCATTGTCCTAATCTATGAGGTTCATCATAATCCATAAATAAGACATAGCAGTATATGAAGAAAATAAATGCTTTTAATTAATATAATGTCATACAAGAGTTGGAAGATAACAGAAATGCCCTTACAATGATTGGCTTTTAGGGCACTTTTCTTTCACTAATTGGATTGCTAGTATATGGATTAGACCCGAGTTCCTAATCTAGGTCAAACGCTAAATCCTAATAGGAGGACTCCTATTTGCACCCAGTTTAGGAGAGGCTACACTTGGAGTTTTTTGCTGATTTTTTACAACATTAAACACCATCAAATGGAACACCAGGAGGAGTCCTCATCCTGGGATTATCTCTTCACATGCCACATAAAAAGTAAGAAAGGAGCTGCTGCAAGTTGTTGATGCAAAATCTCCATGATGAATGAAGTAATTTGGTGCCCCTTAGGAGTCCTCCTAAGGGGAATTGACCTGATCTTACATGCCCCCTTTGAAACATGTTTTGTTTTGGTGTGAAGAAACTCCTCCTACTTACATGTCTCCTCCTAATCCCCATCTGATAGGGATTTAATTTATGGCCAAAAGAGAAGAAGATTTAGTGTGAAGAAAAAGTTGCACTATGGAGTTGATGCAAGTAGCTTGTCGCAAGTTTTATTTTGGTGCCTCCTAGGAGTCCTCCTATGGTGTTTTGACCTGGTCTTTCAGTCTATCATCTAAGCCTCTCTCTCTTTAGATTTCCTATGGAATTGGGTTTTAAATCATGCCGAAACAAAAGAGATTTCAGTGTGGAAAATTGTGGCGCACAAATGTTGGCTCATGACTTGTTTCACACCCCTAAGGAGAACTCCTCCTTAGGGACTCTCTTCTGATTTTGGCTTCCTTTTCCTCATATTTTCTCCATGCCCCAGGCTTCTTAAACACCAAAATTGGCACCCCAACTAGTTACCTATTCCTAGTTAAGATGGGACTAAAAGTTGGGTTGAATTGGAAGTCTAATATGATTAGACTCCTATTAGCATGGAGTCCCTGAATCGGCCGGTCGGAGCTGCTGCACCGTAGGACCGTTCCTTAGTTCACCTGCAAAATAGGTTCCTTGCCGGAGTTGTTCCGGTGGGGGACACTCCGATGCCTAAGTCAGTGGCGGATCCCGGCCATAGAATGGAGAAGGGTGTTGAGAGTGGAGAGAAAAGCTCTTCGAGTATGTGTGAGTGTCTGTGAGTGTACCTCCTCGAGCCATTCTTCTTACCATTATTTAAGGGGAGGCCTCTGGCCTGCGGTCCGCTCTTTTTCCGGTGATTGTGGGGAGTCAATTTCTCCCATGATTGGCGATCGTGGGTTGTCATTGAGCGATTTCGGCCAGATCAGAGGCGTGGCAGCTGGAGCGGCGCGCCATCATTGTGGCATGGAGAGTGTTGATTGTAACCATTGGTTACAGTTGCCTATTTGGGCTAGATCGTGGTCCCATCTTCGGGTTTCCCCTTTGCATGGGCCGAAGACTTGGCGTTTGCCCCGGGGCCAGAGATTGTCTCTATGGCTAGGACCGAAGAGCGTGTCTTCGAAAGTCGATGAGAAACTTGGTCTTCAGTCAGGGCCAAAGACATCGTCCAAAGTTCTGTCCTTTGGATGTCATAGTCCGGTGAGAAGCCTTGGGTTGCCTGCAGTTGGCCTGTCCCTTCCCTGGTCCGAAGTCCGGAGAAAAAGGCTTTGGCCAGTCAAACCGGAGTTTGGTTCGTAGCTGAACCGGGATATCCCAACAGTTTCCCCCCTACTCTCAGTTTTCGAAGCAAAGGTTTGCCACAAGAAGTGAGAGTATTAATGCTTTGTCATTTTCCTCCCAGGAGATAGTGTGGTAAATGATTACGGGATCTCTGATTGGACTGTCCATCATGACTGCTGGTTGATCTGGGAACCAAGTGGTGGATAGCTATCATTCCCAGGTTAGGGAAGAAAGAAAAAGTAGGTGGCCTTGGGACTGTCCTTCCTTTTCTCGTCGCACGATGGTTAAGCTAATCTGTTGGTTGAGATTTGGATGGTTGTGGTGGCTTCCCTTCGTCCGTTGGATGATGGATGCGCCTCATCCCGGTGGTCAGTTGAAGGTGGGTTACCTCCCTGGGTAACCTGGGGTCAAATCAACCTGGTAGGGCTTCAGAGATCCCTGCTTTTTTTTTGAGAAAGGGTGAAGGTCTGGCTAAGGAAGCTTCTTCAATCTCGTCTCATCCTTCGTCCAACTTTCTCTGTTCTGGACTACCAGTCTATTCTGCAGGTAGAATCTTCCTTCTGCTCCCTTGCTTCATTCTTTTGTCATGGAAGAAACTGTAGAAAGTTGAGGGGAACAGGTTGGGCCCTCGGGGGTCGGTGACATAGTAGGTTCGGAGTCGATTTCCAGTTCAGTTTCTCAAGGTAAGGTGGATCTTCTTTGGGAACACTATCACATTCCCGAGGAGTTCCCCTTCGTCCTCTCTGCACTCGAGGAATGAGTGAACGAACCTCCACCTGGGTGCCTAGCCATGTATGAAGATCATCTGAAAGCTGGTCTTCGATTTTCCCTGCACCCCTTCTTCATCAAGATCTTCACTTGTACCAAGTGGTGCCGGTGCAGTTGACCCCGAACAGTATCTGGAACATCTGTGGGTTCCTGGTCATGTACAGCATCGCAAACGTAGAACCTAGGACTAATTTGTTCACGGCCCTTTTCATTCTCAAGAGGGATTTCCACAGCAACGGATGGTGGGTGATTGGCCCTAGATCAGGCCGCAAGGTCATCAAGGACATGCCCAATGCCATCCACAGGTGGAAACCTATTTTTGTGTTTGTGTTGTCTTTTGATCCATTGGGCTTCGACACTGTGTGGAAGAAGCCTCGTCTAACCGCCAACGATGAGAAGAAGGTCTTGGCGGCCGATCAGTCGGACTACGATCTCTTGGTCAACTCCGAAGTTGCCCCCATCTGGGAATTGTTGGAGGAGAGAAATCTCTATCTGGAGGGAATTAGCAAATTCCCCACATTAGATTTAGCGATGGGAATCTCTACTCCCCTTTCCCGGTTTTATTGTAGCCCAGTTAATTGAAATGAACTTTTTTGCTTGTAAGTGGCATGATGAAGCTCGGTGTGAGCTGGCTTTGTTAGACTTCGGAGAAGAGGGTAGCACAGGCCCCTCTCACTAGGTCTGCAGTTCGGAAAAGGGCTCGAAGGGACGACCCCGAGGGGGACCGAAGCACTTTGTCTTCCCAAGGAACCTCTGGAAAAGATGCAGAAGTCGCAGAAGGGGTCCTGTCGAGACCCTATCCAGTCAAAACTCCACCGGCGGCTACCTTCCCGGTTCAAACAGCGGGGAGTCCAACTCAGGGAGTGCATGTGCCCCCATTTTGCCCCCCTACAACTGATAGGGGCAAAGCACGGCAAGTCGAGGGAGAGTTCACCCGCGGGGCTTCCCCAGCTGGAGGTCGTTCGACGAACTCTTCGGAGCTTTCACCTATAGGGGGACTGCTGGTCCCGGCCGTAGCCAGGCAGGCATTGAATGATACGCTACTACCTCATGACTTGGCGGTTCTTCGGAATCGGAACCTTCCCAGGGTGTCTGATTCTACCTTCTCTGCCCTACAACAGGTATGATCCTTGGCATCCTCTTTGTCTTGAGAGTTGTTCGATCCATGACCATTCACTTTTGATGCAGTTGGTCTACAACCTTACCTTCATGGAGGAGGGCCTGAGGAACGTCGACAGCCTCATCCATGGCCTTAAGAAGGAACTTCAGACTGCTAGGGCCGCCAAGGAAGTAGCCAAAGAGCTGAGGCAATATATGGAAGTGGGTAGACGATGCCGTGGCAGACTTCAAAATGTCTTTACAATTCCAAGCAGAAATAGATGAAGCGTCTCTGTACGGCTACCAGCATGGCTTCAACGACGAACTTTCCAAAGTAAAGGAGGCCTTCCCTCACCTCGACCTTTCCGGCATCCCTCCCTTCGATATAGCTGAAGAAGAAGAAGAGGAAGTGGAGGGGGCCGAAGCCATAGTTGAGGCTGAAAAGGTGCCATGTTCGGATGAGGAGGCCATTGCCTTAGTCGAAAATTCGGAGGTGACCCCAACTCTGTTCCGGTCCAGAAGGAAGTTCAGGCTAGAGGAGTCCAAGCCGAAGGTTCTCCGGTCCCAGCACAGATCGATGAGGTTCTCTCAGCACAAGTTGATAAGCTACTTCAGTCCTGTGGTGTGGAGTCTCCTCTTGTTGATGTTAAGTGATTCGAGTTGCTTTGAATGTATTTTCTTTCTTCCTCCTTTATATTATCAATGGATTTTGTATGATAATTTTTCTAGACTTTGAAATGACTTCTTCCTTCTTTGCATATGCATGTTATGCTTCATATGAAGCTTGAACAGTTTCACCGTCCTTTCCTCTACTTGGTCGAACAGTCGTGGCCAAAGGCCATTTAGTTGATAGTTGACGAAGACGAATTCTGGAACAGATCAGAACTCCATTGCCGAAGACCGTCTACAATTGGTCAGGCCGGTGTCACCTTCCTTTTGATATTAAATTTGTCTGTTGGGGCGGACAAGCGTCAACTCCCCGTGAACCAGTGATTAGGAAAGTTTGATCGTAATCTTTGTTGTCCACGTGGCACGTCGATATTCGTACAGTCGCGATTTCTTGCATCTTGCGAGCCGCCAGGTCTCCTTTTTTCAAAAAGAAGCCATTAATGTAGTCGTCGCATGATGAGAATTTCTCCGAATTCGAAGCGATGGCAATTATTATCCTGGGAATGGCTCCCGAGCGACCTTCTGGTTCTCGAAGCGTCGCCCAGACATGTGGTGCTTTCTGATACGGTTGAGAAAGGACGTGGAGCACGCCTCCCCGCAGTCGGTCGTGGGTGCAGGGTCTCTATAAATAGGACCTTGCCTTCTACTGTCAAGGGCCATCATTCTTGTAGACTCCTTCCATTAAAAATGAGGTTCAGCACTTCCGAGCTCCACCGAGCCGCAAAAAGAAGGGTCGTTGATCTAAAAAGGAATAGAAGTCTAGAGTTCTTTGGGCCAGGGGATGACGATGAGAAGCCTCTCGTGGACCGTCTTGAAAAGAAGGTTCGCCTGTTGGAGGCCCAACTGAGGGAGGCTCGGGCCTAGGTCGCAGTGGTGAACACGGAGGTGGAGGAAGCCAGGAGGGAGGCGGCAAATGCCATCTCAGACTTCAGTACTTCTGCTGCCTTCAAGGAAGAAGTCACCGAGGCGGCTCTGGACTCCTTCCATCAGGGATTCCGGGAATGTAGGAGGAAGGCCTTCAAGTTTTACAACTTGAAGGGTCTAGACAACATCAAGCCCTCCGTTCCCTTTCCCAGACATGAATTTGATTCCGACTCCGATGAGGGGTTGGATTCTGGTTCGGATGGGAACCCCGGGGGCCCTTCATCATCCCTCCAGATCTTCCCCCGCCGGTACGGAAAAAACTCGATAGGAGGTTATTGAAGATTTTTCTCATCTTTCTGATGCTACTCTCTCTTTTTTTTGTCTCTCTTTATGAGAGTTTCTTTTTTTTTTTTGTAAAAAATTAAAAAAAAAAGGAAATGAAGTATCTTCCTTCTACCTCTTTCCATGCATTTCTTGCGATATGTTGTATCATGCTTTGTCTGGAATATAGACTCCGCAGACCATTTTCGGTCTATAGGGAATAAATGAGGTCGATTAGACCATTCTTGGAATGTCTGGGTCGATAGAAAGGATGAAGTGGCCCTTCAGGCATGTTTTCGGATTTACCGTAGGGTAGGGGTTTACACCATCCCTGTGCACTTCTGTCGTGATTAAGGTAGGCTGTTTAAGCCTACCTCGGTGCGTCTTCGGATTCACCATAGGGTAGGTTACGAAAACCATCCTTGCACCTTTGATCTTCTTGGTGGCCTGGTTAGGCCATCCATTGTGCTCGTCGGGCATACCAGTAAGGTGAGTGGATCAAACTCTCCTTTGTACAGTTGATCGATTTTTCAGATCATGTCACTCATGCTGTTGTCGTTTAGTCGATGCAACTAGCCGTTCTGAGTTGAGCAGGGTTGAGTAGCTTTGCACAAGAATTTTAGGAACTCATTATTTGATAGTATTTGCGAAGGTTTTGTACATTCCATGGCCAGGATAGAGTCTTTCCCTCCAGGATCTTGAGTCGATATGTTCCTGGTCGAATGACTTCTTCGACTTGATATGGGCCTTCCCAGTTGGGGGAGAGTTTACCCTGTTCCGTTGGCCTGGATACCTCTACCCTTTACAATACCATGTCCCCCATGCGAAAGGTTTGCTCTTTCACCCTTGAGTTGTAGTTTGGCGACCTTTTGCTGATACGCCGCCATCCTTATTAGGGCCTGGAGCCTGGTGCTTGATAGCAAGTCCAGATCAATCCTTCTACGATCGGAGTTCCCAGGCTCTTCATAGTTGTCAATTCTTAGGGACTATAAGGAGACTTCAATAGGCAGCACAGCTTCGGTACCGTATGCCAGGTTGAACGGAGATTCGTCAGTGGCCGTTCTCGGGGTAGTTCGGTATGCCCAGAGAACGGAGGTCAGTTCTTCGGCCCAAAGCCCTTTGGCAGTGTTCAACCTTGTCTTCAGACCATGGAGGATGGTCCGGTTAGTGACTTCGGCTTCTCCGTTGGACTGTGGATGAGCGACGGATGTCAGCCGATGCTGGACATGATACCGAGCGCAGAAGTCCTTGAACTTCAGATTGTCGAACTGTCTTCTATTGTCCGTGATAATGACATGTGGGATGCCGAACTTGAATATGATGGAATTTTTTACAAAATTTTCTACCTTGCCTTCTATGATCTGGGCTAGTGGTTCGGCTTCTACCCACTTCATGAAGTAGTCGATGGGCACTAAGAGAAACTTCCTTTGCCCTAATGCCGACGAGAATGGGCCAAGAATGTCCATTCCCCATTGGGCAAAAGGCCATGGGGCTGTCAGTTGAGTCAGGTGACTCGCAGGCTGTCTCTGTATATTGGCATACCTCTGGTACTGGTAGCACTTTCGCACGAAATAAGCCGAGTCCTTCTGGATGGAGGGCCAGTAATATCCTTGTCGAATGATCTTGTATGACAGGGACCTGCCTCCCAAGTGATCACCGCAGATGCCCTCGTGGACCTCTCTCAGAGCATAATCTACATATGTGGGTCCCAAACATTTTAGCGATGGCTGAGAGAACGATCTCTTATAGACGGTTCCGTCTAAGATGACGACTGAGATGCCATCCAGTAGATTTTCTTGGCCTCTACTTTATCCTCTAGTAGCTCTCCCTCATTCAGGAACTTGATGATGGGATCCATCCAGCTTGGTTCAGTATCGATCTGGCATACTTCTGCAGCCTCTTCGACTATGCTTGGAGTTTCAAGATGTTCAACAAAGGTGCACCCGAGAGATTCCGGTGCCATAGTTGCCAGTCGAGACAATGCATCCGCCCGGGAGTTTTCTGATCATGGAACATGGATGATCTCAAAATGTTCCAGCTGGGAGGATAAAGCCCGTACCTTCTCCAGGTACTGCACCATGATTGGATCCTTGGCTGCATATTCTCCGTTAACTTGATTCACAATCAACTAGGAGTCCGAGAAGGCTCGAAGTTGCTGGACTCCCAGATCTTTGGTGATCCGAAGTCCGACGAGCAAGGCTTCATATTCGGCCTGGTTATTAGAGGCATGGAAGGAGAACCGAAGTGCGTACTCTATGATATGGCTATCAGGTTCGACCAACATGAGTCCAGCCCCACATCCAGTAGCATTGGAAGCTCCGTCCACATGAAGCATCCAAACGGACTTCGTCTCCTTCAGGACTTCGTCTTCTATCGAAGATGCTTCATCTTCGGACTTCCAGGTGCACTCAGCCAAGAAATTGGAGAGCACCTAGGCCTTCATAGCCGCTCGGGGCTGGAAGCTGATGTCAAATTCACTTAGCTTCACAGCCCACTTGGCTATCCTTCCAGAGGTGTCCGAAGATTGGAGAACGGCCTTAAGGGGTTGATCGATTAGCACCACAATAGCGTGGGCATGGAAATATGGCCGTAGTTGCTTTGCCGCAATCACCAAAGAGTAGATCAGCTTCTGCATCCTTGCATATCGCGTTTCGGCATCATGCAAGACCTTGCTGATATAGTAAATCAGCTTGTGGGATCCATCTTCATCTCTCCAGACAAGAACTAAACTGATCGCTTCATTTGAAGCAGAGAGGTATAGGTAGAGGACCTCGCCTTCTTATGGCTTGGAAAGCAATGGTAGGGTCTCCAGGTACTTCTTCAGCTCCTCAAAGGCAATGCAACATTCTTTGAACCATTCAAAGCCCTTTGACTGCCGGAGTACCTTGAAGAATGGAAGGCATTTCTCGGTTGATCAAGAAATGAATCTGCTTAGGGAGGCAATTTTTTCTGTCAACTGCTGGACTTCCTTTTTGCAGGAGGGATATCTCATATCCTTCAGGGCTTGAATCTTCTCAGGGTTCGCCTCAATCCCTCGTTTGGTGATAATGAAGCCCAAGAACTTGCCCGAAGTGACCCCAAAGGCATATTTGTCAGGTTTAGCTTCATGCGGTAGCGCCATAAAGCACTGAATGACTCTTCCAAGTCAAGGATGTGGTCTTTCCGGAGGAGGCTCTTGACGATCATGTCGTCAACATAGGCCTCCATGTTTCTCCCTAGTTGCTTTTTGAATACCTTGTTGATCAGCCTTTGAAATGTTGCTCCGACGTTCTTGAAGCCGAACGGCATCATTTTGTAACAGTAAAGATCTTTATCAGTGATGAAAGCCGTCTTCTCCTCATTTTGCAGATCCATTCTAATTTGGTTGTAGCCAGAGAAAACGTCCATGAAGCTCAGTAATTGATGGCCGGCAGTGGCATCGACCAACTGATCAATCTTTGAGAGTGGGAAGCTGTCTTTCGGGCAAGCTTTGTTGAGGTCTGTGTAATCGATGCAGATCCTCCACATGCCGTTGGCTTTCTTCACCATCACCACATTGGCCAACCACTCGGGGTAGTGGGCCTCTCGGATGAACCCTGCTTTAAGGAGCTTGCCAACTTCTTCATCCATAACTTGCTGTCTTTCAGGAGCAAAGCTCCTTTTCTTCTGCCGCACCGGCTTATACCCAGGGGTTACTTCCAGCCGATGAGTGATTACTACAGCTGGAATCCCCGGCATGTCCGAAGCCGACTAGGCGAAGACATCGGCGTTGTCCTTGAGGAAATGGACCAACTCCATTCTCGTTTTCTCATCAAGTGTGCTCCCGATCTGCACGACTCTGGAGGGGTCTTCCTCTGTCAAAGATACCGGGATGGTCCTCTCCATGGGCTCATCAAGGTTTGTGGTTGCATCCCTCGGATCTAGCCGATCCGAAGTTGTTGAATCATTGAAATGCCTATCTTCGATCATCAGGCACTACTGTGTTGTCCTCTGATTTCCTCTAACTTCTCCGACACCGTTCCTGGTGGGGAAGCACACCAAGAGGTAGTGAGAGGAGATCACGGTTCGGAACATGTTCAAGGCAGGCCACCCCAGAATAATGTTGTATGATGAGGGGATCTGGACCACCGTGAAGTTGATCGGCAGTGTCTTTTGTCGAGATTCAGTGCTGAGGTTACAGGCAACATTATTTTCCCCTCGGTATAAGCTTGGTTGCCCCCAAAACCGGAGAGCAGTATGGGGGATCTTCATAGTTGATGTCTAGGCAAACACATTTTGGAGAATGCATCGTAAATCAAAACATCAGTCGAACTTCCATTATCAACAAGGATTCGCTGTACATCATAATTGGCCACTACGGCCGAGATTACAAGGGGATCATCATGTGGGAGCCGAACTCCCGTAAGGTCATCGTCGGAGAAGAGGATAGTGTTATTGTCCTTGAGTTGCTTTGGGGCTTCGTCCTCATCCCTTCTCCAGTTGGTGGGTCGGTGTATCATCCCTACACCTCCATTGGCAGGCCTTTGATTTGGCAATTCAGCCTCTTCTAGAGGTGGCTGGGGAACAGTTGCTTCCGACCGAGATCTTTGGCGACCAATATACCGCCCTAGGTACCCTCTCTTGATGAGATCCTCAATCGCATCCTTCAGCTAGATGCACTCTTCTGTGTTGTGGCCGTGGTCCCGGTGGAATCGGCAGTATTTGTTCCTATTCCTTATATAAGAGGAAGCCTTCAAAGGACGGGGCCATTGGAGATAGTTCTCCTTCTCTATCTCCATGAGGATCTTTTCTCGTGGGAGGTTGAGGGGGTGTAAGAGTCGAATCTTTCCCCCGATGCTCTAGGCCTCAGAAGACTTCTTCAACCGTCTGTATATTTGCCACCATTGTTATTGAAAGTTTGGGGACCTTGTCCCCTATTATTCTTCTTTTTTGAAGGGGGTTTCCCTTCGATCAGTCGTCGATTTGCCACCTGCTCTTCAGTATCGACATATTTCTGAGCCCTTGACAAGAGCTCAGCGTAGCTTTTAGGGAACTTCTTATCCAGGAAAAAGATAAGCCTGGAGGTACGAAGCCCCTTCTTCAGTGCAGACATGGCCACGTGCTCATTAAGATCGGGGATCTCAAGTGTGGCCGCATTAAACCTGGAGATGTAATCTCGCAGGCTTTCTCCTTTGTTCTGGTGAAGGAGGAACAGTGTGTCCGTATTCCGTGGAGTCTTGCGGCAGGTCCTGAAATGCAAGACAAACAATTTTTCTAACTCGGAAAAAGAATCGATGGTACCTGGGTGCAGCTCGAGTACCACATCCAAGTGGACTTCTTCAAGGTAGCTGGGAACGCTAGGCAGTACATCACATCTGAAGCTCCTTGGATCATCATATGGGCCTTGAAGCTGCCCAAATAGTCAAGGGGGTCGGAGGTGCCATCGTAGGATTCCATCTGGAGAACCCTGAAGTATCGAGGGATAACCTCGGCCATGATATGGTCAGTGTATGGTGGGCATAGATCACCCACAATCAAGTCGTCGGGATCCTTCAGATCCCGCATTCTCTGTTCCCGCGCCTTCGCCATCTTTGATTCGATGGCTCTGAATCTCCCGTCATAATCGGGAGTCTGCTTCGGCGCACTCTCCACAAAAGTGGAATCTTCGGAGGAGGGTGAGGGAGTTTGCCTAGGCCTTTTCCCTTTTTGCAGGAAATTGGCGGACCTAGGCAATCTCGAAGTTCGGCCTTCGGGAGAGGGCCGAGAATGGGGGAAGGGATGCGTAGAATCCTTTCATGGGGCTCTCTTCCTTCGGGACCGAGAGCTATGTCTGGAGGCGGCCGATGGATTTCCCACCGGAAAGGCTCAGCTCTGGAAGTCCTGAACCATGGCCGTGAGGTTGGTGACCTGGTTCACAAGGGCTTCGAATTGCTGTAGTCCCATGACAACTATGGGAGGTGGGACATCATTCTCCCCCAGGGGTGCACCCCCTGGGACGGAGCACGACTTCGGTTTGTAGAAGCTACTTGAGCCTTTCCTCTCGCCATCAAGAACTTCTTACTTCCCCTTGGTCTAGGAGGGAGCCTAAAGAGTGCTGACCCCCCTCCCTGGTGCACCAATCTGTTGGTGTGGAGTCACTGAATCGGCCGGTCGGAGCTGCTGCACCGCAGGACCACTTCCTGGTTCACCTGCAAAACAGGTCCCTTGCCGGAGTTGTTCCTGTGGGGAACACTCCGATGCCTAAGTCAGTGGCGAATCCCAGCCACAGAATGGGGAAGGGTGTCACGAGTGGAGAGAAAAGCTCTTCGAGTATGTGTGTGTCTATGAGCATACCTCCTCGAGCCATTCTTCTTACCATTATTTAAGGGGAGGCCTCCGGCTTGTGGTCCGCTCTTTTTTCGGTGATTGTGGGGAATCAGTTTCTCCCATGATTGGCGATCGTGGGTTGTCATTGAGTGGTTCCGGCCAGATCGGAGGCGTGGCAGCTGAAGTGGCGCGCCATGATTGTGGCATGGAGAGTGTTGATTGTAACCATTGGTTACAGTTACCTATTTGGGCCAGATCGTGGTCCCATCTTCGGGTTTCCCCTTTGCGTGGGCCAAAGACTTGGCGTTTGCCCTGGGGCCGGAGATTGTCTCTACGGCTAGGACCGAAGAGCGTGTCTTCGAAAGTCGATGAGAAACTTAGTCTTTGGTCAGGGCCGAAGATGTCGTCCGAAGTTCTGTCCTTCGAATGTCGTAGTCCGGTGAGAAGCCTTGGGTTGCCTGCAGTTGGCCTGTCCCTTTCCTGGTCCGAAGTCCGGAGAAAAACGATTCGGCCAGTCAAACCGGAGTTCGGTTCGTATCTGAACCGGGATATCCCAACAACTCTAATGCCAAATAGGTTTGGCATGAAGCCTATTAATTGGAGGGTACCCCAAGAATTAGAGTAAATCAATTCTTGTTCTAAGAGATGACTAAGAGATAAGGGGAGGGATAGAGAGAGAGAGAGAGAAACTACAGTAAATTCTTGAGAAGAATTCACAAGGGTGCTAGATGTGCATCTCCTTAAGAAGGAGAAAGGCTGATGTTTTTGTGAAGAACTTCTAGCAACTTTAATAGATTGGGAAGATCCCTAAGAGATTTCTATATAGATCACCATTAGAGGACTCACACTTGAGGGTCTAGTGGATCACAAACCTTCACTAAATGACTCATCAGGTATACATTTATTTTACTGCTACTCTTATTGTTTCATTGTTTTATGCAAGTGTATTCTTAGATTAGGGTTTTGGATATGACATCTGATTTAAGTATTAAATTAGATGATAAAATTTTTAAAAAAATCCACTCCTATTGTGCATCTAATTTCCAATAGCTTAGAGCAACTGGGGACGATACGGAACTTGTCTTCATGAAAGCATGCTTCCGTAGTGCACCAGTATTTGTAAAAGCGGCTAATGACAAAGAATTATGGTGCTGGATTACCTGTCCCTTATAGAAGAGGGGAATGCCAGGCTTTAGGATTACCTTTCCAGCACAACCTCTAAGGATCATGTAGCTAGATCTGAGGAATCTACTTCTTGCACTGAGCTAGCAGGTGATATAGCAAGCCATGCCAGAGTCTGCATAGGCTCAACCATTTCCAATTGTATCAGGAACCATCCATCCTTCTAATACCATCCATCCTTCTATAATCCCAACCACAAGATAAAACTAAATACATGTTTATTGCTATTGCTATTGATGAACTTATCCAACCAGATGGTTACTAGAGGACATGGGAGTAAATTATCATGGTGCTACTACTCTTTCTTGTAATAATTAGTGAATTAAAATTGTTCACGATGTTATTTTTTATGAATGTACTAAATACATAAAAACTAATTATCACTTCATTCGCCAACACATACATCATGGTACTATATAACTTCACTTTATTTTCTACACTAACTAGATTGCAGATATCCTTACTAAGGCTCATCCAATGAGACATTTTTTCAAAACTTAGTTTCCAATATTCAAGCTATTTTCCGTCATGCTATCCTGAGTTTGAGGAGCATGTTAATGTAACCAATTTGTTGTATTTGTTTGAAGTAATAACTAACCAGTAATATTAATAGAGTTGTTATCATACGCAAGGTCTGTTACAGTTAGACTTATATATAAGCCATGCCATGCACATACAATTGTGTAAAAGCTTTTTACATCAATCAGAATTACAAAGATCTTCTCCTTCATCCCTTGTTTTAATAGCTAGGATTCCAATTTATTTTGAGATGTACCACTAGATACCATACCTCATTTAAATTTTGGATGGAGTATCTTGGACGAGCAAGAGATATTTGGAGAGTTATTTTGCTTCTTCTAAGTAATTATTTCATAGGATACAATTAAGAGTTATTGCTTAGAACATGCATTACCCTAATGTGTTTCCTATCAGTAATCCACTTTTGGCAAAGATCTTTCTTAACTAGATTGCAATTCCTATTTCATGGTTGTCAAATAATGCCTCATGTCTCTCCGTATAAAGGCTAATTGTTGAGAGGGACATTCTTGTTGAGAGGTAGTGACGGTGACGGCAATGAGCAGGGCACCCATATAATTTGCCCAATTCATATATGAATCGAGTTAAAATATAAGTTCCAAACCCATCCTCAATCCAATTACAAAATTATTCAAAACTTCCAAACCCATTCTATTAAAAAATCATAAACCCATCAAGTACCGAACCTACCCGCTTAATCTTTATTCAGATCAGGTTAGCGGAGTTCCCGAACCCACTCGATCGAGCTAATGGTTAGACTTTCTAATGATATGGAGTTCCAATCCTCTCACCCCCTTATTATGTTTATATTTTTATAAAAAAATTCTAAAATATAGATAATCTATTTGTTATAGTGGGCACCTAAAGGTTAAATCCCAAACCTATCCTATAACGGATTTTAATTTTAAATCCCAAACCCTTATCACATTCTATTAAGTACTGCTAAACAAATTCTATTAGATTACATTTGATAACTAGCAATCTATCTAGACTGCCAGCAATTTAAAAGGATCCTACCACATTATAGCATTTGGTAAGATTTTTTAATAACAATTCAAATTACCAAATAATCTAAATTGCCTCCTATGATGTAATATGGATTGTGTTTGAAAATGATGGTAATCCAAATTATCATTTTCCAAGTAATATTTTGAATAATATTACTGTTTCACTCTTTCTCTTCCCTTCCATGCCCCCCTCCCACGACCCTTCCATAACCCATCGACCAGCAAAGATTATATATATAATTTTTAATATAAAAATATTTTTTATTTATCATATAAATATATATATATTTTTTATATTTTTAATATAAAATATAAAAATGTATTTTATATTTTTAATATAAAATATAAAAAATTATAATTTTAATAAATAGATAAAATATAAAAATATTATTATTATAAGTAAAATATAGATTTAATTTGAAGATAATTTAAAATTTTAATTTTATATTATGTAATGTTACCTACATACACCAAATAAAATAATCCACACTATATTACTAACAATCCACACTACTAGCAATTCACATTACCTTTTAAGATTGCTCAACAATATATCAAACAACCTTAGGATTTAGGATGGATTAGGTATTAAAAAAAATATGCCTGAATACCATCCCTTCTGTGATGTACATACCCCTGTTCCAACTTGATCATTGTTGGTATCTTCGCCAATCCATCCTCAAGGTTGGATTTGAGTGGCAAATATGCACACCATGCATGGATATTGTTGCGGCAACTTCTCCTAGACTGGGCTCGATCGGCTGTGCTGGAGTAGTTCTTTCCCGGTCAACCTACAACAAAGTTTCAAAGGCACCGGTGGTGTTCCGACGGTGGACCCTCCGATGCCTAAGTTAGTAGGAACTTTAAGGCAACATAATGGAGGAATCAAGGAGATAGTGTATGGAGAGAGAAGAGAGTCCTTACTTTGAACGGGGTCCCCCGGTTACCTTATATAGACGTGGAACAGTCCAAAATCTGTTAGGGGAGAGGCCTAAAAGGATCGATCTGTCCTTAGGAGAATCTGGAGAGTGGCCACGTGGCACCCAGACAAGGCAACACCGTGAAAGTAGTGGAGCAGGACTACTGGTATGGCAGGATTCCGTTGTAACAGAAGGGAGCTTCTGGAATCGTCCGGGTCCTGAAGCATGTCTGTCGGAGGCCGACCGAGAAGGCTAGTCGCTCAGACAGGAGGTCGGACTCCCAAAAGAGAGAAATGGACTGGATCCCAGCAGGGGTGGGTCGCTCGGACCTCTACTCCGGTGGGTCGAACTTCTGAAAGAGAGCAATGGGCCGGATCCCAGCAGGAGTGGGTTGTTCGGACCTCTAGTCCGGTGGGTCGGAATTCTGAGTGGTGTGGCCGTCGGAGCTTTGGAAGAGCGGCCCGATCGGACCGCAAAGAAGGACCGGCCCAATATGGTGGTGAGCTGATAGGGTATAATAGTTGCCCCCTTGCCCTTGGCCTTCGGGCAAGCCTACAGGCTCGAAGGGCGAGAGCATTACTTGATAATTAATGCGCCAGTCCTCAAGATGATGGCGAATCTAATTTGGCATGCTGCGACCAGCCATCTTCTGCTTCGATTTTCACTCTTGGATAGGTGTCAACATTAGATTGGTGGTGGCAGGAGAGGCAGTTATTGCTGGTACGGTGCATGATGAGGGGCGCCAATATGGAAACACACGCCCGCTGAGCCCCCGACACGACGTGGGCCACGTGGCCTCATCCGAGCGATCGATGTGGCATCTGAAGCGATCCATCCACCGTTGCTTTGACGGTCATGCGGATCGCGACCGGATACCATATGGCATGTCCTATCGGATTCTCGCTAAACCCGAGAGACGCCCCACTTGCCGTCGGGTCACGGCACATGGGGGGGCGTTGGGAAACTGCCCCCTGGCACTTATAAAAGGAAGGAACCAGAGTGCAGAGGGAGCTTTCCACCGCGCCCGGGTTCGAAGAGAAAGCTTCCTCCTCTCACTGCTCTAGCTCCTTTAGGAAATCGAAAGTCCAGGTTAGTCCCGCAACCATCTTCCTCCTTTTCTACAACTCTAGTAGGATGGCCTCTGGGAGTCGGAGTTCGGCTCGTGGGAGTAGGGAACCCGGCCCGTATGATATCCCTTCAACCATGACTCGAGAGAGGGTTGAGAGTCTTAGAGTTGTGGTTTCATAGTTCTCTATCGGGAAGCTGATATCGAACCAAGGACATCACTGTTCTCAAACTATTTTCTAATGAAGCAGGACTTCCGGAGTCAGGAGTAGTGGATGTTTAGTTCTCGCCCCGACCGAAAGATTCTAGGGGGACTTCCTTCTACCATTCATGGATGGAAGTCCCAATATTTTTTTGTTGATAGTCTAGAGCCGTGGGGCTTTGAGACGGCGTGGATGGGGCCGAGGCCGAATGCCCTGAACGGAAGGAAGGTATCAAGGGCCGATGAGGCTGACTTCCACAAGCTAAACAGCGAGGACCCGAAGTTTGTCAGCTTCATGCTCCATAAGGGGAGCCTCCATCAGGCTGGGATCAGCCAACACCGAGCTCTGGGTAAGACGGAGGTCGTTGGAGGGACCTACTGTCCTTTCTTTTATTATTTCTGTTACTGACTCTAGTCTTGTTTGTTAGCAAGCGATAAAATGAAACCTGATCAGGCAACCCTTTCAGCGCGGTCGGCACAGAGGAGGGCCATCCAAATTTCTGAGCCGACTCCTCGAGAACCGAAGAGGTAGAGGGTGGCAAAGTCGGTGCCCGAGAAGCCGAAGAAGCGATGAACGGAGGAGCCATCAGCCACGGTAGTGTCGGTGGAGTCGGAAGACGACATGCCGCTGGCAGATCGCCGAAAGGTGATGGCATCGGAATGGTCTTCTTCGATTGGGCAGTCAGCCGCCCGAACAGAGGAGGAACGTCTGGCACCAACTGGAGTAGAGGCGACTCCATCCTCTCCGCCACTAGATCTGACGGAGGGGGTTTCTCTGACGGTCCGGGGGGACCAAGCGATTGAAGAGCCGGCAGCTTCCCAGGGGAGGGCCAACGATGTCGGTGACGATGAGGACCACCAAAAGCGGCAAGATATCTATGACACCGAAAATGTCAAAAAGCAGCTCCAAAGGGCTGTTGACGATGTCGACGGACGGTCAGTGAACGAGGCCATTAGGAGCTCTCTTCATCATCTTTTGGGGGTAAGTTTCAGATCCCAGCCTTTTGCTATAACTCTATTATTTACAATCTTCTAACTGTGTATCTGTCGGCAGCTCCTTCGAGACAGTATGCTCATAGACGATGGCTTGGGCGAGTTGCTCCATCTAAAAGAGCACTAACCAAAAGGGCAGAGGTGGTAGAGGCGGCAAGAGACACTGCCTGGGTGGCACTGACAGCTTCCAGGGCAGAGCTGACCTATCTACGGGCCGTCGAAGGAGAAGTGTCCACCCTACGGACCGAGTCGGAGGCCCAAAGGAAACAGCTCGAAGACTCGCTGGCCCGGGAGGCTGACCAGGAGGCGAAGCTGAAAGATAAGAGGCGAAAGGTCAAAACCCTGACCCGTCGGCTGGCAGAGGAGGAGGGGCGCCTGGCCGAAGTCGAGGCGTGCTCGAGGGGCCACCAGGCAGTGGCAGAACGATACGAGGGTCTACTGAAGATGACCCAGGAATTGCTGAAGACGGCTACTGAAAAGGCCGTCGTAGAATACAAAGTCTCCGAAGATTTTATGGAAGAGATGAACAAGGTCGGAACAGGCAGCTTCGATTTTGGGTACGAAGAGTGTCTGGGAAAGGTTGGCACCGCCTTTCCAAAACTCGATCTCTCCTTCCTTCAGCCACCAAAGCCGGTGGAAAAGGAGAGCGCTGAGGTGGCGGATCCGACCGCCAATGCGATCGAGGCCCCCGCCGAAGCCGAAGTCAAGGTAGAAGCCAATATGGGAGCAGCGGCCATTCCTGTCGAAGCTTTGGGAGGCATCGAGAAGGCCGAAGTCGACGTTGTGTCGGTACTTCCCGAGGGTCAGGCCTAGGCGTTTGTAAAGGTCTGACCCTCCCTTTTTGTAAAGAACTTTTTGATTTAATAAAATTTCTTTATGTCATTTTTTTCGCATACTTGTGTTGCCGACCGATATGACTGGCCAACATCACTTTCTTCTGAAAAATTTTCTAAGTGTTCATCCGTCGGCTAGTTTGAGCGAA
Source organism: Areca catechu (assembly GCA_021397845.1). NCBI lineage: Eukaryota > Viridiplantae > Streptophyta > Magnoliopsida > Arecales > Arecaceae > Areca > Areca catechu. The sequence goes on along the minus strand of CM038042.1, from coordinate 88,910,341 downwards.
CGGTTGGACCTCCGAAAGAGACGTCGAGTAGTAGCTCAGGCCGGACCAAGCTATCCTAGGATTTTTATCCTAAGTGTTGGTCCGTCGGCTAGGTAGGTCCGTAAATAGTTGAACAATAGGCCGAATGGTGGCCCAATGTAAGATACCAGAACTTTTTCTAAGTGTAGCCCTTCGGTCAGTCGAACGACGCGGCCGGACCTTCTGAAGTAGGTGCCGAACTCCGGTCCGTTGGCTGATCCGAACCCGAAGATGTTGAGGTAAGCAACAGACGGTAGCTCTGGCCGGACTCTTTTACTTAGGAGATTTCTTCCTAAGTGTTGATCCGTTGGCTCGTCCGAATCCGGAGATGTTGAGGTAGGCAACGGACGGTAGCTCAGGCCGGACTCTTTTACTTAGGAGATTTCTTCCTAAGTATTGGTCCATCGGCTCGTCCGAATCCAGAGATGTTGAGGTAGGCAACAGACGATAGCTCAGGCCGAACTCTTTTACTTAAAAAATTTCTTCCCAAGTGTTGGTCCGTCAGCTTGTCCGAACCCAGAGATAGTGCCGACCAGAATCGGACTTTTTGGGAGTGGGCTGTCCTAGAGCCTTTGCCGACCAGAATTGGACTTTCGAAAATGGGCTGTCCTAGAGCCTTTGCCGACCGGAGTCGGGCTTTCGAAAGTGGGCTGCCCTATAGCCTTTGCCGACTGAAGTCAGACTTTTGGAAGTGAGCTGCCCTAGAGCCTTTGCCGATCGGAGTCGAACTTTCGGAAGTGGGCTGTCCTAGAGCCTTTGCTGACCGGAGTCGGACTTTCAAAAGTGGTTCATAAAGAAGAGTTGTGGACTTTATTGATAATACTTGCGAAGCTTGTCTACATTCTACGGGCGTGCTATCTGCCGTCCGTCCAAATGCTCGAGTCGGTGGTTCCGGTCCGAATCACTTCAACGACTCGATAAGGTCCTTCCCAATTTGGAAAAAGTTTTCCTTGCTCGGTCGATCTCGAAATCTCCGTCCTTTGCAAGACTAGATCTCCGACCCAAAAAACTCGCGGCTTGATCCATGAGTTGTAATATTTTACCATTTTCTAACGGTAGGTCGCCATCTTCAGGCTTGTTCGGAGTCTAATTTCTTCAAGTAGGTCCAAATCAGCCCTTCGTTGCTCAAAGTTAGCCGGTTCGGCACAGTGGTCAATCCGTAGGGATTGCAAAGATATCTCAATGGGGATAACGGCTTCACTTCCATAAGTAAGGTTGAATGGGTCTCCCTGGTCACCGTTCGGGCGGTTGTCCGATATGCCCATAGTACTGAGTGGAGTTCTTCTGCCCAAAGCCCTTTGGCTTCGTTTAGTCGGGTCTTCAGCCCATGCAGGATCGTCGATTGGTGACCTCCGCTTCACCATTGGACTGAGGATGACCGACTGACGTAAGCCGATAGGAGATATGATATTGCTGACAGAAGTCCTGGAACTTAGAGTTGTCGAACTGTCTTCCATTATCGGTAATGATTGTCCGTGGAATGCTGAACCGGAAGATAATACCATTCCGGACGAAGCTCTTCACTTTGGCCTCCGTTATTTGTGCCAGCGGTTCAGCCTCCATCCATTTGGTGAAGTAGTCAATGGCCACAAGTAGAAATTTCCGTTGCCTGACCGCCGGGGGAAAGGGCTCCAGGATATCCATCCCCCACTGTGCGAATGGCCACGGTGCAGTAATCGGAGTCAGCTGGCTGGCAGGTCTCCTTTGGATAATGGAGTATCTTTGACATGCATCGCACCTTCAGATGAAGTCCGATGCATTTTTTGAATGGTAGGCCAATAGTATCCCTATCGGATGATCTTGTAAGCCAGGGACCTTCCTCCAAGGTGGTCGCCGCAGATGCCTTCATGGACTTCTCTGAGTGCATAATTTGCATTGGTCGGCCCCAAACACGTCAGCAGCGACTGTGAGAATGACCGCTTGTATAGGATGCCATCAAGGATGACGTACTTGGAGGCCGTCCAGCACACTCGCTTGGCCTCAGCCGGATCTTCCGAAAGAGTCCCTTTGATTAGGAAAGCAAGAATTGGATCCATTCAAAAAGCTTCTTGTTCCACTTGATGGACCTCGGTCGACTCTTCCATAACACTTAGGTGTTGCAGATGCTCCACGAAGGTTCGATCGAAGGTACTGGTGGTGGCCGTAGCCAACCGTGACAGAGCATCCGCTCGAGAGTTCTGCAGTCGAGGTATATGGAGGATTTCGAAGAATTTGAGTCGAGAGATGAAGTTTTGTACCTTGCTTAAGTATTTGACTAGGGACGGGTCCATTGCTTCGAATTCACCCTTCACTTGATTTACCACCAGCTGGGAGTCGGAGAAGGCTCTCACTCGGCTGATGCCTAGTTCACTAGCGATTCGCAATCCTGCGAGGAGAGCTTCATACTCCGCCTGATTGTTTGATACCTGGAATAAAAATTGCAATGCATACTCCAGGCTTTCTCCATCTAGGTCGGCTAAGATCAGGCTAGCCCCACAGCCTGCAAGGTTGGACTCTCCGTCCACATGGAGGGTACAGGCTAGTTCGGCTTCGTAGATGGCGTCAGCTTCAGGTGCTTCAGTTGTTTGAGGGGGTGCCTCTTGCTTCCATGTGCATTCTATAATGAAGTCAACAATTACCTAGGCCTTCAAAGCAGACCGTGACTGAAAAGAGATGTCGAACTCGCCAAGTTTGACGGCCCACTTGGCGAGCCAACCGGATGTGTCTGGACTCCAAAGGATTGCTTTAAGAGGTTGGTCGGTCATCACCACAATCGGATGCGCCTGGAAGTACGGCCGGAGCCGCTTGGCAGATAAACCAAAGAATAAACCAGCTTCTGCATCTCGGGGTATCTTGTTTCGACATCTTGGAGGACTTTACTGATATAATAGATAGGCTTCTGCTGACCATCTTCTCCGATTCGCACGAGGACAGCGCCGACCGCCTCATCGGATGTCGACAGGTAGAGATATAAAGGCTCCCCCTTCATCGATTTGGCTAGTTACAGGGGATTCTTCAAATATTCTTTTAGTGCCTCAAAAGCTGACCGACATTCATCAGTCCAAACGAAATTTTTGACCGACGCAGGGTCTTGAAGAATGGCAGGGACTTTTTAGCCGAACGGAAGATGAAACGACTGAGGGAGGCAATTCGGCCTGTGAGCTCTTTAACCTGCTTCTTGTTGGTCGGATGTGCCATCTCGATGACGGCCCTTATCTTGTCGGGGTTCACTTCAATTCCTCTCTGTGTGACCAAGAAAACGAGGAATTTGCCAGAAGTTACCCCAAAAGTATACTTCATGGGATTCAGCTTCATCCGATGACATTTGAGTGCGTCAAAGGATTCCTGCAAGTCTTTAATGTGGTCGGCTTTGTGGAGGCTCTTTATTATCATATCATCTACGTAAGACTCTATATTTCTGCCTAGCTGTCATTCAAACACTCGATTGATCAGTCTTTGGAAGGTGGCACCGATATTCTTCAAGTCGAAGGGCATCATCCTATAATAGTACAAGCCTTTGTCGGTGACAAAGGCAGTCTTCTCTTCGCCTCCGGGTGCATCCTGACTTGGTTATAGCCGGAGAAGGCACCATAAAGCTAAGAAGCTGGTGGCCAACCGTAGCATCCATCAGCTGATCAATCTTTGGCAGGGAAAAACTATCCTTCGAACAAGTCTTGTTGAGTTTGGTGTAATCCACACAGATCCTCCACTTCCCGTTAGCCTTTTTCAGCATAACAACATTTGCCAGCCATTCAGGATAGTGGGCTTCCCTGATGAAGCCAGCATCGAAGAGCTTCTTTACTTCTTCGTCGATGGCTCTCTGCCTTTCAGCGGCGAAGCTCCTCTTCTTCTATCGAATGGGCCTACAGGTCGGATCCATCTTGAGCTGGTGAGTGATGACATCCGACGGGATACCTGGCATGTCCAAAGCCGACTAGGCAAAGATGTCAGCGTTACTTCTAAGGAAGCCGATCAGCTCTGACTTGAGGTCTTCGCTGAGGGAGCTTCCAATCTGGAGAACTTTTGTGGGGTCATCCTCCCGAAGGGGAATGAACAGGACCCTTTCATCTGGCTGACCACGATTGTCGGCTTCGGCCCTTGGATCGAGCTGCTCCAGCATAGGATGGCCTTCGGACTATTGGTTCAGAATAGTTAAACACTGTTTGGCCATCCGACGGTCTCCCCCATGACTCTGACCCCGTTCCTGGTTGAAAATTTTGCCAACAGATGATAAGTAGATACGATGGCCCAAAACTTGTTGAAGGCCGGTCGACCCAAAATGGCATTGTAAGCCGAGGTCATCCGGACGACCACAAAGTTAATGGGGAGAGTTTTCTGAAAGGGCTCCGTCCCGATCGTTATGGGGAGAACTATCTCTCCCTCGACTCCGATGGAATTTCCTCTGGAACCTGTCAATGGTATGGGGGATTCTTGTAGCATTGACCTGGACAGGTTCATTCTTAGAAATGCATCATACAGTAATACCTCTGTGGAGCTTCCATTATCAATAAGTATCCTCTTTAAATCGTAGTTGGCAATTACTATCGACATGACTACAGGATCATTTTCAAAAACATGGGACTCTTGGAGGTCTTCGTCGGAGAAGGTGATTGCATTGGAGCCCTTGGGCCTCTTGAGAATGTCCGAACCATCTTCATAGCTCCACTCGAGCCGCCGATGCAGCATGCCAACATCTCCACCGGTCGGCTGCTGGTTGGGAAGCTCCGTCTCCTTTGGAGGGTTTCTGGTGTTTGAGGCTTCAGCCCGATCCCGGTGGGGTCGGACATATTTGTATAGGTACCCCCTCCGGATGAGGTCTTCAATTGTATCTTTCAGCTGTAGGCATTCTTCGATGCTGTGCCTATGGTCCCTATGGAACCGACAGAATTTATCTCTGTTTCTGAATGCCGGAGGGCCCCTCATCGGTCAAGGCCTTTGAAGGAAGGTCTTGTTCTCGATCTCCAGGAGGATCTTCTCCCTTGGAAGGGAGAGGGGCGCATAAGTCTCGAACATCCTAGAGACATCCTTCGGCTTCGAACTTCAGAACTGGGCTGATCGATTGCTGTCGTTCGGAGGTCGGACTTCAGGAGCCTTGTCGCTCTGCTTCTTGGGGGCCGGTCTCTCCTCCTCCTGGCATCGGCTCACCACCTGCTCTTCGGCCAGTGCAAACTTCTGCGCCCGGGCTAGTAGCTCAGGGTAGCTTATCGGGAACCGCTTGTCCAGGAAGAAAGTAAGCCTGGACAATCGGAGCCCTCTTTTGAAGGCCGACATAGCTACCGCCTCGTTCAAGTCCAGGACCTCCATGGCCGCTGAATTGAAACGGGCCATGTAGTCCCGGAGGGTCTCTCCCTCCCTTTGCGACACGAGGAAGAGGCAGTCGGTGTTCCTCGGGGTCTGACTGCAGGTCCTGAAATGAAAAAAAAAAGGTTTTGAAGCTGGAAGAAAGAGTGGATTGTACCTGGTCGGATGGTATTGAACCACATCCAAGCGGCCTTCTTCAGGGTTGTTGGGAATGCGATGCAGTGAAGGACGTCGGAGGTGCCCTATACCATCATGTGGGCCTTGTAGGTGCCCAGATGTCCAGCAGGTCGGTGGTGCTGTCATAAGGATCCACCTAAGGGATTTTGAAGTGGTGAGGAATCATCTCCGCTAGAATCTTGTCAGAGAACGGGGGGCGGGAGTCGTATACCTACCCCCCTTCGGCTTTCTGCCGGAGAACAATCTCATCTATGCGCTCCTCCATGCACAGAATTTTGCTGGTGTAGTCTCTCGGAAGTTCGGCTGGAGGCCGAGTATCACCGGGGATAGATTCAGCGTAGGAGGGTGAAGCAGATCTTGTCCTTTTGCCATCGGCGCGGGCTCCCAGGGACCTTCGGGGCTCTGCAATGGCATGAGAACAATGCTGAGAGACCTCTGGCTGCCGGCTCCCGCCAGCAGCAGGTTAATGGTCAGTACAGGATGCGACGGACAACTGTTGCCAGTTATCAGCCGCCTCCTGGAAACGCTGAACCGCCGCGATGAGCGTTTCAATGCGATTTACCAACATCTGGATCTGCTGCAGTCCTAGAGTGATGGTGGGCTCTGTAGCGACGGCGAAGACGGCGGTGACATTTTCACTCGGAGGTTCTTCGGACCTGGATGGGGAAAAACCTCTAGCAAAGGTGTTCTGTGCTCTTCCCTTAGCCATCACTCTGTGGGTAAGTGGATTCCTCCTTTTAAAGAAAGGAGCCCCTTCCTCTAGTGTCAATCTGTTGCGGCGACTTCTCCTGGACTGGGCTCGATCGGCTATGTTGGAGCACTCCTCTCCTGGTCAACCTGCAACAAAATCCCCAAGGCACCAGTAGTGTTCCAGCGAGAGATCCTCCGATGCCTAAGTTAGCAAGAGCTTGAAGGTAACAGAATGAAAGAATCAAGGAGATAATATATGGAGAGAGAAGAGAGTCCTTACTTTGAACGAGATCCCTCGGTTACCTTATATAGGCATGAAACAGTCCAAAATCCATTAGGAAAAAGGCCTAAAAGGATCGATCTACCCCTAAGAGAATCTGGAGAGTGATCACGTGTCGCCCAGACAGAACAACAGCATGAAAGTAGTGAAGCAGGACTAATGGCATGGCAGGATTCCATTGTAACAGAAGAGAGCTTCTGGAATCCTCCGAGTCTTGAAGCATGTCTGTCGGAGGCTGACCGAGAAAGCCAGTCGCTCAGACAGGAGGTCGAACTCCCAAAAGAGAGCAATGGGCCAGATCCCAGCAGGGATGGGTCGTTCGGACCTTTGCTCCGGTGGGTCGAACTTCTGAAAGAGAGCAATGAGCCGGGTCCCAGCAAGAGTGGGTCATTCGGACCTCTGCTCCGATGGGTCGGATTTCTAAGTGGTGTAGCCGTCAGAGCTTTGGAAGAGCGGCCCAATCGGACTGCAAAGGACCTATCCAGTCTGACGGTGAACCAATAGGGTATAACAGATATTTTGGCATCAATTTATCAAGGAGGCTGATGCCTTCACCTCTGTTTTGACAATCCCTGGATCGTGATTGAGCAAACCTGCCGCACAGCACCTCAGGTTGGAATTCCAGCAAGCATAATTCCCAGCGTACCCGGCCTTTGTTGGCACGTTGGCCTAAAATCATTCAAAGATGCTATTACTGCGGCCTACCTGTTGAATTATTCAAGCTCGGCCACTAATCAAATGTCTTTGCGAATGATAGGGCCCAATGAAGGGTAGATTTTCAATTTTGAACCCTAATGCAACCGAGGGATGGCAGAGGAGCTCAATTCAGGAGACATGTACGCACCGGAACGTATTTACATGGCAACTTCCCCTGGGACTTGGAGGATTCTATTTTCAGTGTATCAATATTCAATAATGGCTGGAGTCCAAGGTTTTAGAGAAGCATCAACAGAAGGTTTCTATCGGAGATAAAGAGAATGCATGCTCTGTTTGTTCCAGCGATCCTATGATGGTTTAGAAACTTATTTGGAAACTTCACTGTCTGCTCTGTTCATACATTGCAGGACACGGGCAAAGTTCACAAATTCCACATCTCAAGGCTTCACCTGCTCCCTCGGTGCGAACATCCTACTCGCTGGTTTTGAACAGACTTTGACTAATGACAACCTTATCTAGCCAAGGAGGTAAGGAGATATCTACTTGTCTAATCTGCCAACTTGGAGTTTAGATAATCCAGTAGCTGTTCATCACATGCCTGTATCAGGCCCATTTGGGAGCATCAGTCTTTTAGGTTTCCATGCCCAGTTGGAGTGTCCTCCAACAGCTAGCGCAAATGAAGGCCGCCTACCACCCCGAAATAGGATTTGCTGTTAGTTACCTTCAGGAGTACTTTCGTTCCTCTTGGATGGATGCTGCCTCCAACCGATGCTGCCTCAGATAGGGATCCTGTCCACCTTGCCTGCGACAGGCCATGTCACCCACCAGCCCTCAGCATTCAGCTCCCTTCAATTTTCCTACCAAAAGTTAAAAACCCTGGCCCTTGCTTGTAGTGGGTTTCCATCTTTAGAGTATACCCGGGCATTCTAAATTTCATTGATTCACGTAAGACAAATTACTCTCTCTCTCTCTCTCTCTCTCTCTCTCTCTCTCTCTCTCTCTCTCTCTCTCTCTCCCCCCCCTCCCTCACACACACACATTCTCAGTGTAGGGCCATCCCCATGAGTATAAGAAAAATGCTTGTTATTCACCAGATAAGCACCGAAGACAGCTACACCTGAAACCAAAACCTTCAGCAAGAATTTTCTGCCGAGCTTCATAATCCATGCTAGCATCAATATAGCAGATCCGCAATTCCTCACCTAACCCAGTTAAAGTATTAATGAATTATCAAGACAGGTAGCTTCCATTCACAGTGGAAAAGAAAAGGATAGTATAATGCAAATAGATCATAATTAACAAAGATTGTACCTTAACAGACCTGCTTCAATGTCACGGAGAGCCTTCAATTTTGCATCTGCATTCTCTATCCATAATATATGCATATTTGGATCTGGAAAAAAAACAGAATTGTTCAGCTTAGCTAATTCTTTTCCACAATCAAGTGTTGGATACAAATGCCAAAGTTACCATGAAGGAATTCAAATGCGTACAAGAGCATGCTATGCTCATTTCTAGCTTATAAATCTTTATCCATCAAGTAGCACAAGATCTGTAATGGATATTTTGTAAGCCTTATGCAATGTTTGTTCACAATAATAGAGGCTAGAATGGAAACGAGATTCCAACTTCGGTCTCATACCAACATTTAGCATGCATATTTAGCAAGTAATCTATTTCCATCCAAATTCTAATTCAGCCTGTGAAGGAAATTGTGATTCCACTAATAGTCAGGTGGAGTTACGATTTCCCCATTAGTCAGATGGAATCAAATTGTGAATCTACTATTACTTGGGCAGAGTTGTGTTTCCACTATTAGTCAAACAGAATCTTGATTCCAATTCCATGGGGGATGGGGAAAAAAAAAAGGAAAGATGGTCAAGATATGCAGCGCATACCATACTTACCCTTCTCTCTTTCACATCTCTCTCCTTTCTCCATTCCCTGCCACCTCTCTCCCTCATGGTACTTGATGGCAATGATCCCTCATGCCATCTCTCTACCTTGCGGCACCCACCACCTCTTCTCCTCCTCCCCTTCATCTCCTCCTGGTCCACTGTTGTTGCCTCTTCTCCACCAGGCTGCTGCCCTCTCCATTTCTCTCCCGCTACCTCTTCTTCACCTCCCCTCACCCTTGTCCAGCAACCATACCCACCCAGCTCTTTGTTCTCTTCCACCTCTACCTTATCTCATTGTCCTCCTTCACCTCGCTTCTCCACCTGCAGGCTGGTGCCCCTCCACTCCTCTTGCTCCTCCTCTCTACTTGTCATCCCCCTCCACAAGCCCTACCCAGCTTCCCCTTCTTATCTTCCATATCTCTTATTGAAGTTAACCTCCTCCTATATCTTTAATATGTATTCTAATTGTTCATATGTTTTTTGGAACACATTACCAGGTTTTATGGAAGTTGGTTTCTGGTTCTTCACTTGCCAGATTGTTGTGTATGTGCTTTCGGGTTCTATCTGGTTGCTTGTAGACATCGGCTTTGTTTTGGTTTGCATGGAGTTTTGGCTTGTTTGGGGTTGAATCTAGATGTCACATGGATTACAAAGGTTTCATATTGCACGTCCAATGCTAGTTTGTTGTGTTACAATATAATATAACCTCTTTACCTATCATTAAAAAATGGAGTATTGCTCTTTGGGTTTGCTTCTATTACCTTTTTTTTTTGATAAAGGGTTTAATTCTATTGTCATAAAGCACAAATCTCTACCAAACAAGTCCAAGGATCATTAAAGATAACCATTTGTAGCTTCAATAAAGCCTTTGTTCAGTGAGGATCTGAAACATAAAATTTCATAGGTAATAAGTCAGAAATGAAAATCATTCAGAATCTGGAATTTTCATGCATGAAACTAAATTTATGCTATAATTGTCAGATTCATATATGATACAATAACATACATGATAGGGTCAATAACATCATGCCTGATCGTCAAGTCCATTTAAGAGTACCTTCACACAATCTATTGTGAACTGGTTTTTGAGTTTTTCTCAACTAATTAATGAACAAATGATCTAGAGACCAACTCATGAAAGTTCTATATTCTCAAATGTTCTACTAATAGGAAAAATTTAAAGACATTTGCACCATTTGGCATTGCTTTGGAGGGTGAAAAATAACTTCTTGGGGGGCCTGAAGCTCTTTTGGGCAAATTTGAGGTGTTTGGTAAAAATTTTGAAATAGCTTTCTAGTTCCTCCAAAAACTGAAAAAAAGATCTACTAGCAAAAGTTGTAATTTGTGGCTTTTAGACAAAAGCTCTACTTGAGATATATCAAAAAACTAATTTTTCCGAAGAGATCTAAGAATCTCAACAATAAATTTTTAAAAATAAATTATAAGTTAACAATAATTTATAATAACAATTTTTTATGGTACAATATAATTGCTAGTGCTGAAATTCATAAAGCATCGAAGGAAGAGCTGGAAGTGGAGCTAGTAAAGGTGCTAGAGTAGGAGGTGCAGGCCAGTCTCTGGAAGATGGTACCTACAAAAAAGCTTTGCCGGGGGTGATCTCGGCGATGGCATTTTGACGCTCAAGTTAGTATCGATACGAACAGTGTGGGGAGTGTAAGCAAGAGAGCTCACACATACCTTTGGAGACTCACAAGAAGTCGCTTATATAGGTGAAGATTCAGGGACACTTTGCGCATGACCGAGATCCTATCAGATTTGGTGAAACGCAGCAGAAACTTTCATGTGTCGCTTGAGGCTTTCTTGTCGGAAGGATATATCGTCTCCTTAAATATATCCTTGTTGCTAGCTCAAGGCATGACATGCTTCATTAAATGGTGGCCTAAATAATGGAGAGTCCAAGCATTCCTTCCTTATTTGTTGAGATCTAGCAATGATTTGGGGATTTTGGAATGTGATAGAGTCCAGCCATGTGGTAGAAGCCATGAGCATCAGAGTGTTGTGCCTTGGGGCTTGAGATAGGAGCGTTGCCAAGGTTCTGCCAGCTAAAAGTGCTCTCGGGGTGTCCAAGGCCCAGCCGAGCTAGGGGGCTTGAGGCCTAGTGCCTTATAGATGGTCGGCACAGGCTCACCAATATCCCTTAGGTGGAGTCATCCACTACCAGAATCCGCTCGAGGGCTTATGGCTAAATGCCATACGAATGATCAGCGCGGGCTCGCTGATATCTTTCAAGTAGAGTCATCCACTGCCGGAATCGGCTTGAGGGCTTGTGGCCAAGCACCTTATGAATGGTGGCGACCCTGTAGTAGTCGGCACTGTCCCTGCTTGATCAGGAGGTGCTGTGTCTGGCCTTCGAATTCAACTAATCTTGGGCCTTGTGTCTTCGATCAGAGGGCATGCTGCCTGGTCGATAAAGCTCTTATATCGCTGTGGATCTCATGTTCCTAGTTTGATCATATTTTCCACCAATAGATATGCCCCAATTTTTGCTCTAAGCGGTCGGATCATGAAAGTACTTAGAGAGAAGAGGGTTAGGGGCATGAGGGCCCTTTTCCATGCTCAGATGTGTGCTGCTTTTAAAAGAGATCCGAACAGACAGGGGCAATGTAAGCCCCGATTCACAGGGCTTGGTGTCACTTCAGCCTCCGCACAACATTTATTTCGAGCAACCCATGATCACCGGGAGCAAAATAAGGGCATGCCACCAATGGTAGCCAAAGGGTTTAAGGCAGTTTGGGGATGACTCCGCCTTCAAGGTTTCCTTCATCCTTTTGCTTGGAACTCCTAGGGCTTTTGACTATCGTCTCCAGCTTCGAGCACTAGTTCCCTTCCCGTCCTTCGCAATTTTCTTTGGAGGATCTGCTGTCCCTGGTCTTCTACCTTGCCTAAGTTCTAGGTCAGCTTTTTTTTCCTATCTTATACCCATTTTCTTTTTTTCTTTAGATCCCTAGTAGATGTCGAGTCCTAGGGATGTTAGGACAAAGAGACCGCTGCGGGGTGTTACAAAAGGAGGGACCATAAGATCCTGGTGCTCCGTGTAAAGGGCACACTGCACCGGTGACCTCTGGTCCGGAGATGTACTAGTCCATGATGGACTTTCTGTCCCTTATCCAACTAGCATATTGTGTCCCGAAGGATTTCGAGCTAGAACTGCCATGTCCCGATGCCCGAATTAACGATCCTCCTCCCGGTCGCCTGAGGGTGTTGGGAAAAGTATTCTAAAGCCAATCATCTAGATCGTAGATAGTTAAGCTATCTTGTAAATATATATAAATTATTAATAAAATAAATATTATTTTTTGCAGCCCAGCACTATTTATCATATTCATGTGAACTCTAATATATTGAAATCCTTAGAACTATATTATTTTAATAAAGAAGGATTTATCAAGTAGTTCTTAAATCAGCTCGCGACCAAATAATATGTTATATAGAATGACAATGTTTATCGAGAATAGATCGTTGTATGCCATATAGGTTGGTTATCCTCTTAACCAAGGAGTGTGGAGACAGTATAGTATACAGGTGAATGTATGAGTATATCTTACTGAACAGTGATCAACTCTGTGGAGTACTCTATTATCAAGAGTATCTCGTAGAAAGGGTATGGGTATAAGTGTTCCTCCGACCTGAAACTATCACGATGACTTGGCAAGCCACTCACTGTACTTTGGTGCTAGACTACTTGGATTTCTGATCCAGTGATGGAAGGTTTTGGGTGCAATCAAGTACTTGTTAAGTTGATGTGGAGTCAAGAAGAAATTGACCACTCTAAGTTGCTGGAGTAAATGCTCAACAATATTTCAATTTAGCAAAACCTAGGCTTGGGTAATCTTGATGAGTCACAAGATTTAGCAGGTTGAGACACATTCGGATGTACTTATTTAGAGTTGGCAGTTGACTCTGAATTCATCCTGAGCATTAGGTCAAATGGATGAATTATACCGTAACCATAGCCTTGATTGTTGAATGTTGCTTTGCCATCATTCGATCTATTCAAACATTAGGCATCATTGCTAGATGGTCGCATCGATTAGTTCAGGAAATCATTCTCGAGCTACTGGCTTAGGGTTCAAACCTACGAGGTCATACATAATAAAAGTTTTCGATTGATCATGATGATTGATCGACAATTAACAACCATCCAGTGGCAAAATTATAAATATGATCAACAACTTGCCCTATATAAAATTTGTAAATAAGTAATTAATTAATTGTTAATTAATATTAGGAGGATTAATTAGCAATTGGGTTGCTAATTAGATCAATTTATTAAGTGAAAAGATTTGGTCAAATCTATTTGAATTAGGTTCAATTAGATTTCACTCGATCAGATCATTTGATGATCCAATCACTAAGAAATTTTAATCTTAATTTAATTTGAATTTAGACTTAATTAATTTTTTGATTAATTAAATTTAATTAGAGCCTAATTAGATTAGGTTCAAGATATTTGAATTGATCAAACCAAATTAAATTGAAATTAGAATTAAGTCTGACAAAGTCAAACCTAGAAAACTAGTTTTTTCCTTGTGCCACTTTGTTCTCCATGCAAAATCAAGTTTTTGCATGAAGAATCTAAATGCCAAAATATGATTAGCACCCTCCCTATTATCCATTCTGACTGGGATTAAGTCAAAATAATATTTAAAAGGAGATTTAATATTATTTTGTATCTAGTTTAAAGCAAGTCGAAACTGGATAATGCGCTCCCTTGTTCTCCATGAATTTTTTGATTTTTTCATGCATTTTTTTTTCATGAAAATTTTGTTTTGATGCCTTCTCTTAGTCTCTTTTGGGTTAGGATAGGTTTAGATAAATTTTAAGATTTACTTGAATTGATTTAAATATAAATTAGATGGATTTTGAATGAGTCAAAAACTTCTAATCCAAATAGGGCTTCTAAACTAATCCTAATATCTTATCCTAATCCCCATGCCACTATTTTTATTGGATTTTTCTTAGTTTGCATGAATATAAAAGAAGGATTTTCTTGGATTTTCAAATGAGAAACATTGTAAAAAAGTTTAGGAGTGGGGCATGAAAACTAATTGAGCATAGGAGTTCATTCTTGGCACTACGGAGAAGAGAGAAGAAAGGAAGGACAAAATAGAAAAAATTGGTTTTGGATTTCTTTTTCTTCCTCGACCTAATCCTCCTCATCTTCCATCTTCTCATCTTCTTGGAGGACTCAAAAAAAATTCGAAGGAAGTTTTTCCATCCATAGCCTTCACACAAAGCTAACACTCTAGGGAAGGTGATTTTTCGGGACTTTGTGTGGACTTTTCATAGAGGCCGGACATCCTTTGCCACTGCGAGGTGACGTCCAGACCTTCTACCATGCTCCGTCAATAGCGGTATTCATCGACCCGTGACAAGATATGGGATTCGATCCTATTTATGATTGTAGATTAGATTTATAGCATGCATCGGTTATTAGATTGGTGCACGCTGATTTTATTTTCAGCATCTATACTCTTTTCATATTCTGTCATAATCCTGTAGGGTAGGTTTTTAGAATTGTTCTAATGCATAATTTAGAGATTAAAATTGTTTTTAGCCTTATTTGCTTATGCTGGTTTAGAACAAAAATCTATGCATAAAACCCTACCCTAATTTTCCAACAGTGGTATCAGAGTCTCAGGTTCTTGATATTATTTGATTAGATGTAGATATGAATATTAATCCAAGTAACTACTTCGAATTGAATTGATCACCATGGCCATCCGGTCATAGAAGAAAAATAGGATTTAAAAGCCCTCTCTTTCCATTCAATGGGATCTCTTATGGCATGTAGGGATGCCTCTTGTGATTATATCCCCTGAACAAGTGAGGTAAAAGGATATTTTTATTGAAATTATTTCGATAATTTAGATCTGATTTCTAGTAGTTTAATCTTGATTATTTTGCTATTATTAATCTAAAATTAAGTCATTTATATCAAGTTTTATGTTTTAAACATAAATTGTAAACTTAATTTCAGCAATTGCACTAAACCATGTAGTCTAGATCTAAAATTGTTTTATCGGTATATGTTGCACATAAAAATGTTTAGATCTGATTTTAGCAAAATAAATCATGATTAATTGCTAGAAATAAGAATTGATTGGATCTAGAATTGTGAATTAAAGATCAAAAGTCAATTCATAAAACTTGGATTTTGGGTTAGCTCGAATCAGGTTAAATTGCCAGATTAGACCTAGGATTAGAATTTGATTAATATGGACCTTAGAGAAATTGATTTAAACTAACCAAAAGTTGATCAGGATTAGGTCAAAAAGTCTCTAAATCAATTCTATAGTGATAGGTTGATCAAGTGCGTATTATCAAATGGACCAAATTCTAGAATAGTTAGACCCGAGTCCTTAAGCTAGACTAATCGAAACCGATAAACCAATTGGTGTCTAAAGCAAGTTGGTATTTGATCATGGCCATTAATTGGGGCTACCTCTTACCTGGCCAACTCAGTTGATGTCTAAGAAAAGAGGTTAATGGCGGAACCCTCCCATCGATCCACTTACCCAGCTAATTTGGTCAATCGGATTTTGATTAGATAGCTCATCAATTCGAGCAAATCCATGCTAGTAAGGAAGATCAGTTTAACTAATCTAGGTGCCCTTGGATTAATGTGATTCGATTCTCATCACTTGATGAAATCAATGAAAGGATTGTTGTTTAGTCCATGTCTTCTTCTCTTCTCTAATTAAACCCTCTAAAATTATTAGGTCTCTTAAGTGACAAATTTATGGAGATAATTGAATCATAGCCTCCCATTAAGAGAGTGATAATGAGTCCAATAGTTAAGATGATCATTAGAGGTCTAAAGACCTGGTGCTTATCTAGCTATTAGAATTATTATTCATATTATGGTGACTTAGTCACTTCTTTCTAAACGATGGTCAGGTTGGTCGGCCAAAGTCAAGCTTAGACATCGTTGGCTAAAAGCACTCAGTCTTGTCATGTTAATGGTTAGACCTAACCAGGACTTCTAGTGATAGCTCAAAGGCTTACTGATTAGTTTCTAGGACAAAATTATTATAAAATTTTTTTAAAGAAATTATTGGTTAAGAACATATCTTTAGACATACATGGGTTACCCGACCAAAGTCGGGCTCATATGCAATATATTGGATTCTAATATCTGCTAAGGAATTAGTATAAGTCCTCGAATTGGAGGTAGAGGCTATCAATTTGATCAAAAATTATGAAGAACCATTAGACTAAAGTCCAAGCCTTTAGGATTTAATGATTTACGTCTTGTTCTCCTTTTAGATTAATATGGCTACCACTTTGTCACTCCGTTCATTACTAGACAATGAAAAATTATCAGGATCCAATTTTGATAGCTGATATCGAAAGCTGAAAATAGTCCTGGAGTACGAACAAATCCTATACGTGCTGACAAATCTGGTACTTGAGGAGCCTGCTCAGAATGCTCGTGGTGCGGTCCAAGATACTTACCAGAAGTGGCTCAGTGATTGAACCACGATCTGTTGTATTATACGAGCACACATGAATGATGAATTGAATCGCAAATTTGAGGATGCTCAGCTCAAGAATATATTTCAAGTGTTCAAAGAATCCTTCGACACTCCCGACGATGTTGAAAGGTACAAAATGTTTTGTACCATTTTCAACACAAGGATAAGGGAAGAGACCTCGGTCACTGATCATGTATTATGATCGAACTAATTGAGAAACTGGGCAAACTTGAATTTCCCCTGCATGAACAACTGGGAAGGATGCAATCCTTAATTCTTTATTGAAGTTCTATATTGACTTCCTTGATCATTACAGAATGACAAGGCCTGTAGTAAACTACCATGGTCTGTTAGGGTTACTACAAACCTATGAAAAGGATCATCAGCTCCATAAAGGGTTGGTGAATATAGTGGAATGATCGACAAGACGTCATCCCTTTAAGAAAGAAAAAAAAAAAAAAGGCACAAACTACAAAGTACTTCGGTGACTAAGCCAGGTCAGACCAAGAAGTTGAAAGCCGACTAGACTTAAGCTGAATGCTTCTATTGTAAGAAGCAGGGACATTGGAAGAGGAATTGTCCTCTTTACATTACCTCGCTGGACCTGAACTAGTCAGCCTATAAATGTAATGTATAGATCCAACAAATGCCCTAAGGTAGAAAATGTATCTAATATCTACCTTTGGCATTATAGGCTAGGTCATATTAACAAGAATAGATGAATAGGTTATCTAAAGAGGGAATCCTCGAGGTTAATGATTTTGAATCATTATCAACTTGCGAATCATATCTTCTTGGAAAGATGACTAAGTCACCTTTTGCTAGAATGGGTGAAAGAGCCACTGAGATTCTGAGTCTAATATATACTAATATATGTGGACCCATGAACACTTTAGCCATAGATGAATATCACTACTTTATCATATTTACTGACAATCTATCAAGATACAGGTACATCTACTTAATGAGACATAAGTCTAGGTCATTTGAGATGTTTAAACGATTTCATAATGAAGTAGAGAAACAAACTGGTAAGTATATTAAAACCCTTCGATCTGATCGAGGAGGTGAATATCTTACTAGTGAATGATGACATATTTAAAAGAAAATGAGATTCTCTCATAATAGACTCCTCTCGGGATACCTCAGTTTAATGGGCTATCTGAAAGGAGGAATCAAACCTTGTTAGACATGGTTCGGTCCAGATGGGATTTGCAAGTCTGCCTATCCTTCTAGGTATATCCACTAGAGTCAGCTTGTTATATTCTAAACAGAGTTCCTAGCAAGTCTGTAAACAAAATGCCATATGAAATATGGATAGGGTGTAAGCCGATACTCTCACACCTTAAGGTTTGGGGATGTCCAACTTATGTCCAACATTTAAAAACAAACAAGCTTGGGCATAGGTTTAATAGGTACACATTTATAGGATACCCAAAGAAAGCTAAGGGTAATTTCTTCTACTACCTAAATGAGATCTATGATCTATCGATTTTAGTAGTTAAGGAATAATCTTATGTAATTTATGAAGCTAACTCCTTAAGGCTGTGGCCATGGCAATGTGATTAATGGAAAAGGGATTCCATAAGATTTTACAATACAGACACAAGCAGATTAAATTTTACAGATGATAAATGATGGGGTTTGATGAGTTTTCCATAACCTGTCTTGTCGAAAAACTCAAGATAGAAGAGCTGAATCATACAATAATTACATCTAGAGGTTCAATCAACTTCCTTCTACTAGATTGTCACTACATGCTATTAAGCATTATAGGTGGATAGTAAAACTCACAAGGATCATCTTGATAATCAATGATCCTTGTTGGAGAGAGTTGAAATTATTTTAATCTATTGAAAGGAGTTTCAATGATACTATTAATAGAGATCATAGTATATCTTACTATCAGATAGAATAAAGCTTTTGAGATCACACAATAGAGACGTGACTTGACCAAATAATTTATTCTATTTATGAATCATAGTAGGATCCAACTATCAAGAGGACCTAATTGCAAGTATTGCCAGCTAATTTAATTTGATTTGATCAAATTAGGATTTTAATACTAGTCGAATCAAATCATATTTTATTTGATTGGACTTGGTCTACTAGTCCAAATAAGATTGAGACTTAATTCCTAATAGTTTTAGACCAAATCCAATTTAAAATCAGACTAAAAACCCAAGAGTCCCACTTGACTAGGACTCTCCACCTCATGCCATAAGAAATTGGTGCTGATAATTTGGCACACAAGAGGGGCCATGCCCCCTCTTGTTTTGCATGAAAAAGTTACAGAGAGAGGGGCACGCCAAGGGCTAGCGCCCCCTTCTAAGGGACTTTTTCTTATCCTTATCCTATCTCCGTTTGAAGTTTGAATTTGATTCAAACTTGAAATTCAAACTCAAATATCAAATAAGGATTGGGCTAATCTTTTTGGTGGCATGAGATTAAAAGGAATGGGATGCTCTTGCATAAAACTGTTAGCTATATATCCTAGAAGACAAGTTGGTATGACACACTATAATAATTCTAGGATATTTTTGTACTTGATTTATTAAAATTAATAAAATGGACATTTTTCTTATCCATTCATGTGTAATGTATATGTGAATTGTCAAAAGAATTAATGGACAATAGCAATCTCAAGAGTTGAGAATTTAAGACGTGTCATTATAGATTAACTCATAAATTGACCCTGATCGTTGAATCATCATGGGGACAGTGATGAATCCATCAAGATCGGTGCATGGATCACTTTCCTTTTGGGTGGACGTGTCTCGAGTCTATAGTATAGGAATACTGCAACAAGAGTGTAGGTGGTTGTTAGAGTAATGATACTGAGCATGACCAAGAATGAAAAATCATTTATATATCTACTCGCTCATCAGTGACATTCTTGATGCTGTAGTTGTGTGAATAGTTCTTAGACCTACAGTGCCTCGATTGCTCAGAGTAGGGTTGATATAATTTGACAGCACATAAACATGGTTTCTAGCCATTCGGATCCTTGTAGTGTTTGTTAACTGTAGTAAGTTTACTGTACGAATAAGGTGTGCACTTATAGAGAATCTATCGACCTTAGTAGCTGAGTAGTCCTATGCAATCTAAGAGACTGAGCCCTTAAGTCTATAGCCACAGTAGTGTGATAATGGAAAAAATTTTTCATGAGATTCATAATTGGACTCAAGCTATTAAATCTTATATATGACGGATGCTTAGAGTTTGACGAGATTCCATGACCTACATCCTGTCAAAACTCAATATAAAAACTCAATCACATGATAATTACACCTAGGGATTCATCTTTTTGTTCTACTGGATTGCCACTACATGCTGCTAGGCATCACTGGTGGATTGTGATAACTCATTATGATCGTTTTTAGATCAACAATCCTTGTTAAGATAAGTTGGAATCATTCCAACCCATTGAAAGGGATTTCGATGATACTATGATGGTGTCATGGTACATCTCACTACTAAACAAAATAGAACCTAAGGGATTACACACAAAAGAAGTTTGACCTAATCAAAAGCTTGGATCATAATAAATTACTAATTAGATTGATGATTTGGATCAATATGTAAGGGCTACATATTTTGAAACTGCTAATTATTAGCCAAGGGACTTAATTATGTGTTGCAATGCAATTTGACCTAATTAAATTATGGATAAAGTCCTAATTAATTTAAATCAGATTTAATTTAATTAGGTTTGACTTAATTTAAGGCTAATTGGGTTTAGTTATCCAAGTAGGACTTGGATTTCAATCCTAATTGCATTTAGATTGATAGCCTTTCGAAATGGGTTTGAATTGGGTCGAATCGGATTCGAATTGAACCCAAAACTAGCCCCAATTGAATGGGTAGCTAGAGTCCACCCTCACTAGGACTCTCTCTTATTCTTTGATAATTAGGAAGAGGGGGTGCTGAAAATTGTGCCCCCTTCTTGGCATGCACAAAGAATCAGAGAGAGTGCGTCAATAGTCAACACCCCTCCTCTATGAGAGTCTCTCTCCTTTGGATAAAACTCATCCTAACCAATTCTAATTTGAATGGGAATTGTTAGGATTAGTTTTATTTGATTTTGGCATTGAGATTGTTGGTTTTGTGCAACAAAATAAAAGAAAGGAAAAAGGGTGGTCGGCTACAATTTTTCATCAAAGAAATTTTCCCCACACCTATTCTCTGCTAGCGCCCTCCTTCCTTCTAAGATTCCACATGCCCAACTAGAGAGAACAAGAGAGAAAGAAAAGGGTTTTTCTTCCCTTTTGGTATCCTATTCCATCTCCCTTGAATCAACACGAAAGGTTCGCACAGGTTCTTGATCTTCTTCTAGTTCTAGAAGAAGATTTGATACAACTTCTAAAATGAGATTTGCAAGATACTAGTACTCCAGTGGCCTTGGCACTTCAATCAGGCCATCTCTGTGTGGAGACCAGTAAGGGCCAGGCACGTGCGTGGTACAACAGAAATCCCGGACATTCACCGAATCCGATCTATCTAGAAGGAGAAATGTTTCAGGTAGGTGATCTGATCACCACTTCTTATGGTTTCATATTCAGATTTGAAAGTTTATTTCCTTGCATGTTTATATCTAATCCTAGGGGTTTATAATGATTAGATCTGCATGCTTGGTATGAAAAATATTTTCATATCTACTTCCACTTAGGTTAATGTAACCTGAAAAAGTCCATATGATATAATCACCTGAAACTCAACAACTAATGCACGAAAAAAAATAATCTTAATTTTTTGCACCTCGTCTTTCTTAACACCAAAAAGGGAAGAGTTTCTCTCTTCCTTTGTTCATCTCGCGTGAAGGTGTTCACACATCCTTTTCATCCTTTCTCTTGAGAAGAGAAGCAAATAAAGGAACCCTGCTAGCTGCTGCTGCTTTTGCTTCCCTTGATCTCTTAAGAAGAGAAGGATTCAACTAGAAAGCAAGAAATCCGCAAGCGAGCTAACACCCCAGTAGTTTCGGACTCTTCTGATCAAGATTTGCCCCATGTGGATACCTGTGAGGCCAGACACTTGTGCGGCTTCAAGAAATCTCAAAGATATCTATGATTTTTCAAATCACGGTAAAGAACTACCCGTGCAAAGGTGAAAGATTAGATATTTTCTTTTGTTATTAGATCTAAATATTTATGATCAATGAAACATCATTTTGATTATAAGGTTATCCTAGCATAGCAGTGTGCTTCATTATGTTAAAAAGATTGTCCTAGAACGATGTTTTCTTTCTAAATCTTAATCTCTCATATATATAGGATCCTATCATGCTTCAAGATTAAAAGGTTTTAATGTGTTTTTATTTCCACTATGCAAACTTAAAAAGTCTGCATATATGAAAACAACAATTTCTAACATAATAGGGGCGAGAAGCCCCTGTTCATTGAGTTTTCTCTTAAAAGATGAATAGATCTAAGAGGATGCTCGATTTATCCCAATCCAGGTATATTGATTGTGTTGAAAAGATTCAACTTGAAGGGAAGTAAAAGAGGTTACTTGCCTGTGAGTCAAGACATACATCTCTCTAAGAAGATGTCTCCTAAGACACCTGAAGAGACAAAGAATGAGTAAGATTCCTTATGCTTCGACTATAGGATCAATCATGTATGCCATGTTATACACCAGGCCTGATCTTGCTTATACCTTAGGCATAGCAAGTAGGTTTCAGGCCAATTCAGGAAAGGATCATTGGAAAGCTATGAAAAATATTATTAAATACCTAAAAAGAACTAAAGATGTTTTTTTTATATATGAAGGATCAGATTTAAAATTAAAGGCTATACTGACTCTAGTTTTCATAAAATCCAAATGATAATAAATCCATATCAGGGTATGTATTTACATTATATGGTAGTGTAGTGGGTTAGAAAAGTACCAATCAACAAATTGTAGCTAACTCGATCATTGAAGCAAAGTATATTGCTGCAAGTGAAGCCATTAAGAAAGCTATCTAGATAAAGAAGTTCATCTCGGAATTAGGTGTAGTTCCTATAATACAATAAACGATGCTACTTTATTATGATAATACTGGAGCTATTGCCAAGCTAAGAAACCAAGGTCTCATCAAAAGTCCAAGTACATCCTTAAACGCTTCCATCTCATTCGTGAAATCATTGAAAGACAAAATGTGGTCATAAAATGAGTAGATACAAAGGACAACATAGCAAACCCATTCACTAAGGCCCTTCCTCAACAACAGTTTGATCGCCATTTAGATTGTATGGGAATTAAATACAAGAACAATTGGCTTTAGTGCAAGTAGGAGATTCAAAGCATAGAGCCCTATAAGCCAATTGCATTTTTTTGTGATAGAAGCTTTTCTATAAATTCTTCAGACTCATGTATGACATTTATTAAAAAGAGGCATTTTTTATTCATCATATAATGTCTTACATTATTTGTCTTAAGATTATGATGAATCCCATAGATTAGGATAATGAATTTAGGATTATAATGAGTTCATAACAGTGAGACCTAAATTCCTATAAACCTTAATCTAAAACATTGCCAATCATAAGATCGAGTTGGGAATCGATATTTCCGATAAGACTGGCATGTCCTATGTATGCTCGACGGAGAGGAAGGCTAGTCTCAGGACCAGTTATGTAGGAATACTAATACAAGGATGTGGGTGCTCATCTAGGAATGAGTCCACTTAATTGATCCATCATGAGAACATCTTATGGAGTCTTACTTGTCAGAAGATAGTTTATTTAGTGGGAGTTGTGCAAGTGATCTTTAAACCTAAGATCACCATGAAACCTTGTGCACATGAATACATGTTTTGGTTCATACTTATTCATGACTAAGTCATGTATGGGATGTTTATGGATATAGTGAATTGTGTATGAAGGTTGTGAATAGATCAACAAGGAATCGGTCACTCTTTATAAGAGAAGAATTTATCCCATATATAACTCATCATATGATGACTTAGGGAGTTTGATTAAAGCAGGATAAAATTAGAAATGGTTTCTAATTCAAGTCTTCATTATTGAATTGAGATCCAAATGAATAGTGTTAGGGTTTGAGAAATTTCCATACCCATCACTTATTCAAAATAAAGAATGATCAAAGGATTGAATTGCATAGTAACCGATCACTGAAAGGTATTTTGGTAATTCCATCAAATTCCTCATTTTCCAAGTAGGCAAGAAACTTTGCTAGATGTCAATCATGTCTTACAGGTTTTCATGAATTAAAGTGATTAATTCATGAATCAATTAGAAAGGTCTAATTTGATAATTAGAGTTGACATGGTTTTGACCTAATTCGATTACTCAAGTTCTAATCGAATTAGATCGACAGAATTAGATCGACATGAACCTAGACCTATTGCTGACTAGAGTAGAATCAAAAGGGTCACAGATACTAAGAAATTGGTTAAGTCAATTATATTTTTATTTGAATCATAGGATCTTAATTGCCTAACTAATTGACACACTAGCATATGTTGGCTAGCCTAACTCCTAACCTAATTAGATTAGATTTGTTTACTTACTATTTGGATTAACTAATTTTGGTGGGACTTAAATTTGATTAAGCCATCACTGTTCAAACATTTTTAGATTCCTAATTGGCCTTATCCATGCTAGCCCTTGGGACTCTTGTAGGCACTAAGAAATATGGGTGCACAATTGTGGTGCAAGGACCAAGAGACCTTAAGGTTAATCACTTATTTGGGATAAGGCTTATCTCTCTTCTCTTTTTCATGCTCCACTTGGATCAGGTTTGATCAGTCAATTGAGTAATTATGGGTGCACATCTTATATTATAGCGTGAAAGGTTGTGTGCAGATAAAAGGATGGCTCACGTAGAATGGACTTAGGTTGCATTTGGTACATTACCAGGCAAT
Source organism: Areca catechu (assembly GCA_021397845.1). NCBI lineage: Eukaryota > Viridiplantae > Streptophyta > Magnoliopsida > Arecales > Arecaceae > Areca > Areca catechu. Next base: position 88,885,975 of record CM038042.1, on the reverse strand, counting down.
CCTAAAAGGTAACGTGGATTACCAATAATGTGGATTACTTGCAATATAGATTACAGGTAATATAGATTATTATATTTGGTACATGCAGGTAATGTTGCATAATATAAAATCAAATTTTCAAAATACTCCTAAATTAAATCTATAATTCATTTATAAAAATATTTTTTTATTTTATAAACCTCCGAGGGTCTCGCTCTGGAGGGCCTCTCCGAGCGCGTGCCCTCTGGACCGGGTCCACCTTCCGCCCTCCAGAGCGAGATCCTCGGAGGTTTGAGCCCTGTGGTCGGAGTCGAGCTCAGCGCTCACCCGCCACGTGGAGCCTATCCGAGCGCGCGCCCTCTGGACCGGGTCCGCCTTCCGCCCTCTAGAGCGGACCCTCGGAGGTTTGAGCCCTGTGGTCGGAGTCGAGCTCAGCGCTCACCCGCCACGTGGAGCCTCTCCGAGCGCGCGCCCTCTAGACCGGGCCCGCACTCTTCCCTCCTCCATCAAGATGACCACACAAGCTCGGAGCATCCAGGCCGAAGCAAGCCTTGCCATCCCGGGACGTTGGCGAGCAGCCCAAGGACTACGGAACGGCGCCCCCCATACCGCCATAACTACCTGTCCGCCCGTACTTCCAGGGGGATGGGCCAGCCAGAAAGCATGAACCCCTAGGACGGCGACCCCCGGATCGAAGCTCTGCCAAGCTTCCCGGAATGGGACGACCGGAAAGGATGTCAGAGCGAATGGAAGCTTCCTATACCATATGTCAGGAAAGACGTCCCGTCCACGGCACGGAATCCTGCCGCATACGCCTGCCAGCCAAGCAAAGATCCCGAGGCAAGCGTCTAACGGCCATTCTTCAACTACAAAGAACGATCGGCACCCCCGAAAGTGAGGAGGTAACAACAACAATCCACTACCAACACAAGCGCAAGCTCGACCAAGAGGGCGAAGCGCCGCCACCACCACCACAATTGAAGGAAAACGAGGGAAACAAGGAGAGGCGGAGGAACAGGGAACCCCTCTGTCCCCGCTATCATTCTCCCACTGCTACGTTTTCGCCTTCGCACATATCTTTTGCTCCTCCTAGTGCGGATTCCATCAAGAGGGGCCCGACCAGGAGGATATGTTCCTCTGGATCGTCACTGACTTGACTGTCGGAGTGCCCCCGCCGGAAACCCCGGCCCGGGTCACTAACCCCTGTTTCGCAGGTCCAGGAGTAGAGGACCGCCAGGCGGCGAAGGGAGCGCACTCCGGCACCGACAGCAACTACGGGCCACGACGATCTTGGCGGCAACAGATTGGCGCACCAGGTAGGGGCGAGCAGCGACATTGTGAATGATCTTTGATCCAAGTCGAACCCTCTGTCTCTTCATAGGCAAGCCAGGCGGGAGGATGGTGACAAGGGCACGGGAGGCTTCCACCAGTCGTGCGGGCGACTCCCCCTCCCGGGGGACCCCCACCGCCAAGAAGCGGAGCCATCCATTCTGGTCCAGCCACCTCCGCCGGAAGCTCCACTGGCTGTACTTGCCCGCAGATGCAAGTCCTCGCCATGGCAGTGCGCCAGCTTCAGCACCAGCACCGGTCCGTGGCTACCTACCAGCAGCCAGGGACTCCAGCGGCCCATGCCGCAGCTCCCCACGACAACCTGCGCTCCTTCCAAGGAAGGCCGTCGCAGCCACGGGCCACCACCGACAACCGGGGTGGCCTTCAAGCTCCGGTGAAAAGACAACGAGCCGGCTCTGCCGACAGGGAGAGCCGCTCGCCAAACCTTGGGCGGGAGGTGCCCAGACCCCACCGAGGCAAAAAAAGCAAGAGCCCCCGCCATGGATGCCGTGCACCCACGTCACCTTCTCCGTCTCCTTCGGCGGAGGGGACCACTGATGAAGCCGTCAGGCGCGCGACGGAAAGGCGCCTGGAGGAACATGAACGCAAGCTGGCGAAGTTTGCCCGCCGGTTTGCTAGCATGCAGGGCTCCACTGGTGAGCCAGCGGGCTACGACGCCCGTCCCCCATTCTCCCAAGAAATCCAAGCGGAGCCGATTCCGCACCGGTTCCGGATGCCGCAGATAGATCCTTACGATGGGACCACTGACCCCCTGGACCACCTGGAAAGCTACCGGACCCTCATGAGGGTCCAGGGGGCCACCGATGCTCTTCTTTGCATCGCTTTTCCTGCCACTCTCCGGAAAGCAGCCCGGGTGTGGTTCACTCGCTTGGAGCCAGAGAGCATCAGCTCCTTCGCCCAGCTAGGGCAGAAGTTCATGGCTCACTTCGACACTTGCAGGAAGTTACCACGAGAGGCAGACAACCTCTTCTCCATCCGGCAGTAGGACCGCGAGCCCCTGCGGGACTACATGGCCCGCTTCAAGGCCACCGCGTTGGAGATCTACAATCTTGAAGAGCCAGTCGCCATGCTGGCACTGAAGCGAGGACTCATGACCTCCCGCCTAACCAACTCGTTAGATAAGAAGCCCCCCAAGACCTACTCCGAGCTCCTTCTCCGAGTCCAAAAGTATATCCGCACCGAGGAGGCGGATCGTACGAGGCAGGAGCTCGACGGAGGACCCCTGAAGAAGCCGACCCCCACCGAAGCGTCCGGGACTCGGAAGCCAGCACCCCAGGCCCCGAGCTCCCGAAGGGACCGACCGAGACTGAGGGGGACCCCCGTTCCCGAGGAGAGTTACACCCCTCTCCTCGCCCCGAGGACAAAAATCCTCATGGAGATCAAAAGTGAGGACTACCTGAGACGCCCACCTCCGTTAAGGCCCTCCACCGGCCGTGACAAAACAAAGTATTGTCGCTTTCACCGCGACCACGGCCACGACACCGAGGAATGCCGCAACCTCAAGTGGGAGATTGAAGAACTCATCAAGAGAGGCTACCTCAAAATGTTCGTGGGGGGCAGACCTCAAGTGGAGTCCCAGGTGCTCGTCGCTCTCCCGCCGGCTCCAACCATCGACAACCGTCCTACCGAGAAACTGGTAGGAATGATCTCCTAGGGAGGAGCGCGCGCGTCTAAGAGGACCCGGGGGCAGGGGACTCTGAGAATGTACTCCCCTTTATGAGAGAAGGGGAAGACGAAGGAAAAAATGTAAATAACGATGCCGTGGTCGTCGAGATGACGATCGCGAAGCACCCTGTAAAGCGCATCATGGTTGATAGTGGAAGCTCCACATACGTGCTTTTTTATGATGCCTTCTCCAGGATGAATCTCTCCCCCGATCAGCTTAAGCCCATGCACACACCCCTTATTGGTTTCACGGGCGATTCCGTAAGGGTAGGAGAAATCACTCTCCCGGTCACTGCCGGAACCCCACCTCGGCAGAGCACCGTCATGATGACTTTCACGATTGTAAGGCTCCCGCCTACAACATGATATTGGACCGGCCCGGGCTCAACTTGCTCAACACCGTTGTCTCCACCAAGAGATTGCTCGTATAGTTCCCAACTCCCTACGGTGTCGAGGAGATGAGGGGAGCACCCTAGCCGGTGTAGCATTGTTTCCAAACCCTCCCTGGGGCCAAGGTCCCCCAGGACGACCCCAGTGTAGATGACCTCAACCAGAGGGCCCAAGACCCCAGGGGAGGCCCGGTCGAGCGCTTACTCTCTTATCCGCTCGAAGACGACCCCACGAAGATGGTGCAGATTGGAGCCCAGCTACCCGAGAAGGAGAGGGCCCAACTGCCGGGATTTTTGCGGGCGAATGCAGATGTGTTTGCCTGGATAGCGGCGGACATGCCAGGTATTCCTGACGTCATTACTCATAAATTGAGTGTTGACCCAAAGCACAAACCAGTTCGGCAGAAGAAGAGAAGTTTCGCCCCGAAGAGACAGGCAGCTATCAAGGAGGAAGTTGATAAGCTCCTGGCTGCCGGTTTCATTCAAGAGGTCCAATACACGAGCTGGCTGGCTAATGTAGTAATGGTAAGGAAGAATAATGGCAAATGGAGGATCTGTGTAGACTACACCGACCTCAATAAAGCTTGCCCGAAGGACAGCTTCCCTCTCCCGAAGATCGACCAACTGGTAGATGCCACCTCTGGCCACCGGCTGCTCTCCTTCATGGATGCATTCTATGGGTACAATCAGATTCGCATGCATCCAGAAGACGAGCACACCGCCTTCGTCACCGACCAAGGGACATAATGCTACACGATGATGCCTTTTGGTCTGAAGAACGCTGGAGCCACCTATCAGCGCCTGGTCAGTAGGATCTTCAAGGACCAAATCGGCCGCAACATGCAGGTGTATGTGGATGACATGCTTGTCATGAGCAGGCTGGGTTCGAGCCATGTAGCTGACCTCGCCGAATCTTTCCACAACCTGCAGCAACATTAAATAAAGTTGAACCCAGCGAAGTGGGCCTTTGGGGTGGCGGCAGGAAATTTCCTCAGCTTCATGGTCACCCAGAGGGGCATCAAAGCAAACCCGGAAAAGGTTCAGGCCATCATCGACATGGAGCACCCAAACTCCAAGAAGCAGGTCCAGCACCTGATGGGGCGTATCGCCGCCCTTAGTCGATTCATCTCGAGGTCGACCGACCGCTGTCTGCCATTTTTCAAGGCATTGCGCAAGATGCATGACTTCACCTGGACCGACGGGTGCAGGACCGCCTTCGAGGAGCTGAAGAACTTCCTCGCCTCTCCCCCGTTGCTCTCTAGGCCGAAGGAGGGGAAGGAGCTTCTGCTGTACCTGACGGTTACACCAGGAGCTATCAGCTCGGTTCTCGTCCGTGCAGAAGAGGACAAGTCTCAAAAGCTGGTGTACTACACCAGCAAAATCCTCCGCGATGCGGAGATCAGATATACTCACTCCGAGAAACTTATTTTTGCACTAATAATGTCTGCTAAGCACCTCAGGCCCTATTTCCAAGCACACCCAATAGTGGTCGTGACGGACCAGCCGCTGAGGACCATCCTCACCCGACCGGAGACATCTGGGAGGTTGGCTAAGTGGTCCCTGTTGCTCAGCGAATTCGACATAGTGTACTGACCGAGGTCCTCACAGAAGGCCCAAGTCCTAGCCAACTTTGTGGTCGAGTGCACCGGGTTCAACGAGGAGCCAAAGCAGACAGCAACGGAGCCCGGGCCAGGAGAAGAGCCTTGGATCCTCCACGTGGATGGAGCATCCAATTCTGGCCGAAGCAGAGAAGGCCTCATCCTAACTAACAGCGATGGGGTTGTGGCGGAATGCGCCCTCCGCTTCAAGTTCGACGCAACCAATAACCAGGCGGAGTATGAGGCACTCCTCGCGGGCCTAAGAGTCTCCCGCGAGCTAGGTGTACAGGACTTGAAAGTCTTCACCGACTCCCAGCTGGTTGCCGGACAAGTTTCCGGAGAATACGAAGCGAGGGACGCCCAGATGATGAAGTACCTAGAGCAGGTCCGTACAAGCACGGTAGGCCTCCGACACTTCGGCATCTTCCACATCCCTCGGGGGGAGAATGCGTGCGGATACGCTGTCCAGGCTCGCGACCTTGCCGGACTCATCGCTGGGAGTGCCTACATCGAGTACCTCGAAAGTTCCAGCTACGAGAGCTCGGTAGGGGTGCATCAAGTCACCCCCGAGCCGAGCTGGATGGACAAGTACATCCGATACATCACTGATGGCGCTTTGCTCGAAGACCGCGCGGAAGCTGCCCTCATCAAGAAGACCTCCTGGTTCGTCCTGATGGAGGGCCAGCTCTACCACCGATCTTACTCTTACCCACTCCTGAGATGCCTCAGGCCCACCGAGACAACCTTCGTGCTCCAAGAGATACATGAAGGCCTCTGTGAAAACCACGTGGGAGGGAGAACGCTGGCTTATAAAGCTCTCCGCCAGGGATACTTTTGGGAGACCATGAGGGAGGACACCGCCGACTTTGTTAAAAGGTGCGACAAGTGCCAGCGCCACGCAAATATACAGCACCAGCCAGCGATGCTGATCTCCCAACTCTCAGCCCCTTGGCCTTTTGCCCATGGGGAATGGACATCTTGATACCATTTCCCCCAGCACCAGGGCAGCGAAAGTTCCTGCTGGTGGCGATCAACTACTTCACTAAGTGGGTCGAAGCAGAGCCGCTGGCTCGGATCACAGAAACCAATGTCCACCAGTTCTTCTGGAAGTCGATCATTTGCCGCTTCGGGCTCCCCCGCTGTATCATCACCGACAACGGGCGACAATTCGGCAATCGTGAGTTCGAGGAGTTCTGCGCTGAGCACGGCATCCAACACCGATTCACCTCGATGGCTCACCCTCAAATAAATGGAGAAGCCGAGGTGACCAACCGGACCATCCTCCAAGGACTCTGGACCAGGCTGGACCAAGCTAAGGGCAGGTGGGCGAAAGAACTCCCAACTGTCCTGTGGGCCTACCACACGACGCCCAGGATGGCAACCAACGAGACGCCATTCAGCCTTGTCTTCGGTGTCGAAGCGGTCATCCCGGTCAAGCTCGGCGTGCCCACGTTGCGGGTACAACAGTACAACGGAGCACGGAACTCAGCACACCTCCTGCTCAACCTGGACCTTCTTGAAGAAGCAAGGGACAAAGCCCGGCTACGAATGGCGACCTACCAGCAACGGGTGGCCCGGTATTACAATGCCCGCATCAGGCCAAAAGCTTTCAAGCCCGGAGACTTGGTGCTACGACGGGCGGAGGCGTCTCAGCCCAGAGAGTGCGGCAAGCTTTCACCGAACTGGGAAGGCCCCTACAAAGTAGCTGAAGCCCTCTCACAAGGGGCCTATTATCTTGAAGATCTCGGCGGCGTCAGGTTCCCTCGAATGTGGAACGCCTGCAACTTGCAAAAGTACTATCAATAATGTAAGGTTTCCCAGCAATAATAATGACAATGGTTTTTTCTTTACGCAAGTGTCTATCTGTCTTGCAGGAAAATTCCAACAACGTCCCCGAGCCCAGCTCCAGGACGTCAAGGGACCTTCGAGCCATGCCGCTCTCAACCTCAAGCATCCCCGAGCCTAGCTCCAGGACGTCAAGGAACCTTCGAGCCATGCCGCTCTCACCTCAAACGTCCCCGAGCCCAGCTCCAGGACGTCAAGGGGTATTCGAGCCTAGTAGCTTGCAATCAACAGCGTCCCCAAGCCTAGCTCCAGGACGTCAAGGGATCTTCGAGCCATGCCGCTCTCAACCTCAAACGTCCCTGAGCCCAGCTCCAGGTCCTGTCAAGGGGTATTCGAGCCAAGTAGCTCGCAATCAACAGCATCCCCGAGCCTAGCTCCAGGATGTCAAGGGATCTTCGAGCCATGCCGTTCTCAACCAAGGCCCCCGAGCCCAGCTCCAGGGCGCCAACCCAAGACCAGAGTTCAGATCTCCGGCCAAGGGACCTTCGAGCCATGCCGCTCTCAACCAACAAGGCCCCCGAGCCCAGCTCCAGGGCGCTGACCCAAAACCGGAGCTCAGACCTCCAGCCAAGGAATCATCGAGCCATGCAGCTCTCAATCTCAAGCGTCCCCGAGCCTAGCTCCAGGACGTCAAGGGAACTTCGAGCCAAGCCGCTCTCAATCTCAAACGCCTCCGAGCCTAGCTCCGAGACGCCAAGAGATCTTGGGGCCAAGCAGCTCCCATCAACGCCTCAAGCCTGGCTCCAAGGCGCCAAAGACCTGAGCCAAGACCTCAGGCAATCCCTGGACCGGAGCCCAGCTCTCCGACCAGGAAGGCCTCGAGCCTAGCTCCAAGGCAACCAAACCCTATGACCCTCTTCTCTGATCTCCCCACTCAAAAAAAAAAAAGGGAAGAGAGGAGAAGGAAAGAAAGAGAACGAGAGGAAAACACGGCAAGGACCCTCTTCTCTGATCTCCCCGCTCATCAAAAAAAAAAAAAGGAGAGGGGAAGGAATGAAAGAGAACGAGAGGGAAAACACGATAAGGACCCTCTTCTCTGATCTCCCCGCTCATCAAAAAAGAGAGGGAAGGAAAGAAAGAGAACGAGAGGGATGCACGGCGACAGAACTACTACTCCTCAGTCATCAACATCCCCGAGCCCAATTCCAGGATGCCAGCCCAAGACCGGAGCTCAGATCTCTGGCCAAGGACCTTCGAGCCACACAGCTCTCAGTCATCCACGTCCCCGAGCCCAGCTCTAGGATGCCAACCCAAGACCGGAGCTCAGATCTTCGGCCAAGGGACCTTCGAGCCACGCAGCTCTCAGATATCCACGTCCCCGAGCCCAGCTCCAGGACGCCAGCCCAAGACCGGAGCTCAGATCTCCGGCTAAGGGACCTTCGAGCCTAGCAGCTCTCAAGTGTCATCAACTTGCGCCCAACTTGCCGACGTTGAAGTCTAATAACTCAACCCCACGCAAGGTGAGGCCCTCCTCTCTGATCTCCCCACTCATCAAAAAGAAAGAAAAAGAAGAAGGGAGTGAAAGAAAAGAGAAAGAAAGGAAGAGCCAGACAAAAAACTGTTACAAGAAAATTTACGCTTTATTGATTGAGTATCAGTTACAAGCATTCTGTGGGCCCCCGACATGCCGGGTGGCCCTGCCAAGTACAGAAAAGAAACAAGATACAAAGGAAGCAAAAAATAACTACTCTCCAGCTGGACCGCCGGGCTGGGAGTCTCCATCAGCAGGGGCTTCCAGCTGCACGGCTCCGGGTTCAGGTGGCACGGCCCTGACCTCGGCTGGCGTAGAAGACTCGGAAGCAACAGCCTCCTCAGCCCGCCTCCTAGTCCGAAGTACCTGGATAGTCGATATTGCTGTGGCCCTCGCCAAGACGAATCCCTCGACCAGGCGGCGCAGGTACATGAAGCCCTTGAAGGAGTCCGACGCCGTCTGTTGGATCTCGGTGAGGAACTCCTCTGAAGCCCTGTACCTCGCAACCGCCTCCTCGGCTTCCTTCTTCGCCGCGGCCGCCTCACGCCTGGCATCCCCGGCTGACCTAGCAGCCTCCTCGGCCACCCTCTGGGCCGCGACTGACTTCTCCTTTTCGGCCGCCAGCCGGGCCTGGAGGGACTGGGCGATCCTCTTCTGCCGGGCCGCCTCGGCGTTAAACACGCCCAACCTCTGCTCGGCATCGGCAAGCTCCTCAGCATTCTTCCTCAACTCCCCCTACTCGCGGTCAAGGCTCTCCTAGAGCTCCTTCGCTCGCCCTTCAGAATCAGCGAGCTGCCTTTCGAGGTCCTTGACCCGTCGGTCAAGCGCCCCTTCAGAGTCGGCCTTCCCCTTCAGGTCGCCTTCAGCGACGCGATCTCGGCCACCTATTGCTGCTCAGCTCGCTCCCAGTTCCGGCAGCTGCTCCTGATAAAAAGGGCCTCGACGTCGATCTGCACCATATGAAAAGGTCAAAAAAAAAAAAGAAAAAAAAAGGGGGAGAGCAGAAAGAGAGGAAGAGGAAGGAAAGAATGAAGTTGTTTACCGTGTAAAGCTGGGGGAAGATCCTGTCGATCACATCCCCCAGCCGCAGCTCGGCCATCTCCTCCCGGTCGCATGGCTGGATAGAGAAATCCATCATGCGAGCGGCTAGGGCGCGGTTGTCAGCCAGGGAGCTCTCCGGCACCAACTTGAATGGGAGACGGCGCCTCGCCTCATCTCTCCTGCTCTCTCAGGAGCAGGTGCGCCCGTCCCTCCGGTGGTGGGACCCCGAGGAACCGGTCGAGGACCCGGCACCGTCGCGATCGGAGCCCCCATCGCAGGAGGAGCTCTAGCACGGGCCTCTCCTCCTTCGACCTCAATCATCCTCGGACACAGAGAGCAAGGCGGCGTGGCAGCGACAACAGCATCAGCCCGGATGGTCGCCTCAGGCTCTAGAACAAGGACTTCGGCCTGTGGCCTCGTCCGTCCTTCAGCCTCCTGAACCACCTGCTGACTTGGACTTGGCATCGCGGATGACACGGGAGCCTCCTCGAGCTCCCTCCTCGGGGCAACTGGCACCGCGGGGGCAGACGCCAGTGCACCCTCAATCCAGGCCCGCCTCGGAGGAGGCTCAGCAGCCATCCCGGTGGCCGGCCTCTTCTTGGAGATTGGCAACAATTCGCCCTCCGAGAAGATCATCCCTGTACCCAGGAGCCAAGAATGTTAACCCAAGATGAAGAAAAAGAAAAAACATGCATAGGGGAAAGAACTGGACTCACCAGGCCCCATCGATGAGTCGACCCTGGCATCAAAAAGGTTTGCTCCGATAGCAGGACCTCCAGAGAGGGGATCTGGGCGGTGCGAAGCTGCTCATAGTCGTCCCGATCAGCTGCATCAATCACGGAAATCCGATTGGGGGACCAGTCCAGCTCGCTCCAGGCCCAGTCGACCCCCTCGACGGCCGCGAAGAAAAATCTGCTCTTCCACCCTTTGATGGAAGAGGGGAGCTCAAGTTTTATGCCCTTCGGGCGAAAGGACAAGGACCACCACCCGTCCTCAGACGGGTGACATTTCAGGATAAAAAATGCCCTGAACAAGGAAAATCGGGCGATGAACCCGTGGACATGGCAAAGTACAATGAAGGAGAAGATGACCCTGATGGCGTTCGGCACCAACTGTGCTGGGACTAGACGGTAGTTACTCAGAACAGATAGGAAGAACGGGTGAAAGGGAAATCGGAGACCCCTGGAGAAGGTTTCCTCATAAAAGGCGAGATGGCCCGGGCCACTGGAAGTGACCTGTTCCCCCGGGCAGGGGATCATGAGCCGGACAAAAGGTGGGATGCCATAGGCATCCCGGATGGCCCCCAGCTCCACGGCTAAAATCATCGAGGCGACCCCGCCCGGACCAGTCGACCGGACAGATTCAAAAGCTGGTTCGAGTAAGAGAGGAAGGCAGGTAGGACTAGAAGAAACAGCCCCTGGATCCCTAACGGACACGGGGTGGACGGGAAGGGCCAGTCTCCTACTAATCCTGAACTGTGCCCCATCCGACTCCTCGTCGGAGGAGAAAGCACTACCCCTTATACAGAAAGATCGGGACAAGACATGCTGCAAAGATAACCTAAGAAGAAGGAAAACCAGACTCAGAAGAAAAAGCCCGCCTCAAAAGGAAAGGAGGAAGAAGAACGGGGCCAATCTGGTTCTCTAAAGAAGAGAAGAGCGAGAGCGGATCACGAAGGGGTCCGGGTACTGCAACAAGCACGAAGGATTTGAAAGAATGGGAATTTTGAGTAAATTTTCTTTTCACTTCGAAAGAGATCATCAAATCCATGCTGTTATGACCCCCTCGCCAACGAATCTGCGTCACGTGTTGCCCTTCGATGAAAAAGGTGTCCCAGCCGCTCTGAATTCTACGCCAACATTAACTACTCCTCGGACGTGGCCACGTGGCACCCCTGCACTGGCCCGCAGGGCCAACCACGGCCATCATCGCGCCGAATTTCCGCCTTTCCACGTCAGCACTACAATTACTCCCTTCGGCCCGAGCGCCGCGCACTATCGAACCTCGGGAGTGGGGGGCAAATGACGTGGTGAGACCGCTGACGTGGGTAGTTGACAGGCGCCGTGTCAAAGGAGACCGCCGCGTCAGACGCCAAGGCAACACCTCAGCCCGGACCGCTCTACCGAGCTGAGCTGAGCTCCCTCAAGACAACAAGCCGAGCTCCGTCCTCCGCCAGGTCGGGCCCTCGAGCTCGGAATGCCTAGGCCAGAGCCACCCTCCAGAGTGAGACCCTCGGAGGTTTGAGCCTTGTAGTCGGAGTCAAACTCAGCGCTCACCCGCTACGTGGAGCCTCTCCGAGCAGGCGCCCTCTGGACCGGGTCCGCCTTCCGCCCTCCAGAGCGAGACCCTCGGAGGTTTGAGCCCTGTGGTTAAGTCAAGCTCAGCGCTCACCCGCCACGTGGAGCCTCTCAGAGCGCGCGTCCTCTGGACCGGGTCCGCCTTCCGCCCTCCAGAGCGAGACCCTCGAAGGTTTGAGCCCTGTGGTCGGAGTCGAGCTCAGCGCTCACCCGCCACGTGGAGCCTCTCCGAGCGCACGCCCTCTGGACCAGGTCCGCCTTCCGCCCTCCAGAGCGAGACTCTCGGAGGTTTGAGCCTTGTGGTTGAAGTCGAGCTTAGCGCTCACCCGCCACGTGGAGCCTCTCCGAGCGCGCGCCCTCTGGACCGGGTCCGCCTTCCGCCCTCCAGAGCAAGACCCTCGGAGGTTTGAGCCCTGTGATCGGAGTCGAGCTCAGCGCTCACCCACCACGTGGAGCCTCTCCGAGCGCGCGCCCTCTGGACCGGGCCCGCACTCTTCCCTCCTCCATCAAGGTGACCACACAAGCTCGGAGCATCCGGGCCGGAGCAAGCCCTACCATCCCGGGAAGCCGGCAAGCCGCCCGACTACGGAACGGCGCCCCCCATACCGCCATAACTACCTGTTCGCCCGTACTTCCAGGGGGATGGGCCAGCTAGAAAGCACAATCCCCTAGGAAGGCGACCCCCGGATCGAGGCTCTACCAAGCTTCCCGGAATGGGACGACCGGAGAGGATGTCAGAGTGAATGGAAGCTTCCCATACCATATGTCAAGAAAGACGTCCCGTCCACGGCACAAAATCCTGCCGCATGCGCCTGCCAGCCAAGCAAAGATCCCGAGGCAAGCGTCTAACGGCCATTCTTCAACTACAAAGAACGATCGGCAACCCCGAAAGTGAGGAGGTAACAACAATCCACTACCAACACAAGCGCAAGCTCGACCAAAAGGGCGAAGCGCCGCCACCACCACCACAATTGAAGGAAAACGAGGGAAACAAGGAGAGGCGGAGGAACAGGGAAACCCCTCTGTCCCCGCTATCATTCTCCCCCTGCTACATTTTAGCCTTCACACATATCTTTTGCTCCTCCTAGTGCGGAGTCCATCAAGAGGAGCCCGAATAGGAGGATCTATTCCCCTGGATCGTCACTGACTTGACCGTCGGAGTGCCCCCGCCGGAAACCCCGGTCCAGGTTACTAACCCCTTTACGCAGGTCCAGGAGTAGAGGACCGCCAGGCGGCGAAGGGAGCGCACTCCGGCACCGGCAGCAGCTATGGACCACGACGATCTTGGCAGCAACATTTTGTAATTTTATAAAATATAATATTATATAATATTTTAATATTAATATAATATAACATAATATATTTATATTTTACAATATAAAATAAGATATATTATATTTAATATATAAATTTAATATATTATTTAATATATTAAATAATATTATTTATATACTATAATATTATAATTATAATATTATATAGTTTATAATATATTATATATTATTATATATTATAATAATATAACAAATATAATATAATATTATCATAATGTTATATTATATTTTATATTATATTATAATATAAGAGAAAGGAAGAAGGAAAGGTAATATTATCTAAAAGATTACCTGAAAAGTGGTACATCCCTCCTAAAGGTAATCTAGATTACCTTTTAAGAGAATCTAGATAAACAGACCGGATAGATTGCCATCTAGAAAATATACCAAATGTAGTAATGTGGTGGGGCCCTATTAAATTATCAACAATCAAGATGGATTGCCTGCTACCAAATGCAATTCTAGAGTCCTACTTGTTGATCACCTTTTTTCAGATAAGCCTATCCAAATGTCATGGCACTTGGGATTATTGACCAAGTCCATGCCCATTAGAATTGCACCAAATAATAAATCATATTTATTTGTAGAGATGCGAAAAACATCTTGGCACATGAGATTCTGAAATGCCATATCTATACGGTTTTTCATCACATATTTCATCCACCAGATTCCTGCTTTAAGGGACTTATTCGATCCATTATATAAGTAACGGGGAATGGGTGTGAGTAGCACCACCTCTCCACCATAAATAAGTCTCGATGATAAAGACCAAGGATCATCCAACTTGTCTCAATAATTCTCTTCTTTCTCTTGTCAAGACAAGTCTTGATGATTAAAACAAGTCAGTCATTTTAAGACAAGGACTTATGAAAAGAATTAGGATGGACAAAAAGATTTTAAGAGAGGAATTAGAGAGGTTTAGAGATATCCTTTGATAGGGTATAGGTCCTAGCGATGCTAAAAGGTTGTCAAGAGAAGAAAGGCTATTGGAAAGTGAAATTAGGCAAGCAACCTGAGTGCTTTCTTGATCCAGTTCCTATCTGGATCATCTCTGAAAGATATGCACTTGTGTGCCTATGGAAATACCAGGATATAGCATTATAGGCAGAGTTTTCCGAACCGTGCCGAATCGGCCGATTCGGGGCATACCGAACTGGATCGGTGGCCGGCCGGCACAGTTCGGCCATACAAATCAAAACAGCCCCTTAAAATTTTTTTAAAAAAAATGTTTACCGTACCGAACCGGACCCAAACCGGGTCGAACCAGTGCTGAACTGGTCGAAACAGGACCGAACCGGCCGGTTCAACCGAGTTCGGCTCGGTACGGACGGGAGGGGGCAGGTGGGGGCTTTTTTTTGTTTTTGTCACATGGCTACTTTAGCCATGTGATGTGCTTTGAGAGGGGGATTGCCTTGGGTTTTAAGAAAGGAAAAGGCAGAAAGCTCGTAAGAGCTCTCTGCAACAGAGCTGCGAAAAGAAAAACAGAAAAAAAAATTTCTTGATCCTTTTCAACCCAATCAAACCTGCAGAAGTCGAAAAGGAAGGTAGAATCGAAGTACGTATACCTTTCTTTTTCCGTATTTCCCTCTTTCGTATCGTTTTTTAATTAAAATCCATGCAAAATATAAAATTAAGAAATCCTATCAAATTTATTTGTTGGCTATGATTTTAGAGTATGTGGTAGATCTAGGAAGATCTACACAATGATACTAAAATCTTGATTTTTGTTAAGTATATATTTTTTAAATTTAAAATTAATTTTGGATTAATAAATTAATTAAAAAAGTAATTAGAAAAAAAACTGTAATTATAAATTATTAATCTAGGGCTTGTAAGCTACTATCACTATAAATTTCATGTCGATTTATTCAAGTTTTGATGCATCTCATGAATAATGCCGTGGGTCTTAAATTGAAAAAAAATTAACTTTTAATGCATTTCTAGAATTTTAAAAAAATATATGTAGCATGTATGATAGAATCCTACATGAATTTTAAATTTAAAATTTTTTATTTTTTTTATATTTTGAGTTTTTTAAATAAATAAAATAATAAAATAAATTAAATTTTAAAAATTAGGTTAATAAAGTGTTAATTAATAAACATTATTATTGACCTTATATGTAATTTAAATATTCAGGTATGGATCCATAAAGGAGGAAGAAGGATCCGGAACGGGATATTGGATGGTTATATGGAGAGATGCTCTCGAGTCGGCATCACTGAAGGTGTAAATAGTGCAATACCGAATTCAAATATGGAAGGTAACAAGGTTGAAGCAGCACTTGGCTGGCGGCTATCCTGATATATCTGCATGCCGACATGTCCACAGGAGGTCCATCAGTTGATGAAGAAACACTTTGCTGATTTTAAAGCTAGGAAGGAAAGAACAGCAAAGAAGAAGGCAGAGGTGGACCACAGAGCCGCAGAACCACCTTATTATTCCAGGGAGTCAGAGGGAGCATCAATTCCTTCTGATGAGGAGGCATAGATGAAGGCTGCTATTCAGGCAAGCTTGTATGAGCAGAGGCAGCCAGGCATCGACAGCGATTCGAGCCATCAGCTTGAGTCAGGATTGGGATCCGCTTCTGTTAGTGCTCCAGGAGAGTCAGATAGTTTAGGAGGACCTCCTCAGTCAAAGAGCCCGTCAAAAGAGGCACCGGCCATATAGCATCCATGTTGGGAGCATTTGGCAGTAAAAGGAAGTCTTCCAGGGACATTCCAGATGGAGCCACTATCCATGATGTCGATCCATATGCATTTTCCAATAGAGATTCCAAGCAACAGAGAATTGACACAATGCTGAAAAAGGATAAGAAGAAGGATATGTGGCGAGCCATCTCCTCCTGGTTTCATTTCAGTCATATCCCAGCCCATGCAGCAAACAATCCATATTATCGCTCTGCTATTTCATTTATACAGGTTGCTGGTGCAGGTGTAGATCCTCCAGCATCGAGGGATATCTATGGTCATCTTCTGGACAGCAATAAGGAGCTAGAAAAATGGATATCCTCATATCAGAACAAGTGGTCCATGTATGGATTGACGGTGATGTGTGATGGTTGGACTAGTCCTACTAGACGGAGTATCATCAATTTCTTGACTTATTGTGATGGGAAGACTTTTTTTCAGAAGTCTATTGATGCTTCAGATCAGGTGCACGATGCCAATTATATCCTCAGATTGATGTAGGAGGTGATTGATCAGGTGGGAGAGCATAATGTCGTGCAGGTCATCACTGATAATGGATCACAGTACAGGGCCGCAAGATAGATCTTAATGGAGCAGCGGTCGCATATTTTCTGGACCTCTTGTACTGGACATTGTATAGACCTCATGTTGATGGATATTGAAAAAATCAGCAGGGTGCTAAAAATTGTTAAGCTAGCACAGTCTATCGCCAGATTTATATATAACCATACATGGATCTTATCATTGATGAAGAGCTTTACAAGGGAAAAAATATTAAGACCGGGGAATCACACGGTTTGCTACTAATTACATTGCACTTGATAGTCTTCTTGGCAAGAAAACAGAGCTACGTCAGATATTTGTCAGTCAGAAGTGGCAACAGAGCAGATATGCCAGGGCAAATATACTGAGGAAAGCAATGTGGAAAATTAATGACGAGACAGACATTCTGGCAGCGAGCTAAGAGGATGGTGGAGGCTATCAAGCCTCTGTATGAGGTACTTCGTACCGTGGACTCCGAGAGGTATGCTCAAATGGGCTTCTTATATTTCATGATGCAAAGGGCAAAGGAAAAGATCCAGGAGGCAGATCCATCACATGCATCTGAGTATATCTGGATCATTGATGGACGATGGAGTTATCAAATAAGTTCGGATTTGTATCTAGCAGGTACGTAGTAATTTATAAAATCCCAAAAAATTAAAGATGAATCTTGGTACGTACGACTAAGGAGTAAGTATAATATTATATCAGGATTAAATTTTTTATTTTACCAAATCTAAAATTCTAAATGATGTAATGTATTTTGCAGCTGAATGGTGGGTGCATTTTGATGGATCTGCTAAAAATTTGAAAGTTCTTGCAATAAAGATCCTCTCCCGGACGGTGTCATCCAGTGGATGTGAGCACAACTGGTCTATATTTGGCCTTTATCCACTCCAAGCAGAGGAACCGTCTAAAACAGAAACGCCTCAACGATCTTATGTATGTACATTATAATTTAAGGTTGAGGCTAAAATGTATTCAGGAAGAAGTAGAATTGAAATATCCCGATCCTACTGCAAATTCATATGTTGATGAGGATGAAGATCTAATGATTGGATGGGTCATGAGTCAGCAGCAGCAGTAGCCAGAGCTTGATGAGCCATGATCGCCTCCTCGACCAGCCAGTTTTGTAGCTAGTGAGGCTGGGGTGGATGCTGGACAATGGGCAACAAGTCATATTCTTCACAGGGCTCCTGCAGATACAGCACATCGTACCTCCCCACCATCTAGTAGACCCAGAGACAGGAAAAGAAAAGGTAGTTGCATCTCCATCGGAGCACTCGGTCCACTCAAATTCAGATACCAGAGACAGTGATGATAGTGCTTCAGATAGTGAGAGATCTAGTGATCAGGGAAGGGCAGGAGGACAGGAGTCGCAGCCACCTATTCATATTCGATTCACTGGGGAGTCGCAGTTTAGCCATGCCACGCAGGATACAAATCATGGATTACCATTTGATAGACCCCGTGGTGATACGATTTCATATAGACGACAGGCTCCGTGTGGTCATTCGGGACACGATACAGCTGCAGCTCTTGCACGTGGAGTAGGATCCATGGATGTATCTGGATCATCCTCATATTCAGGATCCTCTTATCCGCAGCTACCGGCAGCATCTGTCCATATAATCCATATGGTACATCTGAGAGGTCATCATCTAGTAGTTATTATCCCATGCAGCCCGAAGCATCTTATGGATCTGATTTTGCTGCTGGTATATTTGGATGGGCCCCTGCACTGCCATATCTCAGTCTCTGGACAGCTCTCAGAGTCGGGACATCAGAGAGGGATCTGTGATTAGTTATGATCCATCATGCATACCTCCTGGGATAAGCTTAGAGGAGTATCATACTGCCTGGCAGGAGGGACATGCCAAATTTCCTACAGAGTACATACATGATCCCTATATTTATGGACATCGTCACTCTACTCGATTCTATACATTGGTATGTAATTATATGTTTATGCTACATTTCACTTTCACTAATTGCTGATAATCTTAGTTTAATTTTTATTTTTTATTTTATTTCAATTGAAAATAGTCCTAAATATTAGTATTTAGTCCTAAATCTTGAAATCGGACATATCTTAAATTTTAAATTTCAAGCGTTTAGAACTCTTAAACACTAAATTCTCCTGACCCTAAACCCTTAAAAAATAAAATAAAAACCTTAAAATCACAAAAAACATCAAAAAAAATCAAAAAAAAATTGGGTGTACCGGTTTGAACCGGTACGCCATGCTGTACCGTGTCGGCACGGTATTGGCCGGCCATCGGTATGGCTTCCAGTATTGGTGCCGGGAACCTTGATTACAAGTATTCCTCTAAGTCCTTTATATATTGTCCTAATTAGTTGATTAATCAAGGGATCCTAGGCCTAGGATTTCAGTTGACTAAGATTTCAATATTGAAAAAATTTTGAAATCCTTCTTTCACTACACAACCAGAACCCTACATCATCTACTTCTAGTTGGGTCATAGATTCTAATTCTAGTGTTTATTTATGTACTTCAATGCAGATTCTGATAAAAAGTAAAAGGCTAAGGGAAGACAAAAATCCTTCAGGTTGGCAATGGCGCAAGATTTGCCACTATGCTATTAGCACCTATCCTCTACTATTACCATCTGAAATTTGTTTAGTTTTTAAGAATTGTTATTATGTACCTGCTACTAGCAGGAATTTGATTTATGTATCCTCATTAATACAAGAAGAATACATTTTCAATTTTAATAAGACTACCATTCCATTATTTCAGAAATAAAGTGATTGCACATGATTTTTTAATTGACAGTTGATGTGGCAAGACTGCTGACGCGGAGAAGCGTGCGGGCGCCACGTCAAGAGAAGACGCCACGTCGACCCCCCCCGCTCGGATCCCCCTGTCAAGCTGAGCTGAGCTCCCTCAGGGCAGCAGATCGAGCTCAGTCCTCCGCCAAGTCGAGCTCCTGAGCTCGACCTGCAGTCGAGGTCGAGCCAAGAGCTCACCCGTCGATGTGGAGCCTCTCCGAGCGCGCGCCCTCTGGACCGGGTCCACCTTCGCCCTCCAGAGGAGACCCTCGGAGGTTAGTGCCCTGCGGTCGAGGTCGAGCCAAGAGCTCACCCGCCGATGTGGAGCCTCTCTGGGCGCGCGCCCTCTGGACCGGGTCCGCCTTCCGCCCTCCAGAGGAGACCCTCGGAGGTTAATGCCCTGCGGTCGAGGTCGAGCCAAGAGCTCACCCGCCGATGTGGAGCCTCTCCGGGCGCGCGCCCTCTGGACCGGGTCCGCCTTCCGCCCTTCAGAGGAGACCCTCGGAGGTTAGTGCCCTGCGATCGAGGTCGAGCCAAGAGCTCACCCGCCGATATGGAGCCTCTCCGGGCGCGCGCCCTCTAGACCGGGTCCGCCTTCCGCCCTCCAGAGGAGACCCTCGGAGGTTAGTGCCCTGCAGTCGAGGTCGAGCCAAGAGTTCACCCACCGATGTGGAGCCTCTCCGAGCGCGCGCCCTCTGGACCGGGTCCGCCTTCGGCCCCACTCCATCTAGGCGTCCCAGCGAGTTCGGAGCGCCTAGGATGGAGCGAGCCTAGCCGTCCCAGCTCGACCCCAGCTCAGACGAGGTCCTCACCGGCTGTGGATGCCGGCAAGCCACCCGAGGACCGTACCGGAGCTCCTCCCAGATCGTACTGACCGTCTGACACCGCCAGTTACACCAAAAGGGAAGGCAGCGCGTTGATCGAAATGCTACATTCCTCACCAACTACTCAGATCACCCAGGAAAGAAGGCCAACTAGAGATTCGAATCCCGCGGGCGGCGACCCGCCATTCGAGGCACCCCTAAATTTTCCAAAATGAGGCAACCAAGAAGAGTGTCGGGGGGCCTGACAGTGCACCTTATCATGAGTCAGAAAAGGCTCCCTGGGACACCGCCGCATGCGCCTGACAACCCGGTGAGGATCCCAAGGCAGGCTCCCAATGGCCAGTTTTCAACTACAAAGAACGATCAGCACCCCCGGAAGGGGGAAGGTAACAAACACAAAAAAACAACAAACAAAAAAGAACACAAGCGCAAGCTCTACCGAGAGAGCAGAGCGTCACCACCAACACCACAGTAAAAGGAAAGTCGCTGGGAAACAGGGAGAAGCGGAGGAACAGGGAACCCCTCTGTCCCCGCTGTCACTCTCCCGCTGCTGCTTTTCTCCTTCACCGACACACCAGTTCACTCCTAGTGCAGAGTCCATCAAGAGGGGCCCAACCAGGAGGATATATTCCCCTGGATCGTCACTGACTTGACCGTCGGAGTGCCCCGCCGGAAACCCCGGCCGGGTTACTAACCCCTGTTTCGCAGGTCCAGGAGCAGAGGACCGGCAGGCGACGAAGGAGCGCACTCCGGCACGGCAGCTACGGGCCACGACGGTCTTGGCGGCAACAACAGTCTCTATCATTTACATGCTGATGTATCTGTAAACGTATATAAGCGGATAGTGAGTGTTGTAGGATCTAAGAGATCTAGAGATGAAATAAACCACGGATATGTGTGACACCACAGGCTAGGTTATATTGGAGAGTATAGAATAAACAAATTGGAAAAGAATGGGATCCTTAGCTCATTGACTTCTGAGTCATCCAGTTTTTGAATCTTGCTTTCAAGGTAAAATGACCAAATTAGCCTTTGTAGGACATAAGAAGAGGACCATTGAGATACTTATCCTGGTACACAAATATGTAGCCCATTTGATGTGTAGGCTAGCGATGGTTATCTCTACTTCATTACCTTTATCGATGACTATGGTATGGGTATGTGTATCTTATAAAACACAAACCTAAAACCTTTGAAAAGTTCAAAGAAAGAATTCAAATATGAATTAGAAAAATAAACTGAAAAAATCTCTTAAGGTTCTTCGATTAGATCGAAGAGAATACATTAGTGAAAAATTTTGGAATTATCTCAAGAAAAATGATAGTCTAACAATAGACTCCTTATACATCTTAACTTAATGAGGTATTGGAAAGAAGAAATAAAACTCTATTAGATATGGTCCGATTCATGATGAGCTTCACTAATTTACCTCTATTTCTTTGGAGACATGCTTTATTTTCTATAATTTATTTATTGAATAAAGTTCCCTATAAATCCATTCCTAATACTCTGTATGAGATGTGGTATAGTAAGAAATACAGTCTTAATCATTTTAAGATTTGGGGATGTCCAGTTCATGTCAAAAAATAACAAATGGACAAATTAAAGGCTAGGTCTATGAGAGCTCATTTTATAGGATATCCTAAACAGTCATTAGGATATTACTTTTACTTCCCAGATGTCACAATGTGATTGTGAGCTATCATGCCATATTCTTGAAAAAACAGGTTATCCAAGATGGAGGTACTGGGAGGCAAATTGAGCTCAAGAGAAAGTCTATGAAGAGCAGCGAGCCATAAAACCTATAGAACCTATTCATAATGAGCCAGTATATGTAGTACCTCCTCCGCCTCATAAATCTAGTAAGATCTCCCATCCTCCTGAGAGATACATAAATATATTCACAAAAAATATAGAGCAAATGTTCCTCGTAGGAGATAAGAAACATGAAAATGATTCCAAAATCTACAACAAGACGATGTCAAACATCGACTCCGAGAAATAGTTAAATGCTATGAAGTCAGAAATTGACTCCATGCATTTGAACCAAGTATGAACCTTAGTAGATCCACCAGAGGGTATAATAACTATTGGATACAAATGGATATATAAACAAATTGAAAAAGGATAGGATCTTTGGCTCATTAAATTTTAAGTCATCTAGTTTGTGAATCCTGCCTTCAAGGAAAATTGACCAAACAGCCCTTTAACATGGGGAGAGGACCACTGAAATACTTGCCCTGGTACACATTGATGTGTATGGCCCATTTGCTGTGTAGGCTAAGGATGGCTATTTATACTTTATTACCTTTACCAATGACCATTCATGGTATGGATTTTTATATCTTATGAGACAAGTATGAGGCCTTCGAAAAATTTAAAGAATTTAGACATGAAATAGAAAAGCAAACCGAAAGACCTCTTAAGGTTCTTCGATCAAATCGAAGGGAGTACCTTAGTGGAGAATTTTGGAATTATCTCAAATAAAACAATATAGTCTCTCAATGGACTCTTGGTACATCTCAACTCAACAGGATATCGGAAAGGTGAAATAGGATCCTATTAGATATGATCTCGTCCATGATGAGATTCACTAATCTATCCTTATTTCTTTAGGGACACCTTACTTTTCACTACCTATTTATTGAATAGGGTTCCCTCTAAATCCATTCCTACCACACCATATAAGATGTAACATAGTAAAAAACCAAGTCTTGATTATCTCAAGATTTGGAAATGTCCAGCCTATGTCAAAAAACATCAAGTAAACAAGTTAGAGGCAAGGTAAAGCTCACTTCATAGGATATCCTAAAGAGTTGATAAGATATTATTTTTACTTCCTAGATATCATAATGTGATTGTAAGCCGTCATAACACAATCTTGGAGAGACAATTTATCCAAGATGGTGGTGGTGAGAGGCAAATTAAGCTCGAAAAGATCTCTGAGCTAGTTAGTATAGAACCTAATCCACCTCATAAATCTAGTAAGATCTCCCGTCCTCTTGAGAGATACATAGGTATGATTCAAGAGGATGTAGAGGAAATATTTCTTGTAGAAGATAAGGAAGATGGTAATGATCCCAAAACCTATGACAAGGCTACACCGAACATCTACTCCGAGAAATGGTTGAGTGCAATGAAGTCAAAAATTGACTCTATGCATTCGAACCAAGTATAAACCTTAGTGGATCCACTAGAGGGTGTTAGATCCATTAGATGCAAATGCATCCACAAAAGAAAAATGTACAGATGGAAAGGTAGAGACTTATAAAGTTAGGCTTGTGGCAAAAGATTATGTCAATGCGAACACGATACTTTTCGCTAGTGGCCATGCTAAAATCCATCCATAAATTGCTTGCTATTGCAGCCTTCTATGATTACGAGATATGGTAGATGGATATAAAAACTGCATTTCTGAATGGATTTCTTGAAAAAAATATCCATATGGAGCAACCTAAGGATTTCACTTTCAATGATGGAGATCATAAAGTCTGCAAGCTGTATGATCATACATGGATTAAAGCAAGCATCTCGAAGTTGGAATACTTATTTCAATAATGCAATCAAATTGTTTGATTTTATTAAGAATGAGGAGAAACCATGTGTTTACAAAAAAAGTCAGTTTGAGTACTGTTGTGTTCCTCGTACTATACGTGGACGACATCCTCCTTATTGGGAATAGTATTTCCATGCTGACTTCAATCAAGAGATGGTTGTCCAAAGAGTTCTCCATGAAAGACCTTGGGAAGGTATCCTATATTCTAAGAATAAAGGTCTATAGAAATAAATTTAAAAGGATTTTTGACCTTTTATAAAAAATGTACATAGGAAGGTGCTGAAACGGTTCAACATAGAAAACTCCAAGAGGGGACTTCTACCGCTTAGGCATGGTATTCATCTCCCAAAAAATGTGTCCAAGCACATCTGAGGAGATTCGGCGTGCGAGCAAAATCCCTTATGCTTCGGCCATAGGGAGCCTCATATATGCCATGTTACATACACAACCAAAGATAGCCCTTGCTGTGAGTGTCGCAAGCAAGTATCAATTAAATCCAAATGAAGAACACTAGATAAAACATCCTTAAATACTTAAGAAGGGCTAAGAATTTATTCTTGGTCTTTAAGGAGGATTAGAGTTGCGGGTTAAAGGATACACTGATTCAGACTTCATGTCTGATGCTAATGATAGAAGGTCTATGACAGGATGTGTATTCTTGTGCAATAGTGGTTCAACCACTTGGAAAAGTTTCAAACAACAAATCATTGCAGATTTGACAATGGAAGTACATCGCTGCCTCCGAAGCTGCGAAGAAAGTCTTTTAGTACAAGAAATTTGTTGCAGAACTAGGTGTTATGTCATCAGATGCCATCGCATTGTACTACAATAATAACGGTGCCATAACATGCTAAGGGGCCGAGGTCTCACCAGAGATCCAAGCACATTGAGCGGCATTTCCATATCATTCGCAACTACCTCAAAAAGAAATATGTCGAGATGGAGTAGACTCCACGAACAACATGGCAAACCCACTGACTAAGCCGTTTAGCCAGCAAAAGACTGAAGACCACCTTGAGTAAATGGGACTTAGGTTTATAACAGATTGGATTTAGTGCAAATGGAAGATTGTTTGATGTATATCCTAAAACCCAATCTATCTTACACATTATAATTTTCTAGGATAACTTTTGTACTTGATCTATTTACTTACCAATAAAATGGGCAATTTTATTATAATTCTTATCTAATGTGTCCTTGAATCATCCAAGGAATTAAACGATGACACATTTTCAAGAGTTGGAAATTTGAAGCATGTGACATCAATGATTAATTCCTAAATTGCTCCTGATTATT
This sequence comes from Areca catechu, assembly GCA_021397845.1. Classification (NCBI taxonomy): domain Eukaryota; kingdom Viridiplantae; phylum Streptophyta; class Magnoliopsida; order Arecales; family Arecaceae; genus Areca; species Areca catechu. Next base: position 88,861,304 of record CM038042.1, on the reverse strand, counting down.
GAATCATTAAGAAAATGGTAATTGATCCATTAAGATTAGTACACGGATCACTTCCCTTTGAATAAAAGTCTTGAATCTATAGTTTAGAGACACTAGAGTGAGAGTGCAAATGGTTATTAGAGAATAACAATACTAAACGTGACCAATAAGAAAAGTCACTTGGATGTCTACTAACTGATCAATGATTTTCTCGATGCTATAGTAGTGTGAGCAATTCTTTGACCTATGGTGCCTCGGCTATTCACGATGAGGTTGCTATAGTTTGATTGCACAATCATCTGGTCTCCAAACCATTTGGGTCCTTGCGGTATATGTTGGCTATAGTAGGTTCGTTGAAGGAATAGGATACACACCTAGATAGAATTTATTGATCTTAGTAGTTACGAGATAGTCCTATATGATTTATGAAGCTGTCCTTAAGACCATTGCCACGGCAATGTGATTAATGAAAAAGAATTTCCATAAGATTTCACAATATGGACTCAAGCAAATTAAAACTTAGATTTGATAGACGATGAGGTTTGACAAGTTTTTCATAACCTCCATCTTGTCGGGACTCACAATAAAAGAATTAAATCATATGAGAACTATACCTAGAGGTTCAATTATCTTTCGTTCTACTGGATTGCCACTACATACTGCTAGGTATCACTGATAGATTGTAAGGTCACAAGATCGTCTTGATAATCGATGATCCTAATTAAGGAGAGTTGAAATTATTCTAACTTATAAAAAGAGTTTCAGTGATATTGATGATGGAGATCACAATATATCTTACTACCAGACAAAATAGAACCTATGGGATCATACACAATAGAGATTAGACTTGATCAAATAATTGATTCGTCATTTTGAATCGTAGAAGAATCTAATTATCAATATAATTGATGATTGAACAATTTGTAAAAGTTACAAGAGAGGACTTGCTAAGAGTTAGTAAGAAGACCTAATTGTAAGTATTGCAAGCAAATTTGATTTGATCAAATTGGATTTGAATCCTAATCAAATTAAATCAGATTTAATTTGATGGACTTGGTCTAAATTAAATCTAATTAAGTTTACCGATCCTAATGAGTTTGGGACTTAAATCCTAATCGGTTTAGACCAAATCCAACTTCAATCGGATTAAGATTCCTAAAGTCCAACTTCAATCGAATTGGGACTCTTTCTCCACTCCATGCCAAGAAGAATTGGCGCCCACAAATTGGCGCATAAGAGGGATGCTCCCCTTCTTGATTTGTGTGAGAAAAGTCATGAAGAAAAGAGTGTGCGCCAAGGGTTGGCCCCCTTTCAAAGTCCTCTTATCTTCTTATCTCATCTAAAATTTGAATTTGATCCAAACTTGAATTTCAAACTTCAAATTCAAAAAGTTTGGGATGATCCAAAGAGGGGGGCGTTGGGTCTATAAATAGGAGGTTCACTTCATGATTTCCATATGAAAATTTTGAGGGAAAAATCCATCACCCTTCTCCCCTCTTGACAGCAAAAGCAACCACTTCCTTCTTTTTCTCACGTGAAGAAGTTCACGCTGCCTTTTCTTTCCATATGAAAATTTTGAGGGAAAAATCCATCACCCTTCTCCCCTCTTGACAGCAAAAGCAACCACTTCCTTCTTTCTCTCACGTGAAGAAGTTCACGCTGCCTTTTCTTTCCCTTGATCTCTTGAGAAGAGAAGCAAAGAAGGGAACACCTGCTGCTGTGTTTTCTTTAAACCTTTTGAGAAAAGAGAAAAGAAACTTGCAAAAGAACTAGCACCTCAGTGGTTTCAAATCTCCTAATCAAGATCTGCCCCATATGGATACCTGTAGAGGTCGAACACGTGTGCGACTTCAAGAAACCTTGTAATTATCAGATCACGGTGAAGAACTACCCATGCTGATCTTTTCATATATTATCTCTGATCTGAATATTTATGGTTTTATGTGTTAGATCTAAATAACATTCTGACATAAGATTGTCCTAGCATAATAGTATGATCAGTGATATTGAAAGATTGTCTTAGAATGTTGTTAATTTGCTAATTTAGATATAATATTATTAATCTGTAGAATCCTGTTAGGTATTTTAAGAGATGAGATCTTATGCATATTTCTAGATTAAAAATGTTTTAATCTGATTTATTTCCATTGCCCATTCCGAAACTTAAAGTTAAAAATCTGCATACATGAAATACAAGGCTTTCCAACATACAATTCACCAGTTTAGTCAACATCTTTGTTTTTCTTAGTATAGTGCAGAAGAATCCCCAAAAATGTTTAAAAGCTAGATTCGAGTTGAGAATATCAAGTTTTTTCAAGAAGCTCAACCCGGCAACCCAACCAAAAGCTCATAAGCCGATCTTTTGACATTCCTAGTCCCATGGCCACTTTGTTGGAGGTTGAAGTGTTAGATGGTTTAACAAAATAAATATAAATTTGATTTGATGATAAGCCTCTAGAAAGTTTATGGAAATTGGAAGGTATTGGAAAAGAAGAACCAAAAAACCCAGGAAAACCAGACATACCAATGTCAACCTAAAAGATGTAGAAGCATCAAGATAATGCCCCAGCAACAATACATTTTATAATGTTCCAAACACTTGCATACCTACAGTGATCATCATACAACGACCAATCTGCATTCCTCTCCACCTCGAAGAAAGCCTAGCACAATATTTAGAGAAAATAATTGAACAAACTGAATCAACCTCATTTGCCTGAAGTAGAGAAGGAGAAAGTGATTTTGTAAAAATACAATCTTACAACTGAAAATTTTTGCTATCAGGAAACTAGTTAAATGACATGCACAAATTAGGTTACAACTAGAGTGATATTGTATTTTAGAATTTATAGAAAAACCAGATGAAGTGAGTGCACCAGGCAACTAGTACCATAATATACATATTTAGAAAAAAAGCACTAATAGCACTCTTGTCTATTGCTCAAACACCCTGCAGACAATTTCCAAGGTTCAAACCCACTTCAACCAATAAAGAAGGTACTATTAGACTACTAGTCATGTTGGGGTCATATTTTAGTAACCGCTAATGATTCATCACAAGCTAAAAATAATATACTTCATTGTATATTACTTCTGAACTATACCTGAATTCTTTCAGAAAAAGCTATCAAATAGTGGACTCCCAAACAAAAAAGGGTCCCCTTTATTTTCATTTTGCAGATTCAGACCACTTTTTCTGGCATGATGGTTTTCAACATGAACAAACTCTTGCCCCAGACCCAGCGAATACACTTGTAGGTATGTTGAAGCAGAGGTAATTACATAGTGAAGGCACATACTTAAATAATAAATGCATAATTTTCAGACGTATGCACATAATTCAATATTGAATGCATGCACTTTTTCTAAACATGCAATATGCATCCATGGACTAAAATGCATCCATGGGATCAGGGCAAAACCATTCAAAAATATTGGTCCTGTACTTCCAAAAGTAATAAATAAATTAACAAATAAAAGAAATAAAGATGGCCCAAATATGCAAAAACTAAAATAAGACCGGTCATCTTAGCAAAATTTTCTACGGTTGTATTTGGTAACAGACAATCCATCCAAATTGCTAGCAATTTAATAGGGCCCCATCACATTACTGTGTTTAGTATATTTTTCTGGATGGTAATCTATCCTGTCTGATAATCTGATTTACCTTCCAAGAAGCAATCTAAATTACCTCTGAGAGGGATGGTAATCCAGATTACCATTTTTTTGATAATCCAGATTACCACTTTTTAGATAATCTAGATTACCAAATTACCCTCCCCTTCTTTTTTCCTCTTCCTTTCCATATTAATTTTATATTTTATATTTTTTTAAATTTAATTTATTTAAAATATTATATTAAATAATATATAATATATTTAATTTAATTTATTTAATTTTATATTAATATAATATAATATAATATTTTATATTTTATATTTTATAATATAAAATACATTATATTATATTATATTTAATAATATAATATATAAATTTAATACATTATTTAATATATTTAAGTAATATATTAAATATATCATCTATTTAATATATAATTTTTTATATTAAATTTATTTAATATAATAATAACTTTTTATTTTTATATAAAATATAATTTTTTTAAATATTTTAAATATAATAAATAAAAATATATTTTTAATAAATGGATAAAATATTTAAAAACTATATTTTAAAAATAAAATGTAAATTTGATTTAGGGGTATTTTGAAATTTTGATTTTACATATTACAACATTACTTGCATGCAAGGATCGTTGAACCGGGATCGGAACCCATACCAATCAATGACCGGTATGATATAGTATCATACTGTATCAGTACAATATACTGGTCTTAATGAACTGAGAAAAAACTATCTTCCCTCTCAAGCAAGGATCGCTGAACCGAACCCGAACCAGACTGAACCATACCGAACCGAACCGTACCGTACCGAACCAACCCGTACCGTACCGAACCGACCCTACCGATTGGTTTAAATCAATTTCTATGGTTCAGGTCCTAAACCATTTTTTAGAATTGAATCGTATCGGCTCTTGGCTGATACAGTATGGTACATTTCGAACAGAGCGATTCGGGACGGTACCAAAAATATTGCTTACATGTACCAAATACAATATAATTCACATTACCTACAATCCACATTATCCTTCAAGATTGCTTGGCAATGCATCAAATGCAATCTACCAGATATGCTTGATGGAATATTCTTTGTTGCAAGCAAACCAACAAAATAAAGGATTTATGATATCTGTCATCAGAGCACACAATTCCTTCCAACAGCCACTACAAACCTCATTAAGAAGTCAAAGCATTCAATTTTAAATACAGACCGATGAAAAAGTTGCACCCTAGTCATCTTAATGGGAGGTTTTAGCTTAAGTTTCCTCTCAGCCAACCATGGTTAAATAATACAAGAAAATCTAGAATATTGACAATCAGTAATTTGTAGAATCTCTAAATCTATTAGACTTTTCAAGAAATCTTGTGTTATAGTAAACTTCCATTTAAAATTCATATTTTGGAGATGTCAAATTTCTGTCCAACTTTGATAGAGAGGTTTGATTATAGAAATGTGCAGTCTCAATCTATATGACTATAACATTTAGGTCCATAACTCCAAAAAGTCATATATCGGGTAGAACCTACATCTGCTCAAGTTTTTCTTGACAATGAATTTGTGATGAAAGCATATAGTGTGCAACATAGTATGGAAACCATTGCTGCATTTTGATTTTTCTCCAATCTGAAAAAAAAAAGAATAGACATACAAAATTACATATTACGTATACAAAATTATACAGGCACACCAATAAAGGAAACCCTATAGGTATAATTCTTGTTTGTTAAAAATTCACTGGTTATCAGGGTTCCCGGTACCAGTACCGGGTGCCGTACCGGTGGCTGGGAACCGTACCGTGCCGACACACGGTACGGCGGGGCGTACCGGTCCAAACCGGTACGCCCAAAAAAAAGTTTTTTTTGGTTTTTTTTTTTTTTTTGGTAAGTTTAAGGTATTTATTTTAATTTTTAAGAATTTAGGGTTTAGGATTTATTTTTTAAGGGTTTAGGCCGGTTTAGGATTTAGGATTTAGGCCGGTTTAGGATTTAGGGTTTAGGATGGTGTACCGTTTTAGGGTTTAGGACTAAATACTAATATTTAGGACTATTTTCAATTGAAATAAAAAAAAATTGATAATTAAACTAAGATTATCAGCAATTAATGAAAGTAAAATGTGTCATAAACATATAATTACATACCAATGTCTAGAATCGGGTAGAGTGACGATGTCCATAAATATAGGGATCATGTATGTACTCCGTAGGAAAGTCGGCATGTCCCTCCTACCAGGCAGCATGATACTCCTCTAAGCTCATCCCAGGAGGTATGCGTGATGGGTCATAACTAATCGCAGATCCCTCTCGGATATCCCGACTCTGAGAGCTGTCCAAAGACTGACGATATGGCAGTGCAGGTGCAGGGGGGAATCCAAATATACCAGCAACAAAATCAGATGCATCAGGGTTGAAATTGACCCTGCATATTTTTTTTTCTTGGTTTTCCTTCCTTCGTGTGTCGCTGCAGAGAACACACAGAGAGCTCTTAAGCTCTCTGTGTCATGCCTTTCCTTAATTAAGGAAAGGCAGCAAGGCCCCCCCTTTGGACGTCACATGGCTACACTGTAGCCATGTGACACAAAAAACAAATGAGCCCCCCCTTTGGAACCGTACCGAGCCGAACCGGGCCGAACCGACCGGTTCGGGTCCGGTTCGCACTGATTCGGACCGGTTCGGGCCCGATTCATTTTTTTTTGGTTTTTAAGATGGCTGTGCCATTTTTTACAGCCGAACAGTGCCGGCCGGCCGCCGGTCCGGTTCGGTACGTCCCGAATCGGCCAATTCGGCACGGTTCGGTGAACCTTGCTGGTTATAGGTCTTCCTGCATTCCGTAGAGATGCTCTCTTGCACTTTCAGGTACATATGGTGATTTTTTGAAAAATTCATGAATTGTTCTCGAGGGAGCCTTAGCTGAATTGTTCTGCAATATATTTGCTGATTCACAATTTGTTTATGAATGTTTCAAAAAACTGACAGACTTCACAAATATTTGTGAATCAGAAAACAACGGGTAACATATTGGAAATGGGGTATGCTCTAAAAGCCATTTGCAAGTTTAAAGACAACAACAGTTGAGGAATTATGGCCATCTCCTACCAACATAATCATATATAGTATAAGATATGTGTCACACATCAGTCATAGATAGACCTGTCAAAATGGACTAAAGCCCATGGGCCAGTCCATTTGGCCCTATAAATGGGCCAAGCTGGGCTGAAAAAATTTGGTCCATTTATGTAAGTGGGCTTTTTGGCCCGGCCCCTGTAGCCCATAGGCTCAACAGGATTAGGGTTGGGTCAGTCCATGGGCAATAATTTTTTTTAAAAAAATATATTAAAATTAAAAGATTTAAAACGGAAAATGGCAAACAGGTTACGGGTTACCAGGTCCACTTACCAGAGTAAATCACGGTCCATGTTAAATTAAAAGTTTAAAACTTTAAACTTAAAATGGAAAGATATTTTGATTTTTTTTCACAATCTTCCACGTCGTTCCCACTTCCCTTCCATGTTCGCAGTGTTCGGCTGTTCCCATTCCCATTTCCACTTCGATACGACGATACTTGATAGTTCTGGGCTTCCGGCGATTCAAACTTCTTCCAAATTTCCGATTCATCGGGAGTTTGGGACCGGCCGACCGGGGCTTTGATGCTGCTCTTATACTCCTCGCTGCATTTTATACTCTCCCTATTCTTCATTCATTTTGCATCTCATTTTCTCGTCTTTCTTGATGTCTATCTTGGATCTGTTATCTCACTACTATCCTCTCCTGCTTGTGTTGTAACATTGTGTTCGGCTCCTGCTAAATTACCTCTGTGTCCACGGCCCTAGCCCTAGCCCACGGTCCTAGCCCTAGCCCACGACCCATATAGGGGGCTGGCTCTTTGGGCCCATTTGTACAAGTGGGCCTAGCCCGGTCCGGCCCATAAAATGCAAGCCCATATGGGTTAGGGGCAGGCCAGCCCATATTGACAGCTCTAGTCATCGAGTTAAAAAAGTCTTATAGATACTGTTATACACAGCCGGCCTCCCTCCGAACCATACGGGGTCCGACCGACCTGCCAGAGGTCCGACCGACTCTTTAGCTAGGTCCGACTAACCCACTTCAGCGAGGCCCATATCGGTCCAAAACGGGCCGCTCCAAAGACGGCCCGGAGGTCCAAGAGGCCCCTTCTAGCTGGTACCAGAATTCTGTTACAATAGATTCCTGACATCTCGACGCCATTACTCTGCAGATCCCATGACGTCATTCCCTTCTAGTGCTACCTGGCCACTACCGAGATTCCTCTAAGGGCAAATCGGCCATTTCCAGCCTAGCCCCTAACAGATTCTGGTAAAGTTCCGCACCTATATAAGGTAAAGGGAGGACCCCGAGGTAAGAGGGTTCTTCCTTCCCCACGAGCTATCTCCTTTGCGATTCCTCCATTCTGTTGCTCCAAGTCTCCCACTGACTTAGCCATCGGAGTGTCCCCCACCGGAACACCACCGGCCTGAGGGACCTTTTTTGCAGGAACTAGGAGACGCGCACTCCAGCAAGCCCGATCGAGGAAGCCCGGTCCGGGAGATTCAGCGACAACAGATTAGCACTAGAGGAAGGGCTGCCCTGAACCTTCGCCCTTGTGTTCCTTCTTCGAAAAGAGGGATCCACCGCTAGACAAGACGATGGTGAAAAGAAGAGCTCAGAATACCTCCAACAGGAGAGGCCGCTCCCAGGCAAGCTCGAGAAAACCTCTCAGGGGAAACGATGCCGCCTAGCCTACCGTCACCCTAGAACAGCAGCAGTTTTAGACCCTTTTGAACCACATCGACACTCTTGCCGCCGCAGTTCAGAACCTTCAAGATGCGGCCAATGACAGGCAGCAGCCGCTCGCGGCGTCCAGAACCAGTCATCCACCTGCTGCCAAAGGGAGTCGATAGCAAGGAGTCCCTCGACTCCACTCCCACGCGACCCCGAAGGTCACAGAGGACTCATGCCGATAAGAAAAGAGTGAGGTCCGCCTCACACTCTTTCGCGGATTCGGTCTCCTACAACGACCAGCGATGCGATGAAGACCCAAGGGACTACACCAGCAAGCTCCAACGCATGGAGCAAATTATCGAACTGGTCGACCGGTAAAAAGGAGAAGCGCTGGCATACGACTCCCGCCCACCATTCTCGCCAGAATCATGGAGAAGCTATCCCCCGTCACTTCAAGATCCCCAGGTGGATGCTTACGATGGCACCACCGATCCTCTGGATCATTTGGGCACTTATAAGGCCCACATGATGGTACAGGGCGCCTCCGACGCCCTCCACTGCATCGCCTTCCCCGCAACACTCAAGAAGGCGGCTCGGATGTGGTTCTTCGCCATCAACCATGTACGATCCATTCCTTCCCCAGCTGGAAAAATTGTCTTATTTCAGGACCTGCAGCCGGGCACCGACGAACACGGATTGCCACTTCCTCGTGCAGCAGAAGGATGGCGAAATATTCCGGGAGTACATGGCCCGATTTAATTCGGCGACCATAGAGATCCCGGACCTCAACGAGTACGTGGCTATGTCGACCTTCAAGAAGGGGCTGCGATCGTCCAGGCTCACTTTCTCACTGGACAAAAAATTCCTGACAAGCTACTCCGAACTACTGGCCCGGGCCTAAAAATGTGCCCTGGCAAAATAACAAACGGCAAGCCGATGCCAGGCTAAAGGGAGGTCGGCTCCCAAGAGGAGTGATAGGGCTCCCGAAGTCCGACCTCCCAGCAATGGCACCAACTCGGCCCGACGCCGCAGCCCTAAGTCGAAGGACTTTCTCAGGAGGTTCGAGACTTACACACCTCTCCCTCTCAAGGAAAAAAATCCTTATAGAGATAGAGAAGGAAACCTTCCTGCAAAGGCCTCGCCCGATAAGGAGTCCCTTTACGTCGAGGAGCAGGGACAAGTACTGCCAGTTCCACCATGACCACGGGCACAACACAAAAGATTGCCTCTAATTGAAGGACGCAATCGAAGATTTGATCAAGCGAGGTACCTGCACAAGTACGTCCGACCCCAGAGGAGCCGGGCTGAAACTTCCACAGCCAGAAACCCCCCGGAGGAAACGGAGCTGCCCAACCACGCCCCACCGACGGAAATGTTGGCATGCTCCACCGCCGGTCCGATGGAAGGACGAGGGAGGTCGGGACATCTCAAAGAGGCATCGGGGTTCTAATGTAATTAGTTTCTCCGACGAAGACCTCCTAAAGACGAAGTCTCCGGGAACGATCCCGTTGTTGTGTCGGCAGTAATTGCCAATTATGATGTAAGGAGGATCCTCATTGATAATGGAAGCTCCACTAAAGTTTTGCTATATGATGCCTTTGTCAGAATGAACCTTCCTAGAACTAGGCTGCAAGAATCCCCAACACCGCTGACTGGGTTCGGAGGGAACTCCGTTGGCATAGAGGGAGAAATAACTCTGCCCGTAACCATCGGGTTAGAGCCTTATCAAAAAACCCTCCCCATCAATTTTATAGTCATATGTACGACATCAGCCTACAACGCCATTTTGGGGCGACCGACCCTGAACAGGTTCCGAGCCATTGTATTTACTTACCACTTGTTGGCGAAGTTCCCAACTCGAAACGAGGTCAGAGTGATGAGAAGGGATCGCAGGATGGCCAGACAATATTTGACCATTCAGGATAGACAATTGGAAGACCGTTCCGCCTTGGAACTTGATCCCAGGTCTGAAACCGACTGCTGCGGAGAACCGGTCGAGAGGATCCTATTCATACCTCTTAGGGAGGAGATCCTACTAGGGTCCTGCAGATCGGGAGCACGCTCAGCGAGGAGGCCAATCAGAGCTGGTCAACTTCCTACGGGACAATGCCGACATCTTCGCCTGGTCAGCATCCGACATGCCAGGCATCCCGTTGGAAGTCATAACCCATCGGTTTAAGGTGGACCCTACCTACAAGCCTGTCCGACAGAAGAAGAGGAACTTCGCCCCTGAGAGACAGAGGGCGGTTGATGAGGAGGCCAAGAAGCCCCTCGAAGCTGGTTTCATCAGAGAAGCCCACTACCCTGACTAGCTGGCGAACGTCGTGATGGTAAGGAAAGCCAACGAAGTGGAGGATATGTGTAGACTACACTGACCTCAACAAAGCCTGCCCGAAAGATAACTTTTTCTTATCAAAGATCGACCAACTGGTGGACGCCACTGCCGGTCATCAACTTCTGAGCTTCATGGACGCCTTCTCTGGGTACAACCAGATCAGCATGGACCCGGAAGACGAGGAGAAGACAGCCTTTGTCACTGACAAAGGGCTGTACTGCTATAAAATGATGCCCTTCGGCCTAAAGAACGCTGGAGCCACATTCCAGAGGCTGATCAACAAGGTCTTCGAGAGGCAACTTGGAAGAAACATGGACGCATATGTTGACGACATGATAGTCAAGAGCCTCCGGAGAGCTGACCACATCAACGATCTGAAAGAGTCCTTCGATGCCCTGAGGTGCCACTGGATGAAACTGAACCCTGCCAAGTGTACCTTCGGAGTGATCTCGGGAAAATTCCTCGGCTTTCTGGTCATCCAGTGAGAAATTGAGGTCAATCCGGATAAGATTAAGGCCGTCATCGACATGGGGCATCCAACCAACAAGAAGCAAGTGCAAGAACTCACAGGTCGGATAGCCTCTCTCGGTCGCTTCATTTCTAAATCAGCTGAAAGGTGTCTCCCTTTCTTTTAAATGCTGCGATAGTCGGATCGCTTCCAGTGGATCGACGAATGTCAGTCGACCTTCGAAGCACTGAAGACGTACCTGAAGACTTCCCTTTACTTGCTAAGCCTTTGGAAGGAGAGTCCCTGTACTTGTACCTATCCGCATCGGACAAGGCTGTGAGCTCCATCCTTATCCGAATTACGGAGGACAACCAGCAAAGGCCGGTCTATTACATCAGCAAGGTACTTCATGACGTCGAGACAAGGTATCCTAAGATGCAAAAACTTGTCAAATCCTTAATTGTAGCAACCAAGCGACTGCGGCCCTACTTCCAAGCGCATCCAATCATCGTCCTGACCGATCAACCTCTTAAGGCAATCCTCAAGAGCCCAGATATCTCGGGTCGGCTCGCCAAATAGGCCGTTAAGCTTGGCAAATTTGACATCTCCTTCCAGTCTCGGTCGGCCATGAAGGCTCAGGTGATCATCGACTTCATAGCAATGTACCTGGAGATAGGAGACACTTCTGCAAACGATCGACACACTTGGGGATGATACTGCCGAAGGGTCAGACCCCGCCTAGACACTCCATGTGGACGAGGCATCTAACCTTGCTGGTTGCGGAGCAGGATTAATCCTGGCCGACCCCGACGGACAGAGCATGGATTATGCCCTATGCTTCGCATTCTAAGTATCAAATAACCAGGCGGAATATTAAGCCCTCCTCGTGGGACTGAGGATGGCTGACAAACTAGGCATCGATCGAATCAGAGCCTTCTCGAATTCCCAGCTAGTGATCAACCAGGTGAGCGGCAAATTCGAGACAAAAGATCCGACCCTGGCCAAGTACTTGAGTAAAGTGCAGAACCTTGTGGCTTGACTCAAGTTTATTGAGATCATCCATATACCCCGGGTGCGAAACTCTCGGACGGACACCTTGTCACGGCTGGCCACTGCCATCACTGATTCCGCCGATCGGGCTTTCGTGGAGCACCTACAAAGCTCAAGCATTGCCGAAGAGACATCGGGAATCCATCAAGTGGAGCGAGAGGCTTGTTGGATGGACCCCATCCTCGCGTTCGTCAACGAAAGAACCCTGCCAAAAGATAGGGCCGAAGCCAAGCGTGTGCGCTGGACAGCCTCGAAGTACATCATCCTCGACGGGACCCTCTACAAGCGATCATTTACGCAACCACTGCTCAAGTGCCTAGGACCGTCGGACGCCGATTACGTACTCAGAGAGGTGCATGAAGGCATATGTGACGACCACCTGGGAGGTAGATCCTTGGTCTACAAGATCATCCGGCAAGGCTATTACTGGCCAACCATCCAGAAGGACGCTGCAGACTTTGTTAAAAGGTGCAACACATTTCAGAGGTACTCCAATGTTCAAAGGCGACCGGCTAGTCAGCTAACCCGGCTGACAGCCCCCTGGCCATTCGCACAATGGAGAATGGACATCCTCGGGCAATTTTCCCCAGCATCCGGACAACGAAAGTTCCTAATTATAGCCATCGACTCCTTCACCAAGTGAGTGAAAGCTGAACCACTAGCGCAGATTACCGAAGCCAAGGTGGAGACCTTCGTCCGGAACTGCATCATCTATCGGTTCGGCATACCGCAGGCAATCATCACCGATAACGGGCGCAATTCGACAATCCTAAGTTCCGGGATTTCTGCTAGCAGTATCATATCTCCCACCGGTTGACTTCAGTCGGATACCCCCAATCCAACGGGGAGGCCGAAATCACCAATCGGACAATTCTGCATGGCCTGAAGACCCGACTAAATGATGCCAAAGGGCTCTGGGCCGAAGAACTCCACTCGATACTCTGGGCCTATCGGACTACCTCCCATACGACGATTAGGGAAACTCCATTCAATCTCACCTACGAGAGCGAGGCAGTCATGCCAGTGGAAGTCTCCTTGCAATCTCTCCGGATTGATCATTTCGCTGAACCAGCCAATTCTGATCAGAGAAGGGCTAACCTCAACTTACTCGAGGAGACCCGACTCCAAGCAGACCTGAGGATGGCGACCTATCGTCAAGGAATGGCCAATATTACAATTCTCGAGTCAAGGCTCAAAGCTTCCGGATTGGAGACTCCAACTGAACAAGCCAACTGAGAAGCCGACTGAACAAGGAAAGCTCTCCCCCAACTGGGAAGGCCCCTATCGAGTAATCGAAGTTATCTGGGCCAGAACTTACCGACTCAAGTATCTAGACGGACGACAAGTGGCACGTCCTTGGAATGTAGATAACATCCGCAAATATTATCAATAAAGACAGTAATTTACTCTACAAAGAAGTCTGATCTCGATCGGCCAAGGCTCGAATGTAGCCCACTCAAGTCTGACCCTGATCGGCAAATGCTCTAGGGCAGCCCACTCAAGTCCGATCCCGATCGGCAAAGGCTCTAGGGCATCCACTCAAGTCCGACCCCGATTGGCAAAGACTCTAGTGCAGCCCACTCAAGTCCGACCTCGATCGGCAAAGGCTCTAAAGCAGCCCACTCAAGTCCGATCCCGATTGGCAAATGCACTAGTGTAGCCCACTCAAGTCCGATCCCGATCGGCAAAGGCTCTAGTACAGCCCACTCAAGTCCGATCCGATCGGCAAAGACTCTAGTACAGCCCACTCAAGTCCGATCCCGATCGGCAAAGGCTCTAGTACAGCTCACTCAAGTCCGATCCCGATCGGCAAAGGCTCTAGTACAGTCCACTCAAGTCCGATCCCAATCGGCAAAGGCTCTAGGACAGCCCACTCAAGTCCGATCCCAATCGGCAAAGGCTCTGGTGTAGCCCACTCAAGTCCGATCCCGATCAGCAAAGGCTCTGGTGGAGCCCACTCAAGTCCGACCCCGATCGGCAAAGGCTCTAGGGCAGCCCACTCAAGTTCGATCCCGATTGGCAAAGGCAAGTGCAACCCACTCAAGTCCGACCTCGATCGGCAAGGATTCCAGCGCAGCCAACTCAAATCCGACCTCTGTCGGAAAGCACTTTGTGGGATCCTTAAACATCTAAGGAAATCTCTACAAATAGCTAGTTCGAAGATCCCTTAGGAATAATTCTAAAGGAGACAGGTTCGGACTAAGCTGATCTCTCGACACTTAGAAATATTTCTTATAAATGGTTAAGTTAAAAGCCGATGGGATGCTCGGCAATCCCATGAGGGGCCATTGGTCGGCCACCTTCTTCAAGCAGGAATAGCCCATTAAAAAAAAAAAAAGAAAAAAAGAAAACACAACAACAGCAAGACAAAACAGAAGATGAACATCAAGGTATTGTTTCATTGATCAAAAACTTTTGTACAAGATATAGACAGACTTTTATGACTGGTTCTAAGTCTTGCCAAGAATTTACAAAAGATGAAGATCTTTCCCGCTCGTCGAAGGAGCTTCGGCCTCCTGCACCGCATCCGGAGCCTCAACCAAGGCCTCCGCCGGTCCCACATCGGCAATGGTTTGGGCATCGAACCCGGTGTCGGCCGAGCGCTCTTTTTCTTTCGATGGGTGCATCAGCTGTATAGAGGACAGGTCAAGCCTCGAGAAGGCTTCGGCCACCTTCAGGCAGTCATCGAAACCGTAGTCGTAGCTCGCCGCTCCAGCCTCCATTTCATCGTTGAAGTCGGTTGAGGCCTTATATTCTGCTACGGCACCGCGGACCTTCTCTTCTGCCAGCTCCTTCGCCTCCTTCAGCTCGGTCAGATACTTCCTCACCAGTGCCTTGTGAGACCGCGCGCTCCTTTCTGTATCAGCGGACCACTCCTCTTCGGACAGCCGATGGGTCAAGGACTTGACCCTTTCCTTCTTCTTCAGCTGGGCCTCCCGCGCGGTCAGCTGGGTTTGCATGTCCTCTGCCCGCTTCTTCAATGACTCGACTTCGGCCAAACTGGCCGAAAGTCTCTCAGCAGCCTTCTGCGATACCAGTGCCGCCGCTTTGGCCGCCTTCAGTCCTTTGGCCTCCCCAGCCGAGGCCTCTGCCACACGAACCATCTCGCCAAGGCCCTCATCCATCATCAAGACCTCGTGAAGGAGCTACAGGCAACAGATCATATTAGTCATGTACAAGAAGTGAAAAGAAGGAAGAAAATGAAGGAATGACAAAAGTATCTTCAGCAGACTGAGGTAGGTGCCTCTCGCCACCTCGTTCATCTTACGCTTGCCCGTCTTATCACAATCGGCATTGATGATGGCCCCCTTTAGGTCTCTGGCCTGCTGGGGGTTGTGAAGAGCATGCCAGCGCTGATAGGTGTCGTGGCTAACCTCTTCAGCCTCTACCCCTTTGACTACCCCTTTCTTCTTACCTGCGGAACGGACCACCTCCATCCGCTCGGCTGATGGCGAGGCCGGGGCCGTCCCCACTTCGGTCAGCTCTGAAGGGTCCGGCTCCGGTCAGATTGTTGACTCCGCGACTATAGGCAGAGGTCCCGACGCTCTAGCCGCCAACCACTCCGACAGAGGCATATTGTCCTTATCGGAGCCCGATGCCACGACGATTGCGGGCTGTTCTTCCGCCCACCATTTCTATTACCTGCCCGCGATCGGCTCCGCTGACTAGGCGGCCCTCTTCCTCGCGGCCCGCTTTGCTATTCTTGCACGGTTCGGCTTCATTTTTCCTCCTATTACAAAAGCAAGATCAGAGTGAGGAAAGAAAGAATGTAGCTGACATAACAAAAAGGCCAATGGCAACGACTCCTACCCTACCTAAATGTTCATGACAGCTGACTCCGGCCAAGTGGAGGCTGTCCTCCCGAAACAGCTCCTTCACCATGGTGATACTGACCGCTTCCAACTCGTTGAAGTGGGCTTGATCGGCCATCAAGACCACCCTCCCTCCGTCAACTATCGGCCTTGGTTTCCCAATGAGGGTTGAAGCCCCAAGCTGAAGACTATGAATAAAGAAGAACTTCGACTTCCACCCATTAATAGCCGACAGAAGACCCCTAATTATCTTCCGCCCGGGACAGGGGCTGAACACCCACCACTCCTCGCTCCGGAAGTCCTTCTTGAGGATAAAAAAGTTTGCAAAGAGGAAAGTCCTAGGTTCTACCCCAACCCTCTGGCACAGGACCGCGAAACAGCTGATGACCCGAATACTATTCGAGGTCAGCTGCGCAGGAGTAACTTCGTACATATTGAAGACCTGGACGAAGAGATCACACAGGAAAAATCGGAGACCAGCCTTCAGGTGGTCCTCGTACACCGGAAGAGCTCCCGGGCTTGGCAGCCGGGTCACCCTCCCTTCCCAGTCCGGGACGGTGATGTGCAGGGTGGAGGGGATATTGAACATAACCCTAAGAGCCTCTACCCGATCCCGTACTAGTTCAGACTCGACCTGGTTGAGACCCAGTCCCTCTATCCTACGGCTGGAACTCCAGCTACAAGAGGCCATTGTTAAGGGGCTTGGAGGATAGAGGCACTAACCTGAAGGATGGGTTTCCTAAAAGGTTGAAGACGCTGGAGCGAGCCAAAATTTCTCTCCAAAAGGCAAATGCGGCAAAAGCTTCGCCCATAGTATCAACATCACCTTTTATGGAGGAAAGCAGTTGTCACCATTCCTCGAGCACCGTGACCCGGGCATCAAGCGACACAAATCTCCACGCAGCGAAAGCCGATGCGATGGAAGGAAGCATAGTACGGTCGCGATCCGCATGATCACCGGATTAGCGATGGGTGGGTCGCCCCCAGTGCGGCACCAACTGCTCAGATGTCGCCATGCCATCCAAATCACCTCCGAAGCCCGACAGCCCGATTCGCGATGGGTGGGTCCGTGGGCACCAACTGCTCAGGTCCCATGTCATCCAAATCACCTTTGCCGCTCATCCCCCCTTTTGCATTAATTGCCACTCCCTTCGCTTCCAATACGGGATCGACACCTGTCCCAGACACGAGCTTCAGGAGTGGGAAGTGACAAGATGCAGCACACCTGATTAGATCCGCAATCCCCACAAAGATGAATGCATTCAATGCGAGAATGATGCTCTCGCCCTTCAAAGCTACAGGCCCTCTCGAAGGCCAAGAGCAAGGAGGGCAACTGTTATACACAATTGGCCTCCCTCCGAACCAGACCGGGTCCGGCTGACCCGCCAAAGTTCCGACCGATCCACCAAGGTCCGACCGACCCACCAGAGGTCCGACCGACCCACCAGAGGTTCGACCGACCCTTCAGCTAGGTCCGACTGACCCACTTCAGCCAGGCCCATATCGGTCCAAAACGGGCCGCTCCAAGGACGGCCCGGAGGTCCCAGAGGCCCCTTACAGCTGGTACCAGAATTCTGTTACAATAAATTCCTAACATCTCGGCGCCATTACTCTGCAGATCCTACAGCGCCATTCCCTCCTATTGCCACCTTGCCACTACCGAGATTCCTTTAAGAGCAAATCGGCCATTTCCAGCCTAGTCCCTAACAGATTCTGGTAAAGTTCCTCACCTATATAAGGTAAAAGGGGACCTCGAAGTAAGAGGGCTTTTCCCCACGAGCTATCTCCTTTGCGATTCCTCCATTCTGTTGCTCTAAGTCTCCCACTGACTTAGCCACCGAAGTGTCCCCCGCCAAAATACCACCGGTCCGTGGAACCTTTTTTGCAGGAATCGGAAGACGCGCACTCCAGCAAGCCCAGTCGAGGAAGCCCGGTCCGGGAGATTCAACGGTAATAGATACTATGGGGGTTTATCCAAGTGAATGGGTTCCACGGGAAGGATTGGAAAAACCTAGGTGTTAGAAACTTGCTCAGCCACGGGTAAGATTGGCATCGCACCTATAAGGCTACTAAGGTGGACAATAACAGCATGGAATTTCTCCTTCACTGATATCAAACCTAACACTGACATCCGGGTGTGCCATCACACTTCGTCAATACTAGCAATCCATCTTGCAAAGTGCTATCAAGGGTAGAGGTGCAAAGCAGGTTCATGGGCTTGCAAGTGGTACTTTGACCTAAAGGACAGGACACGTTGTATTTAGAGATCAGTGACTTTGTGGCCAACCTGTGTGTTGACTATTATACCCTAGATGATGTCCATGACAAGGAGCATTGGTTTAATGAATTTGTGGCCAAACTAGCAAGCATCAAAACCCTTCGATTTGATCGAGGTGAATATCTTACCGGTAAGTTTATGACATATTTAAAAGAGAATGGGATTCTCTCACAATGAACACCTCCTGGGACATCTTAGTATAATGGAATCAAACCTTGTTAGACATGGTTCGGTCCATGATGAGATTTACAAGTCTGCCTATCTCTTTCTGAGGATATGCATTAAAATCGGCTTGGTACATTCTAAATAGAGTTCCTAGCAAGTCTGTAGATAAAATGCCATATAAGATATGGACAGGACATAAGCCGGTACTCTCACACCTTAGGATCTAGGGATGGCCAGCTTTTGTCAAACGTTTGAAAACGGGCAAGCTTGGGTCTGGGTCTAATAGGTGTACATTTATAGAGTACCCGAAGGAAACTAAGGGTTATTTCTTCTACTATACTAATAAACATAAGGTGTTCGTTAGTAATAAGGCAATCTTTTTGGAAAGGAAGTTCCTTGGAAAAGGAACTAATGCCTCTAAAGTTGAACTTGAAGAAGTTAGATAAGTAGAAGAACCGACAAAATTAACTAAACCAATTCAATTGGATTTGATTAGATCAAACCTGGAGCCTGCTATAGAGAAACCATAAGGAGATCCGGTAGAGTACCGCGTCAGCCAAATATACTACAGTTTCTTGGTCCAGGATGGTGATCCTGTTGATCTTGATGAAACGACAAGGATCCGATACCTATATGGATGCAATGTAAAGTTCCGACTCTGAAAGATGGCTTGAAGCCATGACATTCAAAATGGAGTCTATAAAAATCAACGATGTCGTTGACCCACCTGAAGGGGTTAAACACATAGGGTGTAAGTGAATTTTCAAAAAGAAAAGGAGTGTAAATGGGACGGTGGAGACCTATAAAGCATGTCTGGTTGCCAAGGAATATCATCATCATTATAGTAATGACTATGACGAGATGTTTTCACCTGTAGCAATGCTTAAGTTCATTCGGATTATACTTGCAATAGCGATGCATCTTGATTTTGAGATTTGGCAAATGGATATCAAAACCGTTTTCCTAAATGGAGAGTTGGAAGAAGTAAATATAATACAACATAAAGGGTTCACATCCACAGATGAATCAAATGTGTGCAAGCTTCAGAATCCATTTATGGGTTAGAGCAGGTATCTCAGAGTTGAAACATGCATTTTGATAAGATGATCAGAAAGTATGACTTCGTTAAAAACGGAAAAGAGCCCTCTATATACAAATAGGCTAATAGTTCAGTGATTGTATTTCTTGTTTTGTATGTGGATGACATTCTCTTAATCGAGAATGAAATTCCTGCAATGCAGAGAATAAAGGTTTGGCTATCATCTCAATTCTCCATGGACCTAGCAAAAGTACCCTACATCCTTGAGATAGATCTATAGGGATAGATCTAAAAGGTTGCTAGGGTTATCCCAGTTGACAATACATTGACACTGGCTAAAGCAGTTCAGCATGGTGAATTCCAAGAAAGACTATCTTTCGATAGGCCATGGAATTACTCTCTAAGAAGGATTGTCCGACAACTTAAGAGAGAGCGTATGAGTAGGATTCTATATACCTCAGCAGTGGGATCTATTATGTATGCCATGATGTGTGTGCAACCAGAATGGCATACTCACTAGTAGTGAGTAAATATGAATCTGATCTAGGTGAGAACCATTGAAAGGTCGTAAAAACTATCCTTAAATATTTAAGAAATACTAAGGACCAATGATTGGTTTATAAAGATTCTAACTTGAAACTAGTCGGTTATACTAGCACCAGTTTTTAGTCAAACTAGGATGATAGCAAATGTGTATCAGGTTGTCTTTACCCTTAATGGAATTGTCTGCTAGAAAACTTCGAAGCACACTATGGCTGATTCAGTATACAAGGCGGAATACATTGCAGCATCTGATGCTGTAAAGAAAGCTGTATGATTGTGCAAGTTCATTGACAAGCTTGAAGTAGCACCTTCCATTGATGGTCCAGTTATTTTGCATTGTGATAGCACTGGAGCCATTGCTCAAACGACGGAACTGAAGGCATATTAACGTACCAAGCACATTCTGCATCACATCACCTTGTCCGAGAAATAGTGAAAGGAAATGACGTCGACTTTCAGAAGATCGATAAAAAGAGAATCTAGCTGACCCATTTACTAAATGATGGGGGACGAAAATAAAATGATAAATGAAGAGTTTTAGCAAGCTAACCAGCAAGCAAACTTGAGCAATTAATTATCAAATAAATGGTCTAAAATAATCCAAAAAAAGAATATTCATAAGGAGAATAGTTGATCTAAGTTACAATACCCGTAATGTAGATCTAGTTCAAAATAGAGATTAGGATCTTCATGACAAGGAAACCATCACTACTAGGACAAGTTAACCTTCAAATGATCAGTTTTAATAAAGCTTAGGAAGAGTTTTTCTACCAACAATGATGGCTAATTATTTGGTGGAAGAAAGAGCTCTCATCACACAAGGATTGAGGTCTAAACCATAAGACTAGCACTCCCTACCTTTAGGACTCACCTTGGCCATGATCCTTGGCTTGGAGACCTTCATCTTGGACTTGGAAAATCAAAGAAAACCTGCATCAAATCAGAAATTAGGTGTGGAAGGAGAATTCAAAATTGGAATTGAAACAAGAAGAAGAAGAAGGGAAACAAGTAGAGGCCGGCACCTTCAAGGAATGATGCTTGGATCTCGGTTCAAACAAGGAGCACTCCACCTTTCAAACACTCAAGGGTATTCTACCTGTTGCCGATCTCGCCGCCGCGCCCGTGCCTCGGATCCGCCGATCCTACCAGACCGCCTTGCTCCTGTGGCCTCCTGGCTGGAGCGAACCTACAAGGGAAGGTCAGAAGACCCTGGCCGGGGATCCCGGCGAGGGAGCTCCGACGATCAAGTTAGTAGACGGCGAGAGGGAACAGATTCTCCAAGACGGGCCCCCTAAGGAGTCCCAGACTTAGAGAATTCACTAACAAGAAAGGTGCTGGAGGGACCAGAAACCCGGCTGGGTCCCTTTGCCGAGCTCACGCCGAGCGATCCCCTCTCAGGACCCTGGATCTCACTCTCGGAGCGGGGCCTTCAGCCTCTGTTTCTTGCTCGTCCCACCTTACCTGGTCGCCTCCTATTTCCTTCCTTTTATCTCCTTCCGCTGCCTACCTATTTTCCGCTCTTGGGAGGCTCCCCTTGTTGCTCTCGTTGTCCCCTCTCCATCTTTTTCTCTTTCCCCTTTTGGTTTCGAGGGCCAGGCGGCTTTCTGGCCTCGTTTGCCGAGCCCAGCGGGGAAAGGGTAAAGGAAGGGGGGTGGCGCCGGCAGGGCGGCTGGTCAGACCTCGGGCCCGGTGTGGGCGCTCCCCTTCCCAGGTGCCGGCGTTGTCCGTTGACGGGCCCTGTTTTGCCAGAACCGCGCCTCTCGACTGCAGAACCTGTCGGGCCGACGTAAGTGATGTTTCGCATGCCACCGCCATCTGTACGGGGCGCCGTCTGTGGTGCGTACGGCTCGAGGGCCAACCTCGGAACCTGCGCCTCCGCTCTTTGGGTCCTTCTCCGTACGGGCGGCCTGACCTCGGCCGAGGTGAACCCCTCCCGGGTGGACACCTGGCGGAGCGGCAGAAGGGCGCTTGGCTTCGATCAAGGTGGTCCCGTCTCCGGGGGCCACCTGGCGAAGGAGCGAAGGGGCCCGGCTCGACCTCGGCCTCGGTGGGACCGTCTCTGGGCGCCACCTGGCGAGGGAGCGGGGGAGCAGCCGACCTCGGCCGAGGTGGACCCCTCCTGGGTGGACACCTGGCGAGGCGGCAGAAGGCCGCTCGGCTTCGGTCGAGGTGGTCTCGTCTCCGGGGGCCACCTGGCGAAGGAGCGAAGGGGCCCGGCTCGACCTCGGCCTTGGTAGGACCGTCTCTGGGCGCCACCTGGCGAGGGAGCGGGGGAGCAGCCGACCTCGGCCGAGGTGGACCCCTCTCGGGTGGACACCTAGCGAGGCGGCAGAAGGGGCCCTGGACCGAACTCGACTTCGGCCTGGGCGGTAACGCCTCGGGATATCACCTGGCGAGGTAACCGGGGGAGCAAGGGCCGAGCTCGACCTCGGCGGCATGGGACCCGCAGCTGACTCGGCCGAGGAAACCTCCACGCGGCTCAATCATGCCCGACGGAATCTGAGACCGGCCACGTCATCATTATGGCCGTAACAGTTGCCCCCCAATCCGCCGTTCCGTTGGGGCGTCGTATAACGGAACGTCGGGATTAAATGCGGATATGACGTGGGGAGGCGAAGATCTTGCGTCATAATTGCCGCGATCCTCGTCGCCGCTTCTCAGTGCGCCCGAAGCCCTATAGGAGGCCGCCACGCATCGCCCACTTGCCCATAATAAATGCGTCGCTTCGAAGCAGAGGCCGTTTCCCTGCTAACGAGGCGTCGGTGTCGGGCGTGCGTCCACGCGGCGATCATCCAGTGGCTCAGAGCGGAATGACGGGTACGGCCGCTGTCGACTGAGTTTGAAAAGGAGGGGACTTTCCGAAATGAGACTTTTTCCTTTGCTCCGTGGGCGGTTTGCTGCAGGCTAACTTCCACTGCCCCGCATTCGCTCGGTGTATTTTCGGTGAGTGCCTCCATTTTCTCCCTAGTTCCCCTCTTCTTCTTCTCTGAATCTTTCTTGCTTTCTTCTTTGTCATGGCGCGCCGTCGCCATGTTTCCTCTAATCCGGATGAGGCCGGTCCGTCCCGGCCGAGGACTCCGTCTTCTTCCTCCTCGAAGGAGGAAGTGATCCCGGAGGAGACCCGCAGGCGACTGCAACCTGGGGGTATCACCATTGGCATCCCCAGGGGTGTCCGGTCTCCTCCTGTCGCTTCTGCTCTTCCGCTTATTTCCCTTCCTGCTCCACCTCTTCTTTCTGCCGGTCCCTCCGGTCATGCTTCCACAATGACCGAAGGCGACCTCTCTTTGCTCCGGGAGGCCTACGGCATCCCGGGATCAATCCGTCTACTTGTTCCGCGGCCCGGGGATCGCGTCACCATGAGTGGCCCCGGCCACATAGCCTTCTACGAAGACTTCCTCCTCGGGGGTCTTCGATTTCCTCTGCACCCCTTCTTCCTTTCTTTCCTTAGCCACTTCCGTCTCGTTCCGGCCCAGTTGGCTCCCAACGCCATCCGGGTCATCTTTTCTTTTATTGTTTTTTGCCACTTCCATGGGTTTGTTGCCCGTTTCTCCCTCTTCAGGGCTCTGTTTACCCTGAAGAGGTACTCCACTGACGACGGCTGGTGGTACATCTCGCCCCGACCCAGGTGTCTCCGGTTCGACCTCCCTTCTTCTATCAAGGGCTGGAAGAACCGGTTCTTCTTCGCCTCGGTCGAGGATGTTGACTGGGCCTGGAGCGAACCGGACCGGTCTCCGAATTTCGAACTCCCAGGTCGAGTCGGCGGACCAAGAGGCCTACTCCCTGCTCCTGAGCGATGTGGTCCCGGCGCTCGAGGTCTGCTCTCGGAGCAGAACTTGTTTGAGGCTGGGATCAGTCCCATCCGCGAGCAGGGTGAGACTCAGCCTTTCCTTGACTTCTGTACTCTTTCTCCTTTTTAGCCGAGCCGACTGACCTCCTCCTCTTTTGCATTGCAGGCATGAAATTTTCGCTAGAGAACCTCCTGGAGGGCACGGCCCAGAGGGACGTCGTCGAGGTGGATGAGCCTGCGGCGAAGAGGGCTCGCACCGAGGCGAGCCAGGAGGTCGTGCCAGCGACAGTACCCAGCCTGGTGGCCGCTGCTCCCCCGCACAGGCTGCCTCGGGGCGGGGCCACTGATGCGCCCGCTGTCAGACCCGGCGGTGCTGCCGACGAGGGGGCTCCACCACCAGCAGTTCCGCCCAGTGTCGGCCCCGTCGTTGCCGCGGCTCCGACAGCGCAGCCCGCGACTTCTGCCGCACCGTCGACGGCGGTTCTTGCTGGAGGGGCAGTCGCCGCCGCAGCCGACCTGACGACTCCGCCACCGGTGATCACCAACCGGTGCTCAGTAATCCGCGACAAAGGGCTCGCGGAGAAAGTGGAGTATGCCTCCACCGCCCGGGACCGCCGATCTCGAGGCGGCAGGGACTACGCCGACGCCTTGCTCGGGATCCTCCCGCAGCTCTTCATGGTAAGTCCGAACTTAGGCTCCCTTGTCTGTCTTGCCTCGGTTAGCCTTTACACTAACCCGATTGTTTTGCTGTACAGATCGGGAACGACATGCTCCTGCTGAGGAACTTCCTCGCGGGGTACGCGAAGAAAGACGCCGAGAAGGAAGAGAAGCTCGGCAAGCTTGCGGCCGACATCAAAGATCTTATGGAAAAGGGGGTCGAGCTGCGAGCGAACAACCAGACCCTCCAGGCGGACCTAGCGCGCGCCGAGGGGCGAAACAAGGACCTGGAGTCCTCTCTGTCCGAGGAGAGGAACTCCCACCAACGCCGCGCGGAAGAGGACGCGGCCGAGAGGGCTCGCCTTCGGGCCCATTCCCAGTGGCTGGAGCGCCAGCTGGAAGAGGCCAGACGGGAGGCGAGTGCGGCGAAAGAGCGGAGCACCTACGTCAACGGGCTCCTGGAGGCCGTGAAGCGGGAGGTGCAGGAAGCCGTCCCGAAATTCCGGGCCTCCGACGAGTACATCTCGGAGGTCCGGGAGGCCGCCGTGGACTCCTTCCTGAAGGGGTTCCGAATGTGCCGGGAGAAGGTGGGGGCCTTCTACCCCGAGCTCGATCTCAGTGGGGTGGTGCTCGGAGGTAGGAGGCAGGGACCCGAGAGCAGGACCTCCGGTGCGGCCGGCGCCACACCTGCGGCCCCGGCGAGCGACGAGGCCGTGGCTCCGGAGCGGCCACCTGAGCTGGCAGCCGCCGAAGGCGAGGATGCGGAGCGCGCGACCCAGGCTGAGGGCCCCGCCACCGCGCCGAACTGAACCATTTATCTTCTTCTTTTTCTTTGTTGTTGTTTTTTCTCTCTTTTTTTTGGGGACTCCCGGCCTGTCGGGATTCCCAGCTTGTACTTCTCCTTCTCGGATCAATGAAAATACAGTTTGTCCATGTCTCGAATTCGCCTTCTTTTCCACTCTCTCATCTTCTCTTTTTCCTTCTTGAGATGTTGATGTGGAGTGCCGAGACGAGGGTGGACCTGGTCCCGACCGGCGTCCAGATCAAAGTTCTGGACATACCGGACCGGGTGGCATCAGAGTAGGCCTTGAGCGGGCCCTTCTTTGGGCTTGCCTTCGTGCTCGGGTGGGCGAACTGGGTTCTGCCCCGCCTTCCAGACCGAAGTCCGGGACTTCCGGACTAAACCCCGGGGCCGCAGGCTTTCTCAAGCCTTGCGCGGCTTGCCGAGCTGTTCTCCGTGCTCGCGTGGGCGAACTGGGTTCTGCCTCGCCTTCCAGACCGAAGTCCGGGACTTCCGGACTGAACCCCGGGGCCGCAGGCTTTCTCAAGCCTTGCGCGGCTTGCCGAGCTGTTCTCCATGCTCGCGTGGGCGAACTGGGTTCTGCCCCGCCTTCCAGACCGAACCCCGGGGCCGCAGGCTTTCTCAAGCCTTGCGCGGCTTGCCGAGCTGTTCTCCGTGCTCGCATGGGCGAACTGGGTTCTGCCCCGCCTTCCAGACCGAAGTCCGGGACTTCCGGACTGAACCCCGGGGCCGCAGGCTTTCTCAAGCCTTGCGCGGCTTGTCGAGCTGTTCTCCGTGCTCGCGTGGGCGAACTGGGTTCTGCCCCACCTTCCAGACCGAAGCCCGGGACTTCTCGCTTCCTTCGACCACGATCGGGTATACCGAACCCAGGGCCATGCGCCGGTTTCCCTACGAGGTGAGAAAGCATTTGAAGCAAAGAAATTTTATTGCAGGAGTGGGGAACCTTACATTACTGATAATACATTCTCAGATTCGAGGCGTTCCACGTCCGGGGAAACCTGGCCCCTCCCAATTTCTCCAGGTAGTAGGCGCCGTGGGGGAGGGCTTTTGCTACCCGGTACGGGCCTTCCCAGTTCGGTGAGAGCTTCCCGCACTCCCGCAGCTGAGAAGCTTCAGCGTGCCGGAGGACCAGATCTCCGGGACGAAAGGACTTCGGCCGCACTCGGGAGTTGTAATACTTGGCCACCCGCTGCCTATACGCCGCCATCCGAACTCGGGTCTTGTCCCTCGTCTCTTCAAGAAGGTCAAGGTTGAGCATCATTCTGGCGGGGTTCTCTGTCTCGTCATATTGCTCCACACGCAGTGTGGGTAGGCTGAGCTCGATCAGGATGACCGCTTCGGCTCCAAAGACGAGGTTGAACGGGGTCTCGTCGGTCGCCGTCCTCGGGGTGGTATGGTACGCCCAAAGGATGCTGGGGAGCTCCTCGGCCCATCTGCCCTTGGCCTGGTCTAGCCGCCGCGTGCGGAGGCCCTGCAAAATGGTCTTGTTCGTGACTTCGGCCTCTCCATTGGTCTGAGGATGCGCCATCGAGGTGAAGCGATGCCTGATGCCGAGGTTGCCGCAGAACTCTTCAAATTCCCGGCAGTCGAACTGGCGCCCGTTATCAGTGACCACGGTGTGGGGGAGGCCAAAACGGCAAACGATTGACTTCCAGAAGAACTTGGCGACGTTTGCCTCGGTGATCCGCGCCAAGGGTTCGGCCTCGACCCACTTCGTGAAGTAATCGATGGCCACGATCAAGAATTTCCGCTGTCCAGACGCCGGCGGGAATGGGCCCAGAAGGTCCATCCCCCATTGAGCGAATGGCCACGGAGCTGAAAGCTGAGAGATTGGGTTGGAGGGCTGCCGTTGCACCATGGCGTGACGCTGGCACCGATCGCACCTCCTCACGAAATCAGCGGCATCCTCCTTCATCGTCTCCCAAAAGTAGCCCTGACGAAGGGTTTTGTAGGCTAACGCTCTGCCCCCCACGTGGTTCCCACAGACGCCCTCGTGAATCTCCTAGAGCACGAGTCTGGCTTCCGCGGGTCCCACGCATTTAAGGAGGGGTAGGAGTAGGATCTCCGATACAATTGCCCATCCTCAGGACGAACCGCACGGCCTTCTTTCTGATGAGGCGGGCCGCCACGCGGTCCTCTGGCAAGATGCCGCTGGTTATGTATTCGACATACTTGTCCATCCAGCTGGGCTCACGGCTGACCTGATGGACCTCCACTGGAGTCTCGTGGCTTGGGGCCTTAAGGTGCTCTTGGTGAGCACGACCCAGCATCGAGTCCGGCAGGGTCGCCAGCCGGGAAAGAGTGTCCGCACGGGCGTTCTCCCTGCGGGGGATGTGGAAGATGTTGAAGCGCCGGAAACCGGCCATGCCCGCCTTGACGAGCTCCAAGTATTTCGTCATTTGGGGGTCGTGCGCGACGTACTCCCCGGAGATCTGTCCTGCCACGAGCTGGGAGTCAGTGAAGGCCTTGAGGTTAGTCACACCAAGCTCGCGGGAGACCCTCAGCCCGACGAGGAGCGCCTCGTACTCCGCCTGATTGTTTGTCGCGGCGAACTGAAAACGGAGCGCGCATTCGGTGACGACCCCGTCGCTGTTGGCAAGAATGAGCCCGGCTTCGCTCCCGCCAGAGTTCGAGGCTCCATCTACGTGGAGGATCCATGCATCCTCTCCGGGCCCCTCGGGGCCCGCTTTCAGCTGCCAGTGCAAGGGATCCTCTTCGAGATCCTTGCCTAGGCCCGCGCATTCGACCAAGAAGTCGGCTAGCACCTGCGCTTTCATGGCCGACCTGGGTCTGTACGCGATGTCGAACTCGCTGAGCTTCAGTGCCCACTTCGCCAATCACCCCGAGGTGTCGGGTCGGCTGAGCACCGCTTTCAACGGCTGATCCGTCAGGACGGCGATGGGATGCGCTTGGAAATAGGGCCTGAGACGCTGAGCAGACACTATTAGCGCAAAAACGAGCTTCTCGGGCCGAGAATACCTGAGCTCCGCGTCGCAGAGAAGTTTGCTGGTATAGTACACCGGCCGTTGGACTCCTTGGTCGTCGGTCCGAACCAGGACCGAACTGACGGCTTCCGGGGTGACCGCCAGGTAGAGGATGAGCTCCTCCCCCTCCTCGGGCCGGGAGAGCAGCGGTGGCGATGCGAGCGTCTTCTTCAGCTCTTCAAAGGCCTCCTGGCATTCCTCGGTACAAGCGAAGTCGTTCATCTTTCTCAGCACCTTGAAAAAGGGACGGCAGCGATCTACCGACCTGGAGATAAAGCGGCTGAGGGCCGCAACCTGGCCGGTGAGTTGCTACACTTGCTTCTTGGAGGCGGGCTGCTCCATGTCCAGGATGGCCTGGACCTTCTCCGGGTTGGCTTCAATTCCTCTTTGGGTCCCCATGAATCCTAGGAACTTCCCGGCGGAGATGCCGAAGGCGCACTTCGTAGGGTTCAGCTTCATCTGATGACGTCGGAGGTTGCCGAATGTCTCCGCCAGGTCAGCTACGTGGTCCGAATCGGGTCTGCTCATTACCAGTATATCGTCCACGTACACCTGCATGTTGCGGCCGATCTGGTCTTTGAAGATCCTGTTGACCAGACGCTGGTACGTGGCCCCAGCGTTCTTGAGGCCAAACGGCATCATCTTGTAGCAAAAAGTCCCGCGGTCGGTGATGAAGGCGGTGTGCTCCTCGTCCTCCGGGTTCATTCGGATCTGGTTGTATCCAGAGAAGGCGTCCATGAATGACAGGAGGCGATGCCCCGAGGTGGTGTCAACCAACTGGTCGATTTTCGGAAGAGGAAAGCTGTCCTTCGAGCAAGCTCGGTTGAGGTCGGTGTAGTCCACACAGATCCTCCACTTACCACTGCTCTTCCTTACCATGACCACGTTTGCCAGCCAGCTGGGATATTGGACTTCCCGCACAAAGCCGGCGGCAAGGAGTTTCTCCACCTCCTCGTTGATGGCCCTCTGTCTCTCCACGGCGAAGCTCCTCTTCTTCTGGCGGACCGGGCGGCAGCTCGGATCCACGTTCAGTCTGTGCGTAATGACCTCGGGGGGAATGCCCGGCATGTCGACCGCCGACCAGGCGAACACGTCTGCGTTCGCGCGGAGGAACTCCAGCAGGCGGGCCCGTTCTTCTTCCGGGAGTTGCGCCCCGACCTGCACCGTCTTCAGCGGGTCCGAACCAAGGGAATAAGTCAACAGGCGTTCTACGGGCCCCCCCTGGGTTCCTTCTCCCTTAGGTCGAGGTCGTCAACATCGGGGCCGAGCTCCGCGCCCCGGGCGCCCGGGACCGTCTGGAGGCAATGCGGGACCGGCTGGGTCGTCCCCTTCATCACCCCGAGCCCGGAAGGCGTGGGGAACTGCACCAACAATCTCTTTGTGGAAATCATGGCGTCCAGTTGGTTGAGCCCGAGACGCCCGAGAATTGCGTTGTAAGGCGAAGGGAGCTTGACGACGGTAAACGTCATCAGGACGGTCGTCTGCCGAGGTGGGGATCCGACGGTGACCGGGAGAGTGATCTCCCCTTCGACCCCCACGGAGTCCCCGGTAAAGCCCACCAGGGGGTATGCACCGGTCTCAGCTAATCATGGGACAAATTCATCCGAGAGAAAGCATCGTAAAAAAGCACGTCAGCCGAGCTTCCACTATCCACCATAATTCGATGTACAGGATGCTTCGCGATGGTCATCTCGACCACCAAGGCATCATTGTTTACATTCTCGTTTTTCTTCCCCTCCTCAGGAGGGATTACATTCTCCGGGTTCCCGACTTCCCGGGCTCTCTTCGCCGCCCGCCCGACCCCAAGTGAGATCATGCCCACCGGCTTCTCCGTCGGGCGGTTATCGATTGCAGGAACTGGTGGTAAGGCCGCGAGCGGCTGCCCCTCCGGGGGACCTCGTTCCTGACGAACTTCCTGAGGTAGCCCCTTTTGATCAGCTCCTCGATTTCCCGCTTCAGGTTGCGACACTCCTCCGTGTCATGGCCGTGCTCGCGGTGGAACTGGTAGTACTTTGACTTGTCTCGGATACCTCTTGGGTTCTGTGGAGGAGGTCGGCGGAGGTAGTGCTCGCCCTCAATTTCCATGAGGATCTTTGTTCGAGGGGCGAGGAGAGGGGTGAACCTCCGCTCCGGAATGGCCTCGTCCTTGGACCTCGGATTCGGGCGAGGGTCGGCAGGTGGCCCGGACTTCCGAGCTCCTGAAAGATCCCTCGGGGACGGCGTCTTCGGAGTCTTCCCGTCCAGCTCTCGGCGGGTGCGGTCGGCCTCCTCCGCTCGGATGTACTTGTGGGCGCGGAGGAGGAGCTCTGAGTACGTCCTGGGAGGCTTTTTGTCCAGGGAGTAGGTCAGGTGAGACGTCTTGAGCCCGCGCTTCAAAGCCAGCATGGCGACGGGCTCATCCAGGCTGTAGATTTCCAGTGCAGCGGTCTTGAACCGGGTGATGTAGTCCCGTAGCAGCTCCTGGTCCTGCTGGCGGATGGAGAAGAGGCTATCCACCTCTCTCGGCACCTTCCGACAAGCGTCGAAATGCGCCACAAACTTTCCTTCCAGCTGGTGGAAGGAGCAAATAGATCCGGGCTCGAGACGGGTGAACCAGACTCGAGCAGCCTTCCGGAGGGTAGCGGGGAAGGCGATGCACAAAAGGGCGTCAGTGGCCCCCTGGACCCTCATGAGAGCCTTGTAGCTCTCCAGATGGTCCAGAGGGTCGGTGGTCCCGTCGTAGGGATCCACCTGCGGCATGCGGAACCGGCTCGGGATCGGCTCCGCCTGGATTTCTTCAGAAAAGGGGAGACGGGAGTCGTAGCCCGCCGGGTCTGCCGATGAGTTCTGCAGGTCGGCAAATCGGCGGGCGAACTCCGCCAACTTACGCTCGAGCTCCTCCAGGCGCCTCTCGGCCTGATGCCTGATGGCCTCGTCGGTGGAATCTTCCACCGAGGCCGCTGGCGAAGGAGGTGCCGATCGGTCTCGACACGAAGTCACGCCTCGGCGCCGCTTGCTGCGATGCGTCGTCTCGGCTTCATCGGCCGGGGATCGACTCTCATGATCCGCCGAACCGGAGTAGTTTCTTTTTGCGGGAGCCTGGTGGCTCCCGTGGGGGTTGGAGACCGCCCTCGGGTGGGATGGCCTGCCCTGAATGGAGCGCAGGCTCCCACGCGGCCCCGCGGCTCGGGCCGCAGGGGTCCCCGGCTGCGGCTGCGTGGCCAAGGACCGCTGCTGATGTTGAAGCTGCCGGACCGCCGAGGTCAAAGTCTGCAGCTGTTGGATGACGGCAGCGAGGGGCCCGTCCGCCGAGATCGGCGGTAGTGGAAGAGGAGCTGGGAGCTCCCTCTCCGGGCTGTGGGCCCCTTGAGGGGAGGGAACCTCCCCCACACAGCTGGTGGACGCCTCGCGCCCACGAGTGACCACCATTGTCGGAGAGCGCGGTGCCTGCAGAAAGCTAGCTCTCACTAGGGGTGTCGTTCTGCCCCCCCTACCTGGCGCGCCAATCTGTTGCCGATCTAGCCGCCGCGCACGTGCCTCGGATCCGCCGATCCTACCAGACCGCCTTGCTCCTGTGGCCTCCTGGCTGGAGCGAACCTGCAAGGGAAGGTCAGAAGACCCTGGCCAGGGATCCCGGCGAGGGAGCTCCGACGATCAAGTTAGTAGACGGCGAGAGGGAACAGATTCTCCAAGACGGGCCCCCTAAGGAGTCCCAGACTTAGAGAATTCACTAACAAGAAAGGTGCTGGAGGGACCAGAAACCCGGCTGGGTCCCTTTGCCGAGCTCACGCCGAGCGATCCCCTCTCAGGACCCTGGATCTCACTCTCGGAGCGGGGCCTTCAGCCTCTGTTTCTTGCTCGTCCCACCTTACCTGGTCGCCTCCTATTTCCTTCCTTTTATCTCCTTCCGCTGCCTGCCTGTTTTCCGCTCTTGGGAGGCTCCCCTTGTTGCTCTCGTTGTCCCCTCTCCATCCTTTTCTCTTTCCCCTTTTGGTTTCGAGGGCCAGGCGGCTTTCTGGCCTCGTTTGCCGAGCCAAGCGGGGAAAGGGTAAAGGAAGGGGGATGGCGCCGGCAGGGCGGCTGGTCAGACCTCGGGCCCGGTGTGGGCGCTCCCCTTTCCAGGTGCCGGCGTTGTCCGTTGACGGGCCCTGTTTTGCCAGAACCGCGCCTCTCGACTGCAGAACCTGTCGGGCCGACGTAAGTGATGTTTCGCGTGCCGCCGCCATCTGTACGGGGCGCCATCTGTGGTGCGTACGGCTCGAGGGCCAACCTCGGAACCTGCACCTCCGCTCTTTGGGTCCTTCTCCGTACGGGCGGCCTGACCTCGGCCGAGGTGGACCCCTCCCGGATGGATACCTGGCGGAGCGGCAGAAGGGCGCTCGGCTTCGGTCGAGGTGGTCCCGTCTCCGGGGGCCACCTGGCAAAGGAGCGAAGGGGCCCGGCTCGACCTCGACCTCGGTGGGACCGTCTCTGGGCGCCACCTGGCGAGGGAGCGGGGGAGCAGCCGACCTCGGCCGAGGTGGACCCCTCCTGGGTGGACACCTGGCGAGGCGGCAGAAGGCCGCTCGGCTTCGGTCGAGGTGGTCCCGTCTCCGGGGGCCACCTGGCGAAGGAGCGAAGGGGCCCGGCTCGACCTCGGCCTTGGTGGGACCGTCTCTGGGCGCCACCTGGCGAGGGAGCGGGGGAGCAGCCGACCTCGGCCGAGGTGGACCCCTCTCGGGTGGACACCTGGCGAGGCGGCAGAAGGGGCCCTGGACCGAACTCGACTTCGGCCTGGGCGGTAACGCCTCGGGATATCACCTAGCGAGGTAGCCGGGGGGGGGCAAGGGCCGAGCTCGACCTCGGCGGCATGGGACCCGCAGCTGACTCGGCCGAGGAAACCTCCACGCGGCTCAATCATGCCCGACGGAATCTGAGACCGGCCACGTCATCATTATGGCCGTAACACTACCCTTCAAACACTCATTCAAGAACCTCACACTCTCTTCTCAAACCTATCTTCTAACTCTCAAACTCAAGAACTTTTCACTCCAAACAAAAGAAGGTTACAATCAATTGACATGGATGGGCCAAGGAGAGAGAGAGTGAAGGTTAGGTCTAGCTAACTCTAGTTGGATAGTTTCTAGAATTAGTTTTTTATAACAATTTATGGGTAGAAGGTTACAACCAATTGACATGTGACAATAACTTGGCTTAATTTGCTGATGTGGAGCCCTATGTGTCATGTGATGTGGCATCCCACATGGCAAGTTAGTTGGAGGGTTGTTGAGATAATAGAACATGGCTTCAATCTCCCCATAAAATTCTTAATGTAGTGTCCTTCCTCCTCCCCAAAAGGTGCTTGATGTGGTGTCGACCAATTGAGGGAAATGGGCTTCAAGTAGATGGTGTCCAAGTGAGGGAAATGGGCTTCAAGTAGATGGCATCCATGCGAGGAAAGTGGGCTTCAAATGGATGGCGCCAAGTGAGAAAATGGGCATTGAAGAAATGGCCTCATACCCTGCTTGAATCTAGGTTGAGTCGACTCATGAATCGACTCAAGTATATGCTGAAAGAGAAGATGGGCTCAAACCCTTTATTAGATTTGTCTATTTTAACTGCAAAACAAAAGTTAGTCCAAAAAACTTCTTTCTTGTTGATGTCCCCATCACTAAAGCTCTCAATCAAAAAGTTCAACAATCACAAGTGGAAGATGGCTATATGATACTGTTCCGATTGGCTCTAGTCCAAGTGGGAGTTGTTGGAAAAAATATCTTAAAGCCAATCATCTGAATTGTACACGATTGAGCTATATTATAAATATATATAAATTATTAATAAAATAAATATTTTTTTGGCAGCTCAATATAATTATCATTTTTCTATGAACTCTAATATGTTGAAGTCCTTAGAACTGTATTGATTTGATAAAACAGGATTTATCAAGTAGTTCTTAAATCGGTTTACAACCAAATGATATGTTGTTACCTAGGATGACAATGTTTATCGAAAATAGGTCGTTGTGTGCAATATAGATTGGTTGTCCTCCTAACTAAGGAGCGTGGAGACACTGGTATGGCATATAGGTGTGTAGGAGAACATCTTACTGAACAGTGATTAATTCTGTATAATACTCTACTGTCAAAAGTATCTCGCAGAAAGGATATGGATATAAATGTCCCTCCGACCTGAGACTATCATATTGACTTGGCAAGCAACTTACTGTACTTTGGTGCCGGACTATCTAGATTTATAATCCAGTGACAGAAGGCCTCTGGATGTAGTCAAGTACTTGTTAAGTCGGTATTGAGTCAAGAAAGGATTGACTACTCCAAGATATTAAAGATGATGCTCGGCAATATTTCAATTTAGCAAAGCCTTGGCCAAGATAATCTTAACGAGGAGTCACAGAATTTAGCAGGTTGAGACACATACAGATACACTATTTGGAGTTGACAGTTGATTCTGAGTTCATCTTGAGCATTAGGTCAAAGGGATGATTATACAGTAACTATAGCCTAGGTTCTTGAATGTTGCTTTACCATCATTCGACCTATCTGGACGTCGGGCACCATTACTAGATGGTCACATCGATTAGTTCAGAAAATCGTTCCTAAACTACCGCCTTAAGATTCGAACCTACGAGATCATGCATATAAGAAGTTTCTGACCGATCAAGATGGCGGATTAACGATTAAGAATCGTTTAGGGATAAAATTATAAAAAAGATTAACGATTATACAAATATTGTAAATTATTAATTAATTATATGAGGATTAATTAGTAATTAGATTGCTAATTGACTCAATTTGATTAAGTAAAATGATTTAGGTCAAGTCTAATTGAATTTGATTCAATTAGATTTCATCCGATTAAGTTATACCATGACCTAATCGCTAGGAAATTTTGTTCTAGATTTGGTTCGGACTTGGGGCTGATTAATTTTTGATTTGTTTAAAAATTAATTGAGTTTATTGGGTTCTAATTGGACTAGGTTCAAGTTATTTAAATAGGCCAAACCAATTTTAATTGGGATAAGGATCTATTTTGACCAAGTCAAAATCAAGAAATACTCCTAGCACCACCTAGTTTTTTTCTCATGCCATTCTTAATTTTTTTCGTTATGATTTCTCACACCAAATCTGAGATTCCACATCCTCCCTCACTCTTTGGATTAGAATATGTTGGTTTAATTTTGGTTGAGTTTGAAAGTCAAAATCAATAGTTATAGTGAGATTAGAAGTCCTGGTCCAAATAGAACTCCTAATACTATCCTATATCTTATCCTATTTTCATCCTCGATGTCATAGCTGCTCCAAGTTTGCATCACGAAGTTCGAACTGGAAGTCCCTAGGCGGGAAATCCTCCACATCGGAATTCTCATGCCCCGGGGAAGCCCTCGGAGCTTCGGCCACCTCAGGCCCCGAGGGTACCATTGGAGCCTTGATCATGACTTTAGATTTAGCTAGCCCTTACTCTAGTAACCAAGAACCGACCGATTCAGAAGTCCAACTTGCCATTGAAAATCAAAGAAAATCGTCAAAAATCAAGAAAAAAATCCTGAAAGTCAAACATGAAGCAAACTTCGCAAACCCGATAAAAATAAGGAGAGAATGTAGCGAGGAAGCGAAACAAAGGAAAGCCTAAGAAGCGACGAAAGGATCTAAGTCAAAGAAAGATGCGAGTGGAGAAGGTCGCCGGAAGGAACCACCGAAGGAGCCCGCCAGCAAGGAAAAGCTTTCGAAAGAAGAAAGAGGGAAGCAAGGAGAAAGAAAAAGAATTCAAATGTAGAAATGGCTTGGATAGCCAGATTTCAACTATTTATAAGGACCCCCGACGGTCCTAATTCGAAAGGAGTGAAGTCCTCACCATTAGATGGCTGATAGGTGGCAAGTGAGGACAAGCTAGGCTCCACTCCCATGGATCATCAATGATGGTGCTCGAAATGATAATTGCTGGTGCACTATTTTTCATGCAAGCAAGCTGCCTATATTGCCCCTAGATCATCATGATGCATTTAAGTCTTCTCGTTCTTCACGAAACTTGCAATGAGATACCTCAAACGCCTTGCCTTGCCAATGGTGTTACCATCATTCTAACATGGTTCGGCTAAAAAAGAATCTCAGTAATCTAGTTCAAGAGACCAAAGGAGAATCCTGTGAACCGATTCATGGAACTTGACAAGTTAGAATTTACAAGCTAGCAAGTCAAAATTCTAAAGCACAGACAAACTTGAATTCTATTTATATTGCGAATGGTTACAAGAATAGGAAGAAAAGAAAATTTTGGGTCTTCGCCTCTTCGATAACCTGGGCCTCTTATTGGCAGGCATCAATCAATCGCTAGTGCATGAACACAAGCCACTTTCCTACTTCTAGCTTCTTTCCTGGCTAGGCTTCGAACCAACCAAAGCACCGACCTCGCGAAACTTCATGATGGCTCTTTATAGCTCCTTCGCCGAAAATCGCCTTCCTTGTTGAAAATCATCTTATTCATCAAAAATCACCCTCCAACAAGCAAGAAGCTCTCTTCACCAAACTAGAATAGCAGCGATTGAGAGCTGGCTTTGAAACCCCTAATAAAGAGGATAAGCACATTAATTTCTCTCACCTTTCCCAAAAGTGCCACAATTATGGCAAGTGGCGGCCTTTTATTCACTAGTCCACCATGCCCTTTTTTCGAAAGCATCCCAAGTTCAGCACAATCTCGGAATCACTTAGGCGTGATCTTAAATCTACTCCTTGGTCCAAAATCCTCTGCATTCAGACTAAGGAGTGGGGGTAAGTGATGTGGGGGCTAACCTCCCGCCCTCGATATCCAGAAGGTTCCTAGGCTAAGTCCCACTTTCGGCAATCATCCAACATTGGAAGCATCCCCTGGCGACCATCGATCTAACCCTCGGTCACGAGTCAACATTTGTAGCATCTTCTAATCACCCTCAACCTGCCTGACCCTTGATCATAGATTAATCCTCGACCATCAAGGAAAAGCTCCCTGGTCCACGAGATTGGTGGAAGACATGGACACACTTCCTCAACAACATAACCCTCGAAGGAAATAGAAATGTGCCCCAAGTCCTTTGGTCCAATGGACCCTCGGCCCCAATACAAGTATTCAGGCCAACCCTAGACCCTTGCACCAAAGGACAAAAGAAGCTCTTCAACAACATTTTATAAGTCCAAGGAGGAACCACTCGATGCTCATTTCTATGCATCCTCTCATGCGAATAGGCGGACAAATCCCATAATCCATAACAAATCCTCGTAATTAAGGAGAACATGATGACTGGACCCATGCAGCAGTCCACCTCTCTATTAAAAAGAGCAACTGGCAATGCAGAAAAGAGAAATCCCCAATTAATGGAAAATAGACATTCTAAGCATGCAATGTGATTCTCTATGCCACACAAGACGAAATCTTCCAAACTGTCACCTCCTGTCAAGCGCACTGAGAGCTTTTCCTCTTCTAGAAGTGCCCTTATCCTCGGCCTATAAAAAAGAATTCTCTGGAAACCCCTAAGGTAGATCAATGAGACTCTTGACTCCACTCTTCTTTCTCCTTTCTGTAGCCTGCCATCTAACTTAAGCATCGCAAGGTCCTCACAGGACTTATCTCTAGCTAGGGCTACTTATCTCCGACTGGGACTTTTCTTGTGGATACAGCCACGAGCATCACTCTTCCAGCTATCTTCAGTGGCCAGGCGAGAAGCAGCACTATCAATGTGCTTTACAGATCTTTCGGTCTCTTTCTAGGGATACACCCTATCGGTAACCATCGGACTCTCGAGACCGCATGTGAATCAACCAAGGTATATTTTTTCTCCCATAACAAGTAGGTAACTTGGGCATGTTTAGTTCGCAACCAGAATCAGAATTGGATTCATAATTGGAATCGAAGGACGATATGTTTGGTTTGTAACCAAAATCAAAATTGGAATCGGAATGAGATTTAAATATTGGAGAAGAGTAGGGATTGGATTTGGAGGGATTGAGGTATTTTTATTCTTCCTTGGAATCAGAATAGGAATGAGACTCCTCCCAACGAATGGGAATCATCTATATTCCCATTCCTAAGTCCAACTCCCCCAACAAAACATGCCCTTAAAATGAATAATCACATTAAGCTCACAAAATCGTTGCTGGCAAAAGATCCAATTCTATATCACAAGGAATACCAAACCGACACCGGGCCCCGTACGGGTCGGTTCCCCATACCGGTCACCGACCGGTACGGTATGGTACGGTACCGTATCGGACTCACAAAATATTAAAAAATATCCTTTACCTATTTATGAAAAAATTGTTTGACCTAAATCGGATACGAACTAGATCCAAACTGGGTGGTACGCACCGATACAGATACCAAATCATACCATATAGAATATATTTTTTTTTATTTTTTTCAACAGTCCAGCATTCCGGATTATTTTTTATAAATAAACCGTACCGGCTCTTGGTCGGTACGGTATGGTATATCCTGTACCAGCGGTATAGGATGGTACCGCAAACCCTGCTATATCACCAACTCTTTTCAAAGAAAACAACAGTTAAGAACACTCAGCAAGAATGTACTAAATCCTCTGAGAACTACTTAATAAGCATTTGCCACATGGCCTATGATGTACTTGTCATCTTTAAGCATAAGAATCAAGCAAACAAACTATAATGGTAATCATACACAAAATAAAACTTTCAAAACTTCAAGGAAGAGCATCATAGGAGATGTCAAGCCTCAAAGTGATCAAATCAAGACAAAGGGAAAAGAATGTAGGAATGGACCTTGGAATTCTCTCTGCAATCCTCACTGCAGAAATAGTAGGATCCGGAACTTTCCTGCCCCAACTTCCTTAGACAATAATAACACACCTACAGAGACCAAAAGAACAAATGCTTCGATATAGTGTTAAGAGTTTGATCACAAGAAGAGATAAAAAGAAGAGGAGGGATCGAGTGGCGAGAAGAGTACCATGTGGAGGAGAGAGGAAGAGGGGTGGGTGACCAAGGGCTTGGCGGAGTGGATCAGTTCGCCGGTTCCAATTTTCCGCGTCGCAAACACGCCCCTTCCAGCCGATTTGGTGAGGGCTACTCGGATTGGCGGAGGGCCGGATCTCGCGGCCGGGTTGTCGACGTAGGCCGCCGCTCTCGAGTATGTGGCGGTGGTGAAAAGAGAGGCTGCGACGGGAGGGATTGGGGTCCGACGCCGCAGGCGGCGTATCTCCGACGACGTCCGAAAGCGGAAGGCAACGGCACGGCCGAGGAACATGCTGCTCGTGGGGCGGGACGAGAGCGGAGACCGAGGAAAGTAGTGGAGCGCAAAAGGACCCGATCCTTGGCCGCTTTTTTTTTTC
Source organism: Areca catechu (assembly GCA_021397845.1). NCBI lineage: Eukaryota > Viridiplantae > Streptophyta > Magnoliopsida > Arecales > Arecaceae > Areca > Areca catechu. The sequence continues at coordinate 88,821,748 of CM038042.1, read as the reverse complement.
TTTTTTATTTCATAATTACAGAAACATCCCACAACTCTCGTCTAATTTGATTTATAAAAAGTGTCAAACTAGCTATATAAATTTTTAAAATATTTCTGAGTAATCCCGTCGGAGGGCATTAGCTTATGAATGGATTGAAACCAATCCTGTGTCGATGAATCGGGTTCGAATCGAAACTCAGATATTCAGATTTGGACCTGATCTTAGTTACTAGATCCAGATCCAAACCTGAATGGATTCGGGTATCCAGACTCGAACTCGGACCCGAACAAGCATTATCTAAAAAAAAAATAATGATTTCGTGGCACTATAGCAGGAGCTCGAATCCGAGAAAGACGAAGCCAAAATGGTAACAACATCGAAACAGGGGCAGCGGCATCCAGTGAAGGATGATCGAGGGAGGGAGGCATCGACCATCGAGAGGGGAAGGCGTCGGCCGGCGGGGCTCGGATCTGAAGAAGGCATCAAGGAAGGCGTCAACTAGAGGGGGATCGGCCATCGAGGGTCGGCCATCGAGCGAGGGAAGGCATCGGCCATCGAGGGAGGGAGGCGTCGGCCGGTGGGGCTCGGAGCTGAGAAAGGCATCGAGGGAGCATCAATTGGAGGGGGATCGGCCATCGAGGGAGGCGTCGGTCATGGGCGTGGAGGTGGAGCATCGGAGCACGAGGGGGAACGAGGATTCGCTGGTGGTTGGGGCACTGGGCGGCTAGAAGGGAGAAAGGGCTAAAGGAAAAGGGGGTTAGGGCACAATTTGAAGAAAGCCTTTATATTAAAGGCTTGTCGATTCTTAAGCATTGGATTATAATCCAACGTTCCACATTTATATAAATATATAAATATATATAATATTAATTTATTTAATCAGATCTCGGGCCTGTCGGGTCTGGATATTACATTCAGACCCGGATCCATTTAACTATGATTAATTGGGTCCGGGTCCAGGTAAACGAGTCCAAATTGAGATCCAGACCCGAATCCGTTGGGTCCAGATCCACGGGTCTCGGGCCCGGACCCGATCCGTTGAAAGCTTTAATCCTGAGAATTATTCTATTCAACTCTCCTGCATCCATCCTCCATTCTCCGATGAATTTTCGGCAAGCATTGATAATCCCATCCTCCGCTCAAACATGACCGACTCTCTTTACTTATGCATGACCGTGGAAGAGCCCAAATACTCTATATCAAGCAATGGATGGAGCTTCACCTCTCCTTTGGCCGATAATGCTATTTTTTAAAAAAAAAAAATTGAAAAATCATAATTTAGTACACATTATGGGTTATGGTGTCTATATAGAGGCCAACTTCAATTAAAAAAATTATTGAGGATAATTTCATTTGGATTATGAATATAAAGCTAAGATAATAAATTTAGCCAACTCTCAATAGATTAGCCAGTGACTGCTGCATTTATGGACCAAGATTTTTCAAGCCAACTAACAACATACATGGATAAATAAGCCATGCAAACTATTATGGTAGCAACAGAACTGTTCCACCCGGTATAATGATAAAATATGTTCGACCCCAACTATCTAATAAAACAAGGGGTCTTCTTAAAGGAGCAGTGGACCTTCCACATTTTTGCTGCATTGACAATGCAGAGGGGCTCCAGGATTGTCTTCCTCACTGCATCTCTATCTCCTAAATTTCGTCCAGCCCATCACCAATGGCACCACCGGCCCCTCGTCACCTTCATCGATGCTCTCTTCGACAATGGCACCGATCCCCATGGGTCTCTGGGCTCTCCTTCATTTTAAGCAGTACCCACAAAAGATCTCCTCCCTTGAGCCCTCCAGTCCGACTGGCATGCTCGAAGGGAAGGCGACCGGACCCCCATGGATGATGATCGGGATGATCGGCACCCAGAAAGGACCTTGGCTGGCCTCTCCTCCATTCTGAGTGGGACAGCCATGATAGGAGATCCTCCCATGGCCCGGTAGCCGAGAGAAGCTCCCCGATCTCCTTGGCCTCTCTATTCCAATCGATACATGTTGGGATAAACTAGCTCAACAAAGGTTAATTACTGGTTCAAAGGTATAATTCAACTCCTTTTGAACCGGTCGCCCATACTAGAAGGATCAAAAGTGATAACTCGACATCACCGTTCCGGTCTCATCATTGGATCAGTCTTCGATCCACGTCGAAGAGAGCGGTCCCGAAGCACATCCCTGATCCATACTATTCTAGGTGCCCAGTGGCGGGTTGGTCTTCTTCAGATCACTCTGAAGAAGACTGGTCCGAAGAAGACAGTCGCCTCATTCCCCAACTTATTATGAAAAGAACTCTAGTCCACTCCGAAGAAGGCCATTCCAATGCGAACGGCCGGAGTGTCTTCAACTTACTCCGAAGAGGATAGGTGCAAGCCAGTCAGCTGATTCAACCTCGGACCCTTCCGAAGGAGTGGCCCTGAAGTAAATCTCCCATTGATCTCCAATCCCCAGACGTGGATATGGTTGTCGTAACCAACCACGTAGCCACTAACTCCAACAATATCAAAGTGGCCAGAATCAGCCACGTGGCCACTAACTCTAGCACCAACAACATCGAGGTAGCCAGAATCAGACAGTTACCACTTATGGTCGTGGAGGGGTTAAGCTAACCAATCCCACTTAACCAGAGGCAAGTGGGCTTCACTGCGTTCTTGGCACATCTTCCATTATAAATACTGATAAGAGGGGGCACTCAAGAAGAAAGCTAAGACAAGTAAGCCAAGCAAAACCAAATTCTCTAAGTCTCTTTCACTCTCTCTCTTTGAGAACTCTCCATTCTGTTGCTCGAGCCTTCACTGACTTAGACATCGGAGTGTCCCTCACCAGAGAAAATCTGATTATGGGGTCTATTTTGCAGGATTCTTGTAAGGCGAGCCAGCGATCTAGCAGCTCCATCCAATCCGTGGAGGTTCGACGCCAATAATACCCACTAGAAGAATGATCGGCATGCATAAGGAGGGCAATTAGCATGCCCAGGGAGGATGATCGGCACTCCCGAAGTAGCTCCCATTGCTCCCCTTTGCTCGGCAGGGGTCGGTGTCCATTTCAGCTTCCACTCCAATTGCCACCCCTAAGGAGGATGATTGGTACGATCGATGATAAGGAAAGCCTTCAACTCCGCTCCGGATGATCGATAATAGTGAGAACCTCTGGTTCCACTCCGACACAAGAAGAGCCTTTGGCTCTACTTTAGATGATTGGTGACAGGGAGAGCCTTCAACTCCACTCCAGATGATTGGTGACACAGGGAGAGCCTTCAACTCTGGGCAATCGGCACCTGCAAGAGGGATCACCTCGACCTCCCCATTCTGATCGATGCTTATGAGATGGCTACAGGATCCCTTGGCCTGATCTTCTCCCTCTATGATTGAGTAGATGACCGTAGTCGCCCGGTCTCCAGTCTGATCCACACCATCAACAACCATGAATAGTGGTATCTGCAAGAAGGATCATCCCTTGGCCTCTACATGGATTGTCTCATGGAAGGCCTCGGTGCGAGCCCACTACTGTGGTCCCATCCCGACCACCTTAGCCCCTGGCTCAGCTCCGACCAGAAAACAAGGGAAAAAGCCAGGTGGCAAAGGAAGAGAGGTTGAAGCGAGTCCATGCACACAAACTAGCAGGCAGGATCATGCTAAAGCCAAGGGGAAAGCACAAAAGATAACCTTTGGTAAAGCCTAGTCAAAATAGTGATAACTTCATATCATTTGCCGATCTTCCCTGCAACCCTTTGTGATAAGCTGACTGATTCTCTTCAAGATAACTAAGTCTTGCGGTCATTCGACCCCAGGAATGGTCATCTGATCCTAAAAATATACAGTCATCCGATCCTAGAAGCAATCATCCGACCCCAAAAATGACTAGGTCATGTGGTTATCTGATTCTAGAAGTGGACGTCTGATCCCAAAATGATTATGTCATGCAATCATCCGACCCTGGGAGTGATCATCTGACCTCATAAATGACTATATCATGTTGTCATCTGATCCATGAGTGGTCAATCCAACTCCAAATATGCAGTCGATTTGACCATAGCATGCAGAAGGCCTCTTCAAGTTATCATAGGCACTCCATGCAAGGCTAAGCTGACCAGACCTCTTTGTTAGAAAATGTGTCCTATAACCAATCATCTAAATTGTTAATAGTTGAGTTTTTTATAATTCGTACATGAATCATTAATAAAATAAAAGTTATTTTTGGCAGTTCATCTCTTTTTGCATCTTCTTTTGAACTCTTTTGAGATGAAGTCCTTAGAACTACTTCAATTCAATAAAGGAGGATTTATCGAGTAGTTCTTAAACATGTTTACAACCAAATGATATATTGTTATCTATGATGATAATGTTTATCGAGTATAGGTTGTTGTATGCCATATGAATTAGTTATCCTCATAACCAAGAAGTGTGGAGATACTGGTATGGCATGCAGATGAGTATAGGTGTACACTGCACTAGACATGATTAACTTTATTGAGTATTCTACTATCAAGAGTATCTCATAAAAGGATATGGATATAAGTATCCCTCCGATCTAAGATCATCATAGTGACTTGTAAACAATTTATTATACTTTGGTGCCAGATTATCTAAATTTCTAATCTAATTATGAAAGGTTACTGGGTAAAGTCAAGTACTTGTTAAGTCAGTGATAAGTTAAAATGGGATTGACCACTCCAAGATATTGGAGAAAATGATATACTTTGCTTTAATTTAGCAAGACCTTCACCAAGACAATCGTTGTGAGGAGTCACAGGATTTGTTAGATTGAGACACATCACAATACATTATACAAGAGTTGACAATTGACTTTGAAATCATTCGAAACTTTAGATCAAAAGGATAAATTATATGAAAACTATATGCCTGGATTCTTGAATGTTACTTTATGAATATTTGACCTATCCGGACATCGTGCACTATTACTAGATGGTCACATCGATTAGTTCATGAATTGGTTCTTGGACTATCGACTTAGTGTTCGAACCTATGGGATCACATATAAGAAGTTTCTAATCAATTATGATGGCTACGATTAAGAATCATTCAGTGATAAAATTATAAATATGATAAATAATTAATCCTGTATAAATATTATAAATTATAAATTAATAATTAATTAATTATTAATTAATTATAGAAGTATTATTAATAATTTAATTATTAATTAACTCAATTTGATTGAGTTAAAAGATTTAGGTCAAGCCTAATTGAATATGGTTCAATTGGATTTTACCTGATTTTGTTATTCGATGATCTAATTGCTAAGAGTTTCTAATTTCGGTTTGATTCAGACTTAAACTTAATTAATTTTAGATTTAATTAAAATTTAATTAAATTTAATTGGGATCTAATTGGATCAGGTTCAAGTTGATTAAATTAGTTATAACCAAATTAGTTTTGATTCCTAACTAATTTTGGTGAAATCTTGGTTAAACCTTAATCTAGTCCAACTTATTTTCTTTCTTAAAAAAATTTCACACCTTCCTAGAATTTTTTCATGAACTTTCCATTAAAAAATTTAGTTATTTTTCATCCTCCTACATTCTCATTTAGATTAGGATTAGTTTGAATTAAATCTAGATTTATTTGAATTTAATTAGAGTTATATTGGGAATATAACACCTAGCCCTATTCAAATTGCATCCCCTTATCCTAATCTAATCCCTCCTCTAATCAATGAAATTTTATAAATAGGCTAATGGTTTAGTTATAGTATTTCTTGTTTTGTATGTGGATGGCATTTTCTTAATTGAGAATGATATTCTTGTATTGCAAAGAATAAAAGTATGGTTGTCTTCTCAATTCTTCAAGAAGAACTAAGGAGAAGCATCCTACATTCTTAAGATAAATATCTATAGGGATAGATCAAAAATGTTGCTAGGATTAATCCAATCCATATACATTGAGATTGTACTGAAGCGGTTCAGCATGGTGAATCCAAAAAAGGGTATCTTCTGATAGGCCATGGAATTAATCTCTCAAAGAAGGATTGTTCGACAAGTTCTCAAGAAAAAGAGTGTATAAGTAGGACTCCTTATACTCTACAGTGAGATATATTATGTATGCTATGATATGTATGAGACCAGATATGGCATACTCATTAGGAGTAGTGAGTAGATACAATCTTATCTAGGTGAGAACTATTGGAAGGTCGTAAAAGCTATTCTTAAGTATTTGAGAAATACTAAGGATCAATGGCTCATTTATAAAGATTCTGACTTGAAACTAGTTGGTTATACTAACTCGAGTTTTCAATCAAATAGGAATGCTAGCAAGAGTGTATTGGATTATATTTTTATTCTGAATGGAGGAGCTATTTACCGAAAAAGTTTCAAGCAATATATTGTAACCAATTCTGTATTTGAGGCGGAATATATTGCAGTATTTAATGCTGCAAAGAAAGCTGTTTGGCTACAAAAGTTCATCATCGAGCTTGGAGTGGCATCCTTCATTAATGGCCCAATTTTCTTATATTATGATAGCACGGGGACCATAGCTCAAGCGAAGAAACCAAAGGCTTATTAGTGGACCAAGTACATTCTATGTTGCTTTTACCTTATCCGAGAGATAGTGGATCGAGATGATATTGAGCTTTAGAAGATCGATAGATAGGAGAACTTGGCTGACCAATTTACTAAAGCCCTCGAAATCAAAAAGTTCAATGATCATAAATGGAAGATGGGTATCAATACTGTTTCGATTAGCTCTAGTCTAAGTGAGAGTTTTTAGAAAATATGTCCTATAGCCAATCATCTGGATTATAGACGGTTGAGCTCTTTATAATTTGTACATTATTGCAGCGTCAACTCCTGGACCGAGAATTGGGGGTGGCTGGATATGCTGGAGCGCTCTTCTCCCGGATAAACCTGCAACAAAGTCCCCAAGGTGCCGGTGGTGTTCCGGCGGGGGACCCTCCGATGCCTAAGTTAACAAGAGGTTGAAGACAATATAATGGAGGAATCAAGGGATCAACAGCATATGGAGAGGGAAGAGTTCTTCTACCTCTAAGCGGGGTCTCCCGGCTACCTTATATAGGCACGGAACAGTCCAAAATCCGTTAGGAGCGAGGTTGAGAAAGATCGATCTGCCCCTAGGAGAATCTGTAGAATGGCCACATGGCACGCAGATACGGAGGCACCGTGGAAGTTGTGGAGCATGGCTGTTGGGATAACAAGATCCCGCCGTAACAGAAAGGTGCTTCTGGAACTCCCTGGATGCTAAGGCTCGCTTGTCGGACGTTGGCCATGGGAAAGCTGTTAGGTTCGGTGACCAGTGCGGAAGTGTGGATTTCAAAAACTTTATGAAATCAGGACCGAACCCTAATCCCAAAATCTCCTTATTAGTAATTAAAACTTATGACTACATGCATGTCCAAATTTAAACATAGTTTAGATACTAACCTCAGATCGCTATATCCAATCTGATGTAGAAATAAACTCCAAATGGAGTAACCTTTTGAACACACCAGGCGTCCACTTGTCCGCCCTCCGATGGTGATCCACACGGGCAGATGATCAAGACAGTGACTCCTCAATTGGGTTCCTTCCAATCAAGTTCTACCCCAAGAACTTGATATATGGGCTATTGGCTAGGACACCTCTAGCCAAACAGGGACTAAAACTTTCTCTCTTACCCTTCTCCTAGTTTTTGGCAACTTTGGCCCCTTAAGACACTCTTGTCTTAAGAATAATCCCTTGTCCTAAAGTGAGACAAGGCTTGTCTTGGAGGGAGAAGAAAATTAAGACAAAGTTGTCTTAATGTAAGAAAGAAGGAAAAAGGGGCGCCTTCTTCCTTTACCGTCGGAGAGTTTCTCTCTCTGACTCTCCTTCTGTTCTGAGATTCGACAGAGCCTAGGCTCTGTAAAGGAATCAAAGAAGAAAGAGAGGAGGGGGAAACAGTCTTCTGGAGAGGGAGAAGGAAAGAGAAGCAAGGCTTCGCCGTAGAAAATCTGGAATAAATTTTTACGGTGAAGCCTTCTTCTTAAATAGGCGACAGAGAGGCGCCTTCTCCTTCTGAAAAATCCTCTCACATCCCTCTCTCCCTTCTCACGTCTTCTCTCTTAATCTCACGGCCCTTGGGATTAATCTCACGGCCTTTGGGATTAATCTCACGACCTTTGGGATGGAAAGACGCGAAGAGGGATCGTGAAAAACTCAGAAGGGCGCGCGCAGAAAGAAGAGTCGCGCCCCTTCAGAGTTTTTTCTTTCTTTTTCACGGTAATTCCAAATTTTGAAGAGTCCACGCCTAGGTGGACTCTGATCCACGCCTCATCAGCCAAAAACGCCGGTCAATTTATTTCTCTTCACGCAAAGACGCGACTTGGAGAGAGTCCACGCGCGTGTGGACTCTTCTCCTTGCGCGCGCGCGTGGGAAGAGAGGGGAAGGGGTTTTAGGCGACGTGGGAAAGGGGTTTAGCCTCTTAGGTTAGCCCAATTGCTAGCCTATTGTTAGCCCAACGTTTTAAATCTTCAATTAGATTCAAACCGGTATGAATTTGGATCTAAAAAAGACCAAATCGGAACCCTAACTCGAATCCGATTCAAGTAGAAGTCATGGTTTGCAACACATGCTAGTGTGTTCATCTGCAAACGAGATTTAATTCCAAATTAAATCCTTGATTATCTGTCCTAAGTGTGTGACCCATTGGGTTCCATACTTAGCCAGCAGTGGGTCCGAGTGCAAGTTGACCTAATCTGATCAGAACTCATTCTAATCGATTTAGGTCAAATCGAGCTAACTCGAGTCAGTCAATTAGGACTCCTCCTAATTAGTGATCCAATTAAACCATTTAATTTGATCAACCCACAAGACAAGATTGACGTCTAGCAACGTGTCATGTCTACCCGGAAGATATGGAAATTCTGGTGTAATTCCAAAACTACCCTTCAGTGGAAAGTTCCCGTACAATTCGATCCTTCAATCATCTTGCATCCCGAATATAACTATGGATATGGAATCATGTCAAATCCAGTTTATACTCATTCCCAGCTCAGTCATACACTAATGATTCAATTAATTCGATATTAGAAATCATTTCTAATATCTGTACTTTGATCAAAGATTTTCTGAATCATCATCTGACCTAATTTGGCTGGATGCAATCTCCTCCTACTAGGAGTGATCAATTCCTTGTTGACCTACTCAATACCTTCATATACAATTCACCATACCCAGCATCAACCTCGTGCATGACCCAGTGTCATGATTGAGATTGAACCAAAGCATGGGTTCATGTACATAAGGTATTATGGCAGTCTCAGGTCATAGGACTACTTGTACAACTCCCACTATGTGAAACATCCATTGACATGCAGCTAAGGCTCCATTAGATGTTCTCAAACTGGATCTATTCAGTGAACTCATTCACTAATGAGCACCCACATCCTTGTATTAGTGTCCTACACAAATGACAGTGAGAGCAGTCACCCTTTTCAGCATACATAGGATGTGCCAGTCTTACCGGAAACCCTGATCCCCAACTCAGGGTTCCTATGACTAGGAATATTCTAGATTAGGGTTTTAAGGCCTTAGATCTCACTGGTATGATCTCATCATAGCCCTACAACCATAGCCCTAATCTATGGGGTTCATCATATAATGACACAGCGAATGATGAAAAAATTATTGCCTTTATTAATTTGTCAATTTACAATGGTCTGGGAGATACAGATATTGGCTTATAGGGCATAATCCTTTCAATCTCCCACTTGCACTAAAGCCAATCGCTCTTATTCTTTAACCCCATACAATCGAGGTGGCGATCAAACTCCCGCTGTGGTAGAGCCTTAGTGAACGGGTCTGCTATGTTGTTCTTTGTATCTACTCTATTGATGCAGACTTCTTGTCTTTCGATTATCTCTCGGACAAGATGGAAGCGTCTCAGAATGTGCTTGGACTTGTGATGGGCTCTCGGTTCCTTAGCTTGAGCAACTGCTCCAGTGTTATCACAATAGAGTGGCACCGGGTTCTCAATCTCAGGAACTACTCCCAACTCTGTGATGAATTTCTTCATCCAGACAGCTTCCTTGGCGGCTTCACTGACAGCTATGTACTCTGCCTCGGTAGTTGAGTCAGCTACAGTCTGCTGTTTAGTGCTCTTCCAACTTACTGCTCCACCATTCAAGGTAAAGACATACCCTGAAATGGATTTACTATCATCTGGGTCTGATTGAAAACTAGAGTCTGAATAGGCTTCTAGTTTAAGATCAGATCCTCCGTATATAAGAAAAATATCCTTAGTCCTTCTCAGGTACTTAAGAATATTTTTCATAGCCTTCCAGTGATCCTCTCCTGGATCAGCCTGAAATCTACTGGCTACACCCAAGGCATATGCCACATCAGGCCTAGTACATAACATAGCATACATAATCGACCCTATAGCCGAAGCATAAGGTATAGAACTCATTCTATTTCTTTCTTCAGGTGTCTTAGGAGACATCCTCTTAGAAAGACGTATGCCATGACCAATAGGTAAGTAACCTCTTTTACTTTCCTCCATGCTAAATCTCTTTAGCACCTGGTCAATGTACCTAGACTGGGACAAGCCAAGCATCCTTCTTGATCTATCTCTATAGATTTTTATACCCAGTATATAGGATACTTCTCCCAAGTCTTTCATGGAAAACTGTTTCGATAACCACACTTTGACTGATTGTAACATTGGGATATCATTCCCAATAATAAGTATATCATCAACATATAGAACTAAGAAAACTATGGCACTCCCACTAGTCTTCTTGTACACACAAGGTTCATCCTCATTTTTGAAAAAATCAAATTCTTTGACTGTTTTATCAAATCGGATGTTCCAACTCCTGGATGCTTGCTTTAATCCATAAATGGATTTCTTTAGCCTACATACCTGATTAGGTTTAGTCTCCAAGACAAAACCTTCTGGTTGTGACATATAAACCTCTTCCTCAAGGAAACCATTGAGGAATGCAGTTTTTACATCCATTTGCCAGATCTCATAATCATGATATGCTGCTATAGCAAGCATAATCCGAATGGATTTGAGCATGGCAACAGGGGAAAATGTTTCATCATAATCTATTCCCTGTTTTTGTCTGAAACCCTTAGCCACCAATCTGGCTTTATAAGTTTCAACTTGGCCATCTGCCCCAATCTTCCTTTTATAGACCCATTTACACCCAATAGGGTTAATACCCTCTGGTGCATCAACCAAAGACCATACTTGGTTGACATACATGGAGTCCATCTCGGATCTCATGGCTTCCAGCCATTTGTCTGAGTCTCTACTCATGACTGCTTCCGTATAGGTTAGAGGCTCATCATTTTGAATGATTTGGGCTTCATTATTTTCAATTATGAACCCATACCTCTCAGGTGCCTGTCGCACCCTATCAGACCTACGGATAGGAGTGTGTTCAGGTTCTATATTAACTATGTTGTTACTTGACTGAGAAGTGTCTATTTGTTGAATCTCATTAAGTTCGATATTTCTACCAGTGCCCTTTTGTAGGATAAATTCCTTTTCCATAAAAGTGGCATGCCTACTGACCAAAACCTTTTGTTCAGTAGGGTGGTAGAACACATATCCTATACTATCTCTAGGATATCCGATAAATAGACATTTGTCTGCTCTAGCATCTAGTTTATGTCCAAAATTCCTTTTTACATAGGCTGGACATCCCCATATCTTAATATACTTAAGATTGGGTTTCTTACTTCTCCATAATTCATATGGAGTGCTAGAGACAGTTTTGGATGGTACTCTATTCAAGATATGAGTTGCTGTTTCCAAAGCATATCCCCAGAAAGAAAAAGGTAACTCCGTGAAGCACATCATGGATCGTACCATATCCAATAAAGTACGATTCCTCCTTTCAGCAACACCATTTAATTGTGGTGTGTAAGGAGGAGTCCATTCAGAGATGATCCCCTTATCTTTTAGGTGATCAAGAAACTCAGTGGATAAGTATTCACCTCCTCTATCTGATCGGAGGATCTTTATACTTTTTCCTGTCTGTTTCTCTACCATACTTTGATACTCTAAGAATTTTTCAAAAGCATCGGACTTATGTTTCATTAGATACACAAATCCATACCTTGAAAAATCATCAGTAAATGTGATGAAGTATGAGTATCCACCATAGGCTTGAGTTGTCATAGGCCCACATACATCTGTGTGTATGAGTCCTAATAACTCTTTTGTCCTTTCTCCATGTCCACTAAATGGAGTCTTGGTCATCTTACCCATGAGACATGATTCACAAGTTCCTAATGACTCATAGTCATAAGGATCAAAGAAATTTTCTTTGTATAACTTGTTAATCCTAGTCTCACTAATATGTCCAAGTCGACAATGCCAAAGTAAGGTATTGTTAACATCATCTCTTTTCCGTTTGTTAGAAACATGAAAAACATTGTCATTAGTGGAAAGAGTTAAGAGACCATTGCAGAATATGCCATAACATATAATTTCATTAGATAAAGAAATTGAGCAGCCACTGCTCATTACATTCATAGTATATCCTTGTTTAAGTAACAAGGGTACAGATATGATATTTCTAATGATTTTTGGCATATAGTAACAATTCCTTAGCTCCAAGATCTTCCCTGAAGGTAACTTCAAAACATAAGTCCCTACAGCTTCTGCTTGGATGGGGTCCCCTCCAGCACCGTAGAGCTCAAAGTTACCTTCCTTCAATACTTTAAGCCCCTGAAGTCCCTGCAATGATTTGCAGATGTTATGACCACAGGCGGTATCCAACACCCAAGTATTTGAAATGGAAGAATCCAATGACAAAATAGTATGAACTTCTTTCATACCTTTTGGTGCCTCTGATGCACCAGGCTTCAAACTTGCAAGGTAAACCTTGCAGTTTCTTTTCCAATGACCCGGCTTGCCACAATGAAAGCAGGTCATCTGTCCGGAGGCCTTCTTTCCTTTCTTCTTCTTAATGCCCCCTTTGGGATTCATCCTCTTATTGGAACCCCTTTTGCCTGTCTTCTTCTTATCCACAAGAAGAACTGGAGCCTTATTTTTCTTTACATGGCTCTCTGCTGTTTTCAACATATTCAACAGCTCAGGCAAGGAAGAATTAAGTTTGTTCATATGGTAATTAAGAACAAACTGTGAAAATGACTCTGGGAGTGATTGCAAGATCAAGTCTTGATTCAACTCCCCATCCATTACAAAACCTAATTGACCTAATCGAGTGATTAGATCAATTATCTTTAATACATGGTCTTGTACTGATGTACCTTCTGTCATCCTTGCACGGAACAACTGCTTAGATATTTCATATCTAGCAGTTCTACTGTGTTCTCCATAAAGCTCTTTTAAATTTAGCAGTATGGAGTTAGTATCCATGCTATCATGCTGCCTCTGTAACTCGTTAGTCATAGAGGCAAGCATAACACATTTGACAGTAAGTGAGTCATTTTGCCACATATTATATGTGGTCTTCTCCTCTTGCGAGGCATCTTCCCTTGGTGGTTCCAAAATCGGGGTATCAAGAATATAGGAAATTCTTTCTTGACTGAGTACTATTTTCAAATTTCTCAGCCAATCAACATAATTCGGCCCAGTCAATTTGTTGGCATCTAAAATACTACGGAGTGAGAGTGAAGAGGCCATTTATCTACATTTAAACAAAGAACGAAAACATAAGCAAACAACCATGAAATGACAACACATAATTAAATTAGGACTTTAATTTAATTATGTCTCCCACTATTTTATCGAGCATCATAACCCTCCATACGATGATCGAGAAAACCTTAATTGATCTTTCTTAGTGGGGTTGAGATCCCAATCCCTCATAAAAGACCTTGTGTGTACACAACAAATCTTATATAAGTTCATAGGTAGGAAAACTCTTTCCAATTGTAACCTGTACAATTCTCAACTTATCTCGGCCTCTAAAATATTAATAGCCTTGTGTATACACAACAAACTATAATATTTTAGTTAAGTAAGACCCTTCATAGCCATATAGTCATGACTTTAATAGTAATACCCTTGTGTGTTCACAACAAAATATTACTTTAAATCATGCCATAAACAAATAATGTATTAGGCCAAAAATTGTGTTAGTCACCATATTAGGTCTTGTGTGTACACAACAAACCTAGTATAGATCATAACACAATGATGACCTATCATGAAGGAAGGCCAATAATAGTATTTTAACACCAAGCATGTTAGTCAAGAATTAAATCAATCAGATCGGCCAGGCTAGTGGAAGAGATGTGGGGGTCCCCCCGTTGCTTTCCTAGACACCAATTTAAAATTGGCCAGGTCAGTCAACGGAACCAATTAAAAACCACGATTCCCTTTACCTTCCCAGAACCACCTTTCTAGACACCGAAATGACTAATTATCCATCATGACTAATAATGCTTATCGGTTAACTATACTACCACTTAATATAATTTTAAGAGGGGTTCATGCAATGCCAGCACATTCAATTAAAAGCTATCACATATATTAATACATGCTTTAAACTAAGCAAATATGTGAAATGTGTGCCATCATACTAGGACAACCATTTACCACATAATGGATACACCATTATGCCAGGGCAACCTTATTTCAGTATGATGGCTCCAGGGCTACTCATATCTCTAAGACAATTAGGGTTTCAGTGGAAAACCCTAACTGGTGGCAATCATCAAACTCATGTTCAATCAAAGACATGCACTGTGCATCAATATAAAAACTTTAACATGATACTACATCATGAATTGAACTTCATAAGTTTTAATCCTAATAAGGATGGCTCTGATACCACTGTTAGGTTCGGTGACCAGTGCGGAAGTGTGGATTTCAAAAACTTTATGAAATCAGGACCGAACCCTAATCCCAAAATCTCCTTATTAGTAATTAAAACTTATGACTACATGCATGTCCAAATTTAAACATAGTTTAGATACTAACCTCAGATCGCTATATCCAATCTGATGTAGAAATAAACTCCAAATGGAGTAACCTTTTGAACACACCAGGCGTCCACTTGTCCGCCCTCCGATGGTGATCCACACGGGCAGATGATCAAGACAGTGACTCCTCAATTGGGTTCCTTCCAATCAAGTTCTACCCCAAGAACTTGATATATGGGCTATTGGCTAGGACACCTCTAGCCAAACAGGGACTAAAACTTTCTCTCTTACCCTTCTCCTAGTTTTTGGCAACTTTGGCCCCTTAAGACACTCTTGTCTTAAGAATAATCCCTTGTCCTAAAGTGAGACAAGGCTTGTCTTGGAGGGAGAAGAAAATTAAGACAAAGTTGTCTTAATGTAAGAAAGAAGGAAAAAGGGGGCGCCTTCTTCCTTTACCGTCGGAGAGTTTCTCTCTCTGACTCTCCTTCTGTTCTGAGATTCGACAGAGCCTAGGCTCTGTAAAGGAATCAAAGAAGAAAGAGAGGAGGGGGAAACAGTCTTCTGGAGAGGGAGAAGGAAAGAGAAGCAAGGCTTCGCCGTAGAAAATCTGGAATAAATTTTTACGGTGAAGCCTTCTTCTTAAATAGGCGACAGAGAGGCGCCTTCTCCTTCTGAAAAATCCTCTCACATCCCTCTCTCCCTTCTCACGTCTTCTCTCTTAATCTCACGGCCCTTGGGATTAATCTCACGGCCTTTGGGATTAATCTCACGACCTTTGGGATGGAAAGACGCGAAGAGGGATCGTGAAAAACTCAGAAGGGCGCGCGCAGAAAGAAGAGTCGCGCCCCTTCGGAGTTTTTTCTTTCTTTTTCACGGTAATTCCAAATTTTGAAGAGTCCACGCCTAGGTGGACTCTGATCCACGCCTCATCAGCCAAAAACGCCGGTCAATTTATTTCTCTTCACGCAAAGACGCGACTTGGAGAGAGTCCACGCGCGTGTGGACTCTTCTCCTTGCGCGCGCGCGTGGGAAGAGAGGGGAAGGGGTTTTAGGCGACGTGGGAAAGGGGTTTAGCCTCTTAGGTTAGCCCAATTGCTAGCCTATTGTTAGCCCAACGTTTTAAATCTTCAATTAGATTCAAACCGGTATGAATTTGGATCTAAAAAAGACCAAATCGGAACCCTAACTCGAATCCGATTCAAGTAGAAGTCATGGTTTGCAACACATGCTAGTGTGTTCATCTGCAAACGAGATTTAATTCCAAATTAAATCCTTGATTATCTGTCCTAAGTGTGTGACCCATTGGGTTCCATACTTAGCCAGCAGTGGGTCCGAGTGCAAGTTGACCTAATCTGATCAGAACTCATTCTAATCGATTTAGGTCAAATCGAGCTAACTCGAGTCAGTCAATTAGGACTCCTCCTAATTAGTGATCCAATTAAACCATTTAATTTGATCAACCCACAAGACAAGATTGACGTCTAGCAACGTGTCATGTCTACCCGGAAGATATGGAAATTCTGGTGTAATTCCAAAACTACCCTTCAGTGGAAAGTTCCCGTACAATTCGATCCTTCAATCATCTTGCATCCCGAATATAACTATGGATATGGAATCATGTCAAATCCAGTTTATACTCATTCCCAGCTCAGTCATACACTAATGATTCAATTAATTCGATATTAGAAATCATTTCTAATATCTGTACTTTGATCAAAGATTTTCTGAATCATCATCTGACCTAATTTGGCTGGATGCAATCTCCTCCTACTAGGAGTGATCAATTCCTTGTTGACCTACTCAATACCTTCATATACAATTCACCATACCCAGCATCAACCTCGTGCATGACCCAGTGTCATGATTGAGATTGAACCAAAGCATGGGTTCATGTACATAAGGTATTATGGCAGTCTCAGGTCATAGGACTACTTGTACAACTCCCACTATGTGAAACATCCATTGACATGCAGCTAAGGCTCCATTAGATGTTCTCAAACTGGATCTATTCAGTGAACTCATTCACTAATGAGCACCCACATCCTTGTATTAGTGTCCTACACAAATGACAGTGAGAGCAGTCACCCTTTTCAGCATACATAGGATGTGCCAGTCTTACCGGAAACCCTGATCCCCAACTCAGGGTTCCTATGACTAGGAATATTCTAGATTAGGGTTTTAAGGCCTTAGATCTCACTGGTATGATCTCATCATAGCCCTACAACCATAGCCCTAATCTATGGGGTTCATCATATAATGACACAGCGAATGATGAAAAAATTATTGCCTTTATTAATTTGTCAATTTACAATGGTCTGGGAGATACAGATATTGGCTTATAGGGCATAATCCTTTCAAAAGCTGGTCGGCCGGACTAAAGGCCAACCCTTTGAAGTAGAGCGACAGGCCGGACCCTAGCAAGAGAGGGTCGTTCGAACCGCTGAAGGAGAACAACGGGCTGGGCCCCAGCAGAAGAGGGTAGTCGGACCGTTGAAGGAGAACGACGGGTCGGACCCCAGCAAGAGAGGGTTGTTCGGACCTCAGCTCCAGTGGGTCGGACCGCTAAAGGAGAACGACGGGCTGGACCCCAGCAGGAGAGGGTCGTTCGGACCGCTGAAGGAGAACGACGGGCCAGACCCTAGCAGGAGAGGGTCGTTCAGACCTCAGCTCCAGTGGGTCAGACCCTGAAGGAGAACGACGGGCCGGATCCTAGCAAGAGATGGTCATTCGGATCTCAGCTCTAATGGGTCGGACCGCTGAAGGAGAACGATGAGCCAGACCCTAGCAGGAGAGGGTCATTCGGACCTCAGCTCCAGTGGATCGGACCGCTAAAGGAGTAACAGTCGGAGCTCTGAAGGGGTGGCCCGGTCAGATCACAAGAATGGGCCGATTCCACTTGAGGGTGAGCTGTCGGGGTATAACACTGTCCCCCTTGCCCTTGTGCTTCGAGTGAGCCCGTAGGCTCGAAGGGCGAAGCATTAAATGGCAATAAATGCCTCAATCTTTTAGATGATGGCGAATCCGATCTGGCGTGCTGCGGCTGGCCACCTTCTGCTCCGATTCTTGCTCCCGGACAGGTGTCATGTCTGGTTGGCGAAGACAGGGGGAGCAGTTATTACCGGTACGGTGCATGACAGCTGCCCGTTTGGATTCTTGATGTGACGTGGGGCACGTGGCTCCATCAGAGCAGTTGGGGCACTTCCCGGAGTGGTCCATCCACCATTGCTTCGACTATCACATAGATCGCAGTCGGATATGATCCGGCGTGTCTCCTCGGATTCCCGTCCAACTCAAAAACTGAGGTGCCAGCCATCGGATCTCGGCACGTGGGGGGATGCATTGGGAAGCTGCCCCTGGACGCCTATAAAAGGAGGGACGCAGCACCCAGAAGGAACCTTTCACCATGCTTGTGCTCGAAGAGAAGGCATCCTCCTCCCTCCTTGCACTGCTTTAGCCTCTCTTAGAGAACCAGGGGACCAGGTTAGTCCCGCCTTCCTCCCTCCCCGTCTTCCTCCCTTTCTGCAACCCATTTTAGAATGGCCTCTGGGAGTCGGGGTTCGGCTCAAGGTAATAGGGAACCCGGTCCTTTCGATATCCCTTCGGCCATGACCCGAGAGAGGGTCGAAAACCTTAGGATTGTATATAACATTCCTTCCACTTTACACCTGACCGTCCCTAGCCGTGAGGGTAGAGTAAACGGGCCTTTGAACTTAGGAGCTCTCCCCGTGAACGAAGACCACCTAAAAGCCGGTCTTCGTTTCCCAATCCATAGCTTCTTTGTTCATATTTTCAACACCTATAGAGTCACCCCCGCCCAGCTGACCCCGAATAGCATTCGGGTTCTCTGCGGCTTTGTGGTTCTATGTCGGGAGGCTGACATCGAGCCGAGAGTATCTTTATTTTTCAATTTTTTCTTGTTGAAGTAGGACTTCTGAAGTCAGGAGTGGTGGATTTCAGTCCACGCCCTGGTCGGAAGGTACTAGGGGGGCTTCCGTTCGCAATTCATGGATGGAAGTCTTGATACTTCTTTGTAGATAGCCTGGAGCCATGGGGCTCTGAGACAGCCTGGAGGGAGCCGAGGCCGAATACTCTGAATGGAAGGAAAGTCTCGAGGGTCGACGAGGCTGACTTCCATAAATTGGATGATGAGGATCCAAAGTTTATCGGCTTTATGCTTCACGAAGGGAGTCTTCACCAGGCCAGACTCAGCCGGCACTCGATGTTAGGTAGGATGAGAGTCGTAGAGAGAGATCGACTTTTTTATCCTCTGTTGGCTTGGCGACCGCATCTTACTTTAACTTTGTTTGTTGACAAGGGGGAAGATGAAGCTAGATCAGGTGGTCCTTTCGGCACAGTCTGCACAGCGGAGGGCTATTCAGATTATGGAGCTGACCCCACAGGAGCCAAAGAAGCAGGCAGCAGAACCGGTGCCCGATAGGCCGAAGAAACGATGAACGGCAGAGCCGTCTGCCATGGTGGTATCGGTCGAGTCAGGGGATGACATGCCTCTGACCGAACGCCGAAGGGTGATCGCGTCCGAGCGATCCTCTTCGATCGGACAATCGGTCGCCCCGACAGAAGAGAGGCCTCTGATGCTGACCAGGGCGGATGCAACTCCTTCACCCCTACCATTGGAGCCGACTGTGGTGACCCCCCCGACGATCTGAGGGGAGGGGCTATCGGTCATTGAGGAGAGGACCGGTGGTGCCCACTATGAGGAGGAGCGCCAAAAGTGGCGCGCTGCTGAGGAAGCTAAGGGCTGCTTTAGAGGGTCGCCCCCGACAATGACGGGCGGTCGGTGAACGAGGCAGCCAGGAGTTCTCTCCGCCATCTTCTAGGGGTACGTAAAGCTTTTTATTTCTCCACCTTGAATTCACGGGTGACGGCTTTTTGACTGTGCATTTTTTGCTGGCAGCTCGTCAAAGACAACTTGCTGATGGATAAGGGCTTGGGCGAGCTGCTTTATCTGAAGGAGCAGTTGACCTAGAGGGCCGAAGCAGTGGAGTTGGTGAGGGACACTGCTTGGGAGGCACTGACAGCCTTCAGAGAAGCGGTGCTCAGCTTGAGGGCCGTAGCGATAGAAGTGTCCACTCTGCGGGCCAAGTCGGAGGCCCAGAAAAAGCAGCTGGAGAACTTGCTGACCCAGAAGGCGGATCGGGAGGCAAGTTTGAAAAATAAGAAAAAGAAGATCAAGACCCTGACCCGTCGGCTGGTCGTCGAGGAGGGGCGTCTGGCCGTCGAGGAGGGGCGTCTGGCTAAGTGTGATGTCCGTGTGCAGGGCTATCAGTCATCGACCAAGAGATATAAGGGCTTGTTGAAGATGGCCCAAGATCTGCTGAAGACGGCCGGCGAGAAAGCTGTTGCAGAATATAAAGCCTTCAAGGACTTTATCGAGGAGATGAACGACGCCGGAACTGTCAGCTTCGATTATGGGTACGACCAGTGCCTGGGGAAGGTTAGCGTGGCCTTCCCGGACCTTAACTTATCATCCCTTCAGTCACCGAATCCGGCGGAAGAGGGGGGCTTGGAGGCAGTGGATCCGACTACCCGAGCGGCCGATGCTCTAGTGGAGGCCACCACAACAGTGGCCGGATAGGACGTCCAAGTTGGAGTCGAAGCAGAAGCAGCCGGAGAGGCCAAGGGGGCCGAAGCGGCTATTGTTGCCGAGGGGTCCAATGTAGCCGTAGATAATGTAGCTCCCGAGGGTCAGACCTAGTTGTTTGTAAAGGTCTGACCTTCAGTTTTTGTAAAAAAACTTTTGGAAAGCAATGAAAAACTTTTTCTTTTTACACTGTCTCATATCCTTCTCTCTGAGATCTCACTAAGTATGGACTAGTCGGCTGATCTAAGTGGGTGGTCGGACCTCCAGGGTAAGTGTCGAATAGTGACTCAAGTCGAACTAGATTCCCATAGGATTTCTGCTCTAAGTATTGGTCCGTCGGCTTTCCAGACCAAGATCAATCGTAGTAGCGGTCGGGGTGTGCTCTTCGGCTCAGACCGGAGCAACGAGCTTAGGAATTTTAACCTAAGTGTTGGTCCGTTGGCTCTCCTAACCCAGAAGTAGTTGAGGTAGCGGTTGGATTTCAGCTCAGGCCGGAGCAACGAGCTTAGAAATTTAACCTAAGTGTTGGTCCATCGGCGTTTTGGACCCATAAGTAGTTGAGGCAGTGGTCGAATTTTAGCTCAGGCCGGAGCAACGAGCTTAGAAATTTCAACCTAAGTGTTGACCCGTCAGCTTTCCGAACTCAGAAGTAGTTGAGGCAGTGGTCGGATTTCAGCTCAGGCCGGAGCAACGAGCTTAGGAATTCAACCTAAGTGTTAGTCCGTCGGCTTTCCGAACCCAGAAGTAGTTGAGGCAGTAGTCGGATTTTAGCTCAGGTCGGAGCAACGAGCTCAGGAATTTAACCTAAGTGTTGGTCCATCGACTTTCCGGATTGGGCTGCCCTAGAGCCTTTGTCGACCGGAGTCGGACTTTCGGAAGTGGACTATCCTAAAGCCTTTGCCGACCGGAGTCGAACTTTCGGAAGTGGGCTACCCTAGAGCCTTTGCTGACTGGAGTCGGACTTTCGGAAGTGGGCTGCCCTAGAACGATGGGCCGGGTCCCAGCAAGAGAGGGTCATTCGGATCTCAGCTCCAATGGATCGGACCGTTGAAGGAGAATGACAGGTCGGACCCCAGCAAGAGAGGGTTGTTCGGACCTCAGCTCTAGTGGGTCGGACCGCTGAAGGAGAATGATGGGCTGGACCCCAGCAGGAAAGGGTCGTTCGGACCGTTGAAAGAGAACGACGGGCCAGGCCCCAATAGGAGAGGGTCGTTTGGACCTCAGCTCCAATGGATCGGACCGTTGAAGGAGAATGATGGGCCGGACCCCAGCAAGAGAGGGTCGTTCGGACCTCAGCTCCAATGGGTCGGACTGCTGAAGGAGAACGATGGGCCAGACCCCAGCAGGAGAGGGTTGTTCGGACCTCAGCTCCAGTGGGTCGGACCGCTGAAGGAGTAACAGTCGGAGCTCTGAAGGGGTGGCCCGGTCGGATCACAAGAATGGGCCGGTTCCGCTTGAGGGTGAGCCGTCAAGGTACAACATACATGAATCATTAATAAAATAAAAGTTATTTTTGGTAGTTAATCTCTTTTTGTATCTTCCTTTGAACTCTTTTGAGATGAAGTCCTTGGAACTACTTCAATTCAATAAAGAATGATTTATCTAGTAGTTCTTAAACATGTTCATGATCAAATGATATATTAGTATCTGGGATGATAATATTTATCAAGCATAGATTATTGTATACCATATGGGTTGGTTATCCTCATAACCAAGGAATGTAGAGATACTAGTATGTCATGCAGGTAAGTGTAGATGTATACTTCACTGTATATAACCAACTCTATTGAGTACTCTACTATCGAGAGTATCTCATAGAAGGATATGGGTATAAGTATCTCTCCGACCTGAGATCACCACGGTGACTACAAGCAACTCATTATTTTTAGGTACCAGCTACCTTGATTTCTAATCTAGAGATGAAAGGTTACTAGATGCAGTCAAGTACTTGTTAAGTCAATGATGTGTTAAGATGGGATTGACCACTCTAAGGTGTTGAAGAAAATGCTTTACTATATTTCAATTTAGCAAGACCTTGGCTATGGCAATCCTTTTGAAAAGTCATAGGAGTTGTTAGGTTAAGACACATCTCGATGCATTATACAAGAGTTGGTACTTGACTTTGAAATCATCTTGAGCATTAGATGAAAGGGATGAATTATACAGAACTATATGCCTGGGTTCTTGAATGTTGCTTTGTGAACATTTGACTTATCCAGATGTCAAGCATCATTGCTAGATGGTTGTATTGATTAGTTCAAGAATTAGTTCCTAAGCTATCAGCTTAGTATTCGAACCTATGAGGTCACACACATAAGAAGTTTTCGACCGATCATGATGGCTGATTAACGATTAAGAATCATTCAATGACAAAATTATAAATATAATGAACAATTAACCTGGCATAAATATTATAAATTAATATTTAATTAATTATAATTAATTATAAAAAATATTAATTAGTAATTTAATTATTTATTGGCTTAGTTTAATTGAGCAAAGAAATTTAGATCAAGTCTAATTGAATATAATTTAATTAAGTTTCACCTGATTAGATTATTTGATGACCTAATCGCTAAGAGTTTCTAATTTTGGTTTGATTCATACTTGAATTTAATTAATTTTAGAATTAATTAGGATTTAATTAAGCCTAATTAGGACCTAATTGGTTTGGATTCAAGTTGGTTAAATTAGTTATAATCAAATTAGTTTTGATTCCTAGTTAATTTTGGTCAAATCTTGGTCAAACATTGATTTAGTCCAACTTATTTTCTTTCCTAAAAATTCCCCATGCCTTCTTAATTTTTTTTTCATGAATTCTCCATAAAAAAAAAGTTTTTTTTCATCCTCCCTTATTCTCATTTAGATTGGAATTGGTTTGAATTAAATCTAGATTAATTTGAATTTAGTTGAAGAAGTTTTATTGGGAATAGAACACCTAGTCCTATTCAAATTGCATCACATTATCCTAATCTAATCCATCCTCTAATCATTGAAATTTAACATCAATTTTTCATCATATATGTAAAATTAAAAGATCAATTATCGTGCTAAATTTAAAGTGAAATTATCATGAAAATAAGAAAAAAAGGGGGCGTGAATTCTAGATTGGCATGAGAGATTCTTTTGGATTCTAGGGTTGAAGAGAGAGAGAAAAAAAAGAATAAAATACTGAAAAAGGGTTTCTTGAATTTTGTTTTCTTCCTCCTTGATCTGAACCTTTTTATCCTCTTCTTGGATTTCTTGGAATGCTCAAAAAAGTTCAAGAAATAAATTATTTTCAGTCATCCAGTGACCTCCGGAGGGATCTAGCAGTCTTGGAAGGTTGATCGCGTCAAGGCTTCATGTTGATGATTCATAGAGACCAGATATCCAATATGGCTGTGAAGTGAGATGGAGCCCTTACCATGTGCTATCAACAGCGATGATCATTGACCCGTGATCAGGTTTGAAATTAGATTTTATATTATTTATAGATTAAATCTAAAGCATGCATCAGGTAGATCGATGCATATTGATTTTATTTTATATACTGTATATTATGTTACGATTTTGATTAGAATTTATTAGAATTAATCTAAATGCATATTTTCTATTTAAAATAGTTTTAAAATAGGTATACTTCTACTTCAAATTATAAAAAAAACTATACATAAAATTCTAGGAGAATTCTAACACTCTTCACCCAATCAAGTTTCTTTAGGCCGTTTTTTCTTAGTCAACTAAGTGCCAATTGACGCTCATCTCCACATCCCAATGGCTTAACAAATCACATCATATCTCACTTTCATATCCTTGCATTTAAAAGGGGCACAAAAGCAATCCATGCCATAGAAAATGTTGGCTTTGGCTCCTTAGTTTTGATGATTAACAAAATGTTGAGTATATGTTTGGACTAATGTTTCATTTCAAGATAAAGTTTCAGGCCATAGGTTATTCAAAAAGAGTATCAAGAGTACAATGATGAAACCAAGCTTACTTGATTTTGGAAAGAGCTTTCCTACCTTAAACAAGATCAAATTTCTCATATTGGACCTTCTTATTAAGAAGTAATTGACAAAAGAAACGAAAGCTTAGAGAAACTCAAGCATGGCACGCACCTCTCCAGAGTTTCAGAAAATTTCAGACCAGAGGTCGATCCCCAGAGGTCGACACCTTGCCAAAGGTCGACCACCAGAGGTCGACTCATAAAGAAAAGAAAAGTTCAGCAAGGCCGGCACGGCAAAATTTCAGAGGCACGCTCCAGAGGTCGACCACCAGAGGTCAACACCTGTCCAGAGATCGACACCATAGGTCGACTCATCGCCTGAGAACTCAAACTGGGCAGAACTATGGTTTTCTAGATTTTTGCCTAAGATAAACTGGAGGTCGACTCATGAGGTCGACACTTGACCCAGAGGTCGACTCATGAGGTCGACTCATGGCATAACGGCTAGTTTTTCTGAACTTTTGATTTGATTTCTAACGGCCATAAACGGCTATATTTTTGATTCTAACGGTCTTGTAGAGTTGTTTCAGCTTGAATGAAGTATTTAACCTCCACCTAACTTCAAAAAAGACAAGGAGACAAAGAGAAAAAGGAGAGAGTAAAAGTACAAAGCCTTCAATCAATCCTAAGCCAAAAAGAGTGAAAATCCAAGAGATTCCTTAGCCAAAAGCTTTCCATTTTTTAGGAATCCAGCTTTCAAGTGTTTGGCATTTAGTGAGGTCCAAGATTCCAAGAGGAAGACTTGAAGAGTCTCCAACAAGAGCTACATCGAATTATTTTTGCTCAAAAAGGAGTTTGTCTTGTTTTTATTCATTGTATTCATACTCTATTTGTGTTAGCCTAGTTTCAAGGAAATTTAAAACTAGTATGAGTTTTGTTAGTGAGCCAATTGATAAAACCAACTAGGATTGCTTGTAAGCCCGAAGCCAAAACAAGTGTGTAAGGTTTTTTGGTGAGCCTAGGTAGAAAAACCAACTTAGGTTTTGACTTGTGAGCCTTGTAAAACAAGTCGGCTGTAATCTAGAGAAGATTATAGTGGAAATTTTCAAGTGGAGCTTGGGGAGTGGATGTAGGTGCTAGGTGCACCGAACCACTATACGTTTTGTGTGTTTGCATTGCTTTACTCTCTATCTTCCTTTGCTCTTTAATTATTGTTATCTTTCATTGCTTCCGTTGCACAATTACTTGAGCACTATCACTATTCACATTCGAAATTGATAGCACATATATTGCTTTATTTTTAAAATTTCCAATTCACCCCCCCTCTTGGGCACCATATCTGGGCAACAGAAAAACATGGTAGAACTCTACAAAAAGACAAAGGCTCTATTTATAAGGAAGGGACATCTCATAAAAAGTCCTTGACAACCCATGTAATAGGCTAGTCATTAGTCACTAGATCCACTGGGATCTTGATCATTCCAATAATGCCCTTGTCTGCCATCTCTACAAAAAGGAGATCCCTAAGAGCCTCCAAGGTATGCACTCTTTCTACTTGCACTCCTCAATTCTATTAGTTCCATACTGATTTGAATATCGAAGTGCCATCGCTAGGGCCTCCTTTGGTGGGGCTTTTTTGTAGATATCTCTTTCCAGAGACTGGCCTGCACTACCAACTCTGGCACCCACTCCAACTCTCCTTCTTGTGCTTAACAAATTTTGGCACCAATAGATTAAAGGAAGGGCTTGAAAAATATTAAGTGCCAAACAAAGGTAGGAATTGC
Organism: Areca catechu; assembly: GCA_021397845.1. NCBI lineage: Eukaryota > Viridiplantae > Streptophyta > Magnoliopsida > Arecales > Arecaceae > Areca > Areca catechu. The sequence continues at coordinate 88,795,598 of CM038042.1, read as the reverse complement.
ATCTCACCACACAAGCACCACCACCTCTCAATCGATGAAGAGTCAGGTCAATGACCTGGTCCCATCACTAATGCTAGGAACTTCTATGGCCAGCAGCAGTAAGGCGGCGCCATTCATCCTGCTCTTATAGTAGCCTTCAAACTTGATGTTGGCCATTCAATTTATTTCAGCTATCCCTACACTGCTTCCTATACAACCTCATCCAACAGTGCTGTGGCTTGACCCGATGCCACATGCATCGCCACCATCATCGAAACAGTCACAGGCAAGAGTTGGGATGGTGAACTCCATCACTAGGGGATGCCATAAAGGAGACCCTGGTATGTGTAGAGAATGGTGCTAGAAGGAGGACCCATCTAGCTGTACATAGTGCCTTGGCCACAAGTGGACTTCTCCCTAACTGGGGGGTGGCTATGGTAAAAATCAAGAGAGCACCTTTGATCCCACAGCGATTCCAGCAATTGCTACACAATCATCCAATTTTTCAAATTGAAATGGCGATAAGATTTTCACACTACCAGAAACAAAAACCATATAAGTAAAAGCTTTTTTATTTATGTTATTTTTGGCAGAAGTGCTCAAATACTACAAAGTGGCAATTGTCCAGGCGACTACAAAAAAAAAAGAAAGAAGAAGAGAAGGAGAAGAGAGAAAAGTAGCATCTCTCTACCTCTTTGTCACTTCCAAAGAAAAGAAAAGGAGAAATGACATCTCTCTGACTCTATCATCTTTTGTATAAGAGGGAGGAGAGGAAGAGAAATAATACCTATCTGACTCTTGTCACTTCCTATAAGCATCTTTAGCATAAAAAAGGAAAATAAATGAGAGAGAGAAACATCATCTCTCTAACTTTCTATAACCACTTGCATAAAGAAAAAGAAGAAAAGAAGAAGAGAGAGAAGTGGGATCTATCTGGCTTTCCGTCATTTCTAATAATTATATTTTATATAAGAAAATGAGAAAGAGAGAGTGAAATGACACTTTAACTCTCTGTCATCTTTAGTATAAGAGAAAAAAAAGAGAAATAATATCTCTGACTTTGTCACTTTCCATAAACATTTTCTACATAAAAGAAGGAAGAAAATGAGAGAGAGAGAGATGGCATCTCTCTGGCTCTCTATCACCTTTTGCTTGAGAGAACCAAAAAAAAGAGAGAGAAAGCCTCTCAACTTCTTATCACTTCTCGTGAATACTTATTGCATAAGAGAATAAGGAGATAAAAAGGAGGGAAAAGGGGCACCCTCCTGTCACTTCTAATACCATCCTAACAAAAGTTTGAGAGGCTTCCTCACCCTCATCTTCGTCTTCATCCATGGAAAGCCTGCCAAAGGCTCTCTGTCTCTGTCTCCATCCTCTCCAAATGGTGCTTTTACCTCCACCGCCATTTCTTCTCTGATCATAGGAGTTTGCCTGTCTCTGCCTCATCTCCTTGTGGAAAGCTTTGGGAAGCCAACTACCCTGGCCTCTTCTCTGATCAATGAATGATCCCACCTTGGCCTCTTCGATCGGTAATGGTTGATCTTCAACTCCTCCTCAGCCTCTCCCATGGCTGGATCAACAATGGCCATGGCCTTGGTCAGTCAAAAAATAAAAGAGGTGAAAGTAGGTGAAGGAAGAGGCTAGGTCATTTGAGAAATTGACGAAGGTGGAGGCAGGGTCACGTATGCCTGCAGCCACAATTATGTCAAAATCAGGGAGAAAAGAGTACCAAAATTATGGCTATCACTATTAGTAATTATAAATATTCCATGGGCTACTGGGCTGATTTTGGTGTTACTTTATCCTAGAGGGTAATTCCAATTTGCCGACCCTCTCGGCGATCTTTCACAATAACCCAATGCATGACCCATCCTTGAAGGATGGCTCCAGCCAATGCACGTGCAATAGTCGAATGCAAGCTATCAAGATTGAGCCTCCAAGCTAAAGGCCAAGATAGATGCCAATTTCTCAAAGTTGGCCGCTCAAAAGCTATGCCCCCAAGGAGCTTGAGCTTCGAAGAAAGCAAGCTTTTGATGGTTTTGGGGTAGGAAGTATTAAAGCCCTCCTATCATCTTAATTTTTCTTATAGGTCCACAGGCCTGTAAAGCCACGGAAAGCCAATCCACAGCAAGGATGATGAAAGTCTTCACCAAGAGATAACTTGGCAATGAATTCCAAAGCTTAATAAGACTCCACCATTTGGGCCATGGAATCACTTCCAACCGAAATTGAAGAAGCATCAAAGCTCCAAGGCAATCAGAGCCCATCAACTTCAAGTGCTCGATTAGCAATTAGATAGAGCCCAAGGCGATTAGTGCTCACTGGCTCCAAGTATTCAGTTTGCAACCAGGCAGAGCCCTCAAGCGATCAGCATCCATTGGCTCCAAGTACTCGATTAGCAATTGATGAGCCTAAGACGATCAATGCCCACTAGCTCCAAGTGTTCAGTTTGTGATCAGGTAGAGATCTTAGGTGATCAGCACCCACTAACTTCAAGTGCTCGATTAGCAATCGGATAGAGTCCAAGATGATTAACACCTACTAGCTCCTAGTGTTCGGTTTGTGATAAAGTAGAGCCTTAAGGTGATCAGCACCTACCAACTCCAAGTACTCAATTAGCAATCAGAGAGAGCCCAAGGCGATCAACGTCGACTAGCTCCAAATATTCGATTTGTGATCAAGCAGAGCCCTCAAGCAATCAACTCCTATTAGCTCCAAGTAATTGATTAGCAATCAAATAGAGTCCAAGGCGATAAGCATCCACTGGCTCCCAGTATATGATTTGTGATCAGGTAGAGCCCTCAGATAATCAGCACCAATCGGCACCTTATGCTCGATTAGGAATTGGATAGAGCCCAAAGTGATTAGCACCCATTGGCTCCAAGTGTTTGGTTTGCAATCAGGCAGAGCTCTCAAGCAATTAGTGCCTACCAACTATAGGTGCTCGATTAGCAATTGGATTCTAAGGCATTTAGTGCCCACAAGCTCTAAGTGTTCAGTTTGCAATCAGGTAGAGCCCTCGGCAAACAACACCCATCAGCTCCATGGTGTGGGCACCAGACCTCTGATTAGGGTTTAATTTTCGGGACTTGTAATAAGGCTTCAAGCCTAAACCTTGTAATATCTTTAGTTTTGAATTGAGTCTAATATGTCTGTGTCTAGCCCTATACTTTGACCAATTTGGTCAAATTGTGTCCTATACTGAGTCCAGTCCTATAGTGAGTCAATTATGTACTGTACTGAGTCTAGTCAGAGTCAGTTTGAAGTATGAGTCCAAGCAAGAATTGGTCTTAAAACCTAGTCTCTTTGGAGCCAAGTTAGGAAGGAAGCCAACTCAACTCAAGGGCCCACCTCTTCATCCTATGTGGCGCCATGTCAACATGCCAAGTGGGCAGCAAATTTTAGATTTTTGGATGCCCAAAGGGGGAATATAATACTTGATACACTCCCTCTTTCCCTCCAACACATCAAGCTAGTTTCTACATATGGGTGGCCGGCCAAGAGAAAGTCAAATGGGAGTTGGAGTTTGGAATTCAAATCCCTTACTTCAAGCCCTCCAATCAAGCTTTCTTCCCAATCTACATGAACAACTATGGAAGGAAGGCAAGAATCCATGGGCGCCTCCACCTCTCACTCCCCATATCTTGTCTTGTTCCAAAATTGGATGCACGACCAAGGAATGAAGGAGAACACATGCTTTGCTCAAGCCCCATTTCAAGTCTTCTTCCAAAATAAGAGATCAACCTACCAAGTGAAGGGCGCCAAGATCCCTCTTCCAAGCCTCAAGTCAAGCCCCACAAAATCAAATCCAAAAGTCTTGGTCGGCCAAAGGAGAGAAATCTGAATTTTTTTGAAATTTTTTTGGGAGCCTCTTCAAAGAGGACTTGTATTTTCATTTGAAATTCAAATGGAATCCTAAGGTGCCTATTTAAAGAACCTAACCCCTCCTTTGTAAAGCTAATTTTTAATGAATGAAAAACCAAGTTTCTTGATATCCAATTTCTCTTTAGTTGCATTCGTTCACTAGGAACGTCGATCTCTGTGAGGGAGCGCCTTCACCTTCGGGCGTCGAGAGGAGTGAGGCCTCAAGTTACTATCCTTTCCGTAACTCCATCCTTCAACTTCGAATCGGAGTCCATTGGGATCATCCACTCGGGCACCTAGCAAGAAGACTCCACCCATCATCACACCAACTCTCTTTCCTTCTTCTATTGCTATCTTTTGATCAAAACCTAACTCTTCTTCTTTGAATGCTCGCAGGTCCTCCAGGTGGCATGAACACGGAGTTGGTTGCCCTTGCCATTGAGACCTTCAGACAGTGAGCTAGTGCATCCGCGGGTTGAAGGCTCGATCATCCAGGCTGCATCTGCGAGAGTGAGTGATCTCGGCATCGGGCGCTTCAGATTTTTGAGGTTTGCCTCCCTGAACTACTAAGTCGATTTTGTACAAAAGAGCTAAGTCCTACGGGATTTCTCAATCCCGGGTCCTCTTTTTGTCCTTATTTAGGGGCTAATTCACTTGCTAGTAGTTCTTATTATTATTGAATCCCTAGATCTATTCTTACTTGTTCTTGGGAATTCAAAAAAAAAATCATTAAAACTTAAAAATTACAAACAAACAAATCACCTGCATCATTTCATCTTGCATTTAGATAGTCCCCCATCACTCCAAGTGCTGATTAGCAATCGGATAGAATCCAAGATGATCAATGCCCACTAGCTATAAGATTTGATTTGTGATTAGGTAGAGCTCGCAGGCAATCAGCTAGAACTGTCAATGTGGGCTTACCCGACCCGTCCCTAACCCATATGGGCTGGCATTATAGGAGTCGGGCTGGGCTAGGCCCATTTGCATAAATGGACTGAGAAAATCTAACCCAGCTCGACCCTATATGGGCCGTGGGCTAAGGCCAAGCTAGCCCACTTGCACGGAGGAGGGGCAGAACCACGGAGTCTCAACTCGTAGAGTCTCAACTCGCAGAGTCTCTCGGAGGCCAGAATTGTGGGAGCTAGGAATTGGAAGGGCCTCATTAGCTCGTCATTGTGGGGCAAAGCTAGAGATCCGATATCTAGGTCAAGATCATGATTCACAGAGGAGTGGTGATTCGATACCATATGTGGTGACGGTGGAGGAAGAAGACGTAGCTTGGTGACTATGAGCCCTCCTGGTAGGCCGGCACAGCGATAGTGGCACCCCCCTGAGACCCCTGTCTCTAGGTCTCTAACTCTCCATTGAGAGAAAAATCAAAAAAAAGATGAGAATTGAGGAGTCCTCACCATCGATGTTCGATTGTACTTGTCTCGATGCCAATGTCGCTTCTCTCCTCCACTCCCCCTTTGTCACCGTCGGTATCACTGTCACCAATGATATCTCTCTTCTCTTTCGCCAGAATGGGAGAGCGGTAGAGTCCTGGTGATTGGTGAATCAGAATTCAGAATAGGCTTGAAAGAAATCGAAAGTGGGAAGAGGGAATGTCGCAGAAGAAGAAGTGAAGAATGAGATGGCCGGACGGTTGACTCAGTGACGGTGAGATGAGATTAAGAGAATAGAAAGATCTAGAATCCAGGGGGGAAAAATCTATTATGATGGGTTCACAGGCTCAACGGGCTAAGTGGCTGATAGGCTGATGGGCTTATTTAATTTTTTTTTAACGAAAATCCTTGGCCCACAGGCTGAACTGGGTTAGGGCTGACCCAGCCCTAACCCAGTTCAGCTCATGGGCTACAAGGGCCGAGCCAAAAAGCCTAGTTACATAAATGGACTATTTTTTTCGGCTCGACCCGATCCATTTATAGGGTCAAATAGGCTGGCCCATGGGTTCTAGCCCATTTTGACAGCTCTACGATCAGCACCCACTGGTTTCAAGTGATCGAGTAGCTCTCAGTTAAAGTCTCGAGACTATATTGCACCCACTACTCTAAGCGATCTTTGATCAGTTAGAGCTTCAACGACCTTTCAACAAGCCTACAAAATTTAAAGCCTCTTAGTAGTTCGCGGTTCCAAATGATTTCTGGTTAGACAAAGTCTCAACGACTTTTGATCAGCCTATTAAAGGAGTCTTTGATCAGTTTTAGCTCCACATCCTTGGCATCCCTCAAGTAAATATTTTCATAGCTCGACCACAATTCAAACTAGAAAGTAAGGAAGTATTTGTTAGGGATAATTTTATTCAGGCTAAGGATATAAATTCAAGATAATAAATTTAGTTGGCCCTCAAAAAATTAATTGATGACTGCTGCATTTATGGTCCAAAATTTTTCAGGCCAATTAAGAACATACATGGATGACTAAGCTATGTGGCCTATTATGATGGTGATAGAACCGCTGCGCCCAATATAGTGACAATATATATATATATAATTGATAAAAGTGACAAAATATGTTCGGTCCCAACTGCCCAATAATACAAGGGGTCTTCTCAAAGGAGCGAGGGTCCTTCCACCTTTTCCCAGCACTGACAATGCAGAGGGGCTCGGGGATCGTCTTCCTCACTGCAACTCTATCTTCCAAGATTCGTCCAGCCAATCACCAATGGTAACACTGGCCCTTCGTCACCTTCGTTGACGCTCTCTCCAACGATGGCACCGGTCTCCTTGGGGTCTCCAACCTCTCCTTTGTTTGGAGCAGTACCCACAAGAGATCCCCTTGCTCGACCCCCTTGGTCCGGCCGGCATGCCTGAAGGGAAGGTGATCGACATGCCTGAAGGGAAGATGTCTGGCACCCCCATGGATGATGATCGGGATGATCAGCACCTAGAAAGGACCTCGGCTCAGTCTCTCCTCCATTCCAAGTGGGACGCCCAAGACAGGAGATCCTCCCATGTCTTGATAGCCAAGAGAAGCTCCCCGATCACCTTAGCCTCTCCACTTCAGTCGATGCCCACCGGGAGAACTATCGGCACCCACATGGATAACAACCGGTATGCACAAGGAGGGCGGTCAACATGCCCAGGGAGGATGATCGGCACTCCCAAAGGAGCTCTCGTTGCTCCCCTCCACTCGGTAGTGGTTGGCATCCACTCCGATTGCCACCCCCAGGGAGGACGATCGGTACGATCGGTGACAAGGAAAGCCTTCAGCTCTGCTTCGATGATCAATGATAGGGTGAGCCTCTGGCTCCACTCCAGACACAGGGAGAGTCTTCGCCTTTGCTCCAAATAATCGGCGACAAGGAGAGACTTTGGCTCCACTCCAGATGATTGGTGACATAGGGAGAGCCTTCGGCTCTAGGCGATCGGCACTCGTAGAAGGGATCGCCTCGACCTTGCCATTCCGATTGGTGCTCACGAGATGGCCACAGGATCCCTTGGCCCGATCTTCCCCCTCCATGGTCGAGTATATGATCGTAGGCACCCGGTCTCTAGTCCGATCGGCACCATCAATGAGCATGAACAGTCGACATCCACAGGAAGGATTGTCCCTCAGCCTCCATTTGGATTGGCAAAAACGAAAGGCCTCACTGCAAGCCCACTACCGTGGTCCCATCACCGACCTCCTTGGCCTCCAGTTCGGCTCTGGCCAGAAAACAAGGGACAAAGCCAGGAGATGGAAGGAGCCGGGTGGCAATGGAAGGGAGGTTGGCGCAAGTCCACATCATGTAAACTAGTAGGTAGCTGTCATGCCAAAGCAAGGGGAAAGCACGAAAATATAACCTTTAGTGAAGCCTAGCCTAAATGGTGACAACTTCAATTTATTTGCGGATCTTCCCTGCAATCCTTTGTGATAGGCTGACCGGTCCTCTTCGTGATAACTAAGTTGTACAGTTATTCGATCCTAAAAATGGTTATCTAATTTAAGAAATGACTATGCCATACCGTCATCTAATTTCAGAAATAATCATTTGATTTTAGAAATAGTTATTCAATCCTAGAAATGACCATCCAACCTTAAAAATAACTAAATTATGTAGTCATCCAATTCTAAGAACGATCATCTGATCCTAAAATTGACTATGTCATGTGATCATTTGATCCTAGGAGTGGTCATCCGATCCCAGAAATGACTATATCATATGTTCATCCCATCCTAGTAGCGATCAATCCAATTCCATAAATGACTAAGTCATGTAGTCATCCGATCCCATGAATTATCAATCTGATCACAGGAGCTGTCAATTAACTCTAAGCATGCAGTCGATCTGATCACAGCATGCAAAAGGTCTCTTTAGACTTTCCCAAGTACTCCATACAAGACTAAGCTGACTAGGCCTCTTCTAGCCAATCAAGCCTCTTTAGATAGTTTTCTCTTAGTCAACTAAGGGCCAATTAACACTCATCACCATACCCAAATGGCTTAACAAGTCACATCATATCTCACTGCCATATCCTTGCATTTAAGAGGAGCACGAAAGTAATCCATGATATGAAAAATATGGCAGAACTATAAAAAAGATAAAGGCTCTATTTACAAGGAAAAGATATCTCATAAAAAGTCCCTGATGGCCCATGTGAGTCATTTCTCACAAGATCCACCGAGATCTTGATCATCCTGATAGTGCCCTTGTTTGCCACCTTTATAGAAGGGAGCTACTTTAGAGCCTCCAAGGTATGCACTCTTTCTGCCTGCACTCCTTAATCTTATTGGCATCCATATTGACTTAAGCATCGGAGTGCCATTACTAGGGCCATGCCTGGTGGAGTTTTTTTTGCATGTACTCTTTTTCCAGAGACCGGCCTGCACCACCAACTTTGGCACCCACTCCAACTCTCCTTTTGGTGCTTGACAAATTTTGGCACCAACAGAAATAAAAACTTAGATTTAGAAATTAAATTTAGTGTTGTTTGTACGCAATATGTGTTTTGTGCATATCATTGATTGTTGGATATGGTATCATATTTTAATGTTCTTTATTTGTATGCAAGGTTCATCAAGATGTATTATGTTATAATCCCTCTTACTTGTGGTCAAATAAACATTATCTGATAACCACTTGATAATAGATTTTTGGAAAAAAAGAATTTTTGTATTATAAAGTTTGGATATACTAGCAACCGAGTAATTGGGATTTCTGTTTTGTCAATTTGGTCAATACAATTGCCAAATCAATCAAATTCAAGAAAACAAGTAGATAAAGCTCAGTATTGTTTGTATGTGTCTATCACATGACCCCACATGCACACTAAATACGCTAACATGGCAAAATAAGGTTAAAGATATATTGACATGGCATCTAATTATGTTAATGATTGTGTATATTTTGATTACCAGCAAGAGCCCTCTTTTTTTTGCACCTTTCCAACATCCTCATTGGGGCTTCAAGGAGAAAGAAAGGAGAATGGAGATGGAAAGGAGGAAGAAAAGAGAACTCGTTCTTTCTAGTTATCATTTTAGAAAATATCGTGACCACATGTTTCATAGCTATACCTTTTACCGGGGCAACATAAAAGTATGATAGACATGGCATTTGATGTGGGGTGAAACCCCTATCCTCGGTATCCCAAGAATCATGAAGCCATGAAGGTAGCTGAGTAACCCTCGATGCCGATAATGCAAAATAGGAACACTAGCCAATACCACTAGAAGTTCAGCGTAGAGTTCCTTAATTTCCTAAGAATCGTATATACAAGGAATTTACTCAAATAAAAACCCAGCATCCACCACAAAGGAAAGGGGGGAGATGCTCGAGTATTTTGGAACCCCTTGAAGGAACGATTCCCATCATAAGCAATTTCAGGACAATCGACTTCACCCTTGCCCTTGGCAGTTAAGAAGACTGAAGCAATCTTCCTCGACCTTTGGAGTTGAAGTCACCTTTGATAGTGTTCTCTCCTAGAAAGATCGAAGTAGTCTTCCCCAACCCTTTGAATCAAAGCCATCCTCGATAGTATTTCCTTCAGGGGAACCTAGGCAATCTGAGACTCTCAGGCCTGTTGATTGCTGTCATAGACAGTCAAAAATAAAACTGTTGCCCAGTAAGCAATCCAAGAGGGGGATGAATTGGATTTCAAAAACTTTTGCAAGATATGTGCCAATTCAAAAATAATTCAAGTGCTAGTGTAAAACAAGTATTGTGTGCTCTTCTAGAGTATGCAGCGAAAGATAGATAAGTGAATGCAATAAGTAATGAGAGAACAAGCAACCATAAATACCAAGAAGTATAGTAGTTCGGTGCACACCAAGGCACCTACATCCACTCCCCAAGCTTCCCTTGGGAATTCACTATAATCACTCTTGATTACAGTCGATTAGTTTTCTGGGCTCACTAATAAAATCCAACTTATTTTCACCGATAATATAAGTCAAAACCCTTTTAGTTTTATGGGCTAACCAAAAATTTAGTTGGTTTTGTAACTTAGGCTCACCAACAATCTTCTTGGTTTTCACAAGGCTAACCAAAAATCTTTGTTGGTTTTAATACACAGGCTAACTAACCAATCTCAACACAAGACAAATAAGAATTTAAGAAACACAAGAAAGCTTTCAAATAAAAGTTGTTATCTCTTTGAAGCTATTTGAAGTTGCTTGTCTTCAAGTTGTTGAAGCCTTAATCAATGCTCAAATGGTTGGACTTGAATGCTCTTGAGTGCTTTGAATGCTTGAATGCTTTTTTTCACTTAAAAGTAGTTGCTCTCAATAAATATTAGAGTGAATGCTTTTTTTTTTCTTTCTCTTTATCATTAGTTACTTTCCACTTGAGAGTGATCCACTTTAAATTCTATTCCAAGGCTTAAATGGCAGTTTATGATCATTGGAGAGGCGAAACTAGCCATTGGGGATGAAAAGGGCAAGTTATAGACTTCAAAAAACTAGCCGTTACTGTTTACCAGACTTGCAAGTGTCAACACTTCAGGTCATGAGTCGATACTTGGGATCGATACTTGGTTTTCATGAGTCGACACCTAGTTCAAAAATATTCTTTGAAGCTCTCTAAAAATCTCAGGTGAGTTGACACTTCATCTGGTGAGTCGACACTTGGCTTCCATGAGTCGACACTTGAGGGAAGTCTTGTACTTCAGCATGTTCTGTAAAAAATTTGTCTCAGACCTTGAGTCGATCCTTGAGTCGACACATGAGTCGACACTTGAGCTGCATGAGTCGACACTTCAACCGTGCTATCTGAAACTTCTTCTGCGTATCAGCTTAGGCTTCTGTGAGTCGACACCTTAAGTCGATACTTGCATAGTGAGTCAACATTTAAGTCGACACTTGCTGTAACTTTCTGAAATTGAACTGAAACTTTACTGAATCTTCTTCAAACTTAAAACTTAAGTCCTTTCAAGCCATTCTTATGTACTCAAGTCCATTTATCTTTAATATTTCATTCATAAAGAGGACTTCTTCAACTACTTGACAAGCCATCCATTCAGCTAACATGATGAGTACCTTTTTCTAATAAGATACACTTTAACAAGCTATTAGTACTCAAATAATCTTAAGTATTTTGTTAATCATCAAAATCAATACAGGAGTCAACAATCTTCCCCTTTTTGATGATGACAAAATATTTAAGTATATACAAATAAAAAGCTCAAAAGATTTTCAACAAGTATAGAACATTTTTCATTAAGTATCAGAGCAAATAATGAAAGTATATCAGAGTCTTAAATTGTATTGAATGTAAAGAATTAAGACTGATTTTCAAAGTATCAGAGCTATGTATATATATTCAAACTTACATAACTTCAATATCAGAGATGTAACTTTAATGAATAGAGTTGGAGATTATGAAGTATCAGAGTTATGATTAAGGAGTATCAGAGCTAAGATAAATTTAAAAATCATGATGCTCAAGAAGTATATTAAAACACTTTCAAAAGATAGGCATTTTAGCATGAAACATGTACAAAAAGAGTAGATAGAACCAAAGCAAATGATAATAGATCATCAAAGAGTATCAGGTATAACATCAAAGAGTATCAGAGCACAGAAACTGAAGTATCAGAACAAAGAATTTGATGGATAGATACTCCCCCTCAATATATGATCAAAAAAAAAAAATTTCAAAAGAATTTGAGAAAAAAAAATTCCAAGAAATTGCTAATTTCTTTCTCACTCCCCCTTACTCATTGCTCTCTTCTTAATTAAATTTCTTTCAAGAAATTCTACATAAATTCCCATTGAATCTCTATTAATTTTCCATTAACTCTTCTTTAATTCTCCCCTTTTAGTAAATTTCTTTCTCATTTCACTCTCCCTTTTTGTCATCATTAAAAAGGTAAAAAAGAGAATGAAGGAGATATGAAACATTTCATTGCAATGAGTGTTCATACAGAATTTAAAAAGTGAATATATATGTAAGACAAATTTGATACATTAGACCAAAGTTGATACATTACACAGAATTTGATACATCATCAAAAAAAAAATAATTTGATACAGAACAAAATGTGATACAGTAGACACTGATACAAACACCAAGAAATACTGAAATATAAACTATCTACCATACTGACCAACCCTAAGGTGTACTCTCCTCATCAGAGGAGGACCCAATCTCAAGAATGATTGGACCTGTAACCCTGAAGGTCTAGGTCTCAGCCACATCGATCGAAGATTAGATAATCTGGTTCGGGTAGGTCTCGGTGCAGTGCCACGACCTCGGCCTCTACATCTGGTATATGTCCTTCCTCTAGCTGGTGCTGAAGAGGAAGAGGGAATATTAGAGGTAGGAGCAGCAGTGACAGAGTCAGCAGTCCTAGTATCAGTGAACAAAGGAGTATCATCAAAAACTGGTCTAGATGAAAGAATATGGAAACTAGGATATAAAACCCTAGTTCCCGAATTAGGAAAGATGTAAAAGGTATGGTGGAGTCCTGGTAGGAATGCTAAGGATCGGAGTAGGTAAATCAATATCAAGGGGATCTATGTTTAATACATGAGTAGGAGCAAAGTAATAGGTGGGTCAGGAAGGGTAGGTGAGGAACTGGAGAGGACTGGTGTCTGGAATGATGGACTGGAAGGATCTAGAACTAATGTCCTCGAATCATCCTCTACTGCAACCTCAAGCTCGGGCTCTGCCATAAAGTCTCTAAAGTCAAACTCGATAGAAGGGTCGTCCTAACCATCTCCTGTATCAGATCCTGGGGTTGAAGGTGCTAGAGGTAGAGGTGGTGTTGGAGGAGAGTCTGAATGTGTAAAGGGTGGTACTCCGCTCAATGAAAGTCTATCCAATGTAACCAAAATAACAGTAATACCATCACTCAACCCTCTGTGACTCTCTCTCATCTCCACATGTATCTGATCAACTCGCTGTCGAGTAATCATGACTTCGGTCTCTATGCGAGTGACCCTCTCATTTAGACTGTCTCCAGTACTAGGTATCTCTGACTATGCAAGAGCAGCTAGCTCGGGCTAAGCTGCAGGCTCGGGCTGAGCAGTAGGCTCGGGTTGTGTGTCTGGTATCTCTCGATGTGGCTCAGAAGGCCCGGCCTCATCCATGAAAATACACTCCTCATCTTCAGCCTCCTCATCTGTATCAGTGGTTTGACCTGATACTCGTCATCTCCATTGACTCTAACAAGATGAAAGCCCTACCTGTGAAGTGATCTCTCATCATAGACAGAGCAACAACTACCTATATGGCTGGCCATCTACTATGACTACATATGCCCCAAATAATAGCGTCTGACCCATACCGTAGGGCAAGCAAAGCCTCCTGCTGGTCGTTGCCTCCGACATCTAATGAACATGAGGACTGGAAGATAGACAACAGTATGTTAAATCAATGATACCATCACCAGTAGCTCTCACTCAGTGATAAAGTCAAAACATCCAGTCTTTGATAGAAGGATCCGGATTACAATATGATGTAGTAGCCTCATCTCAGGTGAGAGTCTAGATGCAACTATAATGGCTCTCTCTAGAAGATCATCTATCTCGAAGATACACCGGAGTCACTCATGCGATCCACTAATGAGTCTGCTACTGATCCACTCATCATAATCTATCAAGTCTAGCTCAAGATCTCTACAGTAAGTGGATCTCTCTCCCGTGGACCTTAGCTACCCATCCATTAGCACCTTTGGCTAGTGTCCCATAAAACTTTTTGATCAAGCCAGGGTAGAACCTCTTAGATAATATGCAGAACTGCACCAAGCTAGCATCTCTTAACCGCTGACTAATCCAAAAATGCTGCTGGTCTAGGAAATCAAAGTCTTGCTTGCCGCCCACTATGGCCTTAGAGGCCATCCTATCAATTGCTGGGACTGGCGGTCTAACAAGAAAAACTAACTGGACCTATGGCTCCGCTGCCTCTATATCATCAAGCCTAGCCCTTGTCCGTCGCTTTACCTCTTGTACTGATGGTCGAGGTCTCCGGACAACCTGTTTTTGAAGACCCATTTCCAAGGAATCAAGAGAATGAAGCAAATATGGGGAGAAAACAGGGTTTTTATGATGAAAAATCATGGGAAATGGAGGAGGAACAGTGAGAAAGAGAGGAAAAAACTACTTCAAACAAGAAATCAAAGCAAAGGAACTATGATTGGAAGGAATTGGAAGGTTCGGAATGGCTTATAGATGAGTTGGCTCAGGTTATTTGAGAAAAAATAGGAAGAAAATGATTGGATTTTCCTATTTCTTCTCGAAATCATGTCGGCCAAGTGTCGACTGACGACTGTTGGTGTGGGCATCAGACCTCTGATTAGGGTTTCAATTTTTTAGGTCCTGTAATAAGGCTTCAAGCCTAAAGCATTGTATTTTTTTAGTCATAAATTTAGTTTCAATTGCTTTTGTTTTAGTCTTGTACATTGACCAATTTGGTCAAGTTGGGTCAATGGATCCTGTACTTAGCAAAATTGGTTATAGTCCGAGTCTACTGGAAGATTGGGTCCAAGCCTATTTGAAGGAGTGGTCATTGAGTCTAGTCCAATTATTAATGGGTCAAGCCATTTTCCATGCCTTGAAGGATGCCACCTCAGCCCTTGAGCACCACCTCACCTATCCCATGTGGTGCCACATCATCATGACAAGTGGGCAGCCCAAATCAAGAGAAAATGTAGAATTTTGGATGCCATCAACCCAAGTGGACACCATCCCTTGACCCAAGTCTCCAATCAAGAGAAAGTGCAGATTTCTTGGACACCATCAAGCCATATGGACAAAATCTCTTGATCCAAGCCTCCCTTCCCTCCCCCTATCAAGTTTTTTTTTAAAGAAGGGTGGGCGAAAAAGGAAGGTCAATGGGAGTTGAAGATTTGTGAAGACATGTCCCTTGCTTCAAGCCCCCATATCACGCCTTCTTCCCAAAGTGCTTGATCAACCATGGAAGAAATTCAAAAGTCTAAAGGAGCCAAGACAAGATCCATGCTTCATGCCCCCATATCAAGCCTTTTTCCATAAAAGCTTGGATGGTCAAGGAAAGAAGTAATGATCAAGTGGGCGCCCATGATTCTTGAAGACATGCTTCCCTCCTAACTCCCTCGAATCAAGCACTCCACCATTTCAAGGTCGACCAAGAGAGGATTCCATGAAGAAAAATCTGATTTTATGGTGCCATCTTCATGAAGACTTGTAATATTTTTCATTCAAATTTTGAATGAGTCTTAAGGTGCCTATATAAAGGGCCTTACCCCTCCCTTGTAATGCTGATTGATATTGAATGAAAAAAAGACAAGTTTGTGAGAGCCAATTTCTTTTTAGTTGCATTCGTTCACTAAGAACGTCGATCTTCGTGAGGGAGCGCCTTTGCCTTCGGGCATCGGGAGGTGTGAGGCCTCAAGTTACTGTCTCTTCCGCAACTTCACCCTTCAACTTCGAATCGGAGTCCATTGGGATCATTCACCTGGGCGCCTAGCAAGAAGACTCCACCCATCACCACATCAACTCTTTTTCCGTCGTCTATTGCTTTCCATTTGATCGAATCCTAACTCTCTCTTGAATGCTTGCAGGTCCTCCAGGTACCGTGAACACGGAGTCGGTTGCCCTTGCCATCGTGACCTTCAAACAGAAAACTAGTGCATCTGTGGGGTTAAAGGCTCGATCATCCAGGCCGTATTTGCGAGAGCGAGTGAACTCGGCATCGAGCACTTCAGATCTTTGAGGTTTGCCACCCTAGACTCCTAAGTAGGTACTGTTTTGAGAGCTAAGTCCTACGGGGTTTCTCAACCCCGGGGTCCTCTATTTATCATTGCTTAGGGACTACTTGCTTGCCTGAGGTTCTTGTTAATATAGAATCTTGGATCTACTCTTACTTGTTTTCGGGAATCCAAAGAAAATCTTTAAAACCTAAAAAAATCATAAAACAAACAAATCACTTGCATCATCCTTCATCTTTGCATCTAGTTAGTCCCCCATTATTTCTGGTATCAGAGCCTGGTTACGACTTAGCGCTTCTTAAGTACTTGGATTAGGTGCTTCACCAGGCCATCCGGTCTTAGAAGAAAAGTAGGGTTTCAAGACCCTCTCTTCCCATTCCACGGGATCTCCTAAGGCGTGTAGGGGTGCCATTGTGATTGACTTTCGAAGGAGAATACAAGAAGAAAAGTTTTCAAAACCCAAAAGAAATTTTTTTTGCATCATTAGATCTCATATTCTTTTAATTTCTGCATTTTTCCTTTCCAAATATGGTCTGTTATTTCTAGTATTTCTATTTGTAGGAATCATCAATTTGTCTGATTTTTATTGTTTTAGATCACACATAATTGATAATATTTTTGATAATTTTTTCAGATTTTATTGCAGCTTGTAGAATTTCTACAAGTCAGAATACTACCTGAGAAGAAATTCTATTATGAGAATTTTAGCAAGTGCCTTTTTTTATGTTTTCATTTCTTAGATAGTTTAATTTGCATTTAGCTTCATCTCTTATTATTTCCTTCATCTCATTTCTGCTTTCATCCTTCAAAAAAAAACCAAAAATATAACTAGAGACATCTCATTAGAGCATTTGCTTGCAATCATTTTTATAAATCATTTTAAGGGCAGCAATTTAACATAGGGTCAGGATTTCATTACCTGTCCCTAGCCCAAAAATCACTAACCTGCATCACGAACCCAAGCTCTAATTAAAATTGAGTAGACACTAATTTTGCTCTAGAGAGCTTAGAGACACCAACTGGTCGAGTCAAGACTAAGTGTCTATTCTTGGCGTCAGCCCATTCTGTGTGTGCTGCTGCACTTGGTGTCTAGGCTTGGTGATTCAGGGTTGTGAGTTTGGTCCGCCTACCTGGCCAATCCCAGATTGGTGTCTAAGGTTGGCATTCAGGGACCTCCACCCCCTTACACCTACCTAGCCAAGAACAGAGTTACTACAGACTGGTTTGCCACCCTGACTTAGGCAATTGGTTGAGATTCTAGGTCTAGTAGATCATAGATGATTTTGCATGCTTGACTCATGTTGACTAGATCAGGAGTCCCTTATCATTTTTATCATTCCCAATCAAGTGAACCCATTAAGAATGAACGAGAAGATCAATTAAAGGTTATCATTGAACAATTGGCTAGGATGAACATTAAGCTTGATAAGTATGAAGATAGATTTGAAGCCTGTAAGGCCCATGCTAAATTCAACTCCTCTAGGCCCAATTCCCTTGATCCAAGAGCCTCTGATCATGATCTTGCACCTGAGTCTAACCCTAGGAGCCCATACCCATACTTGGTTGACTCTGAGGAAGGAACCATTAGGAGCACCGAACCTTATGCACTCATGTTTAATGGAAGCCTAGTCCCTGAGGTGTATATCAATTGGGAAGAACAAATGGATCAGTATTTTGAGCGCACTAATATATCAGAATTAGGATAGATTAGGTTGGCCAAAACCAAGTTCACCCAACATGCTAGGTCGCATTGGTATGTTATTGAGCGTGAATGTTATCACAAAGGAGAGGAAATAAGTACTTGGAGAGACATGAGAAGTAAGTTGAGAGATAAGTACCTAGATAGATTCTATGAGAAAAGACTTTTAGATCGATGGTACCAATTGAGATAGGATGATAGGCCAGTGTATGAGTATATCAAAAAATTCCAGGAGTTTGTTAAGAGATATAACACCACTGAATCTAAGTCTGAGACCATAGCTAGGTTTCGAGATGGTCTATGTAGGGATATCCAGAAAGAACTTCTCCATTGGAAGATTTATAGCCTGGAAGAAGCCAATGACACTACTAAGGAATTTGAGTCATATCAAAGAAAATTTATGAACTACCAAGTTAAGCCCAATAGGGTTAGTACCTTTGAACCCAAACCCAACCCTACTCAACTTCCCTTAGACCAACCAACTTCTACTATCTCATTAATTCATATGAATGATAGGGACAAGAATCCTGAAGTACAAATTGAGTGCATTAATATTCAAGACTTTGGGTATCCCCAGACTGAAGAGTTTCAGGGAGAAAAGATTGAGCCCACTTTTAAGTGAAGAAACCCTGAGCCTAGTGAGGAATCCAAAGAAAACATCTCTGAATTAAGCCTAGTGGGGAAGTGTGATGTAGATGAACCCAAGGTTGAAGTCATCAAGGAATCAAAGGATAATGATCCTAAACCCACCACAGAATTTAAAGAAGAAATGACCAAGTCAGGATCAAACAAAGTCGATGATAGTGAAGGTTCTCAAGTATTGCCCATAGAGAAGGTCCAAGAACAAGAAGAAGACGATAGTTTAGAGGACTTTCTAGATAAACTTTTTAAAGACCTTCCTGATAACCTTCCACCTTCTAGGAGCACCCAGCCTATCCTAGAACTTGCACCTGTAGATCCTCCTAGTACTAATCATGAGGTTAGGACAAGTGCACCCATAAAACAATGTCCAAATTTTGAGGTTATCCTGAATAACCAAGGTCTGTTTCATGCTGCCCATAGGTTGTCCCAAGACTCTGACTCCTATCTCCTACCCCTCCCTGAGCCTTCTCGGATTTCTAGAGCCATGGGGTTGCATTTTGTTGAGATTACTAGGCTGCATGACTCCTTAGAACCCATCCCTTTTGCCATTTACTTCTGGTATACTTTATGGCATTTGTTAGGGATCTATGATAATTTTTTGTGTGCATACCAGACCTGGGTCAAGCCTAGTGAGTCAATAATCTATTAGGTTTAGGCCCTAGAGAGTCCAATAAAATTCTGCTCTATAGGAATGTTTAGTTGAGTCTGCATTTTGCATCATGTTAGGATTCTGCATTAAGCACTAATTTTTAAAATAATTTGACTGATTCCCGAAAGTGAACCAAAGAGTTTGATCAAAGGGATTCTGTAATGATTAGGCTTAGGCCTGAACGGTTTCCACCCGGAATAGTTAAGAAACTTCATGCTCATGGAGCTGGCCCCTTTAGAGTGATAAGGAGAGTTGGTTCTAATGCCTATGTACTTGAGCTACCCTCAAATTATGGCATTAGCTTGACTTTCAATATCCTGGACTTAGTCGAGTATAGGGAATCAACAAACATACCCAGTGAGCCATTTGGGCCTAACCTTTCATTTGAGAGCGAACCCGACCCAGAGTGTCCACCTCCAATTTTACCTGAGAGAGGAGAGCGGATCGAGCGTGTCCTGGATGATCAAGCTATGACTATCTATGGCAAAGGCTTTCAGCATTACTTGGTCCGATTGCAAGGTTGACCGCAGTTCGATGATTTGTAGGATACCCGAGAGGACTTGCAGCACCTCGATCCTGACCTTTTAGAAAATATCAAAGCCAAATCAACCCTTACTCGACAGGGTCGAGTTCCTCCCACCCTGAGAGAATTGGTGTGGGCACCAGACCTCTGATTAGGGTTTCAATTTTTTGGATCATGTAATAAGGCTTCAAGCCTAAGGCATTGTATTTTTTTTAGTCATGAATTTAGTTTTAATTGGTTTGTTTTAGTCTTGTACATTGACCAATTTGATCAAGTTGAGTCAATGGGTCCTGTACTTAGCTAAATTGGTTCTAGTCCGAGTCTACTGGAAGATTGGGTCCAAGCCTATTTGAAGGAGTGGTCATTGAGTCTAGTCCAATTATTAATGGGTCAAGCCATTTTCCACGCCTTGAAGGGTGCCACCTCAGCCCTTGAGCACCACCTCACCCATCCCATGTGGCGCCACATCATCATGACAAGTGGGCAGCCCAAATCAAGAGGAAATGCAGAATTTTGGATGCCATCAACCCAAGTGGACACCATCCCTTGACCCAAGCCTCCAATCAAGAGCAAGTGCAGATTTCTTGGACACCATCAAGCCATATGGACAAAATCTCTTGATCCAAGCCTCCCTTCCCCCCCTATCAAGTTTTCTTTCAAAGAAGGGTAGGCAAAAAAGGAAGGTCAATGGGAGTTGAAGATTTGTGAAGACATGTCCCTTGATTCAAGCCCCCATATCACGCCTTCTTCCCAAAGTGCTTGATCAACCATGGAAGAAATTCAAAAGTCTAAAGGAACCAAGACAAGATCCATGCTTCATGCCCCCACATCAAGCCTTTTTCCATAAAAGCTTGGATGGTCAAGAAAAGAAGCAATGATTAAGTGGGCACCCATGATTCTTGAAGACATGCTCCCCTTCTCACTCCCCCAAATCAAGCACTCCACCATTTCAAGGTCGACCAAGAGAGGATTCCATGAAGAAAAATCTGATTTTATGGCACCATCTTCATGAAGACTTGTAATATTTTTCATTCAAATTTTGAATGAGTCTTAAGGTGCCTATATAAAGGGCCTTACCCCTCCCTTGTAATGCTAATTGATATTGAATGAAAAAAATACAAGTTTGTGAGAGCCAATTTCTCTTTAGTTGCATTCGTTCACTAGGAACGTTGATCTCCGTGAGGGAGCGCCTTCGCCTTCGGGCATCGAGAGGTGTGAGGCCTCAAGTTACCATCTCTTCCACAACTTCACCCTCCAACTTCGAATCAAAGTCCATTGGGATCATCCAACCGGGCGCTTAGCAAGAAGACTCCACCCATCACCACATCAACTCTTTTTTCGTCGTCTATTGCTTTCCATTTGATCGAATCCTAACTCTCTCTTGAATGCTTGCAGGTCCTCCAGGTGACACGGACACGGAGTCGGTTGCCCTTGCCGTCATGACCTTCAGACAAAAAGTCGGCGCATCTGTGGGGTTAAAGGCTCGATCATCCAGGCCGCATTCGTGAGAGCAAGCGAACTCGGCATCGGGCGCTTCAGATCTTTGAGGTTTGCCACCCTAGACTCCTAAGTAGGTATTGTTCTGAGAGAAAAGTCCTACGGGGTTTCTCAACCTCAGGGTCCTCTATTTATCATTGCTTAGGGACTACTTGCTTGCCTGAGGTTCTTGTTAATATAGAATCCTGGATCTACTCTTACTTGTTTTCGAGAATCCAAAGAAAATCTTTAAAACATAAAAAAATCATAAAACAAACAAATCACTTGCATCATCCTTCATCTTTGCATCTAGTTAGTCCCCCATCAACTGTGGGTCAAGTGTCGACACTTTGAAGTGTCGACATTTCGACCAAAAAATCTAAAAAAATAAGAGAAAACACGGAAAAAATAGAGATTAATTTCAAAAGATTATGAAAGGTTTAAATAAGATTTTTAAGCAATTTTGATCAATAAAATTTTAAAGGGAATTTGAAGTGACATGAAGTGATTGAAATCTAATCAAAAGGAGTGATGACTCCTAGTTCCCTTCTAATCATACAGAACCTATCTTCTTGAAGAGGTTTGGTCAATATGTCAGCTAATTACATTTTAGAGCACACAAATTCAAGCATAATATCATTATTTTCAATATGATCTTCAATAAAATGGTGCCTAATTTCAATGTGTTTGCTTCTAGAGTACTGAACAGGATTTTTAGTTAAATTTATAGCTCTTATATTATCACATCTTAGGGGTGTCTTAGTTAATTTGATTCCAAAATCTTCAAGTTGTTGCTTAATCCACAAGATTTGAGCCCAACAACTTCCTGCTACAATATATTCTGCCTTAGCTGTAGATAATGCAACTGAAGTTTGTTTCTTGCTAAATTATGAAATTAAGTTCACTCCAAGAAATTGGTAAGTTTCACTTGTACTTTTTCTAATTTACACCCAGCAAAGTCAGCATCAGTATAGCCAATTAATTCAATTGAAGAGTCTCTAGAATACCACAGACCAATATCAATAGTACCAGATAAGTATCGAAGAATGTACTTAATAGCTAATAAAGGAGATTCTTTAGGAGCAAACTGATATCTAGTACATATGCAAACACTAAACATGAATTGGTCTACTAGCAGTCAAGTATAGTAAAGAGCCAATGATACCCCTCTATAATTTTTTATCAACAACTTTACCACATTCATCTTTATCAAGTTTACAAGAAGGGCTCATAGGTGTACCTATTGGCTCAGTATTCTCTATCCAAAAACTTCTTTAAGATTTTTCTTATATACTTAGCTTGGTTGATGAAGATCCCTTCTTTAGTTTGCTTGATTTGGAGTCCGAAGAAAAAGTTTAGTTCACCCATCATATTCATCTCGAACTCTCCCTGAATAAGCTTAGCAAACTCTTGACAAAGTGATTCATTAGTAGCATCGAAAATAATATCATCAATATAAATTTGTACTACTAATATATCATTATTTTTCTTTTTCAGAAATAAGGTAGTATTAACATGGCCTCTAGAAAATTCATTTTCAATAAAAAATTTGCTGAGTCTTTCATACCATGCACGGGGTGCTTGTTTTAAACCATAAAGTGCTTTGTACAATTTGAAAATATGATCAGGATGTGCATGATTTTCATATCTAGGTGGTTGTTCAACAAAAATATCTTCAGCTAAATAGCCATTTAAAAATACACTTTTAACATCCATTTGAAAAAGTTTGAAATTCATGAAACATACAAATGCTAAAAGTAATCTAATGGCTTCAACTCTAGCTACTGGAGTAAAGGTTTTATCAAAATCAATTCCTTTTTCTTGATTATAACCCTTAGCTTTTAGCCTAGCCTTGTTCTAGTCACTACACCATTTTCATCTAGTTTATTTCTATATACCTATTTTGTGCCAATAATTGAAATATTAGATGATTTTTCTATTAGTATCCAAATTTTGTTTCTTTCAAATTGATTTAACTCTTCTTGCATATCAATCATTCAATTAGGATCTTTTTCAGTTTTTTTAATATATTTATGTTCAATTTGAGAAACAAAAGCAATATAATTATTTTCATTTCTAATAGATGATCTAGTTCTTACCCTTCTCGATGGATCATTTACGATCAATTCCTTAGGATGTTCATGAGCATACCTCCATTTTTTTGGTAGATCTTTATGCTTCGGTGAGAGTTTTGTAGCTTCTTCTCCATCTATCTTGTTTTGATATTCTTCTTCATCTTCTTTGGAAGGAGGATCATCTAAAGTCAGCTTCTTTAGACCTTCAGCACCTGCACATGCATCAAAAGTATCCTCTTTTCTAGAGGATTTGTTAGTAGTTTCTTCAAATACTACATGCACTGATTTTTCTATAAGCAGTGTTCTTTTATTAAATACTCTGTATGCCCTGCTAGATGTGGAGTATCCTAAAAAGATACCTTCATCTAACTTAGTATCAAATTTTCTTAAATTGTCTTTACAATTATTCAAAATAAAGCAACAACATCCAAAAACTCAAAAATATTTCAAAGTAGGTTTTCTTTGTTTCCAAAGCTTATAAATGGTTTTCTTTAAAATATGTCAAATTAAAACATGATTTAAAATATAACAGGCAGTATTAATAGCTTCTGTCCAAAATATCTTGGAAGATCATTTTCAAAAGCATTGGCATGCCATTTCTTCTAAAGTCGATTTCTTCTTTCTACCACCCCATTTTGTTGAGGTATCCTAGGTGCAGAAAATTTATCATCAATTTTTTTTTCATTACAAAAAATTTGAAAATCTTGATTTTCAAATTCAGTACCATGGTCACTACGAATGCATACAACTAAAGGACCTTTTTTATTTGAAACTTTTTGATAAAACTTTAAGAATGTTGAAAATGATTCATCTTTATGAGCTAAAAATAAAATCCATGTAAATCGAGAGAAATCATCCACTATAACTAATCCATATCTCTTGCCTCTTAGGCTTGTTGTCCTAGTTGGTTCAAAGAAACCTATGTGGAGTAGCTCAATGGCTTCGACGTTGAAACAAAATCTTTTGGTTTGAAAGAAATTTTTGCTTATTTTCTAAATTGACATGCTTCACATATTTTATCTTTTTTAAAACTAAGTTTTGATAAATCCTTATTAAATCTTTTTTACATAATTTTGAAAGAAGATGCATGCATGCATGACCTAATCTACGATGTCAAAGCCAACTAGTCTCACTAATAGTGGAATTCATACCAACTAGGCTTTCACCACCATGTAAAAGTGAATTGTCAAGCTCAACAACATAGATGTTACCATACTTATTTCCAATGAATTTCACTCATTACATTTAGGACTAGCTACCATGCAAATGGATGATTCAAAAATAACTTAAAAATCTTTGTCACAAAATTGACTAATACTAAACAAGTTATGTTTCAATCCTTCAACTAACAAGATATTTTCAATACATGTAAAAAGGAAAATATAACCTTTACCAACACCAATAATTTTTTCTTTACCATTATCTTCGAAAGTTACACTCTCTCCATTCAGTACCTCAAGAGATGTGAATTGCTTCATATCTCTTGTCATGTGTCTTAAGCAACCACTGTTGAGATACCATAATCTTTTCTTTTCTTTGGTTGCAAGACACACCTACAAAACAAATTAAGTTTTGATTTTAGGTACCCAAGCCATCTTGGGTCTTTTAGGGTTAGCATTAAGAGTGGTTCATTTTGGAATCCAAATATTTCTAATATCACATTAATATACTTTATGACAAGTAATACTAGATGATACAGGTATGAAGAAAATTTTAAAATATTTTTACTATTTTTGAGATCTAAAACCTAAATAGCTTTGTTGAAAATTGCTCATTGATTGTTCAAAAATAAATTTAACTTTTTAAAACTATATGTAAACTTTTTAACAAAAGGTTTGATTTTGTCAAGCTCATTTTTGAATTTCTGATTTTCTTCCTCAAGGTCTTTATTTTTCTTTAAAAGTTCATTATTTGAAATAATGATCTTAGATCTTTACAAAATTTTATTTTCCATTGACAAAACATTTTTTTATTTTTCTAAAATATTAATCTTAGTTTTCAATTCACTGTTTTCATTTGAAAGATTGGTGTTTTCATGACAAAATAAGTTTGCATACTTTTTCAACTTTTTATTTTCAATCTTTATCAATTTATAATCATGAATAAGCTCATCAAAGGCATTTTTAAGTTCATCAAATGTAAAATCAATTTCTAATTCAAATTGTACCTCTTTCTTTTGTCCCATGAAGCAAAGATTGGCTACTTGTTGTTACACTTCTTCTGAGCTTGAATCTTCACTATCGCTCCAGGTAGCCATCATTGCCTTCTTTCTAAATCTTCTTTTGGACTTCTTTAGGAGAGGACAATCATATTTATAATACCCAGGCTTCTTGCACTCGAAGCATATTGGTAGTTCCTTCTCCTTGTCCTTCTCTTTTTTTTTTCTTTTCCCTTTTCCTTGCTTGGTTGAGCCTTCTTTTTGTAAGGAAATATCTTCTTCTTCATAAATCTTCTAAATTTCCTTGTGATGAGAGTCTCTTCATCATCATTCTCTTCTTCTTCAGATTTATTACTTGAAGACTCATCTTGTGTTGTAGACTTGAAAGCAATGGTCTTCTTCTTCTTATCTATGTCCATTGCCTTCTACTTCAAGTTCAACTCATAAGTTATGAGTGAACCTATAAGTTGTTCCAATGAAAGTTTCTCAACATCTTTGGCTTCTTAGATTGCCGTCACTTTTGGATTCCAAGATGTTGGAAGTGACTTGAAAATTTTATTTACAAGGTCAACATTAGTCATAGTCTTACTAAGACTTCTCATGCTATTTATAATATTTGTAAATCTAGTATGCATATCTGTAATAGACTCATTAGGCTCCATTCTAAATATTTCATAAGACAAGCATATTAACTTTAGTATTTTTTACTTGATCATTTCCTCATGACAAATCTCAAGTGTATCCCATATTTTCTTAGCAAAGGTGCATGTGGAAATTCTATTGAATTCACTAGGATCCAATGCACGGTATAGTAGATTCATTGCTTTTGCATTGATTTTAGATTGTTTAATATCATTTTCATCCCAATTCTCTTAAAGTTTTGGAATGAAAATGCAATTAACAATGACTGAAGGAATATGAGGACCTTTATCTACTACTTTTCATAGATTATAATCAATTGAATGCATATAGATTCTCATGCGTGTTTTCCAATATATATAATTGGGGCCATTAAAGTAAGGAGGTCTATTTGAGGCTTGTCCCCCAACTACACTAGAACCAAGTGGGGCTACCATAGATCTTTACTCAAGGTGATTAGACTTATAAACTGAGAACATAGCTCTAATACCACTTGTTATCCAACAAGCAATCCAAGAGGGAGGGTGAATTAGGTTTCAAAAACTTTTGCATGATATATACCAATTCATAAACAATTCAAATGCTAGTGTAAAACAAGTGTTGTGTGCTCTTCTAGAGTATGTAGTGGAAGATAAATAAGTGAATACAACAAGTAATGAGAGAACAAGCAACCATAAACATCAAGAAGTATAGTGGTTCGGTGTACACCAAGGCACCTACATCCACTCCCCAAGCTTTCCTTGGGAATTCATTATAATCACTCTTGATTATGGCTGATTGGTTTTTTAGGCTCACTAATCAAAACCCAACTTGTTTTCATCTAAAATACAAGTCAAAACCCTTTTGGTTTTATGGGCTAACCAAAAATCAAGTTGGTTTTGTAACTTAGGCTCACCAACAACCTTCTTGGTTTTCACAAGGCTAACCAAAATTCTCTTTGGTTTTCTCAAGGCTCACCAAAAACCTTTGTTGGTTTTAATACACAGGCTTATCAACCAACCTTAACAAAAGACAAGTAAGAATGTAAGAAATATAAGAAAGCTTTCAAATAAAAGTTGTTATCTCTTTAAAACTCTTGGAAGTTGTTTGCCTTCAAGTTGTTGAAGCCTTAATCAATGCTCAAATGGTTGGACTTGAATGCTCTTTAGTGCCTTAAATGCTTGAAGGCTTCTTTTCACTTGAAAGTAGTTGCTCTCAATGAATATTGAAGTGAATGCTCTTCTTTTTCTTTCTCTTTATCATTAGTTACTTTCTACTTGAGGTTGATCCACTTTAAATACCATCCCAAGGGTTAAATGGTAGTTTATGAATGTTGGAGAGGTGAAACTAGTCATTGGGGGTGAAAAGGATAAGTTTTGGACTTTAAAAAACTAGTCGTTACTGTTCACCAGAACTGCAAGTGTTGATACTTCAGGTCATGAGTCGATACTTGGTTTTTATGAGTCGACACCTAGTTCAAAAATATTTTTGGAAGCTATTTGAAAATCTCAGGTGAGTCGACACTTCATTTGGTGAGTCAACACTTGAGTCGACAATTGGCTCCATGAGTCGACACTTGGCTCCATGAGTCGACACTTGAGGAAAGTCTTGAAGTTCAGCATGTTCTATAAAAAAATTATTTCAGGCCTTGAGTCGATCCTTGAGTCGATACATGAGTCGATACTTGAGTCGATACATGAGTCGATACTTGAGCTGCATGAGTCGACACTTCAACCGTGCCATCTAAAACTTTTTCTGCATATCAGCTCAAGCTTTTATGAGTCGATACCTTAAGTCGACGCTTGCACAGTGAGTCGACACTCGCTGAAACTTTCTAAAATTGAACCGAAACTCTACTGAATCTTCTTCAAACGTAAAACTTAAGTCCTTTCAGGCCATTCTTATGTACTTATAAGTTCATTTATCTTCAATGTTTCATCCGTAAAGAGGACTTCTTCAACTACTTGATAAGCAATCCATTCAGCTAACATGATGAGTATCTTTTTCTAATAAGACACACTTTAACAAGCTGTAGTACTCAAATATACTTAAGTATTTTATTAATCATCAAAATCAATACGGAGTCAACAAAACCTAATTCACTACTATAGCTAGTGATGAGTTTGGATCATATCCTTGGGGATCAAGGATAATTATTTCACAAAAAAATAGAGAAAAGAGATAATTATTTAGATGTTTAGAAAATAGATGATGGGTTACTTAAAATTAATCAATTAAAACAAAACATGAGATTGAGGGGTTTATATGATAAAAAGATCTTTATGGGTTTCCAAGTAATCACGAACATAAATCATGCTAACTAATCAATTAAAACTAAACATGAGATCGAGGGGTTTATATGATAAAAAGATGTCTATGGGTTTCCAGGTAATCACGAACATAAATCATGCATATGTTCTACTCTAAACAATCAAAATCCATATTTGTTTGGGATCTTTTAAACTAATCCTTAGCATAGACTATCTTACCGAGTACAAACCATATCTTATCATGATCATGGCCCGTCCCATAAGTATAGGCTATCCAACACTTAATTGAAAAGATCCTAATAAGACATGTAAATAAAAATCCTGGAATTAATTATCTATATTGAGCATGGACCATATCATATCAAGATCATCATCCATCCCACTAGGATAATTAATTTGAGAAATCAAATAGAAAAGAGAAGGAAATTGAAAGCTTTTATTCAATTGTATAGAAAATAAAATAATTACAAAGATTAATGAAAGGATCCCTATGCTTCCCTATAGATTGTACCTCAGTCAAGCATGGCTCCTACATACATCTTCTTGGAGACTTGAGAATCTATCACAGCACCTCTTCCCCTGAAGAACCTTTTTCTTGATTCCTCTCCCTCTCTCTCTAAAAACCTAAACTGATCACAAGAAGAAAACTAGAATAAAACTCTATAGTAGAATTGATGATTCTTTGGCTTCCTGGGGTCCTCCTTTTATAGAGCTCATCTAGGACTTCCTCTAGATCAAATTTGGAGTTTATCGGGCTCAAGATCGACTAGATACGAGGGAAACTCACAATTGTTTGATTTACATCACAAGCCTAAGATTGCATCAAAAATTATGCAAGATCTACACTTCCTTCTTTCTTAGAAAAGAGTTTGATCTAGACTCCCTGTAGAATCCTAGATCCTCCTTGTCTCAATTGGACTCCACTGCTAGCTTCTTCCACTCCATGACGGGCGGTGACAAGGATCAGATGGCGATGGATGATGGCATTAGCGGTGCTGTTGTAAGGGCACTATGATCGTTCAAAGGAAGAAGAGGGGCCGATGAAGGATGGTGGCCGGTGGTGTTAGCAGTGGCAGGAGGCAGCATTGGCTTCTTTGGCAAGCAGGACAGCGATGAAGAAGTGGTGTTGGGTGGTGGTCGGTTGGCGACGATAGGCATCCGACATCAATGGGCAATAATGAGAAGAAAATAGTGGCATGAATCTCGCATTAGATATCGGGTTTTTTTTTGATTTCCTAGTGGCCTCTCTGGCGATGGGTGACTCCGGGAGGTTCTCCGGTGGTGGGTGGCGATCGGTAGGTGAAAATGGCAACTCGGGAGGGAGTTGGTCCACGGGATGGGTGTGTGGACTGGCAGCCATGGCAGCTATGGACCGTTGGCCATTTTTGTAGACCAGGTAGTCAGTTCATGATGGACACCCTAATAATTATGCATTCTTTAATTAAATTAGTTTTTCTTTGATATCAGATTTGTTTAAACTTCGATTTGAGTCCCGTTTGCACCGTTGAACTCCAAAAATCTAGCTCTTTTCATTCATGGACTTCTTTTCTATAAAAATCTACTAAAAACATCAATTCTTAATAAATACATATTAGTTAATATTTATTTTAATATTTAAATTAGAATATTTAATAGTCTTATCACACTTCCCAACTTAATCATTGCTAGTCCAGTGAAATTAAAATATAAGTATTAAATTTATGACCATGTGTCATTAAGATTCTCTTTTAAAATCTAGGCTTAAGGTCAAAAGAAGTTAGCTAGCATCACTATCTAGGTACTAAATTTTTAAAGTAAATTTCATAGTTATAACTATTAGAAACTTTCTTAGACTTCATCCAAAGGTCTACAGTACTTGTATTTCTTATGGCTAACTCAGTATTTTAGTGCTAGATTATAAAGAACAATTATATCTTTGCTTATCACCTACTTTTGATCAATTTTCTATATACCTTTCAAATTAAGCACAAGAATCGAGGTAGCTTTCACACTACCTGAATTTTTTTCTCTCTCTTTTTTTTGTTGGTAATGTCTTCATACTCCCCACTTTTTGATATGAATAACAACACTTACTTAAGCAAAGGTGCCCGGTTACTTGGTAGGAAACCAATGTTTAGAACTTATCCCTTTTTTTTTTTTCTTTTTTTCTTTTTTTTAGGCAGGTAGCTCTTTCCTCAAATTTAGGTTAAAATGGGGGGTGTATATCAATTACCAATTTTTCAATAATAATTGAATCTTTAATTGACCTTATAATTAATATCTACTTTACCTTGTCAGTGTATATGTACGATGGAAGTGCTAATAGTCTTTAGATGATCTAAATAGGTCGCTAAAAGTCTGACTAGCTAGTTTACTTATTGACTCGCTACACGAATTAGTGAATGCTTTCTAACTCTATTATCCTTTTTCTAGTCTATTTAGCTCAAGAATTTCTTTCATGGCAAATGATTAAAAAAACTCTCCATAATAATTTTTAAAACTTTTCCAAAATTTTTCAAGAGATTTTTAAATTAGTTTTTAAATTTTTTTTCAAAAGACTTTTCCTTATCCCTCAACTTAATTTTCATTATCCTCAATGGAGTAAGGAAAAATTGGGATATGACAGTAAGATAAGGAGATGTACCACCTAGACTAGATATGCATCATGAATTGCTAGGTGTGTCTATAAAGAGTGATCTATTATTCCTACAAAAATAAAAATTACTAAAACAAAAATCAATAAAAAAATTGGATTGCCTCCCAACAAATGCTAAGTTTAACGTCTTCAGCCAGACATCTTGAGATTCTTATCCTATTCTTGCCTAAATCTTGACATGGATTTGTAATTCTCTACGTGATTCAGGTTTAGCTACAAAGTATTTCTTGCATGGGACTGTTGAGTAGCTTATTATCCTAATGGCTAACAATTCTTTCTTTATAATTAGATCTAGGTATAACTTCAATCCTAGTCGGGGTTCTAATAGACCTAGATCTATGTACTCAATGTACTCAATGTACGAAGGGCGTATTTTAGGATCCCCATGTGATGCCTCTTCCTTTATAAGCAAAGGTTCAACCAGAGTCATGAGGGATTCAGCTAATAATTTAGTTCATGGTACAAACCCTTCCTGACCTATAACTTGGTACTTTTTCCAACTCAATATCAACCCTATCTCCATATATTGTTTCAATATTATAGATAAATTATGGAGGCAGTTCTTGAAAGTCATGCCAACTGTAGGGAAATTAGTTATAAATATTTTAACCTTGTTATCCCCTATATGCACAATATCCCACCCAACAGCTTCTTTATATGCTTTTAGAATACCTACAATTTAGGGTTCCTGATTATATGTTACTGGTAAGGTATCAGTGAATGCGGTAGGAAGTAGCTTCAATTCTGGTTTAGATGGTGATTCTAACAAGGGAGCTATTGGAGGTCTAGGTGATGGCTCATATTTCTTGCTCCAAGGTGAGGTGTTGTTAGGATAGGGTATTTCTACTAAGTCACTCATTTTCAGGGTACACCCCTCTATATCAAGATCATCCACCTTAAAGTAAGCCAAACTAGGGTTTAATGAATCATGGAGGAGACTTTCATGCATGGCTTCCTCTATTACATTATTCAATTATGTTCTTTAGGAAGTCTCAATTGATTCCATCATTGCACCTATTTGTTCTCCATTCCCATTGAAAGTACTAGACGATTCTAGGATTCTTGGAATTTGGACTATAGGTAAGTTAGGTGATGATGGAAGTGATCCATCTCTCCTTTTTAATTTCTTTTCATAAGTTTCTACCTTAGTTAAATTATTTAAGTTGGTCTCTTTGGTTATGCAAGATTTTTCTATGACCAATTCATTCCCAGAAGTTATAATCGATTGGTTAGGGATAGTCATACATATATTAAAATTTTTAGTTAGGTATTGTCTCTCAAGATAACTCTCAGGTTGACTAGGTAATTCTTCTCTACTTGTAGTTATGGCTAATGGTTCCATTTTTATCTCCAGATGGGCATAAGGTTGGGTGTTGGGAGTTATACATTGGCCTATGGTCTCTATAAAACTATTCAAGGTGGCATTAGTGTTCTTAATGATAGCTTCAAGTCAGCACGAGATTTAGCTAGAGCTTCTAGGGCTTTTTCTAAAAAACTGAGTTCCTCTTCAAAATCTAAATCTGATTGATTATTCGATGCTTGGCTAGGCCTAGGATAGAGCTGGTCAAAATTAAGGGCTCCTAGTGTCTCATCTTGTGACCACATAGAATTGGGGTGATGATCTCACCTTGGGTTATAGGTTGGGGCATAAGGTTCAATCATATACATGTTATTGGCTACAGGCCCCTGTGTAAATCCATTTTGGGTTGGGTGCATCAACTAAGGATATTCCTCTACAACATGGTCTGGTGTTTCACATGCTGTGCATATAGGTGTTGGTACATGATGAAATTGGATATATCCTCTATGTTCCAGGACTTTCTCAATCCTATGGATCAATGATGCCATATTAGTTCCTACAAGTTTCCGTGCATGATTGTATTCATCTTCAAATCTCATGAAATTAGGATACATATCAATCTATTGTGGTCGATTCATGAAATTATTAGCTTGGGCTCTCATTCTAAATGGTCAGTTAGAGTTAGTCTTGTACTAATAATCTTGTAGGGTCCGAGGTCGTTCAATGGGATCAGGATAATAATATTCCATTAAGCTCTCTGGTCATCTAATAGAATCCATGACCTTTTAATCTTTTATGGTTTAGATTGTATCTGACCAATTATCTTTTTGTCTTAGTAGGATTTTTTTTTTTTAATATTATATGGAGGAAGAGGGAAGAAGAAGAGGCAAGAAAGAGAGAGAAGTCTAAAGGTGAGAGCCTAAGGAGTCCTAAATCTAGAGATGATAGAGGAGAGTGTCTTAATTAGGTTAAAGTTTCTGTTAGAAAAATAAGTTATCAAGCAATGGACTCTCTATCCTAAGGTTATCCTATATTTAGATAGCTTCTACTGCCAAGGTTGCCTTTGAGTCTTCTAAGTCATATATTAACTAGCCACTAGCCAAGTAAGGATAAGGTCATAGGGGTCTCCCCGTTGCTTTCCTTAGACACCAAATAAATTGGCCAGGTCAGATAATGGAACCAATTAAAGAACTATGATGCGGAATGGATGCAAAGACTAATTCTAATAATTAAGAATTTAATTATGATGAGCAATGACAGCAAACTCAGATAAACTATAAATTAATTTAACAAAAAATTAGACTAAGTCTCTACTAACTACCTGCAATATGATCAGCATACAATCACATAAAAAATCCTGGATCCGATGATTGAGAAACCACCAATACAAGGTTGTCTTGACTTCAATTAACCAGATCTAATGAGATTCAGATGGTTACTTACCAATAACACTTTTCCCTCCTCCGTTTCAACAGATCTGGATTCAATTCTCGCGATCTCACGGTAGGATTGCAAACTTTAGTCCTTCGGAGTGGATCTTCCTGTTGATGGTTGGATGGCAAGAGAAACCTCCTCTTTTGATCGAGAACACTAGGGATCCTGCAAAGAACTATGATTAGAACAATGAATATGGAATGGAAATTTGAAATAAGAGAGGGAAAGAAGGATGGTTGGCTTGGTTCTGGATCTGGACTGGATGCTAAAGATGATGGCGCCTGGCTTCTGGATCTTGGACTTAGGAGATAACTCAGACTTTAGTACTCCGCACACACCAATGCAATGCTTAACCAGCAAAGCACTCACACACTATAGTTACTTAACCAGCAATTACACTCTCAATGATTACCTAGCAATTGGAGAAAGGAAACTAGCAGAGTTTCATTAATCAATCATATGTTGGATACAAGGGATAGATTGGAGTGGTATTTATAGACCCTTCATACAAGGTAGTATGATAACACGGAGTTATTTTGAATACATGATAATTTAGAAATTATATTGGACTCTACTCTCCTTCTTGACCTTGATGAAGACTCTTTGTAATTTAAATTGAGTAGACCTCCCTTGTAATTGGACTTCTCCATGGCTTGGGCGATGAATGAGGCTTTCCACGACTTTAAGAAGAAATGTGGCGACAAAATGAGATGAGATGGTGCCTTAATTTCTTCTCAATTAGCGCTAATCCATCCTTGGCGTGAACTCCTTCCTGGTTTCAAATTTGAATGGTAGGCAAGATAATAAAACTTCCTTTAAATGTTGAATGGATTCAATGAGAACTTGAACTCCTGTGAAATTTAGATGAACCTCCACTTATCCTTGGACTCTTCTCCCATTTAAATTTGAATGAATCCTTGGGTGGGCATCCATCTTGGAGTGGGCGACAATTTGAGGATGAAGGGGTGCTAGATGAGAAGTAGAATCCTTCTGCTTTACTTCTCTTAATGGCGTTTTCTTGGATTTTCAAATAGGCAATGAGAAGAGAGTTAGATGGTGCCTAATTTGGATAAACATGAAACTTAAAATTGTCCCAATGTCTTGATGTCCCAATGTCCCATTGTCTCGATGTCTGGATGTCCCAATATCTCGATGTCTAGATGTCCGGATGTCTTGATGTCTGGATGTTCCAATGTCCGGTGTCTGGTAAAATTTTTGGACAACCTTCTTTTGTCATGAAATTGATCCACAAAGGTGATGTGGCATGATGGTGACATGGCTTCAACAACTGGGCTTGGCCTTGGTCAACAATTGAGCTTGAACTCCATCGACTCATTCAATTATAAGACTCAACTTCAAGCAAACCTAATTTGACTAATTTGCAAAATAAAGCAAACTAATGTTATTTACAAGACTCAAGCTGAAATTAAAATAAAACAACTACTCATTGGTGATCCACGACGAGCTTGGAGGGTTCTGACATCTTTTTCTAGCTCTGGTGTCCTCACCAAACTACCTTTCTTCAAGGCTACATCATCCTTGAACTCCTTTTCTAGACACCAGTACACCAGTTAATTTTGAGCTAGTTCAACTCTTAGGGTCCCTTTATCATACCCTTAAAGTATTTTATGGAAATGCAATGCAAATCAAAAAGGGATCTAAACAAGTTAGAAAGTTTTTAAAGTTTATTAATTTATTTTCTTAAATTAATTAAATATTATGGAAAGTGTCTTAGGGTTTTCTTGTAGGTTCTTTAAGGTAAGTTAATTAAAAGGAAATGTTACTTAGGTTAGAAGTGGATTTGTAACAAGAAGGGAAATTTTTTTTATGTTAAGAAGAAAACAAGGAAATCTAGTAATTAAGGCAACTAAAAAAAAGCAATGAACTAAAAAGAGCAATAACTATATAATTTTTTTATTTTTTATTTGATTTTTTATGAAACAATCATGCCTGGATTCCTGGCAATGGTGCCAAAATTTGATCAATATTGTAGGTGGTCAAAAATAAAACCTAACTCACTACTATAGCTAGTGATGAGTCGGAATTGTATCCTCAGGGATCAAGGATAATTATTTTACAGAAAAAATAAAGAAAAGAGATAATTATTTAGATGTTTAGAAAATGATGATGGGTTACTTAAAACTAATCAATTAAAACTAAACATGAGATCTAAGGGTTTATATGATAAAAAGTTGTTTATAGGTTTCCATGTAATCACAAACATAAATCATGCATATGTTCTACTCTAAACAATCAAAATCTATATTTATTTAAGATCTTTCAAGCTAACCTTTAGCATAGCTATCTTGCTGAGTACAAACCATATCTTATCAGGATCATAGCCCATCCCACAAGTATATACTATCCAATGCTTAATTAAAAAGATCCTAATAAGACATGTAAATAAAAGTCCTGGAATTAATTATCTATGTTGAGCATGGATCATATCGTATCAGGATCATGATCCATCCCACTAGGATAATTAATTTAGAAAATCAAATAGAAAAGAGAAGGGAGTTGAAAGCTTTTATTCAATTGTATAAAAAGTAAAACAATTGCAAAGATTAATGAAAAGACCCTTGCACTTCTCTATAGACTACATCTCAGTCGAGCATGGCTCCTGGATACATCTTCTTGGAGACTTGGGGCTTTGTAACAGCACCTCCTCCCCTGAAGAACCTTTTTCTTGATTCCTCTCCCTCTCTCTTTAAAAACCTAAACTAATCATAAGAAGATAAATAGAATAAAATTCTATAGTGGAATTGATGATTCTTTGGCTTCTTGGGGTTCTCCTTTTATAGAGCTCATCTAGGGCTTCCTCCCATGAAATTTGGAGGCAATCGAGCTCAAGATCGGGTAGATATTGCGAGAGAAACTCTTAGCCATTTGATTTACATCACAAGCCTCAACTTGCATCGAAACTTGTGTGAGATCTACAGTTCCTTCTCGGAATGGAGTCCGATCTAGACTGCCTATCGAATCCCAGATCCTCCTTCTCCCAGTTGGACTCCACTACTAACTTCTCCCACTCTATGATGGGTGGTGACGAGGATTGGATGGTGGTGAATGGTGGCGTTGGCAGCATTGTTGCAGGCAGCATTGTGATTGTTCAAAGGAAGAAGAGGGGTTGATGAAGGATGGTGGCCGTGGTGTTAGCAGCAGTGGGAGGTGGCAGTGCCTTCTCTGGCAAGTAGGATGGCGGTGAAGAAGTGGTGTTGGGAGGTGGTCGGCCAATGACAACAGGCAACCGATGACAATGGGGGACAATGGGGGACAATGAGAAGAAAATAGCGGCATAAATTTCCCACTAGAAACTAGGTTTTTTTTGATTTCCCAGTGGCCTCTCTGGCATCGGGTGACTCTCGGGAGGTTCTCCGATAGTGGGCGGCGACCGGTTGGTGAAAACCATGACTCGGGAGGGAGTTGGTCCATGGGATGGGCATGTGGACTGGTAGCCATGGTAGTTATGGATCGCTGGCCATTTTTATAGACCAGGCAGTCAGTCTATGGTGGACCGACCATCCTAATAATCATGCATTCTTTAATTAAATTAGTTTTTCTTTGATATCAGACCTGTTTGAACTTTGATTTGAGTACCATCTGCACCGTTGGATTTCAAAAATCGAGCTCTTTCAATCAATGGACTCCTTTTCTACAGAACTTTGATAAAAACATCATTTCTTAATAAATATTAATTAGTTAATATTTATTTTAATATTTAAATTAGGATATTTAATAGTCTTATCACTTGTCAACCCTCGGACCACTAGGTGGCACCAAATTGATCATAAACAACTTTGCAATCAAACCCTATGATAGCATCCCATGGATCAGTTGAAAGGAGAAATCACCGGCATGCATTCTCTGACATATCCCAAGGCAAGCAAGCAGATCTCATAATACTAGAAAAATCTCCATAATTAAGAGGGCATGGCCCGTTTCCAGGGCATAGCCCCCATCGACATTAATATAAATGGCTAGCGGTGGACATAAGATAAAAGCATCATTAAATGACACATGGGACTTTCAAACAAATAGAATGATTTTGCCCCAAGGACACTCTGACAGGACTCGCCACCTTGTCATTCCATGCCACCTTACTAATGCTTTTCATGCATTCCAAAACAGCCCTCATGCCCGCATATAAAGAGGATCACCTTGAGGGCTCCTATATATGGAATTTCTTCCACCATTCCATTATTCTTTCCTATGACCTAAAATACTGACTTGAGCATAGAAGGGTCTTTGTCGGAATCATCTCTAGTGGGACTTCTTTTGTAGGAAAAACCATGGACACTCTACCTCTAGCACATTCCTTCGACTAGATAAATTCAGCATCATCGACATTTAATTATGTTAATGATTATATATATTCTGATTACCGGATGGCTATCCACTCATTTGTGAGTTACTCAATGCTACAATAGTGTACTAGTCCGTAGACCTATAGTGCCTCCATTATTCATAATGAAACTACTATAGTTTAACTATACATAAACCTGGTCCCTAGCTATATGGGTCCTTGATCGCTGCCATATGCAATCAAAGATAAATCTCTAACTCAACACTATGGAGATAGTAGTGAATCAGGTTCGTATCCACGAGGATCGTGGGTTGAGCTGTATTCGAGTAATAGATTGATGGAGTAATAAACAATGATTGTTTACTTAAAATAAAATGAAAAAGTAATAGTAAAGGAAATACTAATTAGTACTAGATTCAAATATGATAGAAGTATCTCGGGATTTTAGCCGATTGCTTGGCAGGTAGCTGGCACCCTCTTACTATGTAATTAAATCATGTATCACCTATCAAGATATAACTTATCTAATGAGAGCATGGCCCGTACCTGTTGGATTATGCCCATCCCTTTAAAGCATAAGCTAGTCAAGATTAGATATATACAAAATACTAAGAATCTTACTTAAAGATAATTTACTCAAAAGTATGAACCGTATTCATAGATCACGGTTCATCCCAAGAGTGTAGATTATTCTAAATAAAAGTTCAAGTAAAAGATATATGACGATGTATAAATGAAGGCAAATCTTTATTTCATAGCAAAAGAAGTATAAATGATAAAACAAAATAATAAGTGCTGCACGTTACAAATACTTAGGGATTTCTCGAGATGGTGGGATTTAGCCTTCCATGGAGCAGATCTTCACCATCACTTCATGCTGGAATGGACTCGGGCAATACTTAGAAGGGAGGAAAGTGGAGTAGGGTTGTGAGGGGACTAGGATTTATAGTGAAAGATGGGTAATGGTATGAAGGCTAGTGAGGGTTTATGGAGGATATGAAGATGATAGTGGTGCAAAGAAGGAAGAGAGTGAGTGGTATGGAGACTAGCTAGGAGAGGGTGAAAATAGGTTTGCTAGATGCTTGCTCCCCTCCTTTTATAAGCTTTTCGAAAGATTCTCCCTCAAATCTTTGATTGATGCCTCCACAAATAAAATCTGATTTCGCTATAAATTATGTTGCCTTGAAATCTTACTGTCTTTGACCTTGATTTGATTTGAGTCTCCATACCAATATTGTATATTTTTTATTTTGAAATGATGCCTCAGATTTCCTTGAATTAGTGCCATAAAATCTTTGTTGCCCCATTTTAAGAGTCCTAAGAAAGTGGGACTTGTATTTCATGTCCCCAAAAAAATCTATACCTCCTTAAATTTCCATGCCAAAAATCCTCCTTTCCTTTTATTTTCAACATTCCAAAAGTCTAAAGATCTTGGACTCTGATAGGCGGCGATGTTGTCATTAAGATACTGTGGCTATTAGTTTAATTAACTGACTTCTAAAAAATTAAGACTACAAAGAAAGGATGAGTCGGGTCGAATCTATGGAGAAGGCGATGCTTATGATGATTTGAAATCTTTGATTTTAAAAAAAAAATAAAATAGTTTGAAGTTGGGAAATAAAAGGTAAAAGTATGAAAGAAAAAGAAAGCTCAAGTACGTTCGATTCGCTAGTCGGATCTTAGCATCTACTTACGAGGAAGTAAATAAAAAGAACTTAAAGTGAATAAAAATAGATATTGCATTAATTAAAAGAGGAATTCAACTATAAAAAGTATAAATAATAATTAAATAAACTAAGAAAAATAGGAATAAAGATTTTGAAGTCAATTGGTGCAGCCTCATCGGGAAGTTGGTTGATATCACATCCCCTTCTTTCATCGTACTCTATGGAGCAAACCATGCTTCCTCTTCTTCCTCCTCTTTGAGTCTTGATTTGCAGATCAGCATAGGCTTGAAGATGACATAGACAGCACAACTTCTCCTCTAAGAAGCCTCACTCTTAGAGGCCAACTAGCAACCCAAAACTGGACCTTCTATGCTACACCGTACTCCTATCTCCAAGATGCTTTCTACTGTAACCCAGGGGTCCTTTAAATAGAGCTTGATGTGGCACATCTACTGATGTGGAGCTCGTTGGCAGCCATGCTGGAAAAAGATCCGCCACCTAGATATGGCAGCTTGACGAGGAGCCAAGGTGAGCCCTCTTGCCGAGGTCAGCTCCCAGCCGGAGTATGCTCGTAAGGCAAGCCCTCCGTTTGAGGTCAGCTCCCAGTCGGAGCGTGCTCATGAGGGGAGCCCCCCTGAAGGGGACCAAAAGTCTATTTTATTTTATTTGAATCCATTAGTTCTGTAATAAAGTGAGACAACTGAGTCCAGTTGAGTCCACTTAGTCAGGTCCAGTTATTTTCAATCCAGTCGGTCCAATCATGTGAGTTCAATCAAGTCCATTCAGGTCATGTACAAGAGGAGAGTTCATAGTTAGGAGATTAACCAGGCCCCCCAACCAGAGCTGGCCTTCATATACTTGGACCTTTCATGTCACCACACCCGCAAGATAAAGCTCCAATCCAAGACAAAGGCCCACTATTGACTAGGTCCACCAGAGTTTCTTGGCCCATAAGTCAAGATTTCTTAGCCCTCAAGTCATGTATCCTAGGATGAATCTATAAATACCACCACTCCCCTCTTGTATGAAGTATCTTTTTTCTTATGAATATAAAAAAAAAATTATTTTGAATTGAGTTTTGAGTTTTCTTTGAATTGGAGTGGATGTGACGTCCTGATTTTCTATTCTTGAGTGCAAATTCTAATCCTCTGATGACTTCAGCGATCCTCTTCCATCTTGTTCCGCATCAATTTCTCCCGTCTTGTCCCGTATCAACTCGGTATCAGTACCCAGTGAATTAGGATTTTTCTTCCTTCTTCTGGGCTCCATCTTTTTCCTCTCGTCCAGATCCATCCTACTGCACGATCGCGGCTTCTCCTTTTGTATTTATTTTTTCTTGTTCTTCAGGATTTTATTTGGATCGATGGAGAGGAGGAGACGAAGCCAAGGGGGAGAAGAAGATCATCCATGTCCGAAGCCGCGACGGACTAGAGCGCATCACCGTCCCCGGCGATGGCGCCGCCTCAGTCGCCACCCTCCCCCTCCACCGCCTATCCTCTACCGCGGCGATCCTGAGCCCTGGCGACCCCTTCGCCGTGCTCACCAGCAAGCAAAAGTCCTGTGCAGCCCAACCACATGCCTCACGCTGACTATCTCTCCCGCTTGCATGCACGCTTCCTCGACGCCATCGGTCACCAGGATGCCATCAACTGGATCCTTAAGCCTTCCGGCGATGCAGGGGCATAACGGGCAGAGGAGCGGATGGCCGATGCAGCAGCTATCGGTGGCGTGCGTGTCGATGGCGGCGAAGATGGAGGAGATGCACGTGCCGCTGCTGCTGGACCTCCAGATCCTCGACCCACGTTTCGTGTTCGAGCCCCGCACGGTTCACCGGATGGAGCGCCTCCTCATGGCCGCCTTGCACTGGCGGATGCGCTCCGTCGCACCCTTCGACTTCCTACCCCACCTTGCTGCCAAGCTCACTATCCTCCTCCGCAAGCTCCTCACCCGCGGCTCCTCCCTCGCCATCTACTGAAAGCGCACCACCGACCCAGCCGACTCCGCCATGTCCACTACCGGCCGAGCCGCCGTCTTCCTTCCCTCGTCGTTGCTAGTGAAGGCATGCCGGATTTTACTGCCAGAGGATCTCCCCTGTTCCGGCCTTCGATCCATGGAGAAGAGGGAAGACCAGCATGAACGTGAAAGCTACACGGTTTCTAGAGCAGCATATTTTTCAGAGTGCACGATTCTTAGAGCAGCAGGAATTTTTTAGTTCACAGATCTTAGAGCAGCTAATAAAAAAAAAAAGAAAAAGAAAAATAATCTGGAATTTATTTGAAAAAAAAAAAAGAAAAGTGAAGATCCTAGCCTTTTTGTGATTGGTTTCGGTTCCATCAAACCCCCGCTGAGCCTAACTCGACGGAGTCGAGTTCTCCCCACCGCTGGAGAATGATGGGGACCAAAAATCTATTTTATTTTATTTTATTTGAGTCCATTAGTTCTGTAATAAAGTGAGACAACTGAGTTTAGTTGAATCCACTTAGTCAGGTCCAGTTATTTTCAATCCAGTCGGTCCAATCATGTGAGTCCAATCGAGTCCATTCAGGTCATGTACAAGAGAGTTCGCAGTTAGGAGATTAACCAGGCCCCCCAACTAGAGCTGGCCTTCATACACTTTGACCCTTCATGTCACCACGCCCGCAAGAGAAAGCTCCAGTCCAAGACAAAGGCCTACTATTGACCAGGCCCACCAGGGTTTCTTGGCCCACAAGTCAGGGTTTCTTAGCCCTCAAGTCATGTACCCTAGGGTGAATCTATAAATACCACCTCTCCCCTCTTGTATGAAGTATCTTTTTTCTTATAAATACAAACAAAAAAATATTTTGATATGAGTTTTGAGTTTTCTCCGGATTGGAGTGGGTGTGACGCCCTGGTTCCCTATTATTGAGTGCAAGCCCTAATCCCCTGGTGACTTCTATGCTCGCCAGCGATCCTCCCCCGTCTTGTCCCGCATCATCTCCGTCTGAGGTCAGCTTCTGGTAGGGGTTGGGCTTATGTTGCCAAGGCGGAGCCCTCCTGTCGAGGTCAGCTCCCAACTGAAGTCATGCTCATAAGGTGAGCCCTCTGTCTGATGTCAGCTCCCGGCCGGGGTCATGCTCATGCTGCCAAGGCAAGCCCTCATGTTGAGATCAACTCCCAGCTGGAGAAGTGCTCAAGAGGTGAGCCCTTCATCTAAGGTCAGCTCCCGGCCGGGGTCATGCTCATGCTGCCAAGGGCGGGCCTCCTAAAGGGAGGTCCCTCCCTACCGTACGAAGGCTAGAATTCCCGCCAACAACGAAGGAGAGAAAGATCAATAGAAATTCAAACCATGGCACGGGGGTCCTTGCCCACCTGCAACCTTCGGGAGGTGGAGCATGCCCTGCCATTAATTCAAGCTTTGCGACACGCCGCTCGCATGCTCTGTGCAAGGTGAGTTTCGTCAAGCCTGAGGCCCTATAATGTGCCTTCACGTCCACCACCGTATGATCGGAGGATGCTAACCCATGTGGTGCGAGACCCAGAGTTTCCCCGGAAGGAGGATCCTGTCGAGGCCCCAAGCCCTGCAACACATCGATGGCCTCTCCTGAAATAAAAGCACCACACCATGGCTCGGGGCCCAAAAATAAAAAAAAGGAAATGGGCATAGCACCTTCAAAAGGGACACTAGGACAAAGCCCCTGAGGGAGCTCGGGGCCACCAGAGAGAGATACAAAGGAGAAAAGAGAAGAGGTAAGCAAGGTAAGAAAGAAAAAACACTAAGTGAGAGGAGAGGGAAGAGGTAAGCGGGCAACCAAAAGCTTAGCAGCCAAGGGACCGACCGGAGAACCTCCCAGCTCTCCATTCCTTCTTTTTACTATCTGAACATTACTATCTTGTTTTTTTTACTATCTGAACATTACCATCTTGTCACCCTCGAGGTGAGGGAGTCCCCAAAGCTCTCCACCTTAGAGGTTCTGTTCTCCTCGATTATCTCACTGACTTGATCGTCTGAGTATCCTGGCCGAAGTCCCCAACCCGGGTCTTCTCTATTTTGCAGGATAGTGAACCCAGGAGTCGATTGGAGAGAGGGGAGGATTTGGCCCCCGATGGCGGGGCCTACCCGATGCGTCAGAGCTGCAGGCCACGACGATCTTAGCGGCAATAGATTGGTGTGCCAGTAAGAGGGGTAGCGTGCGAAGTGGACGTAGCCACGGTGGGACAAGCAGCAGGTCCCCCACCCTAAGAAGATTTTCGAGCATGCCCGCTACTTGATGGTGACGATGCATGCATGAGGGGCCTCCATCGATTGGGCAGGGGAACCCCTGTTGGCCCTATTGGGGAACTCCCTGCTCCTCTACCGCCATCTCCAGCGGACCCCCAGATTGGTGTGCCGGCCTAGCAGGTCCAGGTCCAGTGATGCGAGACGAAAAATCGATGTAACATAGTTATTTGGAACACAGGGAAACAACTAAACAAACTAGGACCGTGGGAGGGCAAAGAAGCCTCCCGGGACTAGGGCATACTGACTCTAAAATCATAAGACAACTGATCTCTTTTGTTTTCAATTTTCTGGGTGGATGTGGCGAAGGAAGGATGGAGATGGGGAACCAGGAACAGGAACTCATGTCCTTGAGACTCACTCTAGCGGGGGACGCACACAAAAGTCAGGGGTCAAAGCCTAAAACTACCCTCCCGAGGGATCACAGCACCAGCTACCCTGAGCATAAAGCTACCCTCCCGAAGGGGTCACAGCACCAGCTACCCTGAGCTCTCATCGAACCCATAATGCACACAGCAAGACTCTCACATAGATGCGCTAGGATGACTCTCGAAGGACACGAGGGGATAAAGAAGACGAGATAGGGGATAACTAGGGTGCTCATCGAACCCATAATGCACACAGCAGGGAACGCCTCACACCCCTCATCGAACCCATAATACACACAGCAGGGAACGAAGGAAAACGGGCCTCAGTCCAGAACCAGAACCGAAACCAACCCAAAAATCCATATCAAATCTCTCTCTCTCTCTCTTATTACAGGGGAGGGGGGGCCTTTATATAGAAAAACCAAAACCCTCAGTTTCTTAGCCTCTAAGAAAACTAAAAAAGGAAAATAAATTACATCAAAATTCATGTTGCATCAAAAGTGGTGCTGATCTACTCTGGGAAGCATGTCGGCTTGATGATCTACTCCAGAAAGCG
Organism: Areca catechu; assembly: GCA_021397845.1. Classification (NCBI taxonomy): domain Eukaryota; kingdom Viridiplantae; phylum Streptophyta; class Magnoliopsida; order Arecales; family Arecaceae; genus Areca; species Areca catechu. The sequence goes on along the minus strand of CM038042.1, from coordinate 88,751,035 downwards.
TGCTGCTCTGTAATTTGGGCTACTCTGGAATCCGTGCAAACTCTTCACGTGGCCGTGCGGAGGATGGATCACCCGACAGAGCACATGGCCGGTGACTGGGAAGCAGGCGGCGGACTGAGCCGGCGGACGGTGAGCGGCGGGCCGCAGGCGAGGTGGCAGAAGGACTGGCACGGCATGCCCAGCGTGCCGTTTGGTCTCCCACGGCCGTGGGAGACCTCCTATGTGCCGGCACAGCCGGTGGACGGCAGGGGATGCCGTGGATGACGAGAAGTTGGCTGGCGGACAGGCGGGCTACGGTGGCGGCGTCAGGCGGTGGACGGTGGCGTCACACGACCACACGCGGGTGGATGGATGCCTCCCGCGTCCGTTCGTCTTCCCACGTGTGTGGGCGGTGGTGGACCCCACCGTCAATCGGGCGACGGCCGGCGGGAACAGCGACGGCAGCAAGCCGGCAGCGGTGATGGTAGCGGTGGCCGTGGGCCGCGGCGAGCGGACGCCTCCGCGTCCGTTTTTCTTCCCACGGTGATTGGGTGGCGGCGGTGGCTTCTCCTACGAGGGCGGGGGCCGGCGAACATCGGCGACGGTCTGGCGGGGGCGGCCGGGGGTCGGGCGGCCCGTATCTGGGACCAGAGGGGGCGGAGGCTAGGATTTGGGCGTTAAAAAAAAATTCACGGAAGAAGATGGAATAGTGTAGGAATAGATCGGGAATAAGATTAGAATAAATATGAAATATCAGGAATAGGTGGAATATCGGGAATAGGAAAAATAAAAAAATCTAAGAAAATAAGAGAAAAATGGAAAAATACCTGGACCTGCCCTGGATCCCGATCATTGTCCTCGATCGCGAAGAACTCGACTCCGTCGAGTTCGAAAAATGGAGCACACCCTAATCCACAACTAGCTCTGATACCAAAATTGATGCGGGACAAAAAATCGATGTAACATGGTTATTTGGAAAACAGGGAAACAACTAAACAAACTAGGACCATGGGAGGGCTAAGAAGCCTCCCGGGACTAGGGCATACTAACTCTAAAATCCTAAGACAGCTGATCTTTTTTATTTTCAATTTTCTGGGTGGATGTGGCGAAGGAAAGATGGAGATGGGGAACCGGGAACTGGAACTCATGGCCTTGAGACTCACTCTAGCAGGAGACGCACACAAAAAGTCAGGGGTCAAAGCCTAAAGCTACCCTCCCGAGGGATCACAGCACCAGCTACCCTGAGCATAAAGCTACCCTCCCGATGGGGTCACAGCACTAGCTATCCTGAGCTCTCATCGAACCCATAATAATGCACACAGCAGGGCTCTCACATAGATGTGCTAGGATGACTCTCAAAGGACACGAGGGGATAAAGAAGACAAGATAGAGGATAACTAGGGTGCTCATCGAACCCATAATGCACACAGCAGGGAATGCCTCACACCCCTCATCGAACCCATAATGCACACAGCAGGGAACGAAGAAAAACGGGTCTCAGCCCAGAACCAGAACCAGAACCAACCCAAAAATCTATATCAAATCTCTTTCTCTTATTACAGGGGGAGAGGGGGCCTTTATATAGAAAAACCAAAACCCTCAGTTTCTTAGCCTCTAAGAAAACTAAAAAAGAAAATAAATTACATCAAAATTCGTGTTGCATCAAAAGTGGTGCTGATCTACTATGAGAAGCATGTCGGCTTGATGATCTGCTCCAGAAAGCATGCTGCTCTGAAATTTGGGCTACATTGGAATCCGTGCAAACTTCTCACGTGGCCGTGCGGAGGATGGATCGCCCGACGGAGCACATGGCCGGTGACCAGGAAGCAGGCGGCGGACCGGGCTGGCGGACGGCTGGCGGCGGGCCACAGGCGAGGCGGCACCGGGATTGGCACAGCACGCCCAGCATGCCATTTGGTCTCCCACGGCTGTGGTAGACCTCCTGGGCACCGGTGCGGCGGTGGCGGTGTCAGGCGGTGGACGGCGGTGTCACATGGCCGCATGCGGGCGGACGGATTCCTCCCGTATCCGTTCATCTTCCCACGGGTGTGGGCGGTGGCGGACCCCACCGTTGGTCGGGCGAGGGCCGGCGGGCGGCGGCGACAGCGACAGCCGTGGGCCGCGGCGAGCGGACGCCTCCACGTCTGTTCATCTTCCTACGGGATTGGGTGGCGGCGATGGCTTCTCCGGCGAGGGCGGGGGCCGACGAACGTCGGCGGCGGTCCAGCGGGGGCGGCCGGGGGTCGGGCCGCCCGGATCTGGGGTCGGAGGGGGTGGAGGCTAGGGTTTGGGCATTAAAAAAGAATTCACGGGAGAAGATGGAATAGTGTAGGAATAATTCGGGAATAAGATTGGAATAAATATGGAATAGCAGGAATAGGTGGAATAGCGGGAATAGGAAAAATAAAAAAAATCTAAGAAAATAAGAGAAAAATGAAAAAATACCCGGACCTGTCCTGGATCCCCATCATCCAGGCCCTGGCTATGGTGGTGCACCACCTCTATCAGGGGCAAGGAGGCAGGAGAACCGTCTGGTTACGTACCAGGTCCCCACGGAGACTGTCTGCAGGACATGGGGCCCTGCATAAGGATAGGCGAGGCCAAGGGTCAATGAGTAGTCGAGTGGCCCAGTGCACCATGGGCCTACCATACCACACCCGCATGGCCACGGCGAGGTGCCATTCAACCTCGCTTCAGCGCTGAAGCCTTGACCTCAAGGGAAACTGCTATTTCACCGGGCTCGGCGGTGCTCGATCAATGTGTACATGGGGCGCGAGCAACTCGAGAATGCACTATCAGGGGCATGAGATTTCTCCTCGATTATTGAAGTTCCTTTGTGGTGTAACTTTATCTTTCACCTGTGCAGGAACCCGTCTGTTTGACTCTAAGTATGGTGACTAAAGCCCGGGGACTGATGAAGCCCGGCGCCCAAAGCCAGTAGTTCCGCCGTCGAGGTCAGGAGACCCCAACATCCTCGCACTCCAATGGCGGCGCCCCCAACCTCGCTCATTGCCCGGAGGAGGCAACGGGATGGCGTCTACTCGTGGCGCATAGCTTGGCAAATCGAGAAGCTCGGCACCCCCAGCTTCGCTCACAGCCCGGAGGCGGCCGCGGATGCCGTCTACTATGTGACTTACAGCTTAGCATACTAATAAGCTCAGTACCCCATAGCCTCATGGCCTCGCTTACAGTCTAGGGGTAGCACCAAGATGCCATCTACCACATGACTCATAGTTTGGCAAATCAAGAAGCTCAGTGCCCCCAGCCTCGCTCATAGCTCAGAGTTGGTAGCGGGATGCCGTCTACCATGTGACTCACAGCTTGGCACACTAATAAGCTTGGTGCCCCATAGCCTCATGGCCTCGCTCATAGCCCGGAGGTGGCACCAAGATGCCATCTACCACTTGACTCATAACTTGGCAAATTGAGAAGCTTGGTGCCCCCAGCCTCGCTCACAGCCTGGAGATGGCAGTGGGATGCTGTCTACCGCATGACTCATAGCTTGGCACACCAATATGCTCAGCACCCCACAACCTGATGGCCTCACTCACAGCTTGGAGGCGGCACCAAGATACCATCTACCACATGACTCTCAGATTGGCAAATCGAGAAGCTCGGTGCCCCCAGCATCACTCATAGCCTAGAGACAGTAGCGAGATGCTGTCTACAGCGTGACTCATAGCTTGGCACACCAATAATCTTGGAACCCCATAGCCTCATGGCCTCGCTCACAACCCGGAGGCAGCACCAAGATGCTGTCTACCATGTGGCTCACAGCTTGGTAAATCAAGAAGCTTGATACCCCAGCCTCTCTCACAGCCCGAAGGTGGCAGTGGGATGCCGTCTTTCACATGACTCACAGCTTTACACACCAATAAGCTTGGCACCCCACAGCCTCATGGCCTCGCTCACAGCCCGGAGGTGGTACTAGGATGCCATCTACTACGTGACTCATAGCTTGGCAAATTGAGAAGCTTGGCACCCCCAGCCATGCTCATAGCCTGGAGGCGGCAGCGGGATGTTGTCTACCGCGTGACTTATAGCTTGGCACACCAATAAGCTCGGTGCCCCACAGCCTCATGGCCTCGTTTAAAGCCTGGAGGTGGCACCAGGATGCTCTCTACCGCATGACTCATAGCTTGGCAAATCGAGAAGCTCGGCACACTCAGCCTCGCTCACAGTTCAAAGATAATAGTGGGATGCCATCTATCACGTGACTCAGCTTGGCACACCAATAAGCTCGATGCCCCACAGCCTCATGGCCTCGCTCACAGCCTGGAGGTGGCACCAAGATACCGTTTACTTTATGACTCATAGCTTGACAAATCGAGAAGCTCAGCGCCCCCTGCCTCGCTCAGAGCCTGGAGGTGGTAGTGGGATGCCGTCTACCGTGTGACTCATAGCTTGGCACACCAATAAGCTCAGCACCCCACAGTCTCATGGCCTCGCTCATAGCTTGGAGGTGGCATCAAGACGCCATCTATTGCATGACTCATAGCTTGGCAAATCGAGAAGCTCTGCATCCCCAACCTCGCTCACAGCCTGGAGGTGGCAGTGGGATGTTGTCTATCGCATGACTCATAGCTTGGCACCCCACAGCCTCATGGCCTTGCTCACAGCCCGAAGGCGGCACCAAGATGCCATCTATCACGTGACTCATAGCTTGGCAAATCGAGAAGCTCGGCATCCCTAGCCTCATTCACAGCATGGAGGTGGCAGCAGGATGCCGTCTACCGCGTGACTCATAGCTTGGCACACCAATAAGCTCAACGCCCCATAGCCTCGTGGCCTCGTTCATAGCCCGGAGGTGACACCAAGATGTTGTCTACCATGTGACTCACAGCTTAGCAAATCAAGAAGCTCGGCATCCCCAGCCTCGTTCACAGCCTGGAGGCGGTAGCGGGATGCCGTCTACCGCATATCTCATAGCTTGGCACACCAATAAGCTCGGCATCCCACAGCCTCATGGCCTCGCTCATAGCTCAAAGGCGGTACCACGATGCCATCTACCATGTGACTCACAGCTTGGCAAATCAAGAAGCTCGATGCCCCCAGCCTCACTCATAGCCTAGAGACAGCAACGAGATGCCGTCTACCATGGGACTCACAGCTTGGCATGCCAATAAGCTCGGCACCCTATAATCTCATGGCCTCGCTCATATCCTAGAGGCGGCACCAAGATGCTGTCTATCGCATGACTCATAGCTTGGCAAATCGAGAAGCTCAGTGCCCCCAGCCTCACTCACAGCCTGGGGGCGATAGCGAGATACCGTCTACCACATGACTCACAGCTTGGCACACCAATAAGCTCGACACTCCACAGCCTTATGGCCTCGCTCATAGTCCAAAGATGGTAGCGGGATGCCATCTACCACATGACTCGCAGCTTAGCACACCAATAAGCTTGGCACCCCATAACCTCATGGCCTCACTTACAGCCCAGAGGCAGCACCAAGATGCCATCTACCACATGACACAGCTTGGCAAATTGATAAGCTCGGCACCCCCAACCTTGCTCATAACCCGAAGGTGGTAGCGGGATGCCATCTACCATGTAACTCATAGCTTAGCACACCAATAAGCTCGACGTCCTAAGCCTTATGGCCTCGCTCATGGCCCAGAGGTGGCACCAAGATGCCAGTTATTGTGTGACTCATAGCTTGGCAAATTGAGAAGCTCGGTGCCCCTTGCTTCACTCATAGCCTAGAGGCGGCACTAAGGTGCCGTCTACCACACGACTCATAGCTTGGCAAACCAAGAAGTCCCGCACTCTGTGGCCCCACTTTTGAGGTTGGGAGATGTCATCAGTCTCGCCTCTAAGGTCAGGAGGCATCATCGATCTCTCCTCTAGAGTCAGGGGACATCAGTAGCCCCGTGCCCTATAGCAGGAGATCTTAGAACCTTTGCTCTGGAGCTAGGGTGCTCCAGAAGCCCCACATCGAGCTGCTTTGCTCATAGTCTGGAGTTGTTGATGAGAAGCTCTTGAAGACTCACCGTCTACCACTCGACTCACAGCTCAGTGATCCAAAGGACTCCAAAAGCCACTTGCACTCAAGCCCGCATCACCCCGAGTCGGCGGAACAGAGGTGAGATGCTAGTGAAGTACCTCGAGTTGGCCTCGGGATCCCAGCATCGCCCCATGATGGCCAAAGCCCAGGCTCACGGCGACCATGAAAGTCTATCTCCCTGTCATAAAACTCTAAGAAGCAGAAGGCAAAGAGAAGCATAAAATATAAGGCATTCCGGCTAAGGGGAAAGGAAAAGTTATACTGATTAAGGCATTCTTCACATCAAAAAAGAGCTCCTGATGGCCAGAGAAGCCATACAACCCATGCAAGACCAAAAAAAAGAAAAAGAAGAGGTACACAATGATTAAGAGAAAAATAAAACTTTCATTGATAAAAAAACTCTTACACAGTGATAACCCCCGACAGGCCGGGAAGTTTTTTTTAGAGTCCCAGTTACAAAATGAAGAGAGAAAAAAGGTTGCCTGACCAATGGATGGATCCCCTCCAGCTCTAGACTCTACCCTCAAGGACTAGTGGGAGATGTTCCAGCTCTTCTACCCGAGAAAGTAGGTGCCCTTCCTCAAGGACACCCTGGACCCCAAACGATAGGGGTCCAACGCTGCCTCTATTGCCCCGTCCTTGGAGGTCACCGATCTTGTGATTCCAAGGGTAGCTTCAGTGGCTTCATGTTAAGCCCCCTACTAGTGCCAGGGTGACCGTGGCCTTCTCCGCAGTGACCACGACCCTGGCCGCCACCTCCTCACCGAAGACCTCCGGTCTTGTAACCCAAGGGATGGCCTCGGCAGCCCTCTCGTTTTGCCTTTGGGGCCTCTCCCCTTTTCATCCTTTGGGGGAATTTCGAGCTCAGCAAATTTCTTCTCCCAACTGGATGCCCTCGCCTTGGCAATGCCCGGTCGCTCTTGAAGAGCCTTCACATGGCCCTCCATTTCCTCGATCGAGAACTTGAAGTCCACTAAAAGCCCTCCCTCAGCATGGGCCGAGGGAGAGGGATTGAAGGAGGACATGAGAAGCAGGGCTCCAAAGCCTAGAGCAGGAAGGGGATCGAAAAAGAAAGGGGGTAGGAAGCACATAGTGGGAAGTTGGTCACTGGTGCTTAAAAGTCCTTTAAAAAGGTAGAGCAGGTCCTTTGCAATAAAGCCCGCCGCCCTTGTCGCCTCATTTTACTTGAAGGCATGCACCTCTTTAAATCCCTAGCCAACCAGGAGATGCCATGCACCGGCATTGGGCAGCCCCGACATTTCGATTCACGGGGCAGTCGCTCTGATCTGGATTGGGCATTTATGATCCCTTTTAAAGAAGGGCGATATGGTGCTGCCCCATTGGAGTGGAGGCGCGGTCTCCAGGGCATGGGCATTCTAGGCATTGATGACACAATAGGTGTGCTCCTCCATGTTAGCGCGATCATGACTCCCTTCGCCCTGAGCATCGTTTCATCTTCTGGGCTCAGGAGTAGGGGGCATCTGATATGGCACATCCGCTGACATGGAGCCCGCTGATGGCCATGCTGGCAAGAGATTCACCACCTAGACGTGGCAGCCTGACGAGGAGTCGAGGAGAGCCCTCCTGTTGTGGTCAACTCCCAACCAGAGTCATCCTCGTAAGATGAGCCCTTTGTCTGAGATCAGCTCTCGGTCGGGGTCGTGCTCATGCTGCCAAGATGAGCTCTCTTATCGAGGTCAGCTCCCAGCTGGAGTCATGCTCATGAGGTGAGCTCTCCATCTGAGATCAGCTCCTGGCTGGGATCAGGCTCATGTTGCCAAGGTGAGCCCTCCTGTCGAGGTCAGCTTCCAGCTAGAGTCACGCTCATGAGGCAAGCCCTCCATCTAAGGTTATCTCCCGATCGGGGTCATGCTCATGCTACCAAGGCAAGCCCTCTTGTTAAGGTCAGCTCTCAATCGGAGTCGTGCTCATGAGACAAGCCCTCCATCTGAGGTCAGCTCTTAGCTGGGGTCATGCTCATGCTGCCAAGGGCGGGCCTCCCGAAGGGAATTTCCTCCTTATCATGCAAATGCCAGAACTCCTACCAGCGATAAAGGAGGAAAAGATCAATAGAAATTCAAACCATGGCATGGGGTTCCCTGCCCACCTGCAACCTTCGAGTGGTGGTGCATGCCCTGCCATTAATTCAAGCTATGTGACACACCGCCTACATGCTCTATGCAAGGTGAGTTTCGTCAAGCCTGAGGCCCTGTAATGTGCCACCACATCCACCACCATATGACTGGAGGATGCTGACCCATGCGGCACGAGACCCAGAGTTTTCCCAGAAGGAGGATTCTTTCAAGGCCCCTGGCCCTGTCATAAATTGATGGCCCCTCTTGAAATAGAAGCGCCACACCATGGCTCGAGGCCCAAAAATAGAAAAAAAAGAAAGGGGCATAACACCTTCAAAAGGGACACCAGGACAAAGGCCCCGTGGGAGCTCGGGCCCACCAGAGAGAGATACAGAGGAGAAAAGAGAAAAGGTAAGGGAGGTAAGAATAAAAAAATACTAAGTAAGAGGAGCGGGGAGAGGTAAGCGGGCAATCGAAAGCTTAGCGGCCAAGGGACCGATCGGAGAACCTCCCCGCTCCCCACTCTCCATTTCTTCTTTTTACTATCTAAACATTACTATCTTGTTCTTTCTACTATTTGAACATTACCATCTTGTCACCCTCAAGGCGAGGGAGTCCCCCAAGCTCTCCTTCTCAGAGGTTCTATTCTCCTTGATCGTCCCATTGACTTGATCATCAGAGTATCATCGCCAGAAACCCCGGCCTGGGTCTCCTCTATTTTGCAGGGCAACGAACCCAGGAGCTGATCAAAAAGAGGGGAGGACCTACCCACGATGGTGGGGCCTGCTCGATGCATCAAAGCTGCAGGCCGTGACGATCTTGGTGGCAACATAGCTCATCGAGGGCTTCATCCCAATCAAATTTGGACTCAATCGAGCTCCAGATTGACTGAATATCATAGGAAGAATTTTGAGCCATCCGATGTGTGTCATGATGGATGGTCGATGCTCTTCTTCCTTATCTGGCTACATAGAGTCTGGGAGGGACTCGCTGGGTCTCCAAATCATAGCTCACTTTCCTTCTTGGCACACAAAGTCTGGGAGGGACTCTCGAATCCCCGATCCCCTGGTCTTCCACTTGGACTGGAACTCTAATGCGAGCCTCTCCTGATCTAGCAAGGAGACAAGTAGCGGCGTTTATGGTGGCGGGAGTTGTGGATGGTGGCATTGACATGGTGGTAGGGAGATGGGAAGGGTGCTGTCACAAGGCAGTGTCAGTGATAGTGGCTGAACAGAGGATGAAGGGGATAATGGGCTTGGGGAATTGCTGGATCATGGCTTTCTGGCCGGTGGTAGGTTCTCGGCATCCCCTCCAGACACAGGCGGTGACGAGCAATGGCGGAGGATGAGCAGGAGGCTGCGAGGATGGAGATGGTGGCAGCTGGGGGAAGGAGGATGATGACCGGTGGTATGGTGCTGGCCGGTGGCTCGGGGAGATGGCAGGTGGACAAAATGATGTTCGGGCAGCAGAACGGTTTGGAGTGGGTAGTGGTCAAATAGCAAGAGGGACAGTGAAGGGTGGTGGACGGTGCTTCTCCCTACTAGAAATGAGCTCCTGGCATCTCCTCTAGCATGTTCCCAGTGATAGGCGATGACAGATGGCTGCTCTAGTGGCCGGTGGCTCAAAACAACCGAGCTGGTCCATGGACAGGATCCATGGACCAGCAACAATAACTACTCATGGACCACTGGCTGCTCTGTGGACCAGGAAGTTGATCCATGGTGGATCGGCTACCTTAATAATCATGTAATTTCGTTATTAAAATTTAAATACTGATTTCGGGCTTAATTGAACTCCGATTTGAGTGTCGTTTGCATCGTTGGACTCCAACAATTGAATTCTTTACAATGACGATCTTCTTTCCTATAAATGATATATAAAAATATCAATTTAATACAAATAATGATAGTTTAATTATTAAATTAATACTTTTATATGTTTATGAAATATAATTATCAGACTCTCTCTCATACCTCCCTTGGATTTCAATGCCACTTCTTTCCTGATTTAGATTAGTGCTCCATATAATTCTTCATTCCATCATATTAGTGCCAAATCTAATTTCATATTCCTTCTCAAGTTATCACCTTATGTGCCACCCACTTTAGGAATTCAGCACCTCAAAGAATCACACCCCAACTTCCTTACGTGCCACTCTCTTCTAGAGTCCTAATGATTTTGTACTCTGAAATTAGCTTTGCATAAAGTTTGATTTTCTCTCTTTCCTTATTTTCGTTACACACGAACAAGCTTCCTACTAGACACCAACTTGGATTTGGTGCCGCAACTCTTTCTTAATTTGGACTTAGCTCCTCCTTCATTTGATTTCTTGATTGGATATACATGTGTCTTGGACTTGAATTTGAGGTTTAGAATTCCTAGGCCTTTGGGATCTTTAATTACTTGATTCACTTGAGTTCAGACCAAACTAAACTCAGGTTGATTGCATAGACCCAATCTTTCGATTACTTATAAAATAAATAGAATGCATCAAATTCTAATCAGTAAAAGTTAATTAATAAAATATTTAATACTTCTGATATGTAAATTATGTATTCATCATAATCCCCAACTTAGCTTTTACTCATCCTGGAGTAAAATAAAAAAAATAGTATTGCATATCGATTCATCCTTGAATTAACAGTTAGTTAAGCATTCCTAGGTACAACCGATACCTGGTCAGACTATTAGAGAGGTACTTTATTGGATCACTGAGTCAACCCAATTAGTGGTTGAGTATTAGCCATACAAATTTTGGAAGTCTTCTTTCACCAACCCCCAACATACACTTTAAGTCATCTAACTTGATGTGAGTTGGGTTTGTTGTCTTCTTATACTATAGTCTTGTTATTATCTTTTTTTTTAACTAGGAGTCTAGTGCAATGTCTTAATCTCTTAAATATTAGCATCTCCATCCTTTGACACAAACTACATCGCTTACTTAGACAAAAAGGCCCGGTTACTCAATGAGGTACCATTGCTTAACAGATCTCTAGGCCTTCTCATCTTTTGACTCGAACCACATCGCTTACTTAGGTAAAGGGGCCCGATCACTTAGCAAGAGTCCAAGAAAAGCTATGAGATGAGATTGACTCTCTAATAGATCTTTTGGCATCCTTTCTTTTTGACATGAATCACATTACTTAGGCAAAGGGACCCGGTTACTCAATGAGTTAATGCCAAAACCTTTATTATTTCTCTTTTTTTATATTCTAAGGAGATCTTTTTGTATACCATTTCCATTTAAATCTCATCAAGTAGATTCTTCATTAAGATAAGTAGGAAGAAGGTTCTGGAATCATTTTTAAATTTGGTTTAGTCTAAAACCTACCATTTAATAGGTTTTTTTAGTAATTACCTCTTAATATCTCTAAAATTATTTAGATTGTTAATCATTCATTGACTAGGATGCCTAATTAACTTCAAATCATGATTAATTTTAGGTACACAAAACTAATTAGTTTGGTTATATTTGAGGACTTAATTAAATTAGTTGCTCCCCCATAACTGATTTTCGATTATCCCTAATGGAAGAAGAGAATAATAAAATAGCAATAATAGGAAAGGATACCACCTAACTTCATGTATTCATTCATTTCTGGTTGGAAGGTCCTTCATTCTGGGTGTGGTTCATCCATCTGGATTTTTGAAGGGTGGCAAACATGTACTCTCTCCCAAACTTAGCTAGTTCCAATTATTCAATTTCTACAAAATAGAAAAAAAGATAATATAAAAGATACATATGTTAGATGTATGTCCTAGAAGCTAAGTTGGCATGACATATTGTAACTTTTTAAGGATATAATTTTGTACTTAATTCATTGAAATCAATAAAAGTTGACTTTATTTTTTTTATTCATATCTAATATATCTATGAATTATCAATGGAGTTAATGGATAATGACACATATTCTCATAAGTTAAGGATTTAAGATGTGTATCATCATAGATTAACTTCTAAAAGCTCTTGATCATTGGATCATCATGAGAATGGTTATCGATCCATCAAGATCAATGCATGATTGCCTTCATTTCGGGTAGATGAATCTTTTGTCTATAGTGTAGAGATGCTGGAGTGAGAGTTCAAGTGGTTATTAGTGAACAATGGTACTAACATGATCAGTTTGAGAAGTCACATGGATGTCTATTCACTCGTCAGTGATTGCTTAAATGCTATAGCTATGTCAGTAATTCCATGACCCGTGATGTCTTGTCTACTCACAGCAAGGTTGCTATGGTTTGATAGCACATAAACATGGTCCCTATCCATTTAAAATCTTGTGGTATTTGTTGGCTGTAGTAGTTTCACTATAGGAGTAGGGAGTACACTTATAAGAGATCTACTGATCTTAGTAGTTAAGGTATAGTCCTACGCAACCTAATAGGTGGAGTCCTTAAATTTGTAGTCATAGTAGTATGATATTGAAAAAAGTTTTCATGAAAACCACAATTGGACTTAAGCTAATTAAGTTTCATATATGATAGATAATTAGAATTTGATGAGCTTCAATGAGTTGCATCCTGTTAGGATTTTCGGTAGAGGAATTTGATCACACAATAACTACATCTAAGGGTTCATTTATGTTCTAGTAAGTTGCTACTACATATTTTTAGGTGTCGTTGGTGGATTCTTAGGCTCACTAAGATCTTTTTTGAACCAATAATCTAAGTTAGGGTTGAGCTGAACTTATTTTAGTTCATCAAAAGAGTTTCATGATATTGTGATAGAGATCATGGTATATTACTACTAGATGGAATAGAACCTGAAGGATCACATACAATAGGAGTCGACCTAGCCTAAGCATGGATTTATATAAGAGTTATATATTTCATATATGATAATTTTGGCGCTTATCAATTTTGGCACCTGCTTATTTAGTACCTGTTAATTTTGGTATGATGTGCTAATTTTAGCACTTACTAATTTTAGCATGATAGATATATTTATAAATATTTTAATAATATTTGAATTTATTATTTAGCTTAATAAATTATATTTAATTATTATTAACTTTATTTAAAGTTAATTAGATTCATAATTCAAGTTTGACCTGAATTGTTGATTGAGTTTACTAGGTCAATAGCCTTTTTGAATTTGACTCAATCTAAGCTTGAAATGATTTCAAAAATAAGTCAAAATTGAGTCAAATTGAAATAGCAGCTAGAAGTCCTAGTCAACTAATTCTCTCTCTCTAATGTCATGTAGAAACTAAGAGAGGTTCATAAAATATGCCCTCCTCTTGGAGCATGCGATTAGAAGAGGGAGGTGCCAAGTTGGCATTCCTCTTTCTCATAGAGGACTCTCTCTTCTTTTTAATAAACATGGACTCTTATCTAATTTGATAGTTGACCAAATTAAATAAGAATCCATATTTATCTAGATTTTTAGAAGTGGTGATGGAGGGGTTTTTACCATGGATTTAAGAAGTAAACAAGAGAGGCTGCACAAAATTTTTATTAACACATATTCCTTTCGATTTTCATCCATATTTTGATCCTCCATGAAAAATTAAGTTCTATACCTCTTTAGAAATTCGAGAGCCCATGGATTTAGAAAATATATCAAAAAAATTTATTATTTTATGATACTTAATTTCTTAAGAGAATAGGAGAGTAGGTTGCTGAGTTTTGATTTTTGACTAGAAGAAGAGGTCCATATCCATAGGAGAAGAAAACCTGCAAGGATCTAGTAGTCTGAGGGTCTTGGTGATTTGATCAAGAAGGCTCCATGTGAATACTAGCAAAGGTTAGACATGTGCATATCTCTGATGGATCCTGGTAGATCCGATCGATGTTTTTGAACGTAGAATAGCATGCTTATCATCTAGATTAGGAATCTAATAGTAGAGCTATCTCCCATATGCACTAGAGCCAATTGGCTATATATCTAAGTCCCAGCCTCTTAAGGTGGACTTTAGTCTTCTCCTTGCTCAACCGCTTCATCAATGGGTCTGCCACATTATCCGCGAAGTCTACTCTTTGCACCTTGATGTACTTTTTTTCGAAATAGTTGCGTATGATATGAAGCCGCTGCTCGATGTGCTTGGACTTCTAGCAAGACCTAGGCTGCTTAGCAAGGGCTATGGTACCATTGTTATCATAGTATAAGAGGATGGAATCTGATGGCATCACTCCAAGCTCCACAATGAATTTCTAGGCTTCTTTTATAGCTTCAAAGGCACTGACGTACTTAGCCTCTATAGTAGAATCAGCAATGATGGGTTTCTTGGAACTTTTCCAACTAGTAAAACCACCATTACATAGAAACACACATCCTGATGTATGCCTTTTATCATCAGGATTAGACATAAAGTCTAAATCAGTGTATCTCTCTACCCGTAAATCAAGACTTTCTCCAAAGACTAAGAATAAATCCTTAGTTCTCCTTAAGTACTTAAGTATATTCTCCATAACAATCCAGTGCTCTTTGCTTGGATTTGACTGATATCTGCTCGTGATACTTATAGCTAAGACAATATTAGGTCGAGTACATAACATGATATATATGAGGCTCCTAATCATTAAAGCATATGGGATCTTGCTCATGCACTGTAGCTCCTCATGTATGCTAGAACACATTTTCTTCGAGAGACATATGCCATGCTTAAGGAATAATATTCTCCTCTTGGAGTTCTCCATACTGAATTTTTTTGGCACTTCCTCTATGTACAATTTTTGTGAAAGGCCAAGCATTTTATTCAGTCTATCTTTATACACCTTAATTCCTAGAATATAAAATGCTTCACCTAGGTCTTTCATAGATAATTCCATAGACAACCAACTTTTAATCGAAGTTAACACGGAAATATCATTTCCAATTATGAGGATGTCATCCATGTACAATATGAGGAATGTCATTGCCCTTCTACTGACCTTCTTGTATACACAAGGCTCCTTCTATTTCTTGATGAAATCAAATTATTTGGTTGCATCATTGAAATGAGTATTCTAGCTCCGAGAAGCTTTCTTTAATCCATAAATGGATCGATGTAGCTTACAAACCTTGTGATCTCCATCACTAGAAGTGAAACCCAAAGACTGCTCTATATAGATATCTTTCCAAGAAATTCATTAAGGAATGTAGTTTTATATCCATCTACGATATTTCATAATCATGAAATGCTATAATGGCAAGTAGTGTCCAGATGGATTTTAGTATGGTTACCGATGAAAAGTATCTTGATAGTCAACGCCTTCGTACTCACTATACCTTTTGCCACCAACCTAGCTTTGTCTCTACCTTATCATCCATACCTATCTTCCTTTTGTAGATCCATTTACACTCAATAGATACTATCCCCTTGGGTAGATCCACTTAGGACCATACTTGGTTCAAATGTATTGAGTCAATTTCTGACTTCAAGTACTCAACCATTTCTTGGAGTTGATGTCAACATTGCCTCATCAGTCTTAGGATTAATTATTTGATCCTTGTCTCCTACAAGAATATTTCTTCTATGTCCTTTATAAGTATGCCTAAGTACCTTTTAGGAGTGTAGAGATCCTATTAGACTTACGAGGTTGGTGGAGCAACTACATCTACTGGTTCATCGAGTTCAACCTAATCTCTAGCTAGCTATCCTTTAGAGATTTTTTATCGAGCTTAATTAACCTCCCACTACCACCATCCTGAATAAACTATTTTTCAAGGAATGTGGCATGTTGTCGCACAATTACATTGCAATCCTCTAGAAAGTAAAAGTAATATCTTATAGATTCTTTAGGATACCCTATAAAGTGAGCTTTCATTAATCTAGACTCTAATTTGTCTGCTATTAATCTCCTGACATAAGCTGGACATCCCCAAATCTTAAGATGGTCAAGACTTGGTTTCTTACCATGTCACATTTCATATGGAATGGTAGGAATGGACTTAGAGGAAACTCTATTCAAAATATAAATAGAAGTTTACCAGTCATAGCCCCAAAGAAACAAAGGTAGGTTAGTGAAGCTCATCATGGATCAGACCATATCCAATAAGGTCCTATTCCTCTTAAATATCCCATTGAGTTGAGGCATACTAGAAGGGGTCCATTGTGAGACTATGTCATTACCTTGAGATAATCTAAATTTTTTTTACTAAAGTATTCACCTCTCTGATCTGACCGAAGAACCTTAAGAGATTTTTCTATTTACTTTTTTATTTCATGTTTGAACTCCTTGAATTTATTAAATGCTTCAGACTCTCATCTCATAAGAAATACACACCCATATTATGAGTAATCATCAGTAAAGGTAATGAAGTATTGGAAACCACTACTGGCTAGTACATCAAATGGTCTACACACATTAGTGTGCACCAAGGCAAAAAACTTAGTAGCCCTCTTCCCTTGGCCTGCAAAGGGTAATTTGATCATTTTTCCTTGAAGGCATGATTTACAAACTAGGAATGATCCAAAGTAAATTGGGTATAGGATAGCATCCTTTTTCAGCTTGTTAATCCTGTCCTCTCTAATATGACCAAGCCTAAGGTACCACATATACTTTAGATTTAGGTCATCTCCAGGTCAATATGTCCTATGGTATTTACTATTTGCTCGTTAATATTCATAGATACATCAATATGTAAATGGTACAGACTGTTAATCAAGAGAGCTTGTGCGATTAATTTATTTCTAAAATCAATGGAACAAAAGTTTTTATTGAATATAAATTTATGACCTTTGTATGCTAGCATAGAGATAGAAATCAAGTTTCTACAAGCTACAGATACATGATATTAGTCTTTCAGAACTAAACTAAATCCTAAAGATAATGATAGAGGGTATCTTCTATGGTAATTATAGCAACTTTTGTATCATTTCCAATATACAGGATCATCTCTCTTTTCCTTAGTGCTTCACTTCTTACCAGATGTTGCATTGAATTATAAATATGAGCACTTGAACCAGAGTCTAATATCTAACTAGAAATAGAAGATACCTAAGATTTGATTCAATAATGAGCATAGACATACCTTTTGAAGGTACATCTACCTTCTATTTCTTCAGGCTCTCTAGGTACATCGAACAGTTTCTCTTCCAATGCCTATCAGTGTTGTAGTAGAAACATTTCCCTTTGTTTATAGCAGGTTTCTTTTGACTGTCCTTCTTTTTAGGATTATTATTCTTCTTCTACTTCTTTGTAGGCTTCTTCTTCTTCCAAGAAAACTTTCTCTTGGATAAAGATGCCTATTCACAGTAAGAACAGAGTTCCTTAAACTCTTCAAGATCCCTTTATTACTTACTAGCATGTTTAATTATTCAAGCAAAGTATAACTCAATTTGTTCTTATTATAGTTCATTACAAACTTAGCAAATGGTTAATTAGGGACTAAAGGATCAAATTGACTTGCAGTTCCTTATGAATCAGTATGCATAGCTTCTCAAGTTATTTGATGTCTTTGATCATTGCCAAGCAATGATCGTGGATTGACCGCCCTTCATGCATTTTGATATTAAATAGTCCTTTTGAGATCTCAAAGCATGCGGTATGACTCTGCTCACGATACAGCTCTTGCAAGTGAGTAATTATAGCCTTGGCAATTGGCATATCCTCATACTAGCTTTGTAACTTATTTGACAATAAGGCTAGCATGTAGCACTTTACCTTATTATCATCAATCTATGTCTTATGTGCTACTGTCTAGCAAGCACTAGGATGGTCAGGTAAGACGGGGGGGTCATGGTCGAGCACATAGCCCAACTTCTTGGAACTCAAGACTATTTTGAGATTCCCGAACTAGTCCTTATAGTTAAGGCTAACAAGTCGGTTTGTTTCAAGATATGGGCAATGGATTGGAAGCTGAAATGGTTTAGCTATGAAAGAGTAGAAGATTGGGTTAGACTTTTGTACTTAATAATAAAAATTATTCTAGGAACTTTAAGAAATAATTTAGACTCTTAATTTCATGGATCTCACACTCTCTCTCGTGGAGATGCAAAAACCCCATGCAATCAAGATTTTTAGTGGGTACTACGGTTCCACCGATATGTGATTATTGGTAACTCGCGATATCGACGAGAGGATAACTCTTGTCCAATGCAACTCATGCATGTTGCAGCGACTCGATCTCTAAGTCATGAAACTTTTATCATGCCCAATTTTGATCCAATCCTTAGTTAAGTCTAACCTACCATTCATGCTTAGGCAAAGCCATCATCAGATCCCTTATTGTGCCCAATTATTGGGTTTAACCCTATCTATACCTAGCAACATCACATGCTAATAGGGTGGTTGCATCTTTCTGATGCAACTGAACCACTATAAGTAGTCGAGAACAATTATAGGACACCCACACACCTACAATAGTGGAAGACCTAAGACTTAATATTAATGGGGATGTTTGAGTTCAGGTTTCATCTAAATTAGTCAACCCAATCATATTTCTAAATAAATAGGTTTAGGTCAGTACAATCTCATGTCTGACAGAACTAGTTGGCATGGGTATCGAATCAAAAGTAACCTAATCACAAACTTAATTGACCAAATTGGCTAGGTAAGTTAGATCCATGGGAGGGTTCTGCCCTTAAACCTCTTTTCTTAAACACCAACCGAGTTAACTAGGTAAGAGTTAGTCCCAATTAATGACCATGATTTGAACTTATCTTTGACACCAATTGACCGATAAGAATCAATTAGGTTAAGTTAATGACTCAGACTCATCATTGAGCCAAATTAGGTCTTAGATAATCAATGCACATCATGTGACCAAATTACATCTTAGATCAATTTTGAGCTACTTTGATCTAATCCTAATTAAATATTGATCAGGTTCAATCAACTGCTCAAAATTAAAAAAGGGTTCTAACATGATCTAATCAAAATCTTAATGTATAGCCTAATCACTAGACCTAATTCAAAAATCCATACCCGCATCCATGAAATAAAATTTAGAACCTTAATTAATTTTAGATTAGGTTTAATTTCATGGAATAATGATATATGATCGTGAACTGTTGGTTAAGATCTAAATCTTAACTCATGCATCTCATACAATTTGTTTTAAATCAAATCGATTAAATTACATCTTGTATAATTTATTTTAGATCTAAAACATGAACTTTATTACTTAGCTGTGTTCTTCTTCATGGGTCAAGTCATAAGCAGCATCCTTACATGCCATAGGAGACTTATTGAATGGGAAGAGATGGCCTTTTATCCCTACTTGGCTCCTATGATCCGACGGCCATGGTGGTTGCACCCAATTAGAGTACTTGGCTAAATCAATTATGATTTATTAATTATAAAATTAATTAAATTATTTTTAGATCTAAATTAAAAATATGATACATTAGCCATATATCAAAAATTTAGATTTAAACATATCAATACTAGTTTTTGAAAATAGTTTTTCAAAAATAATGAAACTTATGATATTAAAACCTTTTTAATCATCATAAATTAGTTCAAATCCATTTAAATCCTCTAAAAGAAATTTGATATGATTTTATTCCAAACATATCACAAATGTAGCTTTGATACCATTATTGGATTCCTGATCTAAATGATAAGCATGTTATTCTAGTTCAAAAACCCTTATCAAAATGGAAGCAAAATACATGAAAAATAATTTTCATCTAAGCATGCTAATTTAAATAAATTATATTAATATCTAAATCATATCTCTAATATGTTAGAATAATTAAATCTAATCAGATCTAAAAAGTTAAAAATTAGAAAAAGGAATCTACTTACCTTGATTACTAAAATCATTCTTCTATTACCGGATCTATCGGATCTGTCAGGATTCATTAGAGCTGTGCCTATGCTCAACCACTATTGGATCCACATAGAGACTTTCTAACCAGATCACCAAGACCCTTGGACTGCTATATCCTTGCAGGTCTTTCTTCTTCCATGGATATAGACCTCTTCTTCTAGTTAAAAACTGGAACTCAGTTACCAACTCTCCTATTCTCTCAAGGAATTAAATATCATGAAAATAATAAAATATTTTTTTAATATTTTTGTGAAATCCATGGCTCTCAACTTTTTATATAGGAATAAAACTCAATTTTTAGTGGAGGATCAAAATATAGATGAAAATAAGAAGAGATATGTGTCGATAAAAATTTTGTGCAGCCTCTCTTGTTTCCTTCTTAAATCAATGCCAAAAACCCTTCCATCACCACCTCTAAAAATCTAGATAAATATGAATTCTTATTTGATTTAGTCAATGGTAAAATCAAATATAAGTCTATATTTATAAAAAAGGAAAGAGTGTCCTAGATGAGAAAGAGAGGTGCCAAGTTGGCATCTCTCTCTTTTCATCACATGTGCCAAGAAGAGGCATGCATTTTTGTGCATGTCCCTTGGTTTCTATGTGAGATTAGAGAGAGACCTAGTTGACTGGGTCTCTTGACTACTGGCTCAATTTAACTCAATTTTGATTGATTTTTGAAATCGTTTCAAGCCTAAATTGAATCAAATTTAAAAAGATTGTTGACCTAGTCAACTCGATCAATAATTCATGTCAAAATTGAATTATTGATACAGGATAGGATTCTAATATGATGCAGGATGACATGCAAGGGATGAACATGCAGACAAACCAGATTAAAGAAATAATTATTTTCAAATTTTATTATGGTTTATTTCTCGAAACTAGCCAAGACTAGGTTAGGGTTATCCTATATCAGTTAGTATCCTATCCACATGCTAGAAATAATCAAAGAGAAAAAGAAAACTAGGATCCTAGGACTAAGAAGGGCTATTAGGTATATGTTCTCCTTCGAAAAAAATTAGACAAATAGAGTTGGAAAATGGGTTTAACATACCAAATAATGATGTCTTGTTGCTATAGATGAGATCGCTCTCCTTAGATCGGTGCCTGGATGTCCCGGTCACTTTCCCACGGATCAGTTAGCTTTTTATCAGTTTGATTCGAGGGCAAGAAAAACTTCATCCAGAGGGCGTGGCACTGGAGGGATCCTGCAAACATTAAAGGTTAGTATGATAGAAGATAAGAAAAATATAGAATAAATGATTGGGAAAGTAGAGAAGGCCGGAGGGTGGCAGGAGGTGCTGGCAGCTTGGCTTGTTATATGGATGCTTGGATTGGAGTTGGCTAGCCTGGGCCTTGATGAAGATGGTGCCTGGATGCTGGAGAGAGGTGACCTGGTGGAGAGAGAACCTCTGGTGACTAGGGTTTGGAGTATGATGGGCGGTCTGGGTTGGATGATGGAAAGGGCGGCCAAGGAAGATGGAGGGCATCCTAAGATGAAGAAGGGTGAGGGTGGCCTTGATGGAGGGTGGTGATGGGTGGTTAGGGCAAGGGTTTAGAAAATAACTAGCTAACTGGATAACTAGGGCCTCACACCCCTCGATGTTCCGAAGAACAAAGACAAATGGGTCTCACATGTAAGGGTTTTGGTGACTAGGGCAGAAGCATAGATTTCAAAATTTTATTATGAAACCACTACCAAACCCTTAACCCAAGACCTCCTTACTAGGAATTAAAACATACAAACATGCATATATAATATAAACTAGAGTTCAGGCACCAACCTGAACCAATAGTATCTAATCCGATGAAGAAAATCCTAATTTAGCCTTCTTCTCCACCAGGCACCCAAACGCTCGCCCTCCAACGGTGATCCACATGAAACTCGGACCAAGGAAGAACTCCTTCTTCAAGTTGATTGGAGAAGTGGAACTCTTTCGGTAGCCTTTGGTCTATTGACCACTGTAGGACATCCTGTCCTACTGTAGGGCACTAAAGACACTCTCCTAAACCACTCTTGGTTTTAGAACAACCCTCCTTTAGGACCCCTTAGGCTTATGTCCTAAAACAAAGCCTTGTCCTAGTTGAAAAGACCTTGTCTTAACAAGACAAGTCTTGTCTTAAAGAAAGAAGGAGGGAGAGAGAGACACTCAGAATAGTACTTCGATGGAATTCTTATATCAGACTCATTTCACCGCCCCCTATTTATAAATACAAGAGGGGTGTGTGATATGTCCTCCCATCAACTTATCAGATATGATTTTTCAAGACCGAAGAGAAGTTATCTGGCTTGAAAAATCATATCTAATAAGTCCATTCATGCACCGAAGGCCTTATTCACATCCCTTCTTTTATTTGGACGAATTCTCACTTGCCACATGTCAATTACCGGTCCCTAGGAAGCCAAGAGATGCCTCTTCAATCTTCAAACATCGAAGATTATGAAGAGTCCTGATAGCAGAAGGACTCTCCATCAGAACCGCGTGCCACATGAAGAGTTGCGACTCTTCATGCACCGCACGCGCCATCCTTCTTCCATGCAAATCTCAAATAATATTGACCAGTCAAAACATAGGCAATATGGGTGTCATTGGAAAGAACATAAAATTTCTTTTTTGACTATATAAATTATATTCAAATTAGAGATCTATAGCTCATTCTGTGCCCTTTTGAAGTTAAGGTATCATTTAGGTACCAAGAGTCCCATGCCATTGGGACTCTTCATGTATGGCACCTAAAATGCCCTTAAATCCAAACTAAAATTAGATTTAGCTCTGATTAGGCTAGCCCTACTTAGGACTCAACCTAATTTAGGTTTCCCATAATTAGGTTAGCCCAATTAGCAAGCAACCGGACCCAATCCAATTGGATTGGAATTTGGTTAGCCTACATATGCTGTATGTAATCCGGCTAACCAATTAGGATCCTATGATACTAATTAAATCATGAATGACTTCCTTGGCCAAGTCTCTATTGTGTGTGACCCATTGGGTTCCATATCTAGCCAGCAGTAGGTTTAGATTTGAGCCGATTCAATCCGATCGAACCCGATTGACCTAATTAGGTCAAATTGGCTCACCTAATTGTCCAATTCGAATCACACATCGAATTGACTCATGAAACCAAGTCAATTGGTTCATGAAGACCTACAAGACAAGATTGACATCTAGTAATGTGTCATGCCTACCCGGAAGATGAGAAATTTTGGTGGATTTACCAAAATACCTTTCAGTGGTGAGTTATCGGGCAATTCAGTCCTTCGATCTACTTACACTCTGAATATGATTATGGATATGGATACTTGTCAAATCCAATTTCATATTCATTCCTTGCTCAATCTGATAATGATGATTCATTAATGAACCATTAAAAACTATTTCAAATATTCATACTTTGATCAAAGATTTTTTGAATCTTCATTTGATTGAAATCATCTGGATGCGCTTCCCTCTTACTAGGGTTGATCGATTCCTTTTTGACCTACTCACAACCTCCATATGCAATCCACCATACCCAGTATCATCCCATGCATGACTCAGTGTCATGATTGAGTGTGAACCAAAGTATGGATTCATGCATACAAGGTACCATGGCAGTCTCAGGTCAAAGGACCACATGCACTACTCCCACTATGAGAACTATCTATTGATAAACAGATAAGGTTCTATTAGATGTTCTCAAGCTGGATCCATTCAGTGAACTCATTCTCTAATGAGTACCCACATCCTAGTATTAGTGTCAAACACAAGTGACTGTGAGATCAGTCACCCTCTTCACCAAGCATACATAGGATGTGCTGGTCTTACCGGAAACATTGATCCCTTACTCAATATCCCATCGACCAGGAATATTTTAGATTAGGGTTTTAAGGCTTTAGGTCTCACTGGTATGATCTCATCATAACCCTAGAACCATAACCCTAATCTATGGGGTTCATCATATCTTAATAAAATTAATAAGACACAGCGTATGATGAAAATAAAATGCCTTTATTAATTTATAATGTCAATACACTGGTTTGGGATACAAAAGAAAATCCCATCGAAATACAACATTTTGATTGGCCTTTAGGGCATAATCCTTTCATCACACCCACTCCTATTGGAGGCAACACTTAGACAAGAAAACTCTCTCAAAATTTTCATTCATGAAAAGATTATTCATACAAGAGGGGAGGGGGTGGGTATTTATAGATCCACCCAGGTTACATGACTTGAGGGTCAAGAAATCCTGACTTGAGGGCCAAGAAAACTTTTTTGGGCGAGGGCCTTTACTCCTTGCCGGGCTTGGAAGACATCTGCTTGGACTTGGTCAATACCCTAGGCATCTTGGACTGGGTCAAAGCTTGGGCATCTTGGACTAAGTCAAAGCCTGAGAGGGGAGACAACATGAATGAGCCTTAGGCTGGGGTGCCAAGGCTAGGGATCTAGGGCGCCACATCTTCATGAGCTGGGTGCCAAAGGCTTCTTGGTCTTGGGCTTGGGAGGTGCCATCACTTGATGTCTGGACTTGGATGCTCTCTTATGGGTTTGGTGGGATGAAAGTGTCCAGGTACTTGAGTGCCACTGCTAGGGAGGCCTGAGTAGGGGTCCAGGTGCAGGAATCCAGTTTTGATTGGGAGAGAGCCTGGTGAATCTCTTGGTCTGGTGATTCTCCTCTTGGTTTTTGTCTTGAAGGAAAATACAGGACTCATATTGGACTAAAGTAAGGGATTATAATTAGTGAACTCAACTGGCTCACTTTATTACAGGACTCAAAATTAGATTTCATTACAGGACTTAACAAAATTAACCAACACACAAATCAGAGATTGGAACCTTGAAATTCTGGTCTGGTCCTAATGTTCTCATCAATTATGAATCTAATTAACTTTAAAGAAAGTTAATAATAATTAAACATAATTTAATTAAGTCAAATAATGAGGTCAAATATTATTGCAATATTTATAAATAGGTCCATCATGCTAAAATTAGCAAGTGTTGAAATTAGCTAGTGTTAAGTTTAGCAAGTACCAAAATTAGTAGGTGCCAAAATTGACAAGAACCAAAATTACCATGTAGTAAATATGTAATCCTTACATTGATCTATACTTAGGTCAGGTCGACTCTTATTATGTATGACCCCTTAAATTCTATTCCATCTGGTAGTGAGATATACCATGATCTCTATCACAGTATCATCAAAACTCTTTCGATGGATTGAAATAATCTTAGCTCAACCCTAACTTGGATTGTTGATTTGAAAATGATCCTACTAAGCTCTCATAATCCATCGATGATATCTAGTAGTATATAGTGACAATCCAATAAAATAGAAATGAACCTTTAGGTGTAGTTATTGTGTGATCAAATTTCTCTATTGAAAATCCTGACAAGATATAGATAATGGAAGCTCATCAAATCCTAAGTATCCATCATATGCCAAACTTAATTATCTTAACTCCAAACTTAATTAGGGTTGGCAGTCGACCCTAGGTCATCTTGAGCATTATGAGGTCAAAGGGATGAATTATGCGGTAACCATATACCAGAGGTTCCAGAAAATTGCTCTGCAATCTTTGACCTATTTGGATGTCGGGTATCATTGCTAGATGAGGACTTTGACTAGTATTGGAAGTGTTCCAATGCTACTAGCTTAGTGTTCGAACCTATGGGGTCACACACCATAAGGGTTTCTATCTTATCTAAAGGCTGATCGATGATTGAGAATCGTTTGCCGTCACTGGAGGTTCAATATGATTGACCATGTTCCAAGTATCAACACTTCAAAGTGTCAACACTTGGAAGTGTCGACACTTTCAAGTGACGACACCTGCAAGTGTCGACAAAATAGAAGTATCGATACTTGACTGACGAGCAGAAATTCTGGAAAGATTTCTGGGAAAGTTTTGATTTCAAATTTTGAATTCGAATTTCAAATTCTGGGCATTTTTGGCTCCAAGCTTTCATGGTATGATGGTCATACTTGCCATTTTAGCTTGGACCCATTTGGTATTGCCCTTGACTTTCTCTCCCTATCACTCTTCCTTCCTCTTTCTCCCTCTTATGGCTGCCCCTATAAATAAAGGTTATTTTAGGGGCTGCTTGTTGGTTGAAGAACTAGAAAAAAATGGGGGCTTTATGAGGACTTGGGATTGGGTGTGAGAATACCTAGCACTCAAGCTAGGTCTTGGGAAGAGAGCTAGTTAGGAAGGGTTCCACCTCTTTTCCTTGTCTTCCAAGAAGAAAAAGATTGGCCCAAAGGATCCCAAGGAGCTAGCACTCTGAGGGAGTTGATCAGAGTTGAGCCCTGGTGTGAACTACTCATAGAGGCCAGATGCGTGTGTGGCTTGAGAGCTTTTCACTACCTCCATCTTTAAGGTATAGCGATAAGGTACCTTTATACCTTTTAGCTCTTTTCTTGCTGATTGATATTTTATTGCATGCTATATTGTTATACTAGATCCTATTGCAAGCAAATTGGTAGATCATTTTGATCTATCTATCGAGCCTTCTGTTGTATATTTTAAAATAGTTTTAAAATACCATATTTCTACCTTGCATGCCTGCTTTCCTTTGCCTTTTTTTCTTTTAATGGTATTAGAGTGCCAGGTTCTTCGTAGTATAATAATGCTAGCATGCTTTAACATCATTATTTTCTCTTAAGTACTTGGATTGAGTGCTTCACCATGGCTGTTCGATCATAGGAGAGAAGCAGGGCTGCAAGACCCTCTCTTTCCATTCAATGGGTTCTTCTATGACATGTAGGGGTGTCGCTTGTGATTGACTCATGAAAAGAAAAATAAGATAAAATGTAGATTAAAAATGTTTTAATCTAATGTTATGATCATAAAACAAATTTAGATGAGATCTAAGTGTTTTGTTTGATTGGCTTTGATTATAAGTTTGGAGAGACTTTGGATTTGAAATCATTATTTTTTGCCCTATGACAGGCCTTGAGTTGACCCTTGAGTCAACTCATGAAGGATGAAGTGTTGACACTTGACCAGGAAGTGTCGACACTTGGGCTTGTGAGTCAACACTTTGCCTTAAAGGTGTCGACTCATGAGCACCTACCGGAAAACATGGCATTCTATTTTCTTCCTGTCTCAGGTCTTGAGTCGATCCAAGTGTAGGTGTCGACACTTGACCCTGGTGAGTTGACACTTGATATCAGAATGCAGGAAAATAGTGAATTCAAATTTTTGATTCATTGTAAAATTATTTTACATGATAAATTGAAATTGTTTTAATTTATTAAGGCTTTTGAACTTGATTGAGAATTAAGTTACATTGAATGACAAAGAACTCTAGGAATGTGATTCAAAGATTTTAAGTCATTTCAATAAGCCTTAAGGGTCATGGGTTAGCTTCTATTAGGTCCTTAATTGGGTTAGACCTAAGTTTAGATGTATTGGACTAAATAGAGAACTAATCTAATCAAATGATGAGTTAGGATTTCTTCTCTATAGATCTCTCTAATAGTTGATTGATTAGTCCATAAATCTATATGGACCTAGTTTATGGCTCAGTGGTCAGCCCGAGTCATTAGGCTAGTCTAATCGAGTCTGATGAACCAATTGGTATCCAAGGTAAGTTTGGCATTTTGATCTTGGTTCTTTGGGGCTACCTCTTACCTGGCCAACTCGGTTGGTGTCTAAGGCGAGACTGTTAATGGCAAAAGCCAACCCATGATCTCACTTACCTGGCCAATGTGGTCGATCAGGATTGATTGGATAGCTTATTGACTCGTGTTCATCCATGTCACTCAAGGTTAATCAATCTTGATTGATTTTAGGTGTCCATGGATCATTAGTTATATGTAACCCTCCTTAATTACTGATGTGGTTAGTAGGAGGTTGATCCATGTCTTCTCATCTCTTCTTCTATCACATTAAAATTAAATTCTCTAAATTATTAGGTCCATAAAAGGATGAAGTTATAGGGATAACCAAGTCCTAGCCTTCCATTAAGTGGGATGGTAATGGATCCAATAGTTTAGTATTCATCGGCAGATCCAAAGATCAGATGTTCATCAGGCTATTGGAATTACTATTCCTAATATGATGGCTCAGTGCGACTCTCTTAACAGTGGTCAGGTGGGCTAGCCAAAGTCGGGCTTGACTATTCGTTAGTTAGAAGCATTAAATTTTGTCATGTTAATGGTTGGACCTAATCGGGTCCTTCAATAGGAGGCCCAAAAGCCGATTAAAGTATACCTTGGGGCAAAACTTAAATACTAGAGGTTACTTAGAGAAGTAATTAGTTGAAGAACCTACCTTTAGAGCGCATGGGTGGGCTGGACAAAGTCGGGCTCATGTATTGTCTATTGGACTCTAGTACCCACTAAGGAATTAAAGTAATTTATCGGATTAGAGGTAGAGGCTACCAGTCTGAACAAAATAATGGGAGTGGCCTTTAGACTAAAGTCCATATCTTTAGGTTAATAATTCATATACACTAATAACATTTTGGTTTTCCTTTCAGATGTCTTCCAACCTGTCGCTCCGATCGCTTCTTGATAATGAGAAGCTCAATGGACCTAATATCGATAACTGGTATCGAAGGCTCAGGATTGTCTTGGAGCATAAACGGATCCTGTATGTGATATCAGATCCGGCACCTGAAATTCCTGCTCCCAATGCTCAGGGTTCAGTTAGAGACACTTATCAGAAGTTGCTCTCTGACAGGACCATTGTTCGATGCATAATGTTGGCAGCGATGAACGACAAGTTTAGTTGCAAGTTTGAGGAAGCCCAGCCAGAGAAAATCTTTTAAAGGTTGAAGGAGTCCTTTAGCACACCAGATGATGTTGAGAGGTATAGGGTCTCCTGTGCTATCTACAATGCATGGATGCATGATAAGGCCTCAGTCATTGATCATGTACTGTATATGATCGAGATGATTGAGTGCCTGGGCAAGCTCGGATGTCCCTTGCATGAATAGCTTAGGAAGGATACGATTCTGAATTCCCTGCCCTATTCCTATCTAGATTTTCTCGATCATTATAGAATGAATAAGCCTGCAGTTAGCTACCATGATTTGTTGGGGTTATTGCAGACTTATGAGAAAGACCACCAACTAAAAAAGGGGTGGTAAATCTAGTGGGAGGATCTTTAACAGGGCATCATCCCTTTAAAAAAGGGAAAAAGAAAAATAAAGAAAAAAAAGTGCATAATGCTTCTGGGCCCAGTCAGGCCAAAAAGGCGAAGGCTGATAAGAGCCATGCGAAGTGCTTCTTTTGCAAGAAGCAGAGTCATTAGGAGAGGAACTGTCCTCTTTACATTACATCCCTTGACCCGAATATGTCCAAGAAGAGAAAGTAGCAGGACGGTGCTGGACAAGGTATTTATATGATAACACCTTATAGTTTCTCTATCTGCGATACTACTAACTGGGTATTGGATACAGGAAGTCCAATTCACATTTGCAATTCTTTGTTGGGACTTCAAGTTAGTAAAAGATTTGAGGACGGAGAGAGGTTCTTGAACTTGAAAAATGGAAGCCAAGTTCCAGTCCTGGCATTGGGAGTCCTCAAACTAGTTTTTGAGTCCTGTACAATCATTTTGAATGAGTGTCATTATTGTCAGTCTTTTATCTTGAATGTCATTTCTTTAGGCCAATTGGCCATATATGGCTATGAACTATCAATAAAGAATGACATTTGCAAAATCATTTGGAATGGTTATGTAGTGATGATTGGACATATGAACAATGGCATTTATGTACCATCACGACCTGTTAGTGTAATGTACACATCTAGCAAACGCCCTAGGATAGATAATGTCAGTGATGCATATATGTGGTATTGTAGGTTAGGTTATATTAACAAGAATAGGATAAACAGATTAAAAACTAAGGGTCTTCTCAATTTTAGTGAAAATGGTTCATTGCCAACTTATGAGTCCTGTCTTTTTGGAAAGATGACAATGTCACCTTTTACTGGAAAAGGTGAACGAGCCAAAGAGATTCTAAGTCTGGTACATACTGATGTATGCGAATCCATGAATGTTTGTGCTAGAGGTGGGTACAGTTATTTCATTACCTTTATGATGACCTTTCGAGATATGGTTATGTCTTCTTGATGAGACATAAATCTGAATCATTTAAAATATTCAAACGATATTGTAGTGAAGTAGAAAAATAAACTGGAAGGTGTATCAAAACCCTTCAATCAGATCTAGGCGGTGAATACCTTTCTAGTGAGTTTCTGACATATCTAGAGGAGAATGAGATTCTCTCTCAGTGGACACCTCCAAGGACACCTTAGTTAAATAGAGTGTCTGAAAGGAGGAATCAAACCCTGTTAGACATGGTTCGGTCCATGATGGGCTTTGCTTCTCTACCGCTATCCTTTTAGGGATATGCTCTGAAATCAGCCTGTTACCTTTTGAATAGGGCTCCGAGTAAGTCCATTAGCAAAACCCCATTTGAGATATGGACTGGACGTAAGCCGACACTCTCACACCTTCGGGTTTGGGGTTGCCTGGCTTATATAAAACATTTGGAAATGGACAAACTTGGACCGAGGTCTGACCGGTGCCTATTTATTGGGTATCCAAAAGAGTCTAAGGGGTATCCTTCTACTTGGCTGAGAAACAAAAGTTGTTCGTCAATCTTAGGGCTATCTTTTTGGAAAAGGAGTTCCTTGGTGAAGGAACTGTAGCCGCTAAGATTGAACTTCATAAAGTTCAACAAGTAGAAGAACCGACATACTTAAGGGACAACATATAACTGGTTGTGATTAGATCACACCCTAAGCCCACACAGGAACTATTAAGGAGATCCGGCAGGGTACCGAGTCGACCGGACATATACTACGGTTTCTTGGTCCGAGACGGTGATCCCAATGAACTCGATGAGAATAATAAGGATCCGATCACCTATATGGATATGATATAAAGGTCCGACTCTGAGAAATGGCTGGGAACCATGAAATCCAAAATGGAGTCCATGAAAATTAATAATGTATGGACATTGGTTAATCCACTTAAAGGGATAAAATTCATTGGGTGCAAATGGATTTTCAAAAGAAAAAGGGGCGCAGATGGGCAGGTAGAGACCTATAAAGCCCGTCTGGTTACCAAAGGGTATCGTCAACGTTATGGTATTCACTATGACCAGATGTTCTCTTCTATGGAAATGCTCAAATCCATTCGGATCATGCTTGCTTTAGCGATACACTTTGACTATGAAATCTGGCAAATGGATATCCGAACAGCTTTCCTGAATGGTGAGCTGGAAGAGAAGGTGTATATGATACAACCTGAAGGGTTCACATCCATGGACGAGTCAAA
The DNA here is from genome assembly GCA_021397845.1 of Areca catechu. Taxonomy (NCBI): domain Eukaryota; kingdom Viridiplantae; phylum Streptophyta; class Magnoliopsida; order Arecales; family Arecaceae; genus Areca; species Areca catechu. The sequence goes on along the minus strand of CM038042.1, from coordinate 88,719,994 downwards.
GGTGTGCAAGCTTCAAAGTCCATCTATGGACTGAAGCAAGCATCACGGAGTTGGAACATACAATTTGATAAGTGTATTAAGTTGTATGGCTTCGTTAGGAACGAAGAAGAGCCTTGTATTTACAAATGGGCTAATAATTCTGTAATTGTATTCCTTGTGTTGTATGTGGATGACATTCTCTTAATCAGGAATGACATCCCAGCATTGGAAGGAATAAAGGTATGGTTGTCATCCCAATTCTCTATGAAGGACTTGGGTGAAGCCTTTACATACTGGGTATGAAGATCTATAGAGATAGATCTAAGAGGCTTCTGGGACTATCCCAGTCTACGTACATCAACACTGTGCTGAAGCAGTTCAGCATGAAAAATTTTAAGAAAGGCTATCTCCCGATAGGCACTGGAATTGCTCTCCTCAAAAAAGATTATGCGACAACTCCTGAGGAGAGAGAGAGTATCAGTAGATTCCTGTATGCTTCGGTAGTGGATTCTATCATGTACGTCATGATGTGTACTAGACCAGACGTGGCATACTCACTAAGCGTGGTGAGCAGATACCAGTCTAACCCAGGTGAAGCTCATTGGAAAGTGGTAAAGACCATCCTTAAGTATTTATGAAATACTAAGGACCAATGATTGATTTATGGAGAACCTGACTTGAAACTTGTGGGGTATATTAACTCTAGTTTCCAAGCAGATAAGGATACATCAAGAGTGTGTCAGGATTTATCTTTACCCTAAATGGAGGAGCGATCTGCTGGAAAAGTTCCAAGCATCCTACTGTGGTAGACTCAGTATGCGAAGCAGAATACATTACAGCATCGGATGTAGCGAAGGAAGTTATGTGGTTGTAGAAGTTTCTTGGTGAGCTGGGAGTGGCACCTTCCCTAGATGGTCCTATTTTGGTGTATTGTGACAGCACTGGAGCCATTGCTCAAGCCAAAGAGCTGAAATCTCATCACCGCATAAAGCATATTCTGCGGTGCTATCACCTTGTACGAGAGATCGCGCAACGAGGTGACATTGACCTTCGAAAGATCAATGGAAAGGAGCAGCTGGATGACCCCTTCACTAAAGCCATCGGAATTCAATAGTTCAATAGTTCTAAATAGAAAATGAGAATAAGATTCTGTACCGATTGACTTTAGTCCAAATGGGAGTTGTTGAAAATTATATTCCAAAGCCAATCATCTAGGTTGTAGACGGTTGTACTATTTTGTAATTGTATATAAATTTTTTAATGAATAAAAGTTGTTCTTTTGGCTGTTCATCACATGTGCATTTTCCTGAAAAGAATTCTTGTATGATGGAGTCCTTAGAACTACATTATATTTGATATAGAAAAGATATATCAAATGGTTCTTAAACTGGTTCACAACCAAAGGACACATTGTTATAGGACGATGATGTATCAAGTATAGGTTATTATATATCACATTGGTTGGTTGTCCTCTTGACCAAGGAGTGTAGTGACACTGATGTGACATATAAGTGAAATGTGTGATATCTCACTGAACGTGACCATTTGCGGAGCTCCCTTCTGCCAAAGGGTTGCTCGCGAAGGGTATGGGTATATGTGTCCCTCAGACCTGAGGTCACCTTGGTAGCTTGCAAGCAACTCACTATACTTTGGTGCCTGACTACCTGGATTTCTAATCTAGTGATAAAAGATTTCTGGATACAATCAAGTACTTATGGAGCGGTGGTGGATCAAGATGGAATTGACCCCTCCAAATAGTTTGGAGTGAATGACTCACCGTGTCTCAATTTAGCAAAACCTTGGCCAGGGTAGTTCTTATGAGGAGTCATAGAACTTGTAAGGTTGAGACACGATCTGGATGAACCAAATTAGGATTGGCAGTCGAACCCTAGGTCATCCTGAGCATTATGAGGTTAAAGGGATAAATTATGTGGTAACCATATGCCAGAGGTTCTAGAAAATTACTTTGCAATCTTTGACCTATCCGGATATCGGGTATCATTGCTAGATAAGGACTTTGACTGGTATTGAAAGTATTCCAATACTACTAGCTCAGTGTTCGAACCTATGGGGTCACACATCATAGAGATTTCTGTCTGATTTAAAGGTTGATTGACGATTGAGAATCATTTGCCATCACTGGAGGTCAATGTGATTGATCATATTCCAAGTATCGACACTTCAAAGTGTCAACACTTGGAAGTGTCGACACTTCAAAGTGTTGATACCTGTAAGTGTCGACACTTGGTAAAATAGAAGTGTCGACACTTGACTGACGAGCAGAAATTCTGGAAAGATTTCTAGAAAGGTTTTGACTTTAAATTTTGAATTCGAATTTCGAATTCTGGGCATTTTTGGCTCCAAGCTTTCATGGTATGATGGTCATACTTGCCTTTTTAGCTCGGACCCATTTGGTATTGCCCTTGACCTTCTCCCCTAATCACTCCTCCTTCCTCTTTCTCCCTCTCATGGCTACCCCTATAAGTAAAGGTTGTTTTAGGGGTTGCTGGTTGGTTGAAGAACTAGAAGAAAAAAGGGGGCTTTGTGGGGACTGGGATTGGGTGTGAGAATACCTAGCACAGAAGCTAGGTCTTAGGAAGAGAACTAGTTAGGAAGGGTTCCACCTCTCCTCCTTGTCTTCTGAGAAGAAGAAGATTTGCTTAAAGGATCCCAAGGAGCTAGCACTCCAAGGGAGTTGATCAGAGTCGAGCCCCGATGTGAACTATTCATAGAGGCCAGATGTGTGTGTGGCTTGAGAGCTTTTCACTACCTCTATCTTTAAGATATAGCGGTAAGGTACCTTTATGCCTTTTGACTCTTTTCTTGTTGATTGATATTTTATTGCATGCTATATTGTTATACTAGGTCCTGTTGCAAGCATATCGGTGATCGTTTTGATCTATCTATCGAGCCTTCTGCTGCATATTTTAAAATAATTTTAAAATACCATATTTTTGCCTTGCATGCCTACTTTCCTTTGCCTTTTTTGATGGGGACATCTCAAGCACGGATCTTGGAGCAAGCATAATTCTTGGAGTGGCACAGATCTTGAAGCATTTTTGGAATAAATTTATTTAGGATTTATCTTTTGTTTAAAATTTGAATTAGGATTTGGTTGGTTAGGATTGATATATGGATAGGCTTATCTTATCCTATCTTATATTTGAATTTGATTTAGGATTTGGTTGGTTAGGATTGATATATGGATAGGCTTATCTTATCCTATCTTATATTTGAATTTGATTCGTTCTTATCTTTTTATCTTGTATTCAAATTTAAATGAGGGTTGGAAAATCTATAAATACCACCCTCAGCCTTTTGTAATAGGAGGATGGATGAATAAAATTTCTATTGTTCTGTGTGAAGGATCTGTGTGATCCTAGGATATCTGTATGATCCCTTCTCCATCTTCCCAGGGTTTCTATGTGATCCATGATTTTGGGCATCTGTGTGAGCCCAGGGCATCTATGTGAGCCCCTTTGCTATGTGCTTGTTCTTCTAGGGCATCTGTGTGAGCCCCTTTGCTATGTGCTTATTCTTCTTGGGGAATCTATGTGAACCCCAGTATTTTTTCTTAACCCTGCACCCTCTTCTTTCCTCCTTCTTTGCAAATCCTAATCCCTGATGACTTTCATGCTCACCAGCGATCCAGTCCAATCCCTATCCCGCATCAAATGGTATCAGAGCTAAAGGATTAGGATTTTTTTGCTTCATCACCGGCCCACTGTTCTCTTTCTTCCCTGTTTCAAATCTCGTCCACAGATCCTTCCCCAACATCGACGTCGGACCATCCTCCCCCCAGCCGGTCACCCACCACCATTCCTCCCTTCCAGCCCTCACCCCTGTTTTCTGCTTCGTCCATGCCAAGCTCTCCAAGAACTGCCGACAGCCCCCACGCCCATGACTGGGCCAACTGGAAGCGGGTCTCCCTCCTCGGTGACATCGTCCGCTGCTGTGCCACCCCCAAACCCTGCTCCTAGTCGATCAATGCCCGGCAGCCGATGGAACCCCGCGTCGCAGATCAGGCTGCCCATGGCCCCCCACCCGGAGGATCCCCCTCTGTCTCGCTCACACTTAGCCACCACGGCCGCCTGCAGCCATCAAGGCCACCGTCTCCCAGTTCAATGCCGACCAGCACCTCACCAAGCGACCCCATGTCTCAGCCCTCATCCACGATGCCCATGGCTGCACGCACCTCCAAAGCCACCGACCGCGTGCCCGATCCCTCCGGCACGCCCGATCCCTGTGCCACAGACTTCCCCGCTTATTGGCGTCGCCGACCGATTCCTGAAGCTTTCGCAGATCGGGCGGAGATATGGATTCGATTTGGCTATCTTTGCTTCTGCCTGACGGTGGAGGCTTCTCTCACATCCTCATCTAACCCGCCGGTTCTGCTTCTTTCTAAGCCTTCAACCATACCGCGTTCGCCATTGCCCTCGCCGCCTCTGCCCTCCCCTGCCTCGTCACGGTCCGTGGTCACCGCATCGAGTCCGTCCCCGAGCTCCCTTCTCATCGACACCATGCACTACTGCACCGTCCTCAACCCCAGCTCCCAGCCACTCCGTGAAAGACTCTGGTCCGCCGACCTCACCAGAGAGATCACCTCCGAGCCCACTGGCGGTCGTCTTCTTCTCTCCATCAACGACATCTCCCCTGCCTACAGTCGGCGACCCCCAACACCTAATTCATCATCGCCCTCAAGCTTCAGATCGAATGCTCCACCGGATCGCCTTAGTGCTCTCCGTCGGCTAGCTGCGTTCCTCCGCCATGGCCGCCACCGTCATTCTGGTACCATAGCCGGTGAACTCTCCTTCCAGGCTGCCCTCCGTTGCACCCAGCACTCGGTCCATGGAGAAGAAGACACCAAGATGATTGCACGAACGTGAAGGCAAATGCCCTTCACTATTGCCGACTTCAGTGCTGCACGCTTCCTGGAACTGCATGAATTTCATAGCTGCACATATCTCAAAGCAGCCAATAAAAAAAATCAGTGAAAGAAAAAAAGAAGAAGTTGACAAAAAAATAAAAAGGGGTGAACCCAGCATCGAAGTCCTTTTTGATTGGTTTCAGTTCCATCAACCACACTCAGCCTGATTCGATGGAGTCGAGTTCACCCCACCATAGGAGAATGATGGGGACATCTCAAGCACGGATCTTGGAGCAAGCATAATTCTTGGAGTGGCACAGATCTTGAAGCATTTTTGGAATAAATTTATTTAGGATTTATCTTTTGTTTAAAATTTGAATTAGGATTTGGTTGGTTAGGATTGATATATGGATAGGCTTATCTTATCCTATCTTATATTTGAATTTGATTTAGGATTTAGTTGGTTAGGATTGATATATGGATAGACTTATCTTATCCTATCTTATATTTGAATTTGATTCGTTCTTATCTTTTTATCTTTTATTCAAATTCAAATGAGGGTTGGAAAATCTATAAATACCACCCTCAGCCTTTTGTAATAGGAGGATGGATGAATAAAATTTCTATTGTTCTGTGTGAAGGATCTGTGTGATCCTAGGGTATCTGTATGATCCCTTCTCCATCTTCCCAAGGTTTCTGTGTGATCCCTGATTTTGGGCATCTGTGTGAGCCCAGGGCATCTATGCGAGCCCCTTTGCTATGTGCTTGTTCTTCTAGGGCATCTGTGTGAGCCCCATTGCTATGTGCTTGTTCTTCTTGGGGAATCTATGTGAACCCCAGTATTTTTTTTTAACCCTGCACCCTCTTCTTTCCTCCTTTGCAAATCCTAATCCCTGGTGACTTTCATGCTCACCAGCGATCCAGTCCAATCCCTGTCCCGCATCATTTTTTTCCTTCAGTTCAAAGATAGGTTCCATCGAATAGATGGACTAGGTTAGCATAGGATGGCAATGCTTGTCGATATATGATTGTGCATACTGGTCAATTGCCCATGGAGGATGATAAGAAGAAAGTGTACAAGTTGACCATTCCATTAAGAGACACCATTCAACTCCTTGCTGCATTGGGTTCTGATTAGGCCATTTCACCACCTCGCATTCGTTAATGTCTCTTATAATCGAGTTCACTTTCCTTGAAATTTTTTTATGCACATCCATTTTCCCATAAGTTTGGTGCACATGGGTAAAGGAGAAAATATTGCTTAATTTAGTATTGGTCCATTCTATAACCCCTATATGATCACTTAAAAGTTGCACTTTCTGGTCAGGGATCAGATTAGATACAATGTAATCTGTTGTTGTAGTGGCCCTTGAGAAGGTGTCATTGGGTCCTAAAATGTCACATTCTACGGACCAAGAAGTGGCTCTAACTCTAGGATAAGTGGTGCTTCTAAGGATGGTACTAGAGGACTTGATTGAGTCGGTGATTGCTCATACCATATAGTCTAAGGAGGAGTGGTGCTAAAATTGGGTGGTTCTAGAAAAACATGCATATATTCAATGTACCCATTGATGCGGGATAGGGAGGTGGGGGATCGTTGGTGAGCGTAGAAGTAACCAGGGGCTTAGGGCTTGCACTCAAGAATAAGGAACTAGGGTGTCACACCCACTCCAATCCGGAGAAAACTCAAAACTCATATCAAAATAATTTTTTGTTTGTAGTCATAAGAAAAAAGATAATTCATACAAGAGGGGAGGGGTGGTATTTATAGATTCACCCCAGGATACATGACTTGAGGGCTAAGAAACCCTGACTTGTGGGTCAAGAAACCCTGGTGGGCCTGGTCAACAGTAGGCCTTTATCTTGGACAGGAGCTCTCTCTTACAGGCTTGGCAGTATGAAAGGGTCCAAGTGCATGAAGGCCGGCTCTGGTTGGGGAGGCCTAGTGAATCTTCTGATCTGATGACTCTCCTCTTGACTTGAATGACTCAATTGGACTCTTGACTGAACTAAATGACTGGACCTGACTAAGTAGACTCGATTGACTCAGTTGTCTCAATTGACTTACTTCAGTACAGGACTCAAGTAACTTAGAACTAATAGACTACAAGACTCGACAAAACTGTAATAGACTTCGGGTCCACTTGGGGTCCCCATCATTTTCCTGCAGTGGAGAGAACTCGACTCCGTCGAGTCAGGCTCAGCGGGATTTGATGGAACCGAAACTAAGCAAATCAAAGCAAAGAGGCTAGTTTCATTTTTTTTTCACTTTTTTTTTCTTTTTTTTCTTTGATTTTTTTTTATTGGCTGCTCTGAGATCCGCGTGGCTTTGCAAAATTTATAACTTAATATTAAAAATACAAAAAAATAATTGCATGCATATATAGTTCCTCATCATTTGGTATCTGAGCCTGTTTGGGCTCAGTTCTCTTTAGATATTTGGATCGAGTGCTTCACCATGGCTGTCCGATCATAAGAGACTAGTAGGGCTGCAAGACCCTCAATCCCAATCTACGGGATCTCCTATGGCAGTAGGGGTGCCACTGTGAATTGACCCTTGAAGAAGAACACAAAGAGTTCCTTTAGGTTTTTTTCATTTTTGGCCTTCTTAGTATATACCTTGTTGTTTTAATTATTTCTGTCCACAAAAAACTTAGAAAATTCTGAAACTTATTTTGCTAGATTCTTCATAATTCAAATAATTTCTAAAACTTTTTAGGAATTATTTCAGTTTGTGAATTTTTTCCTAGTTGAAACACTGCCTAAGAACAGTTCTGCTTTATTTTGGTAGCAAAGCTAATTTTGGAAAGTTCAGGATTTGTTTAGTATAGTTTTTGCATATTGTTAATTTTGGCATGTTTCCTGCATATTAGAGCATGATCTACAAAATATCTTTCTATTTAAGAAAATACCAAAACATAAAAAAAATACATATACTCAAAAACCCCAAAAATAGCTAAACCCTAATTTGCATTTTCATCTGCCTGCCATCATTGCATAAAATACTTTAAGGGTACTTTCTATCCAAGATAAGGGAAGGAGGTCATTACCTTTCCTTAGCCCAAAACTACATCCCTTGCATTCGGTCCCAAGCCTAATCTAAAAATTAACTAGACTCAATTTGCCCTAGTGGGCTATGGACACCTATCGGTCGGGTTCTATCATTATGGGATGACTAGTGCACCCAATTCATCTCCTATTACTGGATTCTGGTGTCTAGGCAAGAGGTATAGTGTCAAATGACCTAAGCGGATCAGTGGTTCCTTAATTGGATCCCTGCAAGAGCAGGGGGCCTCTTACCATCCCACCTCTTACCTAGCTAGATTGAAGGACTAGGATTTGAGTTATGTGTAAGTTGAGTCTCTGAGTGGACTCTAAGTCTAGGTAGCCATAGTCGAGTTATTGTTGAGTCTTGCATGTGCACTAGCTTAGGATTCGATGTGTGTGTTTGATTGCATGACCATTAGATTAAGAACCCAATGCCAATATACTTAATCTAATTCAACTAGTGTGACCATGGAGTCCAATCCTAGGAGAACTCAATACTCTGACCCATATAGGGAGTCCAACCTTAGGAGAACCCAATACTCTGACTCAATAGGGAGCCCAACCCTAGGAGAATCCCATACCATGATCCATCCTTAGAACCTAACCATAGGAGACCCAATTATGATTACCTGAACCAAGATGAACGACCCATTAGGAGCACCCAACCTTATGCACCCCTGTTTGATGGAAGACTAGATCCTAAGGTGTATACTAAATGGGAGGATATGATGGATCGGCACTTTGAGTATACTGGGTTATCAGAGTTAGAAAAGATTAGTTTAGCTGGACATGGGTTAATCAGATATGCCAAGCAACATTGGGAATGTACTAAGGATGAATGTTATTAGAAAGGAGAATAGATAAGTACCTAAAAAGCTATGAGGAGTAAGTTGAGAAAAGAGTACCTAGGTCCATTTTATGAGCACAAACTTTTAAACCAATGGTACAAATTGAAATAAGGGAACATGACTGTGTCTGTGTACATTGACCAATTTAACGAGTTTAGTAGGAAATGTAACACAGTTGAACCTGAGTCTAAGATCATGGCTAGATTTCAAAATGGCATGTGTAGGGATATCTAGTGGGAGCTGTTTCATTGGCAAATTCAGGACCTAGAGGAAGCCTATCTCCTAGCTAGGGAATTCGAGTTATATCAGAGGGAACTCAGGATTAATCAATCTAAGCCCAATACGGGTAATTCCCTTGAGCCTAAGTCCAAACCTAGCCGACTTCCTCTAGACCAGCCTACTACTCCTATCCCATTAGTTTGCATGGAAGAAACCCCATAACCCATTAAAGAGCTTGAGGTAGAAGTGTATGAGGCTGATCCTAGTTTAGTAGATGAATACGAAGGAGAAGACTTTGAAGACTATGATGATGATGAATATGAATTTTTGAAACGAGTGTTCTTAGTTCTGGCTCCATTAGGAGTGGGCATGAGGCCCGTCTTTCTTTCACCTGCGGGTGTCGAGGGGTGTGATGCCCCAGTTATTTTCTCCCTTGCTGAGTTCCCTCTATGATCTTGAAGCTTCTCCTTCATGGCCCCAGGTAACGATTTGGGTGGGATGCCCGAGGCTCCGTATATAGTGAGATGGGTGGGATGCCCTAGACTACATGTAGTGGGGTGGGTGAGATGCCCTAGAGGTGCGACGTCTCTCCATGAAGGTAAGTCCCAAGTCCATAGAGTATCCATCTTTCTTGCCCTCACATATTTTTTCCGCCTTTTTGACCCTAATCACAGGAGACTTCTTAGCTCTCCAACGATCCTCCTAGCTAGCCCCCCTTGTCCCGCATCACCCATCATTATCAAAATTGTCAACTTTAAAATATATTAGGCATGCTTGTTGATGTGGCACTATCACTGACATGGAACCCATCCCGGACCTAGCTGGCGGCCACACTGACAGAAGATGCCACTTGGATGTGGTGACCAAATGAAGATCCAAGGTCGAGCCCCAAGCTGAGGTCAGCTCCCATTCGAGGTCGAGCCCCCAGCTAAGGTCAGCTCCTATTGAGGTCGAGCTCCCGGTCGAGATCGTGCTCCCACCGTCTAAGGTCGAGCTCTCGATCGAGGTTAGCTCCCATTCAAAGTCGAGCTCCTAGCTGAGGTTATGCTCCCACCATCTGAGGTCAGCTCCCATCCGAGGTCAAGCTCCTAGCCAAAATCGTGCTCCCACTATCCAAGGTCAAGCCCTCGATCGAGGTCAGCTCCCATCCAAGGTTGAGCTCTCGACCGAGATCACGCTCCCATTGTCTGAGGTTGAGCCCCCGGCCAAGGTCAACTCCTGACCGAGGTCATGCTCCCCTATCTGAGGTCAAGCTCCCGGTTGAGGTCAGTCCCATCTGAGGTCGAGCTCCTGGCTGAGGTCATGCTCCCATCGTCCGAGGTTAAGCTTTTGGCCGAGGTCAGCTCCCATCTGAGGTCGAGCTCCCGATCGATGTTGTGCTCCCACTATTCGAGGTCGAGCTTCTGGACGAGGTTAGCTCCCATCCGAGGTTGAGATCCCAGCCAAGGTTGTGCTCCTGCCATCTAATGTTGAGCCCCCAACCGAGGTCAGCTCCCATCTGAGATCGAGCTCTTGGCCGAGGTTATGCTCCTGCCATCTGAGGTCAAGCCCCCAATCGAGGTTAGCTCCCATCCAAGGTCGAGCTCCCGGTTGAGGTCGTGCTCCTACCATCCAAGGTCGAGCCCCCGATCAAGGTCAGCTCCCATCTGAGGTCGAGCTCTTGGCCGAGGTTATGCTCATGCCATCTGAGGTCGAGCCCCCGATCGAGGTTAGCTCCCATCCAAGGTTGAGCTCCCGGTCGAGGTCGTGCTCCTACCATCCGAGGTCGAGCCCCCGACCGAGGTCAGCTCCCATCCATGGTTGAGCTTCCGACCAAGGTCATGCTCCCACTATCCGAGCTTGAGCTTCTGAGATAGAGCTCCCACTTCCCAAGATAGAATCACTATCCAGGACCAAGAGGCATCATCGACTGATAGGGGATCGATCAGGGATAAGGAGAAGAAGACCAGGAGGAATTCAAGCCATGGACTGGGAATTCTAGACTTCTTATGACCTTCAGAGGGTGGCACGTGCCCTACAGGAGGTTCTAGGCTCTATGACACACCCCTTGCATCCTCTGTGCGATGCATGCTCTACCAGGTTCCAGGCCTTGCCACATCCTGCATGTGCCCTCCATCGAGTAACCGGGGCTCTAGTTCCCATGACACACTACCTGCACCTCCTCCAAGAGAAGTATCCTATTAAGTCTCCAGGCCTTGCAACACCTCGATGGTCCCTCTTAGAATAGAAAGCTCCACCATGGCTCAGGGCTCAACGGCATGGTGCCCGCACCTCCAGCAGGAAACTGCACCACCTGAGGGATAAGACCTATGTTACATCGACGAACACCCCCAATAGAAAGATCTCCTTTTGAGGACCGGTCTGACAGGGGGAGGCTGCTAATAGAAGAAAATCCTGCCAAAAGAAGGTACCAGGAAAGGGATGTCCCAACAAAGCCCTAGGCCTAGTCTAGGCCATCTCTCTCATTAAAACAAAAGAAGGGCTTCTGGTAATGGGGGATGACTAGTAAGAAAAGAGAGAAAACGAGCAAGGAACCAAAAGGAGGAACCTCCTTGCTCTCTAGCTACCATTCACTCCATTTTTCTTGACTCCATTTCATTTACTCCTCTATGCAGAGGTATCCTAATCCTCCACTGTAGAGGCTCTGTTCTCCTTGATCATCCCAACTGACTTGATCATCGAAGTATCCCCACCGGAATCCCCGGCTTGGATCTCCTCTTTTTTAAGGACAAATTGACCAAGGGTTGATCGGAAAGAAGACCAAGCACCCAAAGGGAGCCCAACGTGCACATCACACATCAAGCTACAGACCATGGAGATCTAGGCGGTAACAGATTGGCATGCCAGGATAGGGGTGGAATGCCATCGACTGTAGGAAGTCCAACAGCAAGTCCCCTACTACTAGTAAAACACCTGTGGACATCCATGGCTCCATGGTGACCATGCATGCATCGGAAGCTTCTATTAGCCATGTCAGGGACCCTCCTCTCTATGGCAACCAGTAGAGCCTAGAGAGAGAGCTCCCTGCCCCACCACCGCCACCTTCGATGGACCCTCGGATCACCGAACTTTCCTAGCAGGTCCATGCCTTGGCTACGGTGGTGCGTCAGCTTCATCAGCGACACCAGTCTTTGGGATCTCAGCAGCAGCTAGGGATATTGATGGCTCACACCACCGATCCTCGTACTAGCCTATGGTCCTTCTAGGAGGGACCGTCGCATGTGACCTCTCATCGTGAGGAGACCAATATGCGGTCGGGAAGGAGCAGCAGGATGGTCTGACTGGCTGGGAGAGTCGCTCCTCGACCTCGAACCATGGTGCACACTTGCACTGATGGCACTAGCATGGCTGGGAATTAAGGAGAGAGTTCCTCCACTCTGCATCCCCTTCACCCCTGATGGCCTTCGCCGAGGGGTCCACTGATGAGGCCATCCACCACTGAGCAGAAAGGCACCTCGAAGAGCAAGAGCACAAGCTAGCGATCTATCCTATCGATTTGCAGAGATTCAGGGCTCCCCCAGTAAGCTTGCCAGTTACGACACCCATCCCCCTTTCTCCCCCAGAATCTAAGAGGAACTGATTTCAATCGATTTCTCATGCCTTAGGTTGATTTCTACGATGGGACAACCAACCCCTTAGATCACCTCGAAAGCAATAAGGCCCTCATGAGGGTTTAGGGGGCCATCGATGCCCTCCTCTGCATCACCTTCCTGGCTACACTCTAGAATGTTGCTCGAGCCTGGTTCTCTCGACTCGAGCTGGGAAGTATCGACTCCTTCGGACAGTTAGAGAAAATATTCATGGCACACTTTGATGCATGTAGAAAGGTGCCATATGAGACCAACAGCCTCTTCTCTATCTGCCAGTAAGATCGAGAGCCCCTCCGGGACTATGTGTCCTGGTTTAAGGTCACCACCCTGGAGATCTATCACCTTGATGTGCTAGTCACTATGCTGGCCCTAAAGAGGGGGCTCAGGCCTCCCGCTTCACCTACTCCCTCAATAAGAAGCCTTTGAAGACTTGCTCAGAGCTCCTTCTCTGTGCCCATAAGTACATCCGCATGGAGGAGGCCGGCCATACCAGGGCATCCATGATTCCAAAGGTCCTTCTACATCCTAGCCCAAAGAAATCAAGTCCAAGTGCCATGCCCAAGCCCTAAAGAAGTAAGATTCCATGGAATATTCTAGCTACCAGGCTACCAGGCCATCCCAGCTTCCAGAGGCCCAAACCCATGCACCCAAGCCCCTTTGGGCCGGCCCCTTGCTGCCCCTAGAAGCCCAACATGACCTCCTAGGCATCCTTGAAGTGTTGACCAAGTCCAAGAGGTGTCCTTGAGTGGAATAGTCAAAGCATGAAGGGAAAAGGAGAAGACTAGGTCAATTCCTAACCTAATGGGGATTTGTTTTTTTAACCTAGCTAGGAAAGGACTTGTATTCCAATTTGGAAGAGGACTTGTAACCCAAGTGTAACCATGGTTAGTGAGGGCATGGGAACTCTTTAAATACCCCACCCCTCCCCCTCTTGTAATAAACTTTTATTCATGATATCAAAAACCCTAGTGAATTTATTTTGAGCTTGCGAGCTTGTGTTACTTTGTTTTTTGGTTCTTTGGTTTGTGTTTGTGTTTCCTTGATGCCCTAGCATCCTTCCATACCCTAACTCACTACCATCCAAGCCTTCACACGTCCAAGAAGGAGTGCCCTAGGCCACCAAGCAAGGAGATCTTCATGAAGCTTCAAGCCGCCCCGCTTCTAAACCCTAACCTGATTCTTTCTAAATCTAGTCCCCTTTCTTTTTCTTACTTGCTATTTTGATTGACCCTTGACATTTTGTAGATCCACGAGGTGTTTCACCTCCCCAGAGGAGGCTTTCCTTGCATCCGAAACCATCCAAATTAGCCATCTAATCAAGGGAACCGAACTTCATCATCCAGACTCCAATCAGAGTGCTGTGTGATCTCTTCATCGGAAGTCCTTCAAATCACTGATTGGTAACATCATTCCCTTCTTTTAATTTCTGATTTGATGAAGATAAGCTATCCTAATCTAGGAGTTTCTCAATTCTCCGGTCCTGGAATTTATTATTTTGCACGAGTTTGCCTGCGATACGATGATTCTATGCATTGCTCTTCTTCTTGCTAGTTCTTACTTTTATTTGGGAATTTAGCTTACAAACTAAATTATAAAAATCATAAAAAAATATTTTACTATTTTTCCTGAATGTTTAGCAATCTTAGAGTCATCCCGCATCATTTTGATATCAGAGAAGGTTTAGGATAGTTTTCTATTTGCTTTGCATTCACAAACCCTAATTCAGCATTCTGTCCACTACATTAGGTGTCTAGGTTTCATTTAATTTTGGCATCCTTAATATTTTATTTTTTTATAAAATTTGCACTGCATGTCCTCTTTTATGTCCTAGTAATTATCATAATTTTCAATTATTTTCATAGAAACCCTAAAGTCCTAAAAGTTAGCATCATAGGAACCTTAACAGAATCCTGAAAATTTCTATAGCAGTCCAAAACCCCTAAGATTTGCATTATCATTTGATTTTTTTTCTAAATAAAATATGGTAGGAAGAATCATCACCGTCCATCCTCTGTTATAGAATTTTTTTGATTTTTTTTGCATCAAAATCTATGTCAAATCCTGCATCGGTAGAAACCCTAATATCTTGAATTCTGCTATTTCTGCATTTTGACTCAACCTAACCTAATCAACTTCCAAACCCCCCAATCCCAAGCCAAATTTTGTTTGCTAACACCAGTAAACTTAAACTTAACTTGACATCTCATAAATTTATTAAAAATTATTTTATTTTTTGATTATTTTAGATTGCATCAGGACCATTGAATGTTCATCATCTTTTAATCTAATCTTAAGGGCAATCAATATAACATCAGGGCAGGAGGTCATAACCTGTCCTGGGCCCAAAACAACTATCCAGCATTTCCATCCAAGCCTTAATTAAAATTAATTAGACTTAATTTGTCTTAGTGGGCTAGGTGATACCCAACAGGTCGGGTCCAAACCGTGTGGGCCAACTAGTGCATTTAATCCTTTAGCTATTACTGAAAGCTAGTGTCTAAGGCTGGGGGTCCAGAGTCAAACAACCTAAGTGGACTGGTGGTTTATAATTAAGACCCTATGACAAGCAGGGAGAGCCTCCCACCACCCCACCCCCTACCTGGCTAGTGGAAGGATTAGCTACTGGATTAAGTGTAAGTTGAGCTGACTAACCCAGTTTTGGCTCTAGGTCTAGGAAACCCTAGATTATACTAGCCTTTTCTTTCTCTTTTGCATGCTTGGCTGCACCATCTCATTTTGACTGATTGCTTGATTGTATGACCACTAGACTAGGAACCCAATATCAAAAGTTTAAACCCCAACCAAACCCAACCATGGATCTCAATTTTGAGGCTTTCATAAAAGCCATGAATGACCAGATGGTTACCCAATTAACTTCCCAACTAAACCAATCCAATGCCCAAATTAATGCTAAACTTGAACAAACCCAAGACCAGATAACCCAATTGACCCAATCCCAGAATCAAATGAATTATAGATTCAACCAAGTAGACCAATGATTTGACCAGGTAACCACTAGGATCAACTAGTTAACTACTAGTTTTGACCAAATAGGAGATCGGTTAGGAACCCTAGACAAGACCCATAGGACTAAACCCATAACCTATGAACCCATAACCCTTAGTCAGCCTTAGCCCAATAGAATTAGTACCCTTGGATATGAACCCAGTGTTAGTCAAGAGCACCTTAGCCAACCCACTCTCATCACCCCAGTCATTAGTCAGTTTTTCCTTAGTCTACCCCCTCTTACCACCTCATTGGTTCACCCAAATGACCTTGAAGAGGAGTTCCCCATAGAAGACATAGACCTAGTTGAATCAATAGATACCTAGGTAGAAGCCACCCTAGAATCAGTTGACCCTGACCATACCCACATAGTAGTCAACGTAGAGTTAGATGACCCAGATCACACCCAAGCTACAATGGAAGAGCAATTAGAGGAGACTTTAGAAGAGGATCCAATTGTAGAGCCTAGTCCTAATTTTTTGAGCCAGAAGAGTTTATTGAGGACTTGGCTTATCTCACCTAGTACCCTCTGGATGAAGTCACTTCCTTGCTCCCAATTGAAGATCTTTTTCCTGAAATTAGTGACCCATTCTTTCATAAGGCAAACCCAGTAGATAGACATCAACCCCATAGGGTCAATCTTATTAGCCTAGGATTAATCCCTGATACCCCTTCTTATATCCTACTCTTTCCAAATAACCCTGAACCCTTTTCATATTTCTACCTTTTCAAACCAACCTTGAATCCACCTCATATTTTTTACCTTTTAATGAATTTTCTTATGTTTCATTAACCATTCATTGGCATTTTATAGAAGTAAGCATACTACATTCATACATTGTGCACGTTAGGTTTGCATCTTACTTCTTGCATACCCTTTGGCATTTAGTAAGCATACATAGTAAATTTTCATGTGCATGCCATGCTAGGGTCAAACATAGAGAGTATATAGTATGTTAGGTTAGACCCTAGAAAGTTCAATAAAATTTTCTTCGAAAGGAAAGTTTAGTCAAGTCTAATAGGTATTAGTCGAGTTCAATAAAATTCACATTCCTAAATCACATATCTGCACCTACACTAGCCTTTGCACATCATATGCATCATGAAATTAGTCAAGAGCTGAACATAATTAATGAACTAAATAACAACTTGGCTAATTCTCCAAAAAAAGATGAAAAATTTTCTGCAGAGGAATATGTGACTGTCAAGGAATTTTCTGCTTGTGAAGCTGCCCCATCCAAATTAATGAATAGTAGTGGACCCAATGCCTATGTGCTTGAGATATCACCTAATTTAGGTATTAGCTCCACTTTCATCATCTTAGACTTTATAAAGTCTAGGGAGCCAGCAGTGATACCCAGCGAGCCCCTTGAGCTACTCCCATTCTTTGAAAGAGAACCCACCCCAGAGCGACCACATATAATCTAGCCTTATGGTGAGGAAACGATTGAGAGAGCTCTGGATGATCAAGCTATCGGTACCTAGGATAGAGACTGTCACTGGTATTTGGTCAGGTGGCAAGGTCAGCCAGAATCTGAGGACTTGTGGAATGCTGGTGCAGATCTGCAGCGCCTCAACCCAGACCCTCCTTAAGCCAAATTGACCCAACTTGTGGGTGCGGTTCCTCCTGCCTCGGGAGAATTGGTGGGACCCAGGATCAGACCAGATCCCTGGATCCCATATGATTTACTTAGTCTGTATCAAAGTTTTGAAATTTTATAATCAATTAAGATTGAGTCCTGTAATAAGTTGAGGTAGTTGATTTGTCTCAACCCTCAACCTAGTCAGTATTTTTGAGTCCTGTACATCAATTATGAGTCCAGTATGAGCCAATTTTTGTACAAGAGAGGAGGTTTACCCTATTTTGGAGTTCCACCAGTCACATCCAGGAGTCAGAGGCCACTACTTCAGTCCATTGATCTTGTGTGACAACCCGGGATCCAAGATCTTCCAGAAATCCTGATTCTTTCCAGATGTCCTCCAGATGCCCGATTCTAGTCCAGATGCCAGAGCATATTCCCCAACCAGAGCATCCATGATTCCAAAGGTCCCTCTACATCCTAGCCCAAAGAAATCAAGTTCATGTGCCAAGCCCAGCCCTAAAGAAGCAAGATTCCATGAATATTCCTGCTACCAGGCTACCAGGCCACCCCAGCTTCCAGAGGCCCAAACCAATGCACCCAAGCCCCTTTGGCCGGCCCTTGCTGCCCCTAGAAGCCAACATGACCTCCTAGGTGTCCTTGAAGTGTTGACCAAGTCCAGAGGTGTCCTGAGTGGAATAGTCAAGCATGAAGGGAAAAGGAGAAGACTAGGTCAATTCCTAACCTAAGGGGATTTGTTTTTTTTTTACCTAGCTAGGAAAGGACTTGTATTCCAATTTGGAAGAGGACTTGTAACCCAAGTGTAACCATGGTTAGTGAGGGCATGGGAACTCTATAAATATCCTACCCCTCCCCCTCTTGTAATAAACTTTTATTCATGATATTAAAACCCTTGTAAATTTATTTTGAGCTTGCGAGCTTGTGTTACTTTGTTTCTTTGGTTCTTTAGTTTGTGTTTGCATTTCCTTGCTGCCCTAGCATCCTTCCCATCCTAACTCACTTCCATCCAAGCCTTCACACATCCAAGAATGAGTGCCCTAGGCCACCAAGCAAGGAGATCTTCATGAAGCTTCAAGCCGCCCCGCTTCTAAACCCTAACCTGATTCTTCTAACCTAGTCCCCTTTCTTTTCTTACTTGCTATTTTGATTGACCATTTATATTTTACATCATCCCCAAGGTGTTTCACATCCCAGAAGAGGCTTTCCTTGCATCCAGAACCATCCAAATCAGCCATCTAATCAAGGAACCGAACTTCATCATCCAACTCCAATCAGAGTGTGTGATCTCTTCATCGGAAGTCCTTCAAATCACTAATTGGTAACATCCTTCCCTTCTTTTAATTTCTGATTTGATGAAGATAGCTATCCTAATCTGGAAGTTTATCAATTCTCGGGTCCTGGAATTTATTATTTTGCATGAGTTTGACTGCGATACGATGATTTTACGCATTGCTCTTCTTCTTGCTAGTTCTTACTTTTATTTGAGAATTTAGCTTACAAACTAAATTATAAAATCATAAAAAATTATTTTTACTATTTTTTCTGCATGTTTAGCAATCTTAGAGTCATCCTCTGCATCACATTGTCTCACAGAGTTCCTAATCTAAGAAGACAAGGGCTATAATGAAGTAGAAACTTCTCAAAATTTTTATTCATCAAAACTAGTTTTGTACAAGAGGAGTAGGGCCCCTTATATAGCTCCTAAGTCCTATTTAAAATTTAAATAAAATGGCTACAAGTCTTCATCATGGGCATCCCAAATCTAAATTTTGACTCTTAAAATCCTCCTTTGTTTGGCCTTGATTTGGTGAAAACTTGATTCAGGGAGGGAGAGAGGAGGTTGTCCCCATTCAAAATTTGAACTCCTTTCATGAGTCTTGGGCCGACCATGGCTCTTTGGAAAGAAGGCTTGATGTTGGGGAGGTTGTCTTCAAGGATTAAGGGATGTTCCATTCTTTCCTTGGCTGGTCAAGCTTCTTTGGAGAAAGGCTTGTTATGGGGGAATGAAGAAAGGATCTTGTCTTCAAGAATCTTGGGATACTTCATTGACTTGAAGAACCTTTTTTGGTTGACCATGCTTCTTTGGAAAAGAGCTTGATATGGGGAATGGGATGGGGAGGTTAGGGGCTTGGACCAGGGAGAATAAATAGGGCATCCAACATGCATTGACTTTGAAGTCCTCTATTTTCTCTTGGTCGCCCAGTGTCTGGTGATGTGGCACATCCTTCTGCCAAGTGGCACCGGTGAGGTGGTGCTCCAAGAGCAGAAATGGCATTCTTTCATGGCATGGGGAAGATGGCTTGATCCAATAACAACTAGCTTGACTTAAATGTCCACTCCATCTTCAAACAAGCTTGAGCCCAATCTTCAAGTAGACTTAGGCTTGAAACAATATAGCTAAATACAGGACCCAATGACCCAACTTGACCAAATTGGCCAAGGTACATGCCCAAACAAAAATTGAGACTAAATACATGACTCCAAAGTAAAATGCTCAGGCTTGAAGCCTTATTACATGATCCAAAGATGAAACCCTAATCAGAGATCCATAAGGGTTGAGGAGACTCTGTCTGATCCTGGTGTCCACACAAATTCTCCTGTGGTGGGAGGAACTCGACCCCATCGAGTAAGGGTTGACTTGGCTTTGGTATTTCTCAAGAAGGTCGGGGTCGAGGCACTGCAAGTCCTCTTGGATAATCCATGAATCATCGGACTCCTATCGGCCTTGCCAATGGACCAAGTAATGCTGATAGCCTTTGCCCCGGACTATGATAGCTTGATCATCCAGGACATGCTCGATCCGTTCTTCTCTCTCAAGTAAAATTGGAGGTGGACACTCAAGGTCAGGTTCACTCTTAAAAGATAGGTCAGGCCCAAATGGCTTGCTGGGTATGGTTGCCAGTTTCATATACTCGACTAAGTCTGAGATATTGAAAATCGAGCTAATGCCATAATTCGGGGGTAGCTCAAGCACATAGGCATTAGGGCCAACTCTCCTTATCACTTTAAAGGGGCCAGCTCCATGAGCATGAAGTTTCTTAACGGTTCCTGGTGAAACCATTCAGGCCTAAGACTAATCATTACAGAATCCCTTATTTCAAATTCTTTGGCTCGTTTTCAGGAATCAGCCAAATTATTTCAAAATTAGTGCTTAATGCAGAACTCTATCATGATGCAAAGTACAGATTCAACTATGCATTTCTATTGAGAGAAATTTTGTTGGACTCTCTGGGCCTAAACCTAATAGACTATAGACTCTCTAGGTTTGATCCTAGTCTAGCATGCACATAAAAATTTATAATGGATCCCTAGCAAATGCCATAAGCTCTTCCAAAAGTAGGTCAAAACCTAACATACTCAAAACACTAGTGCAACCAAACGACCTCAACACAGTGTGATTTGAAAGTTTGGGGAACATTGAAGCCTTAGAGTACGACAGGAAATAGGAATCGGAGTCTTGGGACAATCTCTTGGAAGCATGAAATAGACCTTGGTTACTCGGGATGACCTTAAGATTTGAACATTGATCTATGGGTGTCATATGGTCCACTTGCTTCTATAGTTGTTGGGGCTCGGTGGGGTTCATCCCATAATGAGGAAGGTTTGGTAATGAGGATTCTGGGACCAAGCTTAAAGCATGCTGGATGTCCCTAAGGGGTGGTAGTTGATTAGGTAACTCATCAGGAATACATCTTCAAATTCTTTTAAAGCTTCAACTACTTCTTGAGGGTGTTCTCTTTGGGTTGGTTCATGAATCTCTTTAGTGTAGGGGTTCTCTTAGTAATCTCCTTCTCTAACTCCTTGGCCTTGATCAGGTTAACTCCTGGCTCCCTTTCCTTTAGGCTACTAGATCCTCTTTTAACATGGTCCATGAACTCCTGATTGGGTCTCTTAGGGTGAACCTCTTGGACTGGGTTAGGGTGTGGGACTCTTCTGGGCTCAGCCTCTAAGGAGGGATCATGTTGAGGGAATCTCTTAGGGTGGAAAGGTGATTCAAACTGGTTCAGTATGAGGCTCCCGGGTCCTCTCCAGGGTTCCTAGCCTTGTTCCAAATCTATCAGCTCTTTGGATCAACTTGGCAAGCTTCTCAATGATGAGCCTAAGTTGATTCTCGAGGTTGTTCTCCATGGATTCACCTGACTGAGAGTGGTGTGGATGATACGGGACTCCTGACCTAGTCGACATGCAACACACAAAGAATGGTGCTATGGTTTTGCTAGACCTAGGAGTTCAAACAAATGGGTCAACTTAGTTGACACATAGCACAACAACTAGTCCTTTCACCAGCCAGGTAAGAGATGGGAGTGTGGAAGGCCTCCCTTACTTTTGCAAGGACCCAATTAAGGAACCACAACACCGCTTAGGTCATTTGATGCTAAACCTCCTGCCTTAGACACCAGCTTCCTGGTACTAATTGAAGGGTTGCATGAACTAGCTTCCCCACAATGGTTAAACCTGACTCGTTGATGTCCCTAAGCTATTAGGTTACTAATTGATTTTAGGTTAGCCTTAGGTCCAAAATGCAAGTTGGTGATTTTCGGGCTAAGGAAAGGTAATGACCTCCTTCCCTTTTCTTGTGATATTGTCGTCCTTAAGTCATTATGTAGATGATGGCATATACATGACCTAATGAAATGTATTTAAGTTCCTTTTTTTATGTTTTGATGTATATTAGTAGAAATATAAGATGTTGAAATTAAATAATACGAACCTAAAGTGCAAAACTAAAATATATGGAAATGAAAGTATGATGAAATGTAGTTGCTAGAATTTCAGAGCAGATTTGTTCTCAGGGAGTATTCAGGCATGTAAAAAATCTACAGACTGGAATAAAATCTGAAAAAATTTTGAAAAATGATATTAATTATATTTAATCCAGAAAAATAAAAATCAGCAAAATCAGATATTTTTATAGGTAGAACAAACTAAAATAGAAGACTATATGCTGGGTTGGAAAAATGCAGAAATTTTAAAGATGTTGAAATCTAATGATGCAAAATTTTTCTTTAGGATCTAAAATCTATCTCCTTGTTTTTCCCTTCAAGGGTCAATCACATCAGCACCCCTACCACCACAGGAAATCCCCTTTGAATGGGGTGTGAGGGTCTTGCAACCCTACTTTTTCCTATGACCAGATGGCCATGGTGAAGCACCGATCCAAGTACTTAAAGAAAACTAAGTCCTAACCATGCTCTGATACCAGGAATTGATGTGGGACTAATATGATGCAGGACAATACTAATGAGAGATGGATATGCAAATGATTTTTCTTTTGTGTTATAGGTTTTAAGAGATGTATTAATTCCCGAAGTCAAGTTAAGAATAAAACTAGAGATTCTATAAGGACAAGAACTTTCTAGCAAGTAAAGATAGTCCCTAAACAAAGATAATGAGAGGACCCCGAGATTAAGAAATCCCATAGGACTTAGATCTAGATCAATACCTACTTAGGAGATTAGGGGTGCAAACCGTGAAGACTCTGATGCACCCAATGCCGAGTTCACTCACTCTCGCGGATGCGGCCTGGAGGATCAAGCATTCAACCCTGCGGATTCGCTGGCTTCCTGTCTGATAGTCACGGGGGCAAGGAAGACCGACTCCGTTGTCCGTGGCACATGGAGGACCTATGAGTACCCAAGGAAGGGTTAGAAAACATCAAGAGGAAGGAATAAGCAAGTAAGAAGAGATGAGAAATAGTTGAGAATGGTGGTCGAGGAGGCTCTTCTTGCTAGGCATCCAAGTAAAGTTTCCAGGGGCATTCGAGCTTGAAGATTGGTAGGTGGCTTGCGAAGGAGGAAGGGAACTTAGGGCCTCTCACCCTTCGTGTCCCGAAGGACAAAGGCACTCTCTCACAGAGTTCCTAGTCTAAGAAGACAAGGGCTATAATGAAGTAGAAACTTCTCAAAATTTTCATTCATCAAAAACTAGTTTTGTACAAGAGGAGTAGGGCCCTTTATATAGGCTCCTAAGTCCTATTTAATATTCAAATAAAATGGCTACAAGTTTTCATCATGGGTGTCCAAAAATCTAAATTTTGACTCTTGAAATCCTCCTTTGGTTAGCCTTGATTTGGTGGAAAACTTGATTCGGGGAGGGAAGAGAGGAGGTTGTCCCCATTCAAAATTTGAACTCCTTTCATGAGTCTTGGCCGACCGTGGATCTTTGGAAAGAAAGCTTGATATGGGGGAGGTTGTCTTCAAGGATCAAGGGATGCTCCATTCTTTCCTTGGCCGGTCAAGCTTCTTTGGAGAAAGGCTTGATGTGGGGGAATGAAGAAAGGTTCTTGTCTTCAAGAATCATGGGATGCTTCATTGACTTGAAGAACCTTCCTTGGCTGACCATGCTTCTTTGGAAAAGAGCTTGATATGGGGAGTGGGATGGGGAGGTTGTGGGCTTGGACCAAGGGGAGAATAAATGGGGCATCCAACATGCATTGACTTTGAAGTCCTCCATTTTCTCTTGGCCGCCCAAGTGTCTTGGTGATGTGGCACATCCTTCCGCCAAGTGGCATCGATGAGGTGGCGCTCCAAGAGCTGAGATGGCATTCTTTCATGGCATGGGAAGATGGCTTGATCCAATAACAACTAGGCTTGACTTAAATGTCCACTCCATGTTCAAACAAGCATGAGCCCAATCTTCAAGTAGACTTAGGCTTGGAACAATATAGCTAAATACAGGACCCAATGACCCAACTTGACCAAATTGGCCAAGGTACATGACCAAAACAAAAATTGAGACAAAATACCTGACTCCAAAATAAAATGCTTAGGCTTGAAGCCTTATTATATGACCCAAAAGATGAAACCCTAATCAGAGATCCATAGAGGGTTGAGGAGCCTCTGTCTGATCCTGGTGCCTACACCAATTCTCTCGGGGTGGGAGGAACTCGACCCTGTCGACTTGGCTTTGGTATTTCTTAAGAAAGTCGGGGTCGAGGCACTGCAAGTCCTCTTGGATAATCCATGATCATCGAACTCCGGTCGGCCTTGCCAATGGACCAAGTAATGTTGATAGCCTTTGCCCCAGATTATGACAGCTTGATCATCTAGGACATGCTCGATCCGTTCTTCTCTCTCAAGTAAACTGGAGGTGGACACTCAAGGTCAGGTTCACTCTTAAAAGATAGGTCAGGCCTAAATGGCTTGCTGGGTATGGTTGCTAGTTTCATATACTCGACTAAGTCTAAGATATTGAAAATCGAGCTAATGCCATAATTCGGGGGTAGCTCAAGCACATAGGCATTAGGGCCAACTCTCCTTATCACTTTAAAGGGGCCAGCTCCATGAGCATGAAGTTTCTTAATGGTTCCTAGTGAAAACTATTCAGGCCTAAGCATAATCATTACAGAATCCCTTATTTCAAATTCTTTCGCTCGCTTTCAGGAATCAGCAAAATTATTTAAAATTAGTGCTTAATGCAGAACTCTATCATGATGCAAAGTGCAGACTCAACTATGCATTTCTATTGAGAGAAATTTTATTGGACCCTCTGGGTCTAAACCTAATAGACTATAGACTCTCTAGGTTTGACCCTGGTCTAGCATGCACATGAAAATTTACAATGGATCCCTAGCAAATGCCATAAGGTCTTCCAAAAGTAGGTCAAAAACCTAACATACTCAAAACACTAGTGCAACCAAACGACCTCAACACAGTGTGATTTGAAAATCTTGGGAACATTGGAAGCCTTAGAGTATGACAGGAAATAGGAATCAGACTCTTGGGACAATCTCTTGGAAGCATGAAACAGACCTTGGTTACTCGGGATGACCTTAAGATTTGAACATTGATCTATGGGTGTCATATGGTCCACTTGTTTCTATAGTTCTTGGGGCTTGGTGGGGTTCATCCCATAGTGAGGAAGGTTTGGTAATGAGGATTCTGGGACCAAGCTTAAAGCATGCTGGATGTCCTTAAGGGGTGGTAGTTGATTAGGTAACTCATCAGGAAATACATCCTCAAATTCTTTCAAAGCTTCAACTACTTCTTGAGGGTGTTCTCTTTGGGTTGGTTCATGAATCTCTTTAGTGGCAGGGGTTCCCTCAGTAATCTCCTTCTCTAACTCCTTGGCCTTGATCAGGTTAACTCCTTGCTCACTTTCCTTTAGGCTACTAGATTCTCTTTTAACATGGTCCATGAACTCCTGATTGGGTCTCCTAGGGTGAACCTCTTGGGCTGGGTTAGGGTGTGGGACTCTTCTAGGCTCAGCCTCTATGGAGGGATCATGTTGAGGGAATCTCTTAGGGTGGAAAGGTGATTCAAACTCTGGTTCAGTGTGAGGCTCTCGGGTCCTTTCCAGGGTTCCTAGCCTTGTTTCAAATCTATGAACTCTTTGGATCAACTTGGCAAGCTGCTCAGTGATGAGCCTAAGTTGATTCTCGAGGTTGTTCTCCATGGATTCACCTGACTGAGAGTGGTGTGGGTGATAGGGGACTTCTAACCTAGTCGACATGCAATACACAAAGAACGGTGCTATGGTTTTGCTAGACCTAGGAGTTGCAACATAATGGGTCAACTTAGTTGACACACAGCACAACAACTAGTCCTTTCACCGGCTAGGTAAGAGGTGGGAGTGTGGGCGGCCCCCCTTGCTTTCGCAAGGACCTAATTAAGGAACTACAACACCGCTTAGGTCGTTTGACGCTAAACCTCTTGCCTTAGACACCAGCTTCCTGATACTAATTGAAGGGTTGCATGAACTAGCTTCCCCACAATGGTTAAACCTGACTCGTTGATGTCCCTAAGCTATTAGGTTACTAATTGATTTTAGGTTAGGCTTAGGTTCAAAATGCAAGTTAGTGATTTTTGGGCCAAGGAAAGGTAATGACCTCCTTCCCTTATCTTGTGATATTGTCGTCCTTAAGTTATTATGTAGATGATGGCATATACATGACCTAATGAAATGTATTTAAGTTCCTTTTTTTGTGTTTTGATATATATTAGTAGAAATATAAGATGCTGAAATTAAATAATATGAACCTAACGTGCAAAACTAAAATATATGAAAATGAAAGTATGATGAAATGCAGTTGCTGGAATTTCAGAGCAGATTTGTTCTTAGGGAGTATTCAGGCATGTAAAAAATCTACAAACTGGAATAAAATCTGAAAAAATTCTGAAAAATGATATTAATTATGTTGAATCCAGCAAAATAAAAATCAGCAAAATCAATATTTTTATAGGCAGAAAAAACTAAAATAGAAGACTATATACTAGTTGGAAAAATGTAGAAATTTTAAAGATGTTGAAATCTAATGATGCAAAATTTTTCTTTAGGATCTAAAATCTATCTCCTTGTTTTTCCCTTCAAGGGTCAACCATATCGGCACCCCTACACACCATGAAAATCTCCTTTGAATGGGATGTGAGGGTCTTGCAACCCTACTTTTTCCTATGACCGGACGGCTATGATGAAGCACCGATCCAAGTACTTAAAGAGAACTAAGTCCTAACCATGATCTGATACCAGGAATTGATGTGGGACTAATACGATGCAGACTATACTAATGATGAAATAGATATGCAAATGATTTTTCTTTTGAGTTTTAGGTTTTAAGAGATGTACTAATTCTCGAAGTCAAGTTAAGAATGGAACTAGAGATTCTATAAGGACAAGAACTTTCTAGCAAGCAAAGATAGTCCCTAAACAAAGATAACGAGAGGACCCCGGGATTAAGAAATCCCGTAGGACTTAGCTTTAGATCAATACCTACTTAGAAGATTAGGGATGCAAACCGTGAAGACTCTGATGCACCCAATGCCGAGTTCACTCACTCTCGTGGATGCGGCCTGGAGGATCAAGCCTTCAACCCTACGGATTTTCTGACTTCCTGTCCAATGGTCGCAGAGGCAAGGAAGACCGACTCCATTATCCATGGCACCTGGAGGACCTACAAGCACCCAATGGAAGGGTTAGAAAACATCAAGAGGAAGGAATAAGCAAGTAAGATGGGATGGGAAAGAGTTGAGAATGGTGGTCGAGGAGTCTCTTCTTGCTAGGCATCCAAGTAAAGTTTCCAGGGGCATTCGAGCTTGAAGATTGGTAGGTGGCTTGCGAAGGAGGAAGGGAACTTAGGGCCTCTCACCCCTCGATGTCCCGAAGGATAAAGGCACTCTCTCACAGAGTTCCTAGTCTAAGAATACAAGGGCTATAATGAAGTAGAAACTTATCAAAATTTTCATTCATCAAAAAGTAGTTTTATACATGAAGAGTAGGGCTCTTTATATAGGCTCCTAAGTCTTATTTAAAATTCAAATAAAATGGCTACAAGTTTTCATCATGGGCGCCCAAAAATCTGAATTTTGACTCTTGAAATCCTCCTTTGGTTGGCCTTGATTTGGTGGAAAACTTGATTCGGGGAGGGAAGAGAGGAGGTTGTCCCCATTCAAAATTTGAACTCCTTTCATGAGTCTTGGCCGACCATGGCTCTTTGGGAAGAAGGCTTGATGTGGGGAGGTTGTTTTCAAGGATCAAGGGATGCTCCATTCTTTCCTTGGCTGGTCAAGCTTCTTTGGAGAAAGGCTTGATGTGGGGGAATGAAGAAAGGTTATTGTCTTCATGAATCGTGGGATGCTTCATTGACTTGAAGAACCTTCCTTGGCCGACCATGCTTCTTTGGAAAAGAGCTTGATATGGAGAGTGGGATGGGGAGGTTTTGGGCTTGGACCAAGGGGAGAATAAATGGGGCATCCAACATGCATTGACTTTGAAGTCCTCCATTTTCTCTTGGCCGCCCAAGTGTCTTGGTGATGTGGCACATCATTCCGCCAAGTGGCACCGGTGAGGTGGCACTCAAGAGCTGAGGTGGCATTCTTTCATAGTGTGGGGAAGATGGCTTGATCCATTAACAACTGGGCTTGACTCAAATGTCCACTCCATCTTCAGACAAGCTTGAGCCCAATCTTCAAGTAGACCTAGGCTTGGACCAATATAGCTAAATACAGGACCCAATGACCCAACTTGACCAAATTGGCTAAGGTACATGACCAAAACAAAAATTGAGACTAAATACATGACTCAAAAGTAAAATGCTCAGGCTTGAAGCCTTATTACATGACCCAAAAGATGAAACCCTAATCAGAGATCCATAGAGGGTTGAGGAGCCTCTGTCTGATCCTGGTGCCCACACCACTTTTTTTCTAGGACAGGACCCCTTGAAGAATGTGCAAGTGGGAGCCCTGCTGTCGAAGAGGAGAGGTACCGCCTGCTTAGTATCCTACAGGCCAATTTTGATATTTTTGAAGGGAAAGCAAAACGAGCATGCATGGTAGAAAAAAGTATTTTAAAATAATTTTAAAATAAGCATAGCGGAAAGCTTGGTAGATTGATCAAAACGATCTACCAATCTGCTTGCAACGGGAACAAATATGATAATGGAGCAAGCAAAAGATACATAAGCAGGAAAGAACCAAAAGGCATAAGGATACCTTATCGTTAAACCTTTAGGAGGAGGTTGTGAAAGGCCCTTGAGCTACACACGTGTCTGGCCTCTATGGGTAGTTCACTCCAGGGCTCGATTCTGATCAACTCCCTCAGAGTGCTAGCTCCTTGGGATCCTTGACGCCAATCTACTTCTTCTTGGAAGACAAGGAAGAGAGGTGAAAACCTTCATAACTAACTCTCTTCCCAATACCTAGCTTGAGTGCTAGGTAGTCACGCACCCAAAACCCTAGTCCTCCCAAGCCCCTTTTCTTTTCCCTTTTAGAATTTCAGCAATCTTATTCAACAAAAAAACTTTCTTTTTTTCTCTCTCAACCAGCAGCCCCTAAAACAAACCTTATTTATAGAGGCGCCATGAGAGGGAGAAAGAGGAAGAAGGAGTGATTGGGGGAGAAGGTCAAGGGCCATACTAAATTGGCTTTAAGCTCATAAGGCAAGAATGACCATCATTCCATGAAAGCTTGGAGCCAAAACCAACCGAAATTTGAAATTCGAATTGAGATTAAAACCTTCCAAAGAATGACCATCATTCCATGAAGGCTTGGAGCCAAAACCAACCAGAATTCAAAATTCGAATTGAGCTCAAAACTTTCCAAAAATTCTTTTCATAATTTTTGCTTGTCACAGCCAAGTGCCGACACTTCCTAGTGTTGACTTTCCAAGTGTCGACCTTGCAAGTGTTGACACTTGGAAGTGTCGACACTTGGAACATGATCAATCATATTAACTTCCAATGATAGCAAACGATTCTCAATCATCGATCAACCTTTAGATTAGATAGAAATCTCTATGGTGTGCAACCCCATAGGTTCGAACATTAAGCCTATAGCACTGGAACACTTTTAGTACCATCAAAGTCATCATCTAGCAATGATACTTGACATCCGGATAGGTTGAAGATTATAGAGCAACTTTCTAGAACCTTTTGTATATGGTTATCGCATAATTCATCCCTTTGACCTCAAAATACTTAGGATGACCTAGGGTTTGACTGCCAACCCTAACCTGGTACATCCAGATCATGTCTCAACCTTAAAAGTTTTGTGATTCCTCACAAGAACTACCCTGGCCAAGGTTTTGCTAAATTAAGATATAGTGAGTCATTCACTCCAAACCATTAGGAGGGGTCAATCCCATCTTGATCCACAACCGCTCCATAAGTACTTGACTGTACGCAGAAGTCTTTCATCTCTAGATTAGAAATCTAGATAGTCCAGCACCATAGTATAGTGAGTTTCTTGCAAGCTACCTTGGTGACCTTAGGTCTGAGGGACACATATATCCATATCCCTTCGCGAGCAATCCTTTGGCAGAAGGGAGCTCTGCAGTTGGTCACATTCAGTGAGATGTCATACATTTTACCTGTATGTCACATCAGTGTCTCTACACTCCTTGGTTTAGAGAACAACCAATAAATGTGATATACAACAACCTACACTTGATATATCACTGTCCTATAATAATGTATCCTTTGGTTGTGAACCAGTTTAAGAACTACTCGATATATCCACTCTATATCAAATATAATGTAGTTCTAAGGACTCCATCACACAAGAGTTCTTTTCAGAAAAATGCATATATGATGAACAACTAAAAGAATAACTTTTATTCATTAAAAAATTCATATACAATTATAAAATAGCATAACTATCTACAGTCTAGATGATTGGCTTTGGGAGAAAATTTCAACAACTCCCACTTGGACTAAAGTCAATCAGTACAATCTTATTCCCATTTTTCATTTATAACTATGGAACTCTTGAACTTCGATGGCTTTAGTAAAGGGGTCGCCATGTTCTCCTTTTCATCGATCTTCTGAAGGTCAATGTCATCTCATTCCACGATCTCTCGTACAAGGTGATAGCATCGCAGAATGTGTTTTGTGCGGTGATGAGACTTCGGCTCTTTGTCTTGAGCAATGGCTCTAGTACTATCACAATACACCAAAATAGGACCATCCAGGGAAGGTGCTACTTCTAGCTTGCCAAGAACTTTCGCAACCAGTAGGCTGCTTCGCATACTGAGTTTGCCACAATAGGCTGCTTAGAACTTTTTCAATAGATCGCTCCTCCATTTAGGGTAAAGACAAATCCTGACATACTCTTGTTGTCATCCCTATCTGACTGAAAACTGGAGTCGGTATATCCCACAAGTTTTAAGTCAGGTTCTCAATAAATCAGCCATTGGTCCCTAGTATTTTGCAAATACTTAAGGATGGTCTTTACCACTTTCCAATGAGCTTCACTTGGGTTAGACTGGTATATGCTCACTACGCCTAGTGAGTATGCCATGTTTGGTCTAGTATATATCATGGCATATATGATAGAACCCACTGTCGAAGCATATAGGATTCTACTCATATTCTCTCTCTCCTTAAGAGTTGTCGTACAATCCCTACTAGAGAGCAATTCCAGTACCTATCAGGAGATAGCCTTTCTTAGATTTTTCCATGCTGAACTGCTTTAGCATTGTGCTGATGTACGTAGACTGGGACAGTCCCAGAAGTCTCTTATATCTGTCTCTATAGATCTTCATACCCAGTATGTAAGAGGCTTCACCCAAGTCCTTCATAGAGAACTGAGATGACAACCAGACCTTTATTCCCTGTAGTACCGGGATATCATTCTCGATTAAGAGAATGTCATCCACATACAACACAAGGAACACTATCATAGAACCATTAACCCAATTGTAAATGCAAGGTTCTTCTCCATTCCTAACGAAGCTATACGACTTGATACATTTATCAAATCGCATGTTCCAACTCCCTGATGCTTGTTTCAATCCATAGATGGACCTTTGAAGCTTGCACACCTTTGACTCATCTGTGGATGTGAACCCTCCAGGTTGTATCACATACACTTCCTCTTCTAGCTTACTATTCAAGAAAGCTGTTCGATATCCATTTGCCATATTTCATAGTCAAGTATGCTGCTAAAGCAAGCATGATTCGAATGGATTTGAGCATTGCCATAGAAGAGAATGCTAGTCATAGTCAATACCATAACATTGACGATACCCTTTGGCAACCAGACGGGCTTTATAGGTCTCTACCTGCCTGTCTGTGCCCCTTTTTCTTTTGAAAATTCATTTGCACCCAATGGGTTTAATCCCCTCAAGTGAATCAACCAATATCCATACATTGTTGATTTTCATGGACTCCATTTCAGATTTCATGACTCCTATCTATTTCTCATAGTCGGACCTCTGCATCGCATCCATATAGGAGATCGGATCCTTATTGTTCTCATTGAGTTTAATGGGATCACCGTCCCGGACCAAGAAATTGTAGTATCTGTCTAGTGACTCGATACCCTACCGGATCTCCTTAATGGTTCTTGTGTGGGCTTTGGGTGTGAACTAATCACAATCATTCTATGTTGTCCCTTAAGTGTGTCGATTCCTCTACTTGTTGAACTTCACTAAGTTCAATCTTAGCAGCTACAATTTCTTCACAAGAAACTTTTTTTCCAAAAAGATAGACCTAAGACTGATGAACAACTTTTGTTCCTCAGTAAAGTAGAAGTAATATCCTTTAGACTCTTTTGGATACCCAACAAATAGGTATCGGTCAGACCTAGGTCTAAGTTTATCCATTCCTAGACGTTTTATATAAGCCAGGCAATCCCAAACCTGAAGGTGTGAGAGTGTCAGCTTACATCTAGTCCATATCTCATATGGGGTTTTACTAACAGACTTACTCGGAGCCCTATTCAAAAGGTAAAAGGCTGATTCTAGAGCATTCACCAAAGGGATAGCGATAGAGAAGCAAAGCCCATCATGGACTGGACTATGTCTAACAGGATTCGATTTTTCCTTTCAGACACTCCATTTAACTGAGGTGTCCCTGGAGGTGTCCACTGAGAGAGAATCCCATTCTCATCAAGATATGTCAAAAACTCACCGAAACGATATTCACCACCTTGATCTGATTGAAGGGTTTTGATATACCTTCCAGTTAATTTTTCTACTTTATTATGATATCGTTTGAACATTTCAAACAATTCAGATTTATGTCTCATCAAGAAGACAACCATACCTCGAAAGATCCTCTGTAAATGTAATGAAATAATTGTACCTATCTCTGGCACTAATATTCATGGGTCCACGTGCATCAGTATGTCCAGACTAAATCTCTTTGGCTTGTTCACCTTTTTCAGTAAAAGGTGATTTTGTCATCTTTCCAAGAAGTTAGGACTCACAGGTTGGTAGTGAACCACTTTCACTAATCTCGAGGAGACCCTCACTTTTTAACTTGTTATCCTATTCTTGTTAATATAACCTAACCTATAATGCCATAGATACGCATCACTGACATTATCTATTTTAGGGCATTTGCTAGATGTGTACACTACACTAACAGGTCGCGATAGTATATAAATGCCATTGTTCATATGTCCATTCATCACAACAAAACCTTTCTAATGATTTTGCAAATATCATTCTTTATAGACAGTTCAAAACCATACATGGCCAATTAGCTTACAAAAATGACATTCAAGATGAAAGATGGACAATAATAACACTCATTCAAAATGATTTTACAAGACTTAAAAACTAATTTGAGGACTCCTAATGCCAGGACTGGAACTTGGCTTTCATTTCCCATGTTCAAGAATCTCTCGCCGTCCTCAAATTTTCTACTAACTTGAAGTCCCTGTAAAGAATTACAAATATGAATTGGACTTCCTGTATCCAATACCCAATTATTAGTATCACAGATAGAGAAACTACAAGGTGTTATCATAAAATACCTTGTCTAGCACCGTCCTGTGCTTTCTTTTCTTGAACCTATTTGGGTCAAGGGACGTAATATAAAGAGGACAGTTCCTCTTTCAATGACCCTGCTTTTTATAAAAGAAGCACTCCGCTTGGCTCTTATCAACCTTCACCCTCTTGGCCCGACTAGGCCCAGAAGCATTTTGCACCTTTTTTCCTTTATTCTTCTTTTTCCCTTTCTTGAAGGGATGATGCATTGCCGAAGATCCTCCCACTAGATTTACCATCCCTTTGTTCAGTTGGTGGTCTTTCTCATAAGTCTGCAATAACCCCAACAGACTGTGGTAGTTAACTACAAGCTTATTCATTCTAAAATGATTAGAAAGTCTAGTTAGGAAGAGGGCAGGGAATTCAGAATCACATCTTTCCCGAGCTATTCATGCAAGGGACATCTGAGCTTGCCCAAGTGCTCAATCATTTCGATCATATATAATACATGATCAGTGACTGAGGCCCTATCATGCATCCACGTGTTATAGATAGTATAGGAGACCTTGTACCTCTCAATATCATCTGGTGTGCCAAAGGACTCCTTTAACCTTTGAAGGATATCCTTGACTGGGCTTCTTCAAATTTGCGACTAAACTCATCGTTCATCACTGCCAACATAATGCATCGAATAGTGTTTTGTTAGAGAGCTATTCTGATAAGTGTCTCTGACCGAACCCCAAGCATTAAGAGCAGGGGTTTCAGGTGCTGATCTGATACCACATACAATATCCATTCTTACTCTAGGATAATCCTAGAGCCTTCGATGCCAGCTATCGAAGTTGGACCCTTGAGCTTCTCGTTATCGAGAAGAGACTGGAGCGACAGGTTGGAAGACATCTGAAAGGAAAACCAAAACTTATTAGTGTATATGAATTATTACCTAAAGACATGGACTTTAGTCTAAAGGCCCCTTCCACTATTTTGTTTAGACTAGTAGCCCCTATCTCCAATCCAAGGAATCACTTAAATTTCTTAGTGGGTACTAGAACCCAATAGATAACACATGAGCCCAACTTTGGCCAGCTCACCCATGTGCATCTAAAGGTAGGTTCTTCAACGATTACTTCTCCAAGTAACTTCTAGTATTTATGTTTTGCCCCAAGGTGCACTTCAATCGACCTTTGGGCCTCCTATTGAAGGTCCTGGTTAGGTCCAACCATTAACATGATAAAATCAATACTTTTAACTAACGAATAGTCAAGCCCAACTTTTGCCGGCCCACCTGACTACTGTTAAGAGAGTCGCACTAAGCTATCATATTAGAAACAGTAATTTCAATAGACCCGATGAACACCCGATCTTTGGATCTACCGATGAACACCAACTATTGGACCCATTACCATCCCACTTAATGGGAGGTTAAGACTCGGTTATCCCCATAACTTCATCTTTTTGTGGACCTAATAATTTAGAGGGTTTAATTTTAATGTGACAGAAGAAGAGATGAGAAGACATGGATCAACCTCCCATTGACCACATCAGTTATCAAGGAGGGTTGTTGCCTAGAGAACAACCCAAGAGGGGGGGTGAATTGGGTCTCTAAAAAATTTAAAGCTAAGCTTGATAAAACAAGTAGCAAATTTCACAAGACAAGATATGCAATTCAATTCAAAAAGGTACTAAAATTAAAGTGCAATGCTCTAATGTAAAAGTGTAGCAAAATTATAAGAAATAAGCAATAAAGTAAAGAACAAGGAGGGAGAGAACAAGTAATCACAAACACAACAATCTATAGTGGTTCAGTGCCAATAATGCACCTACATCCACTCCCCAAGATCCCCTTGGGAGTTCACTATAATCCAATGATTATAGTCGATTAGTTTTCCAGCCTCACTAATCAAAACTCGACTTGTTTTTACAAGGCTCACAAGTCACAACCTCACTTGGTTTTACGGGCTAACCAAGAACCTAATTGGTTTTCACAAGGCTAACCAAAAATCTTCCTTGGTTTTTCGGGCTAACCAAGAACCTTAATGATTTTGCGGGCTAACCACCAATCTAATTAGTTTTCAAGCTTACCAATAACCTCACTTGATTTTGCAATAGGCTAACCAATAACCTTTACAAGATAAAAGATTGAGAAATAAAGAACCAATGTAAGCTTTCAATAAAAAGTAAATAAGTCGATGTAGCTCGATATAGTGTTGCTTTGCTCTTGTTGAAACCTTTTGAATGTCCAAGATTGAATGATCTTCAGTGCACTTGATAGCTTTGAATGCTTGGAAGGCTTCCCTTTGCTTGAGAGTGGTTGAGCTTTGAATGAATAGGAGTTAATGCTATTCTCTCTTCTTTTCTCTTTAAACTCTTTTTGGAATTCAATTCCTTGCTTCTTGATTTGATTTGGAGCCTTTATATATCTTTCCAAGTCCCTAAAATCAAAATCTAGCCGTTATACTTGAAAAACTAGCCTTTGGAGGGCATTTGGGAGAGTTCTGTGCTTGAAAAAACTAGCCGTTACTGTTGTCAGAATTCCATATGTCGACACTTCCTCTATGTGTCGACACATTAGGTCGACACATGTTCTTCTTGAGTCGACATAAGTTCAAAATGTTCCATTTAGATTCTCTGAAAAATTAGCTGAGTCGACACATTCTCAGTTGAGTCGATACATTGAGTCGACACATTAGGTCCCTGTGTCAACACATCAACTGTTCCTTCAATTTCTGTAAGTTCTGTAGCTTTAAATTCTCAGGCGATGTGTTGATCCATGTGTTGACACCTTGAGTCGACACATAAGGTCCATGTGTCGACACATCATCTATGCCATTTGAAATTTCACTACGTACTGGTCTGAGTCGACACACCATCTTCATGTATCGACACATCATGTCATGTGTCGACATCTTGAGTCGACACATCATTAAAAAAGGTGCAGAAATTGTTGAACTTGTTCTGAAACATATTTTCATTTGCCTTAGTCATCCATTCAACCAACTCTTTGAGTGTCCAAGTCTTGTTTTGTTCATTCATTCCATTCAAACTTGTTCTTCAACACAATTGGGCTTCTTCAAATTTT
Source organism: Areca catechu (assembly GCA_021397845.1). Classification (NCBI taxonomy): domain Eukaryota; kingdom Viridiplantae; phylum Streptophyta; class Magnoliopsida; order Arecales; family Arecaceae; genus Areca; species Areca catechu. The sequence goes on along the minus strand of CM038042.1, from coordinate 88,683,611 downwards.
GTGAGCATCATTTCATTGAAAACACACTTAAAGCAAATCATTGTCCTCAAATTATACTTAACTGTTTTGCTTATCATCAAAATCAATTAGTGGAGTCAACAATTTCTCCCTTTTTGATGATGACAAAACCCTTAAGTATAAATTGCTTTAAAAGTAAAGCTTTAAGGGAATTGATCAAGATGCACAATATTGAAAGCATTAAGTGTCAATCATTACTTAAAATTCTAATCATTCAAAATACAGTGATAGAATTTAAGCTTGTTTCAAAGATAGAGAGTATTAGAACTTAGCCAGAACTTTGATATTCATTTAAGTGCAATAAAAACATATATCATAATACTCTTATAATGAAAGTTTCAGCAATTAACAAAGCTCTCCCTGAATTAATGATTCATAACAAAATTTGAGAGAATCTTTTCAAAAACATTGAAAGAGGAATTTTGAGAATCAAATTTACTTTGACAAAAGGTGAAGCTCCCCTTTTCATAAATTCAGGTTTTCAAAAAGTAAAAGCTACTCCCCCTTTAGTTTGGAGAAGTAAACACATTTATACTTAAATAACATCATGAATTACTCCCCCTTTTTGTTATCATTAAAAAGGTAAGAAGTAAGGGAAATGAATTAAACAAGACAAAGTATAGTCATTGAATGTATAAAAGCAATTCAAGACATCAAAGATATAGAAATGAGAAAACACAAGGTTTTCATATATGTCAGGAACTTGTACATCAAGTACACAACAAAGATAAAAGTACATGTAAGCAAGAGACACTATATAGAAATATAAAACTATCAAGAAATACAACAATGTCCTAATCCTCATCCATCGAGTCATCAAAGATGAACCGATCTTGATCGTCTGGTATCAGTGAAATATCGAGCTCGCGGCCATTGTGGTCGAAGATCTCGAAGTCTGGTCCTGGTCGGCTGAGGAGGGGTACGGCGTCCACGTCCTCTGTGATGAATATAGGTCCGACCTCTGGCTGAAGCAGTAGAGGTATAAGCTATGTCCTCTGCAGGAACTGAACTGATCGGGCGAATCATCTCAGCAACAGCTAGAGCAGGAGTACGATCAAAAGTGGGATCTGAATCGAGATGCTGAAAGCCGGGTGTATAGAATCCAAGCTCTCGAATGACTGATGAAGTATGAAGGATAGGACTATCAAAAGTAGGTGTAACAACTGATGATACAGGTATATCAAGAACAATAGTATCAGGTGTAGAAAGTATCGGTGTATGTACAATAGATGTATCAAGTGTAGGTGTCTGAATGATAGGTGTATGAATGTCAGGAGAATTAATAGTAGGTAGATCAGTAACAAGTAGGTCAATAATAGGACTAAGAATAGGAATCGGAACTGGAACTGAAGTGTGATCAAGCGATCTGGAAGGAGAGGAAGGATCAGGTATCGGAGCAGGTGAGAAGGATGGATCAACAGGTCTCGCAGCCACACATCCATCACCTCCACAACTGGTCTGACATAAGATCATCAATATCAAATCGATCGGAGTCAGTCACCTCATCTCCATCAATATCTCCAACAACAGTATCTCCAACTCCATCTCTGATAGTAGTCTCAGCACTAGTATCAATATCACCAATGTCATCATCTGTACTGGAGCAGGTACATCAGTAGGAGCAGGAACTGTGTCTGCAGCAGGAGCACTCATAGAAGCTCTAGACAGTGCTGAGAGAATAGCCGAAATATCATCATGAAAACCAATGTGGCTCTCTCTCATCTCAACAATAAAGATGTCTAGACGCTACCTCATGATGAAAACATCAATCTCTATGCATCTAACTCTGTCCTCTAGAGTATCTAAAATACTAGGAGTCTCCGTCTGCTCTGGCTGTGGCTGGGTAGATATAGAAGGATCTGACTGAGCTGGCTGTGCTGCTGTCTCAAGCTGTGTCTCGCTCGGTCCAGCCTCACCAAAAAAAATTGCTCCTCCTCTGCTCTGTCCTCATCAATGTCAGCTGCATCCTCGGCCTGTCCTGATGTCCTCCATGTCCATGGCCTCGGACTAAGTGATAACCCATGCGATGCAATGACCTGATGTCATAGACATCGGTATGGATCAAAGTACGATAAGGCCCATCCTGGAAGCTGACTCCGTACTCTGAATAGTACTGTCAAACCCATGCCATACGGCAAGTAGAGCCGCTGGCTAGACGCCACCTCAGTAATCTGATGGATCATCAGAACAGGAAGACAAATTGGCATCCGCTGAATCAGGAGACCATCACGAGCAGCTCTCGCTCGGCAATGTAGTCAAATCGACTAGTCTTTGGTAGAAGAATTTGGGCAACTATGTGATGTAGTAATCTTATCTCCGTAGACAGTCTCGAAGCAGGAACAGTGGCTCCCTCTGGTAAGATATCAGACTCAAAAATACACGAAGTCCACTAACTCTATCCAACAGACTGTCCATAACTGATCCAGTCATGGGTATATCCCATACCCTGCTCAGAATCTCTGCTGAAATGGGAATATCCCATCCCCTAACCTAAGTAATCCAGTCATCTGATCCACGGGCAAGTGATCCGTAGAACTCTCTCATCAGCCCGGGATAGTTACTCTCACTGAGCGAATAGAAGGATGCCAAACCAACATTCAGATCCACTCTCTTATCCGAAAATGCTGCTGGTCCAAGAAAGAGAAGTCCACTCGGCATCCTCCAACCACTGTCTTGGAGCTCATCCGACTAGAAGGTGCAAACAACTATCGTGCTGGCGGATTCGGAGCCCTAGACTCGTGTCGTGCCTTCATTCTCCGCTCTTCTACATGCTGTGACTGACGCGGTCGGCGAACAACTTGTTTGCGAGGACCCATTATCAATAATTAAGGTTTAGGCAAGGTTTTTGGTGGAAAAACGGAGTTTCTAGGGTTTAGGAGCTAAAACCTAAGATGATTTCCAACAAAAATGGCTACCAAAGTCTCAAATCCAAGAAATCCATGGCTAAAAACCAAGAAATGGGAGGATGAACAGTATGGATACCTGGAATCGAGGTGTCAGCTTGGAGGAGAATGAATTTTGGGAGAAAAACGGTTCGAAAACCCTTAAAATCTCAGTTTCCCATCGGGCATGTGTTGACTCACGCATGTGTTGACACATGATGTGTCGACTCATGATGTGTCGACACATCGACTTAAAAACTGGAAAAATTGACATTTCACTGAATGATCAAAATCAATTGAAGTAACATGTATTTGGAGTCAAATCATCAATGATTAATCATGATTCATCAAAAAATAGGTTGAATAGATCTAATTTGAGTCAATTTTGGAGAAAAGATTTAATCAAGGGATTGATGATCCCGAGCTCTCTTCTAATCATACAGAATCGATCTTCCAAGAGAGTTTAGTTAAAATTTAGCTAATTGAAATTAGAACATATAAATTCAAGCAAAATATCGTTGTTTTCAACATGATCTAATAAAGTGAAGTCTAATTTCAATGTGCTTGCTCTTAAAGTGTTGAACAGGATTTTTAGTCAAGCAAATAGCACTGGTATTATCATATTTGATAGGAGTTCTAGCCAACTTGATTCCAAGTCTTCAAGTTGTTGCTTAATCCACAAGATTTGAGCACAACTTCCTGCTGCAATATACTCAGCCTCAGCTATGGATAGTGCAACTGAAGTTTGTTTCTTGCTAAACCATGAGATTAAGTTAACCCCAAGAAATTGGCAAGTTCACTAGTACTCTTTCTATCTAATCTACAACCAGCAAAATTTGCATCAGAATATCCAATCAATTTAGTAGAAGAATTTCTAGCATAACCATAAACCATACTAATAGTACCAGATAGATATCTAATATGCGCTTAACAGCCATAAGATGTGATTCCTTAGGTTCGGACTGATATCTAGCACACATGCAAACACTGAACATAATCTGGTCTACTAGCAGTAATACAGTAAAGAGCCTATCATGCCTCTATATAATTTTGATCCATAGATTTATCATTTTCATCTTTGTCTAGTTTACATGAGGGGCTCATAGGCATACCTATTGACTTAGTAGTCTCCATCCCAAACTTTTTGATAATTTCTCTTATGTACTTAGCTTGGTTGATGAAGATACTATGTGAAGTTTGCTTGATCTGGAGTCCGAGAAAGAAGTTGAGTTCTCTCATCATGCTCATCTCGAACTCACCCTGCATAAGCTTAGCAACTCTTGACAAAGAGTTTCATTAGTAGCACCGAAAATGATGTCATCAACATATATTTGTACTACCAAAAATCATTATCTTTCCTTTTCAAAATAGTATTTCGTCAACATTTTCTCTAGAAAATTCATTTTCAATAAGAAATTTGCTTAACCTTTCATACCATGCTCTAGGTGCTTGCTTTAATCCATAAAGTGCTTTGTGCAATTTGAAAACATGATCAGGATGTGCATGATTTTCAAATCCGGGTGGTTATTCAACAAAAACTTTTCATTTATAAAACCATTTAAGAAAGTACTCTTAACATCCATTTGAAATAATTTGAAGTTCATGAAACATGCAAAAGCTAACAATAGTCTAATTGCTTGAAGTCTAGCAACAGAAGCAAAGTTTCATCAAAGTCAATCCCTTCCTCCTGATTGTAGCCTTTAGCAACTAGCCTAGCTTTATTTCTAATGACATAACCATTTTCATCTAATTTATTCTTAAATACCCATTTAGTGCCAATAATAGAAACATTAGATGGTCTTTCTACAAGTGTCTAAACATTATTTCTGTCAAATTGTATTAGTTCTTCTTGCATAGCATTGATCCAATTAGAATGTTTTTCAACTTCTTCAAACATTTAGGTTCTACTTGAGATACAAAAGCTATGTAATCACATTCATTTCTAATAGAAGCTCTAGTTCTTATCCCTTTAGATGGATCACCTAAGATTAATTTCTTAGGGTGTCCATGAGCATACCTCCACTCCTTAGGTAGATCATGATGCACTGGAGTGTCATCTTCTTTCTCACCCTTGTCCTGATTCTCTTCATTTGGTTGAGCTTGATCATCCAATGTCAGCTTCTGAAGTTTGTCAGCACCTGCACATTCATCAAATGTATCCTCTTTTCTCGAGAACTTGTTAGAACATTCTTCAAATACAACATGTACTAACTCTTCTATAACTAAAGTCCGTTTGTTAAATACTTTGTATGCCCTGCTTGATGTAGAGTATCCTAAGAAGATACCTTCATCAGACTTGGCATCGAACTTCCCTAGATGATCTTTTGCATTGTTCAAAATAAAACATTTACAACCAAAAACTCGAAAATATTCAATGTGGTTTTCTTTGGTTCCAAAGCTCATATGGAGTTTTCTTTAAAATAGGGCATATCAAAACTCGATTCAAAACATAACATGCTGTATTTATAGCTTCAGGCCAAAAATACCTTGGCAAATTATTTTCATAAAGCATAGTGCATGCCATTTCTTCTAAAGTACGATTTTTTCTTTCTACTACCCATTATGCTGAGGTGTCCTAGGTGCAGAAAAATTGTGTTCTATGTGATGTGGTATGATGAGGATGATGCCATCTAGTTAATGGATTGAAATATTTGAGCAATGAAACCTATTAACATTCACTAATATCCTAGATAAAGAGTACTAAGGTGCAACTATGGAAAGAACATGAAACATTAAATCTATGCCGCGATGTAGCTAATTAGTCCTAGAGAAGATTAGGATTAAATGATTATGAATCTTAAACCTAGGAGATACCTTCAATAATTCAGATTAAGATATTAGGATGTATTCATTACCCATGATGATCACTCCCTTGTTGATGTAGTTCCGTTGAAACACTCGAATGAACTAACCCTAGAAGTAAAGATTAGTATTCCAAAAAATAAGCTCTAGTCGTAATTGATCTTATGGCAAGTGACTCCTCTTGGACTTCGAATCAAAGAAGGACCCTGCACAGAGAATGGATTAGGTTTGGACTAATTTGAAAAGACATCAAAACAAAGTTAGGAGGTAAGAAATCAAGGAGACAAATGATCTTTGATGGAGGGATGAATCCTTGGATGGCGAAGGCTTGACGCTGAAACTTGTTGGCTTGAGATGGAGATGTCACACGCCCAAAGAAGAAGCACTTAAAATACTACAAACATTCTTCACAAACAAATGCAAATTCATTTCATTTCCTCATCAAAAAATAGTCGTCCCCTTACAATGGGAGATGAAGTGGTCTTTTAATAGCCTTTCAATCCCTTTTGAAAATCCCCAAATCAAGGAGAGATACAAGGAAGGTTGGAGGATATGGGGGAAACTTGTTATATGAAATGTGGAAGGGGGTTGTCCGGCCAAATTGAATTAACCTTGGTCTCCACTTGAAATGACATTTGAAATTGTTGGCCTTCTTCATGGCACCACTTGGTGATGATGTGGCTAAGTGAGTTGGGATGACATGGCTAGGTGAGTTGGTGATGATGTGGCTTTCCAACTAGGATGAGGATTTGTTTATTCCAATGACTTGCTTTATCCTGGATAACTGGACTTATTCTAAATAAGTAGATTCCCTCTAGTAATTATTCCAAGTAGCAAAAATACTCTCCGGTGCTCAAATCGGATTGGCATGTTGAGGAGGCTGAGTGTGTCAATCCATAATGATTGAAGTTCTTTACTGTGTCCGCACCAAATCTCTCGGGCTGGTGAGAACTCAACCCTATCGAGTATGGTCCAACATGGCTTTGATACTGTTCAAATAAGTCCGGGTCCAGTCTTTGCAGTTCCTCTCTAGTGATCCAAGAGTTGTCAGATTCTAGTCTCCCTTGCCAACGGACCAAATATCGATAGTAATCCTTGTTTCTGGTGGTGACAATCTTATCATCCAGGATTTGTTCAATTTTCTCTCGCTTTTGAGGAATGGTTGTTGGTGGACACTCGGGTACAGGTTCACTCTCAAAAATATGGTCAGGCCCAAAAGGCTCACTAGGTATCATCATGGATTCCTTATATTCTATCAAGTCTGAAATATTGAAGGTCGGGTTGATACCTAGGTCAGAAGGTAGTTCTAACAAATAGCATTAGATCTAATCTTCTTTAGGACTTTAAAAGGGCCTTCATCGTGGGCATGTAGTTTCTTGAAAGTCCCAGATGGGAATCTTTCAGGGTTGAGTTTAATCATTACATGATCTCCCTCATAGAATTCCTTGACTCTCTTTCATGAATTAGCCCTATGTTTATAGGATTCATTGCTCAAGTGAATTTTCTTGTTTATTTCATGATGCAAATCCTTAATATGCTGTGCATAGGACTCAGCAAACTCAAAAACTCGTGCATTTGTGGGTAGTGGGATCAGATCTAAAGGCTTCCTAGGATTGTAACCATGGACTATTTCAAATGAACTTTTGCTCGTAGATCGATTGACTGAACTGTTATATGTGAACTCAGCACGAGGCAATAACAAATCCCAGTTTTCTAGACTTTCTCCCCACTAGACATCTCAACAAATTTCCTAAACTTCTATTCACAACTTCGGTCTGTCCATCAGTTTGGGGGTGATAGGCAGTTGAAAATTTCAGTCTGGTTCCTAATATGTGCCAAAGGGTTTTCTAGAAGTAACTTGTAAAACGGACATCCCTATCAGAAACAATGGTTTTGGGTAACCCGTGTAGCCTGACTACTTGATCAAGAAAGAGCTTGGCTACCCTAGAGGCATCAGAAGTTTGGGAGCAGGGTATGAAATGGGCCATCTTTGAAAACCGATCGACCACTACAAAGATTGAATCATGTTTTCTAATGGTCTTAGGTAACCCTAGAACAAAGTCCATGCTAAGATCCTACCATGGACACTCAGGTACAGGTAAAGGAGTGTATAACCTGGTATTTTGTTTCTGTTGTTTTGCAATTGCATATGTCCTACATCGGGCTACAAGGTTTGCTACCTGTCTCTTATGGTCTGGCCAGTAGAATTGTTCCTCAATAGCTAAGATAGTCTTGTTTCGCCCAAAATGGCCAGCCAAACCTTCAGCATGTGTCTCCCAAACTAGAAAATTCCTTAAGGAGGTTCTTGGAAATAGAGCCTGTTTTCTCTAAAAAGATAACCATCTTGAAGGGTATAGTCACTATGATCGCTAGATGGTCCTAGATGTAAAGCCTGATAGATCTCACCAAAATTTGAACAGGTTTTTTATTCCTCCTTAAGTCTCTCAAAACCTACAACTTCAGTGCTGATTGAATTTAAGAGCAATGCTCTATGACTTAAGGCTCAGCAACCTTATTCTCAGTTCCCGCACGATGCTTTAGGACGAAAGTGTAGGCTTAGGTGAACTCTACCCACTTGGCGTGCCTAGGATTCAGTTTCTTCTGGGAGCTCAGAAATCTAAGGGCTTCATGATCAGAAAGAGGACAAACTCTTGCGGTATCAGATAGTGTCTCCAATATCTCAAAGCCTGGACTACAGCATACAACTCTTTGTCATACGTTGAATATCTTGCCCTAGTCTCATTTAACTTTTCACTAAAAAATGCTACTGGATGATTCTCTTGACTCAATACTCCTCCAATCCCTACTCCAGAGGCATCACAAGCTACCTCAAAACTTTAGAAACATCCGACAGTCTTAAGATAGGTGCTTGTGTTATCTTTTTCTTAATATCTAGGAAGGCTTTGTCAGCTACTTTTGTCAATTCAAAACTTCCCTTCCTAATACAATCCGTTATCGGGGCAATAATGGAGCTAAATTCTCTAATAAATCTCCTATAGAAAGTGGCCAATCCATGGAAGCTACGAACATCATGAATGGTTTTGGGAACGGGCCATTCAACTATGGATCTTATCTTTTCAGGATCGGCTGAAACTCATCAGGGTGACAATGAAACCTAGGAAGGTAACTCTTTGGGTTATGAATTCACATTTCTTTAAATTAGCATAGAGTTCTTCTTTGCTAAGGGCTATACAGACTTGTTTAAGGTGGTCCACATGGTTTTCTTTGGTCCTACTATATATCAAGATATCATCAAAATATACCACCACAAATTTTCCCATGAAAGCTCGTAGGACCTGGGTCATCATCCTCATAAATGTACTCGCCGCATTGGTTAATCTAAAAGGCATTACTACCCATTCATATAACCCGTCCTTAGTTTTGAATGATGTTTTCCATTCATCATCCCCTGGTCTAATTCTAACCTGGTGATAGCCGCTCTTCAAGTCAATCTTAGAAAATACATTTGCGCCGGCCATCATGTCCAACATATCATCCAAACGGGGGATGGAAAATCTATATTTCACCGTATTTTGTTTATGGTATGACTATCGACACACATTCTCCATGTGCCATCCTTCTTAGGGGTTAGGAGTGCAGGTACTGCACAGGGGCTCAGACTTTCTTTGATGAATCCTTTTCTAAGAAGGTCCCCTACTTGTCGTTGCAATTCTAAGTGTTCGGTAGGGTTCATCCTATAGTGAGATAAGTTGGGTAGGGTGGCTCCAGGGACTAAATCTATAGCGTGCTGAATATCCCTTAATGGTGGTAAGTGACAGGTAAGTCTTTAGGAAAGACATCTTAAATTCCTCTAACAATTTGATCACTTCCTTAGGTTGTTCCACAAGGTTTCGATTTTGGGTTTCCTTAACAGTTAGCATCCAAATGGTGAACCTCCATTGATTTCTTGTTCTAATTCTTTTGCATTTATTAGGTTCATCCCGGTCTCTTGTCTTTCAGGTTGCTTAACCCTCTCTTAGTGTTGTCCTTAGGCTGAGTAGGGTGAATGACAATTTCTTGTCATTAAAAGTGAAGGCACATGAATTTGATCGACCGAAATGGTCGCATCATGGTCAAATAGCCATGGCCTGCCTAGGATGATGCTACTTACTCCCATAGGGAGCACATCACACCAGATCTTTTCTTGATAGGATTGGAATTGGATCTGGACCTGACATCTAATTTGATAGGTATCGAGGTAGCATCTATCCATGAAACTTTGTAGGGGTTGGGATGAGGGACAGTGGTTAATCCTAGACTCTTGGCTGCACTTATTGAAATTACATTGACATAGCTACCACTATCGATTATGATTTTACAAACTTTCTTCCCTATCTTGACAAAAGTCTGTAGGATACTAGTCCTACGCCAATCTTCCTGTGCCTTATTTTGGGTCAAGATACATCTGATGACTCCTAGCATTTCTGATGAGTCAATAATCTCTTCATCCCCTCATACTCATCAGCTAAACAATTATCAGCGTGATATACTTCTTCCTCACAATCTGCTAAGGGCTCTATGGGCTCAGATTCATTTTCCTCTGCTGCTCCTATGTGTAAGGCTCTATTTGGACAGTTGCTAGCATAGTGACCTACCTTTTGACATTTGAAGCATGCATTCGAATTTCTTTGGACTTTAGGTGCTTTCTCTTTATCATCTCTTCGGGTCTGAGGGGTGTTGTAATTGGGTCGATTATACCTTAACTAGTTTTGTCCTGGGATCATTCTAGGGTTGGGTGGTGTCTCAAATTCAGGTTTAGGGTCTAGCTCATTCTGGGCATCTTGATTTCCTCCAGGGGTTCTAGACTCTAGTCGGTCAACCCTAGCAGTAACGTGGGACATTTGCTCCCTCATGCTCTAGTTGTTTTGGACCAACTGATCAGTCAAATTTTGGTTGAGTTGGGCCATTTGGTCATTTAGGGCTTTCATCAGGGTTTCAAGATTCGGGTCCATGGCTACACTGGATTGGGTTTGGACCCATGAATATGAAGCTCCTGATCTAGTTTTCATGAAATAATGCACTCAAACCAAGATGACTAAGGCTCCAAAACCTAGAGCACAAATTAGGGATCTAATTAAAGGACCAACTAGCTAGTAGTAACTTATGTGACTTGGCCAGGTAGGTGGAAGGGGAGTGGAGGTCCCTATTTTGCCAATCCTTAGACACCAATCTGAGATTGGCCAGGTAGGTGGACCAAACCACAAGCCCTAATGCACCAATCCTAGACACCAAGCCCGTAAGCACACACCAATTAGTTGACACAATTAACTTGACCCTAATCTGAACCCGACCCGTTGGTGTCCCTAACCCACTAGGGTAATTAGGTCTAATTGATTTTAATTAAGGGGTTGGGATCGAGATGACGGGTTGTGGTTTTGGGCTAAGGACAGGTGATTAATTCCTGCTCCCATGTCATAATGATGCCCTTAATTGATTTATCATTAGATGATGCAAAGCATGCATATGAACCCTAATCTCAGCAGTAGAAATATTGTGTGTTGCAGTTCAAAGTGGGGCTGAGAAGTGCTGTGTAACAGTTTCAAAAAAAATTGAAAAATTCACAGAAGATTGTTAACTGATAGATGATATGCCATATGAAAAAAATTAGAAGATAAAATCTGTACTGTACTGAGCAGATCATTAAAGTTAAACAATGTGAAAAGGATCAGAACAGAACATACAGGAATTTCAGCAACAGTGATGGAGTGCGGTAATCTTCATTTTTTTTGTGATTTTTTTATGATGATGAAATTTAATATGGTGACAACTAACTTGAAATGGAACAAGAAAAAATATGTTTCAATGCAAAATGCACTACTTGCCTTTGGAGTTGCAGGTGGATTACAGTCAGCCTACACAGAATTACAGCAAGTAGGGAAATCAGACCTACATAGATTTCTTCTATGTGGTCAATGAGCAATAACCAAGATAGGACAACCTTACACTACAAGGATCCCACCTTATAGTAGGACAACCTGATTTCACCTTGGTATTACGATGCAAAGATTTGGCTATAATCTTATAGCACAAGAAAAAAAATCATGCAAACTAGAAAACAGGATTTTTAACTATGATGCTCTAATCTAACCTGCTATGATACCAAATAATGATGCGGTATGATGAGGATGATGCCATCTAGTTAATGGATTGAAATATTTGAGCAATGAAACCTATTAACATTCACTAATATCCTAGATAAAGAGTACTAAGGTGCAACTATGGAAAGAACATGAAACATTAAATCTATGCCGCGATGTAGCTAATTAGTCCTAGAGAAGATTAGGATTAAATGATTATGAATCTTAAACCTAGGAGAATACCTTCAATAATTCAGACTTAAGATATTAGGATGTATTCATTACCCATGATGATCACTCCCTTGTTGATGTAGTTCCGTTGAAACACTCGAATGAACTAACCCTAGAAGTAAAGATTAGTATTCCAAAAAAATAAGCTCTAGTCGTAATTGATCTTATGGCAAGTGACCTCCTCTTGGACTCCGAATCAAAGAAGGACCCTGCACAGAGAATGGATTAGGTTTGGACTAATTTGAAAAGACATCCAAACAAAGCTAGGAGGTAAGAAATCAAGGAGACAAATGATCTTTGATGGAGGGATGAATCCTTGGATGGCGAAGGCTTGACGCTGAAACTTGTTGGCTTGAGATGGAGATGTCACACGCCCAAAGAAGAAGCACTTAAAATACTACAAACATTCTTCATAAACAAATGCAAATTCATTTCATTTCCTCATAAAAAAATAGCCATCCCCTTATAATGGGAGATGAAGAGGTCTTTTAATAGCCTTTCAATCCATTTTGAAAATTCCCAAATCAAGGAGAGATACAAGGAAGGTTGTAGGATATGGGGGAAACTTGTTACATGAAATGTGGAAGGGGGTTGGCCGGCCAAATTGAATTAAACTTGGTCGCCCACTTGAAATGACATTTGAAAATTGTTGGCCTTCTTCATGGCGCCACTTGGTGATGATGTGGCTAAGTGAGTTGGTGATGACGTGGCTAGGTGAGTTGGTGATGACGTGGCTTTCCAACTAGGATGAGGATTTGTTTATTCCAATGACTTGCTTTATCCTGGATAACTGGACTTATTCCAAATAAGTAGATTCCCTCTAGTAATTATTCCAAGTAGCAAAAATACTCTCCGGTGCTCAAATCGGATTGGCATGTTGAGGAGGCTAAGTGTGTCAATCCATAATGATTGAAGTTCTTTACTGATGTCTGCACCACTATGCCTTTTTCATTGCAAAAGTTTTCGAAATCTTGATTTTCAAATTCAGTTCCATGATCATTACGAATACAAATGACTGAAACACCATTTTCGTTTGAAACTTTTCTATAAAACTTTATGAATATGGAAAAAGATTCATTTTTTTGTGTTAAAAAGAAAATCCAAGTAAATCTCGAAAAATCATCCACAATAACTAATCCATATCTCTTGCCTCCTAGACTTGATGTTCTAGTTGGTCCAAAGAGATCCATATGGAGTTGTTCAAGTGGTCTGCTAGTAGTTACAAATCCTTTTGGTTTAAAAGAAGTTTTGACTTGTTTTCCAAATTGACATGCTTGGCAAATTCTATCTTTTTCAAAACTGATTTTAGATAAATCTCTAACTAAATTCTTTTTGCAAAGTTTTGAAATAAGTTATATACTAGCATACCCTAACCTTCTATGCCACAACCAACTAGTCTCTTCTTTAGTAGAATTCATTGCAACAAGGCATTCTCCACTAGGTAAAGATAGATCATCAAGATCTACACGATAAATATTTTCATGCCTTTTTTCAATGAATTGTACTCCATTTAAATCTGGACTAGAAATCATACAATATGATGATTTGAAAACTACTTGAAAACCTTTATTGCAAAACTGACTAATACTTAAGAGATTATGCTTTAAACCATCTACTAGAAGTACATTACTAATATTATTAGAAGGAGTTATGTGAACCTTACCAATTCCAATGATTTTACCTTTACCATTATCACCAAAGGTCACACTCCCTCCATTCAAAGCTTTAAGAGAAGTGAATTGCTTAATATCTCCAGTCATGTACCTTGAGCAACCACTATCAAGATACCAAATTCGTTTGTTTTCCTTGGTTGCAAGATACACCTGCAATAAGATCAAGCTCTTTGTTATCCTGATATGCCATGAAGTAGAGATTTGTAATTTCAGTCTACTCTTCTTTTGAATTGGAGTCTTCACTATCACTCCATGTGGCCATCATTGCTTTCTTTCTTAGTTTCTTCCTTGATTTCTTGAGGAGAGGACAATCAAATTTGTAGTGCCCGGGCTTCTTGCACTCGAAGCATATAGGTACTTCCTTCTTCTTTTCTTTTTCTTTCTCTTTTTCTTTTTCCTTTTCCTTTTCCTTGGATTGAAATTTCTTTTTGTAGGGAAACTTCTTCCTTTTCATGAATCTTCTAAATTTTTGGGCAAGGAGGGCTTCTTCACCTTCTTCTTCTTCATCATCATCGGACTCATCAATCGAGGATTCTTCTTAAATATTTGATTAAAGGTGATCCCCTTCTTTTTTTATCCAAGTCCATTGATTTCTGTTTCAAGTTAAGCTCATAGGTCATGAGTGATCCTACTAGCTGCTCAAGTGGAAGCTTGTCTACATCTTTTGCCTCTTGAATTGCGGTCACCTTTGGATCCCACGACGTCGGTAGTGACCTAAGAATTTTATTCACAAGATCAGCATTAGATATGACTTTACCAAGACTCCTCATAGCATTTATAATATTTGTAAAACGAGTATACATATCAGTAATAGATTCATTTGGTTCCATCCGGAACATCTCATATGTGTGCACTAACATATTGACCTTAGTGTTTTTCACTTGATCGGTACCCTCGTGGGTAATTTCAAGTGTATCCCATATTTCTTTGGCGGACATGCATGTAGATATCCTATTGAACTCACTAGGATCTAATGCACAATACAAGAAATTCATTACCTTAGCATTGATATCGGATTGTTGAATATCATTTTCATCCCAATCCTCTTCAAGTTTTGGGATGGAAACACCATTAACCACCACTGAAGGAACATGAGGACCTTTATTAACTACTTTCCACAAATTGTAATATATAGAATGCATATAAATTCTCATCCTAGTTTTCCAATAAGTGTAATTTGCACCATTGAAAAATGAAGATCTGTTTGAGGCTTGTCACTCAACTACACTAGTATGAATTGGGGTTACCATAGATCTTTACTCAAGGCGGTAAAGCCTATATACTGAGAACAAGGCTCTGATACCACTTGTTGCCTAGAGAGCAATCCAAGAGGGGGGGTGAATTGGGTCTCTAAAAAATTTAAAGCTAAGCTTGATAAAACAAGTAGCAAACTTCACGAGACAAGATATGCAATTCAATTCAACAAGATACTAAAATTAAAGTGCAATGCACTAATATAAAAGTGCAGCAAAAATTATAAGCAATAAGCAATAAAGTAAAGAGCAAGGAGGGAGAGAACAAGCAATCACAAACACAACAATCTATAGTGGTTCGGTACCAACAATACACCTACATCCACTCCCCAAGATCCCCTTGGGAGTTCACTATAATCTAATAATTATAGCTGATTAGTTTTTTGGGCTCACTAATCAAAACTCGACTTGTTTTTATAAGGCTCACAAGTCACAACCTCACTTGGTTTTACGAGCTAACCAAAAATCTAATTGGTTTTCACAAGGCTAACCAAAAACATCCCTTGGTTTTCTGGGCTAACCAAGAACCTTAGTGGTTTTGCGGGCTAACCACCAACCTAATTGATTTTCAAAGCTTACCAATAACCTCACTTGACTTTCCAATAGGCTAACCAAAAACCTTTACAAGATAAAAGATTGAGAAATAAAGAACCAATGTAAGCTTTCAATAAAAAGCAAATAAGTCGATGTAGCTCGATGTAGTGTTGCTTTGCTCTCGTTGAAGCCTTTTGAATGCCCAAGATTGAATGATCTTCAATGCACTTGATAGCTTTGAATGCTTGGAAGGCTTCCCTTTGCTTGAGAGTGGTTGAGCTTTGAATGAATAGGAGTTAAGGCTCTTCTCTCTTCTTTTATCTTTAAACTCTTTTTGGATATTCAATTCCTTGCTTCTTGATTTGATTTGGAGCCTTTATATATATTTACAAGTTTTCAAAACCGAAATCTAGCCGTTATACTTGAAAAACTAGTCGTTGGAGGGCATTTGGGAGAGTTCTGCACTTGAAAAAACTAGCCGTTACTGTTGTCAGAACTCCATGTGTCGACACTTTCTCTTCATGTATCGACACATTAGGTCGACACATGTTCTTCTTGAGTTGACACAAGTTCAAAATGTTCAATTCAGATTCTTTGGAAAAATCAGCTGAGTCGACATATTATCAGTTGAGTCGATACATTGAGTCGACACATTAGGTGCGTGTGTCAACACATCAAATGTTCCTTCAACGTCTGCAAGTTCCGTGGCTTTAAATTCTCAGGCGATGTGTTGATCCATGTGTTGACACCTTGAGTCGACACATAAGGTCCATGTGTCGACACATCATCTGTGATATTTGAAATTTCATTGCATGCTGGTCTGAGTCGACACACCATCTTCATGTATCGACACATTATGTCATGTGTCGATACCTTGAGTCGATACATCATCAAAAAAGGTGCAGAAATTACTGAACTTGTGCTGGAAAATATTTTCATTTGCCTTAGTCATCCATTCAACCAACTCTTTGAGTGTCCAAGTCTTGTTTTGTTCATTCATTCCATTCAAACTTGGTTTTTCAACATAATTGGGCTTCTTCAAATTTTATGAGCATCCTTTCATTGAAAACACACTTAAAGAAAATCATTAGTTCTCAAATTATACTTAACTGTTTTTCTTATCATCAAAATCAATTAGTGGAGTCAACAAGGGTTACACATAACTAATTATTCATGGACACCTAAAATCAGTCAAAACTGATTAACCTTGGGTGACATGGGTTAACACGAGTAGTAAGCTATCCAATCAATTATGATCGACCACATTGGCCAGGTAAGTGAGATATGGGTTGGGTTTCACCATTAATCATCTTGCCTTAGACACCAACCATGTTGGCCAGGTAAGAGGTAGCCACAAAGAACCAAGATCAAACTACCAAACTTATCTTAGACACCAATTGGTTTATCAGACTCGATTAGACTAGCCTAAAGACTCGGGCATCCACCTAGCCACAAATTAGGTCCATTTAGATTTATGGACTAATCAATCTAATTATTAAAGAGATCTATAAAGAAGAAATCTTAACTTAACATTTGATTAGATTAGTTCTCTACATAGTCTAATGCATCTAAACTTAGGTCTAACCCAATTAAGGACCTAATAGAAGCTAATCCATGACCCTTAAGGCTTATTGAAATGACTTAAAATCTTTGAATCATATTCCTAGAATTCTTTATCATTCAAAATAACTTAATTCTCAATTAAGTTCAATAGCCTTTATAAATTAAAATAATTTTAATTTATAAAGTAAAATAATTTTACAATGAATCAGAATTTGAATTCACTATTTTTATGCATTCTCAGGTCAAGTGTTGATACTATGCACTCATGAATCGACTCAAGTGTCGACACTTTGCACTCATGAGTCAACTCAAGTATCGACTTAAGGCCTGAGACAAAGGGTTAACAGAAAGTCATATTTTATGTATGCACATATGAGTCGACTCAAGTGTCGACACTTGGGTCGACTGAAGGCCTATCACAAGACAAAAATAATGATTTCAAATCCAAAGTTTTTTTTTTTTTTCAAACTTTTAATCAAAACTGATCAAAACAAAACTCTTAGATCTCTTCTAAATTATTTTATGATCATAACATTAGATTAAAATATTTTAATCTACATTTTCTTTTATTTTTCTTCTTCATGAGTCAATCACATGCAGCACCCTTACATGTCATAGGAGACCCCATTGAATGGGAAGAGAGGGTCTTGGAGCCTTACTTCTCTCCTATGACCGGACGGCCATGATGAAGTACTCAATCCAAGTACTTTAAAAGAAAACTATGATGTTAAAGCATGCTAGCATTATTATACTATGAAGAACCTGGCTCTGATACCATTGAAGGGAAAGCAAAATGAGCATGCATGGTAGAAAAAAGTATTTTAAAATAATTTTAAAATAAGTACAGTGGAAGGCTTGATAGATCAATCAAAATGATCTACCAATTTGCCTGCAATAGGAACAAGTATGATAATGTAGCATGCAAAAGACATCATAAGTAGGAAAAGAACCAAAAGGCATAAGGATACCTTACTGTTATACCTTTAGGAGGAGGTTGTGAAAGGCCCTTGAGTGGTGGGGACACCGGAGGCACCATAATAAGATAGAGGCTTTTCAACCCTCTATAAATTGATCAATAATTTATGAGTCCATCTGTAATAAGGGCTTAGCTCATCTGAGTCCATTTTAGTTGTTATTTGAATATTTTGAGTTGTTATTTCAGTTCTGTACTTGTCAGCTCATGTTGAGCTAGTTCAGTCCAATGCTAGTCAGCTCATGTTAAGCTAATTTTATTTTTTTGAGTCCTGTCCAAGCATACTGAAGACTCAAGAGTATATCATACAAGTAAGGACCAAGTCCAACTAGATTGAAGACATGGAAGTATAGCCCAAGTCCAACCCAGCTTGAAGATTTGAAGACCCCAGGAGGAAAATTCAGAAAACCCTGATTTCTTGCAGATGCCCTCCAGATGCCCAGATTCCCTTCCAGATGCCAAAGTATATTCATAGATAAGGGCATCCATGATTCCAGAGGTCCATCTGCATCTTAGCCCAAAGAAATCAAGCCCAGGCACCAAGCCTAAGCCCCTAAGAAGCAAGATACTAGGGAATATTCTTGCTACCTGGCTACCAGGCCACCCCAGCTTCCAGAGGCCCAAACCCATGCACCCGAGCCCCTTTGGGCAGGCCCCTTGCTGCTCCTAGAAGTCCAACACGCCCCCCTAGGAATCCTTGGAGTGTTGGCCAAGTCAAGAGAATTTTTAGGGATTTTTTCTACCTAATATTTCCTTATTTTCTAGCTAGGGTTTGAGGGGGAAAAAGATTCTTATGTAAAGACTTATGTGCCATTACTTGGAGCCCAAGGTTAAGGGTCTATTTAAAGGACTCTAGCCTCTTGTATGAAGGGACTTTTTGATATGAATTAAAACCTTGAGTTCTTCTATTGAGTTATGTGATACCCTGCTGTGTGCATAAAGGGGTTTGTGAGAGTTCTTCTTCCCGGTGTTTGCAATCATCTTCCTGCTGCCAACAAACCCTCCAGATCCCTGGATGCCCACTCCAAAAGAAGCCTTCCCTTGCTGTTTTTTCTTTGTTTTCTTATTCCTTTGTGAATTTTCTAACCCCTGACAGGTCATTTGCAGGTCCCCGAGTTCCTACGAATCCAACGACTCCAGCCAAGCCTCAATCGGACCACCGAGCAGAAAGCCGGGTATCCACGGGTCATTGGCTCAGTTTTCCAGGCCGCATCCATCGAGGAACGAGAGATCCCTTCGTTGCGATCTTCACAGACATTGTCAGGTACACCCCTCTACCTCCAGTAGTTTTATTGTAGGAGAACTTGCCCTAACCGAGGCTTCTCAGCCCCGATGGTCATTCTTTGCTACTTTTCTAGGTCCTAATCTGCATGCTGATCTTCAAAAATTCATACAAAATTCCCTACAAATAATTTTGATCTAAAATTTGGGAATTAATCACCTAACTCAACATGTAAAACATACAAAAAGAATTGCATGCATATTAGTCCCCCATTATTGAGCCACACATGAAAGGAAAGTGCCCTAAAAGCCAATCTTATGTAAGGGCAATTTTGTAATCTTCTAACTCTTGTATGATATTTAATATATTAATAAAGGCATATTGTTTCATCATATTACTGTGTCTTACTTAAAGATTATGATGAATCCCATAGGTTATGGCAAATAGAATTAGGGTTATGATGGAAATCATGACAGTGAGACCTAAGTTCCTGTAAACCCTAACCTAAAATGTTCCTAGTCGATGGACCATCAGTTCAGGGATCGATAAGTCCAAAAAGACTAGCTTATCTTATGTATACTCTGTTAAGAGGGTGTTTGGTCTCACAGCTACTTGTGTAGCGACACTAATACAAGGATAAGGGTGCTCATTATGGTATGGTTCACTGAACTGATCCGTACTGGGACTATCTTATGGAAGTCTTACTACTTGTCAAAAGATAGATCTCAAAGTAAGAGTTGTGCATGTGATCTTTAGACCTGAGGTCACCATGGTTCCTTGTGCACACTAAGCCATGTTTTGGTTCATTCTCATTCATGACATTAAGTGATGTACGGGATGTTCTCGGATATGGTGGAAGGTGTATGAAGGATATGAGTGGACCAACAAGGAATCGATCATTTCTAGTAAGAGGAATTGTTATCCCAAGTGATCTCTTCAATTGATGACTCAAGGAGTCTTTGATCAAAGCAGGATGAGATTAGAAGTGGTTTCTAATCGTCATTAGCTAAGTCTTCATTATTGAATAAAGATTTGAAATGACTAAGTGCTAGGGTTTGAAATTTATCCATACCCATCATTTAATTGGGATAATAGGAGATCGAAAGATTGAATTGCATGGTAACTTTCTACTGAAGGGTATTTTGGTACTTTCTACCAAATTCCTCATCTTTCAGGTAGGAATGATACATTGCTAGATGTCAATCATGTCTTGTAGGTATTCATAAACCAATTGGATTGGTTTCATGAGTCAATTCGATGGACGGATCGAATTGGCAATTTAGGTCAGCTCAATTTGATCTAATTAGGTCAATCGAGTTCTGTTGGTTCGAATCGGCTTAAACCTAAACCTACTGCTGGCTAGATGTGGAACCCAAAGGGTCACACACATTAGGGAGTTGACCAAGAAAGTAATTCATAATTTTATTAGGGTCATGGGATCCTAATTGGTTAGATAGATTGCACACTAGCATGTGTAGGCTAACCTAATTCCTAACCCAAGTCGTTTTGGGTCTAGTTGCTTGCTAAATTGATTAATCAATTTAAAGGAAACTTAAATTAGACATGTCTTAATTAAAATAACCTATATCATGAAAGGATTATGCCCTATAAGACAATATTTGTATCTCCCAGACCATTGTAAATTGACAAGTTAATAAAGGCAATAATTTTTTCATCATTCGCTGTGTCATTATATGATGAACCCCATAGGTTAGGGCTATGGTCCTAGGACTATGATGAGATCATACCAGTGAGATCTAAGGCCTTAAAACCCTAATCTAGAATATTCCTAGTCATAGGAACCCTGAGTTGGGGATCAGGGTTTTCGGTAAGACTGGCACATCCTATGTATGCTGAAAAGGGTGACTGCTCTCACAGTCACTTGTGTAGGACACTAATACAAGGATGTGGGTGCTCATTAGCGAATGAGTTCACTGAATAGATCTAGTTTGAGAACATATAATGGAGCCTTAGCTGCATGTCAATAGATGTTTCTCATAGTGGGAGTTGTACAAGTAGTCCTATGACCTGAGACTGCCATAATACCTTATGTACATGAACCCATGCTTTGGTTCAATCTCATTCATGACACTGGGTCATGCACAAGGTTGATGCTAGGTGTGGTGAATTGTATATGAAGGAAATGAGTAGGTCAACAAGGAATTGATCACTCCTAGTAGGAGGAGATTGCATCCAGCCAAATTAGGTCAGATGATGATTCAGGAAATCTTTGATCAAAGTACAGATATTAGAAATGATTTCTAATATCGAATTAATTGAATCATTAGTGTATGACTGAGCTGGGAATGAGTATAAACTGAATTTGACATGATTCCATATCCATAGTTATATTCGGGATGCAAGATGATTGAAGGATCGAATTGTACGGGAACTTTCCACTGAAGGGTAGTTTTGGAATTACACCAGAATTTCCATATCTTCCGGGTAGACATGACACGTTGCTAGACGTCAATCTTGTCTTGTGGGTTGATCAAATTAAATGGTTTAATTGGATCACTAATTAGGAGGAGTCCTAATTGACTGACTCGAGTTAGCTCGATTTGACCTAAATCGATTAGAATGAGTTCTGATCAAATTAGGTCAACTTGCACTCGGACCCACTGCTGGCTAAGTATGGAACCCAATGGGTCACACACTTAGGACAGATAATCAAGGTTTTAATTTGGAATTAAATCTCGTTTGCAGATGAATACACTAGCATGTGTTGCAAACCATGGCTTCTACTTGAATCGGATTCGAGTTAGGGTTCCGATTTGGTCTTTTTTAGATCCAAATTCATTCCGGTTTGAATCTAATTGAAGATTCAAGACTTTGGGCTAATAGTAGGCTAGCAATTGGGCTAACCTAAGAGGCTAAACCCCTTTCCCACATCGCCTAAGCCCTTTCCCTTCTTTTCCCACGCGCGCGCGCAAGGAGAAGAGTTCACGCGCGCGTGGACTCTCTCCAAGCGGCGTTTCTGCGTAAGAAAAGAAAGGAAGTCGGTGTCTTTTGGCTGATGAGGCGTGGATCAGAGTCCACCTAGGCGTGGACTCTTCAAAAATAGAATTACCGTGAAAAAGAAAAGGAAAAACACCGAAGGGGCGCGACTCTTCTTTCTGCGTGCGCCCTTCTGTGTTTTTCGCGATCCTTCTTTGCGTCTTCCCATCCCAAAGGCCGTGAGATTAATCCCAAGGGCCGTGAGATAAAGGGAAAGGACGTGAGAAGGGAGAGAGGGACGTGAGAGGATGATTAACAGGTAAGAAGGCGCCTCTCTGTCGCCTATTTAAGGAGAAGACTTCACCGTAAAAAATTTTATTCCAGATTTTCTACGGCGAAGCCTTGCTTCTTTTTCCTCTCCCTCTCCAGAAGATTGTTTCCCCCTCCTCTCTTTCCTCTTTGATTCCTTTACAGAGCCTAGGCTCTGTCGAATCTCAGAACGAAGGAGAGTCAGAGAGAGAAACTCTCCGACGGTAAAGGAAGAAGGCGCCTCTCCTTTCTTTCTTTCTTACATTAAGACAATCTTGTCTTAATTTTCTTGTCCCTCCAAGACAAGCCTTGTCTCATTTTAGGACAAGGGCTTATTCTTAAGACAAGAGTGTCTTAAGGGGCCAAAGTTGCTAAAAGACTAGGAGAAGGGTAAGAGAGAAGGTTTAGTCCCAGTTTGGCTAGAGGAGTCCTAGCCAATAGCCCATATATCAAGTTCTTGGGGTAGAACTTGATTGGAAGGAACCCAATTAAGGAGTCACTGTCTTGATCATCTGCCCGTGTGGATCACCATCGGAGGGCGGACAAGTGGATGCCTGGTGTGTTCAAAAGGCTACTCAATTTGGAGTTTATTTCTGCATCAGACTGGAAATAGCGATCTGAGGTTAGTATTTAAACTATGTTTAAATTTGGACATGCATGTAGTCACAGTTTTAATTGCTAATAAGGAGATTTTGGGATTAGGGTTCGGACCTGATTTCATAAAATTTTGAAATCCATACTTCCGCACTGGTTCCCGAACCTAACAGTGGTATCAGAGCCTCCTTATTAGGATTAAAACTTATGCAGTTCAATTCATGATGTAGTATCATGTTAAAGTTTTTATATTGATGCACAATGCATGTCTTTGATTGAACATGAGTTTGATGATTGCCACCAGTTAGGGTTTTTCACTGAAACCCTAATTGTCTTAGAGATATGATTAGCCCTGGAGCCATCATACTGAAATAAGGTTGCCCTGGCATAATGGTGTATCCATTATGTGGTAAATGGTTGTCCTAGTATGATGGCACACATTTCACATATTTGCTTAGTTTAAAGCATGTATTAATATATGTGATAGCTTTTAATCGAATGTGCTGGCATTGCATAAATCCCTCTTAAAATTATATTAAGTGGTAGTATAGTTAACCGATAAGCATTATTAGTCATGATAGATAATTAGTCATTTCGGTGTCTAGAAAGGTGGTTCTGGGAAGGTAAAGGGAATCGTGATTTTTAATTGGTTCCGTTGACTGACCTGGCCAATTTTAAATTGGTGTCTAGGAAAGCAACGGGGGGACCCCCACATCTCTTCCACTAGCCTGGCCGATCTGATTGATTTAATTCTTGACTAACATGCTTGGTGTTAAAATACTATTATTGGCCTTCCTTCATGATAGGTCAT
Source organism: Areca catechu (assembly GCA_021397845.1). Classification (NCBI taxonomy): domain Eukaryota; kingdom Viridiplantae; phylum Streptophyta; class Magnoliopsida; order Arecales; family Arecaceae; genus Areca; species Areca catechu. The sequence continues at coordinate 88,659,732 of CM038042.1, read as the reverse complement.
TATTATGTTACGATCTATACTAGGTTTGTTGTGTACACATAAGACCTAATATGGTGACTAACACAATTTTTGGCCTAATACAATTATTTGTTTATGGCATGATTTAATGTAATATTTTGTTGTGTACACACAAGGGTATTACTATTAAAGTCATGACTATATGGGAATGAAGGGTCTTACTTAACTAAAATATTATAGTTTGTTGTGTATACACAAGGCTATTAATATTTTAGAGGCCGGGATAAGTTGAGAATTGTACGGGTTACAATTGGAAAGAGTTTTCCTACCTATGAACTTATATAAGATTTGTTGTGTACACACAAGGTCTTTTATAAGGGATTGGGATCTCAACCCCACTAAGAAAAACTAATTAGGGTTTTCTCGATCATCGTATAGAGGGTTATGATGCTCGATAAAATAGTGGGAGACATAATTAAATTAAAGTCCTAATTTAATCATGTATTGTCATTTCATGGTTGTTTGCTTATGTATTGTTCTTTGTTTAAATGTAGATAAATGGCCTCTTCACTCTCACTCCGTAGTATTTTAGATGCCAACAAATTGACTGGGCCTAATTATGTTGATTGGCTGAGAAATTTAAAAATAGTACTCAGTCAAGAAAGAATTTCTTATATTCTTGATACCCCAATTTTGGAACCACCAAGGGAAGATGCCTCGCAAGAGGAGAAGACCACATATAATATGTGGCAAAATGACTCACTTACTGTCAAGTGTGTTATGCTTGCCTCTATGACTAATGAGTTGCAGAGGCAGCATGATAGCATGGATACTAACTCCATACTGCTCAATTTAAAAGAGCTTTATGGAGAACACAGTAGAACTGCTAGATATGAAATATCTAAGCAGTTGTTCCGTGCAAGGATGACAGAAGGTACATCAGTACAAGACCATGTATTAAAGGTAATTGATCTAATCACTCGATTAGGTCAATTAGGTTTTGTAATGGATGGGGAGTTGAATCAAGACTTGATCTTGCAATCACTCCCAGAGTCATTTTCACAGTTTGTTCTTAATTACCATATGAACAAACTTAATTCTTCCTTGCCTGAGCTGTTGAATATGTTGAAGACAGCAGAGAGCCATGTAAAGAAAAATAAGGCTCCAGTTCTTCTTGTGGATAAGAAGAAGACAGGCAAAAGGGGTTCCAGTAAGAGGATGAATCCCAAAGGGGGCATTAAGAAGAAGAAAGGAAAGAAGGCCTCCGGACAGATGACCTGCTTTCATTGTGGCAAGCCGGGTCATTGGAAAAGAAACTGCAAGGTTTACCTTGCAAGTTTGAAGCCTGGTGCATCAGAGGCACCAAAAGGTATGAAAGAAGTTCATACTATTTTGTCATTGGATTCTTCCATTTCAAATACTTGGGTGTTGGATACCGCCTGTGGTCATAACATCTCCAAATCATTGCAGGGACTTCAGGGGCTTAAAGTATTGAAGGAAGGTAACTTTGAGCTCTACGGTGCTGGAGGGGACCCCATCCAAGCAGAAGCTGTAGGGACTTATATTTTGAAGTTACCTTCAGGGAAGATCTTGGAGCTAAGGAATTGTTACTATATGCCAAAAATCATTAGAAATATCATATCTGTACCCTTGTTACTTAAACAAGGATATACTATGGATGTAATGAGCAGTGGCTGCTCAATTTCTTTATCTAATGAAATTATATGTTATGGCATATTCTGCAATGGTCTATTAACTCTTTCCACTAATGACAATATTCTTCATGTTTCTAACAAACGGAAAAGAGATGATGTAAACAATACCTTACTTTGGCATTGTCGACTTGGACATATTAGTGAGACTAGGATTAACAAGTTATACAAAGAAAATTTCTTTGATCCTTATGACTATGAGTCATTAGGAACTTGTGAATCATGTCTCATGGGTAAGATGACCAAGACTCCATTTAGTGGACATGGAGAAAGGACAAAAGAGTTATTGGGACTCATACACACAGATGTATGTGGGCCTATGACAACTCAAGCCTATGGTGGATACTCATACTTCATCACATTTATTGATGATTTTTCAAGGTATGGATTTGTGTATCTAATGAAACATAAGTCCGAGGCTTTTGAAAAATTTTTAGAGTATCAAAGTATGGTAGAGAAACAGACAGGAAAAAGTATAAAGATCCTCCGATCAGATAGAGGAGGTGAGTACTTATCCAATGAGTTTCTTGATCACCTTAAAGATAAGGGGATCATCTCTGAATGGACTCCTCCTTACACACCACAATTAAATGGTGTTGCTGAAAGGAGGAATCGTACTTTATTGGATATGGTACGGTCCATGATGTGCTTCACGGAGTTACCTTTTTCTTTCTGGGGATATGCTTTGGAAACAACAACTTATATCTTGAATAGAGTACCGTCTAAAACTGTTTCTAGCACTCCATATGAATTATGGAGAGGTAAGAAGCCCAATCTTAAGTATATTAAGATATGGGGATGTCCAGCCTATGTAAAAAAAAATTTTGGACATAAACTAGATGCTAGAGCAGACAAATGTCTATTTATGGGATATCCTAGAGATAGTATAGGATATCTGTTCTACCACCCTACTGAACAAAAGGTTTTGGTCAGTAGGCATGCCACTTTTATGGAAAAGGAATTCATCCTACAAAAGGGCACTAGTAGAAATATTGAACTTAATGAGATTCAACAAATAGACACTTCTCAGTCAAGTAACAACATAGTTAATATAGAACCTGAACACACTCCTATCCGTAGGTCTGATAGGGTGCGACAGGCACCTGAGAGGTATGGGTTCATAATTGAAAATAATGAAGCCCAAATCATTCAAAATGATGAGCCTCTAACCTATACGGAAGCAGTCATGAGTAGAGACTCAGACAGATGGCTGGAAGCCATGAGATCCGAGATGGACTCCATGTATGTTAACCAAGTATGGTCTTTGGTTGATGCACCAGAGGGTATTAACCCTATTGGGTGTAAATGGTTCTATAAAAGGAAGATTGGGGCAGATGGCCAAGTTGAAACTTATAAAGCCAGATTGGTGGCTAAGGGTTTCAGACAAAAACATGGAATAGATTATGATGAAACATTTTCCCCTGTTGCCATGCTCAAATCTATTCGGATTATGCTTGCTATAGCAGCATATCATGATTATGAGATCTGGCAAATGGATGTAAAAACTGTATTCCTCAATGGTTTCCTTGAGGAAGAGGTTTATATGTCACAGCCAGAAGGTTTTGTCTTGGAGACTAAACCTAATCAGGTATGTAGGCTAAAGAAATCCATTTATGGATTAAAGCAAGCATCCAGGAGTTGGAACATCCGATTTGATAAAACAGTCAAAGAATTTGATTTTTTCAAAAATGAGGATGAACCTTGTGTGTACAAGAAAACTAGTGGGAATGCCATAGTTTTCTTAGTTCTATATGTTGATGATATACTTCTTATTGGGAATGATATCCCAATGTTACAATCAGTCAAAGTGTGGTTATCGAAACAGTTTTCCATGAAAGACTTGGGAGAAGCATCCTATATACTGGGTATAAAGATCTATAGAGAAAGATCAAGAAGGATGCTAGGCTTGTCCCAGTCTAGGTACATTGACCAGGTGCTAAAAGATTTAGCATGGAGGAAAGTAAAAGAGGTTACTTACCTATTGGTCATGGCATACGTCTTTCTAAGAGGATGTCTCCTAAGACACCTGAAGAAAGAAATAGAATGAATTCTATACCTTATGCTTCGGCTATAGGGTCGATTATGTATGCTATGTTATGTACCAGGCCTGATGTGGCATATGCCTTGGGTGTAGCCAGTAGATTTCAGGCTGATCTGGGAGAGGATCACTGGAAGGCTGTGAAAAATATTCTTAAGTACCTGAGAAGGACTAAGGATATTTTTCTTATATACGGAGGATCTGATCTTAAACTAGAAGCCTATTCAGACTCTAGTTTTCAATCAGACCCAGATGATAGTAAATCCATTTCAGGGTATGTCTTTACCTTGAATGGTGGAGCAGTAAGTTGGAAGAGCACTAAACAACAGACTGTAGCTGACTCAACTACCGAGGCAGAGTACATAGCTGTCAGTGAAGCCGCCAAGGAAGCTGTCTGGATGAAGAAATTCATCACAGAGTTGGGAGTAGTTCCTGAGATTGAGAACCCGGTGCCAATCTATTGTGATAACACTGGAGCAGTTGCTCAAGCTAAGGAACCGAGAGCCCATCACAAGTCCAAGCACATTCTGAGACGCTTCCATCTTGTCCGAGAGATAATCGAGAGACAAGAAGTCTGCATCAATAGAGTGGATACAAAGAACAACATAGTAGACCCGTTCACTAAGGCTCTACCACAGCGGGAGTTTGATCGCCACCTCGATTGTATGGGGTTAAAGAATAAGAGCGATTGGCTTTAGTGCAAGTGGGAGATTGAAAGGATTATGCCCTATAAGCCAATATTTGTATCTCCCAGACCATTGTAAATTGACAAGTTAATAAAGGCAATAATTTTTTCATCATTCGCTGTTTCATTATATGATGAACCCCATAGGTTAGGGCTATGGTCCTAGGGCTATGATGAGATCATACCAGTGAGATCTAAGGCCTTAAAACCCTAATCTAGAATATTCCTAGTCATAGGAACCCTGAGTTGGGGATCAGGGTTTCCGGTAAGACTGGCACATCCTATGTATGCTGAAAAGGGTGACTGCTCTCACAGTCACTTGTGTAGGACACTAATACAAGGATGTGGGTGCTCATTAGCGAATGAGTTCACTGAATAGATCCAGTTTGAGAACATCTAATGGAGCCTTAGCTGCATGTCAATAGATGTTTCTCATAGTGGGAGTTGTACAAGTAGTCCTATGACCTGAGACTGCCATAATACCTTATGTACATGAACCCATGCTTTGGTTCAATCTCATTCATGACACTGGGTCATGCACAAGGTTGATGCTGGGTGTGGTGAATTGTATATGAAGGAAATGAGTAGGTCAACAAGGAATTGATCACTCCTAGTAGGAGGAGATTGCATCCAGCCAAATTAGGTCAGATGATGATTCAGGAAATCTTTGATCAAAGTACAGATATTAGAAATGATTTCTAATATTGAATTAATTGAATCATTAGTGTATGACTGAGCTGGGAATGAGTATAAACTGGATTTGATATGATTCCATATCCATAGTTATATTCGGGATGCAAGATGATTGAAGGATCGAATTGTACGGGAACTTTCCACTGAAGGGTAGTTTTGGAATTACACCAGAATTTTCATATCTTCCGAGTAGACATGACACGTTGCTAGACGTCAATCTTGTCTTGTGGGTTGATCAAATTAAATGGTTTAATTGGATCACTAATTAGGAGGAGTCCTAATTGACTGACTCGAGTTAGCTCGATTTGACCTAAATCGATTAGAATGAGTTCTGATCAAATTAGGTCAACTTGCACTCGGACCCACTGCTGGCTAAGTATGGAACCCAATGGGTCACACACTTAGGACAGATAATCAAGGTTTTAATTTGGAATTAAATCTCATTTGCAGATGAACACACTAGCATGTGTTGCAAACCATGGCTTCTACTTGAATCGGATTCGAGTTAGGATTCCGATTTGGTCTTTTTTAGATCCAAATTCATTCCGGTTTGAATCTAATTGAAGATTCAAGACTTTGGGCTAATAGTAGGCTAGCAATTGGGCTAACCTAAGAGGCTAAACCCCTTTCCCACATCGCCTAAGCCCTTTCCCTTCTTTTCCCACGCGCGCGCGCAAGGAGAAGAGTTCACGCGCGCGTGGACTCTCTCCAAGCGGCGTTTCTGCGTAAGAAAAGAAAGGAAGTCGGCATCTTTTGGCAAATGAGGCGTGGATCAGAGTCCACCTAGGCGTGGACTCTTCAAAAATAGAATTACCGTGAAAAAGAAAAGGAAAAACACCAAAGGGGCGCGACTCTTCTTTCTACGCGTGCCCTTCTGTGTTTTTCGCGATCCTTCTTTGCGTCTTCCCATCCCAAAGGCCGTGAGATTAATCCCAAGGGCCGTGAGATAAAGGGAAAGGATGTTAGAAGGGAGAGAGGGACGTGAGAGGATGATTAACAGGTAAGAAGGCGCCTCTCTGTCGCCTATTTAAGGAGAAGACTTCACCGTAAAAAATTTTATTCCAGATTTTCTACGGCGAAGCCTTGCTTCTTTTTCCTCTCCCTCTCCAGAAGATTGTTTCCCCCTCCTCTCTTTCCTCTTTGATTCCTTTACAGAGCCTAGGCTCTGTCGAATCTCAGAACGGAAGGAGAGTCAGAGAGAGAAACTCTCCGACGGTAAAGGAAGAAGGCGCCTCTCCTTTCTTTCTTTCTTACATTAAGACAATCTTGTCTTAATTTTCTTGTCCCTCCAAGACAAGCCTTGTCTCATTTTAGGACAAGGGCTTATTCTTAAGACAAGAGTGTCTTAAGGGGCCAAAGTTGCTAAAAGACTAGGAGAAGGGTAAGAGAGAAGGTTTAGTCCCAGTTTGGCTAGAGGAGTCCTAGCCAATAGCCCATATATCAAGTTCTTGGGGTAGAACTTGATTGGAAGGAACCCAATTAAGGAGTCACTGTCTTGATCATCTGCCCATGTGGATCACCATCGGAGGGCGGACAAGTGGACGCCTGGTGTGTTCAAAAGGCTACTCAATTTGGAGTTTATTTCTGCATCAGACTGGAAATAGCGATCTGAGGTTAGTATTTAAACTATGTTTAAATTTGGACATGCATGTAGTCACAGTTTTAATTGCTAATAAAGAGATTTTGGGATTAGGGTTCGGACCTGATTTCATAAAATTTTGAAATCCATACTTCCGCACTGGTTCCCGAACCTAACATATCAGGTTTTATCCTAATTTAATTGGACATGGTATGCCACTTGGACTAGAGTCCAAGTCGGCATGGACTCCTTGGGCGCATATGTGCACGTGTCAAGGAAAAGGGATCGCAGAAAGGACAAAGAGGCCTTCTGCAGGTGAAATTCTCTTGCTGATTTTTTTTGGACTCCTCTTGGCACACATCCTCACATCTCTTAGGATAGATTGACCGGTCAAAGCATGTTTGAAATTGGCATGGAGGTTGGATAAAGAGCGCATGCGCATGAATAGTCGCAACTCTTCATGTGGCGCGCAGTTCTGAAGCAGAGTCCTTCTGCTGATAGGACTCTTCATTTTTCTAATGCTTGGAGACTTAAATGACACCTCTTAGCTTCCCAGAGATAAGTACTTGCCATGTGGCAAGTGAGAAATCATTCAGGAATGAGAAGGGATGCAGATATGGGCCTTGGTTCATGAATCGACATATTGGATATGATTTTTCAAGCTAGATAACTTCTCTTCAGTCTTGAAAAATCATATATGATAAGTTGATAGCTGGCCATATTACACACCCCTCTTAAATCTATAAATAGGACGTAGTGTTCTGAGTTTTCAATTAGATTTCCATCGGAGTTATTCTGAGTGTCTCTATCTCCCTTCCTCCTCCTTAAGACAAACCTTATCTTTTTAAGACAAGGTTGTTCTTACTGGGACAAGTCTTAAGTTTTAAGACATAAGCCTAGAGTGTCCTACAGACGGCTATCCCAAATCCAATAGTAGTTTTGGAGAGCATTCAAAGTTCCCTACAAGAGGGTAGGGTGTCCTACAAAGGTCAAAGTCCAGAAGGTTATCAAGAAGAGTCATAGCCAAGCAAGCAACTGAAGTAGGAGTTCTTCCTTGGGTCAATTCCTCTGTGGATCACCATTGGAGGGCTTGCACTTGTGAGCCTAGTGGAAATAAGTGGAAAACAGTGTTCCAGGTATTTTTCATGAACCATATTAGTGATATATTAGTTGTATATGAATGAGGGGATCTTGGGATTAGGGTTTCCAGTCAATAAGGGTTTTTCTTTGTGCAAATTTTTGAAATCCAATGCATCATACATGCATGATGACCCTTAAGAAACCCATCAACACACGTTTCTGGCCTTTACGGGTAGTTCACACCAGGGCTCGATTCTGATCAACTCTCTTAGAGTGCTAGCTCCTTGGGATCCTTGAGGCTGATCTACTTCTTCTCGAAAGACAAGGAGGAGAGGTGGAACCCTTCCTAACTAACCTCTTCCCAAGACTTAGCTTGAGTGCTAGGCAGTCACACACTCAAAATCCTAGTCCTCCCAAGTCCCTTTTCTTTTTCCTCTCAGAATTTCAGAAATCTCATTTAACAAGAAAACTCTTCTTTTTTTTCTCTCTCAGCTAGCAGACCCTAAAACAAACCTTATTTATAGAGGCAGCCATGAGAGGTGGTGTGGACACCAGAAACCGAAAGAAACTTCACTCCAACAAGGTTAGCCTTATCCCAATTTGGATCGAAGATAATTAGGTTACCTTGTATTCTTTAGTTCAAAAATGTTTTATTTTCAAGAGCCATTTCCTTTTCAAGAGTCCTGTAAATGTTTTATTTTCAAGAGCCATTTCCTTTTTAAGAGTCCTGTAATTAATCAAGAGTATTTATTGAGTCCTGTAATTACTTAAAAAAAAAAATTCATTTCCTATAAGTCTGTTTCAAGTTTTAAAGTTTAAGTCAGTCAAGTCAGTTCAGTTGAGTTAAGTCTATTTCAGTTAATCAAGTCTTAAAGCAATGAAAGCCAGCAACAAGACTCAAATTCTGGACCCCAGAATTTGACCACATGAAGAAGAGAAGACACATCAACCAAGCAAGAGAAAAGGACCATCAACCAGGACCACTTGGCGCCACATGTCATTCCTTAACCAAGTAGAAGACCATCTCATCATCAGGCGCCACCTCACTAGCCACCTCATCACTCTTTGGCGCCAACAAGGAAGATTCAAATTCAAGGAGGTTGGCCACACCCCTCCAAGTCCTCCACCAAATCCTCCAACCCCGCACCATCCCTCCAAACTCTCTACCAAATCCTCCAACCCCCCTTGTAATCCTCCTCAATTTGGAGAGTTTTTTAAATTTCAAAAGCTAGCTTTATGAGGCTATTAAAGGCCTTGGACGCCCATTGTAAAGGGGATTGATTTTGGGAATGAATGAAAATTGAAGTTGAATTTTGGAAGTACAAGTTGTCTTGTATTTTTTTTTTCCTTATGTGAAAGTTTCCCATCCTCTTCCTCCATGCCAAAGCCATTCTTTTCCCCTAGCAAAGCATCTTCCAAGCTCATGTGAAGGCATTGGAGTCAGCCAGATCTTCTCAAATTTCTGTTCTTAGTTCATAAATTCTTCCATCCCTTCTATATGTTCTTATCCTTCTTCCTTAACTTTGATCTTCATTGCAGGGTCCTTCGAAGTCTTTGAGTTGTGAACCGGGTTCACCTTGACAAAGAACCAACAAGCTGAAGCCCCAAGTCCAGGGTTCTGATCTCTGTTATCCAGGTTCTTCAGTTCTGAGCGTTGGTAGTTTCAAGGTATGAATCAAAAGAAGGTTGGAAAGCTCATCAAGGTAAGTCCACAATCATTAGCCCCTATTGTCTAGATCTTCTTCCTTCTTAGTTTAGGATTGTGTCTAATCAAGTAAAAATCTCATTTCTTATAATCCTTAAGTCTTATTATGATGAGTACAATGCTAGTGTAATTAGGTTTCATTGCTCTACAAACCATATTCAAAACATTAATCATATGCTTGCCGCATCATCTTGGTATCAGAGCATGGTTGCATTAGGGTAGAATAGTTCTCTTTAAATCCAAGCAAGATCTAAAATTCATGCCTCCTGAGTGGGTGTACTCCAGTACACTGTCACGACCCATGAGAATAATAAGCCCCTGGCCGGACGTGAATTTTTTAGATTGAAGTTTGGGTAAGCCATTGCACTTGTTTGATTAGGTTTTGTTTTCTGAAAATTTGCATCTGTTTACTGTAATCCGTCTGCAACTCCAAAGGCAAGTCACTAATTTTTTGTTGAAATATTTTTTTTTCTTGTTCCTTTTTAAGTCAGTTATCACCATATTAAATTTCATCATCAGAAAAAAATTATAAAAAAAATAAAAATTTTTGCAGTTCGATACTATCATTAAGGTTCTGTTCTGTCCTTTTTATTTATCTTCATTTGTAGATCTTCTTAGAGTAGTACAGATTTTAGTTTTAAAATTACTTTCATCTACATTGAAACATATAAGTTAGGAATCCTCTGTGAATTTTTCAGAATTTTTGGACATTTTTTTCATCACGTTTTCCACACCACTTTCAAACTGCAACACACTTCTGCAGCACCTTTGCATTTCATTCATCTCATGAGAAATCAAATTAAGGGCATCAATTTGACATAGGGTCAGGGTTTCATCACCTGTCCCTAGCCCAAAATCACCACCCAGCATATCGATCCCAGCCCGTTAATTAAAATTGAGTAGAACGTTAATTGCCCTAGTGGGTTAGGGACACCAACAAGTTGGGTTCAGGTTAGGGTCAAGTTAACTATGTCAGCTAATTGGTGTGTGCTTACTGGCTTGGTGTCTAGGATTGGTGCATCAGGGCTTGTGATTTGGTCCACCTACCTGGCCAATCTCAGATTGGTGTCTAAGGTTTGGCAATCAGGGACCTTCACTCCCCTCCATCTACCTGGCTAAGTTCCATAAATACTACTAGCTAGTTGGTTCACTTAATTAGACCTCTAATTTGTACTCTAGGTCTAGGAAACCTTAGCTCAAGCTTGAGTCTACTTGCATGCATGAAAACTAGATCAGGGGCCTCATATTCACCAGTCCAGACCCAGTCCAGTGTAGCCATGGACCCAAATCTTGAAACCATGCTGAAAGGCCTAAATGATCTAATGGCCTAATTGAACCAAATTCTGGCTAAACAATTTTCCTTAGACCAACCAACTCCTACTATCCCATTAGCTCATATGAATGATAAGAGTAAGAACCCTGAAGTACAAGTTGAGTTCATTAATACCCAAGACTTAGGGTATCCTCAAACTGAAGGTCTAGGGAAGGAAGAAGGCAAATCTGAACCTAGTAAATATGTGTATGAGACTAACATAAGTTTAATAGATGAATATGAAGGGGAAAACTGTGAAGAGAACAACTTTAGTACTTTACTTGAGGAAACCTTTGGTAAAGAAAAGATTATTGAGCCTAGTCCTGAAACATCAGAACAACCAAAATTTAGTGAGGACTTGGTTCCCGTAAGACAATGCCCTCAGGAAGAACCCAATACTTTAGCTTCGACACAAGAACTCCTTCAGGTACCTGAGAAGAACCCAATCATTATTTTAGAAGACTTTCCTGATGACCTTCAACTATCTAGAAGCATCCCGCCTGTAGATCAAAATTCTAATCTTAAGGTCATCACGAGTAACCAAGGTATGTTTCAAGATTCTCCTAAATTATCCCAAGTCTCGGATTCCTATCATAATTTTAGAGCCATTAAGTTTCATTTTGTTGAGATTACTAGGATGCATGAGCTTTTAAGGCCTATTCCTTTTGCTACCTACTTTTAGAAAACCTTATGGCATTTGCTAGGAACCCATGGTAAATTCTCATGTGCATGCCAGACCAGGGTCAAACCTAGAGAGTCATTAATCTGTTAGGTTTAGGCCCTAGAGAGTCCAATAAAATTCCTCTCAATAAGGATGCCTAGTTCAGTCTACATTTCGTAAGTGCTTGTGTAAGTTTTCGAGTCTGCTGAGTCTTTTGCATAGCATGTCACAAATCTGCATAAAGAAATCAGTAATAAGATCAACCTGAGCAATGAAACTTATAAACACTTAGCTGACTCACATAAGAGGGCTAAAGAATTCTGTGAAGGGGATTATGTGATGATTAGGCTCAACCCTGAACGGTTCTCCTCTGGAACCATAAAGAAGCTGCATGCCCGCGGAGCGGGGCCTTTCAAGATCTTAAAGAAAATAGGGCCTAATGCATATGTTTTGGAACTTCCACCTAATATGGGTATCAGTACAACCTTTAATGTTTCAGACCTAGTAGAATACAAAGAACCAGTACTAATACCTAGTGAGCCTTTTGGGCCAGAAACTTTCATTGAGAGTAAACATATTTCCGAGTGTCCACCACCAACCCTACCTGAGCGGAGAGAGAGGATTGAGAGAATCCTGGATGACAAGACCATTACTACCAGGAATAAGGAGTATCAGCGATACCTGGTTCAATGGCAAGGTCGACCTGAGTCCGACAACTCTTGGATTACTCGAGAGGACCTGCAAAGACTTAACCCAGACTTGTTCGAGCATTACCAGGGCAAAACTGAACCATACTCGACTGGGTCGAGTTCTGCCCACCCCAGGAGAATTGGTGTGGACACCAGAAACCGAAAGAAACTTCACTCCAACAAGGTTAGCCTTATCCCAATTTGGATCGAAGATAATTAGGTTACCTTGTATTCTTTAGTTAAAAAATATTTTATTTTCAAGAGCCATTTCCTTTTCAAGAGTCCTGTAAATGTATTATTTTCAAGAGCCATTTCCTTTTCAAGAGTTCTGTAATTAATCAAGAGTGTTTATTGAGTCCTGTAATTACTTTTTTTTTTAAAAAAAAAAAATTCATTTCCTGTAAGTCCGTTTCAAGTTTTAAAGTTTAGGTCAGTCAAGTCAGTTCAGTTGAGTTAAGTCTATTTCAGTTAATCAAGTCTTAAAGCAATGAAAGCCAGCAACAAGACTCAAATTCTGGACCCCAGAATTTGACCACATGAAGAAGAGAAGACACATCAACCAAGGAAGAGAAAAGGACCATCAACTAGGACCACTTGGCACCACATATCATTCCTTATCCAAGTAGAAGACCATCTCATCATCAGGCGCCACCTCATTAGCCACCTCATCACTCTTTGACGCTAACAAGGAAGATTCAAATTCAAGGAGGTTGGCCACACCCCTCCAAGTCCTCCACCAAATCCTTCAACCCCCCCCATCCCTCCAAACTCTCCACCAAATCCTCCAACCCCCCTTGTAATCCTCCTCAATTTAGGGAGTTTTTTAAATTTCGAAAGCTAGCTTTGTAAGGCTATTAAAGGCCTTGGACGCCCATTGTAAAGGGGATTGATTTTGGGAATGAATGAAAATTGAAGTTGAATTTTGGAAGTAGAAGTTGTCTTGTGTTTTTTTTTTCCTTATGTGAAAGTTTCCCATCCTCTTCCTCCATGCCAAAGCCATTCTTTTTCCATAGCAAAGCATCTTCCAAGCTCACGTGAAGGCATTGGAGTCAGCCAGATCTTCTCAAATTTCTGTTCTTAGTTCATAAATTCTCCCATCCCTTCTATATGTTCTTATCCTTCTTCCTTAACTTTGATCTTCATTGCAGGGTCCTTCGAAGTCTTTGAGTTGTGAACCGGGTTCACCTTGACAAAGAACCAACAAGTTGAAGCCCCAAGTCCAGGGTTCTGATCTCTGTTATCCAGGTTCTTCAGTTCTGAGCGTTGATAGTTTCAAGGTATGAATTAAAAGAAGGTTGGAAAGCTCATCAAGGTAAGTCCACAATCATTAGCCTCTATTGTCTAGATCTTCTTCCTTCTTAGTTTAGGATTGTGTCTAATCAAGTAAAAATCCCATTTCTTATAATCCTTAAGTCTTATTATGATGAGTACAATGCTTGTGTAATTAGGTTTCATTGCTCTACAAACCATATTCAAAACATTAATCATATGCTTGCCGCATCAAGAGGGAGAAAGAGGAAGGAGGAGTGATTGAGGGAGAAGGTCAAGGGCCATACTAAATTGGCTCTAAGCTCACAAGGCAAGAATGACCACATTCCATAAAAGCTTGGAGCCAAAACTAGCCAAAATTCGAAATTCGTATTGAGGTCAAAACCTTCTAAATAATGACCATCATTCCATGAAGGCTTGAGCCAAAATCAACCAGAATTCGAAATTCAAATTGAGGTCAAAACTTTTCAAAAATTCTTTCCATAATTTCTGCTCGTCATAGCCAAGTGCCGACACTTCCTAGTGTCGACTTTCCAAGTGTCGACACTTGGAACATGGTCAATCATATTGACCTCCAATGATGGCAAATGATTCTCAATCTTCGATCAACCTTTAGATCATATAGAAATCCTTATGGTGTGCGACCCCATAGGTTCGAACACTAAGCCAGTAGCACTAAAATACTTCCAGTATCAGTCAAAGTCATCATCTAGAAATGATACTCGATGTCCGGATAGGTCGAAGATTGTAGAGAAACTTTCTAGAACCTCTAGCATATGGTTATCGCATAATTCATCCCTTTGACCTCATAATGCTCAGGATGACCCAGGGTTTGATTGCCAACCCTAACATGGTACATCCATATCGTGTTTCAACCTTACAAGTTTTGTAACTCCTCATAAGAACTATCTTGGCCAAGGTTTTGCTAAATTGAGACATAATGAGTCATTCACTCCAAACTATTTGGAGGGATCAATCCCATCTTGATCCACCACCGCTCTACAAGTACTTGACTGTACTTAGAAGCCTTTCATTATTGGATTCAAAATCTAGGTAGTCCGGCACCAAAGTATAGTGAGTTGCTTGCAAGCTACCATGGTGACCTCAGGTCTGAGGGACACATATATCCATATCCCTTCATGAGCAACCCTTTGGCAGAAGGCAGCTCCGCAGTTGGTCACATTCAGTAAGATGTCATACATTTCACTTGTATGTCATATCATTATTTCTACACTCCATGGTTAAGAGGACAACCAACAAATGTGACATACAATAACTTACACTTGATATTTCACCATCCTATAATAATGTATCCTTTGGTTGTGAACCAGTTTAAGAACTACTCGATATATCCTCTCTATATCAAACATAATGTAGTTCTAAGGACTCCATCACACAAGAGTTCTTTTCAGAAAAATGCATATGTGATGAACAACCAAAAGAATAACTTTTAAAACTCACAGGAGAAGATGGAATAGTGTAGGAATAAATCGTGAATTAGATCGGGATAAAGATGGAATAGTGGGAATAGGTAGAATAGCGGGAATAGGAAAAAAATGCGAGAAAAATAAGAAAAAAATGAAAAAATACCCAGACCTGCCCTGGATCCCCATCATCTAATCTAGCTTTTCATTTGGGAAAGCTATTCAAACATTCATTTACCATATTTCATAGTCAAAGTACACCACAAAAGTAAGCATTATCTGGACTTGAGCATTGCCATAGGAAAAATGTCTCATCATAGTCAATACCATAATGTTGACGATAATCCTTGGCAACTAAACAGGCTTTATAGGTCTTCACTTGCCCCTCTATGCTCCTTTTCCTTTTGAAAATCTATTTACACCCAATAAATTTTATACATTCGATGGATCAATAAGTATCCATACACTATTGATCTCAATGAACTCTATTTTGGATTTCATGGCTTCAAGCTACTTATCAGAGTTGAATCTTTGCATGACATCTAAATAGGTGATCAGATCCTCATTGTTTTCATCAAGTTTAACAAGATCACCATCCTGAACCAAGAAACCATAGTATCTATTCGACTGATATGATACTTTACCAGACCTTTTTATTGGTACCTCAATAATGGACTCTGGGTTTGGTCTAATTAAAGCCGGTTCTATAATTTTGTTTGTATGTGTCAGTTCCTTTACCTGTCAAAATTCATGAAGTTTGACCTTAGTAGCTTAAGTTCCTTCAATAAGGAGCTCCTTTTCCAAAAAGGTGCCTTAAGACTGATGAATAACTTTTATTCTTTAGCAAGGTAATAATAATATCCCTTGGTTTCTTTAGGATACCCAACAAATAGATATTTATCAGTCCTAGGTCCAAGCTTATCCATCTTCAAACATTTGACATAAGTTGGCCCCAAATCCTAAGGTGTGAGAGTATTGGCTTACACATTGTCCATTTCTCATATGGTATTTTGTCAACAAACTTGCTCAGACCCTATTAAGTAATAGGTTGACTCTAGAGTATGTTCCCAAAAGGAGATCGATAGACTAGCAAGACCATCATGGACCAAACCATATCTATCAATGTTTGATTCCTCCTTTCAAACACTCCATTTAATTGAGGTGTCTCAAGAGGTGTCTATTATGAGATAATCCCATTCTGTTCTAGATAAGTCAAAAACTTACTGGTGAGGTATTCTCCTTATCGATCTGATTAAAAAGTTTTAATACTTTTGTAGTTTATTTTTCTATCTCATTACAATATTGTTTGAATATTTTAAATGACTTAGATTTATGCCTCATTAGATAGACATAACCAAACCTAGATAGGTTGTCTATAAACATAATAAAATAGTAATACCCATATTTGGTACAAGTGTTCATGGGTCCGTATAATTAGTATATATCAGACCTAGAACCTCATTGGTTCATTCACCTTTTCTAATAAAAGGTGACTTGGTCATCTTTCCAAGAAGGTAGGATTCATAGGTTGGCAATAATTCACAAACATTAACATCGAGGACACCCTCTTTTATTAACTTGTTTATCCTGTTCATGTTAATATGACATAGCTTATAGTGTCAAAGATATGTATCATTGACATTATCTAATTTAGGGCATTTGTTCAAAGTGTACATTATACTAACAGGCTGTCATAGTAAATAAATACAATTTTTCAATTGTCCATTCATCATAATAGCACCATTCATAATAATATTACAAATGTCATACTTCATTAAGAATTCATAACCATTCAAAGCCAAAAGGCCTATAGAAATGACATTCAAAAGAAAAGTTGGACAATAGTGACATTCACTCAAAACAACATACAAGAATTGAAAACAAACTTGATAACTCTTAAAGCCAGACTATAACTTGACTTTCATCTTCCACATTTAGGAATCTCTCACCATCCTCAAATCTCCTACTATCTTGAAATCTCTTCAATGAATTACAACTGTTAATAGGGCTTCTGGTATCCAATATCCAAGTAGTAGTATCACAAATAGAAAAATTACAAAGGATTATCATATAATTATCTTGTCCAGCAACCCTTTGCCGCTTTCTCTTATTTAGCTTGTTCAAGTCAAGAAAAGTAATATAAAGAGGATAGTTCCTCTTCAAATGACCTCTCTTCTTATAATAGAAGCACTTTGCCTGACTCTTGTCAGACTTGAACTTCTTGGTCCGAGATATCTTGGCACTTTGCACCTTCTTATTTTTATTATCTTCTTTCCTTTCTTAAAGGGATGATGCCCTATCGAAAACCAACCTACAACATTCATTGACTCCTTATGGAGCTGGTGATCCTTCTCCTAAGTCCTGCAGTAACTCTAGCAAACCATGGTAATTCACTACATGCTTTGTCTTCTATAATGACTGAGAAAATTGAAGTAAGACTTGAAAGGGATATGCCCTACAAGCCAATCTATGTTGTATCTCCCAAACCATTGTAATTGACAATTTTCTAAATAAAGGCATTATTTTTCATCATACGCTATTTTTTTTTTTATTATTATATGATGAACCCCATAGATTAGGGCTATGATTTTAGGGTTATGATGAGATCATACCAGTGAGACCTAAAATCTTAAAACCTTAATCTAAAGTAATCCTAGTCAAAGGAACCCTGAGTAGGGGATCAGGGTTTTTCCGATAAGACTAGCACATCCCGGGTATACTGGAAAGGGTGACTGCTCTCACAGTTACTTGTGTATGACACTAATACTGGGATGTGGATGCTCATTGGAGAATGAGTTCACTGATATGATCCAACTTGAGAACATCTAATGGAGTCTTAGCTACATGTCAATAGAAGGTTCTCATAGTGGGAGTGGTACAAGTAATCTTTTGACCTGAGACTGCCATAAGTACCTTATGTACATGAACCCATTCTTTGGTTCAATCCTAATCATGACACTGAGACATGCACAGGATTGATACTGGGAATGGTGAATTGGATATGAAGGTAATGAGTAGGTCAACAAGGAATCGATCACTCTTAGTAAGAGGAGATTGCATCCAGCTAGTCAACAATCGCATGATGATTCAGGGAATCTTTGATCAAAGTGAAGATATTAGAGATGGTTTCTAATATCAAGATAATCGAATCATCATTATAAGATTGAGCTAGAAATAAATATAATATTGGATTTGACATATATCCATATCCATAGTTATATTTTGGGTGCAGGCTGATCGAAAGATTTAATTGTACGGTAACTCTCTACTGAAGGATAATTTTGGTATTTCACCAGAATTCTTATATCTTCCGGGTAGACATGACACGTTGCTAGACATCAATCTTGTCTTGTGGGTTGATCAAGTTCAAAGATCACATGTTAGGAAGAATCATAATTGATCGAATCGGGTAAGCCCGATTTGACCTAAATCGATTAGAAAGAGTTCTAATCGATTAGGTCAACTTGTATTCGAACCCACTGCTGGCTAGATGTGGAACCCAATGGGTCGCACACTTAAGAGGATTGATCAAGAGTTTAACTTGGAATGAAATCATCTTTGCAAGATAACACTCTAGCAGGTGTTGCAAATCCTAGCTTCTATTCGGATCAGATTCGAATTAGGGTTCCGGATTGGTTTAAATTGGGTTCTAATTGGACCTAATTAGACCCTAATTAAGAAAACAGGAATATGGCTAACCCTATTGGCTAGCCATGTAGCTTGGCTAGCCTCCCCACCCGCCCCCTTTATTTTTCCATGCCAAATGCCAAGAGTCCATGCGCATATGGACTCTTGGCGCGCCATTTGAAAGAGTCCATGGCGCATGGACTCTTGGCACGCCCCAAATATTTCTCCGATGATTTTATTTGGGGTGGCCTCCTTCTTAAGCAATTAGCGCACCATCTCTCCCCCCTTGGATGAGAATCCAATGGCTGATGGGATTTTGAGAAAGAAGGAATGCGCTAACTCCTCCCGGGCGCGCGAAATAACATCTCTTCGGAGATGAAAAGTCGCGACTTCCTTCCTTTTAAAACACCGCGGTTTTTCCTTTAAAAAAAGCCGTGGGGTTTAATCTGGAAGGCCGTGAGATGGGAGGATTGGGCGTGAGAAATAGGGAAGGGGCGTGAGACAAAGTGGAATGGGGTTTACGGAGAGTTGTGTTCTTTTGAGAAGACATCTCTCTGTAATCTATTTAAACAACAGAGGTCTCGGGTGTTTGAACTAATGAACGACAGAGTTTATTTATTGTCTTTTCTTTCCAGGAAACTGATTCCTCCTTAGCTTGTTTAGGACAAAGAGAGTTTCCCTCTTACAGAGTTCTCTTCTCTGTTGAAACTCAAGTCCAAAACAAGAGATAGGAAGAATCTCTTGATCGGTAAAAGAAAGGAACTCCTACTCTGTTTCTATTTCCTTTACTTTAAGACATTAGTGTCTTAAATCCATCTCCTCCTTCAAGACAAGAGTTTTATTCTTAGGACAAGGTCTTAAGAAAGGGAGAGGAAGAAGGAAGAAAGGAAGTAAGGAGCCCCTACCCTGAAGTTTTAGAGCCATAGTCCTCTTGAGTTCTAGGATAAGAATTCAAGTGAAGGAATTTTGAAGAAGCTTGCATCTTGATCAATCATCTTGTGGATCACCATTGGAGGGTGGACATTTGGACGCCTGGTGAAATAAAAAGAAGCATTCAACACCAAGTTCTGATTCTACATCAAAATTGGACTTAGCGTTAAAAGGTTGGTGCCCTAATTCTAACAATGTTAGTTTGTATGTTTTAATTCTGAATAAGGAGATCTTGGCTAAGGGATTTTGGTGCCAATTTCATCATTTTTGAAATTACACTTCCACTGCGCTGCACCGGAATCCCCAACAGTGGTATTAGAGCAATCCTTATTACAGTTAAAACATATAAAAATTATTTATATGCGTTTTTGTTGTAGTATCGCAATTAGGGTTTTAAACCCTTGAATGCTGATACACTTAGAATAATTTAAGGGATGCATATATGATAATTAATGTTTTGATGTATGCCACTAGTTAAGGTTTTTCACTCAAACCCTAATTATTATAGAGATCTGATTAGTTTTGAAGTCATCATACTGAAATAAGGTTGCCCTGGCATAATGGTGGATCCATTATGTGGTAAATGGTTGTCCTAGTATGATGACACACTTAGCACATATATGTTTATCAGAGTGATATCATTGTGATATGTTTTTATAAGAATGTGCTGGCAATTTTAATAAAGCCCTCTTCTTAAAATTATATTAAGTCATAGTATATTTAACTAATGAGCATCACTAGTCATGATGAACAATTGATCATTCGGTGTCTAGAAAGGTGGTTCTGGGAAGGTAAAGAGAATCGTGGTTTTTAATTGGTTCCGTTGACTGACCTGGCCAATTTTT
The DNA here is from genome assembly GCA_021397845.1 of Areca catechu. Classification (NCBI taxonomy): domain Eukaryota; kingdom Viridiplantae; phylum Streptophyta; class Magnoliopsida; order Arecales; family Arecaceae; genus Areca; species Areca catechu. The sequence continues at coordinate 88,639,525 of CM038042.1, read as the reverse complement.
ATTGGTGTATAGGAAAGCAACGGGGGGACTCCCACATCTCTTCCACTTGCCTGGCCGATTTGATTATATTTAAATCTTTACTTATATGCTTAGTGTTAAAAAATGCTATATGTTGGCCTTCCTTCATGCTGGATCATTACTGTGTTATGAACCACATTAGGTTTGTTGTGTTATCTGCAAGACCTAATAGGGTGATTGACATAATATTGGTCTAGTGCAAAAATATGCTTACAGTGTATTCAGTATAATGCCTTGTTGTGTTATCTGCAAGGGCATTATATTTGAGTACTGACTGTATAGAAATGAAAGGGTCTTGACTTAACTAGAACATTATGGTTTGTTATGTTTTCTGCAAGACTTATAATGTTCTAGAGGCCAAGTTATTTTTGAGAAGTATATGAGATATAATTGGAAGAGTTTCCTACCTTTGAACTTATAAAAGATTTGTTGTGTTATCTGCAAGATCTTTTATAAATTATAAGGATCTCGATCTCACTAAGAAAATCGATCAGGGTTCTTCTCAATTATCATAATGAGAGCTATGATTTTTGATAAAATAGTGGGAGACATAATTAAATTGAAGACCTAATTTAATTATGTAAGTCATTTCATGGTTGTTTGCTTATGTATTGTTCTTAATTAAATGTAGATAAATGGCATCTTCATTATCTCTGAGAAGCATCTTAGATACCAACAAATTGACTGGTCCAAACTATGTGGACTGGTTGAGAAACTTAAAGATTGTACTGAGTTCAGAAAAACTTTCTTATATTCTTGATACCCCTAGTCTTAATCCACTAGGGGATGATGCCACACAGGAAGATATGGCCACATACAAAATGTGGCAGAATGACTCCCTCACTGTCAAGTGTATCATACTGGCCTCTATGACTAATGAGTTACAGAGGCAGGATGAAAGCATGGATACTCAATCCATAATGCTCAATTTAAAGGAGCTTTATGGAGAACAAAGCAGAACTGCTAGATACGAAATATCTAAGCAGTTATTCCGTGCTAGGATGACAGAGGGTACATCCGTTCAGGATCATGTCCTGAAGGTAATTGACTTAATCACCAGATTGGGTCAATTAGGGTTTATTATGGATGGAGAGCTGAATCAGGATTTAATCCTGCAATCACTCCCGGAGTCATTTTCTCAGTTTGTCTTGAATTATCACATGAACAAACTGAACACTTCCTTGCCTGAGCTGTTAAATATGTTAAAAACAGCAGAGAGCCACGTTAAGAGAGAAAAGGCTCCACTTCTTCTTGTTGATAAGACCAATAAGAAGAAATCGGGCAAAAAGGGTTTTAGTAGGAGGCTAAACCCTAAGGGTGGCATCAATAAGAACAAGAAAGGAAAGAAGGCCTCAAAACAGTCAACCTGTTACTTTTACGGTAAAGCGAGACATTGGAAAAGGAATTGCAAGGCTTACCTTGCAACTGTGAAGCCTGGTGCGGCAGACACACCGAAAGGTATGTATGAGATACATACTATATTGACATTAAATTCGTCTATATCAAATACTTGGGTATTGGATACCGCTTGTGGTTACCATATATGCAAATCTTTGCAGGACCTCCACAAGCTTAAAGTATTGAAGGAAGGCGACTTCAATCTCTACGGTGCTGGTGGTGATATCATCCAAGCAGAAGCTGTAGGGACCTATATTCTGAAGTTGCCTTCAGGGAAGATCTTGGAGCTAGAGAATTGTTACTATATGCCAAAGATTATTAGGAACATTATATCTATTCCTTTGTTATTAAAACAAGGATATGTAATGGATGTAACGAGCACTGGTTGCTCGATAATGTTATCTAATAAAATTATTTGTTCTGGCATATTTAGCAATGGGCTCTTAACTCTTTCTTCCAATGATAGTATTTTTCATGTCAATACTAAAAGGAAAAGAAAAGACTTTAATGATACTTTACTTTGCATCATAGACTTGGTCATGTTAATGAGTCTAGAATTAGCAAGTTATACAAGGAAAAATTCCTTGATCCTTATGAGTATGAATCATTAGGAACTTGCGAATCATGTCTCATGGGTAAGATGACAAAAACCCCATTCACTGGACATGGGGAAAGGTCAACTGAGTTATTAGGACTTATACATACTGATGTATGTGGTCCAATGACAACTCAGGCCAGAGGAGGATACTCATATTTTATCACTTTTACAGATGATTTATCTAGGTTCGGATATGTGTATCTTATGAAACACAAATCTGAAGCCTTTGATAAATTTAAGGAGTATCAAAGTATGGTCGAAAAACAAACCGGGAAAAGTATTAAAGTTCTTCGTTCTGATCGAGGAGGAGAATACTTATCCACGGAGTTCTTAGACTATCTTAAAGTTAATGGAATCCTTTCTGAATGGACCCCTCCTTATACACCACAGCTAAATGGTATAGCTGAAAGGAGGAATCGTACCTTATTAGATATGGTACGATCCATGATGTGCTTCATAAATCTGCCCATTTCCTTCTGGGGTCATGCCCTAGAAACTACTGTTTACATTCTGAACAAGGTACCTTCTAAATCCGTTGTTAGTACTCCATATGAAATTTGGAGTGGAAAGAAACCATATCTTAGATATTTTAAGGTATGGGGATGTCCAGCTTATGTTAAAAGAAATTTTGGACATAAGTTGGAACCTAGAGCGGATAAATGTCTATTTGTAGGATATCCTAAAGAAGGTAGAGGATATCTATTCTACCATCCTACTGAACAAAAGATTTTTGTCAGCAGGCATGCCACTTTTCTAGAAAAAGAGTTCATTTTAGAAAAGGGCAATGGTAGAACTATTGAACTTGGAGAAGTACAAGAAATGTAGATAGACAATTCTCAACCATTAGAACATATAGTTAGGACAGAACCATAACATAAAACTCCTCCTCATAGGTCTGATAGAGTGCCACGGGCACCTGAGAGGTATGGGTTTATTATTGAAAATAATGAAGCCCAAGTCATTCAAAATGATGAACCTCTGACCTATACGGAAGCTATCTTGAGTACTGATTCAGATAAATGGCAAGAAGCCATGGAATCCGAAGTAGACTCTATGTATGTAAACCAAGTATGGTCTTTGGTTGATGCACCAGAGGGTGTTAATCCTATTGGGTGTAAATGGGTCTATAAGAAAAAGATTGGGGCTGATGGCCAAGTTGAAACCTATAAAGCCAGATTAGTGGCTAAAGGTTTTAGACAAAAACAGGGAATTGATTATGATGAAACATTTTCACCTGTTGCCATGCTGAAATCAATTCGGATTTTACTTGCTATAGCAGCATACCACGATTATGAGATATGGCAGATGGATGTAAAGACTGCATTCCTCAATGGTTTCCTTGAGGAAGAAGTCTACATGTCACAGCCAGAAGGTTTTATTTCAAAGAATAAACCTAATCAAGTATGCAAGCTAAAGAAATCCATTTATGGATTAAAGCAAGCTTCCAGGAGTTGGAACATCCGCTTTGATGAAACTATTAAAAGGTTTGGTTTTATCAAAAATGTGGATGAACCCTGTGTTTATAAGAAGACTAGTAGGAGTGCCATAGTCTTCTTGGTTCTGTATGTAGATGACATACTCCTTATTGGGAATGATATCCCAATGTTGCAATCAGTCAAGGTTTGGCTATCAAACCAGTTTTCCATGAAAGATTTGGGAGAAGCATCCTATATACTAGGTATTAAGATCTATAGAGATAGATCTAAGAGGATGCTAGGTTTATCCCAATCTAGGTACATTGACTTAGTGCTGAAAAGATTCAGCATGGAAGGAAGTAAAAGAGGTTATCTTCCTATGAGTCAAGGCATACATCTTTCTAAAAGGATGTCTCCTAAGACACCTGAAGAAAGAAATAGAATGAATTCTATACCCTATGCTTCGGCAATAGGGTCCATAATGTATGCCATGTTATGTACCAGGCCTGATGTGGCATATGCTTTAGGCATTGTCAGTAGGTTTCAGGCTGATCCAGGAGAGGATCATTGGAAAGCAGTTAAAAATATTCTTAAGTATCTAAGAAGGACTAAGGATATTTTTCTGGTTTATGGTGGTTCTGATCTTAAACTAGAAGCTTATTCTGATTCTAGTTTTCAATCAGACCCTGATGATAGCAAATCCATTTCGGGATATGTTTTTACCCTAAATGGTGGAGCAGTGAGTTGGAAGAGTACCAAGCAGCAGACTGTAGCTGACTCAACCACAGAGGCAGAATACATAGCTGTTAGTGAAGCCGCTAAGGAAGCAGTCTGGATAAAGAAGTTCATCACAGAGTTGGGTGTTGTTCCTTAAATTGAAAACCCAGTGCCACTTTACTGTGACAACACTGGGGCTGTTGCTCAAGCTAAGGAACCAAGAGCTCATCATAAGTCCAAGCACATTCTGAGATGCTTCCAACTTGTTCGAGAAATAGTAGAGAGACAAGATGTCTACATAGATAGAGTTGATACAAAGAACAATATAGCAGACCCGTTCACTAAGGCTCTACCACAGCGAGATTTTGATCGCCACCTCGAATGTATGGGATTAAGATTCAAAGGCGATTGACTTTAGTGCAAGTGGGAGATTGAAAGGGATATGCCCTACAAGCCAATCTATGTTGTATCTCCCAAACCATTGTAATTGACAATTTTCTAAATAAAGGCATTATTTTTCATCATACGCTGTTTTTTTTTTTATTATTATATGATGAACCCTATAGATTAGGGCTATGATTTTAGGGTTATGATGAGATCATACCAGTGAGACCTAAAATCTTAAAACCTTAATCTAAAGTAATCCTAGTCAAAGGAACCCTGAGTAGGGGATCAGGGTTTTTCCGATAAGACTAGCACATCCCGGGTATACTGGAAAGGGTGACTGCTCTCACAGTCACTTGTGTATGACACTAATACTGGGATGTGGGTGCTCATTGGAGAATGAGTTCACTGATATGATCCAACTTGAGAACATCTAATGGAGTCTTAGCTACATGTCAATAGAAGGTTCTCATAGTGGGAGTGGTACAAGTAATCTTTTGACCTGAGACTGCCATAAGTACCTTATGTACATGAACCCATTCTTTGGTTCAATCCTAATCATGACACTGAGACATGCACAGGATTGATACTGGGAATGGTGAATTGGATATGAAGGTAATGAGTAGGTCAACAAGGAATCGATCACTCTTAGTAAGAGGAGATTGCATCCAGCTAGTCAACAATCGCATGATGATTCAGGGAATCTTTGATCAAAGTGAAGATATTAGAGATGGTTTCTAATATCAAGATAATCGAATCATCATTATAAGATTGAGCTAGAAATAAATATAATATTGGATTTGACATATATCCATATCCATAGTTATATTTTGGGTGCAGGCTGATCGAAAGATTTAATTGTACGGTAACTCTCTACTGAAGGGTAATTTTGGTATTTCACCAGAATTTCCATATCTTCCGGGTAGACATGACACGTTGCTAGACGTCAATCTTGTCTTGTGGGTTGATCAAGTTCAAAGATCACATGTTAGGAAGAATCCTAATTGATCGAATCGGGTAAGCCCGGTTTGACCTAAATCGATTAGAAAGAGTTCTAATCGATTAGGTCAACTTGTATTCGAACCCACTGCTGGCTAGATGTGGAACCCAATGGGTCGCACACTTAAGAGGATTGATCAAGAGTTTAATTTGGAATTAAATCATCTTTGCAAGATAACACTCTAGCAGGTGTTGCAAACCCTAGCTTCTATTCGGATCAAATTTGAATTAGGGTTCCGGATTGGTTCAAATTGGGTTCTAATTGGACCTAATTAGACCCTAATTAAGAAAACAGGAATATGGCTAACCCTATTGGCTAGCCATGTAGCTTGGCTAGCCTCCCCACCCGCCCCCTTTACTTTTCCATGACAAATGCCAAGAGTCCATGCGCATATGGACTCTTGGCGCGCCATTTGAAAGAGTCCATGGCGCATGGACTCTTGGCGCGCCCCAAATATTTCTCCGATGATTTTATTTGGGGCGGCCTCCTTCTTAAGCAATTAGCGCACCATCTCTCCCCCCTTGGATGAGAATCCAATGGCTGATGGGATTTTGAGAAAGAAGGAATGCGCTAACTCCTCCCGGGCGCGCGAAATAACATCTCTTCGGAGATGAAAAGTCGCGACTTCCTTCCTTTTAAAACATCGCAGTTTTTCCTTTAAGAAAAGCCATGGGATTTAATCTGGAAGGCCGTGAGATGGGAGGATTGGGCGTGAGAAATAGGGAAGGGGCGTGAGACAAAGTGGAATGGGGTTTACGGAGAGTTGTGTTCTTTTGAGAAGACATCTCTCTGTAATCTATTTAAACAACAGAGGTCTCGGGTGTTTGAACTAATGAACGACAGAGTTTATTTATTGTCTTTTCTTTCCAGGAAACTGATTCCTCCTTAGCTTGTTTAGGACAAAGAGAGTTTCCCTCTTACAGAGTTCTCTTCTCTGTTGAAACTCAAGTCCAAAACAAGAGATAGGAAGAATCTCTTGATCGGTAAAAGAAAGGAACTCCTACTCTGTTTCTATTTCCTTTACTTTAAGACATTAGTGTCTTAAATCCATCTCCTCTTTCAAGACAAGAGTTTTATTCTTAGGACAAGGTCTTAAGAAAGGGAGAGGAAGAAGGAAGAAAGGAAGTAAGGAGCCCCTACCCTGAAGTTTTAGAGCCATAGTCCTCTTGAATTCTAGGATAAGAATTCAAGTGAAGGAATTTTGAAGAAGCTTGCATCTTGATCAATCATCTTGTGGATCACCATTGGAGGGTGGACATTTGGATGCCTGGTGAAATCAAAAGAAGCATTCAACACCAAGTTCTGATTCTACATCAAAATTGGACTTAGCGTTAAAAGGTTGGTGCCCTAATTCTAACAATGTTAGTTTGTATGTTTTAATTCTGAATAAGGAGATCTTGGCTAAGGGATTTTGGTGCCAATTTCATCATTTTTGAAATTGCACTTCCGCTGCGCTGCACCGGAATCCCCAACAAGACTTAGGCAAGGAATTCAGTATCGCATCTTTTTCAAGTTGCTCGTGCAAAGAAAACTCGAGTTTGCTCAGGTGCTCGATCTGCTTGATCAAGTACAATATATGATCAATGATTGATGCCACCTCATGCATCCGAGCATTGAACACAGCACAACTAGTCTTATATCACTTAATACATCTGGTACACTAAAGGATTCCTTTAACACTTGAAATATTTTCTCTGGCTGAGCATCCTCGAACTTGTGACTGAACTCATCATTCATCACCACTCTCATGATGCAATGCATAGTGGTGTGGTCACTAAGCCACTTTTGATAAGTATCGTGAACCATACTATGAGCATTAGGAGCAGGCTCCTTAGGTATCGGATCCATTATCATATAAAGGATCTATTTGTGCTCCAAGACTATCTTGAGCTTTCGATACCAACTATCAAAATGGGGATCCATTAACCTATCATTGTCAAACAATGATTAGAGCAGCAAGATGGTAGCCATAATCTAAAAAGAAAATATAAGGCTAATTAGTATATGGATTATTAATTCCTAAAGACTTGGATATTAATCTAAAGGTCCTCCCACTATTTGTATGAATTGGTAGCCTCAACCTTCAATTTGATGAATTACATTAATTCCTTAGCAGGTACTATAATCTTATAGACTACACTTGATCCCAACTTTGGCTAGCCTATCCATATGCATCTATAGGTAGGTTCATACAATTATTTCACCAAACAACTTCTAGTAAGAGTTTTATCCCAGGCATAACTTCAGCAAGCCTTTGGGCCTCTACTGAAAGTCCTAGTTAGATTTAACCATTGACATAATAGGACTCAACACTTCTAACTAATAAATAGCCAAGCCTAATTTTGGCTAGCCCATTTGACCATTGTTAAGAAAGTTATAATTGAATCATCATAATATGAATGATACTTCTAATAGCCAGATAAGTACGAGGCCTTTAGGCCTCCATTGATTATCTGAACTATTAGATCCATTACCATTCTCTTAATGGGAGGCTATGACTCAGCTATGCCCATAACTTCATCATTTTAAGGACCTAATAATTTAGAGGATTTTACATTTGTGATAGAAGAAAAAAGAAAAAAAATGAACCAGTAAATTACAAATCCTCCCACCGACTTCACAAGCCATTGAAAAGGGTTCAAGGCTAGCTAGTCCAAGGGCACCTAAATTAGTCATGCTGATTCACCTTAATGGTATGAGTCAACTCAAATCACTAAGCAACGTAATCAAAATATGGTTGACCACTTTGGCTAGGTAAGAGGAGATCGATAGGAGGATCCTCATCTCTTTCCTTAGACACCAACTTGATTGGCTAGGAGAGAGAACATTCCCAATTAAAAACCCTTTTGGCCACTTGCCTTGGATACTAAGTAGTTTATAAGTTATGATTTGGTAACTTAATGACTCAGGCTCAACCATTGAGCCACAATTAGGTCTATTTAGAAATATGGGCTTGATAAGCTATAACTATTAAGATTGATCTATAGAGAAGAAAATCTAATACAATATTTGGTTAGATTTTAATTTCTCTATCTAGTCCATATTCTTCTAAACTTATGTCTAACCCAATTAAAAGACCTGATTTAAGCTAACCCATTAATCCCAAGGTTTATAAAAATGATTTAAGATCTTTCATTCTCAAATCTAAATATTTTAGTTATCAAAACATAATTCTTCAGTTTAAGATTATTTGAATTTTGAAATAATTTCAAATTCAACTTGTAAAACCATTTTACAAAAAATTATAGTTTTAATTTTTTGTTCACAAGCATGAGTCAACTCACCCTGGTCAAGTGTTGACTCATCTGTGAGTCAAGTCACTAAGTGTCGAATCAATACCCATTACATTGATTCATAGAGAGGGAACGAGATCTATTATTCTTAGTCTGCACTCTTGAGTCGATACCTACAAGAGTAAGTATCGACTCACCAGGACCAAGTATCGACTCATCAAGGTCATGTGTCTACACTTGTGGGCTAACAATAATAGGTTCAAAAAATAGATATGATTTTATGCTAGACTTTTTGACATACCCAATCATAAATCTAACTTAGATCATGTCTAAACTCATTTATGATTTTATATCTTAATTTTCAAGATTAAAACAATTTCAATCTAGTTCTTTTCTCAGTTCTTCTTCATGAGTCTGATACAAATAGCACCCCTACATGCCATAAGAGATCCCATAGAATGGAAAGACAGGGCCTTTAAACCCTACTTTTCTTTTATGATCGAATGGCTTGGTGAATCCATCCAATCCAAGTACTAAGCAAAAAATTTAAATTTTATTATTTTAGATTTATATGCAATAATTATCATGTCAAATGAACCTAAAGCTTTGATACCATTGAAAGGAACAGTAGGCCATTTTGTGCATGCATTTCAAAACTTTTTTGAAATAATTAGTAGCAAAAGATAAAAAAGATTAATCTAATTAATCTACCATGCATTAGATCATATCTATAAAAAGCTTATATTAAGGATCATGACATGATAAATATGCATATAAATATAAAATTGAAATATAAAGAACAAGCATAGATCATATCTATGCATCATATATCATATCTATGCATCATAGATCATATCTATGCATCATAGATCATATCTATGCGAAGAATTTAATACTATATATCACATCTACAACATTAATGAGTTCAAAACCCATTATGTTTGTACAGGTTGAAGATCTCCATAGCGAAAAGATCATAGTATCAATGTTCTTCTTTAGCCACATACGATATTTGGCCTCTTTGGATGATCCATAGGAAGCCCCATGTAGTCAAGTCTCCTTAGAGTGCTAGCTCCTCACTGAGATTTCAACGGTTGATGGAACCTTCTTCAGATAGCTAGATGCTCTAGGAGATGTGAAGAAGAATGAAGACACTGTTGGAAATTGTGTCCCAAAGCCAATCGCCTAGGCTATAGGTGGTTGAACTGAGTATTGTACTCTTTGTATGAATTAATAAATATTATTTTGGCAGCTCATCACATTCTGACTTTTTCTTGTAATGAACTCTTTTTCATGTGATGAAGTCCTTAGGACTACACTGACTTCGATATAGAGAGGATATATCGAGTGGTCCTTAAACCAGGTTCACAACCAAATGATACATTGTACTGGATGGCAATGTATCAAGTGTAGGTTATTGTAGTTCACATCATTTGGTTGTCCTCTTGACCAAAGGAGTGTGGTGACACTGATATGATTTGCAAGTGGGATATATGATATCTTATTGAACGTGACTCCGTGTAGCCCCTTTCTGCCATAGGGATACTCACGATTGGATATGGGTATATATGTCCCTCCGACCTGAGGTCATCATGGTAGCTTGAAAGCAACTCCCTATGCTTTGGTGCCGGACTACCCGGATTTCTAATCTAGTGATGGAAGGTTTCTGGATACAGCAAGTACTTGTAGAGCAGTGGTGGACCAAGATGGAATTGACCTGTCCGAATAAGTTTGGATTGAATGTCTCGCAGTGTCTCAATTTAGCAAATCCTCGGTCGGGGTAGTCCTAGTGAGGAGTCACTGGACTTGCGAGGTTGAGACATATTGTGAATTGACTCAACTAGGGTTGGCAGTCTAACCCTAAGTCATCCTGAGCATTGGAGGTCAAAGGGATGAATTATACGGTAACAATATGCCAAAGGTTTGATTGATTGCTCTCGTATCTTCGACCTATCCAGACGCCGGGACCCATTGCTAGATGGTATCTTGTGTTGGTACTGGAATTGTTTCAGTGCTACTGCCTAGGTTCAAACCTATGAGGTCACATGCCATAGAGGATTTCTTCTTGATCTAGGTATCGATTTATGATTAGGAATCATTTCGATAACGGTTTGATTGAGCACACTTTGGATTGACTCAGTTTTGGGTCGATCATAATTGTTCGAGTCCACCGGGAATTGTTTTTGGGTGACCGGGACTTGACCAAGCCTTTTATTAATTAGATTTTGATTTAATTATATTGTGAACCAGTTTAGAACTGGTTTGGAATTTTTGAACCGGTTGTGAACCGATTTTAAACCCATCCACACAATAATATTGGCTTGGGCAATAGGGATATAAGGTGACTTTTCTTCTCCTCCTTCCAATTGTTTTGGCTAGAATTAAACCACCAATTTATTGCTCTTGATTTCTTCTTTGAAAATGAATTTGATTCATTCTCAAAATTGGATGGCCTATCGAATTCCAAGGAAGTCTCCTAAGTTCCCTTATCACTGTTTCACGCTAATTTATAAATTCTAGGTGCTGAAAATGCTGAGATTGAATTCTCCCTTTGAGAACTTCTACCATTCTTTCCACCGGTGTTTTTAGGCTTGAATTCTTATATGAGATTGGGTGTGAAAGAGTGCTTTGATTCCCTGTTGCTATTGGTGCTCAATCGATGGAAGAAAAGAAAGAATATTTGTTTTGGAGAAAACAAATTACAGAACATAGTGTTCTATTTTTCCCTTCCTCCCCTCATCGTTTCAAGAGTTTCGGTGACTAGCATCGTGCGAGAAGCCAGATCAGAGGAAGCCCAAGCATGTCCCCCCTCTAGAGGGTGTTCTCTTGAGCACCTAAGAGCCACTTCAACCTCCATTGCTGCTATTTTGTTTGCTCTGTGTTTTGGTTGCAGAATTTATCTTGTTGCTCTTGGAGAAGAGACAAAGGGATTTCAAACGATCCATTAGCACTCCCTTGAAGCAAAGTCTATCAAGTATTTCCCTTGCTGTTGTTGCAGGAGAAGAGACCAACGATTTGCTATTTTGGTTTGGGATTTGCTGCACTTGGAAGAAAGGAAGAGAAGCATTCCAATCGACTGCTGGAAGAAGAAGACTGGGATAAGGTTATTCCAGATATTCCAGCTATTCTAGTGTTATCCCTATTTTATTCCAAGCAGGAATAAGGTAAAATTTATGGTTTTATTTTTCATGCATGCCTAGATCTAGGTTTATAAAATTGTTTATAAATATTACATGCCCGTTACATGCCTTCTTTTATCTGTACATGCATCTTGAAAATATTAGATCCCGTGTAGAGTAAGTTTTTTTTGCTATTATTTTAAAATTATTTTAAAATACATACCTACTCCTTGCCTGTTGCATGCTTAGTGTAGGCACTTGCAACCCTGTTTTAACTTTCAAACACCTTAGGAGGATATTGAGACTAGGAAGAAGACAACAAAAGAAGTGAGACTTTCTCTCTCTTTTCCTTTCTTCCCAAAAATCCTACACTAGGAACCCATACCCAAGAGGTACAAAGCTATATCTTTTCTTCCTTGTGCAATCCACACTCTCCCACTTCAAATGTTAGTTAGAAGATCTTCCTTTTTAGCAAGCCTCTGACTCCTGAAATAATTCTACCCTAAAAGCCAATCTTTGTATGGACATTTCTATAATCTTCCAACTCATGAATGATATTACTTATTAATAAAAGGCAATTATTGATTCATCATACTACTGCATCTTATCAAGATTATGATGAACATCATAGATTAAGTCAATGAAATTAGGGTTATGATGGAGATCATAACAGTGAACCTAAGTTCCTATAAATCCTAATTAAAATATTCCTAGTTGTTGGATCATCAATTTGAGGATCGATGTTTTTAGAAATACTAGCACATCATATGTATGCTTGATGGAGAGGGTAGTTGGTCTCATAGCCACTTGTGTAGGGACCTAATACAAGGATGTGGGTGCTCATTAGGGTATGAGTTCATTGAACTAATCTGCCATGAGAAGATCTTATGGAGGTCTTACTACTTGTCAAAAGATGGTTCTTATAGTAAGAGTTGGTAAGTGATCCTTAGACCTGAAATCACCATGGTTCCTTATGCACATAAAGCCATATTTTGGTTCATACTCATTCATGATAAAAAGTCATGTATGGGGTGTTTTCAGATATGGTGGATTGTGCATGAAGGATGTAAGTGGATTGACAAAGAATTGATCAATCTTAGTAAGATAAGGACTTATCCCATGTAATCTCTTCGATTGTTGACTTAGGAAGTCTTTGATCAAAGCAAGAAGAGATTAAAAAGGGTTTCTAATCTTTCATTGATCGAGTCTTTATTATCGAATTGAGATTCAAAAAGATTAAGTGCTAGGGTTTGATAATTCTCCATACCCATCGCTTATTCGGGATAAAGGGATATCGAAGGATTGAATTATATGGTAACTTTTTACTGAAGGATATTTTGATAATATCAATCAAATTCATCATCTTCCGGGGAGGCATGATATGTTGCTAGATGTCAATCATGTTTTGTAGAATTTCATGAATCAAATTGGTTGGATTCATGAGTCAATTTGGATGTTGGTTCGAATTGGCAACTTGAGTCAACACGATTTGACATAAGTAGGTAATCAGATTTGATTAGATCAAAATAGCTTGGACCTGAACCTATTGCTAGCTAGATATGGAGCCCAAAGGGTCACACACGCTTGGAAATTAGCCAAGGAAGTCAATTGGAATTTGGTTAGGATCATTGGATCCTAATAGGCTAGCTAATTTGCATACTATCATATGCATGCTAACCTAACTCCTAACCCAATTAGATTGGGTTAGTTTGCCTACTATTTGGGCAAACCAATTTAGGTGCATCTTAGATTGGGTTGAATCATAATTAGGGTAGCATTTATCAATATTTGCCTGGAATTTATTGAACATTATTCTTGGATTATGAAAGAGTCCAAAGGGGATTGGACTCTTGGCACCATATTGGCTTATGCCAAGATTAAGGGCCATAGAAGGACCAAGAGTCCTTCTGCCACTTAATCACCTATTCTATATAAGTGCTAGGCCTCTCTCCCTTATCCCCATGCCCATTTGAATTGAGCTTAATTTGTTAAAAGGTTGGTTATGGCATGAAAAAGTGTGGTGCACAAAATGAAGGGACGCATCCCTTTATGTTTGGCACGCAATCATAAATCCAGAAGTCCTTCTGTTTGAAGGCTTCTGATTCTCTAACATAATATTTGAAATCCCACATCCCTTAGCCACATTTTGATTGGTTACTTGTCACAAGGCAAGTGGAAAAATCACTGGAAAATTGAAGAGATACATATATGTCTCTTGGCACAGTGATATGGCATGATTTGGCATATCAAGATAAAACCTTTCACCCAAGGGACTACCTTCTGCTTGAAGGGTCCTATCTGATCATTAAAAAATTAGATCAAAGGCAGAGAAAAAGGTTTATTAGGAACACCCTCACTCAATGTATAAAGGCATGAGTATTCTGATGCAAATAAAATCTGAAAGAAATCTTTTCTATCTCTTTTCATTCTCTTAGGACAAAAAGTATTCTTTAAGACAAGGTTTGTCATTTTAAGATAAAAGTGTTGACTCTGGTTTTGATTATGACAAAATACTTAAGTATATTTGAGCACTAATTATGCATTAAGTGTGTAAATAGATATAAGTACTCAAGATTTAATTTTGAAGAAGTTTCAGCACTGGTGCAGCCAAGTGTCTACTTATGAAATCTAAGTGTCGACTCAAAGTATCAACTCATGAACAGTGAAGTATCGACTCAAGGCCTGAGACCAAACAGGATACAGAATGTGGTGATCTCGGGAGTTTGGTCAAGTGTCAACTCATGGAATTAAAGTATCGACTCACCAGATGAAGGTCGACTCACCAGTGTAGAGCAGAAGACTTTAGAAGATATTTTTGGTCAAGTATCGACTCAAGAAAATGAAGTGTCGACTCAAGGTGTCGACTCACAAAGGTTAAGTGTCGATACTTGCTGTAATGGCTAGTTTTTCTGAAGTGCAGAACTTCCCCAACTTGGCTCCAACGGCTATATTTTCTCTTCCAACGGTCACCAATGGTCAAATAAGATTTGGAAGGCTATTTATACACTACCAAGCTCAAGGGAAAGTGGGTCCTTTGGATTGAATGATAAATTTCTTGAAGATCAAGTGAAAATACTTTAAGGATCTAATTGTTGAGAGTGTTGAGCCTCCAAGGATTCAAAGTGAAGAGGGAGCTTCCAAGAGTGGCATCTTCAAGCATCCATTGAAGCTTCTACAACATGGTGACAAGCTCAACAACAACAATCAAATACCTCAAAGATAAATCCATTTTTTATAAGAAAGCTTTTATATTTTTATTGTTATTCTTGTACTTGTATTGCTTACTAGTTTCAATAAAATTGAAACTAGTATCTAGGTTGTTGGTGAGCCTATGTGATGAAAACCAACAAGAATTTTGATTTGTGAGCTCGTGAAAACAAGTTGGGTTTTTGGTTAGCCTAGAAAACCATCAAGGTTGTTGGTGAGCCCGTAAAACCAACTAAGTTCTTGGTTAGCTCATAAAACCAAGGGGTTTTTGCTGATCCTGTAAAAACCAAGGAGTTTTTGGTTAGCCCGTGAAAATCAAGGGATTTTTGGTGAGCCCATGAAAACCAAGGAATTTTTGGTTGGCCCGTGAAAACCAAGGAGTTTTAACTTATGAGCCCGAAAAACAAGTTTGCTGTAATCTTGATGATTATAGTAAATTCCCAAGGAAAACTTGAGGAGTGGATGTAGGTGCCTTAGAGTGCACTGAAGTACTATAAATCTTCATTTCTTTGTGATTGCTTTTGTTCTTGCATTTATTTCTTTATTTTTGCTACACATTATTATCTTGCTCACAAACACATGCTTTGAATTGGCACATTTTCTGAAGTATTGCAAAAAATTTTAAAGTCCAATTCACCCCCCTCTTGGGTTGGATCATCATCACTGGCCAACAAGTGGTATTAGAGCCCAGTACTCTTCTTGAAAATCTAACGATTTTGAGTTAAAGATCATGGCAGCCCAAGTTTGAAAATTTGAAAGTTTGAGTTTTTTGAAAAACTTTGAAAAGAATTTACAAATCATATATTGAGGGGGAGCTTTTAAAAATTTTTTTTTAGATCAGATTTTAAGGGGGGAGCTTAATGTTTTTCATTGCTACATTGCTCTATGCTTATTGTTAATCTTTTGGAGCATGTTATATTTATTTTTGAGCTTACCTTATTTATATACTTAAAGATTTTGTCAGTATCAAAAATGGAGAGATTGTTGACTCTGGTTTTGATTATGACAAAATACTTAAACATATTTGAGTACTAATTATGCATTAACTATGTAAATCAGATATAGGTACTCAAGATTTAATTTTGAAGAAGTTTCAGTACTAGTGCAGCCAAGTGTCGACTCATGAAATCCAAGTGTTGACTCAAAGTATCGACTCATGAATAGTGAAGTGTTGACTCAAGACCCTGAGGCCAAACATGATACAGAATGTTGTGATCTTAGGAGTTTAGTCAAGTGTCGACTCATCAAATGAAGTGTCGACTCATCAGTGCAGAGCAGAAGACTTCAGAAGATATTTTTGGTCAAGTGTCGACTCAAGAAAATGAAGTGTCGACTTAAGGTGTCGACTCGCGAAGGTCAAGTGTTGACACTTGCTATAACGGCTAGTTTTTCTGAACTACAGAACTTTCTTAAGTTGGCTCCAACGGCTATATTTTCTCCTCTAACGGTCACCAACAATCACATAAGGTTTGGAGGGCTATTTATACACTACCAAGCTCAAGGAGAAGTGAATCCTTTGGATTGAATGATGAATTTCTTGAAGATCATGTGAAAATACTTTAAGGATCTAATTATTGAGAGTGTTGAGCCTCCAAGGATTCAAAGTGAAGAGAGAGCTTCTACGAGTGGCATCTTCAAGCATCCATTGAAGCTTCTACAACATGGAGACAAGCTCAACAACAACAATCAAGTGCCTTAAAGATAAATCTGCATTTTGTAAGAAAGCTTTTATATTTTCATTATTATTCTTGTACTTGTATTGCTTAATAGTTTCAATGAAATTGAAACTAGTATCTAGGTTATTGGTGAGCCTATGTGATGAAAACCAACAAGGTTTTTGACTTGTGAGCCCATGAAAATAAGTTGGGTTGTTGGTTATCCCAGAAAACTATTAAGATTGTTGGTGAGCTTGTAAAATCAACTAGGTTCTTGGTTAGCCCGTAAAATCAAGAGATTTTTGGTGAGCCCATGAAAACCAAGGGGTTTTGGTTAGCCCATGAAAACCAAGGGATTTTTAGTGAGCCTGTGAAAACCAAGGGATTTTTGGTTAGCCCGTGAAAACCAAGGGATTTTGACTTATGAGCCTGGAAAACAAGTTGGCTGTAATTTTGGTGATTATAGTGAATTCTTAAGAAAACTTGGGGAGTGGATGTAGGTGGCTTGGAGTGCACCAAGCTACTATAAATTTTCATGTGTTTGTGATTGCTTTTATTCTTGCATTTATTTTTTTATTTTCACTGCACATTATTATCTTGCTCACAAATACATGCTTTGAATTTGCACATTATTTGAAGTATTATGAAAAAGTTTTAAAGTCCAATTCACCCCCCCTCTTGGATTGCATCATCTCACTAGCCAACAAAAAGTCTAGGAAGAGATATGGAAAGATAATTATATTTTGAGATAGGATTTAGAGAGGTCTCTAAGTGCCCTACAAGAGGGTAAGGGTTTCAGTAAAGGGAGAAAGATTGTTGAAGGAAGAAAGGCTATTGGGAAGAGTCATAGTCAAATAAGTAAGCTCGATAGGAGTGCCTCCTTTGTCCGATTCCTATGTGGATCACCTCTGGAGGGTATATACTTGTGTGCCTTATAAAAATTAAGGAGTATAGCACTCCAGGTATTCCTCTATAATCCTAAAATTATGATTTATTAGTTGTCATGGTCAAGTGGTCCTTGGGTCAAAGGTTCCGACTGATTAGGGTTTCAATAATGAAAATTTCTGAAATCCCATCTTCCATTGCATCAGCTTGAACACAACAATGGTATCAAAGCCATCTTTATTCATATAATTAGTAGTCATTTTAGTGTTAATTACTTGTTTTGCTATGACTCTTGCTCGATTAGTTCATATTATATATGTGATATGTTATGCTCCTAGTAACTACTTTGGATTGGGTTAGTCACCATGGTCGTCTGATCATAGGAGCTAAGTAGGGTTTAAAGGCCCTCTCTTTCCATTCAATGGGATCTCCTATGATGTGTTGGGATGCTGTTGTGGCCTTATCCCATGAACAAGTGAGGTGAACGGATTGTTATTTTAATCATGCTTTGGTTATGCATTTAGGTTTAATATGCTTATTTGCTGGAATATGTGTCATGTTGGCATGTTTAATTAGGATGTGTTTGAGACTATCAAAGCTCTCATAAAAATTATATTTAGTCTTAGTGTAAGTTAATCATGATGATGCAAATCTGTTTAGGGTTTGATTAGCAAATTAGTATCTAGGCAGGTTCTAGGAAGGTAAAGGGAATGAAATTTTTAATTGGTTCTATTGTCTGACCTGGTCAATTCATTTAGTATCTAACGAAAGCAACGGGGGGACCCCCTTATCTGCCCCACTTACCTTGCCAATTTGGTTTTATCTAGATCTTAAATTGGAAATGCTAATTGATTAAGCACACTAAAAATTGCCTTCCTTAATGCTAAGCTAAATCCATGTCAAAAAACTATAGTAGGTTTATTATGATTAACACAAGGCCTACTCTAGGGTTTGATATGATATTTGTCTTGGTGCATTTTATGCTTTATGGCATGATTGGTGGTAAAGCATTGTTGTGATTGACACAAGGGCAGCATTTATCAAACATGGCTATGTGGAAATGAAAGGGCTAAACTAAAATATTATAGTTTGTTATGATTGACACAAGGCTATAAGTGCCATAGAGGTAGGTGTTATATTGAGAGTTGCAAGGGTTGCAATTGGAAAGGAGTTTCTTATCCTTGAACTTATGGGTGTTTGTTGTGATTAACACAAGGCATTCATGAGGAATTGAGATCTTAACCCTACTAAAGAAGCCTCAGGAGGGTTTTCCCGCTTATCATAGTTAAGGGTTGTGGTATTCGAAAGAAAATAGTGGAAGACACAATTAGATGTAAAAGTCCTTATTTAATTATGAATATCATCATGAGTGGTATGCTTATAGTTGTTATTTATTTAATATATATTTTATATTTTGGCTTTACCCTTTCACTGTGGGGCATCTTGGATGCCAACAAGTTGATCGGTCTGAATTATGTAGATTGGTTAAGGAACTTGAGGATTATATTAGCTCAAGAAAAGCTTGCTTATATCCTCAATACTTCTAACCCAGATCCGGTAGAAGAGGATGTTACTGAGGAGGAAAGGGCCACATATAAAAATATGGCAGAATGACAGCATGACTGTCAAAGTGCATCATGTTGGCCTCTATGAGCAACGAGTTGTAGAGGCAACATGAGAAAATGGATCCTTAGTCCATATTACTGAATCCTTAAAGAGCTTTATGGAGAGCATAGTCAGACTGCTTGATATGAGACATCGAAGCAGTTGTTCCGAGTATGCATGAGTGACGGCTCTTTTATTTAGGCACATGTTCTCAAGATGATTGACCTGATCACTCGATTAGGTCAACTGGATTTGTGATGGATGGAGAGCTTAATCAGAACTTGATCTACAGTCACTCCTAGATTTCTTCTCATAGTTTATCATGAATTACCACATGAACAAATTGAATTTGTCATTACCTGAGCTGTTGAATATGCTCAAGACAATAGAGAGCCACTTCAAAGGTGATAAGGCTCAGCTTCTTCTGGTTGATGGAAAGAAGAAACATGCAATGAAGAAGGGTTCAAAGAGGAAGAAGAACCATAAGTGTAGCTTCCAGAAGAGGAAGAAGTAAAGGAAGCCCTCTATTGATGGTACCTACTATCACTGTAGGAAGCAAGGGCACTAAAGAAGAATTGCAAGTTATATCTTGCAAGTTTAAAGCAAGATGCTAGTGGTGCATCTAAAGATTTATACATGATACAAATAAACTTGTTATTGAGTTCTTCAGTTTCTGATTCATGGGTATTGGATATCGCATGTGGGTCTCATATCTACAAGTCATTGCAAGGGTTACAAAGACCTAGAAGCTTGAAGAAGGGTGACTTCGAGCTGTTTGGCATGAGTGGTAAACCCATTCAAGCTGAAGCTGTTGGCACCTATCTGTTGTTCTTGCCATCGTGCAATATTCTTGAATTAAAAGATTGTTATTATGTACCCAACATTATAAGGAATATTATTTCCGTACCTTTATTGTTGAAATAAGGTTATGAAATAAATTTGACAAGCCATGGGTGCTCAATTTTCCTTTCAAAGAAATTCTTTAGTTGTGGTATAGTTTCTAATAGTCTTTTGATTCTGTGACTCATTCATGAGGTTATGCTTGTTGAGAACAAGAAAAGAAAGAGAGATGATGTGAATGTCACTTATCTCTGGCATTGCTATTTGGGTCATATCAGTGAGTCCAGGATAAAAAAGTCATACAAAGATAATTTCTTTGAACATTTTGATTATGAATCATTAAGAACTTGTGAGTCCTGTCTCATGGATAAGATGACCAAGTCTCCATTCACTGGATATGGAGAAATGGCAACTGAGTTGTTAGGTCTAGTACACACAGATGTGTGTGGTCCTTGACAACCGAAGCTAGAGGAAGATACTCTTATTTCATCAATTTTATTGATAATTTATCAAGGTTCATATATGTGTACCTTATGAAACACAAGTCCAAAGCCTTTGATAAATTCAAAGAGTATCAAAGTGAGGTTGAGAATCAAACTGGGCATAGTATTAAAATCCTTCAATTTGATTGAGGAGGAGAATACTTGTCAAGTAAATTTCTTGATCATCTTAAAGACAAAGGCATTCTCTCTAAATGGATCCCTCCATACACACTATAGTTAAATGGTATAGCAGAAAAGAGGAATCATACCTTGTTGGGCATGGTACGGTCCATGATGTGCTTCACGGATCTTCTAGTATCCTTCTGGGGTTATGCCTTAAAGACTGCTGCCTATATACTAAACAGGGTGCCATCAAAGGTAGTTAAAAGCACTCCATATGAACTATGGAAACGGAAAATGCCAAGTCTTAAGTATTTTAAGATTTGGGGTTTCCCTGCTTATGTCAGGAATATTTTTGGACATAAGCTAAGTGCTAGGGTGATAAGTACAGGTTTGTAGGATATCCTAAAGAAGGTATGGGATATATTTTCTACCATCTTACGGAGCAAAAAAGTCTTTGTCAGTATGCATGCCATATTCTTGGAAAAAAAGTTTATCCAAGATGGGGGCAGTGGGAGGCTATTTGAATTTGAAGAAGTTCAACCTACACCCGAAGTAATTCCTCAACTAGATATTCCTAGGGTTCAGGAATAACCACAACACCCACCTCTTCTCCATAGGCCAAAGAGAGTGCGAAGTGCACCTCTCAGATATGGCTTTGTCATTAGAAATGACAATGAAGCCAGTATCATACAGGATGATGATCCTATGACCTATGCAGAAGCTATCATGAGTAGAGACTAACAAATGGCTGGAAGCCATGAAACTGAGATGGACTCCATGTACTCTAATCAGGTTTGGACATTAGTTGATCCACCTGAGGGAGTAAACCCAATTGGGTGTAAATGGGTCTTCAAGAAGAAGATTGGAGTTGATGGTCAAGTAGAGACCTACAAGGCCAGGCTAGTGGCAAAAGATTTCAAACAAAGATATGGTATTTACTATGATGAAACTTTTTCACGAGTAACCATTCGGATATTGCTTGCCATTGCTACATACTATGACTATGAGATCTAGCAGATAGATATAAAGATTGCTTTTCTTAATGGATATCTTGAGGAAGAAGTCTATATGTCATAGCCAGAAGGGTTAGTTTCAGGTGAGAGACCAAACCAAGTATGCAGGCTTAAGAAATCCATTTATGGATTGAAGCAAGCATCGAGGAGTTGGAACATCCACTTTGACGAGATGATCAAAGAGTTCAGTTTCATCAAGAATGTGGATGAATCATGTATATAAGAAGACAAGTGGGAGTGCCCTTGTTTTCTTGGTTTTGTATGTTGATGACATACATATCATTAGGAATGATATTTCAATGTTGCAATAAATCATGTCTTGGCTATCAAAGTAGTTTTCCATGAAAGGCTTGGAAGTGGCATCTTATATACTGGGTATAAAGATCTATAGAGATAGATCTAAGAGGATGCTAGGTTTATCCCAATCCAGGTACATTGACTTAGTGTTAAAGAGATTCAACATGGAGGGAAGTAGAGAGGTTACTTGCCCATGAGTCAAGGCATACATCTTTCCAAGAAGATTTCTACTAGATGTTTGCTAAGACACTAGAAAATAGAGAGAGGATGAGTATGTTCCTTATGCTTCGACTGTAGGATCAATTATCTATGCCATGTTATGTACCAAGCCTGATGTTGCTTATGCCTTGGGCATAGTAAGCTGGTTCCAGGCTGATCCAAGGGAGGATCATTGGAAAGCTATAAAAAACATTCTTAAGTACCTGAGAAGGACTAAAGATGGCTTTCTAATATATGGTGGATCAGAGTTGAAACTAGAAGGGTATATAGATTCTAGTTTTCAATCAGATCTAGATGATAGCAAACCATATTAGGGTATGTCTTCACCCTATACGATGGTGCAGTGAGTTAGAAGAGTATAAAGTAGCAAACTGTAGTTGACTCAGTTACTAAGGCAGAGTACATAGTTGCACATGAAGCCACTTTGTTATGATAAGCTGTGTGGATGAAGAAATTCATCACGGAATTAGGCGTAGTTCCTGCATACAACAACCGATGCCACTTTGTAATGATAATACTGGAGCTATTGCGCAAGCTAAGGAACCAAGGTCTTATCAAAAGTTTAAGCACATCCTAAGATGCTTCTACCTCATTCGAGAGATAATAGAAAGACAAGATGCTGTTATAAATGAGTAGATACAAAGAATAACATAGTAGACCCATTCACTAAAGCACTATCACAATTGCAGGTTGATTGCCACTTAGATTGTATGGGTGTAAGATATAAGGACAATTAGCTTTAGTATAAGTGGGAGATTGAAATTATTATGTCTTAAAATATAATCTTTGTATGAGCATTTCTATAATCTTCCAACTCATGAATGATATTACTTATTAATGAAATGCAATTGTTGGTTCATCATACTGCTGCATCTTATCAAGATTGTGATGAATCCTATAGGTTAGGGCAATGGAATTAGGGTTATGATGGAGATCATTATGGCGAGACCTAAGTTCCTATAAACTCTAATCTAAAATATTCCTAGTTGTTGTATCATAAATTTGGGAATCGATGTTTCTGGAAAGACTAGCACATCCTATGTATGCTTGATGGAGAGGGTGGTTGGTCTTATAGCCACTTGTGTAGGGACACTAATACAAGGATCTGGATGCTCATTGGGGTATGAGTTCACTGAATTGATCTGCTTTGAGAACATCTTATGGAGGTCATATGACTTATCAAAAGATGTTTCTCATAGTGAAAGTTATGCAAGTGATCCTTAGACATGAGATCATCATGGTTCCTTATGCATATAAACCCATGTTTTGGTTCATACTCATTCATGACAAAGAGTCATGTACGGGGTGTTCTCGAATATGGTGGATGTGCATGAAGATGTGAGTGGATCAACAAGGAATCGATCACTCCTAGTAAGAGGAGGACTTATCCTATATAATCTCTTTGATTGTTGACTCAGGAAGTCTTTGATTAAAGTAGGATGAGATTAGAAATGGTTTTTAATCTTTTATTGATCAAGTCTTCATTATCAAATTAAGATTCAAAAGGATTAAGTACTAGAGTTTGACAATTCTCCATACCCATCACTTATTCGGGATAAAGGAAGATCGAAGGATTGAATTGCATGGTAACTTTCTATCGAAAGATATTTTAATAATTTTTACCAAATTTTTTATCTTTTGAGTAGGCATGACATGTTTTTAGAAATCCATCATGTCTTGTAAAGTTTAATGAATCAAATTGGTTGGATTCATGAGTTAATTTGGAAGTTGGTTTGAATTGGCAACTTGGGTCAGCTCGATTTGACCTAATTAGGTCAATTAGTTTTGATTGGATAGAAAAGCTTAGATCTAGACTTATTACTAGCTAGATATGGATCCCAAAGGGTTACACACTATAGGAAATTGGCCAAGGAAGTAAATTGGATTTTAGTTAGGGTCATGGGATCCAATAGGCTAGCTAATTTGCATACTAGCATATGCATGCTAACCTAACTCCTAACCCAATTAGATTAGGTCAGTTTGCTTGCTATTTGGGATAACTAATTTAAATGGGTCATATATTGGGTTTGATCCTAATTAGGACTGCATTTATCTATATTTATCTAGAATTTATTAAACATTATCCTCGGATTATGGAAGAGTCTAAAGGGGATTGGACTCTTGGCACCATATTGGCCTGCACCAAGATTAAGGGGCACAGAAGGACCAAGAGTCCTTCTGCCACTTAATCAACTATTCTAGATAAGTGCTAGGCCTTTCTCCCTTATCCCCACATCCACTTGAATTGGGCTTAATTGGTCAAAAGGTTGGTTATGGCATGGAGAAGTGTGGCACATAAAATGAAGGGATGCATCCTTTCATGTTTGGCATGTAATCATAAATCCAGAAGTCCTTCTGTTTGAAGGCATCTAATTCTCTGATATAACCTTTGGAATCCCATATCCCTTAGC
Source organism: Areca catechu (assembly GCA_021397845.1). NCBI lineage: Eukaryota > Viridiplantae > Streptophyta > Magnoliopsida > Arecales > Arecaceae > Areca > Areca catechu. Next base: position 88,614,906 of record CM038042.1, on the reverse strand, counting down.
TTAATCTTGACCTATTACTTGCCACATGGCAAGTGAAAAAATCACTAGAAAATTAAAGAGATACATATATGTCTTTTGGCATAGTGATATGGTATGATATGGCATATCAAGATAAAACCTTTCACCTAAGGGACTCCTTCTGCTTGAAGGGTCCTATCTGATCATTAGAAAGTTAATAAAGGGTCGAGGAAAAGGTTTATCAGGCATCCCCTTACTCAGTATATAAAGGCATTAGTATTCTGATGCAAATAAGTCTGAAAGAAATCTCTCTCTCTTCTCTTAGGACAAAAAGTCTTCTTTAAGACAAGGCTTGTCATTTAAAGACAAGAGTTTTAAAAAGAGATATAGGAGGGATAATAAGATTTTAAAAAAAAATTTAGAGAGGTCTCTGAGTTTTCTACAGGAGGGTAGGGGTTCCAGCAAAAGGAGAAAGGCTACTGAAGGAAGAAAGGCTACCGAGAAGAGTCCTTGTCAAATAAGCAAGCTTGATAGGAGTGCCTCCTTGGTTTGGTTCTTATATGGATCACCTCTAGAGGGCATACACTTGTGTGCCTTATAGAAATAAAGGAGTATAGCACTCTAGGTATTCTTTTATAACCTTAAAGTTATGGTTTATTAGTTGTCATGGTCAAGTGGTTGTTGGGTCTAGGGTTCTAGTTGATTAGGATTTCAATAATGAAAATTTTTAAAATGTTGTGTTCCATTGCATTAGCCTAAATCTAACAGTGGTATCAGAGTCATCTTTATTCATGCAATTAGTAGTCATTTTAGTGTTAATTGCTTGCTTTGCCATGACTCTTGCATTATTAGTTCATATTACATATGTGATATGTTATGCTCTTAGTAACATCTTTGGATTGGATTAGTCACCATGGCTATCTGACCATAGGAGCTAAGTAGGGTTTAAAGGTCCTCTCTTTCTATTCAATGGGATCTTCTATGATGTGTTGGGGTGCCGCTGTGGCCTTATCCCATGAACAAGTGAGGTGAATAAATTATTATTTTAATCATGCTTTGGTTATGCATATTAGGGTTAATGTGCTTATTTACTAGAATATGTGTCATGTTGGCATGTTTAATCAGGATGTGTTTGAGACCATTAAAGCCCTCATAAAAATTATATTTAGTCATAGTATAAGTAATCATGATGCAAATCCGTTTAGGGTTTGATTAGCAAATTAGTGTCTAGGCAAGTGGTTCTGGGAAGGTAAAGGGAATGAGATTTTTAATTGGTTTCGTTATTTGACCTGGTCAATTCATTTGGTATCTAAGGAAAGCAATGACGAGACCCCCTTATCTCTCCCACTTACCTGACCAATTTGGTTATATCTAGACCTTAAAGTGAAAATGCTAATTGATTAATCACACTAAAAATTGCCTTTCTTCATGCTAAGCCAAGTCCATATCAAAAAACTATAGTAGGTTTGTTGTGATTAATACAAGGCCTACTCTAGAGTTTGATATGATATTTGTCTTGGTGCATTTTATACTTTATGGCATGATTGGTGGTCTTGCTTTATCGTAATTAACACAAGGGCAATATTTATTAAACATGGCTGTGTGGAAATGAAGGGTATAACTAAACTAAGACATTATGTTTGTTGTGATTGACATAAGGCTATAAGTATCTTCGAGATAGGTGTTATGTTAAGAGTTGTAAGGGTTGCAATTGGAAAGGAGTTTCCTACCCTTGAACTCATGGGTGTTTGTTGTGATTAACACAAAGCATTAATGAGGAATTGGGATCTCAATCCTACTAAGGAAGCCCTGGGAGGGTTTTCTCACTTACCATAGTTGAGGGTTATGGTATTCAAAAGAAAATAGTGGGAGACACAATTAGTGCAAAGTCCTAATCTAATTATGAATATCATCATGAGTGGTCTGCTTATAGTTGTTCTTTATTTAATGTAGATTTTATATTATGGCTTCTACTCTTTCACTACGGGACATCTTGGATGCCAACAAGTTGACCGGTCTGAATTATGTAGATTGGTTGAGAAACTTGAGGATTGTATAAGCTTAAGAAAAGCTTGCCTATATCCTCAATTCTCTTGATCCAGATCCGGTAGGAGAAGATGTTACTGAGGAGGAAAGGACTATATATAAAATGTGGTAGAATGATAGCATGACTGTCAAGTGCATCATGTTGGCTCTATGAGTAATGAGTTGCAGAGGCAACATGAGGAAATGGAACCTCAGTTCATATTGCTCAATCTTAAAGAGCTTTATGGAGAGCATAGTCAAACTGCTCGATATGAAACATCAAAGCAATTGTTCTGAACATGCATTAGTAAGGGCTCTTCATTCAGGCCCATGTCCTCAAGATGATTGACCTGATTACTCGATTAGGTCAACTGGGATTTATGATGGACGAAGAGCTTAATTAGGACTTGATCCTGCAGTCACTCCTGGATTCCTTCTCACTATTTGTCATGAATTACCACATGAACAATTTGAATTTGTCATTGCCTGAGCTACTGTAATGCTTAAGATAGCAGAGAGCCACTTCAAAGGTGATATGGCTCATCTTCTTCTGGTTGATGGAAAGAAGAAGCAGGCAATGAAGAAGGGTTGAAAGAGGAATAGGAATCTTAAGAATAGCTTCCAGAAGAGGAAGAAGTCGAGGAAGCCCTCTACTGATGGGACTTGCTATCACTATGGGAAGAAAGGGCACTGGAAGAAGAATTGCAAGTTATATCTTCTAAGTCTAAAGCAGGATGCTGGTAGTGCATCTAAAGATTTGTCCATGATACAAACAAACGTGCCATTGAGTTCTTCAGTTTCTAAATTATGGATATTGGATACCATATGTGGGTCTCAGATCTACAAGTCATTGTAGGGGTTACAGAGACCTAGAAGCTTAAAGAATGGTAACTTCGAGCTATTCAGCATAAGTGGTAAACCCATTCAAGCAGAAGCTATTGGCACCTATCTGTTGTTATTACCATCAGGCAATATTCTTGAATTAAAAGATTGTTATTATGTAGCTAACATTATAATGAATATTATTTCTATACCTTTGTTGTTGTAACAAGGGTATGAAATAAATTTTATGAGCCATGGGTGCTCGGTTTTCCTTTCAAAGAAATTCTTTGGTTCTGGTACATTTTCTAACGATCTTTTGATTTTGTCACTTAATGATGAGGTTATGCTTGTTGAGAACAAGAAAACAAAGAGAGATGATAAGAGTGTCACTTATGTTTGGCATTGCCATTAGGGTCATATCAGTGAGTCCAGGATAAACAAGTAATACAAAGATAATTTTTTTAAACCTTTTGATTATGGATCATTAGGACTTGTGAGTCCTATCTCATAGGTAAGATGACTAAGTCTCTATTTACTGGACATGGAGAAAGCGCAACTGAGTTGTTAGGTCTAGTACACACAGATGTGTGTCATCCTATGACAATCCAAGCCAAAGGATGATACTCTTATTTCATCATTTTTACTAATAATTTATCAAGGTTCGGATATGTGTATCTTATAAAACCCAAGTCCAAAGCCTTTAATAAATTCAAAGAGTATCAAAGTGAGGTTGAGAAACAAATTGGGCACAGTATTAAAATCCTTTGATCTGATCGAGGAGGATAATACTTGTCTAGTGAATTTCTTGATCATCTTAAAGACAAAGGTATTCTCTTTGAATGGACCCCTCTATACACACCATAATTAAATGGTATAGTACAAAGGAGGAATCATACCTTATTGGACATGGTACGGTCTGTGATGTGCTTCACGGATCTTCCAATATCCTTCTAAGATTATGCCCTAGAAACTGCTACCTACATACTGAACAGGGTGCCATTAAAGGTAGTTAAAAGCACTCCATATAAATTATGAAAAGGAAAAAGGCCAAGTCTTAAATATTTTAAGATTTGGAGTTGCTCTGCTTATGTTAGGAATGTTTTTAGACATAAGCTAAGTGCTAGGGCTGATAAGTGTAGGTTTGTAGGATATCCTAAAGAAGGTATGTGATACCTTTTCTACCACCCTACCGAGCAAAAAGTCTTTGTCAGTAGGCATGCCACATTCTTGGAAAAAAAGTTTATCCAAGAGGGGAATAGTGGGAGGATATTTGAACATGAAGAAGTTCAATCTACACCAAAATTAATTCCTTAACCAAATATTCCAAGGTTCAGGAACAACCACAACACACACCTCCTCTTCGTAGGTCAGAGAGAGTGTGAAGTGCACCTCTTAGATATGGCTTTGTCATTAGGAATGACAATGAAGCCAGTATCATACAGGATGATGATCTTGTGATCTATGCAGAAGCTATCATGAGTAGAGACTATAACATATGGCTGGAAGCCATGAAATCCGATATGGACTTCATGTACTCTAATTAGGTTTGGATATTAGTTGATCCATCTAAGGGAGTAAATCTAATTAGATGTAAATGGGTCTTCAAGAAGAAGATTGGAGCAGATGGTCAAGCAGAGACCTATAAGGCTAGGCAGTTGGCAAATGGTTTCAGACAAAGACATGGTATTGACAATGATAAAACATTTTCACCAATAGCCATGCTCAAGTCCATTTGGATATTGCTTGCCATAGTTGCATACTATGACTATGAGATTTGGTAGATGGATATAAAGACTGCTTTCCTTAATACATATCTTAAGGAAGAAGTCTATATATCACAGCCAGAGGGGTTTGTTTCAAGTGAGAGACCAAACTAAGTATGCAGGCTTAAGAAATCTATTTATCGATTGAAGCAAGCATTAAGGAGTTAGCACATTCACTTTGATGAGACAATCAAAGAGTTCGGTTTCATCAAGAATGTAGATGAACCGTGTGTGTATAAGAAGACAAGTAGGAGTGTCCTTATTTTCTTAGTTTTGTATGTTGATGACATACTCATCATTGGGAAAGATATACCAATGTTGCAATCGGTCAAGTCTTGGCTATCAAAGTAGTTTTTCATGAAAGATTTGGAAGAGACATCTATATATTGGGTATAAAGATCTATAGAGATAGATCTAAGAGGATGCTAGGCTTATCCCATTCCTGGTACATTGACTTAGTATTGAAGAGATTCAACATGAAGGAAAGTAAGAGAGGTTACTTGCCTATGGGTTAAGGCATAGATCTTTCCAAGAAGATGTCTCCTAAGACATCAGAAGATAGAGAGAAAGATGAATACGATTCCGTATGCTTTGGCTGTAGGATCAATTATGTATGCCATGTTATGTACCAGGCCTGATGTTGCTTATGCCTTGGGCATAGTAAGTAAGTTCTAGGCTGATCCAGGAGAAGATCATTTGAAAGCTATGAAAAATATTTTTAAATACCTGAGAAGGACTAAAGATATTTTTCTAATATTTGGTGAATCAGAGTTTAAATTAGAAGGGTATACGGATTCTAATTTTCTATCGAATTTAGATGATAGCAAATCCATATCAGGATATGTCTTCACCTTATATGGTGGTATAGTGAGTTGGAAGAATACAAAGTAGCAAACTGTAGCTGACTCAACTATTGAGGCAGAGTACATGGCTATAAGTGAAGCCATAAAGGAAGCTATGTAGATGAAAAAATTTATCACGAAATTGGGTGTGTGATGAGGGATGGGATTCTAACATGATGCATGATGATATGCAAGGGATGAACATGAAGATAATTAGATTAAAGTAAACAAATATTTTTAGATTTTTTTTTTTACAGTTTGATTCCTGAAACTAGTCTAGATTAGGTTAGGGTTATCCTGTATCAGTTAGCATCCTACCCACATGCTAGATCAATCAAAGAGAAAAAAAACAAGGATCCTAGGACTAAGAAGGCCTATTAGGAGCATGTTCAATCTTCAAGAAATCAGACAAAGAGAGTTGGGAATTAGACTGAACTTACTAGGCAATTATGTCTTGATACAGTGATGAGTTCACTCTGCTTGGATCGGCCGAACAGGGTAGCATCATGGTCATAAAGCCAGGGTCTTCCTAGAATTATGCTACTAGCTCCCATGGGTATCACATCACACCACACCTTATCTTTGTAAGACTAAAGCTGGATCTGGACTTGGCATCTAGACTTAATGGGTATGGATGTGAAATTTATCCAAGAAACCTTATAGGGGCTAGGATGGGAAATTGGGTTTAAGCCTAGGGTTTTGACTGCCTTAAGTGAAATGGTGTTCACACAACTCCCACTATCTATAATGATTTTGCATCCTTATCCTCTAATTTCACAAAAGTTTGTAGGATGTCAGTTCTACACCAATCCTCCTATGTCTTAGTCTAGGCTAGGATGCACCTAACTACCCCTAACAGGTTAGACTGATCAAGAAACTCTTCATCTCCTTCATATTCATCTTTCAGGTTTTTCTCAGCTTCATAGATTTCCTCTCCAATTTCATCATTGGGTTCAGCCTCTGCTTCCTCTACTTCACCTATATGCAGGGATCTGGTTGGGCATTAGCTAGCAAAGTGTCATATCTGATGACATCTAAAATAGGCATTTGGATTGGGACTTGGGTTCTTCTAGGTTTCAGGTGCCTTACCCTTATCATCTCTATAGGGTATTAGGTTGCTAGAACTGGGTCGACTTGGGCTAGGGTTGGGATGATGTGGGTTAGGGTTGGGGTGATTCGGGTCAGGGTTGGGTCGGCCTGGGTATGCTGGGTTAGGGTTGGGTCTAGAACTAGGGGCACTAAACCTAAGGTGTTCAGGTTTACGGGCTATGGGTGCTTTCTGGAACCTCTCATAATTCTCAGCTACCTGGTAGGCTTGATCTAGTTTAGTGACTCCCCTTAAATATAATTCTCTCTGGATGTCTTCACGAAGGCTAGCCCTAAACCTAGATAGGATCACAGATGAGGGTTCTTCTAGGCAACACCTTATGGCACACTCATCAAGCTTAGCTATGTACTCTGTCACTGACCTACTTTCTTGATTTAACATTTGCCATTGGTCTAGAAGTCTCTATTGGTAGGATGGGGGAACATATTTCTCTTTAGGTTTTAGCTTCATGGCCATCCAGGTATTTATGGGAGCTTCATTTCTCTGTCTAAATAGGTGCTCTACGTTTCACCAATGTAACCTAGCCTGGCTGGTTAACCTAAGTTTCGCAAACTTACACCTCTTTTCCTTACTTAGGTCATACCATTCGAAAAATTGCTCCATACCTCCTTCCCAATCTATGTAGGTCTTGGGATCTAGGGTGCCATCAAAGGTGGGTGCATCTATCCTGAGGCTCCTCAAAAGTCTCTCTTCCTGGTCCTGGAGCTCCTAATTGGGCCTCCTAGGGTTGGGTTCTTGGAATAGGTCATGGCGTTGGGCTCTCCTAGGGTTGGGTTCCACAAATGGGTCTTGGGGTTGGGCTCTCCTGGGATTAGGTGGCATGGGAAGAGGTGAGTCAGGCTTGAGTTCAGTGTTGGACTCTTGGGTTCTTTCTACGTTTCCTAATCGATCTTCTATTTTGGCAAGCCTATGGGTTGTTTGGTTTTTTGATTGGATCAGTTGATCAAACTTGTGGTCCATCCGATCAAACCGTTCAGTCATGGCTTTCATGAAAGCCTCAAAGGTGGGTTCCATGGCTAAATTGGATTGAGGTTGGGAGTGGTGGTACTAGACTCCTGACCTGTGGTCATGTAATCAATCAATCAAGGGGTTATGATGCAGTCAAGCACACAAGGGTTAGCATGTTCTAGAGTTTGCTAGACCTAGTGCCAAAGTTGAATGGGTCAACTCAACTTACACTCAACACAACACCTAATCCTTCTACTAGCTAGGTAAGAGGTGGGGTGGTGGGGGGCTCCCCTTGCCCATGACAGGGTCCTAATTAAGTAACCACCAGTCCACTTAGGGTGGGTGTACTAGTGTACCCACAAAACTCGGACCCGACTTGTTGGTGTCCCTAAATCAATTAAGTTGCTAGTTAATTTTAATTAGGGTTTGGGTACATATGCAAGGTGCTAGTTTTGGGCCCAGGACAGGTGATGAAATCTTGCCCTAATCTGACAGAGGAAAGTTGCCCTTAAGATTAGTTTATATGAGATGATGCACAATCAATGAACCTTAATGCAATCTAGTAACAAAATAGAGAATAATTTTTTTTTGTCTATTTTTTTATGATGTGGCTGACTTAAATTTAAGTTGGTTAAGTGATCAATCAAAGTTGGCTTGGGTGGGGTGGGGTTTGGTAGTTGATTAGGTTTAATCAAGTCAAGTATGCAAGATAGCAGAAATTGAAAATTTTTTATTCTATTTTGATGCAGAGGTTAGCATGGATTTCAGAGCTTAAAAAAATCAAAAAAAGTGAAACAGAGATTTATGTGTGAGGATGATTCCTACCATATTTTGTGCAAAACAAAAATGGTATGATGCTGCAAATCCTAAGGTTTCTAACTATGTACAGAAAAATCTAGTTTCTGGTTAGGGTTTCTATGGTGCAGATTTTTTTATTTTTTTTGGTTCTTTAAAATATGGAAAAAATCACAGTAATTAAGGAAACTAATAAGATATTAATCAGTATAAATTTTAGAAAAAAATAGTATGCCTAAGTTGATGAAACAGACTTAAACTCGGACCCCTAATGCAGATGACAGGATGCAGAAATTCTGTTTAGGGTTTTTATGTTGTGTTTTTGATGATGACTATCCTAAACCCGCTCTGATACCAAACTGATGCAGGATGACTCTAAAGATGATATGGATGTAGAAAAATAGTAAACTACTTTTTTTGTGATTTTTCTTAAAATTAATTTCAGAGGCTAAAGTCCCAAAAAGTAGTAAAGTTTAGCAGAAGAAGATGTAATAACCAATCTACGATACCTGCAATTAGGATCATACAAAATAATAAAAAGATAGGACCTCAAGGATTAAGAAACCCTCGATTAGGACTATTTTACCTTCAAAAAAATTAGAACTCAGGAGAGGGTTGGGTGTTTACCTTGTAATGATGTTTGATCCTGCCGTAGATGGGGTAGCTCAAAGCTCTGGATTGGCGCCTGGATGATCAATTATCTACCCCGTGGATTAGCTGGCTTTTCTTCAGTTGGTCCTTGAGGCAAAGTAAGCTTCTTCCTCAGAGGTGGTCACTAGAAGGATCATACACACGTCACGGGTTAGATGCAAGGATGTCAGAAAAAATATGAACAAGAAGTAGATTGAAGAGGGAGTGAGAGGGCTGTTGTTGATGTTAGTGGCCTACTCGGAGAAGAGGATGTCGGGCTTGGATGAGGGGTGGCCTAGCAAAAGAGAGGGGCACCTAGGATGGAGTGCTTGGCTGCCTGGATGCCAGGGATTGCCTGGAAGGGAGATGGAAGGGGCGGCCAAGGCTTGGAGCACTTGGAGTTGGCGGGTTGGATGGAAGATGGAAGATAGGTGGTGACCTGGAGGCTCTTAGGGTTGGAGGATTAGGGCTTGGTGATGGAGGCTGGGATGGCTAGAGTTTGAGGGAGGAGAGAGAGTAGCAGGGGCGGCTAGGGTTTGCACATACATAAAGTAACACGGGTCTCACACCCACCCAAGAAGGAGGAATAATTAAACTAAATCAATCAAAGGTTTGTATTCATGAAAAAAGTTATTCATATAAGAGGTGAGGGGGGGGGGGTATTTATAGAGTTACCTAGGTCCTTGGACTCAAAATAAATTAGAATTACATTTCTTTAGGGACAAGTAAACTCTGGTGGGCTAGGTCAGCTGCAGGACTTCTTCTTGGGCTGGGGTGCCAGCTTTAGAGGGCTTGGACTGGGGCACTAATCATGAAACCCTGGAGGGGGCAGCAAGGCCTGGGATGGGGCACTGATGGGGACATCTCAAGCACGGATCTTGGAGCAAGCATAATTCTTGGAGTGGCACAGCTCTTGAAGCATTTTTGGAATAAATTTATTTAGGATTTATCTTTTGTTTAAAATTTGAATTAGGATTTGGTTGGTTAGGATTGATATATGGATAGGCTTATCTTATCCTATCTTATATTTGAATTTGATTCGTTCTTATCTTTTTATCTTGTATTCAAATTCAAATGAGGGTTGGAAAATCTATAAATACCACCCTTGGCCTTTTGTAATGGGGAGGATGGATGAATAAAATTTCTATTGTTCTGTGTGAAGGATCTGTGTGATCCTAGGATATCTGTATGATCCCTTCTCCATCTTCCCAGGATTTCTGTGTGATCCCTGATTTTGGGCATCTGTGTGAGCCCAGGGCATCTATGTGAGCCCCTTTGCTATGTGCTTGTTCTTCTAGGGCATCTATGTGAGCCCCTTTGCTATGTGCTTGTTCTTCTTGGGCATTTATGTGAACCCCAGTATTTTTTTCTTAACCCTGCACCCTCTTCTTTCCTCCTTCTTTGGAAAACCCCAATCTCTGGTGACTTTCATGCTCGCCAGCGATCCAGTCCAATCTCTGTCCCGCACCAAGTGGTATCAGAGCTAGAGGATTAGGGTTTCTTCTTCTTCCTCCCCGAGCCTGTTATCAAACCACCGTCAAGCATCCCGTGCAACCTCCTGTTTTGATTACCAGGGATGCCACTGTTAGCCAGATCTGCATCCTCCACCTCCTCATCCTCTTGCCCCAACAACTCATCTGTAGGTTCGAGATCTATGCCATCAACACCTCATCCAACGGTAAGGAATCAAGGATCGAACACAAGGAGGAAGATGACGAAGCGGAGCTCCCCACCGTGCCGCCTGTCCCACCAGCCTCGTGGCCTCCCTTTCCAAATGACGACGGCGTTTGCCATCCGAGCCCCATCGCTGCCCTTCCCAACCGGAGAGTCCACCGGAAGATCCCTTTCGTCTCGCTTGCTCTCTCCCATGGCGAACCGAGCTCTACAACAGAGCCTCGGGACTGAGCCCAGCATCACGGTGCCACAGCCAGTCGCCGAAACAAGCCACGGCCCGTCGCCACCGCCGAGGTCCAGGATGCGTTCCCCCACCGCCGCCCGTGGCCCCAACCGCTGGAAAACCCTGTGTCGCAGGTCCGTGAGATGCCCCATTGGATTTCCGCCATGCTCCCCGTCGGCCATCCGTCTACTTTGCCTGCAACCGGAGATAGCCGATCTGACCGCTGCCTCTCGTCGAGGCTCTGTTCCACCCTGCATCGGACCATAGAGAAGATGAAGTCCCGTGCACAAACGTGAAGGCAAATGCCCTTCACGGTTGCCGGCTTCAACCAGCACATTTTTTGGAGTAGCACGGATTTTAGCATTGCACAGCTTTCAAAGCTACACGAGTTTTAGTGCAGAGATGAAAAAAAAAAAAAGAAAGAAAGAAAAGAAGTTGACAAAAAAATAAAAAGGGGTGAACCCAGCGTCGGAGTCCTTTTTGATTGGTTTCAGTTCCATCAACCTCGCTCAGCCTAATTCGACGGAGTCGAGTTCACCCCACCATAGGAGAATGATGGGGACATCTCAAGCACGGATCTTGGAGCAAGCATAATTCTTGGAGTGGCACAGATCTTGAAGCATTTTTGGAATAAATTTATTTAGGATTTATCTTTTGTTTAAAATTTGAATTAGGATTTGGTTGGTTAGGATTGATATATGGATAGGGTTATCTTATCCTATCTTATATTTGAATTTGATTCGTTCTTATCTTTTTATCTTGTATTCAAATTCAAATGAGGGTTGGAAAATCTATAAATACCACCCTCAGCCTTTTGTAATGGGGAGGATGGATGAATAAAATTTCTATTATTCTGTGTGAAGGATCTGTGTGATCCTAGGGTATTTGTATGATCCCTTCTCCATCTTCCCAGGGTTTCTGTGTGATCCCTGATTTTGGGCATCTGTGTGTGTGAGCCCAGGGCATCTATGTGAGCCCCTTTGCTATGTGCTTGTTCTTCTAGGGCATCTGTGTGAGCCCCTTTGCTATGTGCTTGTTCTTCTTGGAGAATCTATGTGAACCCCAGTATTTTTTTCTTAACTCTACACCCTCTTCTTTCCTCCTTCTTTGCAAAACCCTAATCTCTGGTGACTTTCATGCTCGCCAGCAATCCAGTCCAATCTCTGTCCTGCACCAGGCACCTTCTCTTGATGGGCCAGGGCATCTTGGGCTTAGGGAGGGCGCCAGCCACCCTGGCACGGTGCTGGCTAAAGGAGGGTGCCATTTGGAGGGGTGCCTACACTAGGTTTGGTGGCATGAAGGCCCACCTCTTGGGTGCCAAGGCTAGGGGCCAAAGTAGGAGCCCAGGTACTTGTTCTCTTGCTCTGGTGGAGGGGCCAAGTGACTCTTGATGACTCTCCTCTTGGATGAAATCAAAATTACAGGACTCTTGACTTGAAACTAAACTCACCTGGACAATGAACTAAACTGGACTTACATGGACTCACATGTCCACTTTATTACAGGACTCAATTGGCTCACTTGTATTACAAGACTCAAGTGACATATTTTTAAGGACTACAGGACTCAGAAATCCTAATCAGTAAACCAGATTGGGCCCAGCAATTATTGTCTAATCCTGGTGCCTGCACCAGTGTGGTTCCTACTACACAACAACCGGTGCTACTTTATTATGATAACATTGGAGCTGTTATGTAAGCTAAAGAACCAAGGTCTCATCAAAAGTCCAAGAATATCCTAAGATGCTTCCACCTCATTCGAGAGATAGTAGAAAGACAAGATATTGTCATCGAACGAGTAGATACAAAGAACAACTTAGTAGACCCATTCACTAAAGCACTACCACAGCAACAATTTGATCACCACTTAGATTGTATGGGTGTAAGATACAAGGGTGATTGGCTTTAGTGCAAGTAGAAGATTGAAAGAATTGTATCCTAAAAGCCAATATTTGTACAGGCATTTCTATAATCTTCCAACTCATGAATGATATTACTTATTAATAAAAGGCATTATTGATTCATCATACTATTGCATCTTATCAAGATTATGATGAACCCCATAGATTAGGGAAATGAAATTAGGATTATGATGGATATCATAATGGTAAGATCTAAGTTTCTATAAATCCAAATCTAAAATGTTCCTAGTTGTTAGATCATAAATTCAGGGATCAATGGTTCTGGAAAGACTAGCACAGCCTATATATGCTCGATAGAGAGGGTGGTTGGTCTCACAACCACTTATGTAGAAATACTAATACAAGAATGTGGGTGCTCATTAGGGTATGAGTTCACTGAACTGATCCACCTTGAGAACATCCTATAGAGTCTTACTACTTGTCCAAAGATGGTTTTCATAGTGAGAGTTATGCAAGTGATCCTTAGACCTAAGATCACCATGATTTCTTATACACATAAAACCATGTTTTGGTTCATACTCATTCATAACAAAGAGTCATGTACAAGGTATTCTCGGTATGGTGGATGGTGCATGAAGAATGTGAATGGATCAACAAGGAATCGATCACTCCTAGTAAGAGGAGGACTTATCCCATGTAATCTCTTTGATTGTTAACTCAGTTAGTTTTTGATCAAAGTAGGATGATATTAGAAAGGGTTTCTAATTTTTCATCGATCGAGTCTTCATTATTGAATTGAGATTTAAAAGGATTAAGTGTTAGGGTTTGACAATTCTCCATACCCATCACTTATTCGGGATAAAGGGAGATCGAAGGATTGAATTGCATGGTAACTTCTATCGAAGGATATTTTGATAATTTCCATCAAGTTTCTTATCTTCCAGGTAAACATGACATATTGCTAGATGCCAATCATGTCATGTAAGTTTTCATGAATCAAATTGGTTGGATTTATGAGTCAATTTGGAACTTGGGTCGAATTGGCAATTCATGTAAGTCCCTATGTGACCCTTCATGTTTGTCATGCAATCATAAATCTAGAAGTCCTTCTATTTGAAGGTTTCTGATTCTCTGATACAATCTTTGGAATCTCACATCCCTTAGCCAAATCTTGACTAGTTACTTGCCACATGGCAAGTGGAAAAATTGCTGAAAAATTGAAGAGATACATATATGTCTCTTGGCACAGTGATATAGCATGATGTGGCATATCAAGATAAAACCTTTCACCCAAGGGACTCTTTCTACTTGAAGGATCCTATCTAATCATTAGAAAATCAGATCAAGGGTTGAGGAAAAGGTTTATCAGGTGCTCCCTCACTCAATATATAAAGGCATCAATATTCTGATGCAAATAAGATCTAAAGATATCTTTTCTATCTCTCTTCATTCTCTTAGGACAAAAAGTCTTCTTAAGATAAGGCTTGTCATTTTAAGATAAGAGTCTAGGAAGAGATATAGAAGGGATAATCAGATTCTAAGAGAGAATTCAGAGAGGTCTCTGAGTGCCCTAGAGTAGGATAGGGGTTCCAGCAAAGGGAGAAAGATCGTTGAAGGAAGAAAGGCTGCCAGGAAGAGTCTTAGTCAAATAAGCAAGCTCGATAAGAGTGCCTCCTTGGTCCAGTTCTTATGTGGATCACCTCGGGAGGGCATACACTTGTGTGCCTTATGAAAATTAAGGAGTATAGTACTCCAGGTATTCTTCTATAATCCTAAAGTTGTGATTTATCAGTTGTCATGGTCAAGTGGTCCTTGGGTCTAGGGTTTCGGCTAATTAGGGTTTCAATAATGAAAATTTTTGAAATCCTGTCTTCCACTGCATCCACCTGAACCCAACAACTCCACTTGCCTACTCTCAGCTCAATAAAAGGAGGCATCCAAGAGGGGGTTAGCAAGCTAGAGAGAGATAAGGAGAAAGTGGTTGAGTAGTTTTGATTCAAAATAAAAACCACCTCAAATTTGAATTCAAATTCAAACTCAACTAATTAAATTTAAACTCAAATTCAAATCTGAATTAAATCTTAAATTCAAAATCCAAAATTCAAATTCAAACTTGCATGGTGTATAGGGTACTTAGGTGTGGTCCAATCCAATTGGGCTTGAGCTTAAACTAAATCCTATTTGGTTAGATCCAAAATGATGAATAAACCTAATCAAATTAGGAACCCATTTCCTTTTAGCTAAATCCTAACCCAATTAGGAATTAACTAAGCTTAAGTCCTGATCAAATCAAGAATTAATCTTTCTAGGTAATCAGGTTATCTCATAATCTGCCAGGTCAACCTTATTGATCTAATTTAATTAGACTTGATCCAAAATACATTGGTCAATCAAACTGCGCTTATTAGCAATGCAATTGGTTGATTAGTTTTCTTAGAACTCACTAACTTTTAGTGAGAACCTGATGAGTTGACACAAAGAAATTACTGATGAGTCAACTCAAAAGTGTCGAATTAAGGTCAATTATCAATCATATTGCTAATTAACCCTAAAATGATTCACTATCATTGATCAACCATCAGATCAAGAAGGAACTCATGTGTGTGACCCTATAGATTTGAACACTAAGCCAGTATTACAAGAATAATTTCTATACTAATCAAAGTGACCATCTAGCAATTGTACCGATATATGGATATGTCGAATTATTGCAAGGCAATATTCAAGAACCTCTAGTATGTGATTGCCATATAATTCATCCCTTTGACCCTCGATGCTCAAGATAAGTTAAATTGCTAATCCTCAAATAGTTCATCCATATAGTGTCTCAATCTTTCAAATCTTGACTCCTCACAAGCCTGGCCAAGGTTTTATTAAATTAAAACATAGTGAGACATTCTATCCAAACCTTTTAGAGGGGTCAACCCATCTTGACTCACACATTGACTTCATAAGTACTTGACTGCATCCATAAACCTTTCATCACTGGATTAGAAATCTAGGTAGTTCGGCACCAAAATATAGTGAGTTACTTACAAGCCACCATGGTGATCTCAGGTTTGAGGGACATTTATATCTATATCCTTCGCGAGCAACTCTTGGTAGTAGAGAGCTTCGCAGGTGGATCGTGTTCAACAAAATATATCCCTATATTTCACCTGCATGCCATACTCTTGGTTAAAAGGATAACTAACCCATATGACATACAATAACCTATACTCGATAAACATTGTTATCCTATAACAATGATCATTTGATTGTGAACAAGTTTAAGAACCACATGATAAATCCTTCTTTATCATATTAAATATAGTTCTAAGAACTCCATCATAAAAGAGTTCATTACAGGAAAATAAAATATGATGAACTACCAAATAACATTTATTAATAATAATTCATATACAATTACAAAATACAACCATTTACAGGTTAGACGATTAGTATTAGGACACATTTCTCCACAAATTAGGCATGCCATTGTGACATGGAAAAGGACTTAGGCTCTTTCTCTTGCTTATAAATAAGTGCTACCCTAGAACCTTTTGCAACAAATATTTCTAGCAAAATTCCTGAAACTCTTATGCTTGTGGGTGGCACCTCTTCTCCTATCTTCCTCTTCTTCATGCACAAGAGTTAGGCTTCTCTTATTCTTTCATCCTCTACATATGAAACCTTCAAGGCTTCTACATAAAAGCTAGCACCCTAGTGAAGTCAACATCTCGAGATTAGCCCACGACCTATGTGATTACCTATAGAGGCTGGGTACTTTCATTGCTTCAAGAAGAACCAATGTATTGAAGATCATTAATAGGTAAAAGTTACGCAAAAAGATAGGATTTTCTTTTGCTTTTCTTATTTATCATAAAATCTATTTTAAATTGATACATCTAGAAATGGTCAAGCCCACGTGGATCCTTGCATGGCTCGTCACTTCATCCACCAGCCCAGCACATGAAGTTTGTCCTTCAGATTTGGACACATGGCCCTAAAAATCATGCAAGGAAACCCCATGTGCCCCTTCCTATAGAGGGGTAGGTAACCTTGCACCATGACTTTTTGACATCGACCACTATTCATTAATGCAGGCACCTTATAGAAGCATGCCTACTATGAAGATGAGCTCTATGTCATCTCTAGCTACTTTTCCAAGGGCATGCACTATGCAGTGATGTCCACTACTCCATGCACCATATAACATCCCTTAGGCAACAGGTACTCGGTGTACCTTTCTTATAAAATCTATTCCCTAGACCTCCAAGTAAATCCTTTTTTTCAAGGCTTTCCTCCATGCAAGTTTTTTTGAAGGTCCCAAGCCATTTGAGAGTCTCGACAGCTCTCTCAGAGCCACCCAAAGGCTCCAAATAGCTATTCGAGTAAAGGCTAGGGTCACCTTACTTTGTCTAATCCTCATTCACTCTCTCCTATGCCTTGCCTATGCCCACTACCACTGCCTTGACCACTTTCACTGCCTTGTCCACTTCTACTGCCTTGCTCACTTTTACTCCATCTTGTTCTTGCTCTATCATCATACTATCCACCTAAAAGCTATAGACATCTCTCTTCTATTTTCTTTCATAAGAGACTGACTGAGGCATCGGAGGGTCCATGATAGGGAACCATCCCATCATGGCCAAACTTCTATGTCTTTTTCATTTTGTAGGTTCCAAAATACCATGCTCGAAGGAGGGAACCTGGAGCCATCTGATTTAGCAGCCATCTCCAGCCATGTTAGCAAGTCTCAATTGAAACTATATTAGATTGATGCTAAAGGAAGGGCCGTTGGTTAAAACAATTGTTGACAGGATTTGTAGCTTTCTTTTCCTTTGTGTAGCTATGGTAGGAAGAAGGCAGTGGCAAGAGATATCACTTCTCCTCTTGTAGAGGAGCTAGTAGTCTTGATGAATAATCCCCGAACTCTCCCAAACCAAAGCACTAGTGAGCCTTCAGCCATTCTTCCAATCATCGTTAAGTAATCCATCAACTCCTATTTCGAGTTGAGTCACTTGCAATTATAGTACAGGCTCTACAATAGCCCTTGACTCTGCCTACCCTGAGGCCAACCAAGCATCAGCCCTCAGACATTTCCCCTATAGTGCAGGGGATAGCCAAGATGGTATAACCTATTCTACTAAAGTACAAGTGCTCCTAATAGCCCCTCAATTGGTCAACAACCCTGAGCTGGCCCCTCATCATTGCTCGTCACAGCTATTAGGATTTAGGGAGGCATTTCATATTCATTACTCTCATCACTGAATGGGTTGTCAAGGTAGGAATCAAAAACTTAATTTTCTTATTTTATTTTCTTCTTCATTACAGGGATGGAGGGACCATCATACCATTGCCTAGCAAGGCATGCTCGATAACAAGATAGGCTAGACCGGAAGCTTCATAAGGTGAACTACTATTTGGAGGCCCTCCGAAGGTAGCAAATGATACTAGCAAGGGAGCCGCTCTTTACCATGCTTTCACACTTTTCTTGGACCATCATGGAGGAGTCCACTTTCCATCACTTCGAGGCACCCTCCATGGAGGCCTATGATAGCTCCACCAATCCCTGTGACTTAAAGAGCTTTAAAGCTCTCATGATGTTGCAAGAGGCATCCAATGCCTTGATGTGCAAGTCCTTTCTGGCTACTTTCAAAGATGTAGCCCAAGCTTGGTACACCAAACTCCCACCAAACTCCCACCAAACTCCTTTGACTTTTTAAAGGAGTTTGTCTAGAAGTTTATTACCTAGTTCTAAAGTAGCCAAAGGCCCAGAAAGAGCTGCAACTTTCTCTTCTCCATCCAACAGGAAGAAAGGGAGTCTTTCTGGAGCTTCATAGGTTGCTTCAATGCAACTATGTTGGAGGTTCGTGGCCTAGAATCGGTGGTCATGATGTCAGCCCTTATAAGGGGGCTTTGAGCAGGAGGCTTCTATTACTCTCTCTCCAAGAGGTTCCCTCATGATATTCTGGAGCTTTGTCCCACTTTGAAAAGTACATCAATACTGAGAAAGGTGTGGTGGTAAAGAAAAAGAAGAAGGGAGAGCACAAGAACCCTTAGGAGAATCACTATATCCCTCCTCCTCTACCTAAGAGATGGAGTGATAAGTCATCTATTTGTATATTTATTTTAAGTATTTTAGGCAGTTAATAATGCTAACATCTTCTAAAAACTATAAATTTATAAATAAATTGGACTTTCTTGCAAAATTAAATATTTTTAAAAATAACTTAAAAAAATATGAAATTAGAGCACATTCATGGAAAGTAGATGTCGAGTTAATTGATAAAGCTAAGTATTAAAATAATTTCAATCCATTAGAAGTTTAATAAAAAAATTAATTTATGTTCTTCCTTATTTGGTGGTATACTTAAATTGCTGGAGATGTTTGAAACTCTAGAATCTTAGAGATTATTTGATAGTAAAGGAAAGATGTTAACCAACATTGAGAGCCCAATCCGTAGGTGAAAAGGAAACAAATTGGAGCCAAAATGAGCCCAAAAACCCAAACCAAAGCCCGATCTAATAACCTGGTTCATAGCTAGTGTACAACTCCATCGGTCTACATGAACCAACAGTCTACCAGTGGTCCATGGGAATAGGGCTAGAAGTTTATTATATCGGGACATAAGCTAGGTGGGAGTGGGTACTAGTTTTTTATCACCATCGTGCGAGTGAGAGCCTCTCCTGTGATGATCCAATAGCTCAAAATCCTCCTAACTTGATGAAGACTTTTGGGTGCTATTTTCTTGCAGCATCGAGTGGCTGGGAAGTGCTCCAATCATTGATCCAACAATGGAAATGGTTGCCAATTGTGAAGAAGGGATTCTAGGCATGATTCGGTTTGAGCTATGTGCAATCCAATGACCTATAAGTAATAGGAAGGAAGATCTGATGGTCTTGGGAGACTCCTAACTTAATCCTACATGATTTGGGCATGATCCATGGCGATCTCAGTAGGATTTGTGACATCTGATACCTACGAGTAATAGGAAAATATGATAAGATGGCTAGGAGGTTTTGAAGTGATTCTAGAGCTATTTTACCTTGTTTCCACTTCAAATTCTAGGAGAAAATAGCCTTCATAAGCACTATTTAAAGGATCCTAGGCTATAAGAAAATATCATCTGAAAGAGGGGTACGGTACAAAGAGAGCAGGTTATAAAAGCTCTAGGTTATAGGTTGGCTTCTAAGAAAGAGATGCTTAGAAGAAAGCTTTGCTTCCAACACCATCTCCACTACACCTACACCATATCCATATCAAATCCAAAGAGGAAGATGAAAAGAAAGCCAGCATGTCTGAGAAGTTTGAAGAAAGAAAGAGAGTCATAAATCATCTTCTCAGTGATGCTAATCAACTTCAAATCTTTGTTATAGCTTTTCTTACTTTATTTACTTATTGTTTTTAATTCCTTATAATTGAATTCTTCTTTTAATTAATACAAAATTAATTTCTATGCTCTTTAAATTTCAGTTCTTTACTATTATCGCAAGTAGATACTAAGATTTAGATAGTAGATCTTAGCACTAAGTTTCTTTTCTATTCTTTACTATTCTTATAAGTAGAAGTTAAGTTCTAGATA
Organism: Areca catechu; assembly: GCA_021397845.1. Taxonomy (NCBI): domain Eukaryota; kingdom Viridiplantae; phylum Streptophyta; class Magnoliopsida; order Arecales; family Arecaceae; genus Areca; species Areca catechu. Next base: position 88,594,689 of record CM038042.1, on the reverse strand, counting down.
GTAGATCTTAGTGCCAAGTTTTCTTTTTCACATTTCTAATTTTTATTTTTTGACTTCAATTACTTCTTCAATTCTGTTGACCCCTGGAATGATTTTGATGATAATAAAATATTAGAACATGTATTTTGATGCAAAAAATTATGAAAATCTAATCTACTGATTATGAACCTAATTAATAATGAAAAATAGAAATTAAGTTTTTTATAATTTTTGAATCTTTTAGAGACTCAAAGTATGCAATTAAAGTAACTAGTCAACTAGTTATGCCCGCAAGTGCAGATCTAACAAAGTAACTAAAATAATTAGGATTTGGTGATTAAGAAATCATCTTTGTTGCTGACCTTACCATCGTGGCCTGCAGCTGCGAAGTGGCACTAGACATCTGCCCCTTTACTCCAGAATCATGGTGTTCCCTAACTTGCAAAATAGTGTTAGAGACCTAGGCTGGGGATCCTGGCAAGGGCACTCCGATGATCAAGTTAGAGGATGGCAAAACGAAAAGATCCCCTAAGTCGGATCCCACTTCGGTCACCGTGCTTAGAGGAGTTTTGAATAATAATTGAGTAGGAGAAAATAAGAGAGAGATGGTGCTTGAGTTGTGGCGACTATGCTCGCTGGACTCGCTCTGGAAGTCCTTTGGGAGCATGTTGCCTTCAAGTCACTTGTCTCGCTACTTCATGTGTTTGCCCTCTTTCGGTTACTTACCTTCCTTCTCACCTGTTGGTGCCTTTCTAGATCATCGATCGCTCCAGTGCCTCAATTTTTGCCCTCTGGGAGGGCTTAGGGGTCAACGATGTTCGTTGTCCGCTCTCCCAAGGTCATTTCTTCTTGTAGTTGGGAGTTAAGTCTTGAACATGTCTTGCCCGACGTGTTGTCATGAAGGGATGAATTAGGTGGAACCTTGATTTGGGCGCTGCTGCTCTCGGGTCCAAGATCCTGAATGCGGCCTTCTCCTTCAGGGGGTTTAAGGTGGTCAGCCATAGGATCAGACATCTTGATTGGGGTGCCCCTCCCAAATTGGTGCAAACGAGGTTATGCATATTGTTATAGATTTGGGTGCCGTACTGGGCCCGTCGCACTGCGCGCGCCTACTTCGACAATGGTCTTGGGGCTGGCACCTTTGTTCTTCCTGATGCTTCCAAAGAGAGGGCTTGACTTGGACCAAGGTGGGCTTGACCCATGGGGAGCCACCTGGCAAAGGAGCAGAGGCAAGCTTAACTTCGATCAAGGTGGGCTCGACCTTTGGGGAGCCACCTGGAAAAGGAGTGGAGGCAACCTTGACTTCGATCGAGGTGGGCTCGACCCTTGGGGAGCCACCTAGCGAAGGAGTAAGGCAGGCTCGATTTCGACTGAGGTGGGCTCAACTCTTGGGGAGCCACCTAGTGAAGGAGCAAAGGCAAGCTCGACTTCGACCGAGGTGGGCTTGACCCTTGGGGAGCTACCTAGCGAAGGAGCAGGGGCAGGCTCGACTTCGGTCGAGATGGGGTCGACCCTTGGGGAGCCACCTGGTGGAGGAGCAGAGGCAAGCTCAACTTTGGTTGAGGTGGGCTTGACCCTTGGGGAACCACCTGGCAAAGGAGCAGAGGCAAGCTCGACTTTTGCCAAGGTGGGCTGACCCTTGGGGAGCCACCTGGCGAAGGAGCAGAAGCAAGCTCGACTTCGGTTGAGGTGGGCTTAACCCTTGGAGAGCCACCTGGCGAAGGAGCAGAAGCAAGCTTGACTTCGACCAAGGTGGGCTCGACCCTTGGGGAGTCACCTAGCGAAGGAGCAGAAGCAAGCTCGACTTCGATCGAGGTGGGTTTGACCCTTGGGGAGCCCATTGAGAAGGAGTAGAGGCAGGCTCGACTCCGGTTGAGGTGGGCTCGACCCTTGGAGAGCCACTTGGCGAAGGAGCAGAGGTAGGCTCGACTTCAGCCGAGGTGGGCTCGACCCTTGGGGAGCCACCTGGCGAAGGAGCAGAGGTACCAAGCTCAGGCCATGGTGGGCGCAACCATTGGTGGGGCCACCTGGTGGGGAGCTTGAAAGAAAACTTGACACGACACTATCTGCCTGTCAGGCTGCCAGCTGATCCAAGGTGTATTCCATGTCAGCGGTCTTGCCACATCATTTTCCCCCCACTCCCAAGTCCCATCAAAGCATCGTGGCTGGGATGTGGGGAGTTAATGTAGATATGACATGGAAGAACAAAAATCTAGTATAATTATTGCCATAATTGGTGCCGCTTCGTATGTCGTGCCCGAGGTCCAATGCGTAGGTTCCACATCTGTAATTTCGACAGACCATAATTATGCAGTGCTAGACTCGAGGCAGTTTTCAGCAAACTAAAGAATCGACGTTGGTGCCTTCACACATGGCACTCAACCAATGGTGGGGGCGAAAAAGGATTGTATGGCCACTGTCGATTAGCTTTGAAAAGAGGGTGGACTTTTCATAAATGAGGTCTTTTGATTTTCTGGCACCTCGCCGGTGGTTGCAGCGATCCTTCTTCTATTTTCCTTTGTTGCCTTTCTTCACCAAAACAAGCAGGTGAGTGTCCTGTGATCTTTTCTTCTTCTTCTTCTTCTTTTGGGTCTCTAGTTCTTTCCTCTGTCTTAGGTGAATCAAACCCTTCTTTAGGTTTTTTGTCCCCTTTCCCTTCTTCTCAAACCTCTCTTCTTTCAATGGCTCCCTCGAGCCGTCGCCCTCATTTCTCCACCAACCCGAACGAGGCAGGTCTCTCCCAGTCAAGGACCCCATCATCTTCCAATGAGGAGGATGAGGTTCCCCTCGAAGTTCGAAGGTGCTTGCATCCTGGAGGGATAGTTATTGGAAGCCCTAGGGCCCCTAGGGTTCCTTCTCCTGCTTCTCTTTCTCCTCTTGCTTCTGCCATCTCCCCTCTGACGGTAGAGGCTTCCTCCAGCCCCTCCGACTTCACCTTGATGATGACTGGAGAAGACCTTTCCCTGATATGAGAGTCGTTCGGGGTCCTGGATTCTATCAAGCTTTCGCTCCCAAAATCGGGGGAGCGGGTTACTTCGAGTGGCCCTGGTCAGGTCGCTTTCTATGAAGACTTCCTCGCCGGTGGTCTTTGTTTTCCACTCCACCCCTTTTTCCTTTCCTTTCTTAGCTACTTTCACCTCGTCCCGGCCCAGTTGGCCCCTAATGCCATCAGGGTCATCTTTGCCTTCATCATATTCTATCATTTCCATGGGTTTGTTGCCCGTTTTTCTTTGTTCAGGGCCTTGTTCACCTTGAAGCGCCTCTCCACCGATGATGGATGGTTGGTTCCTTTCCCCTCGACCCAAGTGCCTCTGGTTCGACCTCCCCACATCCATCAAGGAATGGAAGAATTGGTCTTTTTTTATTTCGATCGAGGATGTTGACTGGATCTAGAGTAAGCCAGACCGGTCCCGAACCGAAACACCCAGGTAGTGCCACCTGACCGGGAAGCCTTCTCCCTACTGCTTAGTGATGAACTTCCCTCCCTCGATGTTCTACTTTCAGAGTATAACTTGTTCGAGGCCGGTTTCGGGTGATTGGTGAGGCTTCGCACCTCTCTCTTTCTCTTCTTTTTTCTTTTTTTTTTTGCTAATCTCCTTTGACCTTTTTCTTTCTTAGGGATGAAATTCTCGATAGACAACCTGATGGAGTCAGCCCGCAAGAGGAGTGCTTCGACTGGGGCCCAGGACTCCATGCCGAAGAGGGCCTGGTGGAAGTAGACCAAGGGCCCAGGCCCACTTCGACCTCGGAGCAGAGGGTGGTGGAACTGGCTCCCTGGCCACCTTGGCAGACTCCTGCCCCGGAGATCATCGACATCGATGGGGGGACAGAAGAGGAGCAACTGGTGCATTGACCTCCTTTCACAGTCACAGTGGCCAGCATTCCGACGGTGGCTGCAGTGGCAGTGGTTGCGGTGGCCTTGTGACTCATGTCTTCACGTGCCAAAGATGCCCCTGCGTAGCCCTCCTCCGAGCCCTGCTATGCACCGGTGAGGATTCCAGGGAATGCCTCCGTCATCCAAAATCAGGGCCTGGCGAAGAAGATGATGGAATACGCGGTCCAACCTTGGGACCGCCGCTTGAAGGGAGATAGGGACTACATAGCACCCTTGCTTGGGATCCTCCTATAGCTCTTCTCGTGAGTATCTAGTATTTTTTTTTTGTTTTTAATGTTCCAGTTGGATTTTAGAGAGTCTAACCTCTTCTTTGATGTAGGTCAGGACCGACGTGCTCCTGCTCCGGGACTTCCTCACCAGCACGGCGAAGAAGGAAGCTGACAAGGAGAAGAAGCTAGCCAAACTTGTGTGGTGTGGGCACCAGACTCAGAAGATGACTTCAGGGCTCCATCTGGATCACTGATTGACCTTGCCCGAAGAATTAGGATTTTCTGGTTTTGTAATAAGGGTTGACTTGGTCAACTCAATTTTAGTCTTGAGTCTGTATTTCCCTGCAATTTAAATTTTGTTGAGTCATGTTGACTCAGTACAAGTCCTAGTAGTGGTCTAGGTCTTCTCTAGGTTGGTGCCACTTTTTTTTTTCAGTCAAGTCAGTTCCAGGGTGCCACTTTTTTTCTCCCAGACCCAAGCAAGTGGGCACCACACTCCTAGCACACGCCAGAGTCCAGGAGGCGCCACATCTCCATCCAGTGTCTTTGGTCCCTACACCACAAGAAGTAAGTTCCTTTTTTTTTCTTGCACCACTTGGGAGAGAAATCCATCAAGATACCTCAATCCAAGGAGGAGCCAATTTCTTTCTAGATAAATCCAAGCCAGGATGGCAAGAATTTTTCTTGAAGAGAGGATCAAGGAGGTGCCCCACAATGTTCCATAAAAATTCAAGTTATAAAAGGGAAGAGAGCATGTCTTGGGGAGGAATTCAAGGAGGTTCCCAAAAGTTTCCAAAAGTGCCAAAGCCATGAAAGGAAGAAGCCTAAACTTGTGGAGCAAGACTAGGAGGTGTCCAAATGAGCCAAACAATGAAGGGAAAATCCTTGATTCATGGAGAGATACTAGGAGACACCCCCATAACCTGCCATTTGGAGCTGATTTTCAAGTTTTCTTGGAGTTTTTGGGCTGCCCACTCATGGAAGGAGTCTTGGGAAGAGAATTTGATGCCTAAAATGTGGGTTAGTCCTATTAGTCCCACATGGAAATGTATAAAATTTTATTTCTTTGTTATGTCTATATATTCAACTCTATGTAACTCTTGAATTTAATGATGAATGAAATCAATTTCTTTGTGAGCAACTTTGTGTCTCTCTTCCGCACTTGTATTCAAGTGTTGAGCTCTGTGAGGGAGTGATTCCGGGTTCCACAGGAACCTTGAGGAGGTGTGAGATCTCCAAACCCTACCAAAATCCTACCAAAACCCTAGGTTAGCCACTTCAATTCCAAACCCTAGCCGCCCATCATCTTCTTCATTCCACCAATCATCCAAACCCTAATCTACCTCATCATCTCACGGCCCCTTCTTCCAAGTAGAGGCCGACCACCAGCATCCAGGTCCAGATCGGCTACTTCGAATACAGAGCAAATCCCAGAGGAAGTCAGATCAGCATCCAGGAGAATCAGGATTTCAGCAACATCAATTTTTCAAGTTCTTATCTGGTAAATCCTTTCTTTGAGTATCTGGTTCCTTAACTTGTTCTTCTTCTTTCCCAGATCCTGAGTTCAGGAGAAGCCAACTCTGCCAAAGGACCAGTATTGGAGGATCCATTGCGAAGATATCCGAATCTGAGGATCCAACAATCTGCTCGAGAGAGTCCTTCCACCAAACTCTGTGAAGATCACTGCTTGGTATATAACCCTTCCCTTCTCTTTATTTCTGTCCTGTTGAAAGTTCAGAGCAAAACCCTAGGTCTGGGAGTTTCTCAACCCCTAGCGATCCTTTACTTCTGAACTACTCTGATAATCTAGTTTCTTTGAATTGTGCTTTCAATTATTATATAGTTTCTTTCAATTTAGTTTAACTTTCATTTGAGTCAAAGCTGACTTCTGAAAATATAAAAAAAAGAAAAAGAGAATTAGTCTTAATTTTCTTTTGCATCGCATCATCTCTTTCGTTCTGCATCAATTTTGGTATCAGAGCATTCGTTCTGCTTCATTTTTGGTATCAGAGCCCTATCTAGGGTTTCTGACTTGCTTGCATGTTTTGAGTGTCTCTCTTTTTTACTTTGTCTGCTCGAAGTAGACTCCCCAGGACGTCCAGTCCTAGGAACGAAGCGAGGTGCAAGCCTCCTCTTCCCATTCCATGGGGTGTTCCTAGGGCATGTAGGGGATCCGCTGGGTTACAACTTCGTAGCAAATTGTAAACGGGAAGCATTCTATTTTCAGTCTGTAACTACCCTGTTGCAGAAATTGTTTCTCATTGCAAGTAACTCAAATTATGTGATTTTTACTTTTCTGGAACCAGTATAATTGAAAATATTTTACATAATTTTATTGTAATTTATTGGTTTTGTAAAATCTCTGAGAGTTAAATTACAGCAATTCTGTTTCTGTGTTTCTGCAATTCAATTTTTTTTTGAGTGATCATCTCCTAATTCATCTTAAGGGCAATTGAGCATCTAAGATAAGGGGAGGAGTTGATAACCTCTCCTAGCCCAAAACCACCACCCATTCATTCGATCCTAAGCCTAATTTTAAAATTTATTAGACTTAATTTGCCTAGTGGGCTAGGAACACCAACTGGTCAGGTCCAGCCTAGGGTTTAGTCAGTTTGTCTGGTTACTCTGTGTGTGCTTTGTACTCAGTGTCTAGAATGGTGATTCAGGGACTACGTCCTGAAGGGCTTGTGTGCTGGTCCGCCTACCTGGCCAATCACTGATTGGTGTCTAGGATTGGCAATTAGGGACCTAACACTCCCCTTACACCTGCCTAGCTGAGTCCCGAGTTACTACATGCTAGCTTGCCACTCTGATTAGGCATCTAGTTTGGACTCTAGGTCTAGTGAGCCAGTAGTCGCTTTAGTCTAGTCACATTCTGTGTGCTTGCTTGCATCATCATGTCCACCCGGAATGGAGTACCCTCCCAACCTGGTCAAATCCAACCTGATTTAGAGGCCATGTTTAGAACTCTTACCAAAAGTATGAACAAATTGAGTCAGGATATGACTGCTACTGTTGCCCAGTTTAAGGAACAAGTCCATGAGGATCTTACCCAGCTTAGGGATCGAGTCCAAGTACTTGGGGAACCTAGACATCAGAATTGGACTCCTGACCCAGATTTTAATGTGCCTCAACGTCACCCACACCAGGAGCCTAGGAGGACCTTATACCGTGATCCCGAGCATAACCCTAGGAAGCCTAACCATGATATCTATAGTGTGGATCGTGTCTATGAGAGGTCCTTACAATATTCTAGACCAGTCACTCAACAACCCAAGTCTTCTAGATCAAACCATTTAGATCCACACCCATGCCCAAGTAAGGTCTCTACTAGCTTGAAACCCATTGTGACCCAGGCTCCCATATCGCAAGAATGTTGGTTTTGTGGAGAAAGAGGCCATAAATCTAGTCAGTGCCCATGCATAGGACTGGCTGCTAAGTGGTCAGAGTCCTAAGGATGACATTAATGAGGGAGAACCCAAGCCTACCAATGAGGAAGAAAGGTTAGGTATGACAAGCCCAGAATCAGTTGACCCGATTATCACTGACCCGAAACCCATTGAAGATGGCATCGAGGAAGTATATGATGCTGGCTTGAGTCTAGTTGATGAATATGAGGGGGAAGAACTTGAAGAATGTGACATTGATACTATTGGTTCCTTACCTGAGGAGACCTTGGAGAGCAACCAAGTGGTAGGACCTAGTTCAGAAATTCAAGAGATTTGTGAGAATCAGGTTCCTTTAGTCAAATACCCCCAGGAAGAACTCATAGTGTTAGCCCGAGCTATCAGTTCGTACCCTCTAATGAAAGTCATTCCCAAGTACCAATTGAAGATCTTTGCACTGAACTGTTTAAGTTTGCCACCCTATGGTAGATCCTCTCCTTAGGATGACTGAATCAAGCCTCTTAAATTGGACCTTGTCCCATGCCCAGCCACTAAGGTCTCTCCCGTAATCTCAGTTGAACATCCTTGTCTTGAGCTGATTGATTCACCCAGTCCTGTAGAAGTCCTCCTTATGGACCCAGACCCCTTCCTTCGCATGACTGACCTACCCTTCTATAGAGTATACCTTTCCGCACCCATAGGTCAAATTTCAAGTTTGAGGTCATCATCCATAGGCCCTTCCATGAATCATTCTCTAATCCATTTCTTGAGAAAGTGGATCATTATTTGCTTAGAGAACAAACCTTAACTGTTGCAATCACATGTCCTAGGCTACTCCCCGAACCATCTCTTGATCCATTCCTGGGAGTAGCAAACTTTTCCTTTCGTAAGGATGACCAGTTGACATTCATAGATCACCTTTCAAATCTTCAGGTCACCACCTTTAGCCAGTAGGTAATTCGAGACTCCACCTCATATTTCCTCCCTTTCTCTAGGACTTCCAATGCTTCTTACACCATCCAAGTATACTTTGTCGAAGTCTTTAGAGTGAACCACGTGTCAGAATCTATTAGGTTTGCCACCTACTTCTGAAGACCTTATGGCACCTACTAGGCACCCATGATAAGTTTTCATGCTCTGCATGCCATCCTCCGACCCAAGGTCAAACCTAGAGAGCCGTAGTTTGTTAGGTTTAGACCTAGGGTTCCTTTGGAATAAAATCCATTCTTTAGGAATGCGTCGTCAGTCTAGTTTAGTTTTTCTTGACCCTTTACTAGGCTTTGGCTCAGATTTTGGTTTGATTGAGAGCACCAGGAATTGGGATTTGTATTTTGTCCAGGGCTGAAATTGCATTCAATGTTTCGATCAATAGGTCTATAAGCTAGAGTCCCTTTGAAATTGTTCATGGATACAAGCCTCACACACCACTTGATCTAATTTCACTATTAGCCCACACACACAAGTCTCTTGATGCACTTGCATAGCATGTAAAGGACTTGCATAAAGAAATTCATGCCAAAATAACTTTAAGTAATGAAACTTATAAGAAGTTGGCTGATTCTCAAAGACGAGTCAAAACTTTTGTTAAGAGAGACTATGTAATGATTAGGTTAAGGCCTGAGCAGTTTTTTCCTGGAACCGTTAGAAAGTTACATGCTAAAGGAACTGGACCATTTAGAGTAGTGAAGAGAGTAGGATCCAATGCCTATGTGCTCGAGTTGCCTCTAGAACTAGGCAGTAGCTCTACTTTCAACATTACAGACTTAGTAGAGTATAGGGAGCTAGCTGTGATTCCTAGTAAGCCTTTGAAACCTAATCCTGTTATTAAGAGTGATCCTGACCCTGTGTGTCCACCAACAAACTGGCCTGTGAGGAAAGAGCAGATTGAAAAGATCCTGGATGATCAGGTTATCTCTACTCATAATCAAGGATACCAAAGATACCTGGTCTGCTGGCAAAGAAGGCCAGATTCTGATGACTCTTGGATCTCCCGAAAGAATTACAAGAATTGGACCCAGACCTCTTGGAGAGATACTAGAGCCAGCTTGATCCATACTCGACAAGGTCGAGTTCCTCCCACCCCGAGAGAATTGGTGCGGGCACCAGACTCAGAAGATGACTTCAGGGCTCCATCTGGATCTCTGATTGACCTTGCCCGAAGAATTAGGATTTTCTGGTTTTGTAATAAGGGTTGACTTGGCCAACTCAATTTTAGTCTTGAGTTTGTATTTCCCTGCAATTTAAATTTTGTTGAGTCATGTTGACTTAGTACAAGTCCTAGTAGTGGTCTAGGTCTTCTCCAGGTTGGTGCCACTTTTTTTTTTCAGTCAAGTCAAGGTCCAGGGTGCCACTTTTTTTTTCCCAGGCCCAAGCAAGTGGGCGCCACACTCCCAGCCACACGCCAGAGTCTAGGAGGTGCCACATCACCATCTAGTGTCTTTGGTCCTACACCACAAGAAGTAAGTTCCTTTTTTTTTCTTGCACCACTTGGGAGAGAAATCCATCAAGATACCTCAATCCAAGGAGGAGCCAATTTCTTTCCAGATAAACCCAAGCCAGGATGGCAAGAATTTTTCTTGAAGAGAGGATCAAGGAGGTGCCCCACAATGTTCCATAAAAATTCAAGTTATAAAAGGGAAGAGAGCATGTCTTGGGAAGGAACTCAAGGAGGTTCCCAAATGTTTCCAAAAGTGCCAAAGCATGAAAGGAAGAAGCCTAAACTTGTGGAGCAAGACTAGGAGGTGTCTAAATGAGCCAAACCATGAAGGAAAAATCCTTGATTCATGGAGAGATACTAGGAGACACCCCCATAACCTGCCATTTGGAGCTGATTTTCAAGTTTTCTTGGAGTTTTTGGGCTGCCCACTCATGAAGGAGTCTTGGAAGAGAATTTGATGCCTAAAGTGTGGGTTAGTCATATTAGTCCCACATGGGAAATGTATAAAATTTTATTTCTTTGTTATGTCTATATATTCAACTCTATGTAACTCTTGAATTTAATGATGAATGAAATCAATTTCTTTGTGAGCAACTTTGTGTTTCTCTCTTCCGTACTTATATTCAAGTGTTGAGCTCCGTGAGGGAGTGATTCCGGGTTCCACAGGAACCTTGAGGAGGTTGAGATCTCCAAACCCTACCAAAATCCTACTAAAACCCTAGGTTAGCCACTTCAATTGCAAACCCTAGCTGCCCATCATCTTCTTCATTCCACCAATCATCCAAACCCTAATCTACCTCATCATCTCACGGCCCCTCTCTTCCAAGTAGAGGCCGACCACCAGCATCCAGGTCCAGATCGGCTACTTCGAATACAGAGCAAATCCCAGAGGAAGTCAGATCAGCATCCAGGAGAATCAGGATTTCAGCAACATCAATTTTTCAAGTTCTTCTATCTGGTAAATCCTTTCTTTGAGTATCTGGTTCCTTAACTTGTTCTTCTTCTTTCCCAGATCCTGAGTTTAGGAGAAGCCAACTCTACCAAAGGACCAGCATTGGAGGATCCATTGCGAAGATATCCGAATCTGAGGATCCAACAATCTGCTCGAGAGAGTCCTTCCACCAAACTCTGTGAAGATCACTGCCTGGTATATAACCCTTCCCTTCTCTTTATTTCTGTCCTGTTGAAAGTTCAGAGCGAAATCCTAGGTCTGGGAGTTTCTCAACCCCTAGCGATCCTTTACTTTTGAACTACTCTGATAATCTAGTTTCTTTGAATTGTGCTTTCAATTATTATATAGTTTCTTTCAATTTAGTTTAACTTTCATTTGAGTCAAAGCCGACTTTTGAAAATATATATAAAAAAAAAAGAGAATTAGTCTTAATTTACTTCTGCATTGCATCATCTCTTTCGTTCTGCATCAATTTTGGTATCAGAGCTTTCGTTCTGCATCATTGTGACCGACGTGAAGGAGTTGATGGAGAAGGGCCAGGAGTTGAAGAAAAGCAACAGGGTCCTCCGAGGTGATATGGCCTGTGCTGAGGAGCGTACCGAGGACCTCAAGATGTCCCTCTCCAAGGAAAGGATACTGATCCAGCACCACACCGAGGAGACCGCGGTGGAGGTTAGTCACCTAGAGGGGCGATGTTGGGCACTTGAGACCCTAGTCGAGAAGGTTCTTACAGAGTGGCAGTGGCCAAAGAGAAGATGACATACTTCATGGGGTTGTTGGAAGCTTTGCAGAGGGAAGCCCTTAAGGCTGTGCTGAAGTTCGGGCATCCCAGGAGTTCAAGGATGAGGTCCACGAGGTTGTTGTGGACTCATTCCTGAAGGGATTCAAGGTCTGCCGGGAGAAGGTGGCCTCAGTCTTCTCGGAGCTCGACCTGGAAGGCATTGTTATTGGCAACACCGAGGAGCAGTTTGAGGAGCCGGGGGCATCTTCAGGAGTGGCTGAGGAAGTGATCGTCGGGCAGCAAGCTGAGCAGGCAACTAGCGACGTAGAGGCCTGCCAACCTGGGAGGGAGCCAGCAACCCAATGACCCCTGGGTCCTTCATTTTAGGTTTTGTATCTAGCATAGGGTTTTTCATTTTGTCTTTTTTTTTGGGGTCGCTTGGCTTGTCAGGGTCCTCTTAACTTGTAAAAACCCTACACAAGAAATGAAGTTCTTTTTCCTTCACATCTTTGTGCTTTGGTCTTTTATTTTGTCTTTCCATGCTTTTTACAATTTCACTTGCTTCAATCTTGTCTGCTTTTGATCCCCCTTGAGGTCGATGGTGGATCTGGGATCCCATGGTTACTGCCAGAGCCAAGTTTGCAACTTTGGTTAGAAGTTCAACTTCGACTCTCTGGTCAGAAAGCGGGTTTTTGTAGGCTTCCAAGCTTCGGTGCTGGACTCTTAGAGCTTTTGCTATCGGGGCTTCTGGCCTGGAGTTCCCGGGCTTCATGAGTTTTCGGTGTTGGGGTTTCTGGTCTTTGGTTGCCAGATTGGAGTCTGGGCTTTAGGTGCTGGGCTTCTGGAGTTTTTGGTCTTTAGTTGCCAGACTGGAGTCTAAGCTTTAGGTGCCAGGCTTCTGGAGTTTCCGGTCTTTGGTTCCCGAGCTTCAGGAGTTTTCGATGCCGGGCTTGAAGAGGTTTTGGTCTTTGGTTCCTGGGCTTCAGGAGTTTCCGGAGCCAGGCTTGAAGAGTTTTCGATCTTTGGTTCTCGGGCTTCAGGAGTTTCAAGTGCCGGGCTTGAAGAGTTTCTGGTCTTTGGTTATCAGACTGGAGTCTGGGATTTAGGTGCCGGGCTTCTGGAGTTTCCAGTCTTTAGTTGCTGGATTGGAGTTCGGGCTTTAGGTGACAGGCTTCTGGAGTTTCTGGTCTTTGGTTGCCGTGCTTCTTGAGTTTCCGATCTTTAGGCACCGAACTAGATTCCGAGCTTCTGCTGCCAGACTGGACTCCAGGCTTTTGCCACTGGACTGGACTCCGTGCTTTTGCTACTGGTCTGGACTCCGGGCTTTTGCTGCCATACTGGACTCTGGGCTTTAGCTACTTCCAGCAGGCCGCTTGCGGGACTCCTGATGCCCCGTCTTCGATCACCAGTCCTAAGGTCGGGTAATGAAAGTCCTACGAGATAGAGACAACCATTGTGCTAAAGAGAATTTCATTATTAATGTTAGGAGGTCTTACATCATTGGTAATACATCCTTAAGTTGGCAGCATTCCAAGTCTGTGAAATCGTGCCCCATCGAGCTTGGCGAGGTTATAGGCCCCGTGAGGGGTTTCAACCATCCTGTAAGGACCTTCCCAGTTCGGAGAGAGCTTGCCGCACTCTTGAGGTTGGGAGGCTTCCGTCCGTCGCAGCACCAGATCTCCCGAGTAGAAGGACTTCGGCCTCACCCTAGAGTTATAATATCTGGCCACCCGTTATTGGTAGGCTACCATTCGGACTCGAGCCTTGTCCTTCATCTCTTCAAGTAGGTCCAGGTTAAGCAGGAGCCGTGCTGGTTTTCGACCTCATCGTACTACTCCACCTGTAGTGTTGGAAGACATAGTTCCACCGGGATCACTACTTCTGCATCGAAGACAAGGTTGAATGGTGTTTCATCCGGGGCTGTCCTTGGTATTGTGTGGTACAACCACAAACACTGGAGAATTCTTCGGCCCACCTACCCTTGGCTTGGTCCAGCCTGGTTTAGAGTCCTTGAAGGATGGTACGGTTAGTTACCTCGACCTCTCTATTGGTCTAAGGGTGTGCCACCGAGGTGAAGCGATGGTGGATGCTGAGGTCGTTGCAAAACTCCTCGAACTCTCGATTGTCGAATTGTCGTCCGTTGTTGGTGATGATTATGTGGGGGAGCTCGAAGTGACATACGATTTATTTCTAGAAGAACTTGCTAACATTCGCTTTGTGATCCAGGCTAATAGTTCAACCTCAACCACTTTGTGAAGTAGTCGATAGCAACTATCAGGAACTTACGCTGCTCGGATGCAGGAGGAAAGGGACCAAGGATGTCCATGCCCCACCAGGTGAATGTCTAGGGGGCAGAGAGCTGGGAGAGCAGTGCAGCCAGCTAGCGTCGCACGATAGCATGACGCTGGCAGTGGTCACACCTCTTGATGAAGTTGGCTGCATCCTCCCTTATTGTTTCCTAGTAATATCCCTGGCGGAGGGCCTTGATGCCAGAGTTCTGCCCCCTATGTGATTTTCGCAGAGGCCTTCGTGTATCTCCTGGAGCATGATTGCTGCCTCTGAGGGTCTCAAGCATTTGAGGAGTGGGTAGGAGTAGGATCTTCGGTAAAGTAGCCCGTCCATCAGCATAAAGTGCACGGCCTTCATTTTGATGAGGCCGACCTCTATTCAATCTTCGGGCAAAGTATCGTCGGTGATGTACTTGACATACTTATCTGATAGGAACATCGCCAGCATGGATCCATCATGGAGCAAGCACAAATCCTGGAGCTACACGAATCTCGAAGGATATCCAGAATAAATTTGTTTGGGATTTATCTTTATCTTTTGTTTGAATTTTGAATTAGGATTTGGTTGGTTAGGATTGAGATATGGATAGGCTTATCTTATCATATCTTGTATTTGAATTTGATTCATCCTTTATCTTTTTATCTTGTATTCAAATTCAAATGAGGGTTGGACAGTCTATAAATACCACCCTCAATCTTTTGTAAAAAAAAGTTTGGTTAATCAAGTGAGTTTTTTAGAAAAGAGTTTTTTCTTTTTGTTCACCCGTATGGGGAGGGTGAGAGGCCCGTCTGTCCTTCGCCTTCGGGCATTGAGAGATGTGAGACCCTAGTTATCCTCTTTCCTCATCGAGTCCCCTCTATGGTCTTAGGGATTTTCTTTCACGGCCCCAGGTAGCGATTTGGGTGGGATGCCCTAGGCTCCGCATGTAGTGAGATGGATAGGATGCCCTAGAGGTGAGATGTCTATGTTGGGAGTTGTGTCCCAAAGCCAATCGCCTGGGTTGTAGGCGGTTGAGCTAAGTATTGTACTCTCTTTTTGAATTAATAAAATATATTTTTTGGCAGCTCATCACATTTTATATTTCCCTGAAATGAACTCTTTCCATGTGATGAAGTCCTTAGGACTACACTGACTTCGATACAGAGAGGATGTATCGAGTGGTTCTTAAACCCTGTTCACAACCAAAGGATATATTGTACTGGACGACAATATATCAAGTATAGGTTGTTGTAGTTCACATCGTTTGGTTGTCTTCTTGACCAAATGAGTGTGGTGACACTGATGTGATCTACGAGTGGGATATATGATATCTCATTGAACGTGACTCCGTGCAGCCCTTTCTGCCAAAGGGATACTCACGTTTGGATATGGGTATATGTGTCCCTCTGACCTGAGGTCATCACGGTAGCTTGCAAGCAACTCCCTGTGCTTTGGTGCCGCATTAGAGGTCAAAGGGATGAATATACAGTAACCATATGCCAGAGGTTCGATAGTTTGCTCCCGCATCTTCGACCTATCCGGATGCTGGGACCCATTGCTAGATGGTTTCCTGTGCTGGTACTAGAATTATTAGTGCTATTGTTTAGGTTCGAACCTATGAGGTCACACGCCACAGAGGATTACTCTCTGATCCGGATACCGATTACGATTAAGAATCGTCTCGGTTTTATGGTCACAGTATTTTTTAGCACTCTTTTTCTCATCTTGCCCTTGTCTGTGTCAACTGGAAATTATTCCAGGCTGACCAGGACTGCGCCAGGTTTTTTCTGAATCAGTTTTGATCTGATTCAAAGTTCATTTCGGCCTCCAATTGGTTGTGAACCAATTGAACCAATTTTTTTTGGTCTTGAACTAGGTTCAATTGGATTGAACCATTTGGTTTAAATGGTTTTGGACCGGTTTTAATGGATCGGTGTTTTTCTCTCTACTTGACCGTTTAACACGGTAATTTTGCAGGGAGGAATTTCTTACGTCCGTTGAAGGCAAAGCGTCCGAAGTCGAACCCGCTGGGCATCTCTTCTCCTCCCTCCACCCGTCCTTTTAAACCTTGTTTAATTGCTGGTTAAATGGAGATCGGCAGCTGCTGCCTCTTGGCCTCCCCGCCTCTCCATATCCCTCTTCCCCTGCTGCCTTTAAATACCAGCAGTTCCCCCTGTTTCAGGGGTGGGTTGTTTCACCATGAGAAGAGAGAAAACACCTAGGGTGTTCTTCCATTTGAGAGGCTAAGAGCTTGGTCTTTTTTCTTCCATTGGGTACTTTGTAGAGTTGGGATTTGGAGTGTGTGAGGGAGAGAAACAAAGCCTTGTTTCTTGTGCTCAAATTCCCATTTCAGCAAAGTCCTGTTGCTGAAACTTACCGTGACCGTGTCTCCTTCCAGTGGCTAGCACCACGCGTGAAGGCAGATCCGAGAGCCCCGGGTGTGTCTCCCCTCTAGAGGGAGTTCTCTTCTACTCCTGGGAGAAAGCAAGGCGAGCCGGGTTTGCTGCTGTTGCTCCAAACGCGAAGAAAGCAGCTGCTGTTCCTGTTCTGCTGCACAAATTCTGGCATCAGGTTTTGGCCGAATTATACACCATTCTTGCTGACTTTTTCTTGCAGATTTCTGTTGAAGATTGAAGTACACTCGATCACCTTGCCGCTGCTTCGATTTGGGAGCAAACGGAGGTCCGGAAGGTGGCGTTTCATCGCTGTTTTTCAAGCTCAAGGTATTCAATGTCCAAGGAGGAAGAAGGCTGGAATAATTTTATTCCAGCTATTCTAGCCTATTCCAGGTTTATTCCAGAGTTATTCTAGGTGGAATAAAGGTATGGAAAATTATTTTTTTTAATCATGCATGAATAGATTTATTTGTTTAATATTTTGCAAATATTTTATATCATCATACATGCTTACATGCAACATGAATAGGTTAGGTTCTGGGCGGAGCAGTTTTCTGCTACGAGAATTTTTTAAAAAAGTTTTAAAATCCATTCTGCTCCCGTTGTAGTTTGCATGCCTAGTGTAGGATCATGTCAAACCACCTGCACCTTTTTCTTTCAGTCTCTCCGTGAATGTAAGTCCCCAGTCCTAGAGTGTCCAATTATCCTACCCTCCATCTCTATTTTTCCTTCGCCACCACTATAGAAAAAAATAAAATAAAAAAAAACCTTCACCACCACCATAGAAAAACTAAAACCAAAAAAAAAATAATAGGATACCCTAATCCTCGATGACTTCTCAGCTCGTCGACGATCCAACCCCATTTGTTCCCATCAAATTGGTTTCAGAGACATAGGTTAGGTTTGGGTATTTTTCTTTCTAGATCCCAGATACCTCCACCAGTTTCACCATTCTCTTTCTTCCCTGTTCTTGCTCCACTGCCCACAGCCATCGTCTTCCACTGTGGCTGAAGTTCCTCAGATCGGCGCCTCCACCAGATCTTCTAGACACTGATAGCCCTTGTTCCGCAGACCTCCATGCGATGCCTCCAACCGGGACTCCTCTCTTCAGCCAATCTCATTGGAGGCCCCATCGACAGTTTCTCCAACCAAGCCAGGCCTCCCTCCCTCCAGTTGGTCACCTACCAACTAGGTTCCCCTTTCCATCACTGCCTTTCGCTGGAGCCGAGCCAAATGCCATCATCTCCCTCCCGTCCGGAGATGTCCATGGCTACCCCGACATCCATCGCTCATGTCAGCACCCCAGTGCCATTTGTGCTGCTATCGTGCCATCACGCCATCCTCTCCATTGTCTCCAACCCTTCCTCCACCAAGCACACCTTCCATCTCAACAGCGACCGGATCTTCGTTTGCTACTCCTCATCACTGCTCTACCTTACCCAATCCAACATCTTGCTGCTCACCGCCTAGAATTTATCTGGCGTCATCTGGATCGCATTCCTCCCTAACCCAGATCGCCGCTGCTTACTCCACATTCGATGCCGAATAGATCGTGCCTCTGCCGATCCCCATCTCATCGCCTCCCTCTCTGAACTACTTTCCCCCAGGGCATCCTCCTCTCCTCCATCTCCTCCATCGATCACCACACCCTCGTCAAGTACGTCTTCCCCTCAAGCGCCTCCCCAAATGGATGTGCTTCACCATCCAGAGTGACAAACCCTCCTCCATCCTCTCTAACCTTTGTGCTCTCTTTAAGAACAAGGTCAAGGAGGATGAGATCCAGGGACCACACCAGCATCTATGGCTCTCGTATCATTCACCTGCTACTCACCCACTGAAGGAACTGCACCGCATGTTGCCTCTGCTGCCATCGTAGGTGTCCCCCACAAGCAGCAGACCTCCATCGCCGCACCCCACCATGCCCCTAACGACCTCGACTTTGCCACCGGTGATGACTCGTTGGCCACCTCCAGCGGCCAGGTCATCGTCGATGTTGAGAGTAAGTACCACATCGCCTATCACCACCATCGTTGCTGACGAAGCTCGCCGAACTCCCTTCCGGATCTGCCCTCTAAGGACCGGAACCCCTATTCTGGGTGTTCCACATGCTAGTCAAAGCAAAAAAAAATACCTTGAATGAATGTAAAAGCAGCATCCTTCTGCACCCTTCTCAAGGCAAAGCCGGCTTCCTCTTGTCGAGTTCAAGCTGCATGGATTCCAGAGTTGCATGATTTTCAATGCTACATGATTCTCAAAGCCGAACAGATCTCAGAGCATAGCCCCTTTGATTGATTCGATTCGGTTTCACCAACATCCCCCTGATCCTGACTCGACGGAGTTGAGTTCTCCCCACCTCAGGAGAATGATGGGAACATCGCCAGCATAGATCCCAGAGCAAGTACAAATCCTGGAGCTGCACAAATCTCGAAGGATATCCATAATAAATTTGTTTGGGATTTATCTTTATCTTTTGTTTGAATTTTGAATTATGATTTGTTGGTTAGGATTGAGATATGGATAGGCTTATCTTATCTTATCTTATATTTGAATTTGATTCATCCTTTATCTTTATATCTTGTATTCAAATTCAAATGAGGGTTGGACAGGTCTATAAATACCACCCTCAATCCTTTGTAAAAAAAAGTTTGGTTAATCAAGTGAGTTTTTTAGAAAAGAGTTTTTTCTTTTCGTTTGCCCTGTATGGAAAGGGTGAGAGGCCCATCTATCCTTCACCTTCAGGCATCGAGGGGTGTGAGACCCTAGTTATCCCGTTTCCTCCTCAAGTCCCCTCTATGGTCTTAGGGATTTTCTTTCATGGCCCCAGGTAGCGATTTGGATGGGATGCCCTAAGCTCGACATGTAGTGAGATGGGTGGGATGCCCTAGGCTACATGTAGTGGGATGGATGAGATGCCCTAGAGGTGAGAGGTCTCTTTGTGAATGTAAGTCCCCAGTCCTAGAGTATCCAATTTTCCTAGCCTCCTCTCTATTTTTCCTTCAACACCACTATAGAAAAAAATAAAATAAAAAAAACCTTCGCCATCACCATAGAAAAACTAAAACCAAAAAAAAAATAATAAGATACCTTAATCTTTGATGACTTCTCAGCTCACCGATGATC
Organism: Areca catechu; assembly: GCA_021397845.1. Taxonomy (NCBI): domain Eukaryota; kingdom Viridiplantae; phylum Streptophyta; class Magnoliopsida; order Arecales; family Arecaceae; genus Areca; species Areca catechu. The sequence goes on along the minus strand of CM038042.1, from coordinate 88,575,326 downwards.
CTACCTCCATCTGTCCCTCATCATTATCCATCCAACTAGGCTTCGGGTAACTTGTTGGACCTCTCTAGGTGCTTCATAGCTCGGGGTCTGAAGATGCTCGACGTAGGCGTGGCCCAGGGAGGAGTCCGGCAAGGTTGCCAGCCGGGAAAGGGCATCTGCGCGTGCATTCTCTCTGCGTGGAACGTAGGAGATGCTGAAGTGCTTGAAACCTACCACACTTGCACGTACCAACTCTAGGTACTTTGACATTTGAGGGTTTCGGGCCTCGAATTCGCCCGAGACCTGCCCAGCCACCAATTATGAGTTGGTGAAGACTTTTAAACTGGGTATGCCCAATTTGCGAGAGACCCTCAATCATACGAGGAGCGTTTCATATTCCACCTGGTTATTGGTGGTGGAAAATTGGAAGCAGAGCGCGCATTCGGTGACGACTCCTTCGCCATTGGCGAGGATGAGTCCAGCTCCACTTCCATCGGAGTCGGACGCTCCATCCACATGCAAGACCTAGATGTTCCCCTCTGGTTCAGGTCCTGGTTGTTGATTCTGGGGGCTCTCTTTCGGCCCCTCACCTAGACCTACACATTCAACCAAGAAGTCAGCTAGTACCTGCAACTTCATGGATGATCTCAGGCGATAGGCGATGTCAAACTCACTGAGCTTTAGCACCCACTTCGCCAGGCATCCGGATGTGTCGGGGTGGCTTAGGCTGGCTTTCAGCGATTTATCCATTAGAACCATAATCGGGTGTGCTTGGAAGTAAGGCCTGAGGTGTTGGGCAGACATAATGAGCATAAAAATTAATTCTTGGATCAAGAGTACCTGACCTCAGCATCATGGAGAAGCTTTCTTGTATAGTACACGGGCCTCTAGATCCCTCCTTCATTTGTACGGACCAAGACTGAGCTGACGGCCTATGGGGTTACCCCATGTATAGGAGGAGCTCTTCTCCTTCCTCTGGTCGAGATAGCAGTGGTGGTGACGCCAGGGTCTTCTTTAGCTCTTCGAAGGCTTCCTGGCACTCCTTCATCCAAGTGAAGTCATGCATCCTCTGCAGTGCCTTGAAGAAGGGTTGGCAACGATCGGTAGATCGTGAGATGAATTGGCTCAGGGCTGCTAGCTGACCGGTGAGTTGCTGAACTTGTTTCTTGGAGGTGGGCTGCTCTATGTCAAGAATTGCTCGGACCTTCTCTGGGTTGGCTTCTATCCCCCTCTGGGTGACCATGAAGCCAAGAAATTTTCTTGCTGCTATGCCAAAGGTGCACTTTGTCGGGTTCAACTTCATTTGACGGAGGTGAAGGTTGTGGAAGGTCTCTGCCAGGTCGTTGATGTGGTCTGAGGTTGGCTTGCTCATGATGAGCATGTCACCCACGTACACCTGCATGTTGTGGCCAATTTGGTTTTTAAAAACCTTGTTAACTAGTCACTGGTACATGGCACCAGCATTTTTCAGGCCGAAGGGCATCATTCTATAGTAGTATGTCTCGCGGTCCATGATGAAGGCAGTGTGCTCCTTATCCTCCGGATGCATTCGGATCTGGTTGTACCCAAAAAATGCATCCATGAAGGAGAAGAGGCGGTGCCCCGAGGTGGTGTCCACGAGCTGGTCGATCTTCGAAAGGGGAAGCTATCTTTTGGGCAAGCACGATTGAGATCGATGTAGTCTACACAGATCCTCCATTTCCCATTATTCTTTTTGACCATGACCATATTCGCCAGCCAGCTGGGGTACTGCACTTCACGAACAAAAGTGAGGAGCTTCTCCACTTCGTCGTTGATAGCCTTCTGCCTTTCTAAGGTAAAGCTCCTCTTCTTCTGCCAATATGGGTGGCACTTTGGATCGATCTTTAACTGGTGGGTGATGACATCTAGGGGAATACCTGGCATATCTACCATAGTCCAGGCGAACACATCCACATTCATCGGAAGGAAACTAAGTAAGCGAGGCCATTCATCTTCTGGTAGTTGGGCTCCTACCTGAACCATCTTCAGCATGTCCGAGCCAAGAGGATATGTCAAGAGGTGCTCGATAGGGCCACCCTTAGGATCTTGCACCCTTTGGTCGAGGTCATCGACGTCGGAGTCGAGCTCGGCACCTCGGGCCCCTGGGATAGCCTGCAACTAGTGCAGGACAGGCTGAGGTGCCCCCTTTATCTCACCTACATCGTGAGGGGCAGGAATTCCACCAATAATCTCTTAGTGGATATGACCACATCAAGTAGGTTGAGCCCGGGGGGGCCTAGGATAGCATTGTATGGTGATGGGAGTCTGACGACGGTAAAGGTCATCATGACTGTGCTCTGCTGGGGTGGTGACCCGGTGGTGACAGGGAGGGTAATTTTTCCTTCAACTTCCATAGAATCTCCAGTGAAGCCCATGAGAGGGGTGTACACTGGCCTTAGCCGATTGGGGGACAGTTCATTCGAGAGAAAGCATCGTAAAAAAGCGCATCCATGGAGCTCCCACTATCAACCATGATGCATCTTACAGGATGCATGGCGATGGTCATCTCGACCACGATAGCATTGTTGTTTACATTTTCTTCCTCACCTTTCTTCCCCTTCACAAAGGAGAGTACATTTTCCAGATCTCCTCTCTCTCAGGCTCTCTTCGATGCATGCTCTATTCCCTAAGAAATCATGCCCATGGGCTTCACAGTGGGCTGATTGTCAACTGCAGGAACATGGGGAGTGCCTCAAGTGGTTGATCCTTTGCCAAAGCCTCGCCCCTCATGAACTTCCTGAGGTAGCCTCTCCTGATCAGGTCTTCGATTTTCCTTCTCAGGTTGCGGCAGTCCTCAGTGTCATGGCCACGGTTGTGGTAGAATTGGCAGTACTTCATCTTGTCATGATCGCTTGACTGCCTCAGTGGGGGAGGTCGGTGCAGGTAGCACTCACCCTCAATCTTCATGAGAATCTTTGACCTCTAAGCTAGGAGGGGAGTGAAAGTCTTCTTGGGGACGAGACCATCTTTCGCTTCTGTCCCATCCTGAAGTCCATAGGCGATCCAGGTCTCCACATCCCTGGCGCATCTCTCAAGTTTGGCTTCTTTGGGGGCTTCTCGTCCAATTCTCTCCTGGTACGATCAGCCTCCTCAGCACGAATTTACTTATGGATGTGGAGGAGTTCAGAGTATATCTTTGGCAGCTTCTTGTCCAAAGAATAAGTCAGGCGTGAGGTCTTGAGCCCTCGCTTCAATGCCAGCATGGCGACGGGCTCATCCAAACTATAGATCTCTAAGACGACAGCTTTGAAGCAGGTTACATAGTCCCACAGGAACTTATGGTCTTGCTATTGGATAGAGAAGAGGCTATCCACCTCTCATGGCACCTTTTGACAAGTGTCGAAGTGGGCCACGAACCTCCTCTCTAGTTGTTGGAAGGAGTCAATGCTTTCAGGCTTGAGATGGGTGAACCAAACTCGAGCGGCCTTCCAGAAGGGTGGCCGAAAGGCAATGCACATAAGGGTGTCCGTCGCCCCCTGGACTCTTATGAGAGCATTGTAGCTCTCCATGTGGTCCAGGGGGTCGGTGGTCCCATCATAGGGATCCACCTGAGGCACGTGGAACCGACTCAGAATCAGTTTCTCTTAGATTTCTTGGAAGAAGGGAGGTCGGGCATCATAACCCACTAGCTCCTTGGAGGAGCCCTGTATGTTGGCGAACTGACAGGAGAGCTCCGTCAGCTTGCGCTCTTGTTCTTCTAGGTGCCTCTCGGCCAAGCACCTGATGGCCTCATCGGTGGAGCCTTCCACTGAGGCCGTTGGAGAAGATGGAGTCGATAGCTGAGGATGGTTGTGATGGGGGGCCTTGCCTCGACGATGCTTGCTGTGCTTGACGATGGCATTGTCTTCTGCCAGGGACCGACTCTCCTGGTCCGTCGACCCAGAATGATTCCTCTTTGTTGGGGTCTGGTGACTCCTGCAAAGATTGGTTATGGCCTGCGAATGGGATGGCCTGCCTTGGATGGAGCGCAGGCTTTCATGGGGGCATGCAGCTTGGGCTGCGGGGGTTCCTGGCTGGGGTTGAGTGACCAGGGAGCGCTATTGATGCTGCAATTACCTCATGGTTGTGGTCAGCACCTGCATCTATTGGATAAGTGCAGCATACTGGCCATCTACCGAGGGTGGTTGAGGAGGAGCGGGAAGCTTCCTCTCCGGGCTATGTGGGCTCGGGGGAGAGGGTGCATCTCCCGCTCGACTGGTGGAAGCTTCTCTTCTGCGAGTCTCCACCATACTTCGAATAGAGCTGTCAAAATCGTGGGGGGCTTATACGGGGGCTTTTCTCTCCTTCCTGGTGTGCTAATCTGTTGCCGACCTTACCATTGTGGCCTGCAGCTATGAAGTGGCACCGGATGTCTGCCCCTTTACTTGAAATCCTGGCATTCCTTGACTTGCAAAACAGTGTTAGAGACTCGAGCCGGGGATCCCAGCGAGGGCACTCCGATGATCAAGTCAGCAGATAGGAAAGCAGAATAGATCCCTTAAGGCGGATCCCACTTCGGTCACCGTGCTTAGAGTTTTGAATAAGGATTGAGTAGGAGAAAATGAGAGAGGGATGGTGCTTGAGTTGTGGCTACTGTGCTTGCAGGACTCGCTCTGGAAGTCCTCTAGGAGCCTCCTACCTTCAAGTCACTTGTCTCGCTACTTCGTGTGTTTGCCTTCTTTCGATTGCTTACCTTCTTTCTTGCCCGTTGGTGCCTTTTTAGATCGTCGATCGCTCCAGTGCCTTGATTTTCCACCTTTGGGGGGGCTTAGGGGTCAACGGTGTCCGTTGGCCGCTCTCCCAAGGTCATTTCTTCTTGTAGTTGGGAGTTAAGTCGTGAACATGTCTTGCCTGGCATGTTATCATGAAGGGGGGAATTAGGTGGAACCTCAATCTAGGTGCAGCCACCCTCGGGTCTGAGACCCTGAATGCGGCCTTCTCCTTTGGGGGGTTTCGGTGGTCAGCCACAGGATCAGACATCTCGATTGGGATGCCCCTCCCAAATTGGTGCAAACGAGGTTACGCACATCGTTAAAGATTTAGGACACTGTACTGGCCTGCCGCACTGCGCTTGCTTGCTTCGGTGGCGATCTTGGGGCTGGCACCTTCGTTCTTCCTGATGCTTCCAAAGAGAAGGCTCAACTTCGATCAAGATGGGCTCGACCCTTGGGGAGCCACCTGGCAAAGGAGCGGAGGCAGGCCCGACTTCGATCGAGGTGGGCTCGACCCTTGGGGAGCCATCTGGTGGAGCAGGGGCAGGCTAAACTTTGGCCGAGGTGGGCTCGATCCTTGGGGAGCCACCTAGCGAAGGAGCGGAGGTAGGATTGACTTCGACCGAGGTGGGCTCGACCCTTGGAGAGCCACCTAGTGAAGGAGTAGAGGCAAGCTCGACTTCGATAGAGGTGGGCTCGACCCTTGGGGAGCCACCTGGCGAAGGAGCAGGGGCGGGCTCGACTTCAGTCGAGGTGGGCTCGACCCTTGGGGAGCCACCTGGCGAAGAAGCAGAGGCATGCTCGACTTCAACTAAGGTGGGCTCGACCCTTGGGAAGCCACCTGGGAAAAAGCAGAGGCAAGCTCGACTTCGATCGAGGTGGGCTCGACCCTTGGAGAGCCACCTGGCGAAGGAGCAGAGGCAGGCTCGACTTCGGCTGAGATGGGCTTGACCCTTGGGGAGCCACCTGGCGAAGGAGCAGAGGCAGGCTCGACTTCGACCGAGGTGGGCTTGACCCTTGGGGAGCCACCTGGCGAAGGAGCAGAAGTAAGCTCGACTTAGATCGAGGTGGGCTTGACCCTTGGGGAGCCACTTGGTGAAGGAGCAAAGATAGGCTCGACTTCGGTCAAGGTGGGCTCGACCCTTGGGGAGCCACCTGGAGAAGGAGCAGAGGTGCCGAGAATGGGCCGAGGTGGGCTTAACTATTGGTGGGGCCACTTGGAGGGGAAGCTCAGCAGAAAACTTAACGCGGCACTATCTACCTGTTAGGCTGCCAGCTGGATCCAAGGTATACTCAATGTTAGCGGTCTCGCTACATCATTTAACAAAGAATCCTTTTCAGCATTCAAGAACTAAACATATTGAAATTAGACATCATTTCATCAGGGATCATGTACAAAATTGTGACATTGAACTTGAATTCATTTGTACTAAAAATCAATTAGCTGACATCTTCACTAAACCACTTAATGAGGATAGATTTCAGATGATTAGAGGAGAATTAGGCCCGTGTGACCCTTTTTAGTTTTTGACCTAATTTTTCAAGATTTAAGAAAAAATTATCTAGAAAATCTCCATCATCAATCTAAGGATGATAGCCACCTTATCTAGTGTATATCTAGGGATAAGAACTCTTCTATTAATATTTTAGACCCTTTTTCTTGAATTTTGGTCGAGCCAACTCAAGCAAAAAGCCCTAGGTCGAGCCGACTCGAACGACGGGTTTACTTAAAACCCGTAAGACCTAGAAAATATTCATTTCTTCCCATTTCACTATAGAGCCGAGCCCTGGGGGACCACAGCCCTTTCCCACCTTAGGGACCACCAAATCCTTCCATTTCCCCCTTGGATTTTGATCAAATGGCTACCAAAATGGCCATGGCGAAGTGACCCAGGCGAGTGGCATCAAGGGCAGTTGAAAAAGAAAGGAGAACAAAGAGAAGAGAGGATGAGTCGACCCTTCAGGAAACTCAAGAAGAAGCTCAAGAATAGCCACCAACTCCATAGAGGCAAGTGATTTTAATGGATAAACCTCTCATAACTTATGGAAGAAAGATAGACTTTGTTTTTCTTGAAAATCAGGGATTTAGAATTGGTGATTGGATTAAGATACAAGGTTGGAAGTATTTATGTTCTCTTGACATTCCCACATACCCTACTCTTTTAAGAACTTTTTTTGAGAATTTGACACTTGGAGAAAATCATATTATGTCCCCAGTAAAAAGAGTAACCATGTCAGTTGATGAGACCAGGCTTAGCAGAGTACTACAATTGCCTAAAGTTGGGAAGTACTACCTAAATTTGAAAGATAGGCAAAGAACTCTGAGAATGGTACTTGAAAGGAGTAATGTTGAGGGTATAACAAATGTTCAAGCTAATATTCTATCTTTGGAAATGAGGTTACTGCATAATATTATCAGTAGGATATTTCTACCTAGGACTGGTAGATTTGATTGGGTTAGTGAGAGAGATCTAATATTTATGATGTTTATGATTGAGGGGGAGGCCCTTAATCTACCCTTTATCATGTTGACCTAGATCTGAGATGCAGCCAGGAGGGCCAGAGCTTGTCTTCCATATGGTATGGCCTTCACACTTTTATTCCAGGACTTTGGCATTGATCTGACCGGGGAAGATAGCAGGCCTCTACATCACACTGATAGGTATTCAGAGAAATTTCTACAGAGGATGAGATACCATAGAGTAGAGGGTGTTTGGGTGAGGAAATCTCAGGTTAGAGGGTAGAACATTCAGATGACTCCGATGAGGACATTCCAGTTGAGGCATCAGTTACTGAGCAAACTATTGAGGAGGATGAGCCAGTTGAGGATGAGGCTGGACCTTCAGAGCCAGCTCCTACTACACCACCTCAGACAGTTCCATCTGAGCCCAACATGGGAGGACTATGTGATACTGAGTAGTTTCAAGCACTTCATGATGACATCTCCACTCTTCGATCAGACATTTAGACTATCCGAACTAAGGTACACTCGAGGATAGATCTACTTTAGACAGAGATGAGTGATGTCTTTACTCAGATATTAGCTGCTCTTCATCAGATTACTTTCATTGGACCATCTGGATCTCCACCTCCACCTCCTGATGATGATGGGCAGGACTTTCAGCAGGCTGGTGAGCAGTCAGGAGATACTCATCTTATGGAGTCACCAGCATCTGAGAGAGAGCAAATAGAGTGTGCACTTTCGACACTCTAGCCACTCAGATCTTATCAGATACCAGCACTTTAATCCTTTTTAGAGTCTTCACAGATCAGCAGACTCCGCTTCCTTCAGATACTATTTTTGAGTCTGATCCTCCTACTATGCCCATTCCAAATCCTACTCCTACAGCACCTAGACCTAGAGGTAGAGCTAGATCGAGAGTACCTAGAGCTCCTATTTGAACTAGGTTTAGAGATCTTAGATAGAAGCCTATGAAGACTGTACTTTCATCTTCTGTATTAGAGATAGGCTCTTCTTCTAGTGAGAAAGAAGAAGACTAGATCTTTTTAGATCTTTTTGTTGTATGTTGGCTGTATCAACCACTTTTTGTATCAAAACTTGATATATATATATATATATATATATATATATATATATATATATATATATATATATATATATATATATATATGTGCATGTTTGCACTTTTATATATCTTGTTATACTATGTTGAATAATCCTTAAACCTCTTTTACACTCTTGCTATATAACATCTTTTAGTAAGGGAAAACAATGTTTATTTTACCTTTTTTGTTGATGACAAAAAGGGGGAGTAGTAGTAATGATGCATGAAAAATAGAAACTTCATGGTGTTGACTCTGTTATTGATTTTGATGATAAGCAAAACAGTTAAGTATAAGTTAAGTACTAATGATTTTCTTGAAGTGTGTTTTTATTGAAAAAGGTGCTCACTAATTTGAAGAAGTTTATTTGATTGAAGTAAGCCAAGTTTGGATGAAAAGAACTGCTCAAAAGGACTTGGACAGTCAAAGATTGCTTGAATAGTTAATTGAGTGAAGTATAAATCTGTTTCAGCTCAAGTTCAGACATTTCTATGAAGATTTCACTGAGGTGTTGACTCAAAGTGTCGACACATGACATCAAGTGTCGAACATGGAAGTGAAGGGTCGACTCAAGCCGGTATGCAAAGAATATTTTTGATGGCATGGCTGAAGGTCAACACATGGACCTGAAGTATCGACTTAAGGTGTCGACATATGGATTAACTCATCGCCTGAGATTTTCAAGCCACAGAACTTATTGAAAATGAAGAACTGCAGAAGTGTCGATACATGGAAGCAAAGTATCGACTCAAAGTGTTACTCACCTGAGGAAGTGTTGACACATTTGACATTTTAGAGAACCAGATTGAAGATTTTTGAACTGGGTGTTGACTCAAGAAGTTCAAGTGTCGACCTAAAGTGTCGACTCATAGCTTGAAGTGTCGACACATGGAGTTCTGGGAACAGTAACCGCTAGTTTTTCAAACGCAGAACTTGACCCTTTTGCCCTCCAATGGCTAGAAACTGGATTTGAGGCCTTGGGAAGGTATATATATGCTCCAAATCAAATCAAAAGATAGATTATTGAAGAATATTCATGAGAATGAAATAAGAGCATTCAAGAGAGAAGAAAAGAGAGCTTTAACTCCTATTCATTGAAGATTCAACCACTCTCAAGCAAAAGCAAGCCTCCAAGCATTCAAGAGCCTTCAAGAGCATTGAAGATCATCCATTCTTGAGCATTCAAGAGGCTTCAACAAGTTCAAAGCACCTCTACATCGAGCTTCAAAGAGAAACCCGCTTTTGTTTAGAAAGCTTATATTGTTTCTCTATTTCAAAACTTTATTTGTTGAAAGGGATCTTGGTTAGCCTAGTGTAAAACCAAGGGAGGTTATTGCCGAGCCTTTGAAAGCTAATTTATTCTTGGTTAGCCCGGAAAACCAAGGAAGGTTGGTGGTGAGCCTTAAAATCATTTAGGTTCTTGGTTAGCCCGTAAAACCAAGTGAGGTTTTGACTTGTTGGCCTTGTGAAAATAAGTTGGATTTTTGATTAGTGAGCCTAGAAAAATAATCAATTGTAATCGATGTGATTATAGTGAATTCCCAAGAAAATCTTGGAGAGTGGATGTAGGTGCATTGGATAGCACCGAACCACTATATTTCTTGGTCTTTGTGGTTGATTGATCTCTCTACTTGCTTTTCATGTATTGCTCTTTAATTTTGCTACACTTTTATTAAGAGCATTACATTTGAATTCTTAGTACCTTGTTTAATTGTTAAATTCGATTGCATTGCATTAAGTAAATAATTTTTAGAGACCTAATTCACCCCCCTCTTGGGTTGCTTACTAGGCAACACATGGAAAATATTTTATATAATGTGATAATCATGAAAATGTATTGAGCTCTGATACTTTTGTCTTGTCTGATACTTAAACATCAGCTTTAAGCCCTGATACACATGACCTTTTGAAGTTTGCATCTCTTTTTCAAAGCTCTAATACTTTTATTAAAAGCTCTGATACTTTTGTTAAAACTTTAAAGCTCTAATACTTCTAATGGCCCTGATACTATTGTTAAAATTCTAATATTCTAGTCAATCTACAAAAGCTCTGTTACTTAAAGTCAAAATTGCTCTGATAGCTAAATTAAATTCCAAAATGAACTCTCATATAAAGCTCTGATATCCAAGCTCTATTACTTCAATTGAATGCTTAATAGCTATGATACTTAACTTTGACAGCTCTGATACATAATTTAGCTCTGATACTTAACTTATACAGCTCTGATACTTAACATTAATAGTTCCAATACTTTGTGATACATAACTTGCTAAGCTCTGATATTTCAATCAAGCCTTGATACTGTTGTCATACACTAGATTATAATCTGAATAGATAATTTGAATTACTTGACATATTGTATAGCATTAACTATGATTCAATTTAATTGTAAAGGTAATGTTATATTTCCATGCCCAGTATTTTGTCATCATCAAAAAGAGAGAGATTGTTGACCCCTGGTGGTGCGGATACCAGAGGTACTAGAATAAGATAGAGGCTTCTCAACCCTCTGTGAATTACTTAGTAGTATTTGAGTCCATTTGTAATAAGGGCTTAGCCTATTTGAGTTGTCTTTTATTATTTGAGTCCTGTACCAATCAGCTCATGTTGAGCTAGTTTTCTTTCTAAGTCTTGTACATGTTAGTCCATGTCCAGTAAAGACTCATACAAGTGAAGACCAAGCTAGTACAAGTGAAGACCAACCCAATTGGAAGCTATGAAGACCATGGAAGGCCCAGCAAAAGAAGTTCAAAGTCCTGGAACCCTGGAAAATAGCTTGAAGCCCTGGACCACAGCCGGAAGCAATTTAGGCTAGCCAAGGCCCATGAGAGGAACCAAGGGGCGCCACTTCTTAAGCTTAACCCCCTTGGTCGTCCACTAGACTCACCACCTTTGGCCGACCAAGGCAAGAGAGAGGGGGAGCAATTTGAGAGATTTCAATCCTAAGACCTACCATGTATTCTAGCTAGGGTTTGGATGGGATATAAATTCCTAGTAAATGTCTTTTGTAACCTTACTTAGGGGCCAAGTTAGTAGTCTATTTAAGAGACTCTATTCTCTTATATGAAGCAATTTTTTTCATGAATATTATTGAGTTTACAAAATGCTGCTGTGTGCTTTGCTGTGTGCTAAGGGGATTCTGTGTGAGCCCCTTCTTCTTCCCTGTTCCCTGCGCCCAGTCTCCAGCCATCAACAAACCCTAGAAGCTTTCTCCAACCTTGGCCACCAACATCAAAACTCCTTTTTCCCTTGCAATTCTTCCATTTATTTCTCCATCCCTTCATCAATCTCTAACCCTTGAAAGGCTATTTGTAGGTCCCTCGACTTCTACGAATCCAACGCTCCAGCCAGGCAGCGATCGGATCATCGGGTATAAAGCCGAGAATCCGCGGGTCTCTGGCTTGATCATCCAGGCTGCATCCAAGAGAGAGAGCGATCCCTTCATCTACCGTCTTCATCGAACACTTCCACCATTGTCAGGTATACCCCCTCTGCCTGCCAATAGCCTTATTGGAGGTGAACTAGCCCAACCGAGACTTCTCAGCCTCGGCGATCCTCTTTTTCTATTGCTTTTAGGTCCTATTTTGCATGCTTTAGCTTCTTGTTTTGCATAGATTTTTCTACTTAGGTTCTTGTTCTATTCTTCGGGATTTAGATTCATAACTTAACCTTCAAAAACACAAAAAAAATAATCATGCATGCATCTTGGTTCCGCATTATTTGGTATTAGAGCCTGTTTGGGCTCAGTTCTCTTTGCATATTCGGATCGGGTGCTTCACCATGGCCATCCGGGTATAGGAGACAAGTAGGGCTGCAAGACCCTCTCTTTCTTATGGTGTGTAGGGGTGCCACTATGAATTGACCCTTGAAGAAGAACATAAAGAGTTCATTAGGGTTTTTTTGCATCTCGGCCTTCTCAGTACATCATCTGCTCTTTCAATTGTTTTTGCCTGCATAGAACTCAGAAAAATTTGAAATTTAGTTTTATAAGTTTTTTATAATTGAAATTAACTTCCAGAATTTTCTCAAAAATTATTTCAGTTTGTGGATCTTCTGCAAGCCGAAAAACTACCTGAGAACAGTTCTGCTCTATTTTTGGCAGCAAAACCAATTTCAGTAAGTTTAGGGTTGTTTTAGTATAATTTTTGCATATCTTATAATTTGGCATGTTTCCTACATATTAGGTCATTATCTACAAATTATCTTTCTATTTAAGAAAATACCAAAAAACAAATTTACATATATTCATAAAATACCAAAAACACTTAAACCCTAATTTGCATTTTCATCTGCCTGCCATCATTGCATAAAATACTTTAAGGGCACTTTCTATATGTCAGATAAGGGGAGGAGTTGATAACTTCTCCTTATCCCAAAACCACCTCCCTTGCATTTAGTCCCAAGCCTAATCTAAAATTAACTAGACTTAATTTGCCCTAGTGGGCTATGGACACCAACCGGTCGGGTTCAACCATTGTGGGATGACTAGTGTACCCAATTCATCTCCTATTACTGGATGCTGGTGTCTAGGCTAGAGGTACAATGTCAAACGACCTAAGCGGATCGGTGGTTCCTTAATTGGGTCCCTGCGATAACAGGGGGCCTCCCACCATCCCACTTCTTACCTGGCCAGTTGAAGACTAAGAGTTAAGTTGTGTGTAAGTTAAGTCAACCCATCTATTTGGGCTCTAGGTCTAGGCAACTGTAGTCGAGTTAGTGTTGAGTCTTGCATGTGCACTAGATCAGGAGTCCCATTTCATCCACCATCTCCACCTTTGGCTGAACCCATGGATAAGCTGGAAGTCCAAATTCAAGCCCTTGTAGACCAAATGGCCTAGATGAATCATAGGTTTGAACATATAGACAACCAACTTGGAACCCTAGAGGAGGCACGTAGGCGTCGCAGTGAGCTAGACCCTAAGTCACCTCCCCATCCTCGGAGAACACCTCATTGTGATCTTTACTATGAGGCTGACCCTAGGAGGACCCCAAACTCTGATCCATACTTCGAGGCTGAACCTAGGAGAGCCCATCATCATGATCCAGTCCTAGAGGTTCATCCAAGGAGACCCAATCAGGATTGTATGGACTAGGAAGACAGAGCCTATAGAAACATTAAACTTGATGTTCCCACTTTTGATGGTTGTCTTGACCCAAAGGTCTATATAGATTGGGAGGGAGAAGTTGATCAGTATTTTGAGTGGTATGATATGTCTGAGAAGCATAAGTATAGGTTTGCCAAGCTTAAGTTGGTTTGCCAGGCCAGGTTATATTAGGCTACTATTGAGAGAGCACTTAGACTAGGAGGCTATGAACCCATAGTCACCTGGAGGGCTATGAAGGCTAAGCTTAGAGGGAAATACGTTCCAACCTCATATCGTCATGGTTTGTTGGATCAGTGGCAAAGATTGAGTCAGGGCAGCAAGAGTGTAGATGAGTACATCGTAAAATTTGATGAGTATTCCATGCGATGTGACTTAAATGAAGCTGAGGATGTTGTTCTGTCTAGGTTTAGCACTGGCCTTAAAGATGATATCAAGAGGGAGCTCTACATGAGAGAGGTTAGTGACCTGGACCATGCCTACCAGATTGCTAGGGATTATGAGTATTTTCAGAGAGGGCCCATCTACCGTAAATCCGAGCCCACTAGATATGCTAGTCAGTACCCAGGTGATGGAGGACCCGAAACCCATTCGGGTTTTTCTTTTTTATTTTTTTTATTTTAGTTATTCCAGCTATTCCCCTTATTCCCTTTATTCCCATTTTATTCTATGTTTATCCTAGTTTTATCCCTCTGCTATTCTTGTCTTCTTCTTCCTCAAAACCATCGCCCAAATCTTCATTTTTTTCGCTATCGGTACAAGATCCGTCGTGCCCAACCCCCAACCGCCTCCGTTGGCCCGCCACCAGTGCTCACCGGCCCCACTCTCGTTGGAAAATCGGCATCCGTCGCCCATGTCGTGGGAAGATGAATGGACACCATGGGAAGATGAATGGTTGCCCATGGTCGCCGCCTGCCAACGCCACCACCCACCTGCCGCCCGTCGCCCCCATGGCCCCTGCCCGGTTGTCGGAGGCCTCGCCAGTGCCCCGCCGCCGCCCACGGCCGTGGAAGGCGAACGGGCACCCGTGACGCCCCATCCGTGCCACCGTGCCTTTGCTGCCCGCCGCCCCGCGCCGCCCATTGCCCGGTCGGCCGTCGAAGATCCAGCCCCCCTGTTACACGGCCGTGAAGAACTTCTGCATGCTTTTCAAAGCATTTTCCCCTATTGCACGGCCGTGGAGAAGCCTCTACACGGTTCTCAAAGTAGCCCAAAGAAAGCTGTCTCTGCACGATTTTTGGAGCAGCACGATTTCAAAATTCAAATAAAAGGAATTTATTTGGTAACTTTTTTTGAATGTAATTTGGGTTTAAAATGGAAATTTGGGATTTTGGTTTTGGATTTGAATTCAAATTATTTTGAATTTGAATTCAAATCTAGAAAGGATTTCAAGGGATTTTTATTTTTGAATTTCAAAGGGATATGGGAATCTATAAATACCCATACTCTTCTTGTAATAAATCAGTTGAAAATGAATTTTTGAGATTTGTAACCTGTTTGGTTCTGGGCTGAGGCCCATTTGCCTTCGTCCTTCGATGTCGAGGGATGTGAGGCCCCGTCTTGCCTTCGTCCTTCGGGACATCGAGGGGTGTGAGGCCCTGTCTTGCCTTCGTCCTTTGGGATGTCGAGGGGTGTGAGGCCCCGTCTTGCCTTCATCCTTCGGGATGTCGAGGGGTGTGAGGCTCCAGGTATCTCCATTCTCTCTCCCACCTTCATGTCTCTCTCTGTTTTCCCTCGTAACCTTGAGATTCATCCTAGCGCCTCCAAGTATCGAGGACGGCGTAATGCCTTAGAGGTGAGAGGTCTCTTCGTTTGGGTGAGTCCCAAGGTCCATGAGTTCCAGTTCCCAGTCTCCCATCCCCATCCTTCCTTCGCCACCTCCACCAAGAAAATTTGAAAACAAAAGAGGTCAGCCATTTTAGGATTTAGTTTTTGAGTCGTCCTAGTTTCGGGAGGCTTCTTAGCCCTCCCACAGTCTTAGTTTGCTTTAGGCCTTTCCCTTTCACAATAACCATGGGTTCTTTCGTTTCCGTCCCGCATCAAATCGCTATCAGAGCTAGCAGCAGACTAGGATTTGCTTCGTCCTCAAACTCGATGAGTCGAGTTCTTCGCGCTGCAGGAGAATGATGGGGGACCCAAAACCCATTCGAGTTTTTCTTTTTTATTTTTTTATTTTAGTTTTTCCAGCTATTCCCCTTATTCACTTTATTCCCATTTTATTCTATGTTTATCCCAGTTTTATCCCTCTGCTATTCTTGTCTTCTTCTTCCTCAAAACCATCACCCAGAACTTCATTTTTTTCGCTGCTGGTCCCAGATGCGCCATGCCCGACCCCCGGTCGCCTCCACCGGCCCGCCACCAGTGCTCACCGGCCCCACTCTCGTCGGAAAACCGGCATCCGCCGCCCACATTGTGGGAAGATGAATGGACGCTGTGGGAAGACAAACAGTCACCCACAGTTGCCGCCTGCCACCGCCATGCCCGCTGTCGCCCTGCCGCCCACCGCCCCTCTGGCCCCTGCCCGGTCGCCGGAGGCCTCGCCAATGCCCCGCTGCCGCCCATGACCGTGGAAGGTGAATAGGTGCCCATGATGCCCCATTCGTGCCATCGTGCCTCTGTCGCCCGCCCCCCGCTCGTCGCCCGCCCGCCGCACCGCCATGCCGCCCCGTCGCCGCCCGCTACCCGGTCAGCCACCGGAGATCCGGCCCCACTGTTGCACGGTCGTGAATAACTTCTGCATGCTTTTCAAAGCATTTTCCCCTATTGCATGGCCGTGAAGAAGCCTCTGCACGGTTCTCAAAGTAGCCCAAAGAAAGTTATCTTCGCATGATTTTGGAGCAGCATGATTTTTGGAGCAGGGAAGATTTCAAAATTCAAATAAAAAATTTATTTGGTAACTTTTCTTGAATGTAATTTGGGTTTAAAATGGAAATTTGGGATTTTGGTTTTGGATTTGAATTCAAATTATTTTGAATTTGAATTCAAATCTAAGGAGGATTTCAAAAGATTTTTATTTTTGAATTTCAAAGGGATATGGTAATCTATAAATACCCATACTCCTCTTGTAATAAATCAGTTGAAAATGAATTTTTGAGATTTGTAACCTGTTTGTGGTTCTGGGCTGAGGCCCGTTTGCCTTCGTCCTTCGGACGTCGAGGGGTGTGAGGCCCCATCTTGCCTTCGTCCTTCGGGATGTCGAGAGGTGTGAGGCACCGTCTTGCCTTCATCCTTTGGGACGTCGAGGGGTGTGAGGCTCCGTTTTGCCTTCGTCCTTCGGGACGTCGAGGGGTGTGAGGCCTCGTCTTGCCTTCATCCTTCGGGACGTCGAGGGGTGTGAGGCTCCAGGTATCTCCATTCTCTCCCACCTTCATGTCTCTCTCTGTTTCCCCTCGTGACCTTGAGATTCATCCTAGCACCTCCAAGTATTGGGAAGGGCGTAATGCCTTAAAGGTGAGAGGTCTCTTCATTAGGATGAGTCCCAAGATCCATGAGTTCCAGTTCCCAGTCTCCCATCTCCATCCTTCCTTCGCCACCTCCACCAAGAAAATTTGAAAACAAAAGAGGTCAGCCATTTTAGGATTTAGTTTCTAAGTCGTCCTAGTCCCGGGAGGCTTCTTAGCCCTCCCACGGTCTTAGTTTGCTTTAGGCCTTTCCCTTTCACAATAACCATAGGTTCTTTCGTTTCCGTCCCGCATCACCAGGAGCTAGCCAGTCCCACTAGAGCTGACCCAGCCTTAGCTGACCTAGTTCGAGTCAACCAAATTTGAGTCACCCTGACCCGAGTCGACCCCAGCCTAATACTCCTTTGACCTGTAAAGATGATAAAGGTAAATCTGTAGAGGTCCACAGGAGTCCCAATCCCTAGAAGACTTGTTTTAAATGTTGAAAACTAGGCCACTTTGCTAGCCAGTGCCCAGTTAGTGCCCTACACTTAGGTGAGCTAGAGGAAAAGGAGCCTGAACCTATAACTGAACCTGAGGGAGAAATCTATGAGGCTGATGACCAGTTGTTGGATGAGTACGAAGGAGAGGAAGAGGAACCTAAGTCTGAGTATCTACTAGGAGTGGTTAGGTGCATCTTGACCCAAATACAAGTTAAGGAAGATTGGCGTAGGACTAACATCCTACAAACCTTTGTTAAGGTAAGGGGTAAGGTGCTCAAGATCATCATAGACAGTGGGAGTTGTGTCAATGCCGTCTCTGCTAGTACAGTCAAATATTTAGGGTTGACCACAGTTCCCCATCCTAGCCCTTACAAGGTTTCTTGGGTTGATTCCACCTCCATCCAGATCAAGTCTAGGTGCCAAATCTTAGTTAAACTGCAAACCTATAAGGAAAAGATTTGGTGTGATGTCATTCCCATGAAAGTAAGTAGTATCATTTAGGTCGACCGTGGCTTTTTGATCATGATGCAACCCTGTTTGGTCGAACCAATGTCTGTGCTTTTAGCCACCATGGAAATAAGTTTGTTATCCACCCAACTCCACCTAGAGACCCAATCAAGAGAGGTTCTAGTAGCCTTAAGGACAAGAAACCAGGAGTTAATCTGATTAAGGCTCAAGAGTTAGAGAATGAAATTGCTGAGGGTAGCCCTATTTGGATCTTGACCACCAAAAAAATTCATGAGCCAACCCAAAATGAACACCCTCCAGAAATTGTTGAGGGTCTCAAAGAATTCGAGGATGTCTTCCCTGATGATTTACCTGATTAATTACCACCACTTAGAGACATCCAACATGCCATAGATCTAGTCCTAGGAGCCATTTTACCAAACCTTCTTCACTATAGAATGAATCCCAATGAGCATCAAGAATTACATAAACAAGTGGGAGAGTTACTTAGGAAGGGTTTCATTAGGGAGAGCTTGAGTCCATGTGCAGTCCTTGCTCTAGCGACCCCTAAGAAAGATGGCACCTAGAGGATGTGTGTAGACAGTAGAGCCATCAACAAGATAACTATGAAATATAGGTTTCCCATCCCTCGATTGGACGACATGCTAGATATGATGGCCGGTGCTAAAGTTTTCTCAAAGATAGACCTTAAGAGCGACTATCATCAGGTTAGGATTAAACCTGTGGATGAGTGAAAGACCGCATTCAAGACTAAGGATGGCCTATTTGAGTAGGTTATGATGCCTTTCGGCCTTTCCAATGCACCAAGTACATTTATGAGGATTATGACCCAAGTCCTGAGAAATTATATTAGAAAATTTGTTGTGGTCTATTTTGATGACATCTTGATTTATAGTAGGACTAAAAAGGACCACCTTAGTCACCTTAGACTAGTATGCCAGACCCTTAGGAAGAATAGCCTCTATGCCAACTTTAAGAAATGTGAATTCATGATACATAGGATTATCTTCCTAGGTTTTGTTGTCACCCTTGAGAGAGTTTCTGTCGATCCTGAAAAGGTTAGGACAATTATTGAGTGGCCTGTACCCACTAGTGTCCATGATGTGCATAGTTTCCATGGCTTAGCAACCTTTTACAGGAGATTTATTAGGTGTTTTAGTACTATCGTCGCACCAACAACTGACTGCATTAGGAAGGATACATTTGAGTGGACCAAAGCAACGATAAGGCCTTCCTAGAACTTAAGGATAAGATGACCCATGCACCCATCCTTAGATTACCTGACTTCTCTAAGGTGTTTGAGGTCGCTTGCAACACCTCGGGAGTAGGAATAGGTGGGGTACTGAGTTAAGAAAATCACCCTGTAGCTTTCTTTAGTGAGAAACTGAATGAGGCTAAACTTAAGTACTCTACCTATGACAAGAAATTTTATGCAGTAGTCCAGGCCCTTAGATATTAGAGATATTACTTCTTACTATAGGAGTTTGTCCTATTCCCTGACCATGAGGCACTCTGGTTCCTAAACTCCCAAAAGAAACTCAACCCATGGCACGGTAAATGGATCAAGTACATTCAAGCATACACCTTTGTCTTGAAACACCTTGTCAGAATAGACAATAAGGTAGTAGACACCCTTAGCCATAGGTCTTTGCTTTTAGGTTTAGTCAGCACCCAAGTCATAGGGTTTGATAGACTAAAAGAAGAGTATGAAGCTTGCCCAGACTTTGGTGACATTTACCAGACCCTTAGGCTAGGACCATCGAGTACCCATAGTGAGTATACCATTCAAGATGGCTACCTTTTCCAAAATAATAGACTCTGTATCCCTAGAACTTCTCTTAGAGAATTTCTTATTTGGGAGACCCATGCTAGAGGTTTAGTTGGTCACTTTGATAGGAATAAGACCATTTTAGCAATAGAAGATCAGTTTTATTGGCCGGGTTTGAAAAGGCATGTTGCTCAGATTGTAGCCAGGTGTAGAACTTGTGCTATTGCAAAATAGCAGAAGCAAAATACTGGTCTCTACACACCTTTACCAGTGCCTGATCATCCTTGGTAGGATCTCAGTATGGACTTTGTGTTAGGATTACCTAAGACCCAGAAAAGATACAATTCTATCTTTGTAGTGGTCGATAGGTTCTCTAAGATGGCTCACTTCATCCCATATTCTCAGATATTTGATGCATCTATAGTAGCCAAGCTTTTCTTAGATAATGTGGTTAGACTCCATGGCCTACCCAAGACCATCGTATGATAGGGATGTTAGGTTCACCAGTTATTTCTAGAAAACCCTCTGGCACCTGTTAGGGACCAAGCTTAAGTTTTCTATAGCCTACCACCTCCAAATAGATGGCCAAACTGAAGTGGTGAACCATAGCCTAGGAAACCTCCTTAGATGCCTGGTAGGTGAACACATTGAAAATTGGGACCTATTATTGCCTAGAGCAGAGTTCGCCCACAATAGCTCAGTAAATAGGACCACGAGCAAGAGTCCTTTTGAGATAGTCCATGGGTATAAATCTAATCACCCCATTGATCTAATTCCTTTACCTATTCATGAATGAGTCTCAAAGTCTGTAGAATCATTCGCACAGCATATTAGAGACTTGCATAAGGACATTAGCCAAAAGATTAACCTAAGCAATGAAACATATAAGAAACTAGCTAATTCCCGAAGAAGGGCCAAAGAATTTGATGTAGGAGATTCTGTCATGATTAGGCTTGTTAGGAAATGTGTCCCAAAGCCAATCGCCTGGGTTGTAGGTGGTTATGCTCAGCACTGTATTTATTTTATGAATTAATAAAATTATTATTTGGCAGCTCATCACATATTGTATTTTCCTAAAATGAACTCTTTCCATGTGATGAAGTCCTTAGGACTACACTGACTTCGATACAGAGAGGATGTATCGAGTGGTCCTTAAACCCAGTTCACAACCAAATGATATATTGTACTGGACGGCAATATATCAAGTATAGGTGTTGCAGTTCACATCGTTTGGTTGTCCTCTTGACTAAATGAGTGTGGTGACACTGATGTGATCTACAAGTGGGATATGTGGTATCTCATTGAACGTGACTCCGTGCAGCCCTTCTCTGCCAAAGGGAAACTCACGATTGGATATGGGTATATGTGTCCCTCTGACCTGAGGTCATCACGGTAGCTTGCAGGCAACTCCCTATGCTTTGGTGCCGGACTACCCGGATTTTTAATCCGGTGATGGAAGGTTTCTGGGTACAGGCAAGTACTTATGGAGCAGTGATGGACCAAGATGGAATTGACCTGTCCAAACAAGTTTGGATCGAATGTCTCGCAGTATCTCAATTTAGCAAATCCTCGACCGGGTAGCCCTAGTGAAGAGTCACTAGGCTTGCGAGGTTGAGACACGTAGTCGACTGACTCAGTCTGGGTTGGCAGCCCAATCTCAGTTGTCCTGAGCATTAGAGGTCAAAGGGATGAATTATACGGTAACCATATGCCAGAGGTTCGATAGTTTGCTCCCGCATCTTCGACCTATCCGGACGTCGGGACCCATTGCTAGATGGTTTCCTGTGCTGGTACTAGAACTGTTCTAGTGCTACCGTTTAGGTTCGAACCTATGAGGTTACACGCCACAGAGGATAACTCTCTGATCCGGATACCGAGTTTAATTGGGAATCGCTTCGATTTTATGGTCACGGTATTTTTTTTTTGAGCCCTTTTTCCCGGTCTTGCCCTTGTTTGGGTCAGCCAAAATTGTTCCAGGCTGACCAAGTATGTGCCAGGATTTTTCTGAATCAGTTTTGAACTGATTCAGAGTTCGTTTCGGCCTTCAATGGTTGTGAACCAATTTTTTCCTTGAACCAAATTTTGAATCGGTTCAAATTAGATTGATCCACTTGTTTTAAATATTTTGGACCGTTTTTTTTTTTTTGGACCGATGGCTTTTCCTCTCTCTTGGACCATTTACACGTTATTTACGTTGTGAGAAGTTTTTTCTTGCGTTTGAAGGCCAAACGACGTTTTGTTTGACACTGGGCTAGCGTCTCTTCCCTTCTCCTCCCTTAATGGCTTCAATCCCTCCCTTAATGGCTTGTTTATTGGGCTGTTTCCATCTCTTGGCCTCACAACGCTCCACCTCCCTCTCCTCCCAGCTGCTTTTATAAACAAAAGCCCTCCCCTGTTCATGTGGTGAAGTTTCAACAAGAGAATATTTTTAGCCACCGTGAGAGAGGCGTAAAGAGAGAGTGCTTTGGGTGTTCTTTGAGAAGTTGAGAGTTCACCATTTTAAGAACCATTATTTGCATCTGGGGCTAGGTTTAGGAGCTTGTGAGGGAAAGATACAAGGCATTATTCCCTTGTTTTGAAGTGCTCAAATTCTGCCCAGCAGCAGAATTTCTGTGACCGTGAACCCTCTTCTGGCGGCTAGCACCGTGCGTGGAGGCAGATCCGAGAGTCCCGGGCATGTCTCACCTCTAGAGGGAGTACTCTTCTACTCCTCGGAGCAAACCACGCGAGCCGGGATCGCTCCAGTTGCCCGAAATCCAACGACGAAGACAGCTACTCTGTTATGCTATCATTTTTGTGCAGCAGACTTCGGCGAATTTTGATGATTTATTGGCTTAGTTTTTCTTGCAGAAACTAGTGCCAAATCGAAGAGGACTTCCTTAAGAACCTACAGCTCAAATTTGGGAGCGATCGAAGGTCCGGAAGGCGGCATTCCGGGGACTTTTCGGAAGCCCTGTTTTCAGCCCAAGGTGGAATGACTGGAATAACTTTATTCCAGGTATTCCAGTCTATTCCATGACTTATTCCAGCTGAGAATAAGGTATGTTTTTGGGTTCTATTTTCGTGCATATTCTGGAGTTTATAAATATTATATGATCTGTATCATGCCAATACATGCATCTTGCATATGCTAGATCCTGTGCGGAGTAGGTATTTTTCATATTTATTTTAAAAATATTTTAAAATATTTACCTGCTCCCTGTGCTGTTGCATGCTTAGCGTAGGCACCTGCACCACATTTTTATTTTCAATTGTATCAGAGCTAGGTTCTAGAGTAACATATCTTGATGCATGTATAGTAGATTAAATTGTTTAATCTTGGGATTAGAGAGTACTTTTAGGAACCTAGTTGAGACATTCACCATGGCCGTGTGTCTTTGACACGATGCGGTTCGTCTGTGTTGGCCTCTTCAGAAGGATCCTTTAAGGAAATCAAAAAGAAATTAAAATTATTTTATAAATTTGGCATGATTTATAATTTTATTATTTGAGTCATATAATATTTATAAAAGTATAAATCTAGATATGATGCATAATTTAAGATGTAAAATTATTTTACATAGAGACTTAATTAAAAAATATTTTAATTAAATATTTGGCTTAATAAAATTTTTAGGTTCATGAAATCTAATAAATTTGCATAAGCCAAATTGGGTTAATTGGGTTAGCTGATTGGTTGAGTCCATAACTGGGTTAGACCTAAGTTTAGTTGAATCGGATTAAAAGAAGATTAAACAAATGTTGTTTAAGGTCCTTCTTTAGAACTATCTAATAGTTAGATTAGTTGATCCGTTCATTTAAAATGGATCCAATTAGTGGCTCAGTAGACGCCCGAGTCTTTAGGCAGATCTGATCAGGTCTGGTAAACTGACTGGTGTCGAGGTAGGTTTGGCATTTATGATCATGGTTGTATGAGGCTACCTCTTTCCTGGCCAACTTGGTTGGTGTCTGGGAAAGATGGTTAATGGCGGATACTCACCCATGATCTCACCTACCTGGCTAGTCGAGTCAACCAGAACTGATTGGAAAAGCTCAATGACTCGAGTTAACCCATGTCACCTAGGTTGATCGGTCTGACTGATCAATAGGTGCCCATGGATCAATTGTTGATTTAATTCAACCCTCCTGGAATCTGATTGATTCAGTGGGAGGATGATCCATGTCCTTGTCTCTTCTCTTCTGTCACAACTAAAAATCCTCTAAAATTATTAGGTCCTTAAAAGACTAAGTCAAAGGTTGACAGTGTCTTAGCCTCCCATTAAGTTGAATGGAAATATGTCCACTAGCTTGGTGTGCATCGGCAGTTCCATAGAATGGGTGTACATCCGGTGACTGGAATTTCTATCTGATCGATGATGGTTCAGTGCAACCTCCTTAACGGGACCAAGTGGGCCGGCCATAGTCGGGCTTGGTCTTTAGTTAGCTGGAAGCATTGGGTTTGTCATTTTAATGGTTGGACCTAACCAGAGACCCGCAATAGGAGGCCCCTAGGCCGATTGGGGTGTTCTCTAGGGCAAAATTTTATACTGAAAATTGTTTAGGGAAACAATTGGTTTACGAACCTACCTTTAGGCTCGTATGGATGAGCTAGCCATAGTCGGGCTCATGCGAGGCCTATTAGATTTCAGTACCCACTTGAAAAATGTTGTTTTCATGGATTGGAGTTAGAGGCTACCAATCTGAAAAATTAGTGGGAGAAACCTTTAGACTAAAGTCCAAGTCTTTTGGTTAAGTTATTAATTCATAAACTAATTTGGTCTTGTTTTCTTTTTAGATGTCTTCAAACTTGTCGCTCCGGTCACTTCTCGATAACGAGAAGTTAAAGGGTCACAACTTTGATAGTTGGTATCGAAAGTTGAGAATAGTTCTGGAGCACGAACGGATCCTGTATGTGATAATGGATCCGGCACCTGAAATCCCTCCCGCTAATGCACGGAGTGCGGTCAGAGATGCTTATCTGAAGTGGGTCTCTGATCGGACTACTGTCCGTTGCATTATGCTAGTGGCGATGAATGACGAGTTCACTCGCAAATTCGAGGAGGCCCAACCTGATGAAATCCTTCAAAAGTTGAAGGAATCCTTCGGCACCCCGGATGATGTAGAACGGTACAAAGTGTCTTGTGCCATCTACAACTCCAAGATGCCGAATGGCGGTTCAGTCACTGATCATGTATTGTATATGATCGAGCTGATTGAAAAACTGGGCAAACTCGAATGCCCCTTGCACGAGCAGCTCGGCAAGGATGTGATCCTGAATTCTCTTTCCTCCTCCTATCTTGACTTTCTTGATCATTACAGAATGAACAAGCCTGCAGTAAACTACCATGGTCTTTTAGGATTACTGCAGACTTTTGAGAAAGACCACCAACTTAATAAGGGGGTGGTGAATTTAGTGGGAGGAGGTAGAGGTCATCGTCCCTTTAAGAAAAGGAAGAAGAAAATAAATAAAAAGGGAAAGAAGGTGCAGAATGCTCCTGGCCCGAGTCAGACCAGGAAGTTTAAGGCTGATCAGTCTTCTGCAGAGTGCTTCCACTGCAAGAAGAAGGGACACTGGAAGAGGAACTGTCCTCTTTATATAGCGTCCCTTGATCCGAACAGGCCAAGAAAGCAGAAGTCTGCTGGACAAGGTATTTATATGATAAGACATTGTAATTACTCAATTGTTGATACTGCTAACTGGGTATTAGATACTGGTAGTCCAATTCTTGTTTGTAATTCATTACAGGGACTTCAAGTTAGCAGAAGATTTGAAGATGGAGAACAGTTTCTGAGTGTCGGGAATGGAAATCGTGTTCCAGTACTGGCGGTTGGAGTCCTGCATCTTGTCTTTGAGTCTTGTACTGTCAAACTAGTCGACTGTCACTATTGTCCTAGTTTCATTATGTGCATAATCTCTGTAGGCCTTTTGGCCAATTGTGGTTTTGAACTATCAATAAAAGGAGATTTTTGCAATGTTATTTTGAATAATGCTGTTATAATGAAAGCTAGATTAAATAATGGCATATTTGTACTGTCAAAGCCTGTTAGTGTAATGTACACTTCTAGCAAATGCCCAAGGTTAGATAATATCAATAATTTGTATCTTTGGCACTGTAGACTAAGTCATATTAACCAAAATAGAATAAACAAGATGCGAGGAGATGGACTTCTCGAGGTCAGTGATTCTGAATCACTGCCCACTTGTGAATCATGTTTACTTGGTAAAATGACCAAGTCACCTTTTTCTGGAAAAGGTGAACGATCTACAGAACTCCTAAGTCTAATACATACTGATGTATGTGGACCAATGACAATTAGTGCCAAAGGAGGATACAAATATTTCATTACATTTACAGACGACTTTTCGAGATTCGGTTATGTCTTTTTAATGAGACATAAGTCTGAGTCGTTTGAAATGTTCAAATGATACCGTAATGAAGTAGAAAAGCAAACTGGAAAAAGTATTAAAACCCTTCGATCTGATCGAGGTGGTGAATACTTATCTGCTGCATTTTTGACATATCTTGAGGAGAATGGAATTCTCTCTCAATGGACTCCTCCAAGAACACCACAGTTGAATGGTGTGTCCGAAAGGAGGAATCGAACCTTGTTGGACATGGTTCGATCCATGATGGGCTTTGCAACTCTGCCGCTACCCTTTTGGGGATATGCGCTTCAGATAGCCTGTTACTTATTAAATAATGTTCCAAGTAAATCTGTTGTCTCCACTCCGTATGAGATGTGGAATGGACGTAAACCATCAATCTCACACCTTCGGGTTTAGGGTTGTCCGGCTTACGTAAAGCATTTAGACTCAGACAAACTTGGTCCTAGGTCTGATCGGTGTTTATTTGTTGGTTATCCTAAGGAAACCAAAGGGTATTTCTTCTACTTGGAGAATGAACAAAAGGTGTTCGTTCCTCTTAGAGCTATCTTTTTGGAAAAGGAGTTCCTTGGAGAAGGAACTATAGCCTCTAAGATTGAACTTGATGAAGTTCAGCCAATATAAGGACCTACACACTCTAAGGACATCGTAGAACCGGCTGTGATTGAATCACACCCAGAACCCATTAGGAGATCCGGTAGAATACCGCGTCAGCCAGACAGATACTACGGTTTCTTGGTCCGGGACGGCGATCCCATTGAGCTCGATGAGAACAATGAGGATCCGATCACCTATATGGATGCACTTCAGAGATCTGACTCTGAGGCATGGCTTGGAGCCATGCGATCCGAAATGGAGTCCATGGAAATCAACAATGTTTGGACATTGGTTGATCCACCTGAAGGAATAAAACCCATCGGGTGTAAATGGATCTTCAAGAAGAAAAGGGTCGCAGATGGGAAGGTAGAGACCTATAAAGCACGTCTGGTTGCCAAGGGGTATCGTCAACGATATGGTATCGATTATGACGAGACTTTCTCCCCTGTGGCAATGCTCAAGTCCATTCGGATCATGCTTGCTCTGGCAGCATATTTTGATTACGAGATCTGGCAGATGGATGTCCGAACCGCTTTCCTAAATGGGGAGCTGGAAGAGGAGGTGTATATGATACAGCCCGAAGGGTTCACATCCACAGATGAATCAAAAGTATGCAAGTTGCAGAGGTTCATTTATGGACTCAAGCAAGCATCTCGAAGTTGGAACTTACAGTTTGATAGGTGTATCAAATCGTACGGCTTCGTTAAGAATGGAGAAGAACCTTGCATCTATAAATGGGTTAATGGTTATGTGATTGTATTCCTAATATGTATGTTGACGACATTCTCTTAATCGGGAATGATGTCGCAGCATTACAAGGAATAAAGGTCTGGTTATCATCTCAATTCTCCATGAAGGACTTGGGTGAAGCTTCTTACATACTAGGTATGAAGATCTATAGAGATAGATCCAAGAAGCTTTTGTGACTGTCCCAGTCTACATACATTGATACCGTGCTGAAACGGTTCAGCATGGAAAATTCCAAGAAAGGCTATCTTTCGATAGGTTCTGGAATTACTCTTTCCAAAAGGATTGTGCGACAACTCCTGAGAAAAGAGAACGCATAGTAGAGTACCTTATGCTTCTGCAGTAGGCTCTATCATGTATGCTATGACTTGTACTAGACCAAACGTGGCATACTCACTAGGAGTAGTGAGTAGATACCAGTCTGACCCAGGTGAGGCGCATTGGAAGGTGGTTAAGTCCATCCTCAAGTATTTGAGAAATACTAAAGATCAATGGCTGATTTATGGAGAACCTGACTTGAAACTTGTGGGGTACACTGACTCCAGTTTCCAGTCAGATAGAGATGATAGCAAGAGTGTGCCAGGGTTTGTATTTACCCTGAACGGAGGAGCGATATGCAGAAAAGTTCCAAGCAGGCAACTGTTGCAGACTCGGTATGCGAAGCAGAATATATTGCAGCATCAGATGCAGGAAAGGAAGCTGTGTGGTTGCGAAAGTTCCTTGGAGAGCTAGGGGTGGCACCTTCCCTAGATGGTCCTGTTCCGGTGTACTGTGACAGTACTGGAGCCATTCTCAAGCTAAGGAGCCAAAAGCTCATCACTGCACCAAGCACATTTTGTGGCGCTACCACCTCGTACGAGAAATCATGGAGCGAGGCAACATCAATCTTCTGAAGATCGATGGGAAAGAAAATCTGGCCGATCCCTTCACTAAAGCCCTTGGAGTCAAAGAGTTCGACTATTGTAAATGGAAAATGGGTATAAGATACTCCTCTAATTGGCTTTAGTACAAGTGGGAGTTGTTGGGAAATGTGTCCCAAAGCCAATCGCCTGGGTTGTAGACGGTTATGCTCAGCACTGTATTTATTTTATGAATTAATAAAATTGTTATTTGGCAGCTCATCACATATTGTATTTCCCTAAAATGAACTCTTTCCATGTGATGAAGTCCTTAGGACTACACTGACTTCGATACAGAGAGGATCTATCGAGTGGTCCTTAAACCCAGTTCACAACCAAAGGATATATTGTACTGGATGGCAATATATCAAGTATAGGTTGTTGCAGTTCACATCGTTTGGTTGTCCTCTTGACTAAATGAGTGTGGTGACACTGATGTGATCTACAAGTGGGATATGTGGTATCTCATTGAACGTGACTCCGTGCAGCCCCTCTCTGCCAAAGGGAAACTCATGATTGGATATGGGTATATGTGTCCCTCTGACCTGAGGTCATCACGGTAGCTTGCAGGCAACTCCCTATACTTTGGTGCCGGACTACCCGGATTTTTAATCCGGTGACGGAAGGTTTCTGGGTACAGGCAAGTACTTGTGGAGCAGTGATGTACCAAGATGAAATTGACCTGTCCAAACAAGTTTGGATTGAATGTCTCGCAGTATCTCAATTTAGCAAATCCTCGTCGGGGTAGCCCTAGTGAAGAGTCACTGGGCTTGCGAGGTTGAGACACGTAGTCGACTGACTCAGTCTGGGTTGGCAGCCTAATCTCAATCATCCTGAGCATTAGAGGTCAAAGGGATGAATTATACGGTAACCATATGCCAGAGGTTCGATAGTTTGCTCTCGCATCTTCGACCTATCCGGACACCGGGACCCATTGCTAGATGGTTTCCTGTGCTGGTACTAGAACTATTCTAGTGCTACCGTTTAGGTTCGAACCTATGAGGTCACACGCCACAGAGGATAACTCTCTGATCCGGATACCGAGTTCGATTGGGAATCGCTTCGATTTTATGGTCACGGTATTTTTTTTTTGAGCACCTTTTTCCCGGTCTTGCCCTTGTTTGGGTCAGCCAAAAATTGTTCCAGGCTGACCATGTATACGCCAGGATTTTTCTGAATCAGTTTTGAACTGATTCGGAGTTCGTTTCGGCCTTCAATTGGTTGTGAACCAATTTTTTCCTTGAACCAAATTTTGAACCGATTCAAATTAGATTGAACCACTTGGTTTAAATATTTTGGACCATTTTTTTTCTTTTTGGACCGGTGGCTTTTCCTCTCTCTTGGACCATTTACACGTTATTTACATTGGGAGAAGTTTTTTCTTGTGTTTGAAGGCCAAACGACGTTTTGTTTGACGCTGGGCTAGCGTCTCTTCCCTTCTCCTCCCTTAATGGCTTCAATCCCTCCCATAATGGCTTGTTTATTGGGCTGTTTCCGTCTCTTGGCCTCACAACGCTCCACCTCCCTCTCCCTCCCAGCTACTTTTATAAACAAATGCCCTCCCCTGTTCGTGTGGTGAAGTTTCAACGAGAGAATATTTTTTAGCCACCGTGAGAGAGGCCTAAAGAGAGAGTGCTTTGGGTGTTCTTTGAGAGGTTGAGAGTTCACCATTTTGAGAACTATTATTTGCATCTGGGGCTAGGTTTAGGAGCTTGTGAGGGAAAGATACAAGGCATTATTCCCTTGTTTTGAAGTGCTCAAATTCTGCCCAGCAGCAGAATTTCTGTGACCGTGAACCCCTCTTCCGGCTGCTAGCACCGTGCGTGGAGGCGGATCCGAGAGTCCCGGGCATGTCTCCCCTCTAGAGGGAGTATTCTTCTACTCGGAGCAAACCACGCGAGCCGGGATCGCTCCAGTTGCCCGAAATCCAACGACGAAGACAGCTACTCTGTTCTGCTGTCATTTTCGTGCAGCAGACTTCGGAAAATTTTGACGATTTATTGGCTTAGTTTTTCTTGTAGAAACTAGTGCCAAATCAAAGAGGACTTCCTTAAGAACCTACAGCTCAAATTTGAGTGCGATCGGAGGTCCGGAAGGTGGCGTTCCGGGACTTTTCGGAAGCCCTATTTCAGCCCAAGGTGGAAGACGACTGGAATAACTTTATTCCAGTTATTCCAGTCTTTCCAGGTTTATCCCAGACTTATTCCAGCTGGGAATAAGGTATGTTTTTGGGTTCTATTTTCGTGCATATGTAGATCTGGATTTATAAAATTGTTTATAAATATTATATGATCTGTATCATGCCAATACATGCATTTTGCATATGCTAGATCCTGTGCGGAGTAGGTGTTTTTCGTATTTATTTTAAAAATATTTTAAAATATTTACCTGCTCCCTGTGATGTTGCATGCTTAGCGTAGGCACCTGCACCACATTTTTACTTTCAAGGCTTAGGCCTGAGTGGTTCCCACCTGGGACTGTTAAGAAGCTTCATGCTCGTGGAGCTGGACCTTTTAAACTAATAGAGAGGGTTGGACCAAATGCCTATGTGTTAGATTTGCCTCTGGATTTGGGCATTAGTTCTACCTTCAATATCGCAGACCTGGTTGAGTATAGGGAACCGGCAGCGATACCCAGTGAGGCCTTTGGACCTACTCCTTCCATTGTGAGTGACCCTAGCCCAGAGTGTCCACCAACTATTTGGCCTGAAAGAGGAGAACGGATCGAGCGTATCTTGGACGATCAAGCCATCACGACCCGGGGCCGTGGCTATCAACGTTACCTGGTCTGATGGCAAGGTTGGCCAGAGTCAGATGATTCGTGGATTTCTCGAGAGGACTTGCAGTGCCTCGACTCAGACCTTCTTGAGAGATATGTAAGCCAGTGTGACCCTTACTCGATAGGGTCGAGTTCCTCCTATCCCGGGAGAATTGGTACGGACACTAGAGGCACCCGAATAAGATAGAGGCTTCTCAACCCTTTGTGGATTACTTAGTAGTATTTAAGTTCATTTGTAATAAGGGCTTAGCCTATTTGATTTGTCTTTTATTATTTGAGTCCTATACCAGTTAGCGCATGTTGAGCTAGTCTTCTTTCTGAGTCTTGTAATGTTAGTCCAATTCCAGTAAAGACTCATACAAGTGAAGACCAAGCCAGTACAAGTGAAGACCAACCCAATTGGAATCTATAAAGACCATGGAAGGCCCAGCAGAAGTTCAAAGTCCTAGAACCTTGGAGAGTAGCTTGAAGCCCTGGACCGTAGCTGAAAGCAATTTGGACCAGCCAAGGCCCATGAGAGGAACCAAGGGGCGCCACTTCTTATGCTTACCCCCCTTGGTCAGCCACTAGACTCACCACCTTTGGCCACCCAAGGCAAGAGAGAGGGGGAGCAATTTGAGAGATTTCAATCCTAAGAACTATCATGTATTCTAGCTAGGGTTTGGGTGGGATTCAAATTCCTAGTAAATGTCTTTTGTAACCTTACTTGGGGGCCAAGTTAGTGAGTCTATTTAAGAGACTCCATTCTCTTGTATGAAGCAACTTTTTTCATGAATATTATTGAGTTTACAAAATACTGCTATGTGCTTTGCTGTGTGCTAAGGGGATTCTATGTGAGCCCCTTCTTCTTCCCTGTTCCCTGTGCCCACTCTCCAGCCATCAACAACCCTAGAAGCTTTCTCCAACCTTGGCCGCCAACATCAAAACTCCTTCTTCTCTTGCTGTTCTTCCATTTATTTCTCCATCCCTTCATCAATCTCTAATCCTTGAAAGGCTGTTTGCAGGTCCCTTGACTTCTATGAATCCAACGACTCCAGCCGGGCAGCGATCAGATCATCGGATAGAATATCGAGAATCTGCGGGTCATTGGCTTGATCATCTAGGCCTCATCTGGGAGTGAGAGCGACCCCTTCATCTACGGTCTTCATCAGATGCTTCCACTATTGTCAGATACACCCCCTCTGCCTGCCAGTAGCCTTATTGGAGATGAACTAGCCCAACTGAGACTTCTCAACCTCGGCGATCTTCTTTTTCTATTACTTTTAGGTCCTATTTTGCATGCTTTAGCTTCTTGTTTTGCATAGATTTCTCTACTTTGGTTCTTGGTCTATTCTTCAGGATTTAGATTCATAACTTAACCTTCAAAAACATAAAAAAATTAATCATGCATGCATCTTAGTTCTGCATCACCTGGAATGATTTTGATGATAACAAATCTTAGAGCATGTATTTGATATTAATGATCTTCAAGTGTTTGAAAAATTTTTGTAGGGCATTTCTATTGAACAATCATTAACCCTATGTTTTTCAAGACAATTGGGAACAATCTTTGTATTTAAAAAAAGTTTCATGTTTGTTTCATATATTTGAGAGCCCTAGCTAAATTTAAATGTATATTCTTGTAAGAGGGCCAATTTCATGTAAATTTTAAGTTTCAATATCTTAGATTAAGTTTAGAAGAAGTTAGAAGTTGTTTGAAAGATGTTGGAAGAAGTTTGGAGAAGTTTAAAAGCATTTGGAAGAAGTTCACTCGAGCTAACTCAACAATTAGAACTGATACATTGTTTTGGCAGGGCATAAAGATTTCTGATACACAGTCAACTGAGTTGACTCAATGAACATCCAAGCCGACTCTTCCAGAGTGACTGAAATTTAGTTCTGAGAACCAATCAACCGAGCTGACTCGACTGAAACGAACCAACTCTTCCTGAGTTTAGTTTCTACCTATCCAAGCTTCCAAGCCGAATCGACCCATCCAAGCTGACTCGACCCATTCGAGCCAACTCAAATCCCATATTTTGAACAGTAATGGCTAGTTCCAGAAATTGAATTTCTTGATTTCTAAGCTCTTCAATGGCTAGTTTTCAACTCCCAAGGTACTCCAATGGTCATATTTACCTGGAAACACATTAAGAGGCTATAAATGAAGGATTTAAGTCAAGGGAAACAAGGTTTTGAAGAAGAGAGAAGAGCATTGAATATCCTAAGTGCTTTGAAGTTAAAAGAACTCAAGTTCTCCAACAACTCCCAACCAATTTCTTGAGTCAAACATTGAAGAATTGTGAAAGCCTTAAAGAGCATTGAAGAAGCATTGAAGAAGGCTTCATAAAGAGCTTCAACTGTAACCATTAAATCTTTGGATTTGTTTTAAGTGTTGCTTTTTTTTATAACTCTATTTTTAAGTTATTCCAGGTACAGCAGGGGCTGTAACATTTGAATTGTTTGTAGGTTATTGGTAAGCCTTAAAAACCAAGTTTGGGTTGTTAGTGAGTCTAGGAAAACTAACATTGTATTGGGTTTTGGATTGTGAGCATGTTGCAAAATAATCCGACTATATTCGGGGAGAATATAGTGGAAATCCCATGTATGCACCTTGGGTAGTGGACGTAGGAGCTGGGTTGCTCCGAATCACTATAAATTTATGGTGTTTGTGATTGTTCTTATCTTTACTTGCTTGCTTCCTTACACAATACTTCATACACTTCACTCACCACTCAAAATTTTCAAAAAGGCACATACTTGTTCAAAAAGTTTTCAAACCCAATTCACCCCTCTCTTGGGTTGGCCAACTGGGCAACAAATTCTTTCTTTTCTTTTCTAAAATTAAAGTTTTAAAATCATCAAAAGCACTACCTTCTCTATGGAATCGATCTGACTCATTACTTTTTACATATTTTTAACTTTTTTAGAAATCATATTTAAACAGGAAATCATAGTGTCCTAATGACAACATTGTGAAATATCAAGTTTTTGACACTACTACCAGGGATGGCATGAACACTAAAGTTTTTGATTTCTTTTATTTCTTGTGAAGATACCTTACTAGCTTTTCTTATTTTTTTTAGAAAAAACAAAAAAAAGGGAGAGAAAATTTCTAATTTTGCTTAGTGAGATCAATCCTAACCCTATATTTCTTTCCTTTCTAGCATTAATTACTTTCTTTTCAAATTAACTTAAAAATAACCTACTTAAATCTAATCAAAACTTCATAACAAAAATAAAAACCCTAATTATTTAGAGCATCTATCATTTAGATTTATGTTTTAGTGATTGTTGGAGACAATGTGAGTTTCTCAAGTTTAATTACTTTCATGCATTTAATTTAGTTGCATAGAACCCTTGTTTGAAATTAGTTGTACATATTTATCTCAAATCACTTAAGGGTAACATACAATAAAACAATATAAGGTAGAGATTTGATCACCCTTTCTTAGCTTGTAAACTATAATCCTGCATATTGCATTGACCCAAACCTTTAATTTAAAATTAATTAGACATTGATCCCTTAGGAATTTCAAGTTCACTAGGACAAGGGAGCCTAAATGTTGGACCGAGTTAGGGTTGCTCAGTTAACTAGTATCTAGAAAAGTGGTTTAGGGACAGGATTTCGAAGGAAGGTGTTTCTCTAATTAGTTTCGTTTGTTGATCTAGCCAATTTAATTTGATCTAAAGAAAGCAATAGGGGACTACCACCGACCTTACACTTACCTAACAAGTGGTTGGTTAGCCTCAGACTTAGAGGGCTCAAAAGATAATCTTGGCAGTTAGGAGCTATCTAGATCTAGGTTAACCCTAGGATAGAGAGTCCATTTTATGCTAATTTGATTGTAATTAATATTAACCTTAACTAATTCTTTTCTCTCTTAGCTTTAGGACTCTTTAGGCCCTTATATTTAGAACTTTTCTATCTCTTTTTTCTTCTTTCATTTTCTCTCTCCTCTTGAAAAGAAAAAATATCCAAAAAATAATATTAGAAGAATGATTATTATGATCTAAAATCATTGTTGCATATCCGAATAATCAGAACAATCTAAAAAAATAGATCAGTGCTAGGATCATGGATCTTTATAATAGAGTGATAAGATATCCTGTAAATTAGATAGTAGAATGGATGTGCTAAATCACCTACTAACTATTAAATACTCTTCCTCTCCATCTTTTCTTCATGTGTAATGAAATGGTTTAATATGTTCGAGGCCCACTCAGTTTATGAGTGAATACCTAGTTGCATATCAATTTCCTGAGTTTATATATGAGCAAGTCTATTAAGATCAAATCCAAATAGCTTACAGACTAGGAAATAACCCATATTTAATGCTTACAATTTAGGTTGGGGGATCAACTAGATTTTTTATGGAAACCACACTTAGTGGTTGCCCTGGCAATACAAGATGAAGGGAATCATAGATGGTTTCATGCATACATTTTAAAACTTTTTCAAAATATAATATAGTAGAAGATTAAAGACTAATATAATTAACCTTTCATGTATTTGATCTAATCAAATAAACCACCTAAAGCGAGATCATGACATAATATAGAGCGTATAAATAAACTAAAATAAGCAAATAACCAATAGTATTGATCACATCTATGCTACAGAACTGATATCGTAGATCACATCTATGACATCAATGAGTTTAGAACTCATTACCTTTGCATGGGTCAATGATCGTCACTATTGAATATCATGGTATTAGGTTCTTGCTAGCCATATACATGTATGGCCTCTACAGGTGATCCACACGGATCTCTATTCTGACTAGTCTCCTCGGAGTGCTAGCTCCTCTCTGAGACGTTGATTGCTAATTAAACCTTCTTTTTCAAACCATCGAGATGCTCCAAGAGATGAAGAAGAATACCTAGGAGGAGATGATAAGGCGGAGGAGATGGAAGATAAGGCAGGAAATACTTTTTCTTTTCTCTCTTCCCAAACCTTAGTAGAAGAACTAGGGAGCTCATATCCAAGACCCTTTCTCTTAAGCCCTACACACCTTTTTTCTTAGCTAGAAAACTATTTTTAGCATTCACCACCACCTTTCCCATGCCCAGCAGCAAGCCTTTTAAAACTAGGTGCTCAAGTGGTTAGAGAGATTAGGGAGTTGGAGTGTGGTTAAGATGAGATTGGGTAGTTTTGGTTCAAAATTAAAACTACTTCATTTGAATTTAAAATTAAATTAAAATTCAAATCCCCATTTGAATTCATAATTCAAATTTAAATCCAAATTCAAAACTTGAATTCAAAATTCAAAATTTGAATTTGTGAGAAATAATGGGTGCATGGGTGTGGTCCAATCTAATTGGACTCAACTTAAGTTCAAACCAAATATCATTTTGTTAGATCCAAAGAGATGAGTGAACCAAATCAAATTAGGAACCCACTCCCAGCCCTTAGCTATATCCTAATCCAATTAGGAACTAATTGAGCTCAAGTTCTGATCAAATCAGGAATCAAACCTCTTTACCGATTAGGCTATCTCATAACCTGATTGGGTTAACCTGATTGAATCCAATTTAGTTAGACTAGATCTAATCATCATTGCTCAATCAAATTGTGCTAATTAGTAATTCCTAATTAATCCTTTCAAAATTCACCAAATTTTATTGAATCAACTAATGAGTTGACTCATAGATAATATTGTTGAGTTGACTCATAGATAATACTGATAAGTCAACTAATAGATGCGTCAGCTCAAGGTTAATTATCAATCATATTAATAATTAAATCCTAAAATGACTCTTAATCATTGATCAGCCAATAGATTAAATAGGAACTTCTATTATGTGTAACCTTATAGGTTTGAACACAAGCCAGTAGCATGAAAATGATTCCTATATCAATCAAAATGACCTCTAGCATGATACTGAATCTAGATAGGTCGAATCATTGCAAAGCAATATTCAAGAACCTTTAGCATATGGTTATCATATAATTCATTCATTTAACCCTCATTGCTCAATATGACTTCAAGGTTTAACTGCTAACCTTTAAACAATATATTTACATAGTGTCTCAATCTTACAAATCTTGTGACTCCTCACAAGAACTATCCTGGTCAAGATTTTACTAAATTGAAACACAGTGAGACATTCACTCCAATATCTTGGGGGAGTTAATTTCATCTTGACTAACACATCAACTTCATAAGTACTTGACTACACCTAAAAATCTTCTGTCATCGAATTAAAAATTTAGGTAGTATAGCAGTAAAGTATAGTGAGTTGCTTGCAAGTCATCATGATGATCTCAGGTTCGAAGGATACTTATATCATTATCCTTCATAAGCAACCCTTGGCAGTAGAGTACTCTGCAATGGGATTGACTACTCCAAGGTATTGGAGATAATACTTTGTAGTGTTTTAATTTTAAAAAAAACTAGGCCTAGGTAATCCTTATGAGGAGTTACAAGATTTAGCAGGTTGAGATATATTTGGATGCACTATTCAAAGTTGGTAGTTAACTCTCAAGTCATCTTGAGCATAGGTCAAAGGGATGAATTATATGATAATATATGCCTGGGTTTTTGAATATTGCTTTGTAATCATTCGACCTATCCAGATTTTGGGCACTATTGTTAGATGGTCATATCAATTAGTTCAGAAATTGGTTCCTAGGCTACAACTTAGTGTTTGAACCTCTGGCATCATACACATTAGAAGTTTCTGACCAATCATGATAGCTGATGAATAATTAAGAATCACTCAGGGATAACATTATAAATATGATTAATAATTAACATTATACAAATATTATAAATTATAAATTAATTAATTTTTAATTAATTATAGAAGGATTAATTAGTAATTAGATTTCTAATTGGTTTAATTTGATTGAGAAAAGAGGTTTTTGTCAAGCCTAATTAAATTTGGTTCAATTAGGTTTCACCCGATTAGATTATTTGATGATCTAATCATTAAACTATTTTAATTCTTGATTTGATCTAGACTTAAGCTTTATTAATTTTTGATTTAATTAAAATTAATTAATTTAATTAGGATCAAATTATATTATGTTCAAGTTAGTTAAATTGGTTCTAACTAAATTAGTTTTGGTTTCTAACTAATTTTGGTCAAATCTTAGTCAAACCCTAAGCTAGCCCAACTAGTTTTCATTTCCTAAAATTTCTCCATGCCTTCCAAGAATTTTTTCATGAATTCTCCATGAAAAAAATAGTTTTTTCATCCTCCCTCATTGCTCTTTGAATTAGTATAGTTGGTTTAAAACTTGGATAAGTTTTGAATTAGTTTTGATAGAGTTTCAGTTGGATTAAAACTCTTAATTTTATCCTAATCCCTCTAGCTTTATCTCCTCTGATCTTTATCCAAACTCCATGCCACTTGTTTTATTTGAATATTTTTGATGTTTTGCAAGAACTAGGAAACCTTTTACCATGATTTTGAGGATAGAAAGCCACCAAAAAAAAATCAAATAGAGGGAATTAGCTTAAAACATCAAGTGGACATGAGGGTTTTGGCACTAAGGTTTTTGTGTGGGGAAGGAAAGGAAAAATAAAGAGTTAGGAGTCTTCTTTGTTTCTTTCACTCATAAAATCTTCTTTGTTCTCCTCTTTTTGATTTTCTTGGAGGGTCCAAAATATTTCAAGAAAGGTATTTAATTAGCCATCCTTTGGCCTTCTCATGAAGCTAGCATTCTAGGGAAGGCTGGTCGTGTCGGAACTTCGTGTGGACTATCTATAGAAGCTAGAAATCCTATGTAGATATAAAGAACATGGAGAGCTCTTACCATGTTTCATCATTAGTGGCTATCAGCAACCCCAATCAGTTATGAAATTAGATTTCATAGTTATTGTAGATATGATCTGCAACATGCATTGATTAGATTGATGCATACTGATTTTAATTTCAACATTTTAATATTTGCATATCATGTTAGATCTAAGGTAAGATTTCTTAGATTTGATCTATATACATGTTATTTGATTAAAAATATTTTAATTTGATTATTACTTTTGCTAGTTTTTAAAAAATACATCCATAAAATCCTACCCTATTTTTCCAATAACTGAAATATATCTAAATGTCAGAGTAAGCTAAAGAGGAGTGCTAGTGGCTGTACTTACAAAAGAAGCCCTGGCTGGAGGTGGCTCCGGTGAAGGCCCTTTGATGGTCAATGTTGCCAAGCGAAGCAACCCAAAAGGGGGGGTGAATTGGGTTTCGAAAACTTTTTACAAGAATGTGCCAATTCAAAAGCAGTGAAGGTGCTTAGTGCAATATGACTATGTCAAGCAAATGCAGTAGATGAATAAGAGCAAATAACAAAGAAAAACAAGCACAAAATTACAAGATTTTATAGTGGTTTAGTACACTCTAAGCACCTATGTCTGCTCCCCAAGTATCTCTTGAAAATTTTACTATAATCCCTAAAGATTATAGCCAACTTGTTTTAATCGGGCTCACAAGTCAAAACCCCTTGGTTTTTTCTCACAAGGCTAACCAAAAATCTAGTTGATTTTTCATTCTTGGCTTACCAACAAACCATGTTGGTTTTCACACAAAGGCTCACCAACAACCTTATTAGTTTTCACACAAGGCTAACTAACAACCTCAATTGGTTTTCATACAAAGGCTCATCAACAAACCTTAATACTAGTTTCAATCCCCTCGAAACTAGTAACAACAAAAAAAACTCAATTACAAGAGTGAGAATACAAAAAGCTTTCTAAATAAAAGCAAATGTGTCGATGAAGTTCTTGAATGTTGTCGAAAAACTTATCTTCAAGTTGTTGAAGCCTCAAATAATTCTTGAAGATGTGGACTTGAATGCTCTTTCTGAAATTTGAGTGCTTGAAGGCTCAACTCTCTCGAAAGTATTGAATCCTTAAGGTGTATATAATTAGTTCTTCAATGAATGCTTCCCTCTTGTGTTTGGTGAAGTTTAAATACCTTTTCAATCCTTAAAAGTCCATTTATAGCCATTAGTGAGGAGAAACTAGCCGTTAGATATGAGATGGGAAAGTTCTATACTTTAAAAAACTAGTCGTTACTGTGTTGTCAGACCTACAAGTATTGATCTTCAATCCATGTGTTGACACATGAGTTGATACTTCATCTTCATGAGTTGATACTTGACCAAACTCCTGAAATCAGTATGGTTTGTATTCTGTTTGGTCTTGGGCCTTGAGTCGACACTTGAGTCAACACTTGGCTATTCATGAGTCGATACTTGAGTCAACACTTGGCTATTCATAAGTTGACACTTTTGCATGCTGTTTGAAACTTTCTCTATGTATTAGCTCAAGCCTCTATGAGTCGATATTTGAGTTGACACTTGATTAAAACAGTGCTGAAACTTGTCCAAACTAAAATTTTGAGCTCTTTAAAGTCTTTCTCATGTTCCAAAGTCCATGCAGCTTAAAAATTCATGATCTTAAGTGACTTCTTCAATTGAATGATAAGAATTTCAATCTTACAACACAAACTAACTTTGATGAGTGCCTAAATCTGATAAACATACTTTAACACATAATTAATACTCATATATACTTAAGTATTTTTTTATTTATTAAAATCAAGATAGGAGTCAACAATCTCCTCCTTTTTAATGATGACAAAATCTTTAAGTATATAAACATGATAAGCTCAAAATATTAGCAATCAGTATCGGAGCAATTGGCTATAAGTATCAGAGCAATGTTGTAATGACTATCATAGAGCAATGTCTCATCATTTAGCTGTAACTTGAATGAATTCAATTCATATATCTACAATGTATCAATACTTAACCTAGCATATCAGATCTAGTATAAGAATGTATCAGAGCATATGCATATATAAGAGTGGAATGATCATTAGCTTCATCAGAGCAAAAAGAATAGCAATAATGCATAGTCAGAGCAAATTGGTTTTGTAATAAAATTGAATTTCAAAAAAAAATATCAAAGCATTGAATTTCAAAATGTATCAGGCAATAGAGAGTCATAAAACCATATGATGTTAGAGCAAGTTTGAAATTAAGTATCAAAGCTGAAATTGAGTAAGTTTTTAAGTCAAAGAGTATTAGAGTGATAAAATTTACTGTTCAAAGATTTTCAGAGCAAAATCAGGTTTGAAATGAAATGTGAGTGTCAGAGCAAAATCTTTAAGGAATAAGAGTATCAGAGCAAATAAGATAAAGATAGAGCTTCCTTTCAAAATATGAATTAGAGAATTATTTAAAGAAAAGAGAGCTTCATTGAATATCCTACCTACCAATAGCAAAAAAGCACAAGAGCATTCAAACTAGTCTTCAAGACTTCATCAACTATGATCTGAAGTTTGAAGCAACTTTGGGAAGAAGCCACTGAAGCAATTAAAGCTTATTCAAGTGCATTCAAATGGACTTCCATCAAGCTGCACCGGTAACTATCCGATAAATTGAGTTTGTCATTTTTGTTGTATATCTTTCAATTCATTTTTGAATGGTTGGATTATTGGTGAGCCCGGTTGAAAAACCAAATAGGTTCTTGGTGAGCCTTGATAAAAACCAAGTGTTGGGTTCCTGGTGATCCTGGTAAAATCAAGTTAGGTTTCTTTGGTGAAACTGTTAAAATCAAAGGGTGTTGGGTTTTCTTTGCTGATCCTGTAAAATCAAAGTGTAGAGATTTTGGATTATGATCCTGTAAAACAATCCTACTGTATTCGGGTGTGAATATAGTAAAAATCCCAAGTGGTATCTTGGGTAGTAGATATAGGAGCTGGGTTGCTCGAAATCACTATAAATTTGGTGTGTTTGTGTTGTGCTTCTTAACTTTTTTTAGCTTCTACAATTTATAACTCTATCACAGCACCTAACACCTTCTAAGGGATTTGTAATTGCACATTACTTGCTTTAAATTTTTAAATTTCCAATTCACCCCCCTCTTAGGTAGCCACCTGGGCAACATTTAATGATTACTCTCCAAAGATTATAATCTATAAATTGAATGTAAATGCACATGCATGTTTTCCAATAAGTGTAGTTTATGCCATTGAATAATGGTGGTCGGTTTAAAGCTTGCCCTTTGGAAATATAAGCACCATTTTGGGCTGTCATGATCTTTTACTCAAGATTGTTGGACCCCTTCGCTGAGTACCAATCTCTGATACCACTTGTTGCCTAGTGAAGCAACCCAAGAGGGGGGTTGAATTGGGTTTCAAAATTTTTTTACAAGAATGTGCCAATTCAAAAGCAATGAAGGTGCTTAATACAATGTGACTATGTCAAGCAAGTGCAGTAAATGAATAAGAGCAAATAACAAAAAAAAATAAGCACAAAAATATAAGATTTTATAATGGTTTGGTGCACTCCAAGCACCTACGTCCACCCTCCAAGTATCCCTTGAGAATTTTACTATAATCCTCAAAGATTATAGCCAACTTGTTTTAACTAGGCTCACAAGTCAAAACCCCTTGATTTTTATTCACAAGGCTAACCAAGAACCTAGTTGGTTTTTCACTCTTGGCTTACCAACAAATCATGTTGGTATTCACACAAAGGCTCACCAACAACCTTATTGATTTTCACACAAAGCTAACCAATAACCTTGGTTTTCATATAAAGGCTCACCAACAAATCTCAATACTAGTTTCAATCCCCTTGAAACTAGTAACAACAAAAAAAACTCAAGTATAAGAGTGAGAATACAGAAAGCTTTCTAAATAAAAGAAAATATGTCGATGAAGCTCTTGAATATCGTCGAAAAACTTGTCTTCAAGTTGTTGAAGCCTCAAATAATGCTTGAAGATGTGGACTTGAATGCTCTTTCTAAAATTTGAGTGCTTGAAGGCTCAATTCTCTCAAAAATATTGAATCCTTAAGGTGTATGCAATTAGTTCTTCAATAAATGCTTCCCTCTTGTGTTTGGTGAAGTTTAAATACCTTTCCAATCCTTAAAAATCTATTTATAGCCATTGGAGTGGAGAAACTAGCTGTTAGACATGAGATGGAAAGTTTTGCACTTCAAAAAATTAGCCGTTACTATGCTGTTAGACCTACAAGTGTTGACACTTTAGTCCATGAGTCGACACATGAGTCAATACTTTATCTCCATGAGTCGACACTTGATCAAACTCCTAAAATCAATATGTTTTATATTCTGTTTGGTCTTAGATCTTGAGTCAACATATGAGTCGATACTTGAGTAAACACTTGGCTATTCATGAGTCGACACTTCTGCATGCCAGCTGAAACTTTCTCTGCATATCAGCTCAAGCCTTTGTGAGTCGACACCTGAGTTGGTACTTGATTGACATAGTACTAAAACTTATCCAAATTAAAATTTTGAGATCTTCAAAGTCTTTCTCATGTTTCGAAGTCCATGTAGCTTGAAAATTCATGATCTTAAGTGACTTCTTCAACCAATGACAAGCATTCCATCTTACAACATAAATGTTGCCCAGGTGGCTTTCCCAAGAGGGGGGTGAATTGGGAATTATAAAATTTCTTGCAAATATGTGCACAAGTAATTCCTTTTAGTGGTGGAGTGTTGTGTTAATCAGAATTAGATGCGGAAGCAAAAAAGTAAGTAAAGCACCATACAAACAAAGCAAGTTTAGAGTGGTTCGAAGCAACCCAGCTCATA
Organism: Areca catechu; assembly: GCA_021397845.1. Taxonomy (NCBI): domain Eukaryota; kingdom Viridiplantae; phylum Streptophyta; class Magnoliopsida; order Arecales; family Arecaceae; genus Areca; species Areca catechu. The sequence goes on along the minus strand of CM038042.1, from coordinate 88,531,905 downwards.
CGTCCACTATCCAAGTTCACCACTCGAGATTTCCACTATATCATCCAAACCGGAATACAGTCAAATTATTTTACAGGCTCACAATCTCAACCTCTACACTTTGGTTTTTAAACCGGGCTCACCAAAGAAACCCACACCAGGTTTTCACATCCTCACCTAGAACCTCTACACTTTGGTTTTTAGTAGGCTCACCAAAGAAACCTATTTGGTTTTTATAATCGGGCTCACCAATAACCCAAGTATTCCAATAGTAGAATAAAAAAGCAATATAAATGACAAACTAAATTGTCTAGTGGCTGCTGATGCAGCTCAAGTGAAGCTCAATTGAATGCTCTTCAATGCACTTCAATGGCTTCCTTGCTTTCTTCAAAAGTTGCTTCAAGCTTCTGATAAGAGTTGGTAAAGGCTTGAAGACTGACTTTAAGGCTCAAGAGCTCTTTCTTCTTACTTCAATAAATGTTCAATAAATGTTCAACAACTCATTAGTCTTCTCTAAGAATGTTCTCATACCTCATTTATAGAGACTTCAACTGCCTTCCCTTGATTTTAAACATTGTAGACCGTTGGGAAGTGACAGGTTACCATTGGAGCACTTTTGGAATTCAAAATCTAAATTCTAGAACTAGCCATTGGGAGGAGACCCCGTCATTCCAGTCGGCTCGAACATCTTCGAGTCGCCTCGGATCAGCTTCGGGTCGGCTGGGTTGAATACCAGTTGGCTAGGTTCCACAGTCGAGAAAATAGATCACTCTGGATGAGTCGACTAGGCTGAAATCCAGTCGACTCGGATTCCAGAGATTCTCAGAGCATTCTCAACCAAGTTCTGGATGAGTCAGCTAGGCTGAAATCCAGTCAGCTCGGACATTCTTCGAGTTGGCTCGGATCAGGTTCGAGTCAGCTAGGTTTGCGTGCCAGAGATCTTCTTTCTTGTGCCAGTGCCTGAGTCGGCTGGTTCCTCCATCCAGTCGGCTCGAGATTAGTTCTTCAGCCATACCAATTCAATTCTCCAGAACTCACATGCCAAGCTTTGAAGACTTCCTTAAGATCTTCTTACAACACAATCAAGAGAAATTGAAGCTTGAAAACTAGTAGAAGCAACCCTTTATCTTTGATTTAAATAGGAAAATTTTTGTTGGGTTCTTTTTTACAAGATTCTAATTACTTACAACTCAACACAAAGAAATAAAAGTTATTGGGTTTAAAAAAAATGTCAAAGTAGTCATCATACTAAAACTTGTCAACCATTTGAAGAGTTGTTAGATAACCAAATATATGCTCCAATGTTTTGTTATCATCAAAATCACTTCAGGGTTCAACAATCTCTCCCTTTTTGATGATGACAAAATACTGGACATGAAAAAATCTATTCTATTCACAAGTATAGATGTATATCATAGTAAGCATTTACACTTGTTTGACGTATCATAATATTAACTGTATTCTCAAATGAGTATCAATGTATGCTATACAGTTATACACAAAGCCAACTCTATGATATGTAAGTGTCAAAGAATAAGTGCTTGTGTATATTAAGCAACATTAAGCATTGACAGTTAGATGTAATTAGTAGAGAGTAGAATATGAAATATTGAAGCAAAATAAACATGTATTTCTTCCCCTTTTTATAAAATTTCTAATCAACATGAAATTTCTCCCCCTTTATCATTTAGTTGAGCAGAAAAGGTATGCAATATTCATTAAGCTCCCCCTGTCTAATTAACTTTAGCAGTTCTATTTCAATTCATTAAGTTTCTTCTTTCATGCACTTTATTATATAATAGTTCTTCCCCTTTTTGTCATCAAATCAAAAAGTTATACAATTAAGCTCAGATTTTAAATAGATTGAGATTGTATTAAGATTTGTTTGAGATAATTTCACTTTCTCAAATTAGAGAGAGAATCCTAAAAAAACATTAGAGAGTGTTAGCAAGATAAAAGAAATACACACATGTGTCCAAAAGATATTCATTGTATTTCCATCAAAAGATTCAGTACATTAAACATTACACATTCTTCAAAAAGTTTCCAAAAAAAAAATACAATTATCAAAGACCTACTCACCATCAGATTCTTCCTTAGGTACATTGGTAGGCATACTAGCACCATACCAAGAAGCAGGTCTAGGAGGTCTACTAGAAGATGCATGAGGTGGAGGTGCTCTAGGATGGTGAGAAGTGGTAGGACCCCTAGAGGAAATAGGAGAAGGATCATATAAAGGTCTAGTCCTAGCAGTGATCTCCAAGGATCTAACAGTGCCATAGATTGAAACCATCTCCATCCAGATTGCACCAAGTTGTTGTTCCATGTCCTTGAGGCTTGTAGGTACCTTGTTCACAGCCTCTTTCATTTCACCAATTTCCTTTTGCATTGATATAAGTTTAGAAGCTTGGACATTAGCAAAAGCTTCAGCAGATCCTCTAAGTCTTCCAAGTTCTGACCTGATAATCCCAATACCTCATGTATAGTCATCTGCCATTTGTCTTGTCTCTGCAATTGTTCCCAAAGTGCATTTGGCTTCATTCAACTCTGTTCTATACTCATTTAATGTTGCATCAACTGAATTCTTTATGCCTTCAGAACTAGAAGAAATGAGGTCTAGGATAGGTTGAAGTTTCATTTGAGGTGCAAATCTCGAAGTTTCTATTGTTTCAACTTTTCTTTGCAAACTTGTAATATGTTCTTCCAGTTGAGATAGTTTACTATCCATTGATTGTTTTAGATCACCAAAAAGTGAAGTGAAAGTCCCTGTCAGTGAATCAGTCAAAGCCTTCATCTGATCTTCAATTTGACTTTGGATGTTTGGAGGATGTGAAGCTGCAGGAGTGAAGTGTGGTAAAGGTATATCAGCTGCAGGCAAATCAAATTCAGGTGCAGGCATATCAAGATCAGGAAAAGGTACATCAGTCTCTTCAAAAGTGGCAGCAGGTTCTAGAAATAGAGATTCTGGTTCAGGTGCAGGTGTAGTAGAGATTCTAGCTATTTCTTCATTCTCTTCTTCTTCTTCTTCACTGCTCGAACTACCAATTGCCCTGACATTAGTCCCTTTCTTTCTCCAAACACCTTCAACTTGAGAGTAAATTCTTTCTAGTGACTTGGAGGTGTAGATGTCAGTATGGTGCAATTCAACTCCATCTTCACCTTCCAAACTCACTCTTTGGGACTTGAATAGTAGGGTTAACATCATTCCATAGGGTAAGCAAGACTTGGCCTTTCTAACAGTCTCCTTCATTTGCATAATAATAATATGTGATAAGTTCACAAGAGTCTTTTCTAAGATATGTTCCATAAGGCTCAGGTCCTTCTCAGTTACCCAATCAAATCTTCCAGTCCTTTGCACAAATATTCTATTGATGAAATTATGTAACAACCTCATTTCAAGTGATAAGGTGTTGGCAAAGACAGTTCCAATCCCACTGACATCTTCCCTGTTTAGAATAGTTCTCAAGGCTTTTTCTTTATCCTCAATTACTAAGAATTTCACCCCATCAATAGTAAATCCAATAGGTTGTGTAGAACATCTTCATTGACAATAACTCTTCTTCTTTTAATTGTAGATTTACATGATTTGTACCCAATCTCAAATTTTCATAAAATGTCTTAACAAGAGAGGGGTAGGTTTTTTCATTTAGGGAGCAAAATTTCCTCCATCATTGATCCTTAATCAAATCACCAATCTTTAACCCTATCTCCTTAATAAATTCAAAGTTGATACGACGGCCAGAGGTTACCCATCTTGTGGACATTGAAGGGATTTGGCTTGGAGCACTTGGAGCGGCCCTTGCAGGTTCTTCCATAAGTTCTTCACTATGAGCAGTGGCGTCGGCTCTTCTTGTCATCTCTTAGTTCTTTTTTCTCTTTCCACGGATGGAGCGGCTCACATGGAGCGTTTCCCGGTAGCACGTTTTGGAGCCATTGCTAGGAAAGAGGAAGAAATGAGAGATTGAAGAGCTTAGAAGGAATAGAGGAATATTTGGAATATGATTAGGAGAGGAATGAATGGTTAGAAAATTGAAATGGAGGTTAGAAAGCTTGGAATGGGGTTTATGACCCAAAATAAAAATCTCAGGCGTGATAATCCAGTCGACTCGAAAAAGCCCTAGAGAGGCTCGAGCCAGCTAGGCCAGAACTCGTCCACAACATACAGAAAACCCAGTCGACTCGGTTTAAGAACCAGTCGACTCGAACAGAGGAATCAGGGTTTTGGAAATTTCGATCACAATTCTGAGAGATTTTGGAGAAAATTTCAAAGGAAATTTAGGCTCTATGATAGAGAATGAAATCAGGAGGTTCTCTAGATTATGTTTCCTTAAATTTGAAGGAATTATATTCAAGAATTTAAAAAGGATCACAAAGTCCTAATTCACTTCTAATTAGTTCAAACATGTCTTGATTAAGTGGCTTAGTAAATATATCAGCTAATTGATTTTCAGTAGGAACAAAATCAAGCACTATATTACCATTTGAAACATGATCTCTAATAAAATGATATCTAATTTCAATGTGCTTGGTTCTAGAGTGTTGAATTGGATTCTTTGTCAAATCGATAGCACTTGTGTTATCACATTTAATTAGAATTTTAGATTGTGATACACCAAAGTCTTCTAGTTGTTATTTAATCCATAACACTTGAGCATAACAACTACCAGCAGCCACGTACTCTGCCTCAGTAGTGGACAAGGCTACGGAGTTTTGCTTCTTACAGTGCCATGAAATTAAATTCAGCCCTAGAAATTGGCATATACCGCTAGTGCTTTTTTTATCTATTTTACAACCAGCATAGTTAGCATTAGAGAATCCAATTAAATTCAGGGTAGAATGTTTAGAATACCAAATTCCTAAATTACTTATTCCTTTCAAATATTTAATTATTCTCTTAACAGCAAGCATATGTGTTTCTTTTGGTGATGACTGAAATCTAGCACATACACACACTATATAATATGTCAGGTCTACTTGCAGTCAAATACAAAAGGGATCTGATCATACCTCATATAGCTTTTGGTCAACATTGGATCCATTTTTGTCTTTGTCCAATCTGCAAGTTGGGCTCATGGGTGTGCTCATTGAATTGTTACTCTCCATACCAAACTTTTTGATGATTTCTTTGATGTATTTGGCTTGGTTGATGAAGATGCATCCTTTGTTTGTTTTACTTGAAGTCCAAGAAAGTAGTTTAGTTCGCCCATTAAGCTCATTTCAAATTCTCCCTGCATAAGCTTAGCAAATTCTTTACATAGAGATTTGTTAGTTGCACCAAAAATGATATCATCAACATATATTTGTATAACAAAGATATCATTATTCTTCTTTTTGATAAATAAGGTTTTGTCTACATTTCCTCTTGAAAAATTATTTTCAATTAAGAAAGTGCTAAGTCTATCATACCAGACTCTAGATGCTTGTTTCGAACCATACAATGCTTTGTTTAATTTAAATACGTGGTTTGGTAAAGTGTGATTTTCAAAACCTGGTAGTTGTTCCACAAAAACTTGTTCAGAGATAAAACTATTAAGAAATGCACTCTTTACATCCATTTGAAAAAGTTTGAAATTCATGTAGCAAGCAAATGCAAGTAGTAGTCTAATGGCTTCTAGTCTTGCTACAGGTGCATAAGTTTTATCAAAATCAATACCTTCTTCTTGGTTATATCCCTTAGCCACTAGTCTAGCTTTGTTTCTTATTATGTTTTCTTGTTCATCTAATTTATTCCTATAGACCCATTTGGTTCCTATTATTGGATGGTCAGTAGGTCTATCTACAAATGTCTATATCCTATTCCTTTCAAACTGGTTTAATTCATCATGCATTGTCATCATCTAGTTTGAGTCAGTCTCAGCTTCTTCTAGGCTATGGAGTTCTATTTGTGATACAAAGGCTAGGTAATCATGTACATCCTTATGTGCAGACCTAGTCCTAACACCATGTGAAGGTTCTTCTATGATTAATTCTTTAAGGTGAGATGTAACATACCTCCAGTCCTTCGGTAGATCGGTGTGATCCTTACTTACCGTTTCTTCTCCATCTTGAGTATCTTTATCTTGAATGCTCAAGTCATCCATTCCTTTTTGCAATATACCTGCATCATTATTTATGCACTCTTCTTGTCTAGAAGGTGTAGGGTTAGTTTCAATAAATACATATATTGACTCTTCAACAGTAAGAGTCCTTTTATTAAAAACCTGATATGCTTTGCTTTGTAATGAATAACCTAGAAAAATTGTATCATCGACTTTAGAATCAAATTTTTCTAAATTATCTTTTCCATTGTTATGCACAAAGCATTTGCATACAAACACATGAAAATAACTGATATTGGGTTTTTTATCATTCCAAAGCTCATAGGGGGTTTTCTTTAAAATAGGATGGATCAAAACATGGTTTAAATTATAGCATGCAGTGTTCACCGCTTCTATCCAAAAGTACTTTGAAAGATTACCTTCGCATAACATTGTGCGAGCCATTTCTTTCAATGTCCTATTTTTCCTCTCTACAACACCATTTTGTTGAGGTGTTCTAGGAGCGGAGAAGTTGTGATCAATTCCAAATTCAGTACAATAATCTTCAAAAAATTGACTTTCAAATTCAGTTCCATGATCACTTCTAATTGAAATTAAAGATGAGTTCTTTTGATTTGAAACCTTTTTATGGAGTTTTTTGAAAACATGAAAGGTTTCGTTTTTTGAAGTAATAAACAAAATCCAAGTAAATCTTGAAAAATCATCTACTATCACAAGAGCATATTTCATACCTTCTAGGCTTGTGGTCCTAGTAGGTCCAAAAAGGTCCATGTGAAGTAGTTCAAGTGGTCTTGTTGTAGAAACTATATTCTTTGATTTAAAACTCCTCCTAGTTTATTTACCCATTTGGCGTGCATCACAAATATGATCAAAATCAACTTTAAACTTAGGTATGCCTCTAACAAGATCTTTAGAAATCAATTTGGCAATAGTATGCATGCTAGCATGACCTAGTCGTCTATGCCATAGTAAACACGACTCTTTGGTCTTAGCATTCATTGCAACTAGAGTGGGACTACTTGACATGGCAAGATCATTAAGATCTATCACATAGATATTTCCAAGTCTATGTCCAATGAATTATTGCTAGAATCTAAAGAGTTAGTTACTATACACATAGAAGATTCAAAGACAACCTTGAAATCTTTATTATATAATTGACTTATACTTAAAAGATTATGCTTCAACTTGTCTACTAGCAAGACATTTTCAATAAAAGTGAAGGGAGTTATTTTGATCTTACCAATACCGATTATTCTCCCTTTGCCATTGTCTCCAAAGGTGACCATGATTCCTTCTTTCATTTCAAGGGTGATAAACTGGTCCTTGTCACCCATCATATGTTTTGAGCAGCCACTGTCTAAGTACCACCTTTTCTTCAATTTTTGGGTTGCAAGACATTCCAGCAAAATAATCAATGAATTCTTTTAGGTACCCAAGCTACCTTGGGTCCTTGCAGGTCAGTAAAGGTGGTTCCTTTGGGAACCCAGATTTTTCTTACATTCTTATGGACATTTCTAGTATTATTGCAGTCAAAAGCTTTATGTCATATTCTTTTGCAAACATAGCATACAACTTTAGAGTTTTTAATAAAAATAGAATTTGAAGTTCTAAAAGTTGATGCAATTGATGCAGATTTTAAACGTTTTGAAATATAAGCATTTTTGCTCAAGATCTTAGGAATATACAATAAAGATTTTGAAGTTGAAACAGTTTTTGGCACAGCCAAAGCTTTTTGTGATAATATGTTTTGATTAGATACTTTAGATTTCACAAAAGTAGTTGCTGAAATTCCATTCATGATAGAAGTTTTAAAACCAATTCCAGCTTTGTTTCCTGAAATCCGTTGTTCTTTTAAAATTAACTCAAGCTTATTTGAAGACAAAGTAAGTTTTTCAACTAATGGCTTGAATTTTGTAACCTCCTTTTTCAGTACAATATTTTCAGTAAATAAATCATTGTTTTTCCTTTCACATAAGAGATTTTTATTTTTCAGCTTTTCAACTCTTTTAGAAATGTCATGCAGTTCTTTTTGCAATAAAAGATTCTTTTCTGAAATTTCATTTTTCTGTTTGAGTAAAGAGTCATTCATATTTTTCAATGATTTTATCTTTACTCCAGCTTTCTTAAATTCAGATAATAGATCATAAAATGCAAAATTTAATTCATCAAATGTAAATTTAGTGCAATTGCTAAGGGATGTTACCTCATCTTCGAGACCTATTAAACATAGATTTGCAGCCTTGGTGGTCTCTTCTTCTTTAGACGAAGATGATTCTTCACTATTGCTCCATGTGGCAACCATGGCTTTCTTCTTCTTTTTCTGTCTGAAGGATTTCTTCAATAGAAGACAGTCTGGACGAATGTGCCTCGGCTTCTTGCATTCATAGCATGTGGGGACTACTTCTTTATCTTTCTCTCCATCATTTTCTTTTTTTTTTCCGTAATCCTTCTTATGAAATTTCCAGTTTAATCTTCCTTTCTTTCTTCCCATGAACTTTCTGAATCTCCTCACAACCATTGCAATATCATCATCTTCTATATCATCATTGGAGGAGGTGCTTTCTTCTTCAGACTCTTCATCATCCCTCTTTGATTCGGTAGCACTCTGAAGGCTATAGTTTTCTTCTTCTTCTGTTTGTCTTCAGTTCTGTGCTACATAGTCAGCTCGTGGATGATGAGTGATCCCAATAGTTCATCCAGTAGTAATGTGTTAAGGTCTTTGGCCTCCTGGATTGCTGTCACTTTGGGATCCCACTTGTCAGGTAAAGATCGGAGTATCTTATGAACTAGATCAGCATTTGAGTATACCCTGCCAAGACTCTTCAAACCATTAATAATATCTGTAAATCTAGAGAATATGGCAAAAATTATTTCAGAAGGTTCCATTTTAAACAGTTCATAGTTGTGAACTAAGAGATTTATCTTTGAGATTTTCACTTGGAAAGTTCCCTCATGGGTCACTTTGAGTTTGTCCCAGATTTCCTTTGCTGAAAAGCAAGTAGAAATTCGGTTGAACTCATTTGCATCCAAAGCACAGTATAGTAAGTTCATTGCTTTGGCATTCAATTCTCCCATTTTCATATCAGGATCATCCCAGTCCTCTTCAGGCTTAGGGATGTCCACGCCATCAACTTTGATCGTGGGAATGTGTGGCTCTTTTAAGATGACCTTCCATAATTGAAAATCAACAGCTTGAATGTAAATTTTCATTCGTGCTTTCCAATAAGAGTAATTAGTGCCTGCGAATAGTGGAGGTCTATTTGTTGACTAGCCTTCAGCCAAGGATGTACTCATGGGATGAGCCATCAATCTTTACTCAAGTAATCAGAGACACTGCTTTGATACCAGCTGTTGCCCATGTGGCTTTCCTAAGAGGGGGGTGAATTAAAAATTATAAAATTTCTTGCAAATATGTGCACAAGTAATTCCTTTTAGTGGTGGAGTGTTGTGTTAATCAGAATTAGATGTGAAAGCAGAAAAGTAAGTAAAGCACAACACAAACAAAGCAAGTTTAGAGTGGTTCGGAGCAACCCAGCTCCTGCGTCCACTACCCAAGTTCACCACTCGGGATTTTCACTATATCCTCCAAACCGGAATACAGTCGGATTGTTTTACAGGCTCACAATCCCAACCTCTATACTTTGGTTTTTAAACCGGGCTCACCAAAGAAACCCACACTAGGTTTTCACAGGCTCACCTAGAACCTCTACACTTTGGTTTTTAGTAGGCTCACCAAAGAAACCTATTTGGTTTTTATAACCGGGCTCACCAATAACCCAAGTATTCTAAGAGTATAATAAAAAAGCAATAGAAATAACAAACTAAGTTATCTGGTGGTTGTCGATGTAGCTCGAGTGAAGCTCAATTGAATGCTCTTCAATGCACTTCAATGGCTTCCTTGCTTTCTTCAAAAGTTACTTCAAGCTTTTGATAAGAGTTGGTGAAGGCTTGAAGACTGACTTTAAGGCTCAAGTGCTCTCTCTTCTTACTTCAATAAATGTTCAATAAATGTTCAACAACTCATTAGTTTTCTCTAAGGATGTTCTCATACCTCATTTATAAAGACTTCAACTGCCTTCCCTTGATTTTGAACGTTGTAGACCGTTGGGAAGTGATAGGTTACTGTTGGAGGACTTTTGGAATTCAAAATCAGAATTCTGGAATAGCCGTTAGGAGGAGACCCGGCATTCCAGTCGGCTCGGACATCTTTGAGTCGGCTCGGATCAGCTTTGGGTCGGTTGGGTTGAATACCAGTCGGCTAGGTTCCACAGTCGAGAAAATAGCTCACTTTGGATGAGTTGGCTAGGCTGTAATCCAGTTAGCTCGGATCCCAAAGGTTCTCAGAGCATTCTCAACCAAGTTCTGGATAAGTCAGCTAGGCTGAAATAGTAGGTCAAATGACTAAATGTCTATTTGGGTAGGATCTTAGGGGCTGGAGGTTAGGCTTGTCATGAGATTGGAAATTGGAGGTTCATATTGGTAAGGAGCCGTAAGGCTGAAGGTTGGGTTTGGCAAAGGCTCAGGGAGAAATGTGCCTTATTAGTAAGATGCCTAGTAGATTTGGAAATCATGGGGTCATCCTGACTTCTGCTCTCGAGGAGTAGGACCAGATAACCGGTAGAATGCATCAGGAGAATATCTTGGAATAGGACCCGTCCTTCGAATAATTCGGTATCATGCCATCCTAGCCACATAAGTTTTGTTAGTGCCGGTGTTTACATATCTAAAATGCTATGGATCCAGTGTTTGTCATTTCTTCTCAATCCTTAGCCTTTCAGGATCTAGGGGTGGGGTTTCCACCTACATTAATAGCCCCCCACTCCTTAGTTTGAATATGAAGTATTCGGGCTAAGGAGCATTTCTAGCACCATGCCAAAGGGATCCCAAGAGCTACATTGGGCTTTGCAATCTTGGAAGATGGGCTTGTCAGAGGAAGTTTTTGTATTTTGCATTTATGATGTTTCCTTGAAGAATGTGAAGATTTAATGTGATCGATTCCCTTTATAAAGGTGTCTTAAAAATGGTTCGTTATTATTGCTATTGTTAAGGAGGTTTCTTGCTCTCTAGGTGGTGATTTTCGATGGAACAAGGCTATTTCTGGCAAGTTTTCTAGCAAACTTTTTGGTGATCAAGTATTCAATGGATCTGCATGATTTTCGAGATCTGCAAATAGCAGTCTTGAAGTGCTACAGGGCTGGTGCCTCGAACAACAAGGATTCGGGTGCTTCGACTGACATTCCAAGAGCTGAAGCATATAGAGGTGACTCCAATGTCTCGGACAGACCTAAGGGTCTGGTATCTAATGAAGAATGAGTTTGGGTCTTACTCCAGGTGGTGGGCAATCCCCTGACTTATGTGATAGAGTTTGAAGGACATGCTCATATAGCTTTTGAGTCAATTGTTTAGGTATGGAGAAAATTTGTTATTCGGCTTTCATGCCACTATTTTGTTCTTTGTCTCACTTTCCTTCTATCCACATGGGCATTTCTTGCAGTTGGCTCACCATCTTAACTTTTTCATGAAATTTATTAAGGTTGCAAAGACAAAAGTTACTGTGATGGATGAAAAAGTCATTGATACCAAAAAGGAGCTTAGTGAGGCTGAAACTCGGGCTTATGAAGTAGAGGAAGAATTTTGGGAGCAAAAAAAGCATGTGAATGGTCTTTCAAAATATATCGTTCATTCGATGGTAAATTTGGAGAAGCAAGCTCATCTGGCTTCAATGCATTGGAAGGTAAAGGCGTTGGGAATTGTGTCCAAAGCCAATCACCTAGGTTGTAGGCGGTTGTGCTCAGTATTGTAATTTGTATATGAATTAATAAAACTTTATTTTGATAGCTCATCACATTATTCATTTTCCTGTAATGAACTCTATTTATGTGATGAAGTCCTTATGACTGTACTGACTTCGATATAGAGAGGGTATATCGAGTGGTCCTTTAAAAGGTTCACAACCAAAGGATACATTATACAAGACGATAATATATCAAGTGTAGGTTGTGATTCACTTCGTTTGGTTGTCCTCTTGACCAAATGAGTGTGGTGACACTGATGTGATCTGCAAGTGGGATGTGTGACATCTCATTGAACGTGATTCCGTGGAGCTCCTTTCTGCCAAAGGATTGCTCATGATTGGATATGGGTATATGTGTCCCTCCGACCTGAGGTCACCATGGTAGCTTGCAATTAACTCCCTATGCTTTGGTGCCAGACTATCCGGATTTCTAATTCGGTAACGAAAGGTTTCTGGGTATAGGCAAGTACTTGTGGAGCAGTGGTGGGCTAAGATGAAATTGACCTGTCCAAATTGTTTGGATTGAATGTCTCGTAGTATCTCAATTTAGCAAATCCTCGATCAGGATAGTCCTAGTGAGGAGTCACTGGACTTGCGAGGTTGAGACATGTTGTGGATTGACTTAGTTAGGGTTGGCAGTCTAATCCTAGGTCATCTTGAGCATTTGAGAACAAAGAGATGAATTATACGGTAACCATATGCCAAAGGTTCGATAGATTGCTTTCGCATCTTCGGCCTATCCGGACGTCGGGACCCATTGCTGTATGGTATCTTGTGCTAGTACTGGAAGTGTTCCAGTGCTACCGTTTAGGTTCGAACCTATGAGGTCACACGCCATAGAAGATTTTCTACCTGATCCGGGAACTGATCAACGATTGGGAATCGTTTCGGTATTAAGATCAAACGGACTGATTGAGTACATATTGGATTTTTTTTGATCCACCTGATCTGATATGGATCGACCAGGATTGATTTGGGTCAACTAGGAACTATTTCTGATAGACCAGGACTGGATCTAATTTTTTTATTGATCAGATTTGGTCAGACCGGGATTTTTATTGAACCGATTTTTGGGTCCTTTTTGAACCGGTTTAATACTTGACGTTTTCACGGTATTTCTCCCTCCTCCCCTGTTATCTCGTTCCCTTGTTTGTTTTGCCGTGTGAATGGATTAGATCAGCATTAGTTTGATTGCAGCGTGGGATTTGATTTTCATGTTGATCGGATGTGCTTGGGATATCCGATTGTGGTTCTTTTGCACCGTGATCTGGAATGGTCTCACAGTGGTTTTCTCATGCACGTCCTCTTCCCTCTCGATCGGTGATTTGTTTGCTTCTTTGTTCTCATCTTCCAGCGGTTCCAGCATTTGATTCCGATCAAGAGTCTATCAAAAAGAGGAGTTTGGATTTATCCTGCCACCTCTCACATTGATTTCATGCGTCTTTCCTCTCCACGGGTTTTGGTTTTCTCAGCGGTTTTTACATCCGTGACTTTTTCTCACGGATCGCAGACCACTCCTCACGTATTTTTCTCCGTCTCTGTTTTCTGGGTTGATGGCGGTGACTTGCGATTGAGAGAGAGTTTGGAAGAGGGCGTGCATTTGAAGGGAAGAACAGGGCAAATGGTTGAAGGCCGTGTGGGTGTGAGAGATAGATTGTAACAGGGCATGTTTGAGGGGAAGTAACAGTGATTGGAGAGCATATTTGCGATCTGAGAGAGTTTTTTGGGATGAATTTCTGAGTGCAGAAATTCGTGGAGATCCCATGAAACCCTTCCATGATTTTTTGTTTTTCTTTTGTGTACTTTTGGTGGAATTTGTGCGGTCTTGGAGAAGATCGTGTGTGTGAAGATCTGTTTGGTATTCCCTCCTTCATTTAGCTGTGACCTATCATTGGTTCCCCGGAGAACTAGCATCTTTTCAGGAGTTGGATTAGCGAGAGCCCGTGCATGGATACTCTAGAGGGTAGACATTTGAACACCTTGAGAGATTGGATCAATCTCTTCTTCTTGCTATTTGCAAATCTGTTTTACTGTTGAAGGAGTTCAACCGGCTGCCTTGATTTGCTGTTGATCTGTTCTTAAGACTAAGGGAGTCGGCTTCTTCCTGCTTCGATCAGATATATTATTTATTTTTGTTATCATGCATGCTTATATCTAGCTATTATCATGTTGTTTATAATCATTGCACTTGCCTTTACATGCCTCCGTATCTATTTCATGCATCATGTTTATGTTAGATCATGTGCATGAGTAGGTTTTTCCGTATGCATGTTTAAAAAGTTTAATTATACAATACATACTCCCTTGCATAGTGTGCCTAGGGTAGGCATCCGATGCACTAGTTTTTCTTCAGTGGTATCAGAGCACGGTTCCTGTGTAGCATATCATGATTGCATGGTTTTAGATCTGTATCTAGATTAGGGATTACTTTTAGGAACCTAGTTGAAACCTTCACCATGGCCGTGTGTCCGTAGAGATTAATTAGAGTTTAAAACCCCTAAGTTTCTATGGCATGAGGCGGTTCGTCCGTGTTGGCCTTTTCAGAAGGATCCTTAAAAGAAACCTACGATATTAAAAATATTTTAATCTTGATACATGATTATACATTGGCATGTCTTTAATTGTTAAGGCTTGCAATATTATAAATGATATGATAAGACTAGATATGATGCATGAAAGATGTAAAAGGGTTTTACATGAATTTAATTAAAAATATTTTAATTAAAAGTTGGCTTATAATCTAATAATTATGAATTAAAAGATTAATTAAATGACAAGCCTGATTAGGGTTTATGAAACTTAATGTCATTTGAATAAGCTATCCGGGTTAATTGGGTTAGCTGTTTGATTAGATCCATTTATTGGGTTAGACCTAAGGTTAGTTGAATTGGACTTAAGAGAATTAATCAAATGTTGATTAATGACCTTTTCTTTAGTATCTATCTAATAGTTAGATGGTTATTCCATTCTTCTAAAATGGATCTAATTAGTGGATCTGTGATAAGCCCGAGTTCTTAGGCTGGTCTAATCGAGTCTGGTAAATCGATTGGTGTCTAAGCAGGTTTGGCAGTTTTGATCATGGCTATATGAGGCTACCTCTTTCCTGGCCAACTTGGTTGGTGTCTAGGAAAGATGGTTAATGGCGGATACTCATCCATGATCTCACCTACCTGGCCAATTCGATCGACCAGAACTATTTAGAAGAGCTTATTGATTCGAGTTAACCCATGTCATCCAAGTTGATCAGCTTGTCTGATCTTTAGGTGCCTATGGACCAACTTGTTGAATTTAATTCAACCCTCCTAAGAATTGATTTGATCAGTGGGAGGTTGATCCATGTTCTTCACTCTATTCTTATATCACAATTTAATTAAAATTCTCTAAAATTATTAGGTCGACAAAGACTAAGTCAATGAGTTGATGGTGTCTTAGCCTCCCGTTAAGTGGGTTAGTAATGAGTCATTTAGCTTGATGTACATTGACAGTTCCATAGAACGGGTGTGCATCCGGTTACTGGGATTACTTTTCCATAGATGATGGTTCAGTGCAACCTTCTTAACAGTGATCAAGTGGACCGGCCATAGTCGGGCTTGGTCATTCGTTAGCTGGAAGCATCAGATTTATCATATTAATGGTTGGACCTAACCAGAGACCTACAATAGGAGGCCCCTAGGCCGATTGGGGGTTCTATGGGGCAAAATTTATTACTGGAAGTTGCTTAGAGAATCAATTGGTAAGAAAACCTACCTTTAGGCACGTATGGATGAGCCGGCCATAGTCGGGCTCATACGTGGTCTATTGGATTTCAGTAGCCACTATGAAATGATGATTTCACGGATTGGAGTTAGAGGCACCCAATCTAAAAAATTAGTGGGAGAGACCTTTAGACTAAAGTCCAAGTCTTTTGGTTTAATTGATTAATTCATATACTAATTTGGTCTTAATTTTCCTTCAGATGTCTTCAAACCTTTCGCTCAGGTCACTTCTCGAAAGCAAGAAGTTAAAGGGTCCCAATTTCGATAGCTGGTATCGAAAATTGAGGATAGTCTTGGAGCACGAGAATATCCTTTATGTGATAACGGATACAGCACCCGAAATCCCTCCTGCTAATGCTCGGAGTTCGATCAGGGACACTTATTTGAAGTGGGTTTCTGATCGGACTACTATCCGATGCATTATATTGGTGGCAATGAATGACGAGTTCAGTCGCAAATTCGAGGAGACCCAGCCAGACAAGATTCTTCAAAGGTTGATGGAATCTTTTGGCACGCTAGACGATGTGGAGTGGTACAAAATGTCTTATGCCATCTATAATGCCAAAATGCGAAATGGCACTTCAGTCACTGATCATGTATTGTATATGATCGATATGATCGAACGATTGGGCAAGCTCGGATGTCCCATGCACGAGCAACTCGACAAGGATGCGATCCTGAATTCTCTACCATCCTCCTATCTTGACTTTCTCGACATTATAAAATAAATAAGCCTGCCATCAATTACAATGATTTGATGGGGTTGCTGCAGACTTACGAGAAGGACCACCAACTGAATAAGGGGGTGGTGAATTTAGTGGGAGGTTCTAGAGGTCGTCCTTTTAAGAAAGGGAAGAAGAAAGGTAAGGGAAAGAAGGTGCACAGTGCTCCTGGCCCAAGTCAGACCAAGAAAGTAAAAACTGATCAAGCTAGTGCAGAGTGCTTTTATAGTAAGAAGCAGGGACACTAGAAGAGGAACTGTCCTCTTTATCAGGCATCCTTAGACCCGAATAGTCCAAGGAAGGGAAAGCAGCAGGGTGCTGCACAAGGTATTTATATGATAAAACCTTGTAATTTCTCTATTTGTGACACTGCTAACTGGGTATTGGATACTGGTAGTCCTATTCATGTTTGCAATTCATTGCAGGGACTGTGGGTTAGCAAGAGATTTGAAGATGGGGAGCAGTTCCTGAGCATCAAAAATGGAAATCGTGTTCCAATGCTGGTGGTTGGAGTTCTGAGTTTTGTTTTTGAGTCTAGTACTGTCAAATTAGTCGACTGTCATTATTGTCCTAGTTTCATTATGAGCATTATTATCTCTGTAGGCCTATTGGCTAATTATGGTTATTAACTTTCAATAAAAGGAAATTTTTGCTAAGTTATTGTGAATACTCTGTGATAATGAAAGCTAAGTTAAATAATGATATTTATATTTTATCATAGCCTATTAATGTAATGTACACGTCTAGCAAATGTCCAAGGATAGAAAATGTCAGTGATTTGTATATATGGCACTGTAGGCTAGGTCATGTTAACCAGAATAGGATAAACAAGTTGCGAGGAGAAGGCATCCTCAAGGTCAGTGATTCTGACTCACTGCTCACTTGTGAATCATGTTTGCTTGGTAAAATGACCAAGTCACCTTTTACTGAAAAAGGTGAACGAGCTACAGAACTTCTGAGTCTCGTACATACTAATGTATACGGACCCATGACAGTTAGTGCTAGAGGTTGATACAGATATTTCATTACATTTATAGATGACCTTTCTAGATATGGTTATGTCTTTTGATGAGACATAAATCTAAGTCATTTGAAATGTTCAAATGATATCGTAATGAAGTGAAGAAACAAACTGGAAAGATATTAAAACCCTTCGATCTGATCGAGGCGGTGAATACCTATCCGGTGAGTTCATGATATATCTTGATGAGAATGGGATTTTCTCTCAGTGGACTCCTCCAGGAATACCCAGTTGAATGGTGTGTTCGAAAGGAGGATCAAACCCTGTTGGACATGGTTCGATCCATGATGGGCTTTGCAACTCTACCGCTGTCCTTCTGGGGATATGCACTTGAGATAGCTTGTTACTTGCTGAATAATGTTCCGAGTAAGTCTGTTGTCTCTACTCCATATGAGTTATGGACTGGACGTAAGCCCTCATTTTCACACCTTCGAGTATGGGGTTGTCTAGCTTATGTAAAATGTTTAGACTTAGATAAACTTGGTCCTAGGTCTGATCGGTGCTTGTTTATTGGGTACCTTAAGAAAACAAAAGGGTATTTCTTCTACTTGGAGGATGAATAGAAAGTGTTCGTTGCTCTCAGGGCTATCTTTTTGGAAAAAGAGTTCCTTGAAGAAGGAACTGTAGCCTCTAAGATTGAACTTGATGAAGTTCAACCAGAAGAAGAACCTGCACACTCTAAGGACATCACAGAACCGGCTGTGATTGGATCACACCCAGAATCCATTTATAAGAGATCCGGTAGAGTACCGCGTTAGCCGGACATATATTATGGTTTCTTGGTCCGGGACGGTATCCCATTGAACTCGATGAGAATGATGAGGATCCAATCACCTATAAGGATGCACTTCAGAGATCTGACTCTAAGGCATCGCTTGGAACCATACGATTAGAGATGGAGTCCATGGAGATCAATAATGTATGGACATTGGTTGATCCACCTGAAGAGATAAAATGCATCAGGTGCAAATGGATTTTCAAGAGAAAAAGGGGCGCAGATGGGAAGGTGGAGACCTATAAAGCCCGTCTGGTTACCAAGGGGTATCATCAGCGATATGGTATTGATTATGACGAGACGTTCTCCCCGGTGGCAATGCTCAAGTCCATTCGGATCATGCTTGCTTTGGCAGCATATTTTGACTATGAGATCTGGCAGATGGATGTCCGAACCACTTTCCTGAATGGGAAGCTAGATGAGAAGGTGTATATGATACAGCCTGAAGGGTTCACATCCACAAACGTGTCAAAAGTGTGCAAATTGTAGAGGTCCATTTATGGACTCAAGTAAGCATCTCGAAGTTGGAACATGCAATTTGATAAGTGTATCAAATCATATGGCTTCGTTAGGAACGGAGAGGAACCCTGCATCTATAAGTGGGTTAATGGTTTTGTGATTGTAATCCTGGTACTGTATGTTGATGACATTCTCTTAATCGGGAATGACATCGCAGCATTGCAAGGAATAAAGGTCTGGTTGTCATCTCAGTTTTTCATGAAGGACTTGGGTGAAGCTTCTTATATATTGTGTATGAAGATCTATAGAGATAGATCTAAGAGGCATCTGGGATTGTCCCAGTCTACGTACATAGATACCGTGCTGAAACGGTTCAGCATGGAGAATTCCAAGAAAGGCTATCTCCCGATAGATTCTGGAATTACTCTTTCCAAGAAGGATTGTGCGATAACTCCTGAGGAAAGAGAGCGCATGAGTAGTGTTCCTTTTGCTTCTGCAGTGGGCTCTATCATGTATGCTATGACATGTACTAAACCAAACATGGTATACTCACTAGGAGTGGTGAGCAAATACCAGTCTGACCCAAGTGAGGCGCATTGGAAGGTGGTTAAGACCATCCTGAAGTATTTGAGAAATACTAAGGACCAATGGCTGATTTATGGAGACCTGACTTGAAACTTGTGGGGTATACTGACTCCAGTTTCCAGTCAGACAGAGATGATAGCAATAGTGTGTCAGGGTTTGTGTTTACCCTGAATGATGGAGCGATCTGCTAGAAGAGTTCCAAACAGGCAACAATTATAGACTCGGTATGCGAAGTAGAGTACTTTGCAACATTAGATGCAGTAAAGGAAGCCGCGTGGTTACGAAAATTCCTTGAAGAGTTAGGGGTGACACTTTTCCTAAATGGTCCTGTTCCAGTATATTATTACAGCATAGGAGCCATTGCTCAAGCTAAGGATCCAAAGTCTTATCACTGCACCAAGGACATTCTGCGATGCCATCACCTCGTGCGAGAGATCGTGGAACGAGACGACATCAATCTTATGAAGATTGATAGAAAGGAGAATTTGGCCAACCCCTTCACTAAAGCTCTCGGAATCAAATAGTTCGACTATTGTAAAAGAAAAATGGATATTAGATACTATTCTGATTGGCTTTAATATAAGTGGGAGTTGTTGGAAATTGTGTCTCAAAGTCAATCGCCTAGGTTGTAGGCGGTTATGCTCAGTATTGTAATTTATATATGAATTAATAAAACTTTATTTTGGCAGCTCTTCACATTATTCATTTTCCTGTAATGAACTCTATTTATGTGATGAAGTCCTTAAGACTGCACTGACTTTGATATAGAGAGGATATATCGATTGGTCCTTTAAAAGGTTCACAACCAAAAGATACATTGTACAGGATGACAATGTATCAAGTGTAGGTTGTTGTGGTTCACATCATTTGGTTATCCTCTTGACTAAAGGAGTGTGGTGACACTGATGTGATCTGCAAGTGGGATGTGTTGGAAATTGTGTCTCAAAGTCAATCACCTAGGTTGTAGACGATTATGCTCAGTATTGTAATTTATATATGAATTAATAAAACTTTATTTTGGCAGCTCTTCACATTATTCATTTTCCTGTAATGAACTCTATTTATGTGATGAAGTTCTTAAGACTGCACTAACTTTGATATAGAGAGGATATATCGATTGGTCCTTTAAAAGGTTCACAACCAAAGGATACATTGTACAGGATGGCAATGTATCAAGTGTAGGTTGTTGTGGTTCACATCATTTGGTTGTCCTCTTGACCAAAGGAGTATGGTGACACTGATGTGATATGCAAGTGGGATGTGTGACATCTTATTGAACGTGACTTCATGGATCTCCTTTCTGCCAAAGGATTGCTCGTGATTGGATATGGGTATATGTGTCCCTCCGACCTGAGGTCACCATGGTAGCTTGCAAGCAACCCCTGTGCTTTGATACCGACTACCCGGATTTCTAATCTGATGATGGAAGATTTCGGGATACAGGAAAGTACTTATGGAGTAGTGGTAGACCAAGATGGAATTGACATGTCCAAATTGTTTGTATTAAAAGTCTCGCAGTGTCTCAATTTAACAAATCCTCGGCCGAGATAGTCCTAGTGAGGAGTAACTGAACTTGTGAGGTTGAGACATGTTGTGGATTGACTTAGTTAGGGTTGGCAGTCTAACCCTAGGTCATCTTGAGCATTGGAGGTCAAAGGGATGAATTATACGGTAACCATATGCCAGAGGTTCGATAGATTGCTCTCGTATCTTCGGTCTATTCGGATGCCGGGATCCATTGTTAGATGGTATCTTGTGCTAGAAGTATTCCAGTGCTACCATTTAGGTTCGAACCTATGAGATTACATGCCATAGAGAATTTCTACCTGATCCGAGAACCGATCACGATTGGGAACCGTTTCGGTATTAAGGTCAAATAAACTGATTGAGCATACATTGAATTTTTTCTGGTCCACCCGGTCTGATATGGATGAACCAGGATTGGTTTGGATCAATCAAGAACTGCTCCCGGTAAATTAGAACCGGATCCAATTTTTTTATTGATCGGATTTGGTCGGATTGGGGTTTTTATTGAACCGATTTTTTGGTCCATTTTGAACCGCTTTAATTCTTAGACGTTTTCACGGTATTTCTCCCTCTTCCCCTGTTATCTCGTTCCCTTGTTTGTTTTACCGTTTGTTTTACCGTGTGAATGGATTAGGTCAGCATTAGTTGCATTAGTTTGATTGCAGCGTGGGATTTGATTTTCATGTTGATCGGATGTGCTTGGGATATCCGATTGTTGTTCTTTTGCACCGTGATCTGGAATGGTCTCACGGTGGTTTTCTCATGCACGTCCTCTTCCCTCTCGATCGGTGATTTGTTTGCTTCTTTGTTCTCATCTTCCAGCGGTTCCAGCATTTGATTCCGATCAAGAGTCTATCAAAAAGAGGAGTTTGGATTTATCCTGCCACCTCTCACATTGATTTCATGCATCTTTCCTCCTCACGGGTTTTGGTTTTCTCAGCGGTTTTTACATCTGGACTTTTTCTCACGGATCGCAGACCACTCCTCACGTATTTTTCTCCGTCTCTGTTTTCTGGGTTGATGGTGGTGACTTGCGATTGAGAGAGAGTTTTGAAGAGGGCGTGCGTTTGAAGGGAAGAACAGGGCATACGGTTGAAGGCCGTGTGGGTGTAAGAGATAGATTGTAAGAGGGCGTGTTTGAGGGGAAGTAATAGTGATTGGAGAGGAGCATATTTGCGATCCGAGAGTTTTTTTCGACGAATTTCTGAGTGTAGAAATTCATGGAGATCCCATCAAACCCTTCCATAATTTTTTTGTTTTTCTTTTGTGTGCTTTTGGTGGAGTTTGTGCGGTCTTGGAGAAGATTGTGTGCATGAAGATCCGTTTGGTATTCCCTACTTCACTTAGCCATGACCCGTCATTGATTTCCGGAGGACTAGCATCCTTTCGGGAGTTGGATCAGCGAGAGGCCGTGCATGGATACTCTAGAGGGTGGACACCTCGAGAGATTGGATCGATCTCTTCTTCTTGCTGTTTGCAGATCTATTTTGCTGTTGAAGGAGTTCAACCGGCTGCCTTGATTTGCTGCTGATCTGTTAGGGAGTCAGCTTCTTCCCGCTTCGATTAGGTATATTATTTATTTTTGTTATCATGCATGCTTAGATCTAGCTATTATCATGTTGTTTATAATTATTGCACTTGTCTTTACATGCCTTTGTATCTATTTCATGCATCATGTTTATGTTAGATCCTGTGCGTGAGTAAGTTTTTCCGTATGCATGTTTAAAAAGTTTAATTATGCAATATCTACTCCCTTGTGTAGCATGCCTAGGGTAAGCATCCGATGCACTGGTTTTCCTTCAAAAGGTCCTGTACCAGTGAGAGGTCCTAGCGGTTTCAAATGCTAAAGCAGACATTGTCAAGTTGGAGAAGAATTTCTAAGCCAAAATCAAGGACCTAAAGGCCGAAGCAAATAGCTGAATTCAATGATTTTGGGAGGAACTTAACCTGGCCAGGAGATAGAATGAGTAGTTATGGAAAGAGCTTAGCTTATCTCGCAACCAAGTGTTAAGCAAAGGATCTTCAGTACAGGATATGATGAGGACATTAGGAGCAGAGAAGAATTTCAAGGTTCCAATTTTGATCTTTGACTCATGTGCTGGGTAATTAGTTTGTCTATTAGGTCAATTGAGTCCTGTAATAAAATGAGCCGGTTGGGTTCACTAAGACAATTGAAGTCCCTTATTTTAGTCCAAATTGAGTCCATGTAAGTCTCATTCAAGTCTAGAACAAGAGGCGAGTCACTAGATCAGGAGATTCACCAGGCCTCCCCGACTAGAATAGGATTTCAAGCACCTGGGCCCCTACTCAAGCCTTCCCCAACAGTGGCACCCAAGTTCCCCAGTGCCTGGGCCGTTTTATGCTGCCAAGCCTACAAGAGAGCACCCCAGTCCAGACACCAAGTGATGGCACCTCCCAAGCCCAGGACCAAGAAGCCCTTATCACCCTAGCTCATAAGGAAGTGGCGCCCCAGGCCCAAGCCCAAGCCCCTGGCACCCTAATTCTTATTAGGCCCTGGCGCCCCACTCCAGGCCCACAAGGTTAGTGCCCCTCCCAGTCCACCTAAGTTGGTGCCCCATGTTCCTCCCCAGCCAACTGGAATTCATGCTGCCCAAGCCTAGGAGAAAGAGGCTTTGACCTAGTCCAAGAGGATTTTCTTGGCCCTCAAGTTTTGTAATCCTAGTCTGTTATGGAGTCCAGGGAACTGGGTAAATCTATAAATACCCACCCCTCCCCCTCTTGTAGGAAGAAATTTTCATGAATAATGTTTGAGAGATTTACTTTATTCTATTGTTGCCTCCGAAAGGAGTGGGTGTGAGGCCCGCTTTCTTTTCTTTTCTTGAGTGCAAACCCTAACTGCCCAACATCCCTCTCTCTTCTACCAACCCTAGCTGCCCTCCATCCCAATCAAACTATTCCAATGGAGAATTTATGACCTAGATGATGCCTATCGACTTGCTAGGGAATTCGAGTCATATCAGAGGAAACCCATGAACTATCAAGTTGAGCCTAGCAGGATTAGTACCTCTAAACCCAAATCCAACCTGAGTCAACCCGAACCCCATAGGACTAATACCCCTAATATGAGCCTAGTATTAGTTAGGAACCCCTTAGTCGACCCACCCCAGCTATCCCAGCCACTAGCCAGTTTCCCTTAGCCAAACCCCTCCTACCAAAACCCCTCCTACCACCCCACTGGTTCACAAGAATGACAGTAAAGTGGAAGTGTATAAAGCTGATGAGAGTTTAGTGGATGAGTATGAAGGAGAAGAGGAGTTCCCTGTAGAAGACTTAGAATTAGTTGACCTAGTAGATACCCAAGTAAAAGCCAACCTAAAGTTAGTTAACCCTAACCATACCCCGATAGAAGCTAACCCAAAGTTAGTTAACCCTGACCACACCCAAACTGAACCTATAGTGGAAGACCCATTAGAGGAAGAGAACCTTGATAATACTCCTAGAGTTCTACCTGAGGAGATACTAGAAGAGTGCCTAATTATAGAGCCTAGTCCTAAAATCTAGGAACCCAAGAACTTTCTTGAGGATTTGGCTTATTTAACCCATTATGCTCAGGATGAATCCCTTCTTGTCATTCCCATTAAAGACCTCTTCCCTAAGATTAGTGACCCATTCTTCCATTATGCAAACCCTTTAGATATACCTCAACCCCATAAGGTCAACCTCATTAGTCTAGGACTAATCCCTGAAACCCCTTCTTGTATCTTGTTATTTCCAATCAACCCCGAATCCTTTTCTTGTTTTCTATCCTACCAAACTAACTCTGAATCCACCTCTTATTTTCTGCCCTTTTCTAAAACTCCTTATGTTTCTCTGACTATTAGATTGCATTTTGTAGAAGTAAGCATAATGCATACATTCATTGTGCATGTTAGATTTGCATCCTACTTCTGGTATACTCTATGGCATTTGCTAAGAGTCCATTATAAATTTTCATGTGCATGCCAAACCAGGGTCAAATCTATTAGGTTTAGGCCCAAAGAGTCCAATAAAATTCTTCTCAATAGGAATGCATAGTTGAGTCTACACATTGTTAGGTGTCAGTACGAGTCATAGGTGCCTCATATTAGAGATCTGCATTAAGCACTAATAATGAAACATATAAGAAACTGGCTAATTCTCGAAAGAGAGCCAAGAAATTTAATGTAGGGGACTCTATCGTGATTAGGCTTAGGCCTGAGCGGTTCCCACCAGGGATTGTTAAGAAGCTTCATGCTCGTATAGCTGGACCCTTAAGAGTGATAGAGAAGGTAGGACCCAATGCCTATATGCTAGATCTGCCCTTGGATTTTGGCATTAGCTTTACCTTCAATATCGCAGACTTGGTTGAGTATAGGGAACCGACAGCGATTTCTACTAAGGCTTTTGGACCTATCCATCCTTTGAGAGCGAATCTAATCCAGAGTGTCCACCTATAAATTGGCCTGGGAGAGGTGAACGGATCGAGCGTATCTTAGATGATCAAGCTAACATGACTCGGGGCCTTGGCTATCAATGCTACCTGGTCCATTAGCAAGGTCGCCTTGAATCTAACGATTCGTGAATTACTCAAGAGGACTTGCAGCACCTTGACCCAGACCTTCTAGAGAGATACCTGAGCCAAAGTGATCCTTACTTGACAGGGTCGAGTTCCTCCCATCCCGGGAGAATTGGTACGGACACCAGAGGAACCAGAATAAGACAGAGGCTTCTCAACCCTCTGTGGTTATTTGAGTAGTGTTTGTGTATTTGAGTCCAATTTTGTAATAAGAGCTTAGCCCACTTGAGTCTTGTTTTGGGCCTTTCTATAATTGAGTCCTGTATTCAGAGTCACCCATACCATTAGGGTTTTTGGGATCAGTCTTGGGATATGTCTAGTTCATTTGAGTCAAGTCAAGTTGAGTCAAGTTCTATTGAGTCAAGTCATGAGTCTGCTCATGTTGAGCCTTTTTTTCATTTTTTTGAGTCCCGTAAGTTTTAATTAAGTCCAGTCCAGTTTGAAGATTCAAAACACTGATGGACCCCGGCCAGAACAAGAATTTGACAACTTCATGGAGTCCCAGTCACATCTGGATGTGCCATGTTGGATTACATGAGAAGGATCATCACTACATTAGCCTGCCAGGAGAAGGACAACCGGAAGAAACCCTAGAGCCTGCCCAGCACTGAAGTGGGCCGCCTTAAAGCCTAAAGCCCTTTATAAATTGGCACCCCTCCTTAGAATTACCACCCTTGGTCGGCCACACTTATGGTCACCACCTTTTAGCCGACCATGATAAGGAGAGGGAGAGAGAGAATACCAGTATATTTGGAGAGGACTCTTCTATGTATTTGTATGGGAAAATGATACTTAAGGTTTTACATGTATACCCTTTCTTGGAGCCCAAGTTTTGTATGCCTATATAAAGGCTCCCTCTCATGTATTTTTAATCATCTATTATGAATATGAAAAATTTCTTGAGTTCTTCTCAACCTTCTGTGTGAATTCTGTGTGATTTCTGTGTAAATTCTGTGTGATCCCAACCCCTGCGCCCTACCTCCAAGCCTTCCAGTAAGAAGCCCTAGCCACCCCGTGCTATAAGCCAAGGACGCCTACCTCTTGGCCGCCCCTCATCCTTTCCTTCCTTCCCTTCTTCTTTCATCCTTCTACCCTCTTTCTTCTTATTTTTCTAATCCTTGTTAGGTGCCTTGCAGGTTTCTCAGTTTTCATGAATCCAGGATTCCCGTTGACTAGCTTTTGGGTCACTGAGTTGAAAGCCGCGGATCCGTAAGGTCATCAGCTTGATTTTCCAGGCCACATTCGGGAGTGACGAGCAAACTCTTCATGGATCCATCTTCAAATCCCTACCAGGTACACCCCCTTGACTCTACAGTTATGGTATTGCAGAAGAGCTAGCCTTACCAGGGCTTCTCAGCCTTGGCGATCCTTTGCTTTCACTGTTTAGGGTCTTTTTCTACGTGCCCGTGCTTCTAAATTTCTCTAGAATTGCTTAGTTTCTTGACTTGAAATTTGGGATACAAACTCCTAACTTAATTCCTAACAATAAAAAAATACTTAGCATGCATAATTAGTTCCGCATTAGCCAGCCCCCTGCTACCAACTCTTCCTCTATATCCCTTCTTTCCATCCTGTTCATTATTTTTCCCATGATCTACATGCCTAACTTGTGATGTTTGCAGGATCCTTCCAGTGCCATGCCCTTAGGATGAAGTCTTCCTTGCCCTTGAATCAAACTGATAAAAAGCTGGTGGATCCGCGAGAAAGTGACTGGATCATCTAGGCACCGATCTGAGAGAAGAGATCTCATTTATATCAACAAGACATCATTGCCTGGTATGTTAAACCTGATTCCCTCCTCTTTTTGTCTAATTTTTTTGAAGGAAAACATGCACCTAATAGGATTTCTTAATCCTAGGATCCGTTTTCTTTATTCCTTTGATGGTTTCTAGCATGTGGGTAGGACTCTAACTATTACATAAAAACCCTAACATATTCTAGTCTCTTTTTTAGGAATAAATCACTTAAAATTCTAAAATTGATTGCTCTATTAATCCGGTTTTTCTTTTTGTTAATGCTTGCATGACATCCCGCATCATGTTAGAGTTTGTCCCTCATCATTTTTGGTTTCAGAGCTAGTTTAGGATATGTTCTTGCATGATTAGGTAAATTTTTGCATGCCGATTTCTGCGATGGTAGTCAAAACATAGGCCTAATTTCCTTTTAATTTTTTACTATTTTTTCTGATTTTTACATCAGTTGGTCTCTGTTTAGTCCCCTATTTTTTGTAATTTTCATTGAATTTTTTAAGATATGAAAACAATTAAAAAAAATCAATAAAACAAAACCCTAACAAAAAAGACTATTTGCTGAAATCTACATTAGGAGTCCAAACATAGGTTTTCCTGATTTTTGCACCAACTAATATTCAAGTTGTTTTCTTATTTACTGCTATTTTTTCCTGATTTTACAGATCATAAAAAATCAAAAAAATCTATATACATAAAAACCTTGATATAAAAACAAACTTGCTGAAATTTTTGCATATTAGCCTAGGTTTGAAATTAATCAACCATCACACCCCTCAAACCCAAGCCTCTTTTCTTGCACACTAATTAATTGGAATTAAAATTGCACCTACATAAAATACAAAAAAAAATATTTTTTTGATATTTTCTTTGATTTTATATTGCATTAGGGTTTCATAAGTGTGAGCATCATCTTGCATTAAACTAATCTAAGGGCACTCTATTTTGTCAGATCAAGGTAGGATTTCATCACCTGTCTTGGGGCCAAAACAATCACCCTGCATTCGAACCCAAGTCTAACTAAAACTAAGTATAAACCTAATTGATTTATGGACACCAATAGGTCAAGTCCGAGTCGTGTGAGAAAACTAGTGCACTCAACCCTCCAATTATTACTGGAAGCTGGTGTCTAAGACTAGAGGTCCAGTGGCAAATACCCTAAGTGGACTGGTGGTTTTTAATTAGGACCCTGTGACAAGTAGGGGGAGCCTCCCACCACCCTACCTCTTACCTGGCCAGTGGAAGGATTAGTTGTTGAGTTGGGTGTAAGTTGAGTTGACTCACTCTACTTGGGCTCTAGGTCTAGCAAATCGTAGTCAATTTGTGTGCTTGTCACTAGATTAGGAGTCTAACCCCATCAGTCTCAACCTAGTTTGACCATGGAATCGATGTGTGTGCTTGTTTGCATGACCATTCAATTAGGGACCCAGTACCAGTAGTCTTAACCCAACCTAGCCTGACCATGGAATCTAACGTAGAAACCTTACTAAGGACCATTAATGAACGATTGCCCATCTGACCCAAGTGACTACCCAAACGAATAATAGGTTTGACCAGATAGGAGACCATTTAGGAAACCTAGAAAGGACCCAAAAAACCTGTATTGAGCCCAACCATAGGAGACCCCCACACCATGACCCAATCTAGGAACCCAATCCTAGGACATCCCCACACCCTGACCCAACCTGGGAACCCAATCCTAGGAGACCCCCACACCATGACCCAATCTGGGAACCCAACCTTAGGAGAGCCCCACACCCTGACCCAATATGGGATCTTAGTGTAAGGAGACCCAATGATGATGAGAGAGCCAATAGGTATATTAGAATAGAAGCACCTAAATTTGGTGGTGATCTTGATCTTGAGGATTATCTTGTTTGGAAAAGAAATATGGATCTGTATTTTGAGAAGGAATAAATGTCTGAAGGAAGTCAGTTCAAGTTTGCTAAATTTAAGTTAGTTTGCCAGTCTAGGATATACTGGGATAAGTTTGAGAGAATGACTAGACAAGAGGGAGAAATGCCCATCACTACCTGAAGAGCCATGAAAAGCAAACTTAGAGAAAAGTACCTATCAGGATCCTATAAACCTAGCTCCTATGCACCTAGATCCTATGGACCTAGCTCCTATGCATCTAGATCCTCTAAACCCAGATCCTATGTACCCATGTCCTATGAGCCCAAGAAATCCATAACCTATAGGTCTGAACCCATATCCTATGAGCCTAAGGGATCCATAACCCTTAGTTAGCCCGAATCCAATAGGATTAGTCCCCTTAGATATCAGCCAAGTACCAGTCAGGTTCCCCTTAGTCGACCTGAATCCCATAGGATTAATACCCCTAAATCTGAGCCTAGCATTAGTCCGCTTCCCCTTAGTCAACCTGAATCCACTAGGATTAGTGCCCCTAATATGAAACCAGGACCTAGCCAAATTCTCCTGAGTCGACGTATCCCTACTACCCCAGTTGTTCCTAAGGATAACATTGAAGATAAAGTGTATGAAGCATGAATAGACCTAATAGATGAATATGAAGGAGAAGAGGAAACACCTATAGTAGACCCACAATTAGTTTACCCAGGTGAAGCATATTGGAAGGTAGTAAAGATTATCTTGAAGTATTTTCAAAATACTAAAGATCAATGGCTAATTTATAGAGAACCTGACTTAAAACTTGTTGCGGGACAAAAGGGATAGCTAGGAGGATCGTTGGAGAGCTGAGAAGTCTCCTGTGATTAGGGTCAAAAAGGCGAAAAAAAAATATGTGGGGGCAAGAAGATGGATACTCTATGGACTTGGGACTTACCTTAATGGAGAGACGTCGCACCTCTAGGGCATCTCACCCATCCCACTACATGTAGTCTAGGGCATCCCACTCATCTCACTACATGCAGAGCCTAGGGGTCCCACCCAAATCGCTGCCTAGGGCCGTGAAGGAGAAGCTCCAAGATCATAGAGGGAACTCAGCAAGGGAGAAGATAACGGGGCCTCACACCCCTCGACACCCACAGGTGAAGGAAAAATGGGCCACATGCCCACTCCTAATAAAGGCAGAACCAAGAAACTCTTTTCTTAAAAATTCATATTCTTCATCATATTTTATTCAAGAGAGGAGGTGCTTTTATATAGGCTTACAAAACTTGGGGTCCAAGTAAAGAATACAAGGCATGTAGCCCAAAAAAAGGTGACATCCCAAACCTGCTTTGTTTGCAACCTGAAAACATGGTAGAAATCTAAACATAATCCTCCCTATTTGGTGGAAAACAAAACTAATTCTAATCTAAAACTAATTTAAAAAAAACTTTCCAACCGGTCCATTCATCCAGATTTAAAATAAATAAATTAGGCATAATCTGAATTTACCAAAATCAGCACCTGCTCTGAAATCCATGTTGCTTTGAAGAGGGTGCAGCTTTGAAATCCATGTTGCTTTGAAGAGGGTGTAGCTTTAAGAAGCGTGCACTTTCATGTTCATGCAATAGCAGGTTCTTCTCCATGGACCAAGGGGGGCTAAACGATGGAGGTCGTGACGGCCGGTGGAGGGCGTGACGGCCGACAGCGAGCACGAGTGGCCGACGGGAAGTAGAGGTAGATGGCGGTGCAGTGGAGGAGGGGCGCGGCACGGACAGGAGGAGAGCAGGGGAGGCACGGTTGGTGGCCGTGGGCGCTGGGGCTTTGGGCGGGGACCTTGGGTGGCTCCATCGACGACCGGCGATGGCATTGGGTAGGACAACGGTGGACGTGGGTGCGAGCGATAGGGGTGCAGGGGCGGACGGCCATGGGTGGAGTCGCAGGGGAGATGGATGGCCGATGGGATCCATCCAATCATCGAGCATGGCGGCGCGGGGGAGATGGAGGGCCGTCGGGGGATCGTCGGTGGTCGGGCATGGCAGATCTGGGACGAACGGGAAGAAAAAAAATGAGAAAAATGGAGTTCTGAGAGTTTTCTAGGAGGAAGAAGATGATTGGAATAATAGAGGGATAAAATGGGAATAAGTCTAGAATAAAGCTAGAATAATAGGAATAGGTGGAATAGTTGGGATAAAAAAATAAACTAAAAATTAAAAAAAATCTAAAAAAAAGAAAAGGAAAGCCCGGATGGGTTTTGATGTCCCCATCATTCCCCTGGAGTGGGAAAAACTCGACTCCATCGAGTCAGGCTCATTATAAATTTTTTTCTCTTTTTTTTAATTTTTTTTTTCAACCCTAATACTCTCTTGCTCTGATACCAAACTGATGCGGGATGACTCTAAGATTGCTAAAGATGCAGAAAAATAGTAAACTAATTTTTTATATTTTTTTTATAATTTAATTTATAGGCTAAATTCTCAAACTAAAGTAAGAATTAGCATAAGGAATAGCAATGCAAAGAATCATCATGATTGCAAAGAACTCATCAAGATAATAAGTAGCCAGGACCCGAGAGTTGAGAAACTTCCAGTTTATGATAGTTTATCTTCATCAAAATAGATTTTAAGAGAAGGGACGGTTTCTTACCAGTCAGAAATTGAAATTCAATAGCAGAAGAGATCACTCACAACTCTGATTGGAGCATGGAAGAAGAAGCCTTATTTCCCTTGAATCTAATGGCGAATCTGGGCGGTCCGGGCAGCAAAGGCCTCCTCAGGGAGGGGAAGCACCTCGGGGATCCTGCAAGCATCAAAGGTTAATCAAAACAGCAAATAAAAATTAAAAAAGGAACTAGTTTTGAAGGAAATCAGGATTAGGGCTAAAAGCTGGTAGTCGAGGAAGAAGGAGCTCTTGGGCTTGGATGGTAGCAAGGACTCCTATTCCTTGGGTGTGGCTAATCTCCAGGGATACCAAGGGATGCTAGGGCAGTGGGGTTTCAATCCATGAACACAAGGAGAGCACTCAAAGAGAGAACCAAAGCTCAAACTCACGACAATTTCACAAAATTTCAGCAAGGTTTATTCATAAGAAAAAGATGCTTACAAGAGGGGGAGGGGAGGGATATTTATAGAGTTCCCATGCCCTCACAAACCATGGTTACACTTGGATTACAAGTCCTCTTCCAAATTGGAATACAAGTCCTTTCCTAGCTAGGTTAGAATTACAAAGTTTAAAAGGACTAGAAATCCCAATTAGGTTAGGAATAAACTTGGTCTTTTCCTTCTTCTCTTCAACTTGGACTTGGTCAAACCTCTTTGGACATGGTCAATACTTCAAGGATGCCTAGGGGGACATGTTGGGCCTCTAAGAGCAGCAAGGGGTCGGCCCAAAGGAACTTGGGTGCATGGGTTTGGGCCTCTGGAAGCTGGGGTGGCCTGGTAGCCTGGTAGCAGGAATATTCCCTGGAATCTTGCTTCTTAAGGGCTTGGGCTTGATTTCTTTGGGTTGGGATGCAGGTGGATCTCTGGAATCATGGATGCCCTAGTTTAGGAATAAGCTTTGGCATTTGGGGAGGAATCTAGGCATCCGGAGGATATCTAAGAAGAATCAGGATTTCTGGAAGCATCTTGGATCCTGGATTGTCACACAAAATCCAATGGACTGATGTAGCGGTCTCTGACTTTTGAATGTGGCATGGTGGACTCCAAAATAGGGTGACCTCCTCTCTTGTATAAAAATTGGGCTCATACTGGACTCATAATTGATGATAGGACTCAAAATACTGACTAGGTTGATGGTTGAGACAAATCAACTAACCTCAACTTATTACAGGACTCAATTCTAGTTGATTACAAAATTTGATACATGGCTAGGTAAAGCAAATAGGGCCCAGTAATCTGTATCTGATCCTGGTGCTCCCACCAAAACTTATGGGGTATACTAATTTCAATTTTCAATCAGATAGAGATGATAGCAAGAGTGTATCCAGATTTGTGTCTATCCTAAATGGAGGAGCCATCTGCTAAAAAAGTTCCAAGCAGCATACAATGGTAGACTCTGTATGTGAAGCAGAGTACATTGCACCATCATATGCGATAAAGGATGCTATGTGGTTGAGGAAGTTCCTAGGCGAGCTGGGAGTGGCACATTCCCTGGATGTTTCTATTTTGGTGTACTGTGATAGCACTGGAGCCATTACTCAAGCTAAAGAGCCAAAGTCCCATCAGCGTACCATGCACATTCTATGTTGCTACCACCTTGTATAAGAGATCATGGAATGAGGTGACATCGAACTTATGAAGATCGATGGCAAGGAGAATCTGGCCGACTGATGTGGGATGACTCTAAGAATTGATAACATGCATGAAAAATAGTAAACTATTTTTTTGTGATTTTTATAATTTTATTTGTAAGCTAGATTTCCAAAATAAAGTAAGAACTAGTAGAAAGACTGGCAATGCAAAGAATCATCGTATCACAGGCAAACTCATGCAAAATAATAAATTACCAGGACCCGAGAATTGAGAAACTCTCGAATTAGGATGGCTCATTTTCATCAAATCAGAAATTAAAAGAAAGGAAGGATGTTTCCAATCAGTGATTTGAAGAACTTCCGATGAAAAGACCACGCAGTACTCTGATTGGAGTCTGGATGATGAAGCTTGGTTTCCCTTGAACTGATGATTGATTTGGGTAGTCCTGGAGGCTAGGAAAGCCTCCTCCGGGGAGGTAAAACATCTCGAGGATTCTGCAAAACATCAAGGGTCAATCAAAACAGTAAGTAAGAAAAAGAAAGGAAACTAGGTTTAGAAGGAATCGGGTTAGGCATTAGAAGCCGAACTGTTTGAAGCTTGTTGAAGATCTCCTTGCTTGGCGGCCTAGGGCACTCCTTCTTGGATGTATGAAGGCTTGGATGGCAGTGAGTTAGGGCATGGAAGGATGTTAGGGCAGCAAAGAATTCGGTCAAGAACAATAGTAACCAAAAAAAAAATAAAAACAAAGTAACACACAAGCTTGCAAGCTCAAATAAATTTACCTGGATTTTGATATCATGAATAAAAATTAATTACAAGAGGGGTAGGGGTGGGGTATTTATAGAGTTTTCATGTCCTCTAGCTAGGGTTATACACTTGGGTTACAAGTCCTCTCCTATCTAGGTTAGAAAAACAAATCTTAAAAGAATTAGGAGAATAAGTCCCAACTAGGTTAGGATTTGACCTACTCTTCTCCTTCTCCCTTCATGCTTTGACTATTCCACTCAAGGACACCTCTTGAACTTGGTCAACACTCCAAGGATGCCTAGGAGGGCATGTTGGGCTTCTAGGGGAAGCAAAGGGCTAGCCCAAAGGGGCTTGGCATATGGGCTTGGGCCTCTTGGAAGCTGGGGTGGCCTGGTAGCCTGGTAGCAAAAATATTCCATGGAATCTTACTTCTTTAGGACTTGGGCTTGGTTCCTGGGCTTGATTTCTTTGGGCTGGGATGCAGGTGGACCTCTGGAATCATGGATGCCCTGGTTTAGGAATATGCTCTGGCATATGTGGAGGAATTTGGGCATCTAGAGGACATCTAGAAGGAATCAGGGTCTTCGGAAGGCATTTTGGATCCTATGATGTCATACAAAATCCAATAGATTGATGTAGTGGCCTCTGACTCCTGGATGTGGCATGGTGGAACTCCAAAATAAGGTAACCTCTCTTGTACAAAAATTGGGTTCATACTGGACTCATAATTGATGTACAAGACTCAAAATACTGACTAGGTTGAGGGTTAAGACAAATCAACTAACCTCAACTTATTACAGGACTTAATCTTAATTGATTACAAAATTTTCAAAACTTTGACACATGACTAATTAAACCATATGGGATCCAGGGATTTGTGTTTGATCCTGGTGTCCCCACCAATTCTTCCGGGGCAGGAAGAACTCGACCCCGTCGAGTATGGGTCAATTTGGCTCAAGGAGGGTCTGGGTTGAGGCACTGCAGATCCGCACCAGCTTCCACAAGTCCTCAGATTCTAGCTGACCTTGCCACCAGACTAAGTATCACTGATAGTCTCTATCCTAGGTACCGATAGCTTGATTATCCGAAGCTCTCTCAATCTTTACCTTACCAAAAGGCCAAATTATATGTGGTCGCTCTGGGATGGGTTCTCTCTCAAAAAATGTAAGTGGCTCAAGGGGCTCGCTGGGTATCACTGCTGGCTCCCTAGACTTTTCAAAGTCTGAGATGATGAAGGTGGAGTTAATACCTAACTCAGGTGATATCTCAGGCACATAGGCATTGGGTCCACTACTATTCATTATTTTAGATGGGCCAGCTTCGCGAGCAGAAAATTCTTTAACAGTCACATATTCCTCTACATAAAAATCTTTATCTTTCTTTCGGGAATTAGCCAAGTTATTATTTAGGTCATTAATTATGTTCAGCTCTTGACTAATTTCATGATGCATATGCTGTGCAGAGGCTAGTGTAGGTGCAGGCATACAGATTGAGTTTGTGGACTCACATTTAGATGTTGTTTCATTACATACACCTATTTCTTTTGGTTGTTCTTCAAGGATTTGATCCTGAGCTTCCTCTATGAACAACTCTTGTAAATTATTAGTTTCATCCATAAAGTTTGATCCTGGCTTAATTACTTATTCAGTTATTAAAGTGGGTTCAAGATCAATTCTCATGAATTCCTTAGTGGGTTCAGAAGGGTCTATTTCTAATTCTTTAGCCTTAATCAGATTAACTCCTGGTTTTTCTCTAAGGCTACTAGAATTTCTTGAACTCCTAGGCTGAGTGGGGTAAATCATGATGAATCTTTTCCCATGGTGATAAAAGGTACATGTACTGGTTCAACCAAAAAGGGTAGCATCATGATCATATGCCATGGTCGACCTAGAATGACACTACTAACCTTCATGGGAAGGACATCACACCAAATCTCTTCTTCATATGATTGTAATTTAATTAATATTTGGCACCTAGACTTGATTGCTATAGTGGTGGAATCTACCCATGATACTTTATAGGGGTCGGGATGTGGAACTAGGGTCAAGCCTAAAGATTTAGCTGTCTCAGTAGCAATGGCATTGACACAACTACCACTATCAATTATAATCTTACATACTTTATTCCCATACTTAATAAAAGTTTGTAGGATGCTAGTTTTACGCCAATCTTCCTCAGGTTGGGTTTGGATTTAAATATATCTAACTACCCTTACTTGATCAAATTCCTCCTCATCTCCTTCATATTCCTCTATCAAGTTTGGTTCAGCCTCATAAACTTCTCTTCTACATTCTCATTATTGGGTTCAGGCTCTTGTTCCTTTAGCTCCCCTATGTGTAATGACCTGGTGGGATACTGGCTAGCATAGTGACCTACCTTATTACACCTAAAACAAGCATTGGGGCTGGGGCTTGGGGTTTTCTGAAACATGCGTGCCTTACCCTTATCGATTCTAGCAGGTACTAAATTACTAGAACTAGATGGACTCAGACTCGAGTTAGGTCGAGATGGGTTAGGGTTGGGTCAGACTGGGTTAGGGTTTGGCCTAACTGGGTTAGAGTTAAATTGACCTGGGTTGGATTTGGGATTTGATCTACCCTGGTATACCTGGTTTGGATTTGACTTTGGGAATGAGGTATTATTCCTAACAGGTTCAGATTTCTGATAGGTAGGTCCTGGGTGGAATTGTTCATAATGTATAGCTATTTGATAGGCATGTTCCAAATCTTGGCCTCTCTCATGTATAGTTCTCTGTGAATATCTTCTCTTAATCCAATTCTAAACCTGGACAGGGTTTGGTCTTTAGACTCGGATATATTGCACCAACATCAAACTCATCAAATACAGCAATATACTCTGACACTGATCTATTACCTTGATGAATTTTGTTTTATCGGTCTAAGAGTTGTTGATCATAGGATATTGGTAGGTATTTCTCCTTGAGTTGAAATTTCATCTCTTGCCAAGTAGCTATGGGTGGAAGATCTCTTTGTCTCCTAGTTCGCTCAAGATTAGTCCAATGTAATCTAGCTTGATGAGTCAACCTCATCTCAGCAAATTTATATTTCATCCCTTCACTCATTTCATACCATTCAAAATAATAATTCATATCACCTACCCAATCTACATAGACCTTTGGTTCAAGACTTCCATCAAAGGTAGGTGCTTCTATCCTAATATTTCTCATGGCCCTTTCATCTTGATCATGAACTTCATGTTGGGGCCTTCTACGGATGGTTCTTGGATAGGTTCAGGGTTCTGGACTCTCTTATGGATAGGTTCTTATACGGTTCCTGATGGTTAGGCTCTACAAAGGGTTCCTGAGTCTGGGTTCTACGAGGGTTGGGTTTCATGAATTGAACCTGGGTTTGAGTCCTCCTAGGGTTAAGTTCCATAACTTGGTCTTGATTTAAGGGTCCCCTAGGGTTTGGAAAGGTAGAACAGGATGGGTCAGGATTAGGTTCAGTATTAGAGTCTTGGGTTTTCTCTATAGTACCTAATCGATTTTCTACTTGGTTTAGTCTAGTGGTTAATTGGTCGATCCTAGTGGTTGCCTGGTCAAATTGTTGGTTTACTTGGTTGAACGTATAGTTCATTTAGGTTATCTGGTCATTGGTTTGGTCAAGCTTAGCATTAATTTGGGTCTTTTGGGCTGATTGATCTTGGGTTCGGGTATCGGATTGGTCAAACCTATGGATCATTTGGGCTAACTGGTTTTGGGATTGGATATTGGCTTGGTTCATTTGGGTAGTTAACTGGGCAAGCTGGTTCATGATGGCTTCAAAATTGGGATCCATGCTGAGTCAGTTTGGGGTTTAGTCTTATGGTATTGGGTTCCTAATCTAGTGGTCATACACTCAATCAAGCAATTAGATGGAATGGTGCAGCCAAGCATGCAAAATAGGTTAGCTTAATTTAGGGTTTCCTAGACCTAGAGCCAAAACTAGGTGGGTCAGCTCAACTTATACTTAACCCAGTAGCTAATCCTTCCTCTAACCAGGTAGAGGGTGGGAGTGTGGGAGGCCACCCTGCTTTCGTAGGGACCCAATTAAAATCCACAACACCACTTAGGTCATTTGACTCTGGACCTTCAGCCTTAGACACCAGATTTCAGTAATAGCCACATGATTAAATGCACTAGTTGGCCCACACAATTCAGACCCGACCTGTTGATGTCTTCTAGCCCTCTAGGGCAAATAGGTCTAATTGATTTTAATTAGGCTTGGGTTAGTATGATGATGGTTGTTTTGGACCCAGGATAGATGATGAAATCCTGTCCTGATGTTATATTGATTGCCCTTAAGATTAGATTAAAAGATGATGGACATTCAATGGTCCTGATGTAAACTAAAACATAGCAGAAAATAAAATATATTTTTAATGATTTATGATGTGTCAAGTTAGGTTTAAGTTAATTGGGGTTATCAAACAAAGTTTGGCTTGGGATTGGGGTGGGTGGAAGTTGATTAGGTTAGGTTGAGTTAAGTATGCAGAAATAGTAGAAATCAGGAAATTAGGGTTTCAGATGATGCAGAATTTGGCATAGATCCTGATGCATAAAAAATCAAAAAGATTCTAGAACAGAGGATGGATAGTGATGATGATTCTTACCAAATTTCATGTAGAAAAAAAATCAAATGATGATGCAATCCTAGGGTGTTTAGACTGCTATAGAAATTTTCAAGAATCTATTAGGGTTTTTAATATGCCAAATTTTAATGATTTAGGCTTTCTCTAAAATTAATTAAAAATTTTGATAAAATAGAGGACATGACAGAGAACAATTCATGCAAATCTCATAGAAAAAAAATTCCTATATAGTCAAAATCAGATGCAAAACAGACATTTAATGCAATGGACAGATGCAAAAATTAGGGTTTATGAATGCAAAGCAGATAAAAACTATCCTAAACCTGCTCTGATACCAAACTAATGCAAGATGACTCTAAGAATTGCTAAACATGAATGAAAAATAGTAAACTAATTTTTTTATAATTTTTATAATTTTATTTGCAGGCTAGATTCTCAAAATAAAGTAAGAACTAGCAGAAAGACTAGCAATGCAAAGAATCATCGTATCACAGGCAAACTCATGCAAAATAATAAATTACCAGGACCCGAGAATTGAGAAACTCCTAGATTAGGATAGCTCATTTTCATCAAATCAGAAATTAAAAGAAGGGAAGGATGTTACCAATCAGTAATTTGAAGAACTTCCGATGAAGAGATCACACAGCACTCTGATTGGAGTCTGGATGATGAAGCTTGGTTTCCCTTGAACTAATGATTGATTTAGGTAGTCCTGGAGGCTAGGAAAGCCTCCTTCAGAGAGGTGAAATATCTCGGGGATCCTGCAAAACATCAAGGGTCAATCAAAACAGTAAGTAAGAAAAAGAAAGGAAACTAAGTTTAGAAGGAATCATGTTAGGGATTAGAAGCTGGGCTGTTTGAAGCTTGTTGAAGATCTCCTTGCTTAGTGGCCTAGGGCACTCCTTCTTGGACATGTGAAGGCTTGGATGGCAGTGAGTTAGGGCATGGAAGGATGCTAGGGTAGCAAGGAATTCGGCTAAGAACAATAGTAACCAAAAAAAAAAAAACAAAGAACACACAAGCTCGC
This sequence comes from Areca catechu, assembly GCA_021397845.1. Taxonomy (NCBI): domain Eukaryota; kingdom Viridiplantae; phylum Streptophyta; class Magnoliopsida; order Arecales; family Arecaceae; genus Areca; species Areca catechu. The sequence continues at coordinate 88,492,476 of CM038042.1, read as the reverse complement.
AAGCTCAAATAAATTTACTTGGGTTTTGATATCATGAATAAAAATTGATTACAAGAGGGGGAGGGGTGGGATATTTATAGAGTTCCCATGTCCTCTAGCTAGGGTTATACACTTGGGTTACAAGTCCTCTCCTATCTAGGTTAGAAAAACAAATCTTAAAATAATTAGGAGCATAAGTCCTAACTAGGTTAGGATTTGACCTACTCTTCTCCTTCTCCCTTTATGCTTTGATATTCCACTCAAGGACACCTCTTGGACTTGGTCAACACTCCAAGGATGCCTAGGAGGACGTGTTGGGCTTCTAGGGGTAGCAAGGGGCCGGTCCAAAGGGGCTTGGTGCATGGACTTGGGCCTCTTGGAAGCTAGGATGGCCGGGTAGCCTGGTAGCAAGAATATTCCATGGAATCTTGCTTCTTTAGGACTTGGGCTTGGTACCTGGGCTTGATTTCCTTGGGCTGGGATATAGGTGGACCTCTGAATTTATGGATGCCTTGGTTTAGGAATATGCTCTAGCATCTAGGGAGGAATCTGGGCATCTAGAGGATATTTGGAAGGAATTAGGGTCTCTGGAAGGCATCTTGGATCCTGTGGTGTCAAACAAAATCCAATGGACTGACATAGTGGCCTCTGACTCCTGGATGTGGCTTGGTGGAACTCCAAAATAAGGTGACCTCCTCTCTTGTACAAAAATTAGGCTCATACTCGACTCATAATTGATGTACAGGACTCAAAATACTGACTAGGTTGAGGGTTGAGATAAATCAACTAACCTCAACTTATTACAGGACTCAATCTTAATTGATTATAAATTTTCAAAACTTTGAAACATGACTAATTAAACCATATGGGATCCAGGGATCTGTGTCTAATCCTGGTGTCCCCACCACCGACCCCTTCACTAAAGCCTTTGGAGTTCAAGAGTTCAACGATTGTAAATGGAAGATAGGAATACGATTCGGTTCTAATTGGCTTTAGTCCAAGTGGGAGTTGTTGGGAAATGTGTCCCAAAGCCAATCATCTAGCTTGTAGATGGTTGGACTATTGTTGAAATTGTATATGAATTACATTGAATAAAATGTTTATTCTAGCTATTCATCATATTTTAAATCATCCTATAATGAACTCTTGTGTGATGAAGTCCTTAGAACTACTTTGATGTGATATAGAGAGGATATATCATCTAGTTCTTAAATTGGTTTGCAACCAAATGATACATTATTATAGGATGATAGTATATCAAGTGTAGGTCATTGTATGTCATAATTGTTGGTTGTCCTCTTAACCAAGGAGTGTGGAGACACTGGTATAGCATGCAGGTGTTATGATGACACTTCACTGGATGTGACCCATCTATAGAACATTCTTTCTACTAAAGAGTAGTTCGCATTAGGATATGGATATAAGTGTTCCTCTGACTTGAGATCGCCATGATAGTTTGCAAGCAACTCAGTATGCTTAGGTGCCGGACTACTCGAATTTCTAATTCGGTGATGAAAGGTTGGTGGGTACAGTCAAGTTCTTGTGTAGCAGTGGCTGGATCAAGATGGGATTAACTCCTTCAAAAGAGTTTAGAGTGAATGACTCATTATGTCTCAATTGAGTAAAACCTTGGCCTGGGTAGTCCTTGTAAGCAGTTACAGGGATTTTGAGTATTGAGACATATTGTGATGGACTATTCTAAGGTTAGGCAGATAAACCCTATGTCTTCTGGAGCATTGAGGGTTAAAGGAATATATTATATGACTAACATATCCATTTGGTTCTTGATAGTTGCTCTGCAACCTTTGACCTATCCAGATGCCGGGTGTCATTGCTAGATGGGGACTTTGGCTGATACTGGAAGTGTTCCAGTACAATCGACTTAGTGTTCAAACCTATGGGTCACACACCATAGGGATTTTTGATTCACTTAATGGCTATTGAACAATTGGGAATCATTTTTTTGGACTCTTTGGACAAATTGATTTCCATCTACATTTCGGAGTCGACTCATGAGTCGACTCAGTTGTAGGGATTTGATTATTTGTCAAGTGTTGACATATCATGTTACAAATGTTGTGGCAAAGGTTTTAATTACTAAATGTTGGTAATTATATGGAGGGTTAGTGGCAATGTGATTGCTTGATTAACTTAATTTGATTGAGCAATTAAGTTTGGGTGAAACTGAATGAGATTCGGTTTGGGCTCGGGTTAGGTCCAATATGATTGGGCTAAATCGTTACATCCTATTTCAGTTTTAAGTTTGGATTATGAATTCAAACTTTGACTTGGCATTTAAATTCATAATTTAATCTAAATTTAAAAGGATGTAACTCCCATGGCCTTGAATTTTTTATAACCCCTATAATTATGTAATCCCATAACTTATGTAACCCACTTTGTTTTGTAACTCTCCCCTTTTCTCCTCTCCCCACTTACCTCTATATTTGGGGGGTTGAATGAGGATGTGAAGAAGAGAGAATCCTAATGTTATTTTCTAGAAAATTTTAGAAAAAAGGGGAAAAGGATAGAAGAGTTTAAACCTTTGTGTGGGGAAGAAAGGTTTGGGTTTGGGTGTGTGCTACCTAGTATTCTAGGCATGAGAAGAGTGTCTTGGGAAGGGTTCTTAAGTGCACTTCTTAAATCCTCTATAGTACTTCTTCATCTCCTGGAGTGTCGCAAAGAATAAGAAGAAGAAGAAGAGTCCATAAGCCATTTCGTTCTAGCGAAGCAAGCACTTCAAAGGAAGAAGGTCAAGGAAGAACTCTGGTGTGGATCACCTGTAGAGGTCGGACACGTGTGCGGCTTCCAGAGCGATTATCTTCCTTGGTGAGCTTTTCTTCAACCTGACGAGTGTTGAAATTAAAGGTAAGGTTCTTGGTGAGTTTGCTAAAGAAATGTGCTTTAGCATGTGCATCAAACATAAAGTTGTTCTATATGATGCATGACTTTGTGTGCTTATGTTTTCATTCATTTGCATGTTAATATTCATACATGATCCTATTTGTAGATCTATATTAGAAATTTTCTAATATTATATGCTGATTAATAAGATTTATCTAGTCTTCTACTGCGATGCAAGGTTGAAAAAATTTTAAAGTTGCATGACTATTGCCTACATAACGTTTCCTTACACCTTCTTCATCTTACTGCCCTTCTTAATAAATAAATAAATAAATAAATACATAAATAAATAAATAAGAATTATTCTGATCTAAAATCTTGATTGCATATCTGAATAATTAGAACAATCCAATAAACTAAATCAATGCCTGGAGCATGAATCATCATTGTAAAATATCCTTTTTATCGGCCCACCAAGTTTATTCGAGGCCCACTCACCTTGTGAGTGAACGCCCAACTACATACCAATTTTCTGAGTCTAGGTATGAGCCGGTTTATCATGATCAAACCCAAATGGCCTATAGACTAGGATATAGCCCATATTTTAATATTTATAAATCAAGTTGGAGGGCTTAAATAGATTTTTCATGGCAACTACATCTAGTGGTTATCCCAGTAACCCAAAGATCCATGCTCATAGAGGCACCTATTATGATCAGCAATATTCTCATTATCAACCTTTTTCAACTAACTATAGCCCATTATTTGAAGAGAAGGTTCAGCAAGCATCACACCTACCTCCTCTAAAGACCAATCTAGATGTCGATAGGTTGGCTCAATCTTAACAAATAATTATAGCCTAATAGCATTTTATCGATAAGCTAATAGATAAACTAACCAACGATTAATCAAGCTTAACATATAAAAGGAGGTGAACTACCTAGTCAACCCAAGAGTAACCTAGAGGGACCATACTTAGCTCAAAATTTTAATGATCCTCTATTTTTTCCTAAACAATCAACTTTAACTTCCAAGAATGACTGATCTTAGAATAACTTTGCACAACCATAAAGACCAATATAAATAATTTGATTATGGCAGAAAAATATATGAAGAAATTAAACTTGTGGGATGAACCAATTCCATCATTACCCCACTCACTTATGGCACCATTCTTTAGTACCCTAGAATCATCCATGCCTTTTAAAGGGATGGGAGAACAAATAGATACAATGATGGAATTAGTTGATCCTTCCTAAGAACTACAATTGCATAACATAATGGAGGAAGCTACCCCCGAGGTTCTCTCCTTGGATTTAGTAGATCCCTTTTGGCTCAGTTCAGGGTAGAGAATTTTGATGCATTATGGGTATACCATAGGAATTCACAACTTAATATAAACACCCTACTTCGAAACCATCCCATTTTGAATTGATGAACAACAAGAGCCATCCTTAGCCCACCAATAGCTCATTTGTTAAAATCACCACCTAATCTAGAACTGAAATTACTTTCTGATGCACCCATTGAAACTTTCTTAATAAACCTTACCCAGGAAGTCCAACTTAATGGTATTCTAAAAGCACATAAAGAAGCTATCGAATAGAATATTTTTTGAAATAAGGGATCATTATCTTAAAAATTTTATAATTAATTTCTCTGTATTAGGCAATAATCTTGAGAACTGCCTCCAAAATCTTTTCATGATATTAAAATGATGTATGAAGATAGGTTTAATATTAATCTAGAAAAGGTGCCTAGCTTTATTGGAAGGGATATTGACTAAACACATCATACCTAAGAAGGAAAATAGGGTAGATCAACCCATAATTAAAGAAATTCCTACACTACCACCTCCAATCTATGTCCAACATATATAATCCCTTCTTAATTATCTATAAACTATAATAATATTTTTAAATCCTTGAATAACATGCTTACCTAGTGTACTTTACTAATTCAGGCTATTCATCATAGAGTACTATATGAATATTTTTTTGCTATAATGACAAGGCCTCCTAATTGGCCCTGTCCTTTTGATATCATGAGGGATACATTAAAGTTAATTATATACTGGACTTTCTTATAGTATATGGCTGAAGATGTTAAACTTAGTACTTGTCGAAAGTTAACCCAAAAGTTATTTTTATATTCTTAAAAATAAAATAATAATAATAATAAAATCTAATTCAAATTGATTGTTGCAGTATTTATTTTATTGATAAGCTCCTCTTTTTAAGTAACCTCTATTCTTATATTTTTTTTTTGTCCTTATGGGTTGAATTTATTTTTTTAAATTATTTATACCATTAGGGAATTGGTATTTAAGTTAGGAGGTAGGAAAAACCTTTTAAAAAATCTTTGAAAAATCTTTTAAAAAAATCTTTCAAAATATTTTAATTTTTTTGAAATTTTTAAAGAGAAAACCTTTATTTTGAATAAATCATATATCAAGAAAGAAAATCTTGAGCAAAATAGACTAGAAAAAAAGTAATAGAGTTAGAAGGTATTTGCTAATGACTATAGCGAGTCAAGGAGTATACTAGTGGTTGGTCTTTTAGCAGCTTACTTAGATTACCTAAAAGCTATTAGTACTTTTAATTGCATATGCATATTAATGAGGTAAAGTAGGTATTAGTTGTAAGGCCAATCAAGAACTCAATTATTACTAAAAACTGGTAATTGAAATACACCCCAATTAAAAAAAACTTGAATATAAGGAAAGAGCTACCTACCTAAAAAAAGAAAAATAATTCAAGCAGTGTGAAAGCTACCTTGAATTTAAGATAAGAACTACCTGTCCAAAATAAAAGTATAAAATATAGAGTATATATGGATTGTCCTAACTTAGTAATCGGGTCTTTGTACCTAAGTCAAGTATGGAGGTTCGCATCAATTGGTAAAGGGAAAGCCATGATACTCAGCACTTCAAAAAAAATTCAAGTAGTGTGAAAGCTACCTTACATTCATGAGCTTGATTTGGATCTATATAGAAAATTAACCAAAATAGGTGAGAAGCGAAGAAACATTTATCTTATTCAAGCTAGCACTAAAATGCTATGTTAGTCATCACAGACACAAGTTCTATAGATGTTCAGATGAATTCTAAGGATGTTTCTAATTATGTTGACTACAAAATTTGCTTCATACATAGTTAGTGATACTTGCTAGATCTTTTAACTTTCAATCCTAAATTTATTTTTATAAAGGAAGCTCTTAATGACACATGGTTATAATTTAATACTTATATATCTACTACATTGCTAAGGGACTAGCAATGAGTAAGTTGGGGTGTGTGATAAATCACATATTTATATATTTATCTTAAGTATTTTAAGTAATTATTGGTGCTAACGTCTTTTAAAAACTCTAATTTCATAATTAAACTAGACATTCTTACAAAATAAACTATTTCTAAAATTTATTTGGAAATGATGAAATTAGAGCATAATTATAAAAAGTATATGTCGAGTCGAAGCACCACACATCCATTAAAATATTTAATAAAAATCTTTATTCATATTTTTTCCTCTTTGGTAGGTATATTAAGATTGATGAAATTTTTTGAAACTCTAAAATCTAAGAAATTTGGTTAGATCACTAGTTCAAAAGCTTGCCAACATGAAGAGCTCAATTTGGAGAATCTAATGGATCAAACGACACTCAAATTAGCGTTCAAATGACCTAGAATCAAGAAAAGAATAAAATAATCAAGTTATGCATAAATTTTAAAGTAGCTGGTCCATCATGGACTGGCTGCTTGGTTTATGAATTGAGCAAGTGGTCTATGGTAGCCATTGCCAATGGTCCATGGCTCAAACCCGTGGACCATAGTAGAGTTCAGCCATCTCACCATTGCCTAAGCAACTGTCCACCTTCCTCGCTAGCCGGAGAAGCCACCAGACATGCCACCTCCCCATCTTAGCCCTCCTCTCAACCCGATCCACCTCCCATACCACCAGCCTTCTCCCGTCGCCTCTTCACCAAAGCCATCATGAGAGTTGCCGCCACCTTCTTCATCAATCCGGTCATCTTCTTCCATTGCCCAATGTCACCATCTGCCCGATCCACCCAGTGCCATCGTCCTTCTCCCTGAGAGCCACCCTCTGTTCCACACTATCACCCTCTCCTTTGCAAATCCACCTAGCATTACCACCTTGATGAGCCACTCCTCTGCCTAACACTAACATTTTCTTCCCCACCACTGGTAACCGGCCATCCAGATTCTTAGCCAACTCTCCATGATCTCAGCACCATTGTCTTTCCCTAGCCGAGCCACCCTCTCATCTGCCATTACCATTATGCTAAAAATCATGCATCACAATGCACAAGCTAGATGGAAGTGGTTGTTGAGATCCTACATAATTTTGGTCGAACGAAGTAGTAATCTAATTGTCTTGAAGTTGCTAGCAACCTATTCCTATAGCTAAGAATGACTCAACCCATTTGAGCCCACTGGTTGTGTGATTTGGATGATCAAGCATGATTAAAGCCAATCGACAACCCTTATCGAGCTCAATCAATTTAAGTGGTGATCAATGGATTCGATGTAATTTGATGGTCTAAAATAATTTTAAGAGTTCTACTAGAAGTCTAACTCCTAGTCTTACACTAATTCAACCTTCTCCAAGCTTTATTTAAAGGACCCCTGGGCTATAGAAGAAAGCATCTGGAAAGTGGGTATGGTAAAGGGTAGAGGGCATAGCTTTGGATTGTGGGTTGGCCTCTAAGAGTGGTTTCTTAGAGGAGAGTTCTGCCCCTAGACTATCTTCAAGCTTATTCCATCTCCGAGATCAAGATCTAAAGAGAAAGAAGAAGAAAAAGCCCAGTTCACTTCATAGAGTATGATAGAAGAAGGCAAAGTAACATCAACCAATTTTCTGACAAGGCTATGATGAATCAACTTTAGAAACTTTGTTACCACTTTTCTTTTTTATTTAGTTATTATTTTCTTGTAATTAGATTTTAGTTAATGCAAAATTTATTTTTATGTAATTTAAATTCTTATCTTTACTTTTCTTGCAAGTAGACGTTAAGATTGGACTAACAGATTAAACGTACCTGACTTTAAATTCTTGTTCTTTTGTACTTTTTAATTTTGTTTTTTGGCTTAAAATATTGTTCTTTTCTTTTTATGAAAATCAAAGATTTCAAAAAATCCAATGCACTGCCTTCTCTATGGATTTGACCCGACTTGCTACCATCCACTTTTTTTTAAATTATTAGAAGTTAGATATTTAAACTGATAATCATGGTATCTTAATGACAACATCATGATCTCTTAAGAGGAGGGCTACCTTGCCTCCTTCAGGGGCAAACATACCACCACCTCGAGAGATGAGGGTATTTTCCAAAGGAAAAGAATGCCCAGAAAAGGGGCACGATCAGTTGAATCCTGGCCATAAGGCATACCACCATAAAAATGTAGATGTACTACCACGAGTTTGGTATAACTACGCATAGAGATATGACCAAGGCTTGAAAAAAATAAATAAACAAAGCAAAAAGTGGGGGTCTCAATCTGGCCTGAAAACACTTTTCATCAACAGCTATTCAACCAAGAGGAGGGTTACATACTTGGTCAGATGAGAGTAGGACTTTTAGCTCGAACTCTAGTGGGACTTGGTATTGACACCGAATCCATTCCAAATCGACCTTTCAATGTTCGGACTGGAAATCCCTGGGAGGGATCTCCTCTTGATCGAAATCCTTATGCCTTAGGGAAACCTCCAAAGCCTTAGTAAGGAGCTAATTTTCAACCAATCCTTAATCCAAAGAGCCCGAACCAACCAGAGAAGAATTTTCTCTCATTTCTAAAAATCAAAGAAAATCAAATGAAAATCTATGAAAATTAGGAGAAAATGGTTCAAAAAATCAACAAAATGAACTGGGTGAAACCAAATGTAAGGAAGATAAGAAGAGAAGAAATAATAGAACAAAAAAACAAAAGAATGCAGGAAGAGGCTTCTAAACCAATGATGAAGGACCTAACCTAGGATAGGTAGCAAAAGCAGGGGTGCTTGTCTAAGAAGATGACTGACTTGAAAAGCAACTCTTTAGAAGAAGAAAGGAGAAAGAACTAGGAAGGTTGAAATGGCAAGCTAAGCTAGGGCCTTGGCTATTTGTAATAGCATCGTATGGCCTAGATATGTTGAGATGAAATCATCACCAACAAATGCTTGATGCATGGCAAGCTGAGATTAGCTAGGGTTGCCTCTATTGGATTTGGGGTGATAAGCATCTGGAAGTATTGATTCTGGTGCCTTATCTTCCATAGGCATTAGTGGGCAGTACAATCTTAAGCACCGAGTCTTCCTGATTGATGCAATGCATTTAAGGTAGCTTCTTTGCTCTCCATGAAACCTATGATGAGACATCTTCTTGAGTGACAAAACCCATTGATGGCATCGCCCTCATCCTATGAACACCACACTAAGAACACCTCACTAAGGGATCCTTGATTTTCTCAACTAAGAGATTGAAGGCAAGTTTTTGTAATGAAGGTTCATGCCTGTCTAAACAAAATCCACGGGCCAACTAGTAGACTTAGAACAAATTAGAATCTACAACAAAATTAGAATCTACAAACTTGGCATCTATCATTCAACATTTGAGAATAACCACGAGGCATATGATTTGAAGAAACCCAAATTTTATTTTATTCTTTAATTAAGTAATTACATGGATATGGATAAAAGAAAAATGTAATTATAATAATCACAACCCAACAAACAAGTAAAAGTTATCAATGCCCTTGCCCTCAGCCTAGACTGGGATGGAAGATTCTAGAGCATGAAAAACTACTAGGATTAGAATTTGGAGTAGGTTTGCCTCTATTGATGGAAGGATCTGCACTGCTAAGACTTTGCATTCCTCGAATCCCCTATCATATGCCTTCCATTCCACAAGCCAAAGCCAAGTATCTACCGCACCAAAGTGCACTTCAGCCAGTGATAACTTTCTCAATAGCGTTGTGACTTCCCTCCCACTTTTATTAGTGGCATCCTTCAAACTTTGGATGGTTTTCTTGGCAACCTTGAGCTTGCCCTTCAAGACTACCACTTCCCTCATTGATGAGGGACATGATTCTAATATGATATAGGATGATATACAAGGGATGAAGATGAAGGAAATCAGATTAAAGCAAGCAAATATTTTTGGATTTCTTTATGGTTTTGATTCCCAAAACTAGCCTAGATTAGGTTAGGGTTATCCTGTTTCAATTAGCATCCTACCCACATGCTAGTTCAATCAAAAAGAAAAGAAAATCAGGATCCTAGGTTTAAGAAGGCTATTAGGAGCATATTCACCTTCAAGAAATCAGACAAAAAGAGATGGGAATTAGGTTTAACATACTAGGCAATGACTTCTAGTTGCGTGGAAGAGATCGCTCCGCTCAGATCGGTGCCTGGATGATCCGATCACGTTCCTGCGAATTTGTCAGCTTTTTATCAACTTTGTTCAAGGGCAAAGAAGAATTCATCCAGAGGGCATGGCACTGGAGGGATCCTGCAAACATCAAAGGTCAGTTAGGAAGCAATAATAAAACAAAAGTATGGAATTAGGGTTTGAAAGAAGGAAGAATCAGGGTTGCTGATGCTGGCGGCTTGGGGTGGAAGAAGACTCCTTGCTTATGGATGGCTAGGGCTTCTTCATTTTGGGTGTATTAGGGTTTGGAAGAAGATGGTGTGGGCGGCTAGGGCTAGAAGAAATTAGGGCACACAGGTCACTCACACTCACTTCAAAGAACACAACAAGCTAAGAAAAAATTTCTCCAGAGTTTTATTTCATGAATAAGAGTTTATCTTACAAGAGGGGGAGGGGGTGGGTATTTATAGGCTCACCCTGGTCCTCTCCTTGTTAGGATTGGATTACAGAGTTTGATAAAGAAGAGGAATACAAAATTTGAATAAAATTACAATTCCTCGTTGACTTGGGAAAGGAATTCCTTGTTGGCTTGGGAAAGAAATATTCCCCTGTTGACTTGATCTTCTCTTGGGCTAGGGCACCTACTTGGACTGGGCTTGGACCTTGGGCATCCTCTTGTGGGCTTGGGCAGCAAATGGGGCACCTCTAAGTGGGCTTGGGCGGCCCCAGATGGGCTTGGTACATAGGCTGGGAAAACCCTGGGTGCCCACTTCTATTTGGACTGGAGAAGGCCTGGGGTGCCATCTTCTAATGGGCTTCTGGGCTGAGGCACCTAGAACTTGGAATATTCCATGGTATATTCAAGTATGGAGGCTTCATGGGCTTGGACTCTGCTCTGACCTGGGAGGGCCTGGTGACTGCTTTGGCTGGCGATCCTCCTCTTATATAGAAATGGACTAATCACAAACTTGGACAAAAACAAACTTACAAGACTCAACTGGACTTAACTGAGGTTGAGACATCTCAACTTATTATAGGACTTAGCAAAATTGACCAATACATGACTTAGAGAATAAATTGGAGCTTGAAATCTATGTTAGATCTGATGTCCTCATCAATTCTCCCAGGATTGGAGGAACTCGACCCTGTCAAGTATGAAGGTCGATCTAGCTCAGGTACTGCTCTGACAGGTCTGGGTTGAGGTGTTGCAGATCCTCTTGAGTGATGCATGAATCCTTAGATCTCGGTTGACCTTGCCAATGAACCAAGTGACTGGTAGCCTTTGATCTGGGTACTAGTGGCTTGGTTGTCCAGGAAATGCTCTATCATTCCTCTCACAGGCTAATTTGATGGTGGACACTCAAGGTTGGGTTCGCTCTCAAAGAAAGGGTCTGGCTCAAACTCACTAGGTATCATTGCTGGCTCCTTATACTCAACTAAGTATGAGATATTGAAGGTTGAGCTTAATGCCTAATGAGATAACTCAGGCACTAGGTCCAACTTTATTTATCACTTTGATGGATCCAGCTCACAGGTATGTAGCCTAATTGTTACAAGATTTTCCTAGTGAACTCTTAGACTCTTTTCAGAAATTAACCATATTTTTATAAAAGCATTGCTTACATTAATCTTATGATTAATTTCTCATGCAAATCTCTAATCATTTAGTGCAAAACTCATAATACCTAATGACATGCAAGCAAATGACTCATGCCAACACTTATTGATATGCAGATTTGACTAAACCCTAAACTACAACTGTGGGTTTAACCCTGTGTCAGGAGGGTGACATGCATTTGAGAATGGTGCATGGACTCCTACTAGTGCCATAGGGTCTTCCAAAAGTAAGATGCAAACATGACATGCTCAATGAATGAATGTAGTATGCTTACTTCTACAAAATGCAATTGAATGGTCCTAGAAATGCTTGAAGTTTCTGGAAAAGGCAGGAAATAAGAGGTGGGTTCAGGGTTAGTCTAGTGGGGTAAAAAGTAAGAAGAAGGTTCAGGGTTGATTGATAGAATTGGATATAAGAAGGGGTTTCACGGATGAGTCATAGACTGATGAGGTCGACCTTATGGGATTGTATCTAAAGGGTTTGCATAATGGAAGAACGGTCACTAATCTCAGGGAAGAGATCTTCAATAGGAACTACAGGAGGGGTTTCATCATGAGGGTACTGATTATCCAAATCCTTAATAATGTCTTCTGGTTCATGAAATTTAGGACTGGGCTCTATAATTGGGCTTTCTTCTAATGGCTCCTCAGGTAAGATTCTAACAGTAGTATCTGGGTTCTCTTTCTCTAACTGGTCTTTCACTATAGGTTCAGTTTGGGTGTGGTCAGGGTGAACTAACTTTGGGCTTGCTTCTATCTGGGTATGGTCAGGGTCAACTAATTCTAGGTTGACTTCATTCTGGGTATGGTCAGGGTCAGCTAACTCTAGGTTGGCTTTAGCTTGAGTATCTACTAGGTCAACTAATTCTAGGTCTTCTATAGGTATCTCTTCTTCTTGATCCTCATACTCATCCACTAGGCTCATATCAGCTTCATATATCTCCTCTTCAAGGTCATTCTGGTGAACCAATGGGGTGGTAAGAGGGGGTTGGCTGAGAAAAAATTGACTAATAATTGGGGTGGCAGGGGTGGGTTGGCTAAGGGGTTCCTGACTAATACTAGGCTCAAATCTAGGATAGTAATCCTATGGGGTTTTGGTTGACTAAGGGAAACTAGGCTATACCCATAGGTACTAATCCTATCAGATTCGAGTTGGCTAAGGAAAACTGGCCTAATATTGGACTCATATCCAGGGATACTATTTCTAGTAGATTCAGGTCGACTAAGGGTCATGGGTCCCTTAGACTCATAGGATAGGGGTACATAGGATTTTGGTTCAAAGAATCTGGGTGCGTAGGAACTAGGTTCATAGGATTTGATATCAGGTCTATAGGTTGTGGATCTCCTAGGATCAGTTCTATGAGTTATGGGTTCAGAGGATCGGGATTCAGGGTGTGAGGCTCTCCTAGGGTTAGGCTCTGAATATGGGTCAAGGATAGGGCTCTCCTAGGATTGGATTCTGAGTATGGGTCAGGGTATTGGGCTTTAGGGGTTTTCTCTAGGTTTCCTAATTGGTCTCCTATCTGGTCAGACCTATGGATTCTCTGATCAAACCTATTATTCATTTGGGTAGTAAATTGGGCATTCATCTGGTTCATCTAGGTGGTCAATTGGCAAGCTGATTTTAGAATTGGATATTGGATTGGTTGAACTTGTGGTTCATCTGGGCAAACTAATCAGTTATGATCTTATAAAGGTCTCAAAGTTGGAGTCCATGACTGAGCTGGGTTGGGGTTTAGACCATTGGTATTGGGTTCCTAACCTAGTGGTCATGCAATCAATCAGTCAAGGTGTTATGATGCAGTTAAGCACACAAGGTTAACACTGACTACAGTTTGCTAGACCTAGAGCCAAAGTGGAATGGGTCGACTTAACTTACACTCAACTCAGCAACTAATCCTTCCACTGGCCAGGTAACAGGTGGGGTGGTGGGAGGCTCCCCCTGCCTATGACAAGGTCCTAATTAAAAACCACCAGTCCACTTAGGGTATTTGCCTCTGGACCTCTAACCTTACACACCAGTTTCCAGTAATAGTTGTGGAATTGAATGCACTAGTTTACCCACATAACTCGGACCCGACCTATTGGTATCCCTAGCTCACTAGAGTAATTAGGTTGCTAATTGATTTTAGTTAAGGTTTGGGTTCGTATGCAAGGTGGTTGTTTTGGGCCCAGGACAGGTGATGAAATCCTGCCCTAACTGAGATAGTGAGATTGCCTTAAGATTAGTTTATATGAGATGATGCACAATCAATGACCCTAATGCAATCTAATAACAAATAAAAAATAAAAATGTTTTCTTGTCTTTTTATGAGGTGGCAAATTAACTTTAAGTTGGTTAAGTTATCAAACAAAATTGGCTTGGGTTGGGTGGGGTTTGGTAGTTGATTAGGTTTGGTTTAGTCAGATATGCAGAAACTGAAATTAAGATTTGTTTGATGTAGAAGTTAGCATAGATTTTGATGCAGAAAAATTCTAAAAAGTTTACAGAATTCTAACTGGGTGCAAGAAAACACAGAATTCTATTTAGGGTTTCTAAGATGCCAATTTTTTTATAATTTTTGATTCTATAAAATCTGAGAAAATATCAGTAAAATAGAGGACTCCACAGAGATGACATGATGCAAATTTTAGAGAAAAATACAATTCCTAAGTTGATAAAATAGATCTAAACTCATACCCCTAATGCATATGACAGGATGCAAATTTTTTGTTAAGGTTTTATATTTACTCTTTTTTTGTTTATTTTCAGATCTGAAAAATTCCAAAAAACTAACAAGAAAATATAGGACAAAACATAGGATATTCACCATGAAAATAATAAAAAAATAAAAATGTTTGATGGGGGAAACAATCCTATGTTTTGAGGGTTATGCAGAATTCAGGATGCAGAAATCTAAACTAGGATGCAAGAACATGCCCTAAACTGTGCTCTGATACCAAAATTGATAAGGGATGGGATTCTAATATGATGCAGGATGATATGAAAGGGATGAAGATGAAAGAAATCAGATTAAATCAAGCAAATATTTTTAGATTTTTTTATGGTTTTGATTTTCGAAACTAGCCTAGATTAGGTTAGGGTTATCCTGTATCAATTAGCATCCTACCCACATGCTAGTTCAATCAAAAAGAAAAGAAAATCAGGATCTTAGGTCTAAGAGGCCTATTAAGAGCATGTTCACCTTCAAGAAATTAGACAAAAGAGATGGAATTAGGTTTAACATACCAGGCAATGACTTCTAGTTGCTGTGGAAGAGATCGCTTGCTCAGATCAGTGCTTGGATGATCCGGTCACGTTCTCATAAATTTGTTGACTTTTTATAAGCTTTGTTTGAGGGCAAAGAAGAACTCATCTTGAGGGCATGGCATTAGAGGGATCCTGCAAATGTCAGAGATCAGTTAGGAAGCAATAAGAAAATAGAAGTATGGAATTAGGGTTTGAAAGAAGGAAGAATCAGGGTTGCTGATGCTGGCGGCCTAGGGTGGAAGAAGTCTCCTTGCTTGTGGATGGCTAGGACTTTTTCACTTTGTGCGTATTAGGGTTTGGAAGAAGATGCTATTGGCGGCTAGGGCTAGAAGGAATTAGGGCACACAAGTCACTCACACTCACTTCAAAGAACACAATAAGCTAAGAAAAAATTTCTCCAGAGTTTTATTTCATGAATAAGAGTTTATCTTACAAGAGGGGGAGGGGGTGGGTATTTATAGGCTCACCCAGGTCCTCTCCTTGTTAGTATTGGATTACAGAGTTTGATAAGGAAGCAAAATACAAAATTTGAATAAAATTACAATTCCTTGTTGACTTGGGAAAGGAATTCCTTGTTGGCTTGGGAAAGAAATATTCCCCTGTTGACTTGGTCTTCTCTTGGGCTAGGGCGCCTACTTGGACTGGGCTTGGGCAGCAAATGGGGTAGGGCAGCAAATGGGGCACCTTCAAGTGGGCTTGGGTGGCCCCCAGATGGGCTTGGCTCATAGGCTGGGAAAACCCTGGGTGCCCACTTCTATTTGGACCGGAGAAGGCCTAGGGCGCCCTCTTCTAATGGGCTTCTGGGCTGGGGCACCTAGAACTTGGAATATTCCCTAGTATATTCAAGTATGGAGGCTTCATGGGCTTGGACTCTGCTCTGACCTGGGAGGGCCTGGTGACTGCTTTGGCTGGTGATCTGCCTCTTGTATAAAACTGGACTAATCACAAACTTGGACTAACACAAACTTTCAAGACTCAACTAGACTTGTCTAAGGTTTAGACATCTTAACTTATTATAGGACTTAGCAAAATGGATGAACATATGACTTAGAGAACAAATTGGAGCTTGAAGTCTGTGTCGGATCTGATGTCCCCATCACTCATCCCCTTGGCATGGAGGATATGGGCCCATGCCCTCTTGACTGCATTCCTCCTCTCTTCAAGCTCATGCTGAAGGAACTAGGCCTTAACTAGAGCCTTATTTCGAGCCTACTCATCCTAATGAGCCCTCCCCTACTTTTGACTTGAAGATCCATCACTAGGAATCTGGTTACGAGCTTGTTAGAGCTCACTCCATAACCATCTATTTTGCCCTCTCGCAGACTTAAGTTCGTCCCACAACCAATAAACCCTAGCATGAGAATCCTCATTCAAGAGCATAAGTTTGGCATGAAATCTCTCCTTTAAATTTGCAATCTCAATCCATGTCTCCTCGGTGACCTGAATTCATGCTGGTGGGTGTTGGTCATTTGCTTGTACATTGATGCAAGCCATCCACCTACCTCCTTCAGCTTCTTTGCCAAACTCTCAGCATCACTCATCATAGTGTTGGCTTACTTCTTCTGCCACTAAAACTCTACTTCTACCTCAAATGCCTGCACCTCACCTCATAGGCCTCCCTTTCGGTGGAGGTGGCTTGTTCCTCCATTATTGCCACCTTTTCCTCCACCACCTCGAATGACTCCATGAAGAAATTGAGGTGCTGCCCTAGTTGCACCATGAGATATCAGCATGGAAATACCAAGGCAAAGTACTCAGAGGCATATACCATCATACTTGAATCATTGATAAAAAAATCCCCATGCATATAGGCCATGGGATTGACCTCATGCATCCTCAGTGTATTGGTAGGTAGAAGAAGAGATCAAATCATATCTTTGGCCATCTCGGGACCCTTGGAAAAATTTGGGGTTGGCAACTCTATGACATGTTGTCTTGACACCTGCTCACCAAATGGTGATCCTTCGAGTTGACTAGATAATGATCCAATTGAAAGAATTGTACCCTAAAAGATAATCTTTGTACAGGCATTTCTATAATCCTCCAAATCATGTATGATATTACTTATTAACAAAAGGCAATTGTTGATTCATCATATTGCTGCATCTTATCAAGATTATGATGAATCCCATAGGTTAGGGCAATGAAATTAGGGTTATGAAGGAGATCATAATAGTGAGACCTAAGTTCCTATAAACCCTTATCTAAAGTGTTCGTAGTTGTTGGATCATCAATTCGAGGATCAATGTTTCCGAAAAGACTAGCACATCCTATGTATGCTCGATGGAGAGGGTGGTTGGTCTCATAGCCACTTGTGTTAGGATACTAATACAAGGATATGGTGTTGGATTCCGAGCAGGCGCAGTGGAAGACTAGATTTCAAAAATTATTATTATTGAAACTCTAATCGATCGGAACCCTAAACCCTAGGACCACTTGACCATGACAATTAATAAATCATAATTTATGATTATAAAAGAATACCTGTAGTGCTATACTCCTTAATTTCCATGAAGCACACAAGTGTATATCCTCCAGAGATGGTCCACACAAGAACCAGACCAGGGAAGCACTCTTATCAAGCTTGCTTATTTGACTAGGACTCTTCTGGCAGCCTTTCAGACTTTCTCCCTTTGTTAGAACCCCTACCCTCTTGTAGGGCACTCAGAGACCACTCTGAATCCTTTCTCAGAATCCAAATATCCTTCCTATATCTCATCCTAGGCTCTTATCTTAAATAGACAAGCCTTGTCTTAAGAGGATAAGCTTTGTCTTAAAAGGACATGCATTGTCTTAAAGAGGAAGAAAAAATAGAAAGTACTTCTATTCGGATTAAAATGGAATGTTTGGTATCAAATTACTGATGCCTACTTATAGAGAGGGATGAGGTGCCTGATAAGTCTTTCCCTTAGCCCTTGATAAAACCCTTCAAGTAGAAGGAGTCTCTTGGGTGAGTAGACTTATCATGAATGTCCTTTCATGCCCTAAGAGACATATAAGTGTCTCTTTGTTTTTCAGTCAATTTCTTCACTTGCCATGTGGCAAGTTACTGGTCAGATAATGGCCAAGAGTGTGGGATTCAAAGAGGTGTATCGGAGAAACCAGATGCCTTCAAATAGGACTTTGGCCTTTTGAATTAGCGCCAAATCATGAAGGGATGCGACCCTTCATCTTGAATGCCATATTTCTCATGCCAAATGCCATCTTTTGACCGGTAAACACCCATCCATTTGGGCATGGAGATAAGGGAGACATGCTTAGAGATTATCTAAAAAAAGTGATTTAGAGGCAAAAGGACTCTTGGTCCTTCTGTGCCCCTTATTCTTAGCGCACACCAATATGGTGCCAAGTGTCCCTTCCAACTTGGACTCTACCTTAAATCAATCATAAAGCCCAATAAAATCTAGATAAATATTGATTAAGGCTGTCCCACTTAGGACTTACCCAATCTAAGTTCTCCTTAAGTTGGTTATCCCAAATAGTAAGCTAATTGACCCAATCTAATTGGGTTAGGAGTTGAGCTAGCCAATATATGGTAGTATGTCAATAAGCTAGCCAATTAGGATCCTGTGACCCTAATAAAAATCTAATTAACTTCCTTGGCCAATTCTCTAATGTGTGTGATACTTTGGGTTTCACATCTAGCCAGTAGTATATCTAGGTCCAAGCCATTTCTATCCAATTGAAATCGATTGACCTAATTAGGTCAAATGAGTTAACCTAAGTTGCCAATTTGAACCAGCTTTCGAATTGATTCATGAATCCAATCAATTTGACTCATGAAAACCTACAAGACATGATTGATGTCTAGCGACATGTCATGCCTACCCAGAAGATGAGAAATTTGATGAAAATTATCAAAATACACTTCAGTGAAAAGTTACCATGCAATTTAATCCTTCGATCTCCCTTTATCTCGAATAAGTGATGGGTATGGAGAATTGTCAAACCCTAGCACTTAATCCTTTTAAATCTCAATTCGATAATGAAGACTCACTCGATGAAAGATTAGAAACCCTATCTAATCTCATCTTGATTTGATCAAAGACCTCCTCACTCAACAATCAAAGAGATTACATGGGATAAGTCCTCTTACTAGGAGTGATCAATTCCTTATTGATCCACTCACATCCTTCATGCACAATCCACCATATCCGAGAACATCTTGTACATGACTCTTTGTCATGAATGAGTATGAACCAAAACTTGGCTTTATGTGCATAAGAAACTAAGGTGATCTCAGGTCTAAGGATCACTTGCACAACTCCTGCTACGAGAACCATATTTTGACAAGTAGTAAGACCTCCATAAGATGTTCTCAAAGTAGATCAGTTCAGTGAACTCAGACCCTAATGAGCACCCCCATCCTTGTATTAGTGTCCCTACACAAGTTGCTGTGAGACCAACTACCCTCTCCATCGAGCATATGTAGGATGTGCTAGTCTTTCTGAAAACATCGATTCCTGAATCGATGATCCAATGACTAGGAACATTTTTAGATTAGGATTTACAAGAATTTAGTTCTCACCATTATGATCTACATCATAACACTAATTCCATTACCCTAACCTATGGGGTTCATCATAATCTTGATAAGATGTAGCAAAATGATGAATAAATAATTACCTTATACTAATAAATAATATCATACATTAGTTGAAAGATTATAGAAATATTTATACAAATATTAGCTTTTAGGGCATAATTCTTTCAATCTCCCACTTGCACTAAAGCAATCACCCTTGTATCTTACACCCATATAATCTAGTGGCGATCAAACTACTACTGTGGTAGTGCTTTAATGAATGGGTCTGCTATGTTGTTCTTTGTATCTAGTCGTTCGATGAAAACATCGAAGGAATTATGTCCTAAAAGCCAACCTTTATATGGGCATTTCTATGATCTTCAAGCTCATGTATGATATTATTTAATAAAAGATATTTGATTCATCATATTACTATATCTTATCAAGATTATGATGAACCCCATAGGTTAGGACAATGAAATTAGGATTATGATGGAGATTATAATAGTGAGACCTAAGTTCCTATAAACCTTAATCTAAAATGTTCTTAGTGGTGGGGATACTAAGACTAGACACAGATCACTAGATCCCATATGGTTTACTGATTAGGATTTTTAGAACCTTAGTCATGTGTCACAATGTTGCAAGCAAGTAAGATTGAGTCCTGTATAAGTTGAGACTAGTTAATTATGTCTCAATCCTAGTCCAGTATTGAGTCTTGTATTTCAGTATGAGTCCAGTATTAGTCCAGTTCATGTACAAGAGAGGAGGATATTCTATTTTGGAGTACCACCAGGCCGCATCTAGGAGTCAGAGGCCACTACATCAGCTTATTGGATTTTGTATGATACCCCAAGGTCCCAAATGCCTTTCGGATACCTAGATTCCCTCCAGATGCTCCAGAATATGCCAGTTGCTAAGTGCCCCTTGATTTCCAGGATATTCTAGCACCCCAGGCCTTGAACTCACAATCCCACGAGCAAAGCCCAAGCACTTAAGAACCAAGATACTCTTTGGATGCTAAGAATATACTTGCCCCAAGACCCTAGGCACCCTAGCTTCCAGGAGGCCCAAGCCCATGCACCCAAGCCCTCTTGGCTGGCCCTTACTACCCCTTGAATCCCAACATGCCAACAAGAGAGGCATCCCAAGTGTGTTGACCGATCCAAGCTAGGAGGAATAGTCTAAGTGGAAGGAGGAAATCAAGTTTTTATTCAACTTTGTAATCCTAGTTCTAGGTTTATTTTGTAATCTTTCTCCCACTTAAATTGGATAAACCTATCCTAACTAGGAGGGGGCAGAAGTCCTAATAAGGAAAGGGCATGGGAACTCTATAAATATCCCACCCCTCCTTCTCTTGTATTAAATCAACTCTTATGAAATATTATTCTGCTGAATTGTTTTAAGACTGGTGTCTTGTGTTTGGTTTCTTTGGTTTGTGTTCTTGTGTTGGCCGACCACTATCCTTGTAATTCCTCCATGCCCAAGCCTCCAACCTTGCCTCTTGACTTTAGCCTTGGCATTGGGAAGGAGCCCTGAAGCCATCCTTGAAAGCAGGAGCCTCCCTTCTCTAGGCCGCCAGCCCTTCTTACCCTAATCCCTTTCCTTCTTGTTTCATCTTATTACTTTTTCTTTGTTTCTTTATTTCATGCCTAACCTTGATGCTTGCAGGGTCCTGAAGTATTTCCCCTCCCCAAAGGAGGCTTTCCTTGCTTTCAGATCGGGTCTATATCGCCTTCAGATTTGGGAACCAAAGGCTTGTTCTTCCAAGCACCATCCAGAGTGTTGAGGGATCTCTTCTTCAAAGGAACTCCAATCGCTGCCTGGTAAAAGCCTTCCCCCTCCTGAGTTCTGATATGGTGATAGATACGCTATCCTAAGTCGGGGTTTCTCAATTCTCAGGATCTTATTTTTATTATTTTGCATGAGACTTATTGCGGGTATGTTGAGTCCTTGTGATACATGTCTTCTTGCAATTGTTTACTTGATTTCGGGTATTTAGCCACTAAATCAAAATACAAAAAAAATTTTTTCTATTTTTCATCAATCATAGTTTCATGTCATATCAGTTTGGTATCAGAGCAGTTTTAGGATAGCATTCATCTACATTAGGATCACAAACCCTAATTTCTGCATCCTGCTAGCTACATTAGGTGTCTATTTTTTATCTGATTTTGACTACCTAGGAATTTTAATTTTTTATGAAATTTGCATGAAGTGTTCTCTATCTTGTCCTCTATTTCATCATAATTTTTAATTAATTTTATGAAAAATTAAAAGTCCTAAAATTGGCATATTAGAAATCTTAACTAAAATCCTGATAATTCTACATTAGTCTGAAAACCCTAGGATTTGCATATCATTTGATTTTTGTTTTGCATCAAATTTGGTTGAGGTCATCACCACGGTCCATCCTCTATTCTAGAATTTCTCTGAATTTTTTTCTGCATCATAATCTATGCCAAATCTGCATCAAACTGAACCCTAAATCTCAGAATTCTGTGAACTCTGCACACTTGATCCAACCTAACGAACTTCCACACCCCAATCCCAAGCCCAATTTGTTTGCTAACCTAATCAACCTAAACGTAATTTGCCACATCATAAAATATACATAAAATATTTTTATTTTTTTGATTGTTTTAGATTGCATTAGGACCATCGATTGCCATCATCTCTTTAACCTAATCTTAAGGACAATTGCTATCTAACATCAGGACAAATTTCACCACCTGTCCTGGGCCCAAAACAACCACCAACATTCTGACCCAAGCTTAATTAAAATTAATTAGACTTAATTTGCCCTAGAGGGCTAGGTAACACCCAACAGGTTGGGTCCGAATTGTGTGGGTCAACTAGTGCATTCAATTCACCAACTATTACCGGAATCTAGTGTCTAAGGCTGGGGGTCTAGAGTCAAACGACCTAAGTAGTGTTGTGGTTTTTAATTAGGTCCCTGCGAAAGCAGGGGGGCCTCCCACACTCCCACCTCCTACTTGGCCAGAGGAAGGATTAGTTGTTGAGTTGGGTGTAAGTCGAGTCGACCCACTTAGTTTTGGCTCTAGGTCTAGGAAACCCTAGAATTATTGATCCTTGCATGCATGGCTACACGATCTCACTCTGATTGATCAATTAATTGTATGACCACTAGATTAGGAACCCAATATCAAAAGTCTAAACCCCAACCCAGTTCAACCATGGAGTCCAGTCTTGAAACTCTCATAAGGACCATGAATGAACAGATGAACATTAGGTTTGACCAATCCAATACCCAATCCCAAACCCAGCTTACCCAATTAACCACCCAGATAAACCAAATGAACCAAAGGTTTGACCAGTTGACCCAATCCAATCATCAAGCAACCCATAGGATTGACCAGTTAATACTAGGTTAGACCAGGTAGAGAACCGATTAGGTACCATAAAAGAACCCAAGAGTCCAATACCGAACCTGATCCTGAGTCACCCTGTTCCACCTCTCATAACCCCAGGGGAACCTTAAATCAAGACCACTTTATGGAACCCAACCCTAGGAGAACCCAAAACCAGGTTCAATTTATGGAACCCAACCCTAGGAGAGTCCAAAACCCTGACCTTATCCAAGAACCCCATCAGGAACCCAATTCTAGGAGAGTCCAACAACCTGACCCTATCCAAGAACCCAACCATAGAAGGCCCCACCAAGAAGTTTGTGCTCAAGGTAAAAGGGCCATGAGAAACATTAAGGTAGAAGCACCCACCTTTGATGGAAGTCTTGAACCAAAGGTCTATGTAGATTGGATAGGAGATATGGATTATTATTTTGAATGGTATGAGATGAGTGAAGAGATGAAATATTAGTTTTCCAAGATGAGGTTGATTCGTCAAGCTAGATTACATTGGGCTAACTTTGAGCATAATAGGAGACAACAAGCCCTTCCACCTATAACTACTTGGCAAGACATGAAATTGAAACTTAAGGAGAAATACCTACCATAATCCTACAATCAAAAGCTCTTAAACCAATGGAACAAAATTCATCAAGGGAATAAGTCAGTGTCAGATTATATTGCTGAATTTGATGAGTTTGCTATTAGGTGTGTGAACCCGAGTCTTTAGCACAACCCTGTCTAGGTTTAGAATCAGATTACGTGATGACATCAAAAGGGAACTATATATGAGAGAGGTCAACGATTTGGATCAAGCCTATCAAATAGCTGGACATTATGAACAATTCCAAAGAGTACCTACAAACCAGAAATCTGAACCTATTAGGAACAATACCCCATTCTCAAAGTCAAATCCAAACCAGGTATACCAGGGTAGACCAAATCCCAACCCAACCTAGTTCGATTTAACCCCAACCCAGTTAGGTCAAACCCTAACCCATTCTAGCCCAACTATAACCCAGTTTGATTTAATCCCAACCTAAACCATCCCAACCCTAACCCATCTCGACCTAACTCGAGTCCGAGTCCATCTAGTTTGAGTAATTATGCACCTGCTAGAATCGACATGGGTAAGGCACCTGCATTTCAGAAAGCGCCAAGCCCCAGCCCCAATGCTTGTTTTAGGTGAAATATGGTAGGTTACTATGCTAGCCAGTGTCCCACCAGATCCTTACACATAGAGGAGCTTGAGGAAGAAGAGACTGAACCTAATGTCGATGAGGAAGAAGAAAGTTATGAGGCTGAACCAGACTTGGTATAAGAATATGAAGGAGATGAGGAGGAATTTGATCAAATAGGGGTAGTTAGATATACTTTGACCCAAACCCAAATCGAGGATGATTGGCATAGGACTAACATCCTACATAATTTTGTAAAAATTGGGAATAAAGTATGTAAGATTATAATGGAAAGTGGGAGTTGTGTCAATGCCATTGCTGCTGAAATAGCTAAATCTTTAGGCTTGACCCTAGTTCCCCATCCCAGCCCCTATAGAGTCTCAGGTAGATTCCACCTCTATGCCAAACAAGTATAGGTGCCAAATCTTAATTAAATTGCAATTATGTGAAGAAGAGATATGGTGTGATGTCCATCTCATGAAGGTCAGTAGTATCATTCTAGGTCGACCATGGCTTTATGATCATGATGGTGCCCTATCTGGTCGAACCAATATCTGTACCTTTCATCATCATGGAAAAAAATTTGTGATTCACCCCACTCAGCCTAGAAATTCAATTAAGAGAAATTTTAATAGCCTTAAAACAAAACCGGTAGTTAATCTAATTAAGGCTAAAGAATTAGAGGGAGAACCTTCTGAACCCACTGAAGAATTAATGAACATTGATCCTGAACCCATTATAATAATTGAAGAAGAAGTAAATGGGCTAGGATCAAACCTTATAGGTGAAACTGAGATTTCACAAGAGTTGTTCATAGAGGAAGCCCAGGATCAAATCTCTAAGGAACAACCTTAGGAAATAGGTGTAGGTAATGAAATAACATCTGAATTTGAGTCCACAGATCCAATCTATCTGTCTGCACCTACACTAGCCTCTACGTAGCATATGCATAAGGAAATTAGTCAAAAGCTAAACAAAAGTAATGAACTAAATAAAAACTTGGCTAATTCCTGAAAGAAAGATAAAGAATTCTCTACAGAGGATTATGTGATTGTAAAGGAATTTCATGATCGTGAAGCTGGCCCATTCAGAATAATGAAAAGAGTTGGACCCAATGCCTATGTACTTGAGATACCACCTGATTTAGGTATTAGCTCTACCTTCAACATTTCAGATCTTATAGAGCATAGGAAGCCAGCAGCGATACCTAGCGAGCACCTTGAGCCTATCACTACCTTTGAGAGTGAACCCATCCCAGAGTATCCATATATAATTTGGCCAAATAGTGAGGAAAGGAGTGAGCAAATTTTGGATGATCAAGCTATCATTACCTAGAATAAAGGCTATCAGAGGTATTTGGTCTGGTGGTAAGATCAGCCAGAATTTGAGGACTTGTGGAGCATTGGCAAGGATCTGTCGTGCCTCAACCCAGACCCTCCTTGAGAGTATGAGAGCCAAATTGACCCTTACTCGACAGGGTCGAGTTCCTCCCACCCCGGGAGAATTGGTGGGGACACCTAGATTAGACATAGATCACTGGATCCCATATGATTTACTGATTAGGATTTTTAGAACCTTAGTCATGTGTCACAATTTTGTAAGCAAGTAAATTGAGTCCTGTAATAAGTTGAGACTAGTTGATTGTGTCTTAACCCTAGTCCAATATTGAGTCCTGTATTTCAGTATGAATCTAGTATTAGTCCAGTTCATGTACAAGAGAGGAGGATATTCTATTTTGGAGTTCTATCAGGCCTCATCCAGGAGTCAGAGGCCATTATATCAGCTTATTGGATTTTGCATGACACCCCAAGGTCCCAAATGCCTTCCGGATACCCTAGATTCCCTGCATATGCTTCAGAATATGCCAGATGCTAGGTGCCCCTTAATTCCCAGGATATTCTAGCACCCCAGGCCTTGAATTCACAATCCCACGAGCAAAAAGCCCAAGCACTTAAGAATCAAGATGCTCTTTGGGTGCCAGGAATATACTTTCCCTAGGACCCCAGGCACCCCAGCTTCCAGGAGGCCCAAGCCCATGCACCCAAGCCCTCTTGGCCGGCTCTTGCTGCCCCTTGAAGACCAACACATCAATGAGAGAGGCATCCCAAGTGTGTTGACCGGTCCAAGCTAGGAGGAAGAGTCCAAGTGGAAGGAGGAAATCAAGTTTTTATTCAACTTTGTAATCCTAGTTCTAGGTTTATTTTGTAATCTTTCTCCCACTTAAATTGGATAAACCTATCCTAACTAGGAGAGGGCTAAAGTCCTAATAATGAGAGGGCATGGGAACTCCACCCCTCCTCTTGTATTAAATCAACTCTTATGAAATATTATTCTGTTGAATTGTTTTAAGACTCGTTGATGCGGCACGCATATGATTAATGTTTTGAATATGGTGTTTATAGAGCAATGAAACCTAATTATACTTAGCATTGTACTCATCTTAATAAGATTTAAGGATTATATGAAAAGGGACTATTACATGATTAGATACAACTCTAAAACTAAGAAGGAAGAAGATCTAGATAATAGGGGCTAATGATTGAGGACTTACCTTGATGAGTTTTCCAACCTTCCTATGATTCAAAACTTGAAACTACTGATGCTCTGGACTGGAGAACTTGGATAACAGTGATCAGAACCCTGGACTTGGGCTTTAGCTTGTTGGTTCATTATCAAGGGGAACCCTGTTCACAACTCAAGGACTTCGAAGGACCCTGCAATGAAGATCAAAGTTAAGGTTGAAGGATGCAAACATAAAGAAGGGATGGGAGAACTTGTGAACAAAGAAAAGATAGTTGAGAAGATCTGGCCGACTCCAATGCCTTTGCCTTGAGCTTGGATGATGAATTGCTAGGGAAGAGAGTGGCTTTGGGCGTGGAAGAAGAAGATAGAAAAATTTCACACATAAAACTCACGACAACTTCACTTCAAACTTCATTCATTTCCAAAATCAATCTCTTTTACAATGGGCGTCCAAGGCTTTTAATAGCCTCACAAAGCTAGCTTTTGAAATTTAAAAACTCCCCAAATCGAGGAGGATTACAAGGGGGGTTGGAGGATTTGGTGGAGAGTTTGGAGGGATGTGGGGGGGGTTGGAGGATTTGGTGGAGGACTTGGAGGGATGTGGCCAACCTCCTTGAATTTGAATCTCCCTTGTTGGCACCCAAAGGGTGATGAGGTGGCTGGTGAAGTGGCACCTGATGACATGGCATGGTGAGGTGGTCTTCTACTTGGATAAGAATGACATGTGGCGCCCAGTGATCCTAGTTGATGGTCCTTTTCTCTTGCTTGGTTGATGTGTCTTCTCTTCTTCATGTGGTCAAATTCTGGGGTCTAGAATTTAGTCTTGTTGCTGGCTTTCATGGCTTTAAGACTTGATTAGACTTAACTCAACTAATTAGACTTAACTCAACTGAACTGACTTGACTGACCTAGACTTTAAAACTTGAAATGGACTTACAAGAAATGAAATTTTAAAAGTAATTACAGGACTTAATAAACACTCTTGATTTGAAACTCAAAATTAATTACATGACTCTTGAAAAGGAAATGACTCTTGAAAATAAAATATTTTTTAACTAAAGGATACAAGGTAACCTGATTATCTTCGATCCAAATTGGGATAAGGCTAACCTTGTTGGAGTGAAGTTTCTTTCGGCTTCTGGTGTCCACACCAATTCTCCTGGGGTGGGCAGAACTCGACCCAGTCGAGTATGGTTCAGTTTTGCCCTGGTAATGCTTGAACAAGTCTGGGTTAAGTCTTTGAAGGTCCTCTCGAGTAATCCAAGAGTTGTCGGACTCAGGTCGACCTTGCCATTGAACCAGGTATCGCTGATAGTCCTTATTCCTGGTAGTAATGATCTTGTCATCGAGGATTCTCTCAATCCTCTCTCTCTGCTCAGGTAAGGTTGGTGGTGGACACTCGAAATATGTTCACTCTCAATGAAAGTTTCTGGCTCAAAAGGCTCACTAGGTATTAGTAGTGGTTCTTTGTATTCTACTAGGTCTGAAACATTGAAGGTTGTACTAATACCCATATCAGGTGGAAGTTCCAAAACATATGCATTAGGCCCTATTTTCTTTAAGATCTTAAAAGGTCCCGCTCCGCGGGCATGCAGCTTCTTTATGGTTCCAGGGGGAAACCGTTCAGGGTTGAGTCTAATCATCACATAATCCCCTTCACAGAATTCTTTAGCCCTCTTATGTGAGTCAGCTAAGTGTTTGTAAGTTTCATTGCTCAGGTTGATCTTATTACTGATTTCTTTATGTAGATTTGTGACATGCTGTGCAAAAGACTCAGCAGACTCAGAGACTCGTGTGTGAATAGGTAGTGGGATTAGATCTAAAGGCTTCCTAGGCTTGCAACCATGGACTATCTCAAAGGGACTTTTGCCCGTAGATCGATTGACCGAACTGTTGTAAGCGAACTCAGCACGTGGCAATAACAAATCCAGTTCCCTAGACTTTCTCCCACTAGGCATCTCAGCAAGTTCTCTAGACTTCTATTTACAACCTCGGTTTATCCATCAGTCTGGGGATGGTAGGCAGTGGAGAATTTCAGTTTGGTTCCTAATAGGTACCAAAGGGTTTTCCAGAAGTAACTTGTGAAGCGGACATCCCTATCAGAAACAATGGTTTTTAGTAACCCGTGGAATCTGACTACTTGATCAAGAAAGAGTTTGGCTATCCTAGAGGCATCGGAAGTTTGGGAGCAAGGTATGAAATGGGCCATTTTTGAAAACCGGTCGACCACCACAAAGATTGAATCATGTTTTCAAATGGTCTTGGGTAATCCTAGAACAAAGTCCATGCTTAGATCCTGCCATGGATACTCAGGTACAGGTAATGGAGTGTATAGCCCGGTATTCTTCTTTTGTTACTTTGCAACAGCAATGTCCTACATCGGCTACAAGGTTTGCTACTTGTTTCTTAAGACCTGGCCAGTAAAATTGTTCCTCAATAGCCAAGATAGTCTTGTTTCGTCCGAAGTGGCCAGCCAAACCTCCCACATATATCTCCTAAACTAAAAAATCTCTTAAGGAGGTTCTTGGGATGCAAAGCCTATTCTCTCTAAAAAGATAACCATTTAGAAGGGTATAGTCACTATGATCACTAGATGGTCCTTGACGCAAAACCTGATAAATTTCACCAAAATCTGGACAGGTTTCGTACTGCTCCTTAAGTCTTTCAAAACCTATGACTTCAGTACTGACTGAAGTTAAAAGTAACGTTCTACGACTTAGGACATCAGCTACCTTATTATCGGTTCCTGATTGATGCTTTAGGATAAACGTATAGGATTGGATGTACTCTACCCATTTGGCATGCCTAGGGTTTAGTTTCTTTTGGGAACTCAAAAACCTAAGGGCTTCATGGTCTGAAAATAAAACAAATTCTTGCGGTAGGAGATAATGCCTCCAATACCTTAATGCTTGCACTACCGCATAAAGCTCCCGATCATATGTGGAGTATTTCTTCCTGGCTTCATTCAATTTCTCACTAAAGAATGCTACGGGATGATTCTCTTGACTCAGAACTCCACCAATACCTACTCCCGAAGCATCGCATGCTACTTCAAAGACCTTAGAAAAATCGGGTAGTCTTAAGACTGGTGCTTGGGTCATCTTATCTTTGATGAGAAGGAAGGCCTTATCAGCTGACTTCGTCCATTCAAAGTGGCCCTTCCTAATACAATCCATGATAGGAGCAACTATGGTGCTAAACCCTCTAATATATCTTCGATAAAACGTAGCGAGGCCATGAAAACTTCTTACTTCGTGAATATTATTGGGTGCTGGCCACTCTACAATTGCCTTAACCTTCTCAGGGTCAGCGGATACTCCTTCAGGGGTCACAACAAATCCTAGGAAGATAACTCTAGTAGTCATGAAAGCACATTTCTTTAGATTGGCATAGAGGTTATCTTTCCTAAGTGCTAAACATACCTGCCTCAGATGTTGTTGATGATCTTCTCTAGTCCTACTATAGACAAGTATGTCGTCAAAGTAAACGACAACAAATTTTCCAATAAAGGCTCGTAGGACTTGGTTCATGATTTGCATAAAAGTGCTAGGGGCGTTTGATAACCCAAAAGGCATGACTACCCATTCAAATAACCCATCCTTAGTTTTAAAGGCAGTCTTCCATTCATCCCCTGGTCTGATCCTAACTTGGTGATAGCCGCTCTTCAGGTCAATCTTAGAAAATATAGTTGCACCGGCCATCATATCTAACATATCATCCAAGCGGGGGATGGGAAACCTATACTTCACTGTGATTTTATTTATGGCACGACTATCAACACACATTCTCCATGTGCCATCTTTCTTAGGGATAAGTAAGGTTGGGACTGCGCATGGACTCAAACTTCCCTAATGAATCCTTTCTTTAGGAGTTCTCCTACTTGACGTTGTAATTCTTGGTGCTCGGTAGGGTTCATTCTATAATGGGGAAGGTTCGGTAGGGTTGCTCCAGGGACTAAGTCTATCGCATGTTGTATATCCCTAAGAGGTGGGAGTTGGTCGGGCAAGTCATCGGGGAACACGTCTTTGAACTCCTCTAGCACTTCACTGACTTCTGGAGGTTGTTCTTTTGAAAGAGGTTCTTGATAATCCTTAATGGTCAAAATCCAAACAGGTGACCCATTGCTAATTTCTTTCTCCATTTCTCTAGCAGTGATCACGTTTATCCCCTTTTTCTTATCACTCAATTGGCTTGATCCTCTCTTAATGGGGTTCTTAGGTGGAGAAGAATGGATTACAATCTTCTTTCCATTATGAGTAAACGAGCACGAATTAGAACGACCATAGAGTGTTACGTCTAGATCGTACAACCATGGTCGGCCTAAAATTATGCTACTTACTCCCATTGGAAGTACATCACACCATACTTTCTCCAGGTAAGATTGGAACTGAATGGTTACTAGGCACCTAGACTTAATGGAAATCGTGGTTGAGTCTATCCAGGATACCTTATAGGGATTAGGATGGGGTACGGTGGGCAATCCTAGGTTTTTAACTGTGTTGGTGGATATGGCATTGACACAGCTACCGCTATCTAAAATGACTTTGCATACTTTCTCACCTATCTTAATGAATGTCTGTAGGATGCTAGTCCTACGCCAATCTTCTTGGGTTTTAGCTTGGGTGAGAATACACCTAACCACTCCTAACAGATCTTGATCTACCAGGACTTTCTCATCCTCATACTCTTCAGCCAAGTTCTCATCCTCCTGGTATACTTCCTTCTTAAATTCACCTTGGGATTCTACGACTTCCTTTCTACTTCCCCTATGTGTAGGGCTCTATTAGGACAGTTGCTAGAATAGTGACCCACTTTGTTACACTTGAAACATGCGTTTGGAGTTCTTTGGGTCTCAGGTGTTTTCCCCTTGTCATCTCTTCGGGTCACAGGCACATTAGGATTGGGTCGGTTGAATCTAGGCTGATTGGATCCTGACTGCTGATAAGGTGCACTAGTCCTAGAGGCTTTGGGCCTACGATAGACTGGACCTCTATGGAATCTCTCAGCATCCCTAGCTATCTGATAGGCCAATTCTAGGTCATGTACCTCTCGCATGAACAATTCTCTTTGAATTTCTTTCCTCAGTCCGGCTCTAAATCTAGACAAGGTCACCGACTCAGATTCATCAACATTGCACCTCATAACAAATTCATCAAACTTCGCTATGTACTCTGCGACACTCCTATTTCCTTGAGTAAGTCTTTGCCATTGATCTAGGAGTCTTTGGTGGTAGGACATAGGAAGGTATTTCTCCCTAAGCCTAAGTTTCATAGCTCGCCAGGTCACTATGGGCACATCACCTCTCTGTCTAGTGAGTCTCTCAACGTTTCCCCAATATAACCTAGCTTGGCGCACAAGTTTAAGCTTTGCAAACTTACACTTGCGCTCTTCACTCATCTCAAACCAGTCAAAATACTGGTCCATCTCACCTTCCCAATCAATGTAGATCTTTGGATCTAAAATTCCATCAAAGGTGGGAGCTTCCAGCCTAATGTTCTTCATGGTTCGGTCATCTTGATCAAAGTGAATTGGGGTGGGTCTCCTGACATTAGGTTCATAGTTAGGCTTATGATGGAATCTCCTTGGGTTGGGCTCGATGGTTTGATCAGGGTGGGGTCCTCTAGGAATTGGATCATAAAACTGATCTTGGGGAGCTCTCCTAGGGTTTGTTTCGTAGAGAGGGTTTTGATATGGAATCCTTCTAGGGTTCAATGGGGTCTCGAGTTCAGGTGCAAGACTAGGCTCAGGCTCAGTCTGGGCTTCATGATTGCTTTCAGGGGTTCTAGCCTTAACTGATCCAACCTAGTAGTGATGTGGGCTAACTGCTCATTCATGTCTTGGTTGGTTTGTGCCACATTCTGATTTGTTTGGGCCAATTGCTCAGTTAAACTATTAGTCAGTTGGGCCACTTGATCATTTAGGCCTTTGATCAAATTCCCTAAGTTTTGGTCCATGGCTACACTTGACTGGGCTTGGATTGGTGAATACGATGTCCCTACTCTAGTTGTCATGCATGCAAATGGACTCAAGTTCGAGCTAAGGTTTCCTAGACCTAGAGCACAAATTAGAAGTCTAATTAAGTGAACCAACTAGCTAGTAGTACTTATGGGACTTAGCCAGGTAGGTGGAGGGGAGTGAAGGTCCCTGATTGCCAACCTTAGACACCAATCTGAGATTGGCCAGGTAGGCGGAGCAAATCACAAGCCCTGATGCACCAATCCTAGACACCAAGCCAGTAAGCACACACCAATTAGCTGACACAGTTAACTTGACCCTAACCTGAACCCAACTTGTTGGTGTCCCTAACCCACTAGGGAAATTAACGTTCTACTCAATTTTAAATAATGGGCTGGGATCGATATGCTGGTTGGTGATTTTTGGGCTAGGGACAGGTGATGAAACCCTGACCCTATGTCAAATTGATGCCCTTAATTTGATTTCCCATAAGATGAATGAAATGCAAAGGTGCTGCAGAAGTGTGTTGCAGTTTGAAAGTGGTGTGGAAAACGTGATGAAAAAAAATATCCAAAAATTCTGAAAAATTCATAGATGATTCCTAACTTATATGTTTCAATGAAGATAAAAGGAAATTTAAAACTAAAATCTATACTACTCTAAGCAGATCCTACAAATGAAGATAAATAAAAAGGACAGAACAGAACCCTAATGACAGTGTCAAACTGAAGAAATTTTCATTTTTTTATAATTTTTCTCTGATGATGAAATTTAATATGGTGATATCTGACTTAAAAAGGAACAAGAAAAAAAATATTTTAATAAAAAATTAGTGACTTGCCTTTGGAGCTGCAGATGGATTACAGTAAACAGATGCAAATTTTCAGAAAACAGAACCTAATCAAACAAGTGCAATGGCTTACCCAAAACTTCAATCTAAAAATTCACGTCCGGCCAGGGGCTCATTATTCCCATGGGTCGTGACAGTGTACTGGAGTACACCCGCTCAGGAGGCGTGAATTTTAGATCTTGCTTGGATTTAAAGAAAACTATTCTACCCTAATGCAACCATGTTCTGATACCAATTTGATGCGGCACGCATATGATTAATGTTTTGAATATGGTGTTTGTAGAGCAATGAAACCTAATTATACTTAGCATTGTACTCATCTTAATAAGATTTAAGGATTATATGAAAAGGGATTATTACATGATTAGACACAACTCTAAAACTAAGAAGGAAGAAGATCTAGACAATAGGGGCTAATGATTGAGGACTTACCTTGATGAGTTTTCCAACCTTCTATGATTCAAAACTTGAAACTACTATGCTCTGGACTGGAGAACTTGGATAACAGTGATCAGAACCCTGGACTTGGGCTTCAGCTTGTTGGTTCATTGTCAAGGGGAACCCTGTTCACAACTCAAGGACTTCGAAGGACCCTGCAATGAAGATCAAAGTTAAGGTTGAAGGATGCAAACATAAAGAAGGGATGCGAGAACTTGTGAACAAAGAAAAGATAGTCGAGAAGATCTGGCCGACTCCAATGCCTTTGCCTTGAGCTTGGATGATGAATTGCTAGGGAAGAGAGTGGCTTTGGGCGTGGAAGAAGAAGATAGGAAAAATTTCACACATAAAACTCAAGACAACTTCACTTCAAACTTCATTCATTTCCAAAATCAATCTCTTTTACAATGGGCGTCCAAGGCTTTTAATAGCCTCACAAAGCTAGCTTTTGAAATTTAAAAACTCCCCAAATCGAGGAGGATTACAAGGGGGGTTGGAGGATTTGGTGGAGAGTTTGGAGGGATGTGGGGGGGGTTGGAGGATTTGGTGGAGGACTTGGAGGGATGTGGCCAACCTCCTTGAATTTGAATCTCCCTTGTTGGTGCCCAAAGGGTGATGAGGTGGCTGGTGAAGTGGCACCTGATGACATGGCATGGTGAGGTGGTCTTCTACTTGGATAAGAATGACATGCGGCGCCCAGTGGTCCTAGTTGATGGTCCTTTTCTCTTGCTTGGTTGATGTGTCTTCTCTTCTTCATGTGGTCAAATTCTGGGATAGAATTTGAGTCTTGTTGCTGGCTTTCATGGCTTTAAGACTTGATTAGACTTAACTCAACTGAATTAGACTTAACTCAACTGAACTGACTTGACTGACCTAGACTTTAAAACTTGAAATGGACTTACAAGAAATGAAATTTTAAAAGTAATTACAGGACTCAATAAACACTCTTGATTTGAAACTCAAAATTAATTACAGGACTCTTGAAAATAAAATGACTCTTGAAAATAAAATATTTTTGAACTAAAGGATACAAGGTAACCTAATTATCTTCGATCCAAATTGGGATAAGGCTAACCTTGTTGGAGTGAAGTTTCTTTCGGCTTCTGGTGTCCACACCACTGGTGTCTTGTATTTGGTTTCTTTGGTTTGTGTTCTTGTGTTGACCAACCACTATCCTTGCAATTCCTCCATGTCCAAGGCTCCAACCTTGCCTCTTGACTTCAGCCTTGGTGTTGGGAAGGAGCCCTGAAGCCATCCTTGAAAGCAGGAGCCTCCCTTCACCAAGCCATCAGCCCTTCTTGCCGTAATCCCTTTTCTTTTTGTTTCATCTTATTACTTTCTCTTTGTTTCTTTATTTCGTGCCTAACCTTGACACTTGCATGGTCCCCGAGTTGTTTCCCCTCCCTAGAGGAGGCTTTCCTTGCCTTTAGACCTGGTCCAGATTGCCTTCAGATTCGGGAACCAAAGGCTTGTTCTTCCAGGTGCCATCTAGAGTATTGATGATATGGGATAAGGCTCTGATACCAAGATGATGTGGGACTAAGAGAGATGCTAAGATGAGATGAATGATACAAGTGATTTTTTTTTTTGTGATTTTTAAGTTTTTAGTAGATTTAAGGATTTCCGAAGATAAGCAAGAGCAGATCTGGAGATTCTATAAAGATAAGAACATTCTATCATGCAAAATAGCCCCTAAACAAAGATAAGGAGAGGACCCCAGGATTGAGAAACCCCGTAGGACTTAGCTCTATATCAATATCTACTTAGAAGTTTTAGGGATGCAAACCTTGTAAAACTCTGATGCACCCGATGCCGAGTTCACTCGCTCTCACGAATGTGGCCTGGAGGATCAAGCCTTCAACCATGCGGATTCGCCGGCTTTCCATCCGATGATCGCGAAGGCAAGGGAGACCGACTCCATTATCCATGGCACCTAGAGGACCTGCGAGCAACCAAGAGAAAGGTTAGGAATCAACAAAAAGCAAATAAGAAATAAGGTAACAAAGGTTGAGAATGGTGGTGAAGGGGGAATCTTCTTGCTAGGTGCCCAGATGGATCATCCATATGGCATCCAAACTTGAAGATGGGAGGTTGCTTGTGCGGTAGGGATAGTAACTCAGGGCCCTCATCCCTCGATGCTCCGAAGGACAAAAGCGCTCCCTCTCGGAGTTCCAAGTCTAGAAGACAAGGGCTAGAACAAAACTTCTCAAGACTTTTTTCATTTCATCAAAATTCCCCTTCTTACAAGAGGGTTAGGGTCCTTTTATAAGCACCCAAGTATACATTCCAAATTTGAAAAGGAAGTTACAAAGCTTGATTTGGGGGAGTGAAGAGAGGATCTTGTCTTCATGAATCAAGGGGCGCCCATTTGAATTTTGAATTCCTCCTTCATGAAACTTGGCATCTAACTTTTGAATTTTAAATCTTTTCATGAAGCTTGATCTTGGTAGCTTAATTTGTGGAGTGGCATGAGGATGTTGTTGGCTTGGATCAAGGGGAGGCTTGATATGGGAGTGTTGTGTGGATATTGTCTACTTGGATCAAGGAGAGATTAATGGGAGTCAAACATGAATTTGAATTTGAATTTGAATTTTTCATCTTGACTTGGCCACCTAAAGGAGCTTGGTGAAGTGGCACCTCCCCATGCCATGTGGCACTCCTCATAAGCTGAAGTGTTGCCTCCCATGCCATGTGGCACTCCAGTTGGCACTCCTACTTGGTGTGGAGGAGAGGTGGCTTGACTTTTCTTTAATTGGGCTTGACTTGATTACCCACTTGTGAACCCATCTTTAAACTAGCTTGAGCACATTTTCAAATTGACTTGAGCTGGTGAACCAACGTGGCTAATTACAGGACCAATTGACCTTAACTTGACTAAATTGGCCAAGGTACATGATCGAAACAAAAATTGAAACTAGATACATGACTCAAAAATAAAATTCTCAGGCTTGAAGCCTTATTATAGGACCTAATAAATTAAAATCCTAATCTGAGATCCATAGAGGGTAGAGAAGCCTCTGTTTGATCCTGGTGCCCACACCAATTCTCCCAGGTAGGAGAAACTCGACCCTGTCGAGTAAGGGTTGATTTGGCTTTGGTATTTCTTAAGAAGGTCAGGGTCGATGCATTGCAAGTCCATACAAGTAATCCATGAATCATCAGACTCCAGTCAGCCTTGCCATCGGACCAGGTAATGCTGATAGCCTTTGCCCCGGGTGGTGATAGCTTGATCATCCAGGACATGCTCAATCCTCTCTCCTCTCTTAGGTAAAATTGGAGGTGGACACTGTAGGTCAGGTTCGCTCTCAAATAAAAGGTCAGGCCCTAATGGCTCGCTGGGTATGTCGCTGGTTCCCTATACTCGATTAAGTCCGAGATATTGAAAGTCGAGCTAATTGCATAATCCGGGGATAGCTCAAGCACACAGGCATTAGGGCCAACTCTCCTTATCACTCTAAAGGGGCTAGCTCTACGAGCTTGATGTTTCTTAACAGTTCCTGATGGAAACCATTCAGGCCTAAGCCTAATCATTACCGAATCTCTTATTTCATATTCTTTGGCTTGCTTTCGGGAATCAGCCAATTTCTTGTATTAGGTTGATTTTCAGAATAATTTCTTTATGCATGCCTCTAATATGTAGTGCAAATGATTTTGCGGACTTTGAGACTCATACTGACACTTGACGAAAAAATAGACTCAACTATGTATTCCTATTAAGAGAAATTTTATTGGACTCTCTAGGGCCTAAACCTAATAGATTATTGACTCTCTAGGTTTGACCCTGGTCTGGTATGCACATGAAAAATTACCATGGATTCTTAGCAAATGCCATAAGGTATACAAGAAGTAGGCAGCAAATGGGATGGGCTCTAAGGATTCATGCAATATAGTAATCTCAACAAAATGTAGTCCCATGGCTTTGATACCAAAATTGATGTGGGATAAGGCTCTGATACCAAGATGATGTGAAACTAAGAGAGATGCTAAGATGAGATGAATGATGCAAGTGATTTTTCTTTTTATGATTTTTAAGTTTTTAGTGGATTTAATGATTCTTGAAGATAAGCAAGAGCAGATCTAGAGATTCTATAAAGATAAGAACTTTCTAGCATAAAATAGCCCCTAAACAAAGATAAGGAGAGGACCCCTGGATTGAGAAATCCCGTAAGACTTAGCTCTTAGATCAATATCTACTTTGGAGTTTTAGGGATGCAAACTTGTAAAACTTTGATGTGCTCGATGCCAGTTCGCTTGCTCTCGTGGATGCGGCCTGGTGGATCAAGCCTTCAAACATGCGGATTCATCGACTTTCCGTTCGATGATCGCGAAGGCAAGGGAGACCGACTCTATTGTCCATGGCACTTGGAGGACCTGCGAGCAACCAAGAGAAAGGTTAGAATCAACAAGAAGCAAGTAAGAAATGAGGTAACAAAGGTTGAGAATGGTGGTGAAGGGGGAATCTTCTTACTAGGTGTAAGGGTTTTGGTGACCAGGGCGAAGCGTGGATTTCAAAAATTTATTATGAAACCACTACCAAATCCTTAACCCAAGACCTCC
Source organism: Areca catechu (assembly GCA_021397845.1). NCBI lineage: Eukaryota > Viridiplantae > Streptophyta > Magnoliopsida > Arecales > Arecaceae > Areca > Areca catechu. Next base: position 88,454,024 of record CM038042.1, on the reverse strand, counting down.
TTACTAGGAATTAAAACATACAAACATGCATATATAATATAAACAAGAGCTTAGGCACGAACCTGAACCGCTAGTATCCAATCCGATGAAGAAAACCCTGATTCAGCCTTCTTCTCCACCAGGCACCCAAACTTTCACCCTCCAACGATGATCCACATGAAACTTGGACCAAGGAAGAACTCCTTTTTCAAGTTGCTTGGATAAGTGGAACTCTTTCGGCAGCCTTTGGTCTATTGACCACTATAGGACACCCTATCCTACTGTAGGGCACTAAAGACACTCTCCTAAACCACTCTTGGTTTTAGGACAACCCTCCTCTAGGACCCCTTAGGCTTATGTCCTAAAACAAAGCCTTGTCCTATTAGAAAAGACCTTGTCTTAAAGAAAGGAGGGAGAGAGAGACACTCAGAATAATACTTCGGTGGAATTCTTATATCAGACTCATTTCACCATCCCCTATTTATAGATACAAGAGGGGCGTGTAATATGTCCTCCCATCAACTTATCAGATATGATTTTCTAGACCGAAGAGAAGTTATCTGGCTTGAAAAGTCATATCTAATAAGCCCATTCATGCACCGAAGGCCTTATTCACATCCCTTCTTTTATCTGGACGAATTCTCACTTGCCACATGTCAATTACCAGTTCCTAGGAAGCCAAGAGGCACCTCTTCAATCTCCAAACATTGGAGATTATGAAGAGTCCTGATAGCAGAAGGACTCTCCATCAGAACCGTGCGCCACATGAAGAGTTGCGACTCTTCATGCACCACACGCGCCATCCTTCTTCCATGCAAATTTCAAAGAATGTTGACCAGTCAAAACATAAGTAATATGGGTGTCATTGGAAAGAGCATAAAACTTTCTTTCTGACCATATAAATTATATTCAAATCAGAGATCTATAGCTCATTCTGTGCCCTTTTGAAGTTAAGGTATCATTTAGGTACCAAGAGTCCCATGCCATTGGGACTCTCATGTATGGTGCCTAAAATGCCCTTAAATCCAAATTAAAATCAGATTTAGCTCTGATTAGGCTAGCTCCACTTAGGACTTAGCCTAATTTAGGTTTTCCATAATTAGGTTAGCCCAATTAGCAAGCAACCGGAACCCAATCCAATTGGGTTAGGAATTTGGTTAGCCTACATATGCTAGTATGTAATCCGGCTAACCAATTAGGATCCTATGACCCTAATTAAATCATGAATGACTTCCTTGGCCAAGTCTCTATTGTGTGTGACCCATTGGGTTCCACATCTAGCCAGCAGTAGGTTTAGGTTTGAGCCGATTCGATCCGATCGAACCCGATGACCTAATTAGGTCAAATTGGCTCACCTAATTGTCCAATTCGAATCACACATCGAATTGACTTATGAAACCAAATCAATTGGTTCATGAAGACCTACAAGACAAGATTGACATCTAGCAACATGTCATGCCTACCCGAAAGATGAGGAATTTTGATGGATTTACCAAAATACCCTTCAGTGGTGAGTTACCGAGCAATTCAGTCCTTCGATCTACTTGCACCCTGAATATGACTATGGATATGGATACTTGTCAAATCCAATTTCATATTCATTCCTTGCTCAATCTGATAATGATGATTCATTAATGAACCATTAGAAACTATTTCTAATGTTCATACTTTGATCAAAGATTTCCCGAATCTTCATTTGATTGAAATCATCTAGATGCGCTTCCCTCTTACCAGGGTTGATCGATTCCTTTTTGACCTACTCATAACCTCCATATGCAATCCACCATACCCAGTATCACCCATGCATGACTCAGTGTCATGATTGAGTGTGAACCAAAGTATGGATTCATGCATACAAGATACCATGACAGTCTCAGGTCAATGCATACAAGATACCATGGCAGTCTCAAGTCAAAGGACCACATGCACTACTCCCACTATGAGAACTATCTATTGACAAACAGATAAGGTTCCATTAGATGTTCTCAAGCTGGTTCCATTCAGTGAACTCATTCTCTAATGAGCACCCACATCCTAGTATTAGTGTCAAATACAAGTGACTATGAGATCAATCACCCTCTTCACCAAGCATACATAGGATGTGCTGGTCTTACCGGAAACATTGATCCCCTACTCAATATCCCATCGACCAGGAATATTCTAGATTAGGGTTTTAAGGCTTTAGGTCTCACTGGTATGATCTCATCATAACCCTAGAACCATAGCCCTAATCTATGGGGTTCATCATATCTTAATAAAATTAATAAGACACAGCGTATGATAAAAATAAATTTCCTTTATTAATTGATAATGTCAATACACTGGTTTGGGATACAAAAGAAAATCCCATCGAAATACAACATTTCGATTGGCCTTTAGGGCATAATCCTTTCACTAGGTGCCCAGATGGATCATCTGTATGGCATCCGAACTTGAAGATGGGAGGTGGCTTGTGCGGTAGGGATAATAACTCAGGGCCTCTCACCCCTCGATGCCCCGAAGGACAAAGGTGCTCCCTCTCAGAGTTCCAAGTCTAGAAGACAAGGGCTAGAAGAAAACTTCTCAAGACTTTTTTCATTTCATCAAAATTCCCCTTCTTACAAGAGGGTTAGGGTCCTTTTATAAGCACCCAAGTTTACATTCAAAATTTGAAAAGGGAGGTTACAAAGCTTGATTTGGGGGAGTGAAGAGAGGATCTTGTCTTCATGAATCAAGGGGTGCCCATTTGAATTTTGAATTCCTCCTTCATGAAACTTGGCATCTAACTTTTGAATTTTGAATCTTTCATGAAGCTTGATCTTGGTAGCTTGATTTGTGGAGTGGAGTGGAGTGAGGATGTTGTTGGCTTGGATCAAGGGGAGGCTTGATATGGGGAGTGTTGTGTGGATATTGTCTACTTGGATCAAGGGGAGATTATTGGGAGTCAAACATGAATTTGAATTTGAATTTGAATTTTTCATCTTAACTTGGCCACCCAAAGGAGATTGGTGAAGTGGCATCTCCCCATGCCACGTAGCACTAATGATGTGGCACTCCTCAGGAGCTGAAGTGGCGCCTCCCATGCCATGTGGCATTGATGTTGTGGCACTCCAGTTGGCCACCCAAAGGAGCTTGGTGAAGTGGGCCCCCCATGCCATGTGGCACTGATGATGTGGCACTCCTCATGAGCTGAAGTGGTGCCTTCCATATCATATGGCACTAATGACATGGCACTCCAGTTGGCACTCCTACTTGGTGTGGAGGAGAGGTGGCTTGACTTGATTACCCACTTGTGAACCCATCTTCAAACTAGCTTGAGCCCATTTTCAAATTGACTTGAGCTGGTGAATCAACTTGGCTAATTACAAGACCAAATGATTTTAACTTGACCAAATTGGCCATGGTACTTGACCAAAAAAAAATGAAACTAGATACATGACTTAAAAATAAAATTCTCAGGCTTGAAGCCTTATTACAGGACTTAACAAATTAAAATCCTAATCGGAGATCCATAGAAGGTTGAGAAGCCTCTGTCTGATCTTGGTGGCTACACCAATTGAGGGATCTCTTCTTCAAAGGAACTGCAATCACTTCCTGGTAAAAGCCTTTCCCCTCCTGAGTTCTGATCTGGTGATAGGTTTGCTATCCTAAGTTGGGGGTTTCTCAATTCCTAGGATCCTATTTTTATTATTCTGCATGAGACTTATTGCGGGTATGTTGAGTCCTTGTGATATATTTCTTCTTGCAATTGTTTACTTGATTTCGGGTATTTAGCCACTAAATTAAAATTCAAAAAAAAAATCACAAAAAAACTAGTTTTCTATTTTTTTCAGTCTTAGTTTCATCCCGCATCACCTAGTCATTGGATCATCGATTCGAGGATCGATGTTTCTAGAAAGACTAGCACATCCTATGTATGCTCGATGGAGAGGGTGGTTGGTCTCACAGCAACTTGTGTAGGGATACTAATACAATAATGTAGGTGCTCATTAGGGTATGAGTTTACTGAACTAATTCGAAAAGAGAACATCAAATGGAAGTCTTACTTATCAAAAGAATGTTCTCTTAGTGGGAGTTGTGCATGTGATCCTTAGACTTGAGACTACCGTAGTATCTTGTGCACATAATCCATATTTTGGTGCATACTCATTCGTGGTAATTAATTCATGTACATGGTGCTTTTGGATATGATGGATTGTGTATGAAGGTAATGAGTAGGTCAACAAGGAATCGATCACTCCTAATAAGGGGAGAAGTTATCTCATGTGATCTCTTCGAATGATGATTCAGGAAGTCTTTGATCAAAGAATGATGAGATTAGATAGGGTTTCTAATCTTTCATCGGTTGAGTCTTCATTATCAAATTAAGATTTAAAAAGATTAAGTGCTAGGGTTTGACATTTATCCTTGCCCATCACTTATTCGGCATAAAGGGAGATCGAAGGATTGAATTGCATGGTAACTTTTTACTAAAAGGTATTTTGATAATTTTTATCAAATTTCTCATCTTTTGGGTAGGCATGACATGTTGCTAGACATCAATCATGTCTTGTAGGTTTTTATGAATCAAATGGATTGGATTCATGAGTCAATTCGAAAGCTGGTTTGAATTGGTAACTTAGGTCAGCTCAATTTGACCTAATTAGGTCAATCGAGTTCGATTGGATCAAACTAGCTTGGACCTAGACCTACTGCTAGCTTGATGTGGAACCCAAAGGGTCACACACATTAGAGAATTGGCCAAGGAAGTCCATTATATTTTTATTTGGGTCATTGGATCCTAATTGGCTAGCTAATTGATATACAATCATATGTTGGCTAGCCCAACTCCTAGCCCAATTGGATTGGGTCTGTTAACTTGCTATTTGGGCGAACCAATTTAAGTAAAACTTAGATTGGGTTGAGCCCTAAGTGGGTAAGCCTTAAACAGTAATTATCTAAATTTTATTGGGCTTTATCTTTTATTTATGGTAGAGTCCAAGGTGGAGGGACACTTGGCACCAATTTTGGCATGTGCTAAGAATGAAGGCCCACAAAAGGACCAAGAGACCTTCTGCTTCTAAATCACCTTTTCTAGATAATCTCTAAGTGCCTCTCCCTTATTTCCATATCCAAATGGATGGGCTTTGACCGGTCAAAAGGTTGCAATTGGCATTAGAAATATGGTGCGCATATTGATGGGTTGCATCTTTTCACCATATGGCACTGATTTTAAAATCTAGAGTCCTTCTGTTTGAAGGTAACTAGTTTCTCTGATGTGTCCCTTGGGAGCCCATGCCCTTTGGCCAATATCTAACCAGTAATATGCCACATGGCATGTGGAGAAATAGGCTGGAAAGATAAAGAGACATTTATGTCTCTTGGTGCATTAAAGGACATTTCATGATAAGTCCTCTCATCCAAAAGACTCTTTCTACTTGAAGGGTCTTATCAAGGGGCTGAGAAAGACTTATCAGGTGCCTCATCCCTCTTTATAAATATACATCAGTAATCTGATGCAAACCATTCAATTCTGATTCGAAGAAATCCACTTTCTATTTTCTCTTTCTTTTTAAGACAAGGCTTGTCATTTTAAGACAAGGCCCTGAAAGAAAATTAGGAGGGATATTCAGGTTCTGAGGGAGGATTCAGAGAGATCTCCGAGTGCCCTATAGGAAGGTAGGGATTCCAGCAAAGGAAGAAGTCTGAAAGGCTGCCGGAAGAGTCCTAGTCAAATAAGCAAGCTTGGTAGGAGTGCTTCCTTGGTCTGGTTCCTGTGTGGATCACCTCTAAAGGGCATAGACTTGTGTACCTCATCAAAATTAAAGAGTATAGCACTACAGGTATTCTTCTATAGCCCTAAAGTTTTGATTTATTAGTTGTGATGATCAAGTGGTCCCAGGGTTTAGGGTTCTGGTCGGTCAAGGTTTCAATAATGAAAATTTTGAAACCCAGTCTTCTGCTATGCCCTGCTTGGAACCCAACAATGGTATCAGAGCCACCTTGATGCATGCAATTAGTAATCTCTTTAGTGTTGATTGCTTGCTATGTTATGAGTCAATGAATGATTAGTTCATATTGCATATGAGATATGTTATATCCTAGTAACTGCTTTGGATTAGGTTAGTCACCATGGTTGTCCAGTCATAGGAGCTAATTAGTGTTTCAAGGTCCTCTCTTCCCATTCAATGGTGTCTCCTATGGCATGTAGGGGTGCCACTATAGCCTTATTCCATGAACTAGTGAGGTGAATGGATTGTTGTTATAATCATGCTCATGTTATGCATATTATGGTTAATATGCTTGTTTGCTAGAACGAGTGTCATGATGATATGATTAATTAGGATGTATTTGAGATCATAAAAGCTCTCATAAAAATTATATTTAGTCGTAATGTAAGTTAATCATGATGCAAATCTGATTAGGGTTTGGTCAGCCATTTGGTGTCTAAGCAAGTGGTTTTGGAAGGTAAAGGAAATGAGATTTTTAACTGGTTTCGTTGTCTGACCTGGCCAATTTAATTGTATCTAAAGAAAGGAATGGGAGAACCCCCTCATCTCTTCCACTTACCTAGCTAATTTGGTCATATCTAAACCCTAAATTGGAAATGCTAAGTGATTAAGCACACTACGAATTGCCTTCCTTCATGCTAAGCCAAATCCATGTAAAAAACTATTGTAGGTTTGTTGTGAATGGCACAAGGCCTACTCTAGGGTTCGATATGATATTTGTCTTGGTGCATTTTTATGCTTTATGGCATGATTGGTGGTGTTGCTTTGTTGTGATTGATACAAGGGCAACATTTATCAAACATATGATGTAGGAACAATAGGAGTAGACCAGGATTTCAAGGTTCCAATTTCTAATTCATGTGTTGGGAAATCAGTCACTTGTAAGTTGAGTCCATCAGGGTAAATTGAGTCCTGTAATGAAATCTAATTTTTGAGTCCTGTAATAAGGTGAGCTGATTGGGTTCAGGAAGTCATAAGTCCTGCAAGTTTCAGTCTAGTCACATGAGTTTTGTAAATTTTGGTTTTCATTTAAGTCAAGTTCAAGAGGAGGATCATCAAACCAGGAGAGTCAATAGGCCCCAATGCATGAGGCTACATGCATCCAACCAGGCCTCCACTCAAGCCACCCCAGCCTAGGCCCCTGGTCCACACTCATGATGCCCAAGGTCCCAAGCATTGGCACCCAATCCAGATCCACCAAAAAAGTGGTGCCCAGATCCAAGCCCAAGCCCATGGTGCCCTCTCCTCCCGGTCCAAGCTCAAATGGTGCCCCTGGCCTAAAGCCCATTCATGATTGGCGCCCAGGCTTTGACCTATTCCAAGATGCTAAGGCTTTTGACCCAGTCTAAGAAGATTCATCCCAGCTCAGCAAGGAGTCTAGCAGCCCAAGTCCAAGAGGAGACAATGTCCAAGTTCTATAGGGAGTTCAATATTCAAGTTCTACCAGGACTTTATTCTCCTAGTTCCACTCAAACCTTGTACTCCTTGTTCCACACAAACTTGTAATCCCACTTTGACAGGGAAAGGGCCCTGGGTGAGCCTATAAATACCTACCCCTTCCCCTCTTGTATGAATAATCTTTTCATGAATGAAATTGAGAGTTTTTCTACATTGCTTTTTTTCCTCCAATTGGAGTGGGTGTGAGACCCGTTTGCCTTTTTTCTTCGAAATATCGAGGGGTGTGAGGCCCTAATTATCTGTTAGTTAGTTTTCTCCCACTAAACCCTAGCCTCCCTCCACATCTCTCCACTCTAGGCCACCCTCTCCATATCCAAGCACCGCAAGCATCATCCAAGGCTGCCAGCCCCTGCAACATCTCTTCCACCATTCCTTCATCTTTTCTTCCTATTTCTTATTTTTCTTTCTTCTATGTGACTAACCATAGACATTCACAGGATCCCTCAGGAGAAGTGATCTTTAGATGAAGTCTTCTTTGTCCTAAACTAATCTAATAAAAAGCTGACGGATCCACAGGAAAGCGACTCAATCATCCAGGCACCGATTCGAGCAGAGCTATCTCATCTACGGCATCAAGACATCATTGCCTGGTAAGTTCAGTCCAATTCGCTTCTCTTTTTGTCTGATTTTTGAAGATTAAATATGCACCTAATAGGCCTTCTTAGTCCTAGGATCCTTTATTTGCTTTGTTTCTTCGATAGTTCTAGCATGTGGATAGGATTCTAACCGTTACTAGAAAACCCTAACCTAGTCTTGACCTGTTTCGAGAAATTTAATCATAATAAAATTTGAAATTAATTTGCTGCATATTTTATGTTCCTCCCCTGCATCCTCATCATGCATCATGTTAGAATCCCGTCCCTCATCAATTTTGGTATCAGAGCAGGATTAGGGCATATTCTTGCATCATAGATAAAACTTATGCATCCTGAAATCTGCATAACTAGTCTAAACATAGGACTATTTTCCCATCAAAATTTTTGGTTTTTTTTGAAATCTTACTTCATTTAATCTATATCTTTTCCTCTATTTTTCTGCAATTTTTTGGTATTTATTCTGATCTGAAAAACAGGAAAAATCTACATCAAAACAAACCCTAATATAAATTCTGCATGCAATTTTCTGCACTAGCAGTCCAAATATAAGTCCGGTTTTCCATCTTAAACTTGCTGTTTTTGTCTGATTTTTACATTTATTAATCTCTGTTTAATCCACTATTTTCTATAATCTTTTTGAAATTTTTTCAGATCTAATAACAGGGTAAATTCTGCATAAAACAGCACCCTGACAAAAAAAAAAAAAATCCGGTTTGCTGAAATCTACTAGTAGTCTAAACCTAGGGATTATTTTCCTTCATAACCATATTGTTTTTTTATGATTTTTGCATTGAGTATTATCCGATTTGTCCTCTATTTTTTCCATAATTTTAGTTTAATTTCTCTGATCTAAAAACCTAGGTAAATCTGCATGAGAACTGCAAGCATACATTGCTAAAACTTTCTGCATGCTTAGATTAGGTTAAACCTAATTACCCATCCAAACCACCCAACCCAAGTCAATTTTGATTGCTCACCTAACCAACTTGAAACTAAGTTTTCCATCTCATAACAAGACAAAAAAAATATTTTATTCTAGGTTTTCTGATTTAGATTGCATTAGGTTTCATCGTGTGCTTATCATTTGCATTAATTCAATCTTAAGGGCACTCTACTCTATCAGATCAGGGTAGGATTTCATCACCTGTCTTGGGCCCAAAATAACCAACCTGCATTTGAGCCCAAGCCTAATAAAATCAACTAGCAACTTAATTGATTTAGGGACACGAATAGGTCGGGTCCGAGTTTTGTGGGTAAATTAGTGCACTCAATCCTCCAACTATTACTGGAAGCTGGTGTCTAAAGGTTAAAGGTCCAGAGGCAAATGCCCTAAGTGGACTGGTAGTTTTTAATTAGGACATTGTGACTAGTAGGGGGAGCCTCCCACCACCCCACCTCTTACTTGGCCAGTGGAAGGATTAGTTGTTGAGTTGGGTGTAAGTTGAGTTGACCCATTCAACTTTGACTCTAGGTCTAGCAAACCCTAGTACGATTAACCCATGTGTGCTTGGTCGCATCATAACCCTTGTGTGTTTGATTGCATGACCGTTAGATTAGAAGCCCAATACCAGTGGTCTTAACCCAACCTAGTGTGACCATGGAGCCCAACCCTAGGAGAGTCTGATACCTTGACCCATACTCGGAGCCCAACCCTAGGAGAGCCCTATACCCTAACCCATACTCGAAGCCCAATCCTAGGAGAACCCTATTCCATGACCCATACTTGAAGCCCAACCCTAGGAGAGCCCCACACCATGACCCATACTTGAAGCCCAACCCTAGGAGAGCCCCACACTATGACCCATACTTGAAGCTCAACCCTAGGAGAGGCCCACCCCTGAAGCAATCTGGGATCTTAGTGCAGGGAGACCCAATTATGACTTCATTGAAAGTAAAAATAGGGGTTGCCAGTGTCTACTCTAAGCATGCAACAGCACATTCAAGGTTCCTAGTGCCTACACTATGCATGCAACAGTGCAAGGAGTAGGTATGTATTTTAAACTATTTTTAAAATAATAGCGGAAACAACCTACTCCACACATGATCTAACATATTCAAGATGCATGTACAAGCAAAACAAGGCATGAAAAGGGCATGCAATATTTATAAACAATTTTATAAACCTAGATCTAGGCATGCATGAAAAATTAAAACCATAAATTTTACCTTAATCCTACTTGGAATAAAATAGGGATAATGCTGGAATAGCTGGAATACTGGAATAACCTTATTCCAGTCTTCTTCTTCCAGCAACTTTTTGAAACGTTGTTTTTCTTCCTCTGTTCCAAGGGCAGCAAACTCAAACCAAAACAGCAAAACGCTGGTCTCTTCTTCTGCAACAACAGCAAGGGAACTTCTTGATGGATGTTGCTTCAAGGGAGAGCTTTTGGATCGACCATCCAACATCGTTCTTTGTCTCTTTGATGCAGAAATTTAGAACATCAAGTGCTGCAACCAAAAACAGGGGAAGGAAAAAGACAGTAGCAATAAATGGTTGATGTAGCTCCCAGGTGCTCAAGTGAACATCCTCTAGAGTGGGGACACGCTTGAGCTTCCTCTGATCTAGCTTCTCTCACGATGCTAGTCGCCGGAAAACCTTGAAACGGTGGGAGGAAGGAAGGAGAAATAGAACACTGTGTTTCAGAAATTATTTTCTCCAAAACAATTTTTTTTTTTCTATCGATTGAGCACCATAAAATAGGGAATCAAAATAGTCTTTCACTCCCAATCTCACACAAGAACTCAGGCCTAAAACCCCGTTGGAAAGAATAGTAGAAGCTCTCCAAAGAAGAAGACCTTTTCAGATTTTTCATCACCCAGAATTTATATCACCGTGAACCATTCAAAATTGTGAATAAGGGAGCTGAAGAGATTAGCTAGGAAAACGAAAAGCCAGCAGGTTTTCGAATGAATCAAATTCATTATTAACCAAGCAATGAAGAGACATCAATTGGTGATTTAATTCCAGCAAAAAAGAGAGGAAATGGGAGAAAAGATGATGCCTTAAATCCCCTGTTCGCCTAAGCCTTTGATTACCGTGTTGATGGGTTTAAAAGCCGGCTCACAACCGGTTTAAAAATTCCAAACCAGTTCTAAATCGGTTCACAATATAATTATATCAAAATCCAATTTATAAAAGGCTTGGTCAAGTCCTGGTCACTCAAGAATAATTCTCGGTAGACCCGAACAATTCTGATCGACCCAAAACTGAGTCAATCCAAAGTGTGCTCAATCAAACCATCACCGAAATGATTCCTAATCATAAATCGGTACCTGGATTAGGGAGAGATCCTCTATGGCATGTGACATCATAGGTTCGAACCTAGGCGGTAGCACTGGAACAATTTCAGTACCAGCACAAGATACCATCTAGCAATGGGTCCCAGTATCTGGATAGGTCGAAGATGTGGAAGCAATCAATCGAACCTCTGGCATATCATTACTGTATAATTCATCCCTTTGACCTCCAATACTCAGGATGACCTAGGGTTAGACTGCCAACCCTAGCTGAGTCAATCCACAACATGTCTCAACCTCGCAAGTCCAGTGACTCCTCACCAGGACTACCCGGCCGAGGACTTGCTAAATTGAGACATTACAAGACATTCAATCCAAACTATTTGGATAGGTCAATTCCATCTTGGTCCATCACTGCTCCACAAGTACTTGCCTGTACCTAGAAACCATCCATCACCGGATTAGAAATCCGGGTAGTCCGGTACCAAAGCACAGGGAGTTGCTTGCAAGCTACCATGATGACCTTAGGTCGAAGGGACACATATACCCATATCCAATCGTGTGTATCCCTTTGGCAGAAAGGGGCTACATGGAGTCATGTTCAATGAGATTCATATATCCCACTTGCAGATCACATCAGTGTCACCACACTCCTTTGGTCAAGAGGACAACCAAACGATGTGAACCACAACAACCTATACTGATACATTGTTGTCCAGTACAATGTATCATTTGGTCATGAATATGGTTTAAGGACCACTCGATATATCCTCTCTATATCGAAGTCAATGTAGTCCTAAAGACTTCATCACATGAAAAAGAGTTCATTACAGGGAAAAGTCAGAATATGATGAGCTGCCAAAATAATATTTATTAATTCATACAAAGAGTACAATACTCAATTCAACCACCTACAGCCTAGGCTATTGGCTTTGGGATAAAACTCCCAACAACACCTACTTGTACTAAAGCAAATCAGAATAGTATCTAATACCCATTTCCCTTTTACAAAAGTCAAACTCTTTTATTCCAAGGGCTTTAGTAAAAATGTCGGCCAGATTTTCCTTTCTATCGATCTTCATAAGATTGATATCGCCTCGTTCTACGATCTCTCATACGAGGTGGTAGCACCGCAGAATATGCTTGGTGCGGTATGAGCTTTTGGCTCCTTAGCTTGAGCAATGGCTTCAGTGCTGTCACAATACACTGGAACAGGACCATCTAGGGAAGATACCACCCCTAGCTCTCCAAGGAACTTTTGTAACCACATAGCTTCTTTCGCTGCATTTGATGCTGCAAGGTACTCTGCCTCGCATACCGAGTCTGCAACTATCGCCTGCTTGAAACTTTCCAGCATATCGCTCCTCCATTCAGGATAAATACAAACCTTGACACACTCTTGCTATCATCTCTATCTGATTGGAAACTGGAGTCAGTATACCCCACAAGTTTCAAGTTAGATTCTCCATAAATCAGCCATTGGTCCTTAGTATTTCTCAAATAATTCAGGATGGACTTAACCACCTTCCAATGCACCTCACCTGGGTTAGACTAGTATCTGCTCACTACTTCTAGTGAGTATGCCACGTCTGGTCTAGTACATGTCATAGCATACATGATAGAGCCTACCATAGAGTGTTGCCACCAAGACCATCGTGGCCCGTAGCTGCTGCCGGTGCTGGAGTGCGCTCCTCTCTCTGCCTGCCGGTCCTCTGCTCCTGGACCTGCGAAACAGGGGTTAGTGATCTGGGCCGGGGTTTCCGGTGGGGGCACTCCGACGATCAAGT